>OX465556.1:21479286-22729286 GCA_950022955.1 Xestia ashworthii | reverse complement strand
ATTCTTCGCTGTGATTAATGGCTGCATCTTTTTTCGCTGGTCTATGTTACTTGGTGTTACGTCTGCTGATGAAATCATCTTCTTTTTTTGGTTGCCTTATGCAAGATTTGTAATGAGTATTGTGTGATGTGATACCATAATTATAGAGTGGTTACATGCGAAGATTTCTCACGTTTGAATGATATCAATGCTTGAATAGATAAAATAACACCCGTAGTATTATTTGAAAAGATTCCGAATGCCATTTAACAATTTTAATTCAGAATCTATACCGCCAGTAAATCTATCCGAATCCTCAAGGCTCAAAGGACCAACGTTATTCAGTTTATTTACTGCTTCCCCAAATGCTATTGCCTCGTTTAAATCGTTAGCGGTTTACTTTGCATCTTCTAAAACTAATATGCGTTCTATTTTTAAAGTTCCCTCTTCCTGTACGGTTGTCACAGATCCAAATCCGTCATTAGTTCTCATACGTCTTCCTCTGTCACAATGTGGTTTTAGAAACGATGCAGGATTTATTCTCCGATTGTTTGTTAAACCTTGAGGGTTAAATGACAACAACCATAAATTTAAGCCGTAAATGATTATATTTGGATACTCTGTGATTGTTTTTCGGCGTTGAATAATTCGATTTGGCGTTAACAAATGTTTCCTTTGGTCCGGCTTCCAGTGTATTTAATAGCGCAATGTTACTGGCCAGATTAATCAATGCAAATGAGTAAAACGGTAAAACCGTTGTTTAACATTACTATTTGCAGCATCTGTAGTGTTTGCTTTTTGTGGCCGGTAGTTTTTGTAGCCCGTTATGACCGTCGTCATGTACGCCATCTGTTAATAATATTAAATTTCCCTATTCAGACTTCAGAGAGTCTAAAAACGGCAATTCCAGTTTCATTGGAAACAAACATAGCTACTTTATTCAAATAAATCTTATTTCATAATGTAATTTATTGCGATAGGTTTCCATAAACGTGAAATTATTCCACCACAAGGTATAATAAAGAGTTGCAAAACTGCAGTTACCGGTAAGTTCCAACCTCCCAACCTATTTGTGTGTAACGACCATTCTGGTGGGTACATACATTGTTGTTGCCCAGATTCGGGTTATGCGGCTACTTTACTGCTCCCACACGTGTATACAGAACCTCGTAGACGTAATCACTCCGAACGTTTTTCGCTAATGTTTTCACTTACGCAACACTAGTTCGACGACCTGAACCTTTTTTGGTCAAGTGTTGTTTGTTTATGGTTTTTATGTTTCTTACCTTGAATTTGATGGCTGTCTGCCTTTTTAGCCTATAAAGCTTATTGGAAAGCAATGGGTTCAATCATTCAATTGGTTATCCATCGCCCACCATGGCAGATAGACTGCATTAAGTGATCTCCTTGTTAGGTTTATGACTCGGCTTGACTCATCCTTCGCCATTTTGGTCGATGTCATTAGATGTGCTAACAGCTGTTGAATCAGTGTCCGCTTTGGAAGCTTTGATCTATGTATACCTAACTGTTTGCCTATCTATGAATCACAAAATACGCTGCTTGTCTACTCTAAGTGCCTAAGATGTATTCAGGGAAAATGTTCTTACTCAGACATAGCTAACATCCTGCCACTTTTCAGTCCAACGCAATCTTTAAAAACCAAATGTTTTTAAATTTAAAGCAATACCACTTTTCATAACTAAGCTTTCAACTTCCAAAGAAAAACAAAACGTTTCCACATCATTTGTAAAGCCAGAATTTGCAACATCATCATTGATTCGCCGAAGGGGCTTGAGACCCCGAAGTAGCGTAGTAGAGCCATCGAAAAATCATCAAAGCGCCGCTCGCGAACTGGGTCGAGGGTAGTTGGAATAACTACCGAGTTCTTAGCTTGTATGATGTGACCCGTCACACTAGAGAACTGACATATACAGTTGAAAGCTTCTCGAGATGAGACCCTTTTTGTTATGAAAACAAAATCGACTTACCGTGCGTACCAATGGGAACTCCAAAGCGCTCCCAAAAAGCATGTCTGATGGTAAAAGATTTTAAAGAAAAAATAAGCCAACGCAAGAGCTGTGTGTTGCTGTATGTGTACTCCGGTTCCATGCTGGTTGGGTCATGTGAGTCCATCGACACGCAACGAAAAAGAAAGAAATATAGATTCTTCAATATTTTATGTGAACGTTTCGCCAGTGGAAACGAACCCAAGTTGTGTTTATTGAAAGCAGCGGTGGCCCTGCCGTGGCAGCCCCGACTTACGAACAATAAGTCATGGGTTCGGACGGTGAAGGAGAACGTTGTGAGATAACCGGCATGTCCTAGAACCAAAAATTGGAAGACATGTGACATCTAGCCCATACCCTGTCTTAGAGAGGAGACCGTGTGTTCCAACAGTGGGAACATTATAGGCTGATTAAGCAAGTTGTGTTTATTTTTTGTTTCTGAATGAATACAACTATCTTATCAAAACATGTCAAGGTTTACTTTAACTTCATGCAAAACGTTTCATTGACGAATTTGCAAATTCATGAACATTTTCGATTTTTTCGTAAGTGTAAAACCTAATGTTACCCTGGCTAGCTCATTGTCAGGGCCACTCAGGGCTCTGTTCCACTGAGTCGCCACACTGCCTGGCGGTTCTCATAATTATGCTCTTTTAACGGGCCTAAAAGTGATTTCTGCGTCGGTGTTTAGGATTCATATTGCATAATCCATATCGTCAAGATGTAATAGATTTATTGGTATGGTTTCTACGCAAACTTAAGAACTTTGAGAATCATTTAGAATATAATAGAATACTCTTTATTATGTACACCATAAAAATACGATTTAATTTGTTAATTAGTCGTAACTCGGAATATCCGCATACTTTTTAGAAATTAAACTACTTAAGTTCTTTTTTATTGTTATTTAATGGAACACCATGATAATGGTATCCATGTTGTTCTGGACCTCGAAGCTCAAGGCTATCTACAACAGAGTAAGTTTCCCTTTCGTGTGTTTCACTCAAAATGTTGGTATTTTTATTTGATTCTCGCCAATTAGTGGCAAACAAAACTTAAGTAAGTATAAGCGAAATGTAAGAAACAATTATAAATCTTGGAACAATTAACCGTTGCGGTTAGAAGAGGTTATCAAGTTGCATGCACAATATTGATTCTAGCTGTGTGTAATTTATAAGTAGTACATATATAAAAGTCTGGTAATTTAAAGTAGGTAAGTATTAGTTTTGTACATCGTAAAGAGAAGAGAAGATTGGTAAATATGTATCGTAAAATCATTGCTGACGTACAAGTTTGGGATAAAGAAAACCGTCCATGAAAAAATAAAAACTTACTAATTATTGCATAATTTCTTCAAGTTTTGAGATCCTTAACATAAGTAAAATGTAAATATTAACGCGTTCATTTTTAATTCTTAACGTACCTTAGTATAGGTATTCTATGTAGCCTTGAGTAAGTCAAATATAAACAGATAACGCTATTTCCACAAGACATTTACGAGCAGCGTGTACTTCCCAACTGTACACCAACATTTACGAGTCCAACGTTAACGTGAAATGTTTATACTACGCTCAGTTTCATCCGCTTACCATCACAACAATAGAATGTGGTTACGGCGCTCCTAATTAACTTCACCATGACCCAATTAATACAACACAAGAAATTCTACAGTTTTCTTTATTACTACATACAATTTTCATTCACAAATCTATTTTGAGAGGATGTGTGAAAAACATCGACACGACTTGTATTTGTATACTATACAATGTTTAACGATCTGGCTCTCGTCCAAATAAAAGAGCGGTAAAATTACAGACACTACAACAAAATTAAAAAATTGTGCCTCCCATGAGAGCCCTTCTAAATTCGCCATACAGCTGACCTATTTCGCGTTCAATCTAGCACGATCCAGCTGGTTTGTTTATTCGAGGGCAACGCTTTTATAATGGGATTTTAGTGTTCGCTACTATGATTTACGTGTACTATATTCTGTGCGAAAAGTACACTTACTATTCGGGCACACGGTGGTATCCAATACATAGTATTTTCGGCTACCGACGCCAACGTACTCTAATTTCGAAATATTTTAGGAGCTTTTAAACATTATGGAATAAACGATAAAACAAAGTGCTATAAAAATGAGTTCGCGGGACTATTATAAGGTGTCTTACATGAGCAAAGGGGCCGAACGGTCCCGGATCTCGATCGACCATGACGTTCTGGACAACGACACGGAATTCAACGCCAACCAGTTCAAACTCTACGATGACTTCACTACAGACCTTCGTATCGCCTTCAACCCTCTCAGGAGGAACTTCCACGACATCACCAGGACTGATTTGATGAGGAGGAGGGGAGACCCCAACGATTCTGGTGTTGATATGGAAAATGGCAACCCTCTTGAAGATGTATCAACCTCTAATGATAGTGACTTGGTAAGTATTCGTAGGAGTCGCCTAGCTAGTAGATTTAATTTTGATAATCTTCTTCGAATTTTGTTTTGAAGGATAATTTACTATAGTTACTTCGATGAATATAATACCAACATGTCAATTCGCTTTAAATCATACAGCGTGAAGTTTCTCGTATAACTGGTTACTTTATCTCGCTTGGCTTCAGAAATAAATGGGTATATAAAATTTTGCAATTGGCCGGAGCTTTCGGACTGAAATATTTTTTAACACGATACATTTATGCGGCGTGGTTTTTATTTTAATGTTCGGGATTTATGACTTTAAAATCTCGGCTTTTAGTATGTGCACATTTTTTTAGTGTGTTGTGCCAAATAAAAATTGATTGGTAAAATGGTAGCTGAAATGATTTCAAAATTAAAACTGATTGGCTGTGCCCGTCCCCGCGGTATCACCTGAAGTTTTTTTTTTTGCTCGGATCCTAAGTGTAAGGAAAAGAATTGGGATATCAAATGGTTTTTTTTTTAATCCTCTGGTAGTCCAGAGATTATCGCGTTCATAGTTTCATACAAAGAACAACTCTCCAACATTATTGTATTTGCATTATGTGATCAAACATCACTATTACTGCAACAAAACTAGATTCAACCATTTATACAACAGCAAGTAAGTACTTACAATAAAATGCAAATTCATGTCGTCCGGGACAACGCTTGTCGGATCGAATACTACAAAGTACAATTAGTGATGGCCGGCGCCAACCATTGTGTACGCACCGGACCGGACGGTAGCGCCTCGTCTAGCCATTGTCCGGCCTCGCCAATCGGCAGTGTAACTTGAGACAATGCTCTCGATGACACAATCGCTTGATTCACTTGGGACACAAGAAAAGGGGCAATCGTTTGTAGGGTTAGCCATTATTGAGGCTGTTGAACTTAAACTGAGTTTGGTCTGTCGATGGGTGACCGTACATACCGAGTTTCCTCCGTACCTCGGAAAGCACGTTAAGACGTTGGTCCCGGCTGTCATTTGTCCATCTTTGACAGTCGTTACAGGTAGTCAGTGGCCCAAAAAGTCTGACACCAGTCTTACCAAGTGGTACCGTATTTCACAGTGTTAACTGGGTTGTGGGAGTCAGATATAGGCAGTCGCTCCATGTAAAATACTGGTATTCAACTTCATCCAGTTAGACTGGAAGCCGAGTCCAACAAAGGCAAGGCAGATGATGATGATGAACTTAAACTGATTGAACTAGAGTGAACAGGCGTCCTCTGGAATGCCCGTTCCATCGAAGATATCTATTATCCATCGCTTTCCATCAGGCGTGATCGAAGTCTACTAAGTATAAGAAAACTTAAGTCCTGAGCTTGGATTCGTCTTCTTTAAAAACAAAGAAAAACAAACATACTTGATCCACAAAACGTGCGTTTTGTACATGTTCTTCTACTAATCGTGGTTATTATAAACTTCCTTATAACACCCATTAAGGTACAACCACCCCTAAATTACAAAGTCTAATCAAAACAACAAACTGGCATATTTACAACGATCCCAAACTTGCGTGTTATAAATTCATAAGGCACGTCCAAACTTGTTATATTCCCATTTAACTGACCTGATTCAATCAGACACGTCTTACGTTTCATGAAACAAACCATCCAAGGGGAACTTGCTAACAGGAGCTTATGACGTAAGCAGTAACATTATTACATTGTAGACTGTGACTCATTGTAATGTTATAAACATTAGTCCCCATACGGGTGGTCAAACGTCACACAAAGCCATAATGCCACTCCATATTTAATTTTGTCCTACGTAATAAAGAATTATGCTTTTATTTGGTATCATCATCCATAATATGTTTGCCCGATGAAGCATGTTAAAAAGACAGACAATACGTGCGAATTTTCCCTGTAATCCCATGATTCATTTTTCCGTTAACTGCATATTATTGAAATACACCACATTACGTATTCAAATTCCGTTATAACTCGCCTTGTTGGCTGTTAATGTAGTAAGTGTAGCACTTATGGCGAAGGTTTATTTAATAAATAGGCACTGTGCTGCCTCTGCCTAGTCATTCTGGTTATTAAGGATATTGCACGCTTGGTCTCTCATCATGCACGCGCCCGCACGCATTGATTGATTGAATATGCCTGTTAGGATAGGAGCGATTGATTCAATAATATCTCCAAGAACCTTGACGGATATTCCCCATAAGTCTTCAGTATTTTTTATGTTGAGATTTTTGAACGCGTTTATAATAGTAGCTATACATATTGGTTTAAATTTAAAGTTTGGTATATCGGCAGTAAAATTTTCTTTAAGAAAAGCTTCAGCTAATGTAGATGAGGAAGGGAGAGATTTTGTAACTTCTAGCGGAATATTAGTGAAAAAACTTTCTAGTGTCTCAGCCACTTCTAGCTTGTCAGAAATGGTTTGATTATCTATTTTCAAGGACAATTCGTTCTGATCTCGTTGTTGTGTCTTTCCAGTTTCTTTTCTTTGTTAATAACCTGCCACACTGTTTTTATTTTATTATTAGAAATACCAATTTTGTTAATTATTATTTGTGATTTTGCTTGAGCGCAGACACTTTTGAATAATTTCTAACATAAGTATGAAAAACTTGATCTGAGGTTAGAGATTTTTCGTGATATAATTGGTATAAATTGTTTCTGCTTTTTCTTATTCCCGCGGTAGCCCACTCACTAAATTTTGATTTAGAATTGACTTTAACTGTTTTCAAAGGACATGTTTTATTGAATTCTTGCGCGCATTACGCAGTGCACGTGCTTACCTTTTTCGAGCCTGGCTAACCGGTATTTTAACCCGTCCACAAATAAATACAATCATAAGTACGCCACGGTTACGCCGACTGGCATTGACCGTACGAGTAATTTAAGTGCACTGCTCATTTCGGGCAGCATTCGTCTTAAGCTGATTACATCACCACTAGGAGTCCTTAACCTTGACTTCTTTACCCTTAAATGGCCTGACATTTAAGTTACTTTTTTCAATTTGTTGCAGTTGGAGAACGAAGTGATGGTAGATCCCTGGAGCAGCATGGACTCCTCGAATTCACCATTAACTGACTCCGGACCCTCGGCAAGTGAAGACTGCACCCCCTCCACTTCAAGCGAACCCCCTCGTGGGCCTCTAGACGCGTCTTCCCCGCTTTCGCCTGACTCGCGCCGCTTACCCGACCCAAAAGACACCAAAACCAAGATTGTCCCCAAACACATTCCCCCAAAGACATCCGACAAGGCGCGCTCGGTAGACCTCACCCTTGAACTAGATACCATAGACCTTCTCTCTCGCCGCCCGCATTTTCTTGACGAAGATTACCAACCGCCTTCCAAGTCGAACATCGAATGCCGAATCCCTAAGCCGCACTTCCTCGACCACTCGCCGTCGCCCGATGAATTCGACGAACGCAGTGATATCACAAACCCAAATTTCCTGGACGATGACGTCGACGGCGACGACAGTCAAGCACAAAAGAAGGCTGGAGCGCTGCCAAAGAGACCACAGAAAAATCAGGCCTCCAGTTCAGAAGATCGTCCACACAGAACGAGTTACCGAAGCACTCTACATTATGGGTTAGAAAGTGCGGCACGATCGAGTGAGCGAGACAAAAGAGCTTCCCAACTCTACCGGGGGACCTGGCCAGGAGAACGCGATGTCTGGACAGGTCATGACTCCGCCAGCGTTCGCAGCTTCTCTAGTAACGGTTCCGCAGAGGGAACGAGACCTTCGTCTAACCTAGAAAATAAGATGGAATGCGTTTGTTCCTTAATTTCGCTTTTAAGTTTATCACCAGAAAACAACGCAGACTTGAGCGGCCCTTTATTGGAAATGAGCAGGTCTGTTGAAAGTTGCATCGCCATGCGGCAAGCAGGATGCATTCCGTTACTAGTTCAGTTAATACACTCGAAGGTCCCTAGAGAAACTCGAGACCGCGCGGCGAAGGCGCTTCGTAACATAATCCACACACAGACTGACGACAAGGCTGGGCGAAGAGAGGCCAGAGTCTGGAGGTTGTTGGAACAAGTTAGAGAATACTGTTACGTTTTAGAAGACCTCGTGGAAATGAGAAAAGAAGGAAAGGAAGTGATAGAAGATGATGCGACGAAGCATCCAAGTCAGAGCGTGGCTGCTCTGATGAAGTTGTCCTTTGACGAGGAGCACAGGCATGTGGTGTGTCAGTTGGGAGGACTGCAGGCGCTGGCGGCGCTAGTGAGCGGCGACCAGGCGGCACACGGCAGCAGAACTGATGACAATACGTGCTTGACCATGAGGAAGTACGCCGGAATGACCTTGACGAACCTTACATTCGGAGACGGCAACAACAAATCCTTGTTGTGCTCCTTCAAAGACTTTATGCTAGCTCTGGTTGAGCAGCTGGAGTCGCCCAATGATGATATGCGACAGGTACGTGAAACAATATCATACCAAACTTAACATTATATTCCTTTGAGTCAGTTTTCAAACAACAATCCTAATAATCGGTGTGATTTTTACAGGTAACAGCAGCCGTGCTGCGAAATCTTTCCTGGAGAGCAGACACCAACAGCAAACAAGTACTAAGAGAAGTAGGAGCCGTCAAAGGTCTGACAAAAGCCGCAATGACGTGCCAAAAGGAAGCCACACTCAAGTCGGTCCTCTCCGCCCTCTGGAACTTGACAGCTCACTGCTCAATGAACAAAGTAGCCTTGTGTTCCGTTGAAGGAGCACTCGGCTTCCTAGTTGATATGCTCAGCTACAACTCGCCCACAAAAACACTAGCGATAGTGGAGAACGCAGGTGGCATCATGAGGAACGTGTCGAGTCACATCGCCGTCCGCGAAGATTACAGGCAAATTCTCCGGGAGAGAAATTGTTTGAGTGTCTTACTGCAGCACCTTAAGTCTCCGAGTCTCACTGTGGTCAGCAACTCGTGCGGCACGCTCTGGAACCTGTCCGCGAGGTGCCCACAAGACCAACAGTTCCTGTGGGACCACGGCGCGGTGCCGATGCTTAGAAGTCTTATCCACTCTAAGCATAAAATGATAGCGATGGGCTCAAGTGCCGCCCTCAAAAATTTGCTCAACTCTAAACCGGGTAAAACGCACATTATATCACTAGACACGACAGCTAGAAACATGAACCTACCAGCTTTACCTACATTAGGAGCTAGAAAACAAAAGGCTTTAGAACAGGAATTGGACCAAAATTTGGCTGAAACTTGCGACAATATTGAGCCAGCAACATCTCCTACGACAAGTAACAGAGAAGAGAAGAACCTCTTCACGGCCACTGAAAGACAGATAGCCATGAATTTAGAAAGGCATAGGATGACGTCCAGTTCACCTCTCATGGGGACATTAACATCACAAATATCTTTAAGTCACAGCGCACATTTGGCAAGCTATTTGAGCTGCAGTAACACTTTGCTGAAGGGTGCTTTGGTCACCCGTTCTAACACAGGGAGCGCGGGTAACGTGAACAGATCAGAAAGCAAAGACTCAGTGACCAGTACTCATTCAGACTCAGTGTTTGAACGAGCCACGCGCACCGGCAAAGTACCAGTACCCACGCCCAGAAACAAAGACCTAATGAAGAGTGAAATGTCGGGCGAATCGTTCAAAGCGACCTCGAAGCAACACAAAGATAACTCTTTCCTTCGGTACCCCATACAACCTCCCATTCCTCCGCCACGAAGTACCACAGAAATGAGAACAAATTACACAGAATCCGGTTTTGACGTCGACCAGGATTCTTGCGACCAGCCCATAGATTACAGCAGGAAGTATTCGGAGACCAAGAACACCGAGTCGGAGGTTGAAAAGCCAAAGACTGATAACAAGAAGTATTCCAAGAAGGACAGTCCTACAACTTATGGTGATTATCAGGAGACTGATTTAGACCAGCCTACGGACTATTCCTTGCGTTACGCTGAACATCAGTCGGAAACTGGGTCAGACCTGTCGGAACCAGCAGGCCCATCAGTACACGAGGACACTATCAAACACTTCGCCACAGAAGGCACTCCTTACGAAACACCGGCGATCTTTTCAACAGCCACCTCAATGTCAGATCTGAGGGTGATCGGCAAAGACAATAAGAAAGCAGCGGCGACCGCAAAACCGAACCCTGAAGCCATGACGCATTCAGACGAAAAGGACACGTGTTCGATTGAGGACCCGCCGAACCACGACAACGATAGGGCAGCTTCAACTCCCCAATCGTCAGTACCGGAACCGATTCCCGAAAAACGAGGGGTTTTCGATACAAAGTTCAGTTCGGGAATGATAAGTCCCGAGAAGCCAGTGAACTACTGCGATGAAGGGACTCCTGGGTACTTCTCGAGGGTCAGCTCTTTGAGCAGTCTGGGCGAACCAACTGAAGAGGACAGTCTGGCTAAGAGGAATGCCATGGCAACCATCAACGTAGACCCAAGCCCTCCAGAGCAAAGTACCAGCAGTTCTGCTAAGGACAAAGAAGGTAATGGCTTAATTTTCATCTCTGATGAATGATGTTAAGGAAAAATAAAGACCAACAGGATACCACAGAATAATTCCAATCCAAACTTCTTGACTTTCTCTTATATCCAACGCTTTATTCTTCTTATTCACATCATCATCGACAAACTTGATTGAGGCAGATTTTTCCATCATCCCTTATCCGTTTCTATAATTTATGTGTGAAATAAAATGAACACCTGACAGTTGACATGTACGCATGTTTTTTTGTGTCGGAAATTGGAACTAACGGATCCATTTCGAGTTTTTCAATACATTTCAAATAACACTAATGTTTACATAAAGCGCCCCTTGTCCCTTGACAAGGGGCGCTTTATGTAAACATTAGTGTTACCTAATTACATACAATAAATCCCTACATTAGTATGATAATAATTACCTACATTAGTATGACCTTTCATTCGAGCTCCAGAAGCTCTATATTCAGCGGGGCAGTAAAAAATAGCGGATAGAGACTACCCTTGAAAAAGAAAAGTTTTATGCAATTTCTGACTTAACATTATTACAAACACGATCGATTGGCATAAAAAATGTGTAAAATTATCATTTTCTTACTAACTGTATTTTTTTTTAAATCTGTGAATGGGAATAAAAATTTGACGAAAAGTTATAAATAGTCTCGTAACACCATTTTCGTGTAGCTAAAACGGTTAAGTTTCGTTTAGCTCCTTACTGCCAAACTGAAAGTTTCCACTCTATATATGGAAAAAATACCAAAGTTGTGCTTCAGAAAAAAATCTGCCCTTAACCTCACATACACTAACCCATTCTAAACGTCGGCAGGTTCCAAAGCAGTAACGTTCGCGACGGAGCCCCTGTCCGTGGTGTCGGGCAGTAGTCCCGCGTCCCCGCCGGCGCAGCGCTTCGTGGAGGACACGCCGCTCATGTTCTCGCGCTCCTCCTCGCTGGGCT
The DNA here is from genome assembly GCA_950022955.1 of Xestia ashworthii. Classification (NCBI taxonomy): domain Eukaryota; kingdom Metazoa; phylum Arthropoda; class Insecta; order Lepidoptera; family Noctuidae; genus Xestia; species Xestia ashworthii. The sequence goes on along the minus strand of OX465556.1, from coordinate 22,717,454 downwards.
CGCTGCCGGACTGCGAGCACCAGGATGACCAGGGATCTGTGCTGTCTGAAGTTAGGTGAGCACCAGCTCCACTGACTAGTACCTTTTTTTTCGGATGGGAAATCATCAAATGACTCCTCCGGCTCTGGGCGGAGCAGCGGGAGTGTCAGACTTTTACTGACTAAAACCCATCCATATTTCTTCCTCGCCCTTTGTGGTCCGGGGCCACGATATCTCTTTCGAACAGTCCCGTAGCCCCGGAGGGGCTAGTCTACGTTATAGTTCTTACCACGACTGTATTGAACCAGAGACGAAAGCCAGCCTGCTTGGCCTCATCGACAGCGTTATTAGTTCTAGGTGGGTGCCTCAAAGTGCAGGTATATAGAGCAGAACTGAATTGAGATGCCAAATGAAGATGATATCGTATAGCTTGCGTGTCACTGATAATAATAATACTGAATGGATATTTTAATAAAAGAGATGCCATATAGAAGGCTATTTTTCATCAATATCGAGCTCATTTTGCCTGTGATCGGTAAAATCATCCACGCCTCCGTTCCTCTGTTTTGATGAAAACAGGGTTTTGATCTTTCCTAAAGGACGTGTCTATTTCGTATGATTTACATGTGAATGTATTGTTCCAGCCGGCTAACGTCGGGCTGCATATCACCGAGCGAGATCCCGGACTCCCCCGGTGCCAGTGTGCCGCAGTCCCCGCGCACGAGCGCCGCGCCCGCGCTCGGGGACCTCACCGCAGCCTCCACGCCGCCACAAGGTAAACCTGACCTCTCTCCGGTCTATGAGACTGTCTTCTCACACTTGTGCAATAATATCTGCCGCGGCGATGGTCAATCCCTGCTGGGATAACATGACTGCAAATGACCAGGAACTCAGGAGGGGTACTGTCTTAATTTCACTCACTCACACACAGCACACGTTATACTTAGCGCAAGGGTTCTATACACAAACTTCAACGAACACAGGCACTAAGCAATAGTACATCTAGCCCAGAGGCATTGATGGACGAACGTGTAAATGTGGGCTGAGGCACACGTCCATCAATGCCTAGTTGTGGCCAAGGCTTGTGTCGTACTTTTCTCTAATAATGCGAGGCAATTAATACAATTACTTTTCAAAATCAATGATGCACACTAACAACAATAATTTTTCTCGCGTTGAAGAGTACATTTGTTTTTTTTTTTTTTTTCAATAAACCGCTTCCTATTTGCAAGCCAATTCGAAATTTAAATAAAACCTCTGATAAGTTACCTCTTTGGTTGCCATGTTTCAGAGTAAAAGATCGTTCCATTTTTGAATAACACGACAAATATGAGTTTCCTATGTAATTTTTTTGGCCGCTAAACACGACAGATATGGATTTTCATACAACTCTTGCCGGCCGCTGGTCGCATGTACCTGGCCAGTACAGCAATTTCGATTTATCTCGAACAAGGTGGTCAAAATAATGCTTAAATTTCCAAGCATGCTTTAAAAAAGGTTTTGTTTTTATTTCGTCATCTAGGGACTAAAAAGGGATTAAAGTTTTTATGGAAGTTAGTCAGCCACCGACACAGCTGCTACTGGACCAATTAATTTTAATAAAGCTTACTATGGAACATATTGTGTAACCATAATGTTGTATTTGTCAGAGTCCGCGTGCGTCGGTTCAGTGTTCGAAGAGCGCGTGTCGAGGTTCCTGGTGGAGCACACTCCGGCGCAGTTCTCTGCGGCCACCAGCCTCAGCAGTCTCACCATCGACGATGAGCCCAAGCTGCCCAAGGTAAGTCTGACCGTCAACGTAAATATAAGCGTCGTGCACCTCGACTGCGCACCACACTGTTCTATTAATCTGAGAGATTTTCGTTATCCATTGCTTCAAAAATGTTTAAAAATTTCATCTGCTCCACAGTAGAAATCTCGCAATTAACATCGTAACAAACACACACAACATAACACAAAACACACACACAACAACACACACACACACACAGACGTATAATCTTCATACGTCTGTGCACACACATATTAAAATCAAATCATAATCTATTTGTAAAAAATAATTATTTTGAAAATAATTTATGTCAGGTATTACATGCCCATAATGGAAAACATATAGATTTTTTATAATTAATTGTTTGTGGAGTCTGGGGGTAATAGGGTCCCGTTTTTACCTTTCGGGTAACTACGGAACCCTTGAAATCAGCAAAACTTAAACACTCGGTAGAAAAATTAATTAACCTTAAACGTTTCTGACACACTGTGGTATATTTCGCGATCCATATTTCTAGCGCCCGATACAGTGCTCACGTTCAATGACATTTTATTCCGTAACTTATAAAAAAAAATAAAATAAAAAAAAAAAAAGCCTTTATTCTACTACCTTATAACTTACATAATAATATGAACAATAAAGAACAAGTTTAAAGTTTAAATTAAATTAACTATTTGTTTACACTTATTTTTAAGTTTTACCAAGTAGTAGTCGCCTCCTCAGCGTAGGCCTCCCCCATTATCCTCCACACATTTCTGTCCCTGGCTTGGGTCATCCAGTTCGGACCAACTTTCTCCTTGAAAATGTCTTCCCACCTTTTCTTTGGCCGACCTTTACTTCTGGTTTCGTCTCTGGGTATCCATTCAGTAGCTTTCTTGGTCCATTCCGTAACTTAGGTGCAAGTAAATCAAGGTCAAACTATATTCAGAGGAAAATTATCAGAATATAGCGTGTCATAATTAACATAAACATTAGTGACAGAACGTTTTACCGATAACGTAACCATACAATGATCTAATCAGCTGTATGTACAGTGAGCGTCACTTATGAACGTGTATGTATCGTATATGAATCTACGCCGAGAAAGTCGAACTTCAAACACAACAAAACAATAACCAAAACAATCACGAACTGTCTTTATCGAAAGAACATGCCTCCATATTCGATATATTCCAGGTGTATTTTTGGTTATAAGCAGTTGTATTTACAAACAAAAAGTATCTGTGTAGTATATCAACTATCTGGTGTCTACAACACAAGCCTCATTGCTTAGTGTGGCACTAGATGGCGCTGTGTGTAATGTCCAGCGATATTTATTTATTTATTTCTTTTCAGCAATCACTCAAGTTGTTACCGAGAGTTACTCACCGAGAAGAGCTCATCAGCTCATCGCCCACCAATAACCCAGAATATGTCTTACAGGACAATAGAAACAGGTACTTAGATAAGTGTGAACCTGTACTTTTTACACATAATATAGCCCAGGGTTATAACAACATTACCCACATAATCTCCATAGAACAGCGGTGGCCCAGTGATGGTGGCCCCGACTTGCGAACAGTAAGTCGTGAGTTCGAACCCAGATTAATTAATCACCACTGCTCTCGAAACGGTGAAGGAACACGTCGTGAGGAAACCGGCATGTCCTAGAACCAAAAATTCGAAGACATGTGACATCTACTAATCCTCACCCGCGTGGCGGATTATAACCCATTTCCTCTCATTAAGCGGAGGCCGTGTCCCAGCTGTGGGAACAATTATAGGATGATGATGATGTATCTCCAGAGGGTTAGGTAGAGACGTAACCTTATAGTACATACTCATCTTGCTTTTGAACAAGTTACAACACCAAACTATTTTTATTATTTCAGAGACCAATTCCGGACATTGCCTTCATCGCACCTCGTTGCTAATGAACCTATGAAAGGTAAGGTTACAACCTCACATCATTGTCATATAATTATGCAACTAATATTAAAAGTAACAAACATCCCACCTGCTTTCTGCCAAGATAAAACAGACGTGTCCTAATAGGACATCCACATTTCGTCAGTACTTTTTAAGTGACTTTTGCCACCAACCGGACCCTAAATCCCTGATAGAAAAGCCCAATAAACCTTCGAACGAGGAGGCAATCGAATTCAGGACCATAATATAACAGGACCGTAATATGCTCAGAAGTAGGACTTGCGACATCAACAAGGCAGGAAATCGCAAGTGTAATAACAAGAAACCATGACATTTCAGGAAACCAAACACCAGCCGAGGTATGCAAAGTCTACTTCACAGAGGACACACCAGCTATCCTATCGAAAGCGGGCAGCAACTCCAACCTGTCCGCGCTATCCATCGAGTCCGCGCCCGCACACCACGACACGCTCGACACTCACGACACGTCCGACACGCACGACACACACGACACGTCCGATACGCACGACACGTCCGACAGCTCCAACCTGAGCGACGCGGGCGATTTGCTGGAGGAGTGCATACAGAAGGGCATCGCTAAGGTACGTCATATTATGACAGCTTACAAACAGCAACATTTCGAAGAGTTTTGAATATTGTTGTATAGAGCCTGGCCCTATCTACTGTTTGCCATTATTTTTTTGTCGTTAAAGTCTAAAACCTGTTTACAACAATAGCTGATATCAAAACAAACAAGTATGTTTTCAGTTATTCAGATACAAAATGTTCTAAACCGTCATGTTTCAAAATCTCGTATCACGGTGTTTTTTGTACTCGCACTCCGCCCAAACGGCTAGACCGGTTTTTATTTATTTTTTATGTAGGGTTGGTAGGTATGAGAATAGGTCACACCATAATTAATATGGCAGAACAACGCTTGCGGGGTCAGCTAGTATGAGATATATAAACTATCAAAGTTGTGAATATATATCAGAATTGATACCTCATTCATAGGAAACCCTCTCGCTTTATTGTCAAAGACATAAAGGCGGAAACCCACCGCGGCGCACGGAGAGGCTACGCACGTGTGTGAAACTTCGCTGTGCAAGTAAATGTATGTGACTGTGTCTACAACCCACGGATACGCTATGCATGAATTTAATTTGACGTCATTAGTACATTTGTCAAACAAATGAATCCACGCAGCTCACGTGGGCCGCGTGGCCGTGCATAGCGTGCACAGCGGTGGGTTTGCGCCCTAACGCATGGATTACATAATAGGCATGACGACACTATCAAAAAATTGCAAATCTATTCAGTCCGTCAGTAAGAGTATTGGAAAATAATGGACACGTATTTTTTGTTTTTGTAATTCAATGAATATTGACAAAGATAAAACGAAAACAAAACTCGGGAATGGGGGTTCGTGACGTCACTACGCTCCAAAAATTACACCAAGACGTGACGTCTTGCGAATTTTAAAAGCGTTGCATCTTCGTCAATTTTGGTTTACGTGACAAAAGAAAAAATATGAGACAAATATTTTTTCATAATCTAGCTGACGGACTAATTAGATTTTTTTGTCGCCTACCGGCGTAGGCGAACCCTATTAGCGATCAAAGTTCACTTTTGTCCTTCTGATGTGGTTGTGAAATATCGGTAAATAAGTAACAATAAAATGTCTTGTTTTCAGGTGGTAAAGAATAAGGGACCATCATCTGACGTATCCTCCATCAACCCGTACAGAGATGAAGTATACGTAAGTTATTTTTGTGAGTTCTCTATTATATAGGGTGTAAATAGACTATTCACAAAGCCGTCAAACAAGCATTCTGGAACTAAGTAACCCGGGAAAATGACTTTCGGAGTAAAAAATCACGTTTTTTAGTAAGACTCAATGTAACGCACTTAAAACATTGTGCTGATGAATGGATTGAATTAGTACGGGGCCGTGAGGGGTTTAAAGTGAAAATCTTTTAGTAAAAACATGTATTTAAAAAAAAACTTGTGGAATAGTTGGAACTTTGACCCCCAATATCTCCGTAACTAACGTAACGACGTTAGCGTTACGTTAGTTACTCCAGGCATGGTGTAGAACAAAAAAATCATCGCATTGATGAGAAGAACTTTCGGTTTTCGTTAAGTTGAAAGCGCCAGGGTAGCCCGCGAAACACGATTTTTTCAAGGTCAAAGTCACCACAAGTTCCTCGATCTTTATGAGCTTGGAGGGTTGTATTGATGATTTTGAAGATTATAATTCTGTAACTACATACGACCTACAGTCGCGAACGATATTTTCATCAACAAACAACCTAGCAATGGCCTGCAAATTGCAAAAAACGTAAGAAAATTTAATTTCGCGGACTACCCTGGAGCATCCACCTTAAGTCTTTTCACACCCTTTATAAGTCTGTTTGTATCTTAAGAGGCCTGCGGAGCATGCGAATTTCATACAAACGTAATATCAAAATAATTTGTAAATCAAACATAATCTTAATATAAGGTGTATTTAGTTTGATTGAATTACAGAATATGTAGGTTCCCAAACACATATTTTGAATGTACACCGATTTAAACAAGAACTATGAGAAAAATAAATTTTCAATAGAAATTTTAAATTCCTCATATCTCGTCTTTATATCATTGTCCTTTCAAAATATTGATTTGGGAACATAGATATTCTATAATACAATCGAAATATATACACACTACCTAAAGAATATGTTTGATTTTCATATTATTTTGGTATTACGTTTGTATGAAAAACGCATGCTCCGCCGGTCCCTTAATGCAGTTCTTAAAATAACTGAGTATGTCTACAGAGATCACTTCCACCGTACTTGCGTTCGTCTACGGAGACTGTCAGAATGTCTCATGAGTTCGCCAGGAACGTTCGTGACAGGTACTTATGTTTATTTTTATAAATTATCATTATTCATAATACTTAGTCATTTCATATTGTTATTTTACGTCTGGCTATATTCAACCCAAGTGCAACTTCGTTCATTATTCTCTTGCTTTTATTCAATTATTTGGGGTCGGCCAACGCAACATGTCTTCTTTATGACGACCCGAATGCCGTAGCGGTAGTGAGGCCTTACGTTCTTAGGGTCCAACCGGGATTCGAACCCATCGAATCCCGGTTGGAGCAAATGTTTGTTTCTTAGTCATGGATGTCTGTAATATATATAATAAGTATGTATTTATAAACAAAAAGTATATACATATATCAACTATCTGGTGTCCATGACATGAAGCCTTGCTTAGTGTGGCACTAGATGGCGCTGTGTGTAATGCCCAGCGATATTTATTTTATTTTATCTTTTTTCTAGACACATTATCTTTTACGCAGTTCTCATCGTTTCTTTGGTCTTGCCTTAATTCTAAGAGCGCGTATCCAAAATGTTGGAAATGTCGCAAATAGCTTTCAAATATGTATTTAACTTTTTTATTAATTTGGCAATATTATTGCATGGAAATAAGAAATATGGCTAATTAGTGACCTAGAATATTAACAGTGAAGAGCAATTAAAACACTGAATTTGATATATACGTTACGTTATACCTCCGCATAGCAGAAATATCACTGGTAAATTATCTTAAAAGGAATGTACTACCGAGTTCGCTGACGGTCGGCCACTGTTCACCCTTATGCTTTGAGTAATAAGTTTGATAACTGGTCTACCGTCAGTGAGCGCGGTAGTACGGTCGACCAAGCTATTTGGTTTACATTTTAACATGATAATTACATTGTAAAATGTAAACCTAGCTTATAACTATAGCTTTGTCGACCGTACATGCGTTTTTTGTTCGAAATGTTAGGTGATGGTTGTTTCCTGTCCGTCAGTAGGTCTGTCAGCTCGGACTCCCCCCCGCCCCCGCTGCCGCCCAAGCTGTCGGCGCCCCCCGCGCCCCCCGCCCCGCCGCGCCCGCACGACCACGGTACGTACCATCACCACGACTATTACTTATAGACGAAACAACAACGCTTTTAAAATTCTCAATACGTCACACCCTGGTATAATTTTTAGTGCGTTCTGACGTCACGAGCCCCCACTCCCGAGTTTTGATACGTTTTATCTTTGTCAATATTCATTGATTTACAAAAACAAAAAAATAAATGTTCCTTATTTTCCAATAGGTACTCTAACTGACGGACTAAATAGATTTGCAATTTTTTGATAATGTCGTAATGCCTATTAAATACAAAACGTAACAACACGAGGAATCACTGTGCGCTCAGCTCAATACGGTAAACAGGACGACGCTGATGACACAAACCGATCAATTTCTATTCACACGTAATGAGGCAATGGAGTATCTAATAACATAATAAAAGCAAAAAAATGCCTCCTTGCCGACGCCACTTGCCTCGTAAAATATAACAAGGTTGCAAGTATGATCAAGGTTAATATAGAAAGACTATTATTTATGAATAAAAAATGTAACTGTATGTACCAGGGTGCGACGTCGCGATCACGGCGCGACGTTGTATTGAGGAGCGGGTTCGGGTTCTTTATAGATATGACATTGCGAAAGTGAACGTGTCTCATGCAATGTTCTGTGAACCAAGTCACCCACCTCAAGTTGAAATGAACATTTTGTAACACTGTTTTAAGCTATCGCGGTTCACACATAACCTAAAATGTCACAAGCGCCATGAGTCCGTAAGTCAACCCGCGATCATGACGCTTGCAACAAACAGTGCCGAAATATCGGGAGCTCAATGTCAATTACAATCACGTTTATTTAAAGTTTATACATTTTGATCCAAATATTTTCGTAAAATAATTAAAATCTTACATTACAGGTCGGAGATACGAAAGTCGTCTCCCCGTCAAGGCCGAGCGTCGAGACAGACCGCGTCCCGCCGCCACCGACAACCTCGCTCGCAACGACTCCCTCTCGTCACTCAGTCTCGACTCATTCGGCTCCACGGACCGCGAGATCTTCGAGGAGACCGTGAAGGCTGGCTTATCGAGCGTCAACCCGAGAGCTAGGTATGCCATCGACGACAGAACCAGAGCTCATTCGGCCGAAGGCGTCGGTGAGAACATAAGGAGAGATCGCGTTCCGAGGTCGCTGGATCGCGTGCCGCTACGGTCGCGCGACCTGGACGCAGAGCTGCCCACAGTGTTGCGCAACAGTCGCCCTCGCCGGCGCCGCTCGCCGTCCGGTCGCACGTCGCAGTCGCACACGTCGCCGCGCCCCGAGCGCAGCAGCTCGCTGTCGTCCCTCAGCAACGAGTCCTTCGGCTCCACCGACCGGGAGGTCTTCGAGAGGAGTGTGCGCATCGGTATGTCCCGCGCTAGCGGACACAGCGGACACAGGAGACGAGGACGCAGCGACGACAGGCTGGAAGCGGCCCGGCGCAGGCGCGGCGGGGGAGGGGGGGCGCTAGCCCGCATGGGGCCCGCGCGCGCCTTGCTGGAGGAAGTCATAGCGCGCGGGGCCGGCGGGGCCCGCGGCGGCGGGGGGCCCCGGGCCCCGCGCCGCCCGCCGACAAAAAACGTGTCCCCGCCGTCTGCGGCCCGCGCGCCCGCAGGCGGGGGGGACCTCACCACCCGCGCCACACCTGGCTCTGACGTCACCGCGCAGGGCCCGCACGACAGTGACGTCACGCCGGACCCGCACGCTAGTGACGTCACGCCGGGCCCGATCGCGTTACACCGATCCAACGAGTGCCTCGCTCCGCGGTCGGCTAACACGACGTTAGAGTCGGAGCCTCCGGACGAACTGAACCGCTCCAACGAGTCGTACGCCGACGTGATGGACGGCGACTGGAGCGACGGAGACCACGCCCGCGACGCATTCGACGGAGGCACACTAACTAGACACAGTAAGAAGAACAAACTAGAATGGACTGACATCAAGTGCACCGACATAAAACCACTGGAAGACCTTCCTCTACACATCGACGAGGTGTCTAAACGGAGCACGGACACATGGAACGATAACACATGCCCTGATGATGTCACGTTCCCCACTATTAGTGGTTCCGTTCACATGGTGTCTTCCATCCGCAGTGAAGTTGCTGATCACGCCATGACATTGCCAGATCTGCTTGAAAAAAGCGAAGCTCCTACGATGTCCTTCTCCCGACCAGATTTGACCAACAAACTGGAACTTGATAGAGATATACCACAGTCTCCACTGATCATGATGATGGATAGCAGAATAGAAGCTGAACGGTTAATGTTAGACAGTGTGCCAGAACCGAGCTTCACATCATTGGTGGACGATGGCGAACCGAAGTTTGACTCGATCATTTCAGCTGCTATAGAGAAAGAGGCGGCTAGACTCGCGGCTCAACTAAAAAGTTCCGCCTACGTTATGGAAACTAGCGTCACCTCACTAACATCTCTCGACCTCGATAATGTGAAGCCGCCCTCACATCTCGGCAGCTTGCTATCACTCAGTGCATCAGGGCACTGGGACGAAACCTCCCAAGTCTCAAAGAAATCACAAAAGAGTCGGAAGAAATCGCTTCCCGTTGCGTTAATGGTCAAACGAGCTCTCAGTAACTCCATGCACCAGGGCAGCTCTGAACACCTGGACAGTAGTCCAGTCAGCTTCCTCGAAAACGTCAAGCCTCCTTCTGAGATGGAGAACATTGACATGGAGAGCAGCATGATATCCGTCTCCAGTATTGTGTCGGAAGTCGCAGAGGTCAGGGACCGCATTCCTATCGTGTTTGACTTCAAGCAGCCCGTACAAGACTTCCCTCTCTGCAGCACCTTCACCAATGTCTTCCATGACCTTGACAAGGTCAACCCACCATCGTTGTTCGATGAAATCGCAGAATCAACGGCGGAGCTTGAACCGACGACTGCACAACAAATGTATGACGATTGCGTGTCTAATACTTTGAATGTTGTCACCGATATTCCGTCAGGTTCGGAGAACTGCACGCCTATACCATCGGATATCAGCAGCGTAGAGTCCACACCTAAGAGACAGAGAGATCCTAAATACTTGACTCCCAAAGAAAAGAGACATGTATCTAAAGACAGATATCAAACGTACACCATCACTGATACAGTCGCCGAGAGTGACGTAGTACTCGAAGTTGAAGAAGAATTCGTAACGTGGACCAAATCGGAGAGCGACCGCTCTGATGAGTATGTAACGGCGACCTCTGAGATCAAGTCCAGAAGGAAACTGAGCGCCAAACAGAGGAGGTTGGAAGACAGAGCTAGGTACCAAACTCAAACTGTTGACATTCACACCATCTTACCGCCAGAACCGCAGAAAGTTGTCGACCCGCACTTGGAGAGTCTAAAACAACGGCTTGCAGCCAAAAAGACGATGAAACAAAAGCGGCTCGAGGACGCAGAGCGATTCCGAACGCGGACGCTAAGCGAAGACATTCCACCTTCACCCACCTTCGTCACAAAAGACGCGAACTTCGAAAACGTCGAGACTACGACGGGCTACGACAGCTTGTCATCAAACGAGCTGAACCACCAACAGATATGCGACGAGCGGCAGGACGACGATGTGTTCTCTCGAGAGACGGACAGCGGACATAACGAGGACGACTTCGAACTGAACTCCACTCAGATGCAGACTTACACGAAGAGTTTCAGGAACTACTTGCCTGTCATCGAAAGTCCTGCCGCGGTGGACATGTGCGTCGTATACAATCTTAAGAATATCGAGATGACTGCATCATATAAACGCACGATGCAGCAGATGCAGTGCGATAAGAATCAAAACCCAAGCAGCAGTGACTTTGCGAGCTATGAGGGGGATAGTAATTCTGAAGATAAGGCTCAGTCGGAATCCGACCCAGACACTCCTCGGCCGAAGCCCAAGATAATCAAACCAGCTCGACGCGATGAAAGTCTCGACTCCAATGATTCTTTAGAAAAAGAAAATGATGTCCCGAAAGCTATCAGAGGAAGAAAGAAGGCTATGTATGTGTCGCCCTACAGGCGAAACGTACCCGCCGCCACCAAGAAGCCTGCCGCCCTTCAAACTAAGGTAGCACCTAAGAGTGCTCCTCCCAAACTCACGAACCCCGTCAAAGCCCACACAAGTGCCAAAACACCAAAACCTTCAGTTTCTAAGGCTTCAAGCGCAAACACTTCTCCTAAAAAATCTCTTCCAAAGTCCCCGACGAAGTTGCAACAGAAACCGATTGTTATTCCTCCCGTTGCCACTAAACCTTTACCTCTAGTACGACAAGGAACGTTCACTAAGGAAGAGAGTTCTGTGCCGGCCAAGGACTTACCAGTCTCCGTCCCGGACAAAAAGGCTACTGCCCCTCGACCGTCTAAGGCTCCCGCACCGAGCAAAAACAATACATCTCCTTCGAGGCTCCCGCAGTTCAATCGTACGCGGCCACCTCCGGCTAAACAAAGTCAGCCTAAGCCTTCCACATCAAGGGTCACAAAGAGGTCTGAGCCGGTCATGAAGAACTCTCCTTCAAACCACAGCTTGCAGAGCAATGAAAGTGGTAAGACTATCACAATTGCATCGAGAAGTTCTCGACAAGGCAGCACATCTAGTGTCAACTCGATACAGTCTTCCAAAACAAACTCCAAAGACATAGAAAGCAAAATAGCTAGTCTGTGGAAGAAAGTAGAACAAGCGAAAAAGTTGCCTGTCAAAGCTGAAAAGAAGGTTTGGATAGAACCGGATAAAACGGAACCTCCTAAACTTATTAGAAGTTCTACTTTCGAAGGACAACCGAAGGCCCAAGTGTCTTCGGCCCCTAAACAGAAAACTGCTATCGGCATTAGAGTGTCACAAATACCCAGTTTGAGGCCAAAAACTGTGCCGAATAAGGCCACAGGGCCAGTGAACAGTGCTAAAAAGACGAACACCAGAGTTTTTACTAGGAAACCTGCCAACGGACAGATCACATCATAAATAATAAAGACATTTGATGGGATTTTAATGTTTTATGGTGGGGTTTATGGTGGTAATGTTATTAAGACCATCCTATCAATAACGCAAGAAATGTAATCAGGAATTTTGTGCAGAAACTTGTTAATATATCCCTGATTCAGTGAACGGTGAACTAATTACACATCTCAAATTGATGACTCCATAACTTTGACCGCATGTCTTAAAAACCAGTGACAAATTATGAAAACTTATTACAATTTTGGATTATTATTGTAAGGCCTAGTACACATTGTTGTGTAAAGACCGGTCAATTACGAAGTCATTTTGTAAAATGTATTAAAAGCTACTGCAATAATATAAATGAAATGAGAGCTTTGAATAGCGTGTGAGTAAGAGATTAAAAAGAATAAATTAATATAGGTACACCTGGTTTCTGAAGGGCAAATCAACACAAAAATAAGCCTACAAACTGTCAAACATACGGAAACTTGATTTGATTGGCTGTTGGTTATTTTAGTTAGCCATATTGCCAAAGAATTTGACAATATGTTAGCTAGTATTGTTGTACTTTCAGTAAAAGGGTAGTAAACTCACAAAATAATCAAAGTTCCTTTTTCAAAACTTAAGCAGTATTTTTTTTTTTTGAATCGTGTCGCTAAACTTATCAGCCTAATTGACAATGATGATTTCTACTGATTAAGATATGAATTATAAAAGTTAATAGGCGAACAGTTACAGCCAACATCTTACGATTTCTTGTTATAGATGATTATCATTGCTTCAAACTTTTGACAAATAATATTCTTATACTAGCTTACTTATAAACATTGTCAAAGGTTTGGGCGTAATACAATGGTACTCCCTGATAGTACTAACATATAACTAGGTAGGTATGATTTCATCGAAATATAAGTGCAATATGTTGATTAAAAGCTAAATTATTAACCACACTGCGGGTTAGATCACATGTCCAACAAGATGCACTTTGAATTACTACCGAGTACCACTGATTAAGTAAATTTGTATTAGAATTAAATAATTTCTTGATTGTGAACTTGTTCTTGAGTGAAAAACCAGTTAGTGACCTATTTTCAATGATTTCTTTTGTATATTTGTTGCATTTATTCATATTTTAGAGACTATGTTTGGATGAACCCTATTTCGACTGCAATTTTAGTTTTTTAAGGAGATATATTAATTTTGAAAGACATAGTCACAATTCATTTTCTACTGGCAAAATATTTTTATTTACTGTAAAATTGCCGAGATCGATAAATAAACTATAAAACATATTTTAAAGAAACGAAGTTTGAGTAAATTTTTATTCAAATCCATGGTTTATTGATATATCTCGATATCTATTATCATAAGTCGCGTTTTAACTGCCCGAAAGCAATTTCTTTCAATCAATAGATTCTATCTAATAAACCTGTTTCTTCAAATTCTTATTTCCAGTCATAACACTTGAATTTGTAGTAAAAACATGATGTTTTCTCACTATAAATACTATCGTGTATGACAAGTAATTTGTAAATATATCCCCGCTAAATTATAGTTAAGGTTACCGTTATGCAATTTGTATATTTTTTCATAAAATTTACAATGGAAATGTCATGTTCGCTTTGGAGTAAACATTGAGACAAGATGGCGCCGTTCCCTCTCGCGGGTCAGGGCTCGGCCTACCCAGCCCAGCCCGCTGTGCGTCGTCTCAGTTTTACGTCTAGTCAGTTTTAATGTTAGATAAGCGGGATTAGTAAATTTGGCGTAAGGAAAGTAAGTTTTACACATGAAAGTGGATCGCATCGATTGTAACAGTTAGCACTAGGTTATTATTTAACTGGCCTCTTGTGATTACATCGCATTTACCTACGGTTTTTACTTACGAAATATACATAATTTCTGTGGAAAAATCGTACGATACCTCAACCTTGCGGATCTCTATTTGTATGAGCCTACATTCTTGTAATTAAATTTTATAATAGCCAACTGTTGCTTTTCTTCCATTCATAATATTTTATCAATAAATAGTTTGTATTAGTAAACGTATTTAGGGAATCTAGGGCCCGTTTCCATGACCGCGAAAAATTGTTCCATTACACCGGGCTCAGTGGAAACGCGACCTGTTATACTTACCAATAATATAGTAATTTACATTATTACCTAAATAATCATGTTTTAATGTCATGATTAGTACTGATTCCTTTATTATATAGATTTAGTAGTCGCATAGATAATTTTCTTTATACTTACTATCACACACGATGTAGCGAACGCCATCAACTTCATGTACTAAGCCAGTTTTATATAGTTAATTAAAATAGATGTAAGGTACGTAATTTGATGGTAAATAAAGGATACTTACCGCACATGTTTGTATTATTTTGGAACTAGTCTCCCGGTGTATTCCTCCACCTTGCGCCGCTTCTCCAATGCTGAGGGATGATCACGTCATGACGACGTCAAGACCTTGGCGAAAACACAAATATTCTAAACGAGCCCGAGCAAACAGAGAACCAATACCACAGTATAAATATGGAATAAGCAGCGGTAGATATAATAAAGGAGTTATGCCCGTTAGACGAAAATGTATCGTAACCCTGTGTCTCCGCTTTGCCCCTACCACACAACTACTACACATGCAGTTCAATAAAACTTATTATTATGCCATCAAACACATCGTGTATTTACCATGCACCGTACAACTTACCCACACAAAAAAACATCGGTACACAAGCACATCACTAACTCGTCGTAAGAAGCAGCGGCCGCACTACGCGATGCATCCGCTTATTGAACTCTCGTTTGGTGATTTTTACATTGCATGTCCAGTCACTTGGCGACAAACTTAGGTAGTGGTTGAGGAGCAATGTATTAATAGCAAAAATAGTAGAGCCATTTGCTTATGACTTGGCCTCTTGTGCCAGTCGCGCGGACACCGACACGCCCCCTTGCCACTTCTTCTGTTTTTAGGGTTCCGTAGCCAAATGGCAAAAACGGAACCCTTTTAGATTCGTCATGTCTGTCCGTCCGTATGTCACAGCCACTTTTTTCCGAAACTGTAAGAACTATGCTGTTGAAACTTGGTAAGTAGATGTATTCTGTGAACCGTGAACCCCATAAATAGAATTGAAACTCAATTTTTTTTTCATCATACCCATTCGTTGGGGGTATATATGGATAGGTCTGCAAAAATGATATTGAGGTTTCCAACATCTTTTTTTTCTAAACTGAATAGTTTGCGCGAGAGACACTTCCAAAGTGGAAAAATGTGTCCCCCCCCCCCCCCCCCTGTAACTTCTAAAATACGAGAATGATAAAACTAAAAAAATATATGATGTCATTACCATGTAAACTTCCAACGAAAATTGGCTTGAACGAGATCTAGTAAGTAGTTTTTTTAACACGTCATTAATCGTAAGCAGCAATTTACCTTTCATTAAATCTGCTACGGAACCCTTCATGGACGAATCCGACTCGCACTTGGCCGCTTTTTTATATTTCTATGCTTAGCAGAGATTAGCCTTCGGCGCGGGCGATGTTATTGTGCACAAGTGTGTGCGCAGGCACAACTGCACTCTGTTTCTATTACTCTCATAGCCCGATGCTGCGAACTGCAATCCAATACGATCGGTGCGAGATCAGCCGCAGAACCAACATGTCCATTTCAACCACGCGGACAACTCACAATATTTGATGAAACTTTGCCAGGAATTAGTCGTAATTTGTTACTTTACACACCTCTTTTCTTGAATTTGTCCCAAAAAAAACCAAGACGCTATGACAAAGAATAGTTGGCCGCTAGAACCGCCACTTGCCGTAGTCACCGCCCGTGATTACACAGAAACTATATAATGCAGATAGACGAATGATACATCAAAAGAAAGGTCTTACTTTGTTTAATTTGTCCCAAAAATAAAAAACGTCAAAACGTAAATAAACAAAAAGTTATGCAATGTTTAGTTTTCAGGTTATGAGTAGGTAGGTATATCACCATAAGTATCAAATTAATAGAGGCTAATGTGTATAGACAATTAGATTTTAATTTGTTACAGCGAAAAAACACAAAAAAATACTAGAAAGTAGGTTCAATAATATGTTAGAGTCGATTTTAGTTGGCCGCTCGGACGGCAATATGCCTAAAATACAATGGCGTTTATCTCGTTATTAAAAGTAGTTTTAAGCTTAATTAGAGTACTAATCGACGGGTAACGTAACCTAGTTTGCATAAATATGGCGAATATAACTGCAGCATTCATATTTTAGAAGATATTTACAAAAACACAGTAGTATGAAATCGTATGAGAGTAGGGTGACCATGAATTTTCACATTTTCGGAATTTTCGATATATAGTATTCACATCTTATTTTTTTAGGGCGAGTGAATACAAGTAGAGTAGGGTGACCATTATTACATTAGTACAAAGGCATGTTGTTAATGTTGTATTCTGAACGAATACGCGGTTCGTTTTGCGGTCATATTGATGTCTATTGTTCTTAATCTTTAAAGTACCCATTTACTGATAAAAATTTCGTTTCATTGACTTTCCGCAGGTGTTTTATGATGGGAACGATTCCAGAAAAATAATCTCTTTTGTTTCCAAACTATTGTTAAAAATATTTGTCGCAAGGGGTTTAAAAAGCGATTATTTTTTGTTGCAAATAATATCATTCCTGTGCTGAATTTTGAAGTGTATGCTCGTACGTATTTAATTCCCGTGATTTTCATACTACTAAGTTACTGAGACAATTATCATTCCAAATCCAGAAGTGTCTAAAAGTGCTTAGTTATCAGTTGTGCCCAACTTATATGTTGGAACTCACCACCAAAAAGTGTATTGCAGAGGGATCCAAATCGACTGCGGTAAGTTAATTTTTTACAATTTTATGATGACTTGAATAAAGTAATAAACTGTACTTAGTACGTACTTATAATTATTAAGTATCTATAAAAAGACATGAAATTCGTCTCTGCCACATTTTAATGTGATTTCACTTCACTTCAAGTGTGGTCATCTCTTAAAAATATTCTTAGCTTAATAGCTTACCTACATTAGCTTTTAATTTATCTGTAAAATATAATTGCGTCGTAACCACACTTCTTTCATTATATAAAGTAACGTTCTATCTGCATTGCCATTTTTGCCAGTGTTCCTACATAATTTCATAAATACTATCGATCAATCTTGATAAAAATTACCAAAAACTATGTTGAAAAATGACAGATCATAAAGGCCAGTCAAAATCCGTCCAAAAAATCGCTAAATTCGCAATGCATGACGTATCTCTGATTTTTTAGTATATTGTTTGGATCCATTAGGGCTATCTATACCCAAGTTTGCAACTCTTTAAAAAGTTGTGTAAATTTTTTACAGCCTAACTAACGCTAGATTTTTGGTCATTTTTCAAATTCAGCTCTATATGTTCTAATCCACGCATTTCTCGAGGAAAGATCATCTGACATGTTTTTAACCGTATTAAATTTGTGACAAATTAAGTCTAACCGCAGCTCTGTAGGTCTATTGGTTACCGAGTTACGGCACCTTTAAAATATACACCGGTCAAAATCGAGAAATGAATGAAAAAGACATGATGTACATCTGATTTCTTAGTATATTGTTTGGACCCGTTATGGCTATGTATACCCAAGTTTGCAACTCTCAAAAAGTTTCGAATTTTTTTTACACTTTATTTCAGATTCTGCTCTATATTTCCTAATCTATACATTTTATTTATCTTGTTGACTTTTATTACTTGATTTGTTTGCCTTTGTGTTGATTATGAATAAAGAAATTTTAATCGATTTGTGACTTTTACTTTTATAAATTATGCACTCTCCCTAAAAAAATAAGATGTGAATATCGAAAATTCCGAAAATGTGAAAATTCATGGTCACCCTACTCTCATACGATTTCATACTACTGTGTTTTTGTAAATATCTTCTAAAATATGAATGCTGCAGTTATATTCGCCATATTTATGCAAACTAGGTTACGTTACCCGTCGATTAGTACTCTAATTAAGCTTAAACCTACTTTTAATAACGAGATAAACGCCATTGTATTTTAGGCATATTGCCGTCCGAGCGGCCAACTAAAATCGACTCTAACATAGGGTCGTTGCACCGGTTGGCGGCCTTTTAGTCGCCTTCCCAACTTTGCTCTATGAAATTAGTATGATATGTCCATAATTCAGGTTCTTATTGTTTCTGCAGGTGTAGCAGATATCGTCAAGTTATTTTTGGACATAAGTATTGGAGGACTATTCTAACAGTTTTTTTTTTAATAAATAATTACCTAAAATTTACTCAAAATGCCGGTTGACGGCCACTTTTTTCAGTTCGCGGCCACCCTAGAGTTAGTTTTCGGCCGCCAGTTTTACATACAATTATTACGTACACTTTCCGCCAAATTAGTGGTCCTATCATACATTTCCACATATGCTCTTACTCTTAAACATACACACACCACATATTCCACAGTCATGTACTCTTAAAAAGCATGTTCTCTTCAAAATTCGTCCCTTTCATGTGCTCTAACTTAACCTTGCCTTACACTATTCTAACATTTCTTATTTCCACAAGAGTTGTTAATCATATCTGGGGTCACGCACTACTATCTCGTCATTCTAATCTCTACAGGATTTTACCTTCTCCTCCCCATTCACCTTCATAATTTGTGCAACAATTCTTTCCTCTGTCCTTTCTTCTTTCCTTCCTCTACTTTCCCTCCTTTCCTTATTCGAAACTCCTAACCTCTAGGTCTATCTATCTATCTATCATGGGGGTTTAGGTTTCCGCACTTAGTCCTTGAAATGGACCATTGTGCGTGAGCCATGGTGGCCGATTACTCCAACCAGCCCACCTCCCTCCAGAAGCAGATTAAACTTCCCGGTCTCCTCAGGACATCTGCATGTGATCCTGGTGTTCCCAGGGTCTCCTCGCAAATCTTGGTAACGCCGGCAACGAGCAGTGTCCAGTGATGGTCCCCGCCACCAGACGCAGGTTATCTCTGTCCAGGCGCAGAAGGCGCCTGGTCAGCTTTGAATCCAAGGATGGCATAGCTTCCTTGGATTGCCTACTCGTACAACCTGGTGCCGAGGCCCACCATTTCTCTGCTTGTAATCGGGTGTGATCCTTTAACCAGTTCCTCAGCTGCTTGAAGGGAATGGGCACAATGGGTTCGGGTCCGTAGGGTTTTGTGCTGGATCCTCTTCTGGCAAGTTCGTCAGCCGCATCATTGCCGAGTGATTCACTGTGTCCTCTAATCCATTGCAGCGTTACCGTGTTGTGATTCAACACCGTGATTCGTTCTAGGGCCTTGTAGCATTCTAGCATTAGTCTCGACGTGATCTGATTAAACTTTAGGGATTGAAGGACTGAGGCACTGTCGGAGAGTAAACGAATGTTGGTATCCGTAACCTCCCTGGCCTCTATAGCATGTGCTGCTTGGATAATGCCTACATACTCTGCTTGGTAGACAGAGTTGAACCTTCCAAGAGATTTTGATATTTTAATGTTGAGGTCGTCGGAGAACACCCCGACGCCTATCCCATCGTTGGTTTTTGATCCATCAGTGTAGATTCTTAGCTCTTTTGTGCCTGAATAGTCGCACAACTAGGAGAGCTCTATATTGTAGTGTTTTTTGAAGCAGTGAGTTTTCAGAGTTCTGTTGATAGGTGATGCCATCATCGGTTGTTCTTTGATTGCATCTTCTTTGATGCTTGTATGTTTTATTCTAGAGTCGTTACTTAGGGTGCCGGGTAACTAGAGTCTGAAAATCGCCACGGCCGCCTCCTCTCTTACGACGAGGTGTAGGGGTGGTAGCCCCAGCATCACCTGTAGGGCAGCAGTTGGTGATGTTCTCATGCTGCCGCTGATTGCCACCCAGGAAAATCTTTGTAGTTTCTCAAGGTCCTTTTGGGTCGTACTTAGGTTGGTCCTGGGCCACCATACTAAAGAACCGTATGTGATAATTGGTCGGATAACTGTGGTGTATAATAGCCAGTAGGTGATTTTGGGGTTTAGGCCCCAGTTTCTCCCGAGGAGTCTCTTGAATTGCCAGAGGGATATACTGGCTTTTGTGATGATGTAATCCGTGTGTTTTGCCCAGTTAAGCTGTTTGTCCAAATAGATACCCAGGTAGGTATTTGGTTTCAGTCGACAGGCTTAGGGTTGTCCCAAAGAAGCTTGGTAGTTGCAACGTTGCCAGCTTCCTTTTCTTTGTGAAGAGGACGAGTTCGGTTTTGGTGGGGTTCACTGCTAGTTTGTGTTCCTTGCACCAGTCTTCTACTATCCTTAGAGCCTGGCGCATAAGGTTGCATAGTGTGTTTTCATGTGTGCCGTTTATTATTATAGTCAGGTCGTCGGCATAGCCCACCGTGTAGTAGCCTCTGCTATTGAGGCGGTTGATGAGGCTATCTACAACGAGGTTCCACAGTAGTGGTGAGAGGACTCCACCTTGGGGGCAGCCCTTCGCCACTATGGCTCTAGTGGTGTCGTTTACCGTAACTTGAACCGCTCTCAGTCGGAGCATATTATTTTGTGATCCAGCCTCGCAGGGTTGGGTCCACCCCGTGTTTCTCGAGGGCTGCGATGATGCTATGGTCAGATATCGGCCTTCTAATTTTCATATGATTTTCAGAGGGCCGCGAACCAGATTTGTTTTGTTTGCATGTGTTAGTTTGCGGCCGCATGATACGAAGTAGCTATAAATCCGTATCAAATTATATTTTGGCGGCCGTGAACTAACTATATCATTTAAACCAACACCAACAATAAAAAAATGTTGCACAAAGCGAAGCTTTATTTACATTACTATTAAGAAAGAAAGCCAACTTATTTCATTCAATGAGCTAGTGCCGCGGCCACCCGGCCGTATACCAACTCTACTAAAAAAAAATTGTTTTGGTTTGCGGCCCCCAAAAAAAACTGGTATTAAAGTGATTTACTCCCAAAACAAATGAAAAATTACATGAAACAAACAACTATGATAACTCAAAAACAATCACACTAGTAATAAGTAATCGTTAACTTGAAATACTTACTTTTAAAGCGGGACTTGTTCGCTAATTTTTTCGCAGTTTTGCGTATGTATGAGCGCTGACAGCGCGACTGGCAAAATTGACGATTTAATTCCGGCACATGGATTAGGGTAACCGACCAATTTGAATAAGCATTACATTCTGTAACTATCCATCTTTTTAAAGTGCCACAACGCGTTGGCAAGAGTGAGATAGAATTCTTATTATTGCAATATTTATACGGTTGGTCCTCTAAAAGGCCGCGAAACAACGCAGGGCCGCGATCCAGCGTAATGACCCTATTATTGAACCTACTTTCTAGTATTTTTTTGTGTTTTTTCGCTGTAACAAATTAAAATCTAATTGTCTATACACATTAGCCTCTATTAATTTGATACTTATGGTGATATACCTACCTACTCATAACCTGAAAACTAAACATTGCATAACTTTTTGTTTATTTACGTTTTGACGTTTTTTATTTTTGGGACAAATTAAACAAAGTAAGACCTTTCTTTTGATGTATCATTCGTCTATCTGCATTATATAGTTTCTGTGTAATCACGGGCGGTGACTACGGCAAGTGGCGGTTCTAGCGGCCAACTATTCTTTGTCATAGCGTCTTGGTTTTTTTTGGGACAAATTCAAGAAAAGAGGTGTGTAAAGTAACAAATTACGACTAATTCCTGGCAAAGTTTCATCAAATATTGTGAGTTGTCCGCGTGGTTGAAATGGACATGAACCAACGGCTCAACTTGCTCTCCGAAGAAGGTATCCAATAGATACTCTGTGAGGGTATCATACCGCCAACTTCCAAACTCCGGGCTACTCCGGAGAAATTTCTAATGCAAAACCCAATAGCACTTTTCACCCGACCCGGGTATCGACCCCACGCTCAGCATTCACCTCACGCTTTAGCAATTAGTTATGGTTCTGGGCGACAGAAAAGGATAGGTGCATGGAACAATGAGATTCTCTGCTGATAGCGCAATCATAAGCCTCTCAGTAGGCGTGTGACGCGAAAGGCTAAAATATGAGCTAAGAGGGCTATCATTTTTCTTGTATTTTATGAGTCTAACACAAGAAAAATTGTGATAGCCCTCATAACTATTCACATCGAAGTAAATCCTGCTAATGTCAGTCACGACTCATGAGCAATAAGCCAAACTCCATAAGGACAAGGAGGTAAAATCTTCCCACCAGCAAAAAGGTAACAAACAAAAAATAAATAAAACATCATTGAACTAGTCAGATTGTATTATGTAATGTAATAAAATCAATAACTCCATTCAGATTTGAGTAGCGTCCTACGTAAAACGGAAATCTTGCACACATCAAATCGTACATATTGATATAGCAACTCTATAACTGTAAAACCTATGTCCCTATAATTATCTGTTTAATATAACGTACAAAATATATCAATGTGTAAATGTAAAGTTACTTCGCAATAATAACAAAAAAGAAATCTATAATTACTGTTATCCATGGAGGCATGCAGAGGTAGTTCGGTACATTACTTATAAACTGAGCCTGGACAGAAAAGTGCACGAGATCTGGCGGCCGCCATCCGCTACTCTAATACATTCCATCTCCTACATTTCTCTGCTCAGGTTTTTAGTGCTAAATATATGAGGCTACGTCTTAAAACAAATCCCGTACAGTTATCGAATAGTAGAAAAAAATGTAACAGCGTTTTTATTTACAATTAGAAGCTTGACGCACAAAAAATACAGTTTCTTAAAAGTATACATATCATGTCGAAAGTCTAAAAACATCAAAGCGAAAAAAGCTGATTAACATTACCCTTTCCACCTAAAAATGCGTAGGCCATGATTTGGCTAGAAATCACTAATTCTGAAGTTTGCCATCGTTAGCTCAATGAAATCATGGCCGACTAGTTCATAGCCTAACATCAACATGAGTGCTTTAGGCCGGTTACATGTTTACACGACAAGACTTATCTCCAAATCTAATATCATTATTACATCCTTATAAGGGTAAAAGCTATGTAAATTACAAAAGACTATTCCCAGCATGTCTGGTATAAATATAATTATTCCATAAAAATTGATCAATAGTTAAAAACCATTTATAAACAAATACAATTTTACTTTACATTAGTATAAAATAGTCTTGTCGGTAAAATAAGTTCACAAAAATTATAAAACATTTTAGATAGGTGTCAAGGATAAAATTGATTATAGAATTATGTACAAAATATGTTCACGATACCAAAATGCGACGCCAAATAAACCAGTATACTTATTATGCATTTTTACTTCGTTTAAATCTCTAAAATGAAGAATTTTGAATGACAACGTAATTTATTTAGCTTATTACATGAAACATCGACCGGGTTTTGATAAACTTCACGACTGTCTTACTTTACATATTTCCAAACATTTCTACATAATATATTTTTCCATTACAATATTTATTTGAAAAATATCTTTATTTAACTTTACTATCGGTGAATACGTTCATATCAAAATTGGCCAAACTTTAACACTTTCTGTAGACAGAAACACGTCGTAGATTTCGTCTACTCACAACTCTTATCAATACGATTCGTTACATTACCTCCCACAATTGAAATGAACATAGACTGCAAAATCTGTTACCATTTTATTACAAAACGAAGTTTAAGGAATTCGTTTTACTTTATCGCAATACGTTCATAGTATTACATGGTACGAACATTAAAATTTATTTTATACGTATTTCTCAAAATTCGTTTTAGATAAATCCCTGTAAGTAAAATCGTAACCCGGCCTGAAAACCTTATACTTTAAGACAGATTTAGAACGGTACCTATATTGTACACATGTTGGGTATTGGGGTAGTATTATGTAGCCATCATGTTTCGGGTGCGATGTGTCGCTTACTAATCGTTTTTTTAACACTTCCGTTAAAATAGAACCACAATACCCTGTGTTCGACTATAACCTAACACCTAAAAGCTAGGGACAAATACGGTCGCAAAGGGTACAATGAGACAATTTCGGGATAATCCGGTGAACCACTGGGCTCGTTCCGACGATCGGACGCATTCGAGGCCTACTCTCGCTGGATTAGCATATTTGTTAATTCACTTTCATATACTGGTCGGACTACGGTTTAGTCTTCACCAGTGTGTAGTGAATGCATTGATAACGCATCTAAGTTTGAGCTACGTCCGAGATTTACAGCAAGAATAAGCCTGGGCGGTTCTGCCAATGGCAGAGAAGTATTGGACCCAATACATTTTTAGCCATCAACCGAAGTTGAATGAACAACAGTTCAAAATTGATATGGATCGTGGGATTGAGCCCTTGAGATTGTCTGCTTATTTCTATTAATATGGACATATTAGGATCTAGAAACGTGTAACAGTTAACAAGCCTCATAAATACTTGCAGACATAATAGCACGGGAGTGCAAAACGAGCACTACTCCATGCGTCTTATAAAGGAACTCATCTTATTCATGTAAGTAAACTTTCTAGTGTTACTAGACCCTAATATTGGTAAAGTGTACTTAACTGTCTTATTATGATACCCAGCCTTTTATTTCTTTATTTATAATACAGTTACGGGTACGTTTTTCCGAAAATATACAATTGTCCCCTTTGCAACAAATTTTAACATCAAAATGGTATTTCATGATTACAGAAGTTCGAAATAAGTACTATTTATATTGAAATAATGAAAGCCTCAGGGTGAGGTTTAAGACATCCTTATATTGTATGTGAGTTAATGCTATGTATATTATAACTGTCACAAGCTCGCACTGAACTGACAGCGTTGAACGAACCACGCGGTGGAGACATTTTTTATACATTTTCTTAATTTATAATTTAGACATACAGATTTACAAACACCGACCACGACAAAAAGACATAGAATACTGCTATCATCGACTTGGCAAAACTTGTACAATTTAACGCCACATGAAGATTATTTATACTATGTTTTTTTTTTGTTTGGTCCACCGCGCGGCCGCCATTTGAGGAACCAATCTAGCGTGGTTATTGGTCGCGCCACCACCGGCCGGACATTCCACTACGAGTGAAAATGCAGACAAAAATAATTTACGATCCTTTGTCCGGACAGCGTGCGCGCGTTTAATTTTCATTTTTGTAATTTTCCAAAGCATGGGATCGTCCGATCCGCTCATGCGCCGGCACCCGGACTCGGCCGGGTACTCCAGGTCGTGTGTGATCAATGCAACCCTGCCCTATACCTTTTTCAGGTGATTTGAGGCGCCAAATACTTGATTCGTTTGTTAATTTAGTCGTTTTCTTGTCAAAGCCTATGATTATCCGATAGCTACGCCGTTGTCTATTACATATTTTGCTTTCGTTACGTCTGACTTTATTCCGCATAAATCCCTGACTTATAAGTCGAATTTCAAGTTCAAAGAACTCATAATACCTAGCAGTCTTTGGATATCTTTATCACTAAGACCCCTCTTCTTCCCACTTGTAAATAATTCTCTCCAAAATATATTTCGGAGTTAAATATTTTTTCTCTTTTTTTACATTTACATCAACATTTTAAGTTTGCAGCTTGATTCTGCTTAAGTAAACATTGTCAAGTTTCTTTTTTATTTTTGTTTTTGGTGTGGTAACACCAGTATCCTTCAATTTGTTTAGAATGCTTGCGCATCTATTTATTTTTGTACCAACATCTCATCCCTATTTCCGAATGTACTGCGTGCGGCCCGGCGGCCCGGCGGCACCCCGGGGCGCGATGTTAACGTTTCGTCCGGCGGGCCGCGGGTTCTGTCTCCGATCGCCGTTAGCTCGCGATGTATAACATTGTTTGTACTCACTCGTTACGTTACACTCTCTAATCTTAACACTAAATATACATTAAAAATATCACAGCACTATCGATTCACTTACACTAAAATCACGACGCTTGGCGTCACGATTTCCGAATAAAAAAATAACAATAATAATAAAGGAATCGAAATTCAAATGCATGAGCACACCGCCGTTGGTCTCGACGCGATACTTCAACGACAGCACACCTCTGGAACCAGCCACCGATACAACGTCTCACTAGTAAATGCCTGTTAGTTTCTAACATACGGTCTTACGTAAATCCCTGTACAAGAGAATAGCACATACAATACAACATACTATCATCAGTCGAAGAAGAATCTCTCGGTAGAACGCTGGGCAACACACTGATGACTACTCACTCGTCTGGACTAGAAGTGACTTCAAATGCTTTCAGTAAAGTCACACGTTTACGTAACTCGAGCCCTAGCTATACAGCTGATATCCAACAAGCAGTTGAGATACATTACTTGCCTTATATTCTACTCATATTATCCTAGACACGACCAACGGCGGCCTCAAAAAGCGTCGAAAATGCAAGTGCCGCAAGTACCAAAATATTTACAAATGCAAATAATTTGTTCACCAAATCATCTTACCCTAACTTTGGATCATAATCTTCGAATATAATACAATTGGAACCGAATAGTTTACAGCAATTTAAAGATTTGACTGGCGTCTGTCGACCGCGAGGCGGCGACACCCGGGATAGGTACGTTTAGATGACGCGTGGGACGTAGAGCGGCCGTGTGGGGCAAGGGGCCGAGTCGATGTCAAATATTACTTTCATATTCGAGATGGGAGGCTTTCAGCCAGATTTAACGTCAATTTAAACAAACCGTCTATGGCTCTGACATAGGTGTAACAAACAAATAATATTTGAGACATCAAAACGCTATACATATTTTACGCTCTTCCCTCTACATGTTTACAAGATTTAGAAACATGTCTTCAGTACGTCACTGTATCCCAGGTTCGCCGGCTCTTCATAAAATGGCACATATAACTACATTCTGTTCTACATCTGAACGACGAGGCATACGTTTAAGCAACAATCTATAGCGATAAACTTAAACAACTAAATGAGGTAGCATTATTATGAATATGATTAAAGAACATTAACCAACTAATGTTTGGTGGGATCTATGTTATAAATGTATATATCAACAGTTACATTAAAATATTTCCTATGGATTACTGAGGTATATAGTCGTTTGCCTGAGGTAGCTGTGTGGTGGCCGAGCGGTTTTGAACGTACACTGGTGCAACATAAAGGACAGAGCAGTGTTTATTTTTAAAGGAAAACTATTTATCCAACGCGTACAAATCCGTCCGGCCGGAACAAAATACTATTAAACTATTAAAATCTAGTATTAATATGGTACCGCACGTCGTCGAGAGCGCAGTCCGGAGGGGCATACAGTGTGTTCAGTATTCGGTGTTGATGATGGAGAGTCGGTCGAGGGCGGCGTCGTCGTAGGCGCTGTACACCTTGGTGATGAGCGGCTCCCAGGTCCCCGCTCCCTGTCCCGGCGGCGCCTTCACCGTGAGGCGCGGGTCGATGTGCGGCAGGTAGTGCTCGTCCAGGTCGATGCAGGCGGCCACGGTGTCGCCCAGCGCGCCCACTGTGTCCACGTTGAACTCGGGCCCGTACTCGCGCAGTACTCCTCCCGTGTCGCCCTCCCCGCCGCCCACGCCGCCCACGCCGCCCACGCCGCCCGGCACCAGGCTTTCCAGTTGAGATACTTCTGTGAATTTTTTACATGCCCATTAATCATCAGCTTGCTACAGTCGCTACATGGGAGATCCTCCAGATTTTAACCAACATGACAGTGAGACACCCATATACACCAGTTTGCTGTGAATGCGATGGCAAATCGGAAACTTATTTTGGATACTATTCTTATGCTTATTCACTAGCTTTTGCACAAAAACATAATTTAATTCTACAAGATGGTTTGTGGTTGTGGGGTATACTTAGATAGATGAAGTCCAACTTACCAAAATCAAATGTAGTGTTATTTACAGGCAGCATATCTGTATATTGGACACTATCGTCTATAAAAGAGCTTTCATTCGAGATGCACCAATCTTTCTCAATGATTGTCGGATCAATACTATCCATCGTACTGTCATCCGACTCGACGAAACAGTATGTCTCTAGTGATATTTCTGAACTCGTAGAATCGATTCCCGATTCGATTTTAATTTTGGCATCGTGATTTTCGATTATAGTAACAGGGGGTGGTGAGGGCAGCTCAGGAGCAGTGATAGCTTGAATGTCTGTTTTATTTTTCTTGTCATGTTTCTCGAGGTTGTGCATGCGTCGCATGTGTTTGTGCCAGTTGGGGTAGCTGGCGAACGTCTTGGAGCACTCTGTGCATTTGTAAGGCCTGAAGCCAGTGTGGATGTTGAGGTGTTGCTGAAGCATGGAGGCCTTTATGAAGCCCTTGTTGCAGACGGTGCACTTATGTGCGCGTAGGTTGGAGTGGGTCTTGGAGTGCTGCACGAGACGACTGCGCAAGTTGAATACCTTGACAGGTGGATAAGAGATTATTTATTGTTCGTACACAATATACGTAGCAAATATTATCTATCCAAACTAAACTAGTGACTTAAGGTGTCACAATAGGCGATATTATCGTTAAACGCGATTTTTTACTATCAACTTTTAGATGCACTTAAAGCTTAGTTACCACCAAAGAGGGGAAACAAGTGGAAAGCTGACTTGCGGGAGTCTACCATCATCAATCTTTCCAGAGATTGGTCAAATCTTGCATGTTTTGTTCTACCATACTTGTCTCGGCTTTGGTGAGAACAGGGCTCAAAACTGAAAATTAAATTACCATAAGAGGAACTTACCTTCCCGCAGACCTTACAAACGTGCAGCACGCATTCAAAGTGACTTGGTATATGCTTGAGTATGAGGTATTTCTCGCGGTAGCTGCGGCGACACACGGGGCAGGCGTAGTGCTTCTTGCGGTGCACGTCGAGGTGACGCTCGCAGGACGCCAGCGACACGAACTGCAGCCCGCACTGCCGGCACCAGTTGTCGCGGCACGAGCGGTGCGAGCGCTGATGGAGGAGCAGCTCTTTGAGGGACTCGAATCTGGCGAAAGAGGTTAATCAATCAAGTCACTAAACTTGAGCTAAGAATTGGCATCTCAAAAATCACAATGGACCACTAACACGCCCGCCTTGCACCATTTCTTATGAATATAACTAGCTGATGCCCGCGGCTTCGCCCCAAACCTCCCTCGAGAACCACTCTATCCATTGGTGAAAACAGCATGAAAATTGGTGCAGTAGTTTTTGAGTTTATCACGAATAGACAGACAGACGGGGCGGAGGGCTTTGTTTTATTATATGTGGTGATTACTCTCAGTTTATTGGACTCGGCGCATGCATGTTTATTTTCATTATCTTTGAAGGAAAGACCATAAGCTACTGGTTTCACCATTTACGAGATGTGTTCAAAAAACAACAAGATGTGTTGAGCTCAAAATATGCACAACAGATGAAGTCTCGTCGGCAGTGGTGAACTCGGGGATTAACTACCTTGTATCAAGAGCGCTTTTACACCAGGGTAGGGACTCTAAGCTTAGGCAATACAAGCATGAAGTTAATCATACTCACGACATGTCGCAGCCATCCTCCGTGCATCGCATAGTGCTGGTCGCATGCACGACGCGTGTGTGCTCACGCAGCCGGTTGGGCGACTTGAAGCCGCGCCCACACTCGCCGCACAGGAATGGTTTCTCCACTGCTATGGAGGAGTGGTAGGCCTCCGTGTGCGTCACTAGCAGGGACAGGCGAGGGAACGTCTTGCCGCAGTCGGTGCATCTGAGGATGGTCATAAATATAATGACAAAACACCTTTGCGACCATAGTTAGTCCCTTTGGGGACCACATTTCATCCTGCTGCCCTTTTCCTAACTTGTTTGCTCAGCATTCTCACGACTCTTATAGCTATCAACGTTCTTCCAGAAAACATTCCTCACGCGGTTTCCCATTCCCTTGCATCACATGCGCTTACCAAACAACTATTTCAGTCACCAATTTTGCGCCAGCTAGAAAAGTTTGGATGTCCATGCGCGATAGCGAATAGTCCGATGCGGTGTCGAATCGCGTCACCCGAACCAAAAGAAGGCGAATGTAAGTTCGCTTTTATTGGAAAGACATCAAATAAAGCTCTTATTGACGGAATAAGCCAATTTCAAGTTATAAAGTGACGCGTCGGGCCTGATGCGACTATAGTGTTTAAGAATTCGCCAGAGCAAAATACATTTTATTTTGTACCACAATGGAACTAGACAAGACTCGCACTCAACTGTGCTTTTTATTTTCGAAGTCATAAGGATCATTATGTAAGGGTAATTACAAAATAACAGTCAATCAAATACTCACTCAAATCTACCTTTGGTCATATGGTTGTAGCAATGGTCGCCGAACAAATGATATTTGTCATACTGTTTCCCACAAATGTTGCAAGAGTATACCAGTGGACGGTCTCCATGTTCTGTAGCAAAGTGTGTGTCGAACTCTATTCTATTCTTGAATAACTCATCGCAGTAATTACAGAGGACTCCTCCAAGGATGTCGATGGAGCAGTCTTCACCAATTTTGGAATCAGAAACGTAGTTGTCAATAAGTACTTCGCCGAAATGTTTCGTAAGATGTTTGGCAGCATCCAGCTTGTTGTTGGCGGTCTCGTCGTTACAGATGGGGCATGAGTACAGGGCCGAGCAGTGCTCGTCGATGTGATACTCGCACATGTCGATGCTCTCGATGGTTTCCCCACAGTCTTGGCAATGGTACGGAGGCTTGTCCTTGCCGTGGATGACTTTATGTGTGTGTAGTTCCTTTTTAGATGGAAATCTACAAATTTTAAAGTTAGTTATTTGAAAATGCTTATTTTATGTTACCTTAACTTTAAAATGTTTTGTAAACTTACTGTTTTTGGCAAGGTTCACATTTAAAATTGTGAGCTGTGTCAATATGATTGTTCAGAACTGATTGTTTAGAAAATGTTTTGGAGCAATGTATGCATCTGAAATAAAAGGTAATCCTGGGTGAATTTTGTTTAAACCTAACTAATTTAATATAGACCACCAGGCAAGACAATAAACTTAAAAAAACTTCTCAGTATTTCATGTTCCATGTTACTTATTCCAAAAATAACACGAATTTTATAAAGTAACAATTGGATTGATAAGAGTTTAAAAATTGTAATCAATAAGAAAAAAAAATCTGATATTTTCTCAACAAAATCAGTACAGAAAGTTTATTACAGTCTAAACAAGTCAGAAATTAATCATAGTGTTAGAATCATTGTTGGGTGATTCAGATTCTGTTCCTATCTATTTTTAGCTGACTTTTGCAAATTTAAAATCACAATCATCAGAAACTAGAATGTATTTTATTATGCCTTTGTGAAATCACATGCTTATCTAACATGAAAACTGTATTGTTTCAGAACAAGAAAAAAAAATAGAATAAGAATTTAAAAGGGTCAACTTTTGTCTTATTGAGAAGATCAGTATACATTGATCATATTTTTATATTGTTTGAGCTCTTCATCATGCCACTTCATAGGTTCCTGAGTCATGTTGTTCCCAGCGCATGCTAGGTTCAAAACTCAATACTCACTTGTGTTTGTTTCTAGCAACGTGAATCAAGTAGCAATGGTTGCGGAAGCTTGGGTAGCCGGTGAACTGTTTGCGGCACACGACACAAGTGTAGCCGATGTCTGCGTCGCCTATGTCGTGGTCCACGTAATGCGAGTCGTAATCCTTCTTGTTACCAAAAGTTGACTGACAGATGCTGCAGAATATGCCGCCAACCAAGTCTATGGATGTGAGCTTGCGGCCCAGAACGGTCTCCGCCTGCTCCAGCCAGCCCGCGCCGTCCGCCTGCGCCAAGGAAGCCACTCCGTCCGGCTGCGTCGGTGAAGCCATCACTACCTCTACGTGCTAAGTATGATCCATCTATTACGTTTACATCGGTGTCAAATGGGTGTTGGGAACGCTGCTATTGCAAACATCGTATTGTAATTTAATTTGCGGCTACATGTTTATTGTATTACAGGTGGCCTGAAAAAAAATGTCGGCATGAGCGATCGCTGTGACCTTGGCTTTGTGTCGAGAACATATTGCTCTTACTACACCAATTACCTAATATTGCATTCTAGCTATTAACCATTGGGTAGGAGTTTCCCCTTTTATTTCTGCAGCGTCTACATTCATCCACGAATTCTAGGTTGTTCAGCCATTAGCACTGAGAAGTGAGGAATCATATTAGCAATGAAAATATCATGCAATACTCACAAATTTCGGATAAAAACATATACATGAGCATCGGACAGCTGCCCCACACTACATTTTATATTGTTACAGCGGAAATAAACGATAAACTTTAATAAAAACGTAACGCCGGATAACAAACAACGCCAAGAAAACGTGTGGTTTTTGATTTTCTCCGCGTTCCCTTAAAACATTTTATAGTATTTAGCATTACTAAAGGATAGCTTTATCTACTTTACGCAAAGAAAAGCGAAACAGCGGAAGAAATGTAGTAGGTGCCCCTGCGTTTGTCTCTGGAACAAAATTCAACAGACTGCCAAAAAATCAATGAATGGAGAAAATCGTTCAAAAATGTTAGACATTTACATTTACAATTACAATGCAACAAATAATTAAACTTTACAAACAGAAAAATCCAAATGAATAAAACATTTCTTTATTTAATTATTTTTAAATGGAATCTCATTGAATACGCTTAAAAAGTTACTACGATTTTTGAAAACTCATTCAGTATATTTTGAATTGATGGTTGATGATTGAATTGATTGATCCCAGATGGTCAATCAAAATTAGCAATTTGACATTGTCAAATTTGACTGATTTCCTATCGCAATGAAAAATAAGTACGAGAATCGAGATTTTATTATCTCCATTTGTTTTTATTGTTATCTGATAGCGTAGTTTTAAGTCAAGTGATTTGTGAATTTTATCGCAATAATTAAAATTAAATTAATCGTGTTTAAAGTGTGTGTGTGTGTGGTGTGCAAAGAACTAAAGTACTGAACGCCGAACGCTATGTTAGCGTTAATTCGCAACAGTGATCGTAAGTTTTCGACTTTTTTAAATTTATTGTTTTTCCCTGTTTTTCAAAACTGTTAAGGTAATTTTACTGTAAAATGCAAACGGTGTTTTCCCGTAAGTATACCGTCAATACGAAATCATTTTAGTGTCTATGATGAGATGAGATTCAACTTCGCTCGTATTTAAAAAAAAAATGCTTCATTTATCTCATCTATTTAGCGTAACCAAGATTCCACACCGTAATGTTTTGTAATCAATGTCAAACAACACTATTGGCGCGATGCCAGCATTAGTCCCGAAATAGTTTACGCCGGCGTGACGATATTTGCCGTTTACTTCTCTCCCTGTTCTTACTAACATCAGTAATATATTATTATGGACCGTCACCACCCACTTAGCGCGAGTTTCCACGGCTCCATGAGGAGTAGGGACTCCTCATCAACAGTTGGCAGTGATGCTAGAGAGAAAATAAAAGACTGTTTCAGAAAATTCATAGCTTTTATGTTTACACAAGTGGGTGTCGGCGCCCTTGTTGTTTGCTACGCGATCCTTGGCGCCGCGGGCTTCATGCACATCGAAAAGGACAGCCCTGATGAGCAGCTGGAGCAAGTAAGGCAGATGAGACGGAACTGTGCGGAGGCTCTGTGGAACATCACTATAACTGATAACCTGTTCAATGAAACTGCTTGGGTGATCAAAGTGGATGCAGTACTCAAAGTGTTCCAGAACAACATCAGTGCAGCTATCCACACCGGCTACAACGGCAGAGCAGCAGAGGATATCTGGTCCTTCCCGGCAGCCCTTATGTATTCCCTCTCAGTGTTTACCATGATTGGCTATGGAAATATTGTCCCCAAGACAGTTTGGGGCAAGATTACAACAATAGCCTATGCCTGCTTTGGCATACCAATCTATGTTTTATATTTCTGTAACATGGGCAAAGTGTTAGCACAGACTTTTAAGTGGTTATACATAACTGCCCATGAATGTAGCCGAAGAGATGACACTTTGTTTGAAGATGGAGAAATACAGCCTGTTAAACGGAAGATTACTGTGCCATCTACAGCTTGTTTGTGGGTGATATCATTTTATATCTTAACTGGGACGATTATGTTTGGTGCATGGGAGAAATGGAATTACCTAGATTCAACATACTTCTGTGTGATAAGTTTGTGTAAAATTGGGTTTGGTGACTTTGTCCCAGGTGCTAATATAGCTGATTCAGCGGGAGGTTCCCACTTGAAGCTGGTCATAAACTTTATTTATGTCTTACTTGGTATGGGACTCGTGGCCATGTGTTATAACCTCATGTGCGAGGATGTCAGGGTCAAAGTCAGGGAGTTGCGAGAGGACCTGAAGAACTGTCTTGATGATATTACACTGAAGATCACTGTGTGCATGAATGATACCAAGTATTACCATCAGAAAAATAGCAGAAATGTCAAATGACATATAGTAGTTGGAAATGTATTTGTTTGTATTGATACTAATTCATCATCATCTTCCTACCATTGTCCCATTTTACTTGGGGTCAGAATGCGTTTTTTTTTTCTGACAATTTCCTGTGTCAACTGTCATGCTACCATTTATTCCTTTTTCTTTCATATCTATGTTCATGTTCCTCTCCAACTATCAACAATTACCTATGTACATGTAACATATTATATTGTTACCTACTAATTAAATCTAGATTTTAAGTCCAATGTAATATTTTATTTTGAAAAATAAATGCATTTAGTTTTACAACGTGTTTTTCTTACCATTGAGTACCAATTTTATGTTCTTAATCAGAAATCATTGCAGGATCATAAACAAATGACATAAAGTCTACTCAAATAGAATTAATATCTAAATGCACTTAGCATCTTGCCTGTACCTACTTAATATAGCGACATTCGCAGTTATTTTAAAGTAGGTAAGTACTGCGGAATTTGATATGGCTGTTGTTGATTGTGATTAAAAGTGAATGAGTTAGAGCAGCGGTGGCCCAGTGGTGGCGGCCCCGACTTACGAACAGTAAGTCGTGGGTTCGAACCCAGGCAGGTGCATCACTTTGTGTAATTTATTTCATCACCACTGCTCTCAAAAACGGTGAAGGAAAACATCGTGAGGAAAACGGACATGTCCTAGAACCAAAAATTCGAAGATACGAGTATGTGACATCTACCAACCCGCACTGGGCCCGCGTGTAGATTATAGCCCATACGCAAAATACTCGCTTTGACGTGGAGTTGCGGACACCAGCCTGTTATACAATACAAGTGAATGAGTTTAAAAAAAATGTTTTTTTCTGGCCTAATATAAATTGTTATCATGAGTACAATCACTACCATGTAATAGGTGCGAACTTGCCCCTTTCATGGGCGCCCGTTTTTCAGGCCAGCCAGCTAATGTACTATTTAGTCTGCTTCACTTCTATTATCCCCAAACGGTTCGGTATACAGGGTGGACATGACGCACAGAAGATTACCTCGGATTCAGTACCTCATCCCTTCCCCCCTGTATAGCAGTGGCGAAGGTTCGATGCAACTCGATTCCCATGGGATTCCCTTTGAAAATTGGCACAGTCTAGTCAGTATTCTATGGACAAATCATACAATCACATTAAAGAAAATGTACTCATATTATCTTGCTCATCTTATCAGCTTATCTCTTAAAAAATTGACCTTTCGCCATAGATTACTACTTTCGCTACTGCTATATATTACCTACATCAACTTTTAAACAACTTTGTTCAAGTCCCATTTTGTAGAAGGTAAGTCTATTGCCATTAATAGCAAGCCAGACTGGTCGGCTACTGGAAAAAAAATGTTAAATAAGTACCCAAAGGCGGATTTAATGCTTTAGGCATTTTCCTTTCCACCAGTCAACCTTTGGTTGGGCTTTGGTGATGCACAGATATACTGAAAATCTGAAATTCATGTTTATGATTCTAATACCAGTAAATATTTGGTTATAGTGCTACAGCAACAATTAGTGTAAGAAGCCGCATCATGGTGCCGGTGCGTCTGCGGCGCGTCACCGGCCATGAGGGACGCGCTAACGACGCGCTGTTCCAGCCGGCCGCGCGGGCGCCGCCTGTGTCACAGCACACGCTTGTGTTCTTCGGTGGAGACGTGCAGGTGTGTGTGTATACTGACAGACATGAAGATCCAGAACGAGGTAGAAGTCAAGAGATGGAGTTTTATACACCGCGACAAACTTACTAAACTGAAATATTTTATGTCGTAATCTCAGAAAACATAAAAACCAAGACATAGCGCCGCAAACAATAAAGTGAGGCATATGCAAAACTACGCCTCGCTCTGTGCGTACACGCTAAACACGCACAGATTTACATCTAACTACAATTAATTACGCCTCAGTAAGTGCACACATGTTTACGAAGCCGGCTTCACTTCTTTGTTCGCAGAGTTCCGTCTTAACTTTTTAATTTGGTCTGAGATCGTGATACTAAGGTTATCAGCCCGATTTACATAATTTTATTTTATAGGAATTCGACAACAACCGTCAGGCCCTGTTGCCCTCCAGACACAACAGCCGTCTGGTAGAAGGACTTTTTTTCTGTGGATAATGAGGCACTTGACACGCTGTTCCTCATCCTCATACTTCTAGAAGGGTATTCTTATTTATGTGTCTCTTATGATGATCAGCATACGCAAGTGCTCTAGAACGATTTCAGTTATTTGCAGAAAACGATCGCCGATTATGACTCTTTAGAATTCTTTATTTATAATATGGTATTTTTTATAAAATAATTAAGGCAATCAGTACCTACGTCTTGTCAGCCAGTGATACCAATAATCACTCCAAAGACCTGTAACTCATCGAATTCAATCTTCTTCTCAATTAAATCCTTTCCTTCTGCCTAGGACTTCCCAGAAGTGATGCAAGCGCACAGAGACAACCGGAACTACATGAAATGGAACTTAGAGAATATGGTGCGCATGCTGGGGCACTGCTTCCCTACAAAACACATATTGGTTGTGAGACCTTCTAGGTAAGGTATGCATTTTGTATTGCAGACCTTTCTACCACTTTTGGGGTCTGTATATAAAGTGGAACAGAAGGACTGCCTACTACAAAGTCTAATAATTACGTAGTTTTAACTGGCTACCTAGTAGCGAGTTCGAGATCTTTAAAAACGGACAGGGAGACGGAGGACTGAGCCTACTCCACGTAGGTTAAGTCACGGGGCTGATGGTGGGAAGAAGTAGTAAGTAGTAGAAAAAAGAATATTTTTATGCTCTAAGGCAGTGGTACCCATAATGGTCCAGGTGGATTTCCAGGGGTCTACAGGAGACCCGTCGTGGTCTACGTTGGCGTGAAAAAAAGTGGGGGAGTTGCAAGTGGGGGCTCACGATTTATCAAAATAAACCCCTTGAAAATGTTAACCTTTTGAACGCCACGTTCGGATATAGCTGACAAATGAAGCTTGTAGGCCTGGACGGAAATCCGGGGTTGCATGTACTCCAGTAATTCAGTACACACATTCTCTCTTGTGCAAAACTTCATGCTTGGTGCGTTGTCTGTCAATAAATTATGTTGAAATTGAAATTTTTCTTAAGTAGATAGCGAAATCAAAGAGGCGTCAGGGAAGAAGATTGTTGTACTATGTTCTATATTATAGAAGTAGGTACATCGGTGGTTCCAGGGTAGAGTACAAGAGTTTCAGCTGCTATGACAACTTCGTGCCCAGCAACAACGCGGGAGTGCCTGAGCACACGCCCACACATGGCGCTCTGCTGCATTTAGAAAGGTAGGAAACCGATTTTTACCCTTTTCATTGAGATAGACCGTGATTTTTTGGAGTTTTATTTGTTTCGGATTCATGGATGTTGATATGTATAGTAAATATGTATTTACATACAAAAAGTATCTATGTACTCCACGAAATAAACCTCGTTGCTTAGCGTGGCACTAGATGGCGCTGTGTGTAATGTCCATCGATATTTATTTATTTATTGTCTGATGCGTTTTGAGTGTCCCGTGCCATAGGAGTGAACCCCTTGCCATCAACCGGCATGAATCTAAGGCTGCTATTGAGGCATTCCTCAATTAACAAATGCCTTTTTTCTTATAATCATTTTTGTCCAACAAGCGTATTCGTGCTAACTTATGGTACGGTTCTTAGAAATGGTTATCTAAATATTAATTCAATTAATGAAAGTAAACACTATCTGAATGCACGTTTGTTTTTATCGCAGGCTTTTACAGAGCGTCAGCAACAGGATCAAAGGTTTCTCAACAACAGAGATGTTAGAGGCCTTCTCGCCAGTCACTTTGCCCGAAGACATCGATATTGAAGATTTACATGTAAGTTCTTTTTACAACAACAACTGCAACACATTACACATGTATGTAGTGTGTGGGATTCGAAATAAATAAAGAGATCACTTTACCTCTTATTATTTAATAAATTATACGTCTTTCGTCTTAAATCGTCGTCCGTCGTACTCTCTATCCTATCCTCCGCGCATCTGTCTTGACACACACTCTGTGTTGTCACTCCATCATCTTACATTCCCGCATTCAATCAGTGTTGCCACTTTACTCACCTTACATTCCCACATTCGGCCATTCTGACTTTCATGACTGTCCTCAGTCATGCGTTGCTCTGCTTACATCACCTCATATCTCGCTTACTATACACTCATTACTCTTACAACCAAACACATACCATTTAAACAACATAAGTTTAACTAAACTTTAACACCATAAGAAACTAAAGAAAAAAAAAATATAACATCATCACTTACAAAACAAAACAATAAGCAGTCTTACAGCATCATTACATCATGTACATATCTATGTAATAAATAAGACAGATTATACCAGAACCTAATCGCAAACGACGTGTCTCCTTTAAATTCCAAATGAAAATATTCACAATGAAATTGTGCTCTTTTAAGCTATTCATTCATCATCATGCATACATTCCTTATACTTCACACCATAATAAGTTAACATGTTGGCCACAACTTCATACTGTCGGCTGCAGTTGACGTCTTGTTAGGACCTTCACTGCTACTATCACACTTCTCTACATCATAACGATCTTTTCCTTTCACTTTGGTAACTTTGTATGGGCCAAAATACTTTGGTTGGATTTTCAACCCTGTTCCAAATTGTGTTCTTCTTATTGCTACTTTATCGCCTTTATTATATTCAACACTTTTCTTTCTCTTCTTATTGTAGCTTTTAATATTTTCTTCTTGTATCTTTAATATCTGTTCTTTGGCCTTCTGCCTGAGCTCTTCTCTTTCTAGAATAAAACTGTCCCTTTCTTCTTGCCGCAGCATTTCATAAATGTTGACATCTTCTTTGCTCTTCATTTTAACACCAACCAGAAGTTCATGTGGTGTTGTACCTGTACTCCTCTGATAAGTGCTATTGATAGCTCGCTGCACACGACTAACGTGCCGATACCACAGTGTAGGGTTTTCTATACACAGCTTTGACAGGACTGAAATAATTATTCTATGTATACGCTCAACTTGTCCATTTCCTCTTGGCATTCCTGTGGTAATTTTCACATGCACTATCCCTTCTTCTTTGCAGTAGTCTTGGAACTCAGAACTGGTGAACGCTGTTCCTCTGTCTGTAACAATCCTACTTGGATTACCAAATTGCTGCTGATGAATACGTAGCTTATCTAACGTCTCTTTGCTCGTAGTACTCTTTGTAGGAAAAATCCAAACGAACTTAGTAAATCCATCAACTACAGTCAAGATGTGATTGTACTGTTTCTTTGTATCTGACATCGGTCCAATGTGATCAACATGCAGGGTGTGCAAGGGTATAGCTTCTTTGTCAATCACATGTAAGAATCCTTCTTGTTTTCCTTCCTTTCTGCTTGCTAGTAAACATGGAATACATGTTAATAGAAAATCTTCAACTTTTTTACTTACGTTTTTTATAAAATAATCCTTATCAAGCAATTCTAACATCTTCTTTTTGGAAAAATGACCATTTTGGTGAACTCTATTGATAATTTCGTCTTCCATACTTCGCGGAATCACCAACTTCTTATCAAATCCTTTGTAGAGAAGACCATTGTCCAGCACATAATCTTCATATGGTGCATTCTGTAAAATACTTGTAATAGCTTTCAAACCTTCATCTGCTTGTTGAGCTTTTCTAATGCTGTCAAACAATTCATTGATAACTGCTACATAAGGATTACGGCTCAGTGCATCAGCATGTCGCATACTAGAACCTTCTCTGTGTTCTACAGTAAAGTCGAAATCCTGAAGAAACAAAATCCATCTGGCTACTCTAGTTGACATACCCAGCTCCTTTTTCTTTAAAGTCATTTGAAATGCTCTACAATCTGTTATAATCTTAAAATGTCTACCAAATAAGTAGTGCCTAAACTTTTTGACACCTTCGATAACTGCCAATGCCTCAAGTTCATAGCTTGTATACTTGCTCTCTGCATCTGTTGCCTTTCTGCTCATATAGTAGACAGGGTGTAGCAGCTGATCGTCCACACTACGCTGCATAAGTATAGCTGCATAACCGACACAGCATGCATCCGTGTGTAACTCTGTGTAAAGTTTTGGATTAAATATCTTTAACACCGGATCACTAGACAACTTATTTTTAATTGTATTGAAGGCACGACTCTCATCTTCATTAAATTTAAAATTTGTGTCTTTCTTCAGTAAATTAGTCAATGGACTAACTATCAACGCAAAATCCTGAATGTACTTTCTAAAGTATGAGGCTAAACCAACAAAACTATGTAACTGTTTAACAGTTTTTGGCTCTGGAAACTTAATTATCGCATCAATCTTGTCATTGGAAGGCCTCACCTTCCCATCTTCGATCACATGACCAAGGTAAGTAATTTTACGACATACCAAGGCTGCTTTTTTCCAGCTGAACTGCAAACCATACTGGGATGCTACTTCCAGAACTTCCTTTAGTCTTTCCACAGCTTGATACTCATCATCCGCCGGAATTACGATGTCGTCAATGAAGATCATAACTTTTCTTTCTGCTATCAGATTTCTAAAAACATAAGTGATAAAACGCATGAAGTACTTAGGACACACAGACAGACCAAATGGTGCTCTCAAGAACTCGTATTGGCCATTGTGTGTAACAAAAGACGTGTATTTTACACTGTCTTCATCAATCTTAAGATGAAAGAACCCATTTTTCAGGTCCAAAACACTGAAAACCTTAGCACCTGCCAGCCTATCTATGTAGTCTTCTATTAACGGAAGTGGAAATTCATCTTTAACCATCTTTTCATTGAGGCGTCTATAATCTACACAAATGCGGGTGCTACCATCTTTCTTCCGTACCAGGACCAACGGACTAGCATACTCTGAATAGCTTACCCTAACTATTCCTTGGTTTAACCAATCTGCTACCTGTTTCTCAACCTCTTCTTGTTCCACGAATGAAATTCGACGTGGTCTTTGAGCAACGGGAACATCATCTTTGAGAACTATCTTCAGTTGTATGGGAATATCCTTTGTTTGATTTGGATGGTAATTTTCGATCAAAGTTACCACTTGGCTCTTCAGTTGTTCGCTGCCAATATAACCTATACTATCTGAAACACAGGGAAAACAATTCAATCTGCCTAACCAATCTTCATGTATTGGTCTCATCCATACCAAACTTCCATTCATAATCGTTAAAACATTCTTAAGAAAATCGTGACCTATAATTACATTAAAAGGCATACAGTCTTTAGGCACCACATAGAATAACACATCGTCGTATTTCGTACCGTCGATAACAACATTTGTTGTTATACAACCTAGTGACTCCACTTTAGAAAAACCAAGTCCAGACAGTGTTATGTTATTGTTCATCACTTTACTGATATTAGCACAAAACTCAGAAGACACCAAGTTCACATCGCTACCTGAATCAATAAGCGCACTTGTCGTTTTTCCACATAATTCTACGATCTTTAAAGGTTTTTCTCGTCGCCATTCTTTGTTTACATCGTAACTGTCAATCTGATTTTGAATTTGAGTTTTTAAATATTGGCCGTCATCTGTCATTTTGTCATTCAGTGAGTGTGACGTATGATCCGCGTTGTTGAACGGTGATTGGCCGAACATTGCTTCCTTGCTCACTCGTTCGCTCCCGCTCCCATTTGTCGATGCGTCGTTGTGACCTTTTCTTTCACCGGAAATGCCGGAACTACGCCATCTTGATGACGTATCTTCCTTACGGCCGCCTACAGCCATGTTTTTTCTGTGCGGGCACTTCGGTGCAATATGACCATACTCATTGCAGTTAAAGCACTTTGGACCTTGTGCCTTCTGCGGACAGACTTCCGAAACATGATTGCCGTCACCGCAGTTATAGCACCTTGTCATCGTTTTTTCGTAACGTACGAAACCGCGTTTTTCGTTTTTGTAGGTACTTCTAGAATATTCCAGCTTCATCTTTTCCTTAACAGTCTCGTAAATTTTTAACTTTTCTTTAAGATGAGGATACGTAGTAACACCGTAAAGCATGATTTTACTGGCCTCGTGGTCATCGATACCTTCAACTATATATTTGATTGCGACACTGTCGGCCATCTTGCCTCGTCTTGCCATTTCTTTCATCACAAGCAAATAATCCATACATGTTTCGTTCTTCATTTTCTTCCGGGCACTCATCATTTCGTGAATGGTTTTAGAGTCGGTGGTGTCTGGGAACTCTATTAATAACTCGGCCTTCAACTCACCCCATGTCTTGAATGGCCTCTCAGATCTCAGCCAAAGCGCCGCGGTACCTGTAAGCGCACGCCTTGCCACCAGCAGTTGTTGTACTGGGGTCCACTCGAAGATTACAGCGTTTTCTTCAATTTCTTGAATCCATCGGGACGCCGGATAGGATTCATTCTGACCGCTATACTTCGGCACCAGGTCCGCGCTCATTTGCAGCGTGGAACCTGTTGCTGCCTCGATCTTCATTTGTTTTTCACTTGTCATTGTTTTCTCAAAACCACTACGTAAAAACATTTGCTTCGCTTCTTTATTTTATTTCTAATCCCGGACGAGCCCCCAAAATGTAGTGTGTGGGATTCGAAATAAATAAAGAGATCACTTTACCTCTTATTATTTAATAAATTATACGTCTTTCGTCTTAAATCGTCGTCCGTCGTACTCTCTATCCTATCTGTATCTGCGAGTAGAGCAGACTATAAAAAACATACGGCCTTTGAGATTCCATACTATGATAAAGT
Organism: Xestia ashworthii; assembly: GCA_950022955.1. Taxonomy (NCBI): domain Eukaryota; kingdom Metazoa; phylum Arthropoda; class Insecta; order Lepidoptera; family Noctuidae; genus Xestia; species Xestia ashworthii. The sequence continues at coordinate 22,673,784 of OX465556.1, read as the reverse complement.
ATTGGTTGTAAAATGATTAAAAGACTCATAACGAAGCCAAACGAATTTGAAATTGATATCGTTTTCGAGAATCTTCAATTCGTGAACAGTATATGGTTTTTAGAGGCACTTGTTCTGATTGTTCTTGAATTTTTTTTTTGCTGTTCCATATCTGGGAGCTGTCTAGTTACGGAGATGTTGAAGATCAAAGTTCCAAAGTTTTTCATAAGTTTTTTTTTTAATTACATGTACTATGTTTAATGTTTGCAACTTTACCTTAAATACCTCCTAAAACAGCGATTTTGCACCGGGATAAAGTGTACCAGCAATAATTTTTATGACGGCTAAGTAACTTTGCCGCCAATCAAGCATTCTGTACATTTACAAAATGCTTGATTGGCGGCTTCGTGAGTGAGGGGCCCGCATGTACCATTTCAAAGGCCTAAAGTGTTTTAGCCAATCCAATTTGTATTAAGAAATATATTCTAAAAGTAAGACTTCTCGCGTCCGGTCCTGGTTTGAACCGCTCCGGTCCGGAGTCCGGAGTCATGGTCCGGAATGGGAAGCCGTCACCTCCTTCTGCTAAGCAGTCATGCTGGCGAAGGAGGTGGCGGAACGCGAGAGGGAGAGAACCTCTCTCCGGGCGTGCACCGTAGGCGCGGGCCTGTTGACGGTGAGCTATGGGCTAGCTCGCCGTAAGACGGACGGACGCGTCCGTCCGTCTTATGACGACAGTGTCCACGGCGCGTTCGTGTTCCACGCGTGCTTCTAAGAAATGTCACCAAAATGAAGGGGCCCGCAAGAGCCGAAGCCAGCTGGGGCTGCGGGATTGTTCGAAAGTGAGGAAGGAACATGGATGGGTTTTAGTCAGAAAAAGTCTGACACTCCCTCCCGCTCCGCCCAGGGTGACAGAAGTCATTTGATGATTTCTCACCCGAAAAAAAAAGGCAGGACAAACTGTAAACATGGTCCGTACGCAAAATACGCGCTTGAACACAGGTGTCCAAAAAGTTAGAATTTTTAATTATATACAGTCTATCCGATAAAATAAAAATAATCCAATTAGCTAAGCTTTGCTAATTAAATTAACTAACAAATTGGATTTTATGATCTTTTCAATAAATGATTTGATTTACTTAACAGGTGGTCTTTATACCTTAATATGATTATGTTGCATTGCTTGCTAGCCAGCCATCCAATCCGTGCTGTTATCGTTAATCGCAAATTAGCGTGAAGCATGTACTTATTTAACGATTATCGATAGCTACGGACTACGGTCTGTGGGTTGCATGGAGTTCTTGTTCTGAAATGTTTACTATTAGCACAGCTATTAGTAATATTATATAATAGCGAGCCGAGCCTGCATTGCACTGATGCAATTGCGACATGTCATGTGTGATTTCTGTATGTCAACATTTGATGTTCATGAAAGAAAACATTCTCGAAGTCCATTCGTGGATACTAAATAGATACGAAAAGTAAATATTCTGGGCTGGAACAAAATGCTTACACAATCATCGTCTTCTGTAATCATAAATCTGAATACTGATGTAGTAGGACCTGAAACATCCTCCTGGCCTCATGCATCCTCTCTGCAAAGCAATTGCTTGCTACTGAAAACTGCACGAGGAGCAAGGGCGTAACTAGGATTTTGTTAAAGGCGTAGAAAAACCAAGAATATTCTAAGGTAAATGCTGCAATGGGACAAATTACGTTAAAAATGAAAAACAACTCTACATTCAACCATTCATAGTGCGATCTTATAAAATTCGCCTGTTGATAGAAACAAATTTGTTTTTAGGCTACATAAGTAATATTACTTGACGGTTTGTGAGCATTTCTGCTCTACCTTCTAGGGCGGGGCAGCTGCCAGTAGTTATTCAATTCACTGCACTCCAAATTCAATATGGCATGCTGTCAATTTTGCACGTGTTAACACTCCTCACGAAGCCGTCAACCAAGCATTCTGTTCGGTACCTACATCAAACTTAACGCGCAAAAATTATTGCTGGGAAACAACTTTTTTTTTGGGGTGAAGCGTTATGTTTTTTGGTAGAACTCAAATGTAACATTGTGCTGATGGATGGATTGAAAAGTACGGGGGTCGTGGAGGTGTTTAAAGTAAAAATCTTTGACCCCCCAATATCTCTAAATGATCGCAGTGATAGGGAGAACAAGTGCCTTTCGGCTTCGTTAAGAGATATTTTATACCCTTTGGTGTGAGTCTGTCAAGTATCTCGGTGTATATGTAGATAGTTCACTGAGCTGGAAACCTCACCTCAATAATCTCATATCGCGCGTCCGCAAGTGTATATTTGTTTTTAAAAGGCTAAGGCACTCCGCTGACGGCCGTACGATTAAAACTGTTTATTATGCCCTGTGTCAAAGCATAATAAACTACTGCATCACAGTGTGGGGTGGGACTCTCAAGACAATACTTCTGCCTCTGGAACGAGCGCAGAGAGCTGTTCTCAAGGTTATGACCTCGAAGTCTTTTAGGTATCCCACTACGGCTCTCTACTCCGAATGTCAGGTTCTCACTGTGAGACAGCTTTTTGTCCTTAGTACTATTCTGCGCAAGCATCCTTCTGTGGTATATGATCCAAATACTACCAAAAAACGCAGACATTTCGAAGTAATATGCTCAACCCAGGGATGTAGAACGGCCCTTGCTCAGCGTCATTTCGGTATACTGTCAAACCATTTATATAATAAAATAAATAAACTCTGCTCCATTGCACCTATGTGTACAAAAGGATGCAAAAACAAGGTCACGAAGTGGCTCTTAACATTAACTTATAACGAAACTAAAGACTTACTACGGATATCGATCGCTTAACCTAATGCAGTTAGTAAAATAATATGTTTTTATACAGACTTACATAAACACAAGTTTTCACCATATTTATCTAACCCTTTAACATTTACACACCTACACATAGATACATAAATAGGCCACATCTTGGTTGCAATCTAGTAATTATAGTATTGTAATTCAATTGTGATATACTGTGCTCGTCTTACAACTACTGTTACATGTCCAAAGTATAGGCGAGGACCCTGGCACCCTAAACACAAGTTAAATCTTACATTGGGTGCCAGAGCTCATCGTAAACACTCTTTTCCCTAGTTGTAACGCTGCATAGTGCATAGTGCTTAGATAAGTGTTATAATAGTACATTATGGTACAAGTGTGTAATGTTGGTGATTACCGCCGAGGCGCCATTGAGAACCGAGCCGTTAGGCGAGGTTCTTAAGAGAGCCGAGACGGTAATCATCAACACACACGTGTATCATACGACGTTTTTCAACACACTTGAGAATAAAATAATACTAAAAATAACTATAATTTCAACAGTGAAAACGAGTTGTGAATTTTTTTTCGCAATGGCGGGAATAATTCATCAGTTTTCCTATGCGCGCGCATCTAACAATGGCGATCGCCCATAGACTAAAAGAATGAGGTTCCTTTTTTTTTGGCTTTTCGCGGATAGCGTTTCAGCCACGTACGAAATGGGGAATTCGAAGATTTATAATTAAAAAAAAATTAAAAAAAAAGAAAACAAAAGTTGCATTTGAGTGAAAGTTTTATTTATTAAAAACTTATAAGTTGAAATTATCTATGTAGATACGAAGTTGTATGAAATGAGCAAGCAATAGGTACATTAATTTATTTGTACTATTGAACACGATCTTTTTTGTATCGAAACTTTTTTAAGAACAAAGCAATTCAACCAATAAAATAAAAAAAAACCCTATAACTCACTTGTGAATAATAGCAATGAAAAAGTCACAGTTTGATTACAGGTGTCATTATGTGCCTAATTGCGGTGAAATTAGAGCCACTTTATGAGCAAGTGTGTTGAAAATATATATATTTTTTTTTGCTTTATACTCCCGCTTGGTGGCTTATCTCCGCTGAGTTTGGCCGCCGTGAACGTAAACCGGTCATGACCACTTTTCTGATACTGCCATTTTTAAGACCGAAAGTTCTATCTCGAAAATAAATCAGCTAAACTTATCCGTTCGCCGTACAGAACTCGGCCATCCACCCGGTTGAAACGAGCAAGTCCAACGGTACGAAGGCAGCAGCGAGTGGCTCACACGCGTGTGAAGCTCCCGAGGACCGCGACTACAGCGTATTGCCGGAACACACGCCGTGAGTAGGTTTAGTTCCAAGATGTTGCAATGTTTTTTTTACTTACTTACGTCTGTTTTTATTTACTCCCCTGTCGTTTTATTTATTTTAAACTGTGTTCCCATGGCTACTTACTTTTTCAAGCAGTATTTGATTGGTTTAAAGACTTGAAAGTAATGCTTGTGACTGAGTTTTTGTTTCAAAAATGATAAAGTTTTTAACAATTTTCATCCTCTGGTTAACTCTTTTAGGGATAAGTTTTAAAAAATCCTTGGTTTTCCATCTTCTTTCTTGTTTTTTTCTTTAAAAACTTTTTCTCGTTTCGTTTCTTCCGGATTCATAATATACAAGGTGTTTTTTTTATTTATGTTTATTATTTATTTATTTTTTAGTCGTTTTAATCCCGGACCCCTGATTTAAGGGTGGATAGTACTCATGAAAATTAACAACTTTTACTATGTGTTAGACTACTGCAATAAAACTCACTTTAAATCACACTGTACTTTTATTTTACCAACTTTCTTGTCACACGGTTAACATCCGACTGCCTTCCGAGCTAACGCGCCACACCGGCAACCGACTAGAGTGGGGATTCGATGTAGCGCGCCAACTCGGTCGGTAAAACAGTATAACTAAGTTTTTAACGTTTCAATATGATTCCAAATAAATCAACATTAAATTATAACTATTCGATTTAACAATACCTATATAAAATTACAAGAAATAATAAAAGCATAACTTTTAATGTACATTCTATTTTAACTAAATTGGTAAATCATAAACAAATCACAAGTAACGCCATCTCGTGGTATAAGACGACAGTCGTTAACTTTTAACAGAAAATACACACCATAATTAAAATCTTGACATATTTACAATTAAAGTCTGACAATTCTAACATATGGGACCAATTATGAAATCTCAAAAAAAAAAATCATCTGCTTCATAGTCATACATTATTGGTCGCGTAACTCGAAAAAATGTAGGCAACATCTGATTTTTACCCGTATTTTTTCTTTTGTTACGTAAACCAAATTTGCCTTGGTATAATTTTTAGTGCGTTCTGACGTCACGAGCCCCCACTTGATGCGTTTTTATCTTTGTCAATATTCATTGATTTACAAAAACAAAAAATACGTGTCCATTATTTTCAAATAGTCTAACTGACGGACTAAATAGATTTCCAATTTTTACTGTAGTCATGCCTATTACCGTGGTTCTGACCAATCAGCCAACATCATAATATTATCATAATACCAAATGTACCCCTACCAACAGTGACTCGGACCCACTCTGGTGGCGGGACAAGTTCGCCCTGGACGAGTCACAGCTGACCCTGGTGGGCTTCAGCAAGGGCTGCGTGGTGCTCAACCAGCTCATCTACGAGTTCCACTACGTCAAGACCCTCACTCCTGGCGACGCGCATATGATGAGGTAGGTGTGGATAAGGGCGTAGCTAGGATTTTGTTAAAAGGGGGGGGGGGGGGGGTGGAAGTGTAGACAAACCATGAAGAATATTCTAATGCTGCATTAGCGATGGGACAATTTACGTTATAAATGCAAAACAAATCTAGATTCAACCATTCATAGTGTGCTGCGGCGCCGCATCGCTTCGTTGATGCTCCGTACGCGTGAGCGCCAACATCATTCTGAATCCGTACCTGGCTACACCCTTGGGTGTGGAATATATTCCCGCAGTAGTATGCAACAGCTGATGCAAGTTAGCTGTAACAGAACAGTGAACAGCTGGACAAGAGTAACCTAATATCGAATCAAATAGTCTATCTAACCTTCGTTAAATTGAAACTGACGTAAACACAATACCGACAGACAGGCGAAATACTTTGTGTAACTTATTTCATCACCACTGCTCTCAAAACGGTGAAGGAAAACATCGTGAGAAAAATTCGAAGACATGTTACATCTACCAACCCGCACTGGGTCCGCGTGGTGGATTATAGCCCATTCCCTCTCATAGGACCCAGCAGTAGGAACATTAATAGTGAGGATTATGATGATGAAACACAAAACGGCTTTTTTATACGTCATACACCATCTGGTGGTTGTGAAAGGGCAAAGCTTGCATGATTATAATCTTGATGATAATCTTGTGTTGAATGCTTAAGGTTCATGTCCCGCGTAGTGGACATGTACTGGCTGGACGGTGGGCACGCCGGCGGCAAGAACACCTGGATTACATCGCGCAGTCTGCTGGAAACGCTCACCAGGCTCAGTAAGTTCATCCCTGCAATATCTAATTAAAGCGGGTTGGGGTCATCTTACTGGATGCAGCTGAATACCAGTATTTTGCATGGAGCGACTGCCTATCTGACCTCCACAACCCAGATATTGTGGATTGTGTTATGGGGTAGTACAATACAATATCAAAAAAAGTCTGACTCTGTCTGAGTTGTTTTTTTGGGCCACTGACTACCTAACGACTGGCAAAAATCTTTTAAATGACAGCCGGGCCCAACAGTTTAACGTGCTTTCCGAGGCACAGAGGAAACTTGGTATGTAAGGGTGGTCATCCATCCACAGACCAACCTAGGCAAGCACAGCGCGGCTATATTTAGCCACGAGTTCTGTAGTAGCTCTAAACAACTTCACCGGTTCAAATTCTGCATTTAAAGAATCGCTTACCGTCACTAATTAAACATGCGTCTCTTCCAGATATAAATATCTTCGTTCACGTCAGTCCTTACCAAGTACAAGATGAAACTAGACCCTGGATTGGCAGGGAGGAGAAAGCTTTCACAGGTCTCCTCAAGAAAAACGGCGCTAAGGTATATTATTGCAATCATTCTGTTTAAGTTTATAAGTTTCATTTTGCTTTGGCTCATATATTAGCCAATAGTGTCCCCACGCACAACTCTCTGAGGGCCCAGTGTGGTTGGTAGATGTAACGTGTCTTCGAATTTTTTATTCTTGGACATACTGATCCCGGTTCAATTTCGCCAAAATGCTTAATACTGCTCCAAACTCCAAATAGTTGAGCTGGTGGATTATTTCATTAGAATAAAACCATAAGTTGATCTTCAGTATCAATCTAAAACTTTTGATTTCAACTTGACATTTTCAGACTGTTATATTACTTGTTTTTCTTTCAGGTAAACAGATACTTGCACGACCAGCCCGGCATGCCACAATCGCTGAACATGCACTTCGAAGTCCTAGCTAACTTCAAGAGCATGCAGGATTGCATACCATCGGGCATGCCTGACACCTCTGATGAAGACACTTAATAACTTGCGCCAGAAAAGACAACAAATTAGCTTAACAAGGATCTCTTCATCATATCAACCCGGAATCACCCACTGCTGGGTATATGCCTCCCCTTCTTTCTGCTACAATTCCCGGTTCTGTGCGTCTCTTATCCAGGTGTTTCCCTCAACTGTAACGTTATCTTCGACCCAACGAGCTCTAGGACGGTCCTGGCTTCTTTGGCCTAATCTTGCCCTCCACTCGGACAAGGCCTTGCTCCATCGGCCATCTCCGCGTGTACCCAGATGTCCTGCCCAGGTGCACTTAGCCGTACCGCCTGGTTCGTGACGTCGTAGACTTTCGTCCGACGTCAAAATAAACGTTGTTTTTATGTGAAACATCTAAATGCGCCCCCAGGCAGTAAAACTGACTCATATGCCGTGACGGAAGATGGTGCGAGTCTGTCATGACGTGATGCTTACTCTATGCCACGTAAAATCAACCGTTTCCCATTAGAGTAAAGTTTGTTTTAGAACGTGGACCTACATATTCTGTTTTCGAAAGTTCCACTCTATTCAGTTTTGATCGATGGATCTTGATAAAAGAAAATACTTCTCTATTATACTCCATATCTCGTTACAATTTTTTTTATTAAGTTCTAATAATAACATAGATGTTTCACATCTGCCGGGCGTCCCGAGACGGTTAATTTTTTTTTGTTTTCGTTATTATTTGTGACAATCTCACAAATTAATATTTCCCAACCATACTCCATCGATGTTATTCATTCGACGAAGGGTTCTTGCACAACTTGAACGGGTTGTCTATTATTTTTTAATGTTGAGGTATATTTGGATATTTGGTGACAATATTCCTTATTTATCTTCAAGTAGAGTCGGACAGACATCAACGAAATTTTTATATACATTGATAGAAGGTATGCCAAATGATTTTTGACCACTGACCATATCCGTTAAAGCAAAAATCTTCGAAAATGAGTTTTAAACACATTGTATTTCATATGTTTTTTGTACGATATTTCTTATAATGTGGAAACTATTTCTCAGGAATTGGAGAAATGGCAACTAGACAAGGTATAATTTTTAATTTTAAGGAGTGACCACACTTGCTGACGCAGAATTGATTACAGTGGCCAAAAAGAGCATTTGTGTTCATGGAATAAAATCAAAAAAGACATTGGTGTTGATTCTGTTGTGCAGTAACTAAACTTAATTTAGGCTATTGCTATCTTTGGTGGCTACCGGCCACCGTAGATGCGGGCCTGTGGACGGTTAGCTATGGGCTAGCTAGCCGTCCGTCCGTCTAGTGACGACAGGCCGTGTCGACGGCGCCAGAGTGTTCCACGCGCGCCGAGCAAGAGATGTCAGCAGAAGAGAGGGGCTCGCAAGGGCCGAAGCCTGCCGGGGTTGCGGGACTGTTCGAAAGAGATACCGCGGCCCCGGAACATAAAGGGCGAGGAAGGAACATGGATGGGTTTTAGGCAGTAAAAGTCTGACACTCCCTCCCGCTCCGCCCAGAGTGGGAGAAGTTATTTGATAATTTCCCATCCTAAAAAAAAAAACAGGCTATTGCTATCTTTTACTAGAAGGCAATGCTAGAAAAGGACGGCTTTATCTATGAACTAAGTAAAGATTTCAAACTAGTTTATGCCTTGCCCTTCACCGTGGTTTTAGTCGACATGTTTTTACGTGCACCCTTCATTTGTATGAAAATATTAGTTCCAATTTTTGACAGCTCTAAATTACGTCCGTTTCTTTCTCGTTTTATTAAAGAGAAAAAGATAGCAATAGCCTAAATTAAGTTTAGTTTGTGCACAACAGAATCGACACCATTATCCGCCTTGTTTTAGTTTGGACGACGCACTCGACGCTGCCGCACTAAAGGCAATTCCGCGTCGGTAAGTGCGGCCCCTTAATACTGCTTTTTATGCGGGAACCCAAACCCAATGTTGAAATATTTATATTAGGATTATATTTTGGCTTGTGATAAAGAAAGGTCAATTTCTAAACGAAATTGAATAGTTAGGATGAAGAAGGTTGTGGGCAAAATTGTGAAAACTCAAGACTTGAGAAAATATCAAATAATAATAATTTACTTCCGATATTTTTGCGGGCTGACTTTTTTTAAGCCCTTACAAGCCATCTAGAATAAGATTTATTTTTTTAAAGTATTGTTACTTTTAGTAACTTGACTATGATAGGTTTAAAAAAAAAAGAGTTGTAAACTCAAGTGATTTTTTTGCGAGATGTCCTCTCAAGAACTGAATTTACGTTAATTATTATTTATTTTCATAACTGTAAGTTACTTATTATCTTGTGAGATTTAAGTTATTTATGCGGGTCTTGTCAATATTTATGTATTTCGTCATTTTAAGCCATAATAACTGTTGCCAATAAGTACATTTTACGGTATTTAAGCCGTAGTAGTATAAAAGAAAGCCAACTTTCCGCTTTTTAACCATTTACGTTTTACCGCGCCCTTTCCAAGAGACGCATTGTGACTATCGTAGATATTATATCATCGTTTTTAGGTCACTCACCTCTAATATACAAGATTTTTTCATAATTCTGGAGGTCTTGTGTATAAAGTTTGGGACTGGGAGTACACTAGCTGGTAATCCCGCTCAAAGTTATGAGATGTTTTCAGGGTCAGATTCCAACAAAAAAAATATAGATGGCGCTGTGCAAGGAGTGTATTTTTTAGCCATAGGAACTGCAAAAAAGAAGAAATAAAGCACCCACAGACATTTACCAGCCATATTTTATTTTTAAAAGGCAATAAATACCAGCTCCGTGTAGTAAAAAAAATCACTCTATTTATCTTTTCTTGTTGGAAGCTGATCCTGAAAACACCTCATTAGTGTCTAGCCCTCGAATTCTCAAATGACACTTGCGACATTATAGATAGTCTTTCATCGTCAAAATGCACCTTATTATAACAGGGATAGCTTGACAGTTATCATTCAGAATTAACCTTTTGAACGCCAGAGCAAAAACGCGCGTGCCCACGCCAAGCCACAATTATACCGAAAATACCTACATAAAGAAAAAGATTTCAAAACTGTATATTTCTTGTTACAGTATAGTGCACTACATTTTTTGTCACATATTTGTCATTTAACTTACATGACACGCGCTTACTTGTCATGTATATGTGACAATGGCGTTCAAAAGGTTGTCACTTTGAGAATTCGAGCGTAAAAATGTGCAATAAAAGTGTTTTAATTAATTGACTTGCACCGGTTGCAAGAAAGCAATATTGAATGTATGTGTTATGCCCTAAGTAGGCGTTACTTTTAACGGTGATTACGAGTAGAGAATTAATGTTTATTTTAGGAGTACCTTTACTTCCATGGTGACGTTTTAGAGGCTAGGCTGGGCCTACCCTCAAAATTAGAAAAAATATGTTTAGGATTAAAAACGAATCTGCGTAATGCTATGTATAGTGTACATAAATTGCTTTAAATTCGATATATATTTGGATAGAATGAAATTGATCTCAATTTAAAAAATTAAATTATTTTTAAAGCAAATGTGGTTTTTGTTGAGAAATACCCGTTTACCGATTAGGCGTCCCAGCCTGCTATAAAACTGCTGGGACACAGGCTCTCATTCTGTGAAATGGAGTGGTTTGCAATCCACCAAGCGGACCCATTGCCAGATTTCTAGGAAATTCGAGCGACTCATTTCTGCTGAGAGAAGTTTGTCAAAGTCAAAATTGATGAAGACCTTCTACTTGAGAAGCAGAAAGAGTCAAGCAAGACTATCTGCGCAATCAATAGCGCTAGCTGGTGCTAGCCAATCTTGAAAAAAATCTAAAGAGGCGAAAAGCCGACAAGTTAGTCTTACCTTCATTTTCGGAGTGAGAAATGAAAGGCAAAGCTGAGCTTAGGTCTAGCGTCTTTCGGGAGGTACCTGCACCGAATCGGGCGGGAGGAAACGCCCGGGTGCCTCCACTGCGAGGATCGACCGGAGGACACGGTGGAGCACACGGTGGAGGTCTGCCCTGCGTGGGCGGAGCACCGCCGTGTCCTCGTAGCGGCGATCGGCGGCGGCGACCTCTCGCGTCCGGCCCTGGTTCAATCCATGGTCCGGAGCGAGACGGAATGGGAAGCCGTCACCTCCTTCTGCGAAGCAGTCATGCTAGCGAAGGAGGTGGCGGAACGAGAGAGGGAGAGAGCCTCTCTTCCCGGCCGCCGCGGGAGACGCACCGGGCGTCGGGGGCCACGTGGTGGCTACCGGCCACCGTAGATGCGGGCCTGTGGACGGTTAGCTATGGGCTAGCTAGCCATCCGTCCGTCTAGTGACGACAGGCCGTGTCGACGGCGCGTTCGTGTTCCACGCGCGCCTCAAAGAGATGTCAGCAGAAGAGAGGGGCCCGCAAGGGCCGAAGCCTGCCGGGGTTGCGGGACTGTTCGAAAGAGATACCGCGGCCCCGGAACGTAAAGGGCTAAGAGTCTGACACTCCCTCCCGCTCCGCCCAGAGTGGGAGAAGTCATTTGATGATTTCCCATCCTAAAAAAAAAAAAAAAAAAAAAAAAAAAAAAGGTCTAGCGTCCACAGTAAGGCAGTGTCCTGCTTCAACGATGAATACGACGCGACGCGACGCGCGACGCGAGCGACGACGCTGCGAACGCGATCAACTCAACGTCATACCCTGCTTGCGGCCTAAATGGCTGTTTGCGACGTGTAGGTACGTACGTACAGTCGCGAGCACCAATATGTATACACTTTCCTTAATATTACAGCTATTTTCGCAAGAAATAACAATTGTAACTAGGAGATAATTATGATCTTTTTCATAAAAATTTGTTCCAGAATACTATGTACGTAATAACATGAAATTTTGATCAGTACAGTGGGAGAAACACACTTTAAAAAAATACATATTATTGGAAATATGACGAATTTCTTAATTTCAGTTATGTTATTCTTATTTAGTGTATGCCATCGTGTAACTGTGTTTTCAATAAAAACTGTTTCCTTTGGGAGTAGGTACGAAATTAGGAAATTCGACATTTTAGTAACGCGTGACGCGTATCTACTTTATTTTGAGGGCGACCAGACCACGAACTATGGTATGGTTGATTCAGAAGATTGTTTTTTTTTATTTGATTCAGTTCACCAGTTGATAATTTTTGTTTATACGATATTTTTAAAAGTTTGTTCTTTAATTAAGAACTTTCAAGCAAAATTGTACTGTACTTCTTGATGATACGAGAAGTAATGACCAAAATCACGTAGGACATAATTGTCGCATGGCGTCCGTTTCGATGGCGCGGCTTAGTCTTACAGCTCCTAAAGCCCAGGTTTTTTTTTCTATATTTTTTTATGAGCTGTAGAATGCAATATTAAATACGTCTTGAATATGTCGATAGGGTGACCATGGTTTATTGTTTACAGAAAACTTTTCAACTATTTTACTAGAAATTATATCGGCATGTCCTAGAACCAAAAAATTCGAAGACATGTGACATCTACCTACCAAACCGCACTGGGCCCGCGTGGTGGATTATAGATTTACAGCCCATACGCAAAATACGCGCTTTGACGTGGAGTTGCGGCCCGTTGTACAATAGAATACTATAAATACGAGTAATATCTTAAGGATTCTAATTATATTTATTCTACAACTCCTGAAATGTAAACCTAGGGTTTTTATGTGCATTTTTACTAGTTTTGACAAATTAAATCTGGGTATTACAAAAAACTTCAGACGTCTGCGTTGCTTTTTCAGCGAGATATCGGCGAAAATGTGTTTTTCAGTTTCAATGGCGCGGCCATGGCGTATTAGTCTTACAGCTCCTAAAATATAAGCCCAGGATTTTTTTCTATACTTTTACAATTTTTTTACAAAATTCAATCTGTTACTTACCAAAATTTCAGGTCTCTGCAATGCTTAGTTTTAAAGATCTCTGTGGCCGCGCTGTTCGGGGCGTTTCAATGGCGCGGCCACGTTCAAACCCTTATAACTTTTTAACCATAGCTTTGACATTTTTTTGTTTTTGGGAGTCTACTTTTTACAAATTTAACGAAATAGTGATATATTTAAAAAAAAAAAAGTCATGGCCGCGCCATCGAAACGGACACCATCGTGTCGAGTCGTATTCGTCGCTCAAGCAACACAGCGTAAGGTTGCGCCGGCCATAAGGTTCCAACAGGATTTTTTTGTCAAATAAAAGAAGCAAGTCCTCCTTAACAGTTTAATAAGTAAATTCATTCGTATAACTAAATACAGTAACCAATGTGCTACGATAAACCCGCTCATATTCAAAACAAACGCTATTCTACAAATTAACACTCGGAAGGATACACGCCATTTTGCTTGCAGTGTAACCGAAGCTACAAAGTCATTAGAAGCTTACATTTCAAATACCTACACGTTTATAATGAAATTCCTTAAAACTTATGAAGGCTATCACATTTTTTCTTGTATTTGAGTTTTTTATACACTATGCACAAGAAAAGTTGTGAAATTTATTTTGAGCATTCCCGAAAGAAATAAACTTTCTTGGGTATTTTTAATTTTGTGGCCATATCTAAACTAGGGATGCATCCGATACCGATACTTAGTTTCCAAATGAGTTCTGCCGCATCTGAGAGACTATTTTCCACCGCAGGTCTTATTCAAACAGACTTGCGAAATCGCCTTTGCCCGGAAAACTTAAGAATACTCTGTTTTTAGGGTTCCGTAGCCAAATGGCAAAAAACGGAACCCTTATAGTTTCGCCATGTCTGTCTGTCTGTCTGTCCGCGGATAATCTCAGTGACCGTTAGCACCAGAAAGCTGAAATTTGGTACCAATATGTATATCAATCATGCCGACAAAGTGCAAAAATAAAAATTTAAAAAAACATTTTTATTAGGGTACCTCCCCCAGACGTAAAGTGGGGAGCGATTTTTTTTTTAATTTTGACCCTGACGTGTGATATATTGTTGGATAGGTATTTAAAAATGAATAGGGGTTTTCTAAAATCATTTTTTGATAATATTAATATTTTAGGAAATAATCGCTCCGAAAGTCAAAAACAATGTGTCCCCCCCCCTCTAACTTTTGAACCATAAGTTTAAAAAATATGAAAAAAATCACAGAAGTAGACCTTTATATGAACTTTCTAGGAAAATTATTTTCAACTTGATGAGTTGAATAGTTTTTGAGTTATATAGCACTTTTTCAAAAAAACGCAAATGATAACTTTGTTTTTCATACAAATACTATGAAAAACAAAGTTATTTTTGCTGACGAAAAATGTTGGTATTTTTAATGGTCTGGGAAGCTACGGAACCCTACAGTGAGCGTGGCCCGACACGCTCTTGGCCGGTTTTTAAATAAAAATCTTTTTAATGTTAATTTTGATTACTAAAACTATTAATTAATTGTGTTTTATTTATTCTACCTTCCTTTTTGAATTCCATAAGCGTATCGGTATCAGTATCGCCGATATTTTTATAAGAGTATCGGAATCGGTATCGTATCGGCAAAAAGGCGTATCGAGGCATCGCTAATCTAAACCATAACCACACATCTAATTTTGATGTGAGATTGTTAGACTCTTAAAATACTCAAATACAAGAAAAATTGAGATAGTCTTAAGAGAAAAATTAACCTTAACTTTAAAAATGAAGTAAGTTGAATGAAAAGGTATTATAATCCACTAACATAACGCCTCTAATGCCCACAGGGTTAAACAGAAGTGTGCCTCAGTTGCTACACCCACATTCTTCAGTTATGATTAAGTCCCATGTTAGGACGATTATTTTCACACGGCTATAACACCGTAATTTGCTTAGGTCACACTGCAAGCTTTATTAATTGATACAATACCTAACACACAATGAAACGAGTGGACGAACAGCCTTACCGAACTATACATACATAGAGAGGAATGATTTAGTTAGTCCATCCTTTAGAACAAAACTGATTTACACACAGAGATTTCTTTATTATATTATTCTTGATTACTACTATTAGTAATATGAAAACTAAACTAAACTAAACCGATAATGATTACAGCCAGAGCTCACCTAGGAAAATGCAAAGAAACGCGGTCTTCAATACCAATAAAATATCAACTTTGTGCACCATTATATAAACTCAAAAATCACTTTTGTCGTCGCGGTCAGAGGTAAAAGGCACGCGGTCAAGCTATTTCGATATACTGTATTTCAAAATTCACAAGGTTTATTTTTTATTGACAGTTACTTGCCTTTGGCAGGCATGCAAGTATGACCTCACAGTTGCGTACAAGTTGTTTGCATTGGAAACATGTTTTCAAGAGTGTGCAAAATGCATCGAGGTTTTACTTGCGTATAAGAGATGTTTAGCAATCATTAAGTAGGACACGTCACTCGTTCGCAATTCCAAACGTGCAACTAAAGTTTGCGCCTTCAATTTGCACGTCACTTGAATAAAAATTGTACTAGTTCAAACTACGTCATACAAGTTTGTGCATGTTGCATGTAATTGGCAACTTGCATACAAGCAACTTGCCTATTGGAATCGCGCCTTTACGAGACAACTGACAAGAGTTTCAGCTGTTTGATATTTTAATTGATTAAATACTGGTACTTTAGTTTACTGGTTGAAGAAATCTATGAGGTGGCTAGCAACAACATAGTTTGATCTGAATTTATACACTTACTAACATAACGCACATTTGAGGCAGAAGGCTTTATTTTACAAGTGGGTGCTTACATAGATTTTCCTAGTTAAGTTATTTATACTCAAACTTAATTTTAACTCTTTACAGTCCATTAATATAAATTACAAAGTTTTTCGCATCAGATGGGGCATATCTTTACACTTTGTTACTTTCACCAAGATTACAATAGAATTATTTTTAAATTTCAAATCAAATCGATAGCTCAAAGAAGACATTTCGATCTCAACTCAGAAGCTTTTACATTAAGAATAAATTGATTAGTAATACATTGTACAGTACCTGGGTATAAATAAGACACTACAAGCTTTATGAATATATTGTCAGAGTGGTGTTCAAAATTGCTATATGGCAATCACTTGCTTAATGATTTATACTTTAAGCAAGCTATTTTATATGCTTTATTATAGCATGCTTTTTATATGCGTAGCGTAGGTACTTGCTATCACTAGCATGCGACGACTGGGCGCACCGCCCCGCCGCACTAATCCTGCTTTCTTACTTGTTTGCTACTTGCGGTTGCGATATTGCGATGCGCGAAGGACAGAGACGGAGAGTGCGATGAAAAAGCATAAATCAAATAACAAGTGAGAGCCACGATAGCATTTGCTTTAGGATGTGTGTATAATAAGCACGGTGCTTTATTTTGCTGTCATATAACCACCACTACCACACAGATCGAATATGTGTACTCAAATTGATTGCTTGTTTCAATTATGCTGACATATATCACATTTGTAAGGTTTTTCACCAGTGTGTACACGAATATGACTGTTCAAAGTGTTTTTTTTTAAAGTAAATCTACGCGGACATAATATATTACATTGTGTAAGGTTTTTCACTATTGTGTCTTCGCGAAAATCGTTACAAAAAAAAAGCTTAGCTGCAACTTGTAAGGGTTTTCATCAGTGTGTGCACGAATATGAACGTTATGCTCCCTGGCGGCACCAACTTAGCTTTAACAAGTATATCTCAACAGCGTGTCCATAAGTTGTTTTAATACTTTGTTGATTATATCGCCTGCGCGCGGTTGCTGCGATGCATTCAGTCTGATGGCAGCTTTAGGGAATCATGTTTTGAAAAGCACTGTGTATTACGCGGGTCTAAAATCCCTCATTTCACCAATTAGTATTTGCAGCGTTCTACTTTTCTCTATTATAAAACTCGATGGGCAATATCCACTGCCAGGTACTGTACATACAATAGCATATAACCTACTCCACCAACCACATACCTACGTAAGCATCCACTTCACCCATCGCCGCACAGCTCACATGTTCTCAAACTGTCCGTCCTTGTCTAACAGCAGTATGTTCGGGTTCTCCTTCTCGAACTCGGTAGGTTTCCTGAGGCGCTGCTGGTCGGTCCACTCGCCCTCGGCCGCGCCCCACTCGCCCACCTTCTCCCCTATCACGTCGATCTCGTCTCTAGCTCGTTGCTTCTCCACCTAAACAGGAAATAGGCCGTATTAACATGTGTAGAGTTGTTGAGGAGTTGGTGATTATAAGCATGGTTAGATGAAGTTGTGCGTTGGCTGGATACTTTATCCGGGAGGTACCGTTGCAAATAAAAAGGTGATAGTAAGCCGTCTGCAATTTATTGTCATCGAAGGTTGGTCTTATACTACCAATGAGTGATCCAACGGTCAGCTGCTCAGGTAGCGGTGGGTGTAGAATTGGAAGGTTACGAAAGTGTTGAAAATAAATAATAAATTAAGTCTTATTCCGCCGGCTGGAACTTCTTTCATAAATAGTTTATTTATTTTATTTATTCAAACTTTATGCACAAGTACGTACAAAGGCGGACGAAATGCTTTGGGCATTTTCTACCAGTCTAGCTTAGTGTGACATGTTTACATCATTTTAATGAGCTTAAAAAAAATCGTCAGCTGCATGGTGGACGGGGGATTATGCCTCAGCCGCATGAACTTGTAAAACGAACACGCATGATGAAAATCTAACAGCAATCTACCACACACTCTCTAACTTGGTGATAGAATGCTATTAGTTTTTCGTCACACTCTCTAAGGTGATAGATTGCTTTTAGATCAGACGTGTATTATTTACAAGTTCATGCGAGCGGCTGACGCATAATCTCCCCTCCACCATGCCGCTGACGATTTTCTTTAAGCTCAGTATGATGTTAACTAATTATGAAAAAAGTTTCAGCCGGCGTACTATGACTTATTTTTTTTTTTTCACCACTTCCGTAACCTCTCCATACAAAACCCACCGCGGGTGCGTCAGCTGATGCTGGGTTCACTTATCAGTCATTCGAGATCTATTGAACAAAATAGCAACCGATCGGCGTAAAAACACTAACTAAAATGCAACGGACTAGACTATTACAGTAATATGGATTTTAGTAAGCTTTGCCTCATTTACACGAAAAGTGTCGCTTCAGGGTAAAAATAGGAGACTGCAGTAAGTAATCTATATCTGCTACAGGTTCTCCCGAGCACGTCTAAGTGGTGCCCGTAGCAGATCGGCTACGAGTGCTACGAAGCGTTAGGTGTCGGTCACGCGAGTTCCATGACTTTTGGTCACTCAAAAAGTGCTCAACGCACCTGAAGAAGTTTTCACTTGTCTGTATTGTTATCAGTTATTAATTAAAAAGGTTATATTCATATTGGCTGTCATATTGAAAACCTCCTTTCATCGGTCAATTACTAGTAGGTCAAACTATGAAAATAAGCCGTCGTAGAACCTACGATTTTTTTTCGAATTTTTAAGACACTGTTGAAAATCAAAGAATGAACCTTTTTGGCGCAATGGGATAATGGACGCTCAATTGCAAGAGTAACAAGAATTTGAGTGATACCACTAAAAAAACCCGACTACCGGTTAAAATGTAGCCTATGTTACCCAGACCATAATAACGAATCGATTTACACTATTTTCATTAAAATCCGTTCAGTAGTTTAGGCGCTACGGTGGGACATACAAACATATGTAGGCTGCCAAAATCATTATCCTTCCTTTTAGCTTCGCCGTATTTGGGTATTTGGCACGTTCTTTTCTTTCGCGCTTGTATCTTTACAAGCGCGAAAGAAAAGAACGTGCGTTTCATCCGCGCGTACAGGCTTAATTCCTGGGACAGATCTACTCTACTATGAGTGACAGTGACATGGAAATGAGCGGTGTATAATAATCTCGCGAACCTGTTACCTCCGTGTCGTGTTTAGCGAACTTGTCGAACATGTTCGCGTACAACTGCTTCTCCTTCTGCTTCTGTTTCGCGATCGCTGACTTGCAGACGATGATCTGGTTGGCGGCAGCCTGGGGAGCAAATTGAAATAATCTCTTAGAATATGGTTGGTAGAGATGAAAAGGTATCAGTTGCCCCACGTATAGTACAACTGATTCGAATGGAAAGGAAACCGACCACAATATAGTTAAAAGTATACAAACAAGACGTATAACGTAAAGTGGAGGAAAATAAACACGTGTCCCGACTTATACTTCAACACTGCATAAATGTACTAAGTACTCCTAGACATAGGGCCCCCAAGCGACGCCAGCCCGCGTTGCATGTCCACCGTAGACACGACAAAGACTCGACAAATCTTTTGTTCATCTGTCATTTTGTCGATTCAATGACTGATGAACAAAAGATTTGTCGAGTCTCTCTCGTTTCTCTGGTGGTCATGCTACGAACCGGCCATGTGTTTCGAAAGGCTAGTGGAAATACACGACCCTTCCGTAATGGGGGCGATCACTAATTCATACTTGAGCGAGAGATACACATCTATACGAATATTATGAAGTGGAAAGATTTGTTTTACTGTTTGATTGTGTGTTTGTTACGATTTAACTCTTAAAGTTAAAAAAAACTATTCGACCGATTTTAAAAACTCTTTCACCATTAGTAAGCTACATCTTTACCGAGTAACGGCCGATATGCCGAGTTATCACAATTTTCGCGAACGAAGTTCGTAGTTTTATATAAATGTATGTAGCTACCATGCAAATTTATTTGAAAAAAAAAACTCTGACTCAATTGCGAAATGTACATCAGCTTACCATAATAAATGATAATTACCATTAGACTTAAACATTTGCTCAGGTTAAAGAGTATTGAGGTCCATGTTCACCGAAAATATAACAGTCTGATTATCTAAAAACAACTGGCACTGTGACATATTACCATACAAAAATGTGTTTTAAACAGCTGTTTTTGATAATCAGACTGTCATCGTTTTGGTGAACATGGACCTTAGTATTTTTAAAACACCTGATGACAAAAATACAATGTTTCAACTCACCTTATTCTGTGGTTCAGCCTGAACAATCTTCTCAAAGTCTTTCATAGCCTGTTCAGCCTCCCCAAGCCCCAGCAGAGCCTGCCCTTTCCTGAACAGTCCCTTGACATTGTTCTCGTCAAACTTAAGAGCTTTCAGCGCGTGTTCCTTGGCCTCAAAGTGATGGGCTGGTGTGACCTTCAAGTAGACAAGGGATAGGTTCAGGTGAGCAGATAATAGGAGCTCCTTGGCAAGGTTCCGGTTTTCTTCTGTTTCACTTGCGTCTTCTGGCATGTCTGGAATGATTTAACACAATATTTTAAACTGGGTTTTGCTTTTAGATTCATCCGTGATGGTCAGACACAGGAACGTATTCAATCATCTGCTATGTTGGGGTCGGCCTCCACAACCCAGTACTGAGTAATACGATACCCCTTGGTAAGACTGGTTGTCCTTTTTGGGCCACTGACTACCTGTAACGACTGTCAAAGATCTACAAATGACAGCCGGGACCAACAGCTGAACGTGCTTTCCGAGGTACAGAGGAAACTCGGTATGTAGGGGTGGTCACCCATACACAGATAAACCTAGGCAAGTACGGCTTAACCTAGACATCGACCCGAGCGGCTGTGCCACGAGCTCCTCATTGGAATAAAAAAGGATCCACGTAATGGTCTTGCCATGTCCTAAATTTCATCTCAGCCGTTACGGCATGAAAGGTAACAAGAGTTACTTTCGTATTTATAATATCAGTATGGATTCTTTATGCAGTGTTTGGAAAGGTTTCTTTCTACCTCTATAGGTCCCAATAAGACACGGCAGCAGACCAATGGGAAGATGGCGGGTCAATCATGAATTTAATATTTAAGATCTATCTAACATTTGAAGAAACAGACTGGAAAGATAAACCGATAGTTTGGTCAGTGGGTCGTCTTAGGAGCACTATGAAAAAAAGACAGAATAATTTAACGACCAATTTCAAGGTAGCCCTCGCAGGCCGCTGCCGCGGCACCATTCGCTTCGCTCGCTCGGCTCGCGCGTAAATACGCGCGAGCCGAGCGAGCTGAGGTCACAGTTCTAACCTAACCTAACCTAACCTTCGACATCGTTTTTACGACAAACGGTTAATCGGAGAGAAAAAAACCAAGTCACCAAATAAGAATCGCACAAAAGTCACAAATTCAATAGTAACTCACCTTCTAGTAAGGCAGTAACTCTCTTATACATCTTGATAGCCAACTGGAACTTGCTGCTCTTGAAATAGTTGGTACCCTTTTCTTTGAACATCTTAGCCTGCTCTAGCTTTTCGGCACCATCCATTGCCCAGGACTCTTTGGTTTTTTCGAAACTGTTCAGTTTTACTATGTATTCTACTGGAGAGTTTGGTGGTACTCCTAGCTCTGCATTGCCTTCCGATTTGAAGGCGTATTTCGGTTGGATGGTTAGCCGGGACTTTTCGCCCTGAGTGAACTTTTCTAGGGCTCTCTCGATGCCCTCGCAGACCTTGTGTTCGCTGGCCTCTCCTAGCGGGAATGTCACAGTTCTTGTGTCGAAGACTTTGCCATCAGCTTGCAGTCTACCTTCGAGTTCCACTGTTGAAGTAACGATTGTATTAGCTTAAACCAAGATCCCGATAAAAAAAACTAATTAATTCAAGTTAGGGCCGGTTTTTCATACACCAGTTAACTAACTGTTCTATCCCTGAGAGCATTCAAATGAACATTTCTTTACCATAATATCATGTATCGCAATTCGCAGTTCATAGTATTCAGACCGGCAAATGTGAACAATAAAATATCATGTTACAACTGCAGTGAAATGTACCTTTTGTATTTCTTGTACAATTGAAAGCAAACGGAATAAAATAAAGGTTAGAGAAAGCAATGACAGTTTGCAGGCTTGTACATCTTACACTATTGTTATAAGGTTGATTTTCGAATTCTATAGTGGAACCAGATCTACTTTTTTTGTATTTAAGTATCTGCATAATTAAGAAAACTCTGTTACATATAAGGAACAACTGATAAACCCAACAAGCAGAACTAAAACCAGACTTACTATTTACTGCTGTTGTGTATTTAACAAAACTCGAGAAACTACTGAATAAAACAGTGAGTTAACTAATTAGTGTTTTATTTAAAAACAATAGAAAGGTATAATATGCCATACATATTATGGTAAGTGCTAGTGCTATTGTAATTGCCATGCGCCTGTTACCTGTGACCATGGCGCCGTCGTTGGGGGCGTCGCTCCCGGTGCCAGGCTCGATGATGTGACGCAGGATGCCCTTGTTCTTACCCGGAGACAGGTCCTCCACCTTCCAGTCTAACATTTCGATCTAAACAATAGAACATTGATATTTGAACACAGAATATTGGCAATGCGAGTAGTAGGTGTCTGTATTGTATTGTGATGATATGTTTCACAAATAGGTATCAGTTCTATTATAGTTTTGTTCTTTTAGAGCGGCTCAGAAGTTAGCTGCGAGTGACGGTCTGCGCTTTATACAGTCAAGACGTTGCGTCCTCGGCGGCGTCCCGCTGATACCTGAAATTGTGTTCTGCGATGCACATTAGGTTTTTCGCCATAAAGTTTGAACCGTTATCCCTCCGCAGGTCGTCAATATAAGCAAACTTTGGAGGCGCCATTAAGTTCGAACAGAAATATACTTAGCACAAGCAGCATACAGTGTCTCTACTATTCGGAACACAGATCTCTTCTTCGTGAGACTTAAGAGATATTATGTATGACCCTCTCACCCACCATGACCAGTGGGAATTGTTAAATCGGTAAATGTTACATGTCCTCGAATTGCGGTTCTAGGTCATGCCGGTAGTTCACCACGTTTTTAACGTTTTGAGAGCAGTGTAGATTAAATAATCTAAAGTCAAGAGGCAGCCTGGATTGGAATTCGCACACAACCAACAGCATGGTAAGGCCAATCGTTACCAATAATAATAATAATATAATATATCATTTAATTCAGGTAACAAAAGACCCATATTACATATACCTACCTTACAGACTAACATACATATTTATAAAAAAACCAATGGGCCACTGCTCATAAATGCTGTGTGGTGTTAAAATGTTCACAAAAGGAAAGTCATGTTGTACTTTTTCAAGGTCAAAGTCATTCCTAGACCTAAACTTGGGAGGGTTTTATTGATGATTTTAATTCTGTAATTACATATGTCTTACAGTCGCGAATCATGTTTTCAACAACATACAATCTAGCACTGACCCGTAAATTGCAAAAAACGTAACAAAATTTGAATTTCGTGGGCTACCCTGGAGCATCTACGTTAAGTATAAGCTATTTAGTTTAAGTGCGCACAAAGTAAAAAGATTTGTAAGCAAACATGCAAAGCTCCATTGTTTGCAATATCATACAATATGCATTCAGGTGTACTAAAATAAATATGTGTAAAGGTCATAGGTCCAAGGAAGTTTGCAAGTCCTTCACAAAATCCAATATTCATTAGTGTTACTGTATAATTTATAAATATGGGCAATGAATACAATCATTATAATTAAATAACAAATAATATAACTTGGAATTATATTTTGGATAGAATTGTTAGAGATTTTAATATGTACTATCGGCCAATACGTTGGCCGACTGTACATAATCATCGTCTGCCTAGCTGACCTCCACAACCCAGTTAGTACCAGGTAAGACCGGTAAGACTTTGGTAAGACTGGTTGTCAGACTTTCGGGCCACTGACAACCTGTAATGACTGTCAGAGATCTGCAAAATGACAGCTGTGACCAACACGGCTTAACTTGCTTGCCGAGGTACAGAAGAAACTCGGTATGTAATGGTTGGTCGCCCATTCACGGACCAACCTAGGCAGGCCCGGCTTAACCTTAACATGAGATACCCAAAGGGCTGTTATTATTTAGCCTCAAGCTCAATGTACACTTAGACGAAAAAACTTAGGTAGTTTAATTCTTAGTTAAACAAACTGTTACAGGAAGTTGTGGTGATAAGAGAAACCTTAAATATCATGCGGTTTTGGTAAAACCATAATTTCCTGTGGGAACAAAGTATTTTAGCAAATTACTGTTCAAACCAATCTGTTTTCATATTCATATTCATTTATTTTGCATTCCATATTGTATAAAGATGTTACAGAGGGCTTAAAGCTAGGTACATAAATATGGACCCTGTAAGGGCACAGCAAAGTAGGACAGAGAAAAAGGGCTTTAATTTTTCTTCTTAATTGGTAATATAAAAGTAACAATACTTAAAATAAATAATAAAAATATAGGTGTCTTAATTAAAGTTTGTCATCTAAATATTCATTAATAGTATAATAGCATTTATATAATAAAAAAACTTGTAATTTATTTATGAATGAATTAAATTTCTGTTCCTCTTTAATTATTTCTGGCAATTTATTATAAACTTTCATTGACATGACTTGAGTACTTGTTGAGTGCATTTTTAGCTTAGAGCTTGGTAGGTTTAGTCTCTTTTTATGACGTAGTGTGTATCTTGACTGTATATTTTCTCGCGTAGTGTAAAAATGTGGGTACTTTCGAACAAATTTGCAAATTTCTAGAATGTATAAGCAGGGCAGGGTCAATATTTTATGTTCTTGAAAATGAGGTTTACAGCTGTTGGTGTCATCTATATTTACTAATATTCTTAACAGTCTTTTTTGCAGTGTGAAAAGTGTCGGTGCGTCTGTGCTGTTTCCCCACAACAACATTATCTACCTATACAGGGGGGAATTTTACAATGTCACCTAAACTCGAAGTACTGGAAATTTTCCTCAAAGGAAACATTCCTTTATTTTTAAAAAGATACAAAACTCAGATTTTCGAAAATTCGCTTGCCACACCCGCGAATCGAAACGACTAAAGTTCGAAAAAATAACATCCAGTACTTTTTTTACATCAAACGATAGCGGCAATTATATGGATTAAAACTCTCTAACAAACATATATGATCAATTAAATGAAGGGAAAACCATGAAATCTAAAGAACAGTATAAATTCAATGGGATAAATACAAGTTAAAGCACTTTTATTCATGGTTTTCCTTTCATTTAATTTATCGTATTTGTAAGAGAGATTTGATCCATATGATTGACCACAAGGCCCTCCAGGTGGTATTGTAAAATTCCACCCTGTATATCATTTTATATGAATCTACTTAACTTCTTTGGAATCTTTTAACTCAACATGCTAGCTACAATACAGAGAAGCATGCAAGAAGGCTACATACTAGGGAGATGTGTTATAAATATGTAGTTGTGATCCTCAACACTGAAAGAATGACACAGAACAGAGCGTACCCCAATGACCAATAGCAGTCATGAGTCATTTGTCTGTAAGATGTCTAGTATGGTTTTAATAACAGCAACTACAGTACTTTCTCAAGTTATTATGCCTTGTGTCTATGACTGTAGCTTTGCTTTTATTTCCCGTTTTATTGGCATTCAAGTGCCATTAATGGTCTAACTGAAATAAATGATTTGAGTTTGAATAATGGCTGTAAAAGTACCACTAACGAAACCGAAAGGCACATGCTCTGCCAGTCATTGTGAACATTTTTATTCTAGCTAGGCCTTACCTGGGAATCTTGCAGTTACAGATTTATGGGGGTACCCACAACCCCCATACTATTCAATGCATCCATCAGCCACATTATACTGACTTTTAGAATACTTTTTTTGTTAATTGTTCCCTGATTATTAATTGATTATTAATTGAAATAAAGTACAATTTAGTTGAACAAAATTAATTTAAAACAAAATTTCATTAATTAACAAAACATTAAAATTGAGGTGGCTTTTTGTAAACCATTATACCTACTTAAAATTTTTACTTTGGCAATGGTTGTGTCCATGAATTGACAAATGGTTGAAAATGATTATCAAGCATGCTGTTTCATCAAGCATCAGCATGGTAAATTCATGGTCTCATTGAAACTCACCTCAAATTGCAGTGTGGAGTTAGGTGGGATCTTGGGTGGACTGCCAGCAGCACCATAAGCATACTCCGGAGCACATGTCAAGACGCACACCTCCCCCCTCTTCATTGTTGCCACTCCAATGTCCCATGCTTTGATTACGGAGCCTGAGAAAAGACAATATAATAGGTCATTCTACATTTGTAGGCCAGTGTTACAGTGCATCACTAAACAGTCAAGCGCTACTTTGAACTACTTATGTATTTTTAATAGGTTGAGAAAAAACTACTTCTAAGAAAATGATGTACATATTTCCTGATTCTACATCGATCATTGTATAACGAATATGTAGAGATGCCATTCAGAAAGGTCTTGACAATTCCGATTTACTTAACAATTTCATGAGTTTACAATGACTCAACATTAAATTTCTGGAAACATTTAGGCAAACATTAAATCAGCTGGTTCTCATGTGTTTCACATATTTCTATACATTTTTTCTTCATAAAGTAAGGTCCTCTTGGAAAAATTGGTTGAAAGATTGGACTACAACCTAACAAAATTGGAAAAGGGCTTTGATTTTATTTGTTACTGAATTAGTGCACGTTTAATACCGTCCTAGATCCTAGTAAATGCGGCAACTAATCTAGGTTATAGATAAATCGAATCAAGGTAGTTATTCAAGAGGTCAACAGTCAGTTTTTAACAAGTAGTAAGACATTGAATTGAATAAAATATTACCTTTGCCCAAATCGAATTCGAATGGCTGTTTCCTGTCTCTGCTGGAGTCGAACTTGGAGCCGTCCAGGAGTGTTCCTGTGTAGTGCACCGTAACTTGGCATCCAGTGTTAGGAGTATCAGTCCCTGTACCCTCTTTGATGATCCTCTTCAACACACCGCGGTCACCAGTTTTAGTGATATCTACGCCTTCATCGACAGTCATAACGGATGATTTTAGTTTATTATTTTAGATACAATTAATAAAACTGCAACGTGTGCGTTGCTGAGGACTAATTTTAAACAAATTGATTATTTTTTCTCGTAACTCGCGATGAGTTGCGCGCCGGTCAATCTTTTTCTTTTTGAATGATTTGCGCACCACAGATACAACACGAGGTAGCGTGGTTTTTGGAATTTTCTAGATTGACTGTGCGCACGTCTATCTCTTTCGTTTAGTACTAAATAAAAAGAGACAAGTTTTAGTTTGGTATAGATTATAAATCTAATATTTCAACAGTTTAAAAAAATTAAAGCTATTTATTTACCGTAGTATAAAGCACAGTATGAGGGATTTTCTTTTTCAACTCTTCCCTAGACGCTGGATAGATGGCACTGATCTCAGTATGATGTTACTGCAAGGAACAGAACGTCACATAATTTCACTAAGACCTAATGGTTATATTCGGAAGCATAAGCAAACGAAAGTGTCAGTCAACGAGCGTATGCGACGTGTGTTTTTTCAAGCGTTTTGGCTTTGGCACTCGGTAACGTAGTTAGTTCAACGCCATCTACCGAGTTCTTGGAAATCATTTTTTTATTCCTAAAAAGAAACTCCAGGGTAGCCCGCAAAATTCAAAATTTCTTAAGTATTTTGCAATTTGACTCGCCATTTTTGTGAGGAGTATCGCAGGACAGAGAAACACAAGCGTCCTACTTTTATTGCGTCGTTATTATAGCAACAGTCAGTAAATTCGTAGCCTAAGACGGCTACGAATTTACTAAGTATCTGTAATCAAAACGACTAAAGTTGGAAAAACAATATTCTGTACTTTTTTAACATCAATCGATAGCCGCAATCATATGGATCAAATCTCTCTAACAAACATGATAAATTCATCATCATCATCATCATCTCAGCCGAAATACGCCCACAGCTGGACATAGGCCTCCCCCAAGTGTCGCCACATTGACCGGTCCCTTGCGACTCGCATCCACCGGATTCCCGCAACCTTCACCAGGTTATCGGTCCACCTAGTGGGAGGTCTTCCAACGCATCGTTTTCCGGTTCGCGGTCGCCACTCCAGAACTTTTCGGCCCCAACGGCCATCCGTTCTGCGAGCAATGTGACCTGCCCACCGCCACTTAAGTTTAGCAATTCTTCGGGCTACGTCCGGTGACCTTGGTTCTCTTGCGGATGTCTTCATTTCTGATTCGATCACGCAAGGAAACTCCGAGCATAGCCCTCTCCATTGCCCTTTGGGTGACTTTTTAAGCCTTTTGATAAGGCCCATTGTGAGCGACCACGTTTCGGTCCCGTATGTAATCACTGGCAACACACACTGGTCATAGACTTTCGTCTTGAGACACTGCGGTAAGTTGGACGAGAAGATACCGCGCAGTTTCCCGAACGCTGCCCAGCCGAGTCGGATTCGACGATTGACCTCTTTCTCGAAATTAGACTGGACCGTTTGTCCTAGGTATACATAATCGTCTACAATTTCGAGTGTAGAGCCTCCGATCTTGATAGGAATGGGTGTGACATGGGCATTCAACATGACCTTCGTCTTGTCCATGTTCATTTTTAGACCCACTCTTTCGGAAGCTCTACTGAGGTTATCGAGCATTGTTGTACTGAGGTCCTCCATGGTCTCAGCCATGACCACTATTTCGTCGGCAAACCGAAGGTGAGTGATGTACTCGCCATTGACGTATGCCTAGCCCTCTCCAGTCCAGAACCTTGAAGACATCCTCCAGTGCAGCGGTGAACAGTTTCGGAGATATTACGTCTCCCTGTCTTACACCTCGCTGTAGAAGGCTTGGTCTTGAAGTCGGACTGACATGGTGGCGTTTTTGTACAAACACTTCAACACCTCGATGTACCGGTAGTCAATTTGGCACCGTTGGAGAGACTGCCGTACAGCCCAGGTCTCGATCGAATCAAAGGCTTTCTCGTAGTCCACAAACGCTAAACAGAGAGGCAAGTTGTACTCTTCGGTCTTCTGTATAACCTGCCGAAGCGTATGTATGTGGTCCACGGTGCTAAAGCCTTTTCGGAAACCGGCTTGTTCGGGTGGCTGGAAATCGTCAAATCTGCGCGCGAGACGATTCGTGATGACTCTTGAAAACAACTTGTAGACATAGCTTAGAAGTGAGATGGGCCTTTATTTCTTCAACCGGGCATTGTCACCCTTCTTGAAGAAGAGCACCACCACACCCCTGCACCATGCCTGTGGCGTTTTCCCCTCGAGTATGACGGAATTAAACAGCTTCTGAAGGGCCTTAAGTACCGGTTTTCCACCCGCCTTCAGGAGTTCGGCCGTAATTCCGTCATCCCCCGGTGCCTTGTTGTTTTTGAGCTGTTTCAGAGCCATCCTAATCTCGTACAGGCTGACGTCCGGGATGTCTTCGGTATAGTGTCGGGTTAGTCTAGCTCTTGGGTCGTTTGCTAGGTCGACAACGGGTTTGCTGGTTGACGTGTACAACTGTCCATAGAAGCTCTCGATCTCCCTCAGTAGCTCCGGTTTGGCGGATAAGATCCTGCCATCGTCGGTCTTCAGTTTCGTGAGCTGGCTCTGCCCAATAGCCAGATAAATTAATGAAGGGAAAACCGAAGATTCCCGAGTGTGGCAAGCTAATTTTCGAAAATCTGTGATTTGTTTCTTTTTAAAAATATATCTCCAGTATTTAAAGTACTTTCCCTCCAGGTGGCATTGAAAAATTTCACCCTGTATATTATGACGAACACATTTTTTTTTAATAGCTCTAGCACAGAGATGGTGATTCATAAGAAAAAGTGTAAAATCAATTAATAAAGATAATTGCACCATACCATTTTAGTCTGACCTATTTTTATGATAAAACTTACAATTTTGCTGAAAATAGCAAACCTTGAATCCTTTTATTTGCAAATGTCAGATCGATGAGGACTTTGTAATGGTGTTCCAATCATTCGTACTAATCAGATCTATGTGATTTTTTGTAAACTTGACCATGTCTATAAAATATGAGATTGCAGTTGAGGGCTCTACCTATAAACTTAGGGATACCGAAACCTTCATCTGTAAGCGAAACAGACAATAGTTAAACAATGACTGACAACCTGAATGGAGTAGTGGTAATGAAGCTGCCTTATGTTCTTAGGGTCATGGGCTCGAATTCCGGTAGGAGCAAATGTTTGTGTGATGAGCATGGACATTTGTTTCAGAGTTATGGATGTTTATATTTTTAGTAAGTATATATTTACAAACAAAAAAGTATATAATATGTAGTATATCAACTATCAGGTGTCCACGACACAAGCCTTGCTTAGTGTGGCACTAGATGGCGCTGTGTGTTAAAGTCCAAGCAATATTTATTTATTTTAATGGCAGAAGACTGATTCAGTCGGGCTTCACAGACGAAGGGTTATTATAAGGTATTCTAGAGAGGTTTAGAAGTAAAAAAATTAAACAGCAACAATATTATAACAAAGATTCATAATTTACATTTCATTTATTATAAAGGTTTCAGTCTTTAGAACTTAGGTTTACTGATAATGTAAGTACCTGACATTATACATTTCAATTTAAACACTAGACTGATCAATTTTAAGCATTTTGCATTGTAAAGGGACTACACTTAATTTAAATTGTATTTATTTTACAGATATTGTAATATTATTTACACCTGAATAAAATTGAAAACAAGCCACCCTCGCATAATTGTTACAAGTCTTGTTATTGGTAATGTTTTGCTGAAGAATCAGTGTTATGTTTCCATCTTCTAGAATTATCTAGACTGCTTAACAATTGTTTATTATAACCATAAATATAAATTAATTACAATTGTATGGACATTTCTTTACATAATATCTGTAAAACTTTGACGAAATTTGAGACAACAGTTTATTGGCTGGGTTATTCTTCCATTCATCTGAACCGTCACAACAATCACAGATGCCATCATTTACTTGACTTGATGGTATCCTATTGAGGGACACCACCCTGCCCAAAGTTTGAGTCTCACAGTAAAAAGTTCCATTTACACACGCACTTGTGCTGGGTTCATCAGTCCCATCCTCACAATCACAGTACTCATCATTCACCTGCTCGAAAGGTATTCTTTGGTCTGATTTTAAACAAGTGAATTCGTACTTATTATTTGGTCTGTATTTTGACATATGGGTGTACAAAACACCACGAATTATGCCATTTATGTCTATAAACTTATCAGCTTCAGATCGACGGTGTGGGTAGGCTTCCGCTTTCGCATGATCCAGTTCCAGATCTAACACTGGGCGGACTCTGCTACCATTGCCGGCTTCCGACGTTATTGCCAAGAAAAAGTACAGCTGATAAAGTATGTAACTTATCACCATACACAGAGTTAGAACTATGATGTTCTTCTTCTTTTTAAGACCCATCATACCACTCATTAAGATATAAGTCCACTCACTGCACTCTCTTCAGTATTTTTACTGTTATTTACCGATATTTGAGTAAACATGAAAATATGAAACCAGTGAAAATTTACTTTACGAACGGTGGCACAAAACATTCGCAGCTACTTGCCAGAATTGGACCATCCTTTTCATTTCGTATTGGAAAGACGTGGTAGAAATAGTTAATAATGCAACTGATAGCCCTCTATGTGATCATGGAACGCGTGAAAAAAAAATGTGTCAGTGTCACATTGAGATATATGTCACACTACTCACTTGAACAGAAATTGACACGTGCGTTTCAATTCACAATCTGAAATCGTGTTTTTTACTGCTATGTGGTTTGGATTCCACTAACGTCTAATAATTACTAATTAATTACAGGTTTCAAAATTACTTTTCTAAGAATCTACAGTATCGCCGGAAATCATATATTATTATGGAACAAGTAATTGCTTTTTTGTTGGTTTTTTTAAAGTTATGTTTGCTCTTTTCTTGATGAACACTACGTGGAATGATTTACTTTATGTGACAAATGTCAATCTGTCAAGTGTCAATAAAAATTGACATGTTTGATGTTAGAGTTAGGTTACGTCATATACGGGTAAATAAAAAGTGCTTTATTGATGAAGTGAAGAATTTCAGATTTCTCTTGCTGTGAAAAGTTAAATTGTTGCTAAATAAAGCCTGTAATTGTATTTCAATGTCGGAGATATAAAATAATTATCATGGATTTTTTGACGGTGGACCGTCAAGTATCGTCCTCGTCTGATAAAAAGGGAGACGAATCTGAAGCGAATGAAGATCTTGAGGTAGATTCATAGTGGTTTTATTTACGTATTTTCTAGTGTTTACTTTTATCACTATGTCATATTGAAGCCAGAGCTTATACTTTTCAAGTTTAATGTTCGAATAGCTGCTTGATCTATAAAACTCCTTTGTTCCATGCTGGACTGTTTTTAGATGCTGTTAGAGCTGAACCTTTTGACAGACTCATTGTTTGTACTTTTAGTATTATATTTATGTATGAACATTTGAAGTTCGTTCACATTCACAAAACGTTGTTAGCATTGAAGAACTCTTTCTGACCAACAGAAGATTATTATTAGCTCAAATCCCCTGAAGAACTTTACTGTTTGGTGTCAGTCTATTTTGATTATTGTTCACACAAAACGGAAACACAAACTAATTGAATGAGATGCTGCTGCAATGACGGCCAAGGAGCCATAAGCTGTAAGATTGTACATTACTTTGTCAAAATCATCATTATCATGGTTTTTATGTTGAATTCCATGCAGCTGACAGAAGAATAATAATTTCTGCACAATCAAACATGCAAAAAATGTTTGTAGTAACTCACAAATGACCCATATGGCATAAAGTAACAGCCCAACTTTTTTCTTCTAAATGTGTTGATGGCAAATGTTCATAAAAACATTTCTTTATCATCAAACTTGACACTTCAACATCAACTTGATGAAGTCACTTGATTGTCAAGTTCAATCAACTTGGAAGGTGGGTCATGTGGTTTTGGAGACACACCACATACTTGAGACCTGAGCTGTCCATGAACCCCATCTGTAGAGCTGATTGTCTTTGCTACAGCCTTAGGCTTGGAGTTTATTTAGAGATTTGCAAGTCGGCCACACTCGGCCACAGCAAATCATGCCCAGATGAAAGGCTTTCAGACGACTCGATGAAGCTGTCACTGGGTTTAAGTAGCTCATAAAATGACTTAAAGTATTTAACACGTTCAGCGCCAAGGCACCTCTGAGGCAAATATTGTGGAAATGACTTTTTTTTTGTTGCTTATATGTATATGCAACAAAAAAAAAAAAAAAATTTTCACTAGCCTCTGAAGTTGAGTACTCGAGGTGTATAACTAGATATACACTGGCCTGTGAGAGTTGCACTAGGGTGTATATTGACTTATACATGCGGCGCTTAACGTGTTAAGGTGACAAAATTGAGTTTATAATGCCTGAAAGTGATAATTGTTCACTGCAATAAACAAAACCAGAAAAATATATGATATTCTTCAGGATATGTGCTAGTATGATAGTGTTTTGAAAACAATACAATGAATTTTACTTCATAAAAAATCATGAAAAATTTTTAGAGTTGCTAATTTAGCTCCTGTAGTCCCCTTTAGGAAAAAAATCCCAATTATACTCACTGCTGTTTTTCTAACTTAAATCCAATATTTTTGTAAAATATATCAACTTAGGGTACTTTTTATTTAGATGTTTTGTGTTGGACCGCTGCGGTACGTTTGTAGTACTGTGTATGTGCGGTTGTGATTTTTCACACAAAACAGGTCGACATTGTCTGTCTAATTTGAAAGAGCCCGATGGTTGATGTTGGACTGCTGCCGCACGGTTGTTTTGTATGAAAAACACAAAACGTCTAAATTAGAAACGGCCTCAGTGAAGTCTAATTTACAAATAAACCTAGACAGTACATACAACAAAATCCTCCACTCTACACAGACTCATTTCCTCTCACAGTCAGTACTTATAATCGGATTATACAAATTTTGCGGCTACAGTAATGTGAAAATTACCAATGAATGCTATGTTATTTAAGGTGGACAATTCAAAGAGTGTGCTGCTAAAGATAGCAACACTCTATGCTGAGCAGTTGATGAGTGACCTCATCTTGGAAGTTGGAGGTCATGGCTACCCAGCGCATCGGCTGATATTGTGTGCTAGCAGTGAAGTGTTCCAGGTATTACTTTGTTCAGTTTATCCTGTTTTAAACATTGTTTTAAGCTATCACGGTTCACAACTAAACTTAAAATGTCACTTACGGGATATCTAGCCCCTCAATCTTTTTTTATTTTTGGTTATAGAGGTAACAGAAATGCACTTTCTGTAAAAATTTCGACTGACAACTTATTCATCAGATGCAGCCTGCTGACAGACCGACAGATAGAAGAACGGAAAGCAGAGGCTAAGTAATAGGGTGCCGTTCACTCCACTCATGGTTCATACCCAAAGGGTAAAAGCGAGTTCCTATTGCTAAGACTCCACTGTCCGTCTGTTTGTCACCAGGCTGTATCTCATGAACCGTGATAGCTAGACAGTTGAAATTTTCACAGCTGTTGATGTATTTCTGTTGCCACTATAAAAACAAAAGAAATAAAATAAATATTTAAGTGTAGCTTCCATACAACAAACGTGATTTTTTTGGGAATTAACGGTACTGAACCCTTCTTGCGCGAGTCCTGCTCGCACTTGGCCGGTTTTTTCTTTAATTCTCCGCTGTCAGTCGTCACTCGTATGTTATTATTGTTCCAATATTGGTTAACTATTTGTCATGTCCAGGTGATGTTGATGAACCGTGAGTGGAGTGAATGGCGGGAGAGTCGCATCGTGCTGCAGGAGACCCCCACTGCAGCTTCAGTTTTTCCACACTTTCTTAAGTAAGTAGTCTGCAGGAGTATGTAATCATCATCCGCCTAGCCTTTTCCCAACTATGTTATCTTCCAGTCTAACCAGATGCAGCTGAATACCAGTATTTTACATGGAGCGACTGCCTATCTGTTCTCCACAAGTCTACAACCCACTAATGTAGTTAGAAGGTATAAGATTACGCGATAGCTGTAACTAGCGCTGTGCGGCCAGTACTTGGTAATACGATACCACTTTTTTTTTTTTTTTTTAGGATGGGAAATCATCAAATAACTTCTCCCACTCTGGGCGGAGCAGGAGGGAGTGTCAGACTTTTACTGACTAAAACCCATCCATGTTCCTTCCTCGCCCTTTATGTTCCGGGGCCGCGGTATCTCTTTCGAACAGGCCCGCAACCCCGGCAGGCCTCGGCCCTTGCGGGTCCCTCCCCTTATGCTGACATAATACGATACCCCTTAGGTGCCCTTAGTAAACTGGTTGTCAGACTTTCGGGCTACCAACTACCTGTTGCGAGTGTCGCTCGCAGATCTAGAAATGACAGCTGGGATCAAAGGCTTAATGTGCTTTCCGAGGCACGGAGGAAACTGGGTAGGTTATGGGTGTTCACCCATCGACAGACTAACCTAGGCAAGCGCGGCTTTACTTGAAGATTGATCCGAGCAGCTGTTTCTTATCTAGCCATCAGCTCCTCCTGCAGAAGTATGCAATGTCAAAAGAAATTCTTATGATTAATAAATATACCATCTATATTCTTTTTTTTTTTCAAGGGTAAGTAAGTATGTAAAAAAAACAAAAAAACTACACAACAGCGCAGCAGTGAATTCATATTGTTATTTTTGTTATGACAATAAGTCATGTTAGTTTAACGTATTCACCTTTTGATTTCGTTTTTCTAGCAATAGTTACATACAATTTTTACATTGTTCCAGGTATTTTTATACTGGGCAGATTAGAATATCTCATCATACAGTGTTACCAGTGCTTTCTCTGGCTGATAAGTATAATGTTAAGGTAAATAAATGGGTACTAAACAATATTAATAAAGTATGCAGTATTAATACATATAAGTGTTGAAAATAGCTGAGTCAAAATCTTTTTGGTTGATCACATAGATATTAAGAGGGCTATTACAATTGGACTGCGTTATGTAACAACGAATTAAGCGACGAAATCGAAAAAAAAAAGTTATGAATGCAGATCGACTATAGGTATGATAAACTATGCATTCAGCCATTTTTGTGTTCAAAAATCACTCTTACGACCTTATAATAAGGGGTTGAATCAAGCGACATTTCGAACTTTGCTAGAATTTGTGCACACATTCATTTTGTATTAAAGAATTATGCGTCAAAGTTACGGTTACAAACAGTTTTCAAATTGCATAAGCGAATTAAACACGTCCACGATGAAGATAATTCAGTTTTGCCTTTTGATTTAACTATTTTTAAACCGCAACATCGAATTAACCACCTAAAATGGTATTTAATTCGTTAATGCGTATCACCATACGCGCAATCTTTCATCCGTTCGTTCGTGTTCGCTTTACAACTGCGGTGTGCATTCAGTAAAAACCGGTAAAGGGTTTTGTTACGTCTGGGTGGAAGGAATAGCAGGCAGGGGAGCACAAGAAGTAGGCTCCACTTTACGCAAACATATCTCTTTAAATCTAGACTCAAAAGTCAAAGAACTAATCCTGTGGTCAGACTCCTGTGGTGGCCAGAACCGAAATATAAAGTTGACTCTGCTACTATTTGCAGTACTAGAAGAAAATGACAACCTAGAGAAAATCACACTACGATTTATGGTCCCTGGGCATAGCTTCTTAGAGAATGATAGCGAGTTTAGTGATATCGAATCAGCGTTAAAAACCCATTCTCGGCTATACACTCCACAAGACTACATTGATGTGATGACCAGTTGTCATAAGAGAAACAAGTTAATAGCTAATAAAATGGAAAGTTTAGACTATGTCGGAGTTTCTAAAATGCTGAAGAAAATAGTGAATAGAAAAAAAGATATAGAAGGAAATCCTATAAGCTGGTTGAAAACTAAAGAAATAAATATTTTTAAGGATAGACCTGGTCGGATATTTCTTTCAACCTGTCATGGCGGTCAAACCCATGAAGTAGATCTTAATAAAAGACCAAAAAGAGGGGCAATAAATAACCCATTGACATTATCAAGGCATTATTAGCAACTTTGGCCACAAGGAAAACCTATTTCTCAACCGAAGCTAGATGATATAAAATCTCTCCTTCATCTCATACCATCTGATGCGAGAAAATATTACGAAAATTTAACTGGATCTCGTGATTTAGAAGATGATGTTGAAGTTTTGTTGGATCCATTGATTTTGAAGTAGAAGATGAAGAATAAAAAATAATATGGTACAGTGTATAGGTATTTAATAAAAGAAAAAAGTATTAGTAAGATGTAGAAGTGTTACAACATTTGTTTTGTTTAAGTAAATTTTATTAAAATAAGTAACTGGATTTAATCTGATGTTCCAATTTATTTCACCCGAAACAAATCGCAATAAAGTATCAAACGACAATAATGCCGTATAGTACGTTATTGATAAATAAAATGGTCTGAATATGGCTTAAAACACATTGACAAATTAAGCGGAAAAATGGCTATAACTACAAAACTGTATAGTATAGCCGTATATTTTTTTAACTAATGTGAACTTATACATATTTCATATGTTCAGAATAAAAATTATACTCTTGACATATTAAATGTATGCACAGCGACCATTTTAAGTTTGAAATTTTTGAAGCTCATTTTCTCCGGATTCGTTAAGTGGCGCTTAATCGGTTCTTACATAACGCAGTCCAATTTTTCTTGTCTGTGTATGTATATTTGAGTGTTTTAAGAATTCAAGAAAAATTGTGGTATTTATTTTAGAGAAATTATTAAACTTTCTCCACAAAATTAAAATGTATATAAATATACATATACATTTTAATTTTGTGGCCATATATCTAAGCCATAATCACACATCTAAATTTTTCAGTTTTGATGTGTGATTATGGTTTAGGTACCTAAAGACACAAAATTAAAAAAAAAAACATGCTCGAGATAGTTTGATTATTTTTCTAGGTAGTGCTCGAAATAAATATCTCATTTTTTCTTGTATTAGAGTGTTATTCTTAAGACACTCAAATACACAGAATAGGCTTGTTAACTGAAAAAAATCTAATTAGTCCGTCACTTAGATTATCAAAAAATATTTGACCCGTATTTTTTCTTTTGTCACATAAAACAAAATTGACGAAGATACGACGCTTTTAAAATTCCCAAAACGTCACTGTTCGGTATGCTTCTTAGTGAGTACTGACGTCACGAGCCCCCACTCCCGAGTTTTGATGCGTTTTATCTTTGTCAATATTCGTTGATTTACAAAAACAAAAAATACGTGTCCATTATTTTCTAATACTCTAACTGACGGACTAAATAGATTTGCAATTTATTGATGGTGGAAACAAGCCTATTGTAATAGCTCTCTTAAGGACACCTTTATTGAATAGTGACGTGGATTGGTCACAAAACAACAAACACAAGCAAACAACAACTATGTAATAGTAAACAGTAATACGCCTCATCCAGCTGTTTACAACTTACGGCTACAAAACATAACAGAAAGGATATGACGTCGCTTCATGGCACGTCCGTCGTGACGTCATAATACTTACAAAGACGTTGCGATATATCGTGGCAATGAACGACTTGCGTCGTAAAACTTCATAACCAGTTACCGCCGCATGGCTAATCACAGGAAATAATAGTTCCATCCATTTGTTTTCATTATCGGCGTAAGATTACATCGTTAGTTTTCACGACACTGCATCGAGTGGCGATTGCTTATGATGCACGTCGAAGACTTTCACGACACGACATCGCATCGGTAAACGACGACATCGATCGTTTGTATGTTTTTTAAATACCTGACTACGGCAAAGCCATAAGGAAGGGTTATGATTCTAGCAGTCTACTCATGTTTTTTTTTTTTAGGATGGGAAATCATCAAATAACTTCTCCCACTCTGGGCGGAGCGGGAGGGAATGTCAGACTTTTACTGACTAAAACCCATCCATGTTCCTTCCTCGCCCTTTATGTTCCGGGGCCGCGGTATCTCTTTCGAATAGGCCCGCAACCCCGGCAGGCTTCGGCCCTTGCGGGCCCCTCCCCTTATGCTGACATCTCTTTGAGGCGCGCGTGGAACACGAACGCGCCGTCGACATGGCCTGGAGATGACGGCTTCCCATTCCGTCTCGCTCCGGACCATGGATTGAACCAGAGGCCCTACTCCCTAACGTTCCGTCCATACGGACGGATCTATCCGTCTCTATCGCGCACGTCTGCAGACGAGTGCGTGTGAGAGATGCGGATAGATCCGTCCGTATGGACGAAACGTTAGGGAGTAGAGCCTCAGGGCGGACGCGAGAGGTCGCCGCCGAGGATCGCATGTATTTAACCCTAGGGTTACAAAATCTAAAATAGCTGATGAATTTCTTTAGGATCTAGTCGCCCTCTGCCTGAGCTACATGTCACAGCACATCGCGCAGGCTGCCAAGCGCGCGCAGCTCATCTCCTGGATGCAGTACACCATGGCGTGTGGACACAATGACGTCGCTAAGGTACCCGTTTTCATGTGCTATTTGGAAGAATAGGCCTTTAAGGGGTACCGCACCCGAAGGGTAG
The DNA here is from genome assembly GCA_950022955.1 of Xestia ashworthii. Classification (NCBI taxonomy): domain Eukaryota; kingdom Metazoa; phylum Arthropoda; class Insecta; order Lepidoptera; family Noctuidae; genus Xestia; species Xestia ashworthii. The sequence goes on along the minus strand of OX465556.1, from coordinate 22,634,140 downwards.
CAACGGGACGCTATTACTAAGCCTCCCCTACTAAGGTCACCAGGCTGTATCTCATGGTCCTTATTAGGTAGACTGTTGAAATTAGCACAGAATGTGTATTTTTTGCCGCTATAACAACTGATAATATTACAATCCCACTGCTGGGCAAAAGCCTTTTCTCATACTGAGAAGGTACGAGCATTGATCACTACGCTAGCTCAAGACGGGTTGGCGATTTCAGACTTATATTAATTATAAGTCCAGGTTTCCTCACGATGTTTTCCTTCACCGAACACAACTAATAATTAAACAAAAATATAAACACTGTGATGGTACGGAACCCTTAATGCGCGAGTCCGAGGCGCACTTGGCCGGTTTTTGTATATTCAGCCTGCCAACTACAAAACAAACAAACATAACGGAAACAAACACACAAAACAAATTTTCAGAAACAAATTTTAAAAGCAATATCATTCACATTGATTTGTATGTAGTAAATAGTAAAAGTATGGTGTAAAACTTTTTTCGGCCAACACATTTTATCAGTCTAATCACGAAACTACACAGTTACCGCAAAACAGACATTACCACTCCTACTTCCAGATAACTCGCAGATAGTATAACTGTCAGTTATCTTATCATCAGACACTCAAATTGGGAGCTAAAACAAAAAATGCAACTTTAGTCCACCTACTATTTTCTTAACCAACGGGAACTAGCATTTATTGGATATCTTTTCACATTCATCTTTTTAATTGCTGCAAAAATAAAAAGGCGTGTGACATCACTATTTTTTTTTAAATTCAATAACTAATAGGGTAGACCACATAAAATTATATTAATAAGGCCATCAGTTAGATTATCAAAAAATATTTGACCCGTATTTTATCTTTTGTTACATAAACCAAAATTGACGAAGATACGCTTTTAAAATTCTCAATACGTCACGCCTTGGTATAATTTTTAGTGCGTTCTGACGTCACGAGCCCTCACTCCCGAGTTTTCATGCAGTTTATCTTTGTTCTTTTACAAATAATACGTGTCCATTATTTTCCAATACTCTAATTTGCCATCGTCGTCTTGCCTATTTATTTGCTACACGGGGTCAAAAACCCATGTGTGGCACACCTGTCAGTTCTGCGTCTCTCGTCTCTGCTTTCGTGGAGTCCCGACCTAAGTATTACTGATGTACTCGTAACACACTCAGGGTGTAAACAGACTCATCAGGAACCCGTCAACAATGCATTCTGTACATCATACTAAGTAACTTTACGCAAAAATTATTGCTGGGAAACGACGGGGTTTTTTTGGGTGAAAAAACACGTTTTAAGGTAAAACTCAGTGTACCGCACTCAAAACAATGTGCTGGTGGATGGATTGAATAGTGTGTGGGGGTCAAGGAGGTGTTATAAAAAATCTGATATTAAAAACATGGAACTTTGACCTCCAATATCTCCGTAACTATGCAAGATTCCCAGGTATGGTCTAGAACAAAAAAAATATCGCAAAAACAAAGAGAACAAGTGCCTTTCGCCATCGTAGTCTTTTTACACCTTTTAAAAAAATCAGGTGTTCAGTACATTAGGGGAACATAAATGTACTGAACAGCTGTTGTTTTTCGCGATTTCATGTATGGTCGCTTAGTAAAAGTTGTTTGTTATTATGAGTACAATCACGTGTTTATAAGTATCGTACACTAATTGCCAGTCGCCCTATATTTGACCCCCATTGTTGACTGAAAGCCAACTCCAACAAAGTTGGGAAGAGGCTAGATAAATTATGATGTGACTGACTCCCACTTGAACTTGGCAGGAATGTCAGAACTTCGTGAAGTGGAATCTGGAGTGGGTGTGGTCGGACAGTGACCTCAGCGAGCTGGAGGGGGAGACGTTAGTGCAGCTGCTGCAGCAGAGTGACCTAGTGCTGCACAACGAGATGAGTGTGTACAGGTGCGTTTATCAGATCACATTATCCATGTGATTAAAATATATTATTATTATAGACAAATCAACTAATATAATAATACAGGGTTATTTGTAAAACACCAGCAACCTCGCAGGAGTAGATTACTAACATCATAAACAACAACATTTGTTTTACGACTTTTTCGAAAACAGACAAATGACAAAGTTTTTTTTTTTTTTTTTTTTTATTTGGAACAACAAACAATTACATAATAAAGCTTACAGGCTGAAAACTTAAATCTAACAATTATGCAATCAGCAGCGTTATTCACAGAATACAAGTAAAAATATGAAATTTACGCTTCAAAGAGAAGTAAAAAGTAACAAAGATATAGGTCAACATAAAACAGTGATTTTAAACATTTAAATAACAAAAAGTGAGTGCAATGATTATGACAATAATTGTCATAACAGTTGTCCTTCAATAATTCTAAGAGTACGAAGACAAGATGTCCAATTCTTTGATTGCCTTGTGAGTCGAGTTCCGGAATCCTCCACGTGTTGCACAGAACAAATCGTTGTCAAGAAAGTGTTTATTATAATTGACAACAAGCCGCAGCGGTGCTCGAACACCAGCATTTGTTCGACATGCTGTCACTGCAAACAACGGTTGCTTACGCACTGCACGCAAATGTACTCTTCTGGGAACCAAATAACAAATTCTGTTGCAAATATCAGAACAGTCATACGTGTTTCTGCAGAGATCGTACAGGAGCACGGTCTCCAGGAACATCCGCCGGCCAGTAAGGCTTAGAAGATTATATTTCCGAAGTAAATCGACATATGACGCAGAAGAGTGAAAGCATCTGTAAGTCATAGTTCTTAAAAATTTCTTTTGCACCATTTCTAAGCAGTTGGAATATTTAACGTATAGGGGATTCCACACCGCAACTGCATACTCTATTTGAGATCTATTTAAGGCCTTGTAAAGATAAAGGTAGGTCTGAGGGCGCACGAATTCAGTGGATGATCGCATAACAAATCCGTACATGCGCCAAGCCTTGCTAACAATTGTATTAATGTGTAAATCAAGATGAAGCTTCAAGCTTGTCATCAAAAATGATGTCACCCAAATCGCGAACCATGGTAACTCTATTTAAAGCGACATTATTTAGAGAGTACTGATATCTGAAAATGTTTTTGTTTTTGGTGATGCTCAAAGAACAACATTTAGGCACGCTAAGTTTAAGCTTATTACACATCCAGTATTCAGACAGTCTTTTTAAGTCACTTTGCAAAGCAAGACAATCGCTTGTGTTTTTAATTGGGCTAAATATTTTTAAATCATCTGCATATAAAAGAAATTTTGAATTTTGGAAACATTTGCCTATGTCGTTAATGAACAAAATAAATAGAAGGGGTCCTAAAATCGATCCTTGAGGAACACCTGATGTCACTGGTATAGAAAATGATTGATAACGATTAATCACCACGCGCTGCGTCCTTTTGGAAACATACGACGATAACCACCTCAACAGGTTCCCACGTATGCCATTAAATGCAATTTTGCGCAATAGCAGCTCATGGTCGACCTTATCGAACGCCTTCTGGAAATCAGTATAGACTGAATCTACTTGAATACCAGCAATCCAGCATCCATATCATTGAAAATGTATTCTGAATATGCTACAAGATTTGTTACTGAAGATCTTCTTTTGACAAATCCGTGTTGTTGTGGAACAATAACATTATGAAGCAACGGATAAAGTACACTATGTACAAGCTTTTCAAAGAGTTTCGATAAGGCCGACAGTATTGATATTGGACGATAGTTCTCGACGTCATTTGCAGGGCCAGACTTGTGTACCGGTGTTACGTTAGCTCGCTTCCAAGAATCAGGAAAGATTCCTTGTGACAGGGATCTATTAAAAATAATTTGAAGAGGAACGCATCTTCTTAGCAGTATTTCTGAGAAATATTGCAGGAAGTGCATCGGGACCAGGACCTGCTGAACTGAGAATTGAATATTGTCTACAGCCAGTCACAGTACAGTCCTCAGAACAATCTGCGCTTGAGCAAAAATTAGTTGACAAAGTAGAAGGTTCATAGACAGACTTAAAATACATAGAGAAGAGATTGCAGATTTCACTAGGATTGTTCGAAGACTGATTTTGGTTGTTGTGGTATGGGCATGTAATGCGGTGGAATGAGGAAAATGTTGTGAGGGAAGTTTTGAGTATGAATGTGGATGGCTATATGAGTAGAGGAAGACCAAAGAAACGATGGATGCACTGTGTTAAGAATGATATGGCAAGAAAAAAACTGTATGTCTGATGAGATGACGAAAAATAGAGAAATTTGGAAGAAGAAGACATTATTACTAAATGAATTCGGATAAGGGCAAGAGAATGACGATAATGATGATCCGTCGAGCAGTAGCCCATCAGAAACCCATCTGTTTGGAGGACCCTCCCTTTTTATAGAGGGTGAGGAACTTTACACAGTATAATGTTAGTTTTTGTAAGGAATCGTGTTTAGAGTTCAATACCCAACACGTCTGCGGGGTGTCACTATGGTTGCTGCCAGTTAGGGGCTGTCCATCAATCACGTGAGGCTCGAAAGGGGGGGGAGGCTCCAACCCCCTCCGTTTGGCAAAAATCACGAAGGGGTAGGGGGGTGTAGTAAGATATCACGTGTATTTAGTTTTTTGTCAAACGCGCGATTTCTAAATCGAAAAGCGGCTAGTAATGTCTTAAACCTCACCACATATCACCAAGGCCGGGGGAGGAGAGGGTTAATTTTTTTTTTAAACCATCACGTGATTAATGGACGGGCCCTTAAGATCGCAATAGCGTTCATTGACCCACCTACATTTATTGAAGTTCTTAACTTTGAAAACCAAAAATAAGCCAGTTCAAGTCTTGTATCGTCATTTATTTATCGTTATCTTCAACATTTGTTTTAATGAAAAACGATACAAGACATGGTTCATTTGTTTTGTTTCGTACGAAGAGATATTAGGGAAAGGTCAATGACCGCTATTGCGATTAGTTCGATTATCAGCAGAGTAATATTTATGTAAATGTTTCTCTGAATTGGGAACGAGCCTCTCTCTTGAAACAATTCGGCTAAAGTCTTGATGTCAGGACCATTCAGTTTCCCAAATATACTGCCATATTTCCAAGCCAAAGTCAAGTCAAGTCGCACGGGTCCAGTCAATGTTGCGACACTTGGGGGAGGCCTATGTCCAGCAGTGGACGTCTTTCGGCTGAAATGATGATGATGATGATTTCCAAGCCATATCAATTTGTCCTCAGGTTCGTAGTACGGTGGCTGAACAAGCAACGCGAGCGTCTGACTGCGAGTGACCTCACTGAAGCGGAGTTCAAGGTGCACTGGGAGTCTCTCGTTGCAGCTGTCTTCTCACATGTCAGGTCAATATTACTATTATTATTCTCTCATAAAATGTATAATATGGCTCATTGATCAATCTAGGCAAGACTTTTGTTAAAGAAATCTTAAAATCTTGTTGACACCAAGCAATATAGGCTCATCGAGTATTTTTTAAAGAAACTTTCGGCAACGGAAATTACGTTTTCTAAACTCGAACTTTTAAACGTGTCTTCTACAGTTCTACAGTGTAGAAGACACTTAAATTGTCTCGGAAAGCACGTTAAGCTGGTCCCAGCTGTCATTTGTAGATCTTTGACAGTTGTTAAAGGTAGTCAGTGGCTTGAAACTCTGACAACAAGTGGAAGTCCGATAGGCAGACGCTCCATGTAAAATTCTTAAAAAAAATTCTTGAAGGTTTTCTTGTTTTCGAGGCCGGTTTCTCAAAATAAATGTATGACACTTGTCGTGCAAATTGCAGAACTGACTTTGTTGTCTCATTTGCTTTCTCAAATGGTACCACAATACCCTCTTTTAGTATGTGAATGACCAGAAAACAACGATTGTTCATGAGAAGGTAGTATTTTATTAATTCATTTGTTCGATATTTCGAATTCTTGTCTCAAGGATTTGGCACCCCCATGAAACTGCCGCCCGGGGCAAGTGCCCCAGTTTGCCCCCCCTTGATCCGGGGCTGGATCTAACTAACAATATTGTGTTTGATGAACAGATTCCCGATGATGTGTCCGAACCAGCTGGCGAAGCTCCTGCTGTGTCCACTCACACAGGAACATAAGGACTTCTTCATGGAGCGGATGGCCATCGCCATGAGCTATCAGTCAGGTAGCTGCATTTTTTCCCTGTTTCTGAACACAACACCTGATTGATGTTATTTAAGTAGTTTTTTTTGAGAAAAACTATTTGTTTTAGCATATCAAAAAAAAAATGTTAATATTCATCATATTTGAAATAATTATCCTAGTTACACGTCTCCGCTCCCACCCGGCAAAAATAATATAATTTAAAAATGGGCTTTAAGGGACCGGCGGAGCGTGCGTCGTTCATACAAACGTAATACTCGTACCAAAATAATTCGTAAACCAAACATATTCTTTAGGAAGTGTGTATTTAATTCGGTTGGATTACATAATATCTAGGTTCCCAAATATATATTATGAATGGACATTGATTTAAACAAGAGTTATGAGAAAAATAAGTTTTCTATAGAAATTTTAAATTCCTCATATCTCGTCTAAATGTCATTGTCCTTTCAAAATATAGATTTGGGAACCTAAATATTATGTAATCCAATCCCATAGATAAGACACTATAGAATACAAGATAGATGCGCAACTCTGGTTTTCGTTTTTATAACTGTGTACCCAAACTGTTAGATAGCGCTGTTAGTTTTTGTTCAACCAAATAAATACAAAAAGAAATTCTGAGGATTCGAACTTGTGAACTATTAGTCACAAGGCAACTGCTGTCACCGCTAGGCTATCTACTTCACTAGCAAGTAATCTAAAATAGCTGTTCTCGTTATGACAGTTGAAAAGTTGGTGTACCTAAACACACAGATGGCAGCACTATCTATGAAAATTTTGTTTGAAGCCAATGTATGGAAGTTTCACCCCCCTGATCCAATCGGAATGAATACACCCTTTCTTAAGAATATGTTTGGTTTACGAATTATTTTGGTACTACGTTTAAATGAACGACGCACGCTCCGCCGGCCCCTTAAGTATTTCTCTTTAGATATACTTTTCATTGGCATTGACGGCGGTAAGCCCGCTGACAGCGAGCTGTCTGCTAATTTATATTGCCAATATAAATTATATCTAAAGAGAAACTCTACAACAACAACCAACAACTAACAAACAACTTAAAGTCCATATTTGAATTATATTATTATTTTGTCGGGAGGAAGCAGAGTCGTGTAACTGGGCTAAGACCTTAACGGTGCGAGTTGAGGCGATGCTTCCATGATGTTGAACGACCTTCCCCTGCACCAGGTCAGTACGAACGCGTCGCCGAAGTGCAGCAGACGGAAGCAGGTCGCATGTTGTTCACGCCGCGCCTCTACACCGAGGACACTTGGGGCTCAGTCCTCGCCGTAGACAACTTCCACTCCCTGCCCTGCTACCACACCAGGACCTTCATCTTCTCCACCAGACCCTCGATAGCTGACGTGGCTCCTCAGGACAAGCTCACGGAGTGGACTGTGGACTTGTACCCGAAGGGAGTGTGGTTCAGGAAGAGTTTGCTGATCGTGTGGGCTGGGACTTACGATGTGAGTATGTTTGTGTTTCTTGTGTTTAGCTTTTTTAAGAGGCCCGCGGAGCATGCGCAGTTCATACAAACGTAATACCAAAATAATCTGTAAATCAAACGTATTCCAAGGTAGTGTGTATTTATCTCGATTGGATTACAGAATATCTAGGTTTGGCCGTAGGGAGGTGAGGGAGCGCCTTTATACGTCGCGACCTTCATTATCAGGTTGTTTTGTGTGGTCCAGCTGTCACGTCACGTTTATCAGAAACCTGTTCTACGTTAATTACATTGAAATTATAAAGGGTGTAAAATTACCCTCAACGAAGTCGAAAGGCTTTCACAAAAGTTTTAATTTTTTTTATTTTTATATGTAGGCGATTTTTATTTTAAAAACCTTCACGACCCCCGTATATTCAATCCATTCATCAGCACAATGTTTTAAGTGCGTTGCTTTGAGTCTTACCGAAAAATAAAATTTTTCACCCCAAAATAAAATGTCACCAGCAAACATTTTTGCGTAGGGTTACTTAGTTTGATGTACAGAATACTTGGTTGACCGCTTCGTGAAGAGTCTGTTTACACCCTGTATTTTCCATGTTTAATAAACCTTTAGGATATTTTTGCGCAAATAATTCCTTTCATCATTAGCTGTTGTGTTATTGAGACTGCTTACAAGTATTTTATTATTATTTTAATTTCTTTAATTTTACTTACAATATTATACGGGCCTAAATGTTGTTGAATCAATAATAATACGTTTTGCAAACGCCGTCCATTCGCTTCCAATTAATTTAATTCACAATTATATCATTTACGGCACATGTATTTTTTTCCGTCGATATGTTATAGTAGAGTGAAGTAGTATGTGTAAATTAACCGGTTATTTCGTTTTCTTGCCCTAGCCTTTTTCCCCCCGAACGCGTCGAGGCTCAGGGCGGGTACGTACGGTCTTCACAAGTGATTGTTGAGCCACCATTCAACTAGTTTTGTCGACAAAGATTGCACAAAATCATCGTATCTTTATTTTGTTGGTTTTATCGTGTTCTTTTCTGCGGAGTTCCTCTAGCTGATTTAATTTGGTCTTCAATTTGCCTTTATTGGAAACGTACATTCGTCAGAAACATTTACGTTGTATATTTTTTTAATACTTACCCGTTTTTCGTAAATGCCTCAAGACAATGAGAGGTTTTTTTTTTTGAGAATAAAAAAAAAATAGTTTCCTAGAACTCGGTAGATGGCGTTGAACTGACTACGTTACTAGGTGCCAAAGCCAAAATGCTTGAAGACACACACGTCACATACGCTCGTTGCCTGACACTTTCGTTTGCATAAACTTCCGAATATAAACATCAGGTCCAAGTGAAATTATGTGACGTTCTGTTCCTTGCAGTAACATACCGAGATCAGCGCCATCTATCCAGCGACTAGGGAAGAGTTGAAAAATCTCTCATTAGCGGTTAGAAATAGTCATATTGTTTAAAACCAAATAGAATGGTTGGCTCAACGATTATTTGGTTCGATTGTATGTATGAATGGCAGATTTTAATAGATAGGACCAATTCTTATATCTTTCTAGTTTCGGTCTGAGAAAATATAATTGAGATTTCAATTCCTCTTTATATTTACTTTGGTAGAACAAAACAATTCGCCAAAGTAGGGTCTGACCCGAAAATTCAAGCCCCAGTAGCTCTCGGGGTTGCCAGTTCAGCTGAAAGTGATGAAAATGGACAAATGACATAGACATAAGTTCGTATAAAAAAAAACACGAAATGTAAATATAAAACCGAAATAAACTGTCAAACGAACGGTGATAGAAAATGTAAAAAGAAAATTAAAAAAGTTATTACAAAAACCAAAAATAAGAACAGTTAACAGTGTATGAAAGCGAAATAAAAAGACTGATGGAATAAGAGATATATTTTTGTTCTTTAATTTTCAGTTATATGTTTTTAGCTGTCTACAGACTTTCACCATGTCCTATCGCCGACGAGAAAGCAACTACCTGTCGATAATCTTCTCGATCAAGAAACGTACTAAAGATTGTTGGTCCCGTGACGAAAAAAAATCATTTAAAAATATATGAGTCGACTAGGGAGTTTCCCGTTTTTTCTCGGTAACTTACCCAGTATTAACTGGGTTGTGGAGGTCAGGGCCTCAAGTCTGCTATTAAAATAGTGTCAGAATAGTCTATCATTGACTTCATAATTGTTGATTTTGACAAGTTTGGTAATCTAATAACACAATGGCGTCATTATGACTTTCCAATGGTCAACCACTGACACTCCATTGTAAGAAATGGCATCGAATGGTAATCTCGTACATAATGACAAATGAATGACTGGTGCTATTTATGAACTTCTTACTATTTCAGATTCCTTATAACACTATAAATGAAATCTGGAGGGTTGTATAATAATGGCAATACGATAATGACATTATAACAGAATTCTATTACGAGACCATTGACCGACCAATGATCGACCATTATGAATTTAGCAGATTACGATTTTTAAGCAAATAAATAAATAAATATCGCTGGACATTAACACACAGCGCCACCTAGTGCCACCCTAAGCAAAGCTTGTGTCGTGGACACTAGATAGTTGATATACTACATATATACTTTTTTGTTTGTAAATACATACTTATTATACATATAAACATCCACGACTCGGAAACAAATGTCCAAAAACAAAAAAAAACAAAAGCAAAATGACAATGGGATGAGAATGGGATCGTGTTGGAATGATGATAAAAGTAGCAGACTAAGGCCCCTGATAGGCAGTCGCTCCATGTAAAATACTGGTATTCAGCTGCATTCGGTTAGACTGGAAGCCGACCACAGCATAGTTGGGAAAAGGCTAGGCAGATGTTGATGAGTTAATAGTTTGGTCGCTGTCTGTCAACATCGCCGGTGACAACTCTTCATTTGCTAGTTTTATCTCGCTAGTAGTTAGGTATCGACATAATGGCGCAAGTCTGTAGGCAGAACATGCGTCAGTTGGTACAAGGTGTTAATGCTGTAGGTGCCCGAGGTGGTGCTGCGAACTGTGCGCATCTCCATCACGTGTCAGAACTGCCCCGAGTACACCGTCAACCAGTACGGCGAGACTGAACAGCTGGAGCCTGATGTCAGGGTTAAGGTGAGCTACCTAGTTTATTTTATGTCACAGATGTCTTGAAAGTATCGAATAATCTACTTTAATGTATGTATGACCAAATCTTCAAAATACACTGCCACTTACGAGATTTCTTACGTGATTTTGAATTATTGTGAGCTCCCAATAATAGGGTTATTATAATAAGACTAAAAAAATAGAATTAGTCCGTCATATAGATTAAAAAAAAATATAGACACATTTTTTTAAATTTTTTCACGTAAACAAAAATGAAGACTATACAGTGCGTCGAAAACTCATGGAACGTCACATATGAGTACAATTTTTACCGGGAAGTGACGTCACAAGCCCCACATGATCTTTGACACGTTTTATCTTCGCCAATTTTTATTCATTTGATAGAAGAAAAAAAACGTATCCAATATTTTTCGATAATAGTTAGGATTCACCCTTATTGAATTGAATCGGGAGCTGACAAATATTCACTTACGAAAGATATCCCGAAAGTGACAATGTAGGTGTATTATAGTTGTAAATATAAACCGTGAAAGATTTAAACAGTGTAAAATTTTCCTCTGTTAATCTTGATCAAAATTAATTAAAAAGAAAAAACAAATGAGTATAATATCGTGTAATGACCATCAGATCGGTATCCTGGTGTGGGGTGTGCAGAAAGGAGTTGAGCACGTATCCTCAGTCGTAGAACGAGTGCATCGATTCTCACCACAAAACAGGTCAGTTCTACTGGATTTAAGGCTGATTAACATTGATCCAGTAGCTGGATCCAGCTTCACTGGATTCTAGCGCAGCATTGGCATTCACACTGGATCAGGCCGTTTACATTCAGTTAAGAAGACAGTCTTACTTTGTTGAGGTACATCACGCGGCGACGCCTGGCTATTGCGTTGACATGGATCCAGTGCCACTGGCACGTGGTGCGCGGTGTACGGGAGCAGGAAACTGGATTGAAAAATAGGAACGTAGTCTATTCCGATCCAGCGCTGAATACTGGAAACTGTACTGGATTGTAACATGTTCACGTGAACCCAGTGCCGATCCAACGCTGGAATCCAGTGAAGCTGGATCTATGTAAACCAGCCTTTAAAGTTTTACGGCTACAAATTTTATCGTCGTTTTCTTGTTCTATTCTACTTAACATCTGGTCAAAACAATATGGTTCGAAAGTTCAAAAGTTAAAATGTTATTCGTACTTTTTAACTTGCACAGAAGTTTACCTTATTGAAAACGTATTGGCGAGATGCAAAAAAAAATCCAGTTTCCTGGGGGTCTAAAAAGGCCACTTTAGCAGAATCAAAATTTGAATCACGTTAAAATTTAAAATTCTTAAAATGGACTTTATGGCTATGAAAATAAGGTCCATTTTACCAATTATTTTTTTTTAAGATGATTCAAATTATGATTCTTCTAAAGCGGCCATTTTAGGCCCGCTGAGCTCGCTCTTGCAAGATTTCATAGGCACTTCTGCAGAAATCTGCTAACTTAATACTATTTCTGTATGAATGATTGTTATATTTTTCGAGCTCACTTCGATCGCTCTTGTATCCTTCACTATTTCAATTCTAAAGGTTTTCATCTCATTTTGTGAGTTTAAGATTCACCCCCTAGATACACTCCAGTCGGTGTCCATATTTATCTAGGACCTTACCAATAAAGACAACAAAGTGGTCCCTGATCCGGGAAAGGTTGGGAACCACTGATCTGGACGCTGTAATGTCATGTATTCTTTTCGTCATACTTTACATTTTCCTCCTTAATGCCATATTTGCAGCATTGGTTTTTGATTAGCGATGCCATTACTGATCTTAGAACTGTGTGCGTACGTTGACCTACAAGCGTACGTCCGATATACCTCGTTGTTTCATCGTCTGACTCCTGCGCAATGAGCCTTTCTATCTGTCAGTCAGATTGTCATTTTTTTCTCGTCAGCCATTAGTTTCTAAAGGGTGTAAATAGCCGAAAAGGATTTGCTCTCTCCGTCACGTTGTTTCCCAGCAATAATTTTTGCGTAGGGATACTTAGTTTGATGTACAGAATGCTTGGTTGTCGGCTTGTTACGACGTGTAAAATTTCCCCCAGGGTACTGAACATAGACGGAGCCCTAGACTTCGACGAGCTGAACACTCCGCTGTACTCGCCGGCGCCGGACAGCAGCGCGCAGCCCGCGCCGCTCACCAACAAGTACACGTCCGCGCCGTGCGACGGGTAACGTACTATGCTGCTATACTTGCTGACAGTTAACATGATAATATCACAATCGGTCATATCGGTCATTGCCCTTTCCATAATATCACTTCGTATGAACCAAAACAAATGAACCATGTATCGGTTTCCATTAGAAAAAAATGTTGAAGATCACTATAAATGACGATTTAACACTTGAACAGACTTATTTTTGGTTTTAAAAGTTAAGAACTTTTATAAATTTTAATGTAGGTGGGTCAGTGACCGCTATTGTCATCTTTTATAATGGTGGTTGTCGCAGGCATGAAAAGTGAGAGTATATAGAACAGTGAATCGTCTCATCTCGCTCTCACTTTTTATAACCGCACTAAGATGAACGCATGTTGATGTGCGTGTGGATTGAGAGATCTTTTCGAAAAACTCTTCCAATCCCAACCAAATTATAAAAGGATTTAGGAATCAATTGTGATAACTTCATGATAAGGTATAAAATTTGTGAAACCTAAACAAAGAAAGTTAGAACTTATTAACTGGATCTCTCAATCTGGACAACTGAAAAAAAAGCCATAACGCGTATCCAAGAATATAATGCCTATGTGTTTATAATTTGCATTTTAATTAATTGTGAAGGATTTGTGAATGCTGCGTATTGTTGTAGTTACCCTTGAGGTTGTATTGCAAGGTTCATAAGCCACAAGAGGTCCCTTAGTGTGTAGTTCTTTGTTTATGTGTTTTGCTATTACTGAAGGCCTTCGTATATCCGGATTGCCCGGTAAAACAGCAACTTCCTAGTCTGACTTGTGAGATGACATCCTTATTGTTTTAGCATTTCTTCTTAGAGGTGGAATACAGACACTGTAAACCGTTTCCTTTGAGCTTTAAACTAAATTAAAGCAATTTTAAAACCCTAAATTGCAACAATATATTTCATTCATCTCCCGTCCAAGCGATAAAAATGGTTCTAAGCTGTTTATTTGTCTCTTTTCTTAAACTGTTTTTTTTTCCATGTAAGCTATTATTAACCAAATGTTTAGTTTTATTCCCAGCAAGTGCTGTTCGAAGTGCTCGGAGACGTGCGATGTTCCCGAACCGAGACACTTGTTAGGACCCAACAAGGATCAATTGAGGGTAAGTTTATTTCCTTCGAATGTGAGAACCACTTGCACTTCAAATAATAGCATACGTGTAAAGTGGTCCAGTGGTGGCGACCCTGACTTACGAACAGTAAGTCGCGGGTTCGAACTCAGACAGGCGCATTACTTTGTGTAATTTAATTCATCACCGCTGCTCTCAAAACGGTGAAGAAAAAAAACGTGAGGAATCCGGCATGTCCTAGAACCATAAATTCGAAGACATGTGACATCTACCAACCCGCACTGGGCCCGCGTGGTGGATTATAACCCATTCCCTCTCTTAAAGAGGAGACCTGTGTTCCAGCAAAGGGAACATTAATAGGTTGATAATAATGATGGAAGTTATACTTATTTATGTGACTGCCTCGTTGGTCTAGTGGCCGCAAGCACGACTACTGAGCATGAGCTCCTGGGTTCGATTCTCTGGTCAGGAAAAGTGTTATTGGTTTTTTTTTATCAGGAATTTCTCAGTAGCAGCAACTACGGAGTCTTGAATTGCGCCTGATTTATGGCAATAGGGTCGCCCCTTATTACGTGGGACTTAGACATAACTGGCGAAATGTGGACGTGCTAAATACCACATCTGCCTAACTCTTCGCGGATTACAGTCGTGATGTTATCTTAAACTTATATAAATCATTATTTCGTACTGTTATTTTCAAACGATGAAAGAAACAAAATACAATAAAGTTGATAAATGAGCGAGGTAACTGCGTAACAAACATTCTCAACAATGCTCACATTCATTGAGTTTTTAACCCCCGACGCAAAAACGACGGGGTGTTATTTCACGTGCTGTGTTAAATTTTCACCCTCACCTCTGGGTGAAGTACACATACAATAAAAATTGTAATTTTTACTAATGATTTCACAAAATTTCCTCGTCTCCATTATATTCTTTCGTTTTAATAATAAAAATAGGGTACTTTGTCCTTAATTTATGATTTTTTTTTTGTAAATAATTATGTATCTCCCACTGGCTTAATGTTGTTCATAACCCATCTTTAATTTATTTTTTTGACAAATTCACTTTACCTGAAATTGTTTGTGATTTACAATAAACATACATGACATACATAATATTTTAAGAGAGTAAGTCGTTGAAGTGCCACATAAGTAAATAAACAAACAATGTGACATTTATCTTCGCAGATACAAGTAGTGATCGTGCCCCTGACTGACTACTGCCACGTGGGCGCGGCGGACAACGCGCAGGGATGACGTCGACCAGTCGCGCCTCACTCTCACTCTCACTCTCACTCTCACTCGCAGGAGTCGCCTGTGCTTCTCTCTTCACGTGCTGACTTGTTGCACGCAGGAGGTTTACCTTCTAACAGTTTCTTTGGTACAGAATGCACCGTTTCGTGAATGTGGCTTGTTGATATTGAACGTTAGTATGGTGCACTTGGTGCAGTATGGTTCTTCTGGTGTTTGGATGACGTTGTTCGGGGAGGGTGCTGTTGGTAAATATTTGTGGGATTGTCTGCCGGCGCCGGCGCCTCTCATACACGGTGACACATAGGCCCCACTTAGCTACACAGATGCCACTCCGGGCAAACGTTTCCCAAAAATTGCACTTATTTGTTTATTGTGGAGGAGCTCGTGGCTAGATAATAACAGTCGCTCGGGTCGATCTTTAGGTTAAGCCGTGCTTGCCTAGGTTGGTCTGTAAATGGGTGATACCGAGTGAAAAAGTCTGACAACCAGTAGCAAGGGATGTCGTATTACCCAGTACTAACTGGGTTGTGGAGGTCAAATAGGCAGTCGCTCCATGTTAAATACTGGTATTCAGCTGCATCCGGTTAGACTGGAAGCCGACCCCAACATAGTTGGGAAAAGGCTAGGTAGACGATGATGATGATTTCTTCAGGTACGGTGATCCAATTTCCTCAGACAAAGGATAGACTCGATTGGGACTTTTTAAGGAAATTAATGGCCTGTATAAATGGTGTAATACCACATCATCTACCTAGCCTTTTCTCAACTATGTTGGGGTCGGCTTCCAGTCTAACCGAATGCAGCTGAATACCAGTACTTTAACATGGAGCGACTGCCTAGCTGACCTCCACAACCCAGTTAGTACTGGGTAATACAATTCCGGCACCAGAAGAACTATGCAACATTATACATTCTTTTTTTGTGACCGTTAGGCACTACACTGTAATGAATTACGATTAGAAAAAGATGTTACATTTTGATAAGTTTTTGCGATCTTAGTTGGTGTTGGTGCGCTGCAGTGCTACCAAATTTTTAGTCTATTTGTATGCTAGAATTGTTTTGATTAGCACGAGAATTTAGATGAAATATATTATGTTACTTGATGAGGCTAGCTAAAACGACTGTTTTTTAAGAAGGGATGTTTGACGAGATAAATCTTCTTGTTCTATTGTAGATTTGATGTCGAATTGAATTAAAATAATGTTTATCAATGCATAATTATTAAAGTTTGTAGTAAAATGGAGGATTTGGACTCAATTAACATTATTGGAATTTTATTGTACTTAAATATAATATTGTGTCAAGCCAAGCCGTTCTAAATACCTAGTTTTGACTGTATGTGTTAATAATCTAGATAAATGTTGAGTTAAAGTGCAGCATGACTCTTTGGTGTTTTAATTACTTTGTAGGAGAACGCTGTTAGTAAACATTTGTGAAATTACTTATATTTAAAAATACCTATACATAACGGTAGTTTCGGCTATGGCCAGTCGCCAAAATAATCATGCAGTGCTCTAAAATTAACTATATAGTTGCTGCCAGTTAAATCGCAAAAGCGATCATTGACCCACCAACATTTATTTAAGTTCTTAACTTTGAAATCCAAAAATAAGCCTGTTTAAAGTCTTGATCGATCTATCGTGATCTTCAACTCTGGGTTAAGCTCGCCTTTGTACATAAGCTATATTATTGCAAGTAATATGTATATTTGTTGTTATTTTTGTGTGCAATAAAGAATAAGAATAAGAATGGTTCATTTGTTTTGGTTCGTACGATAATATATTAGGGAAAGGGCAATGACGGATATTGCGATATTAACTGGCAGCAACTTTACCATTGTTATGATTTGAAGTCCTGTTATTAATAAGAAGCGTTAAGTTTACCAGCCATCATTACGTTATTATCAATTTAGGTAGCTAATAGTAATAATAATCTACATCTGTTGTCAGGGTGTTAGGAGACGATGCTTTCTTGATGTAAAAATGTATGGAAAAAACAAGATTTCGATGTTAGTTCTGATTTTGGTCACACGCCAAATGAACCATGTGCAGACGCTAGCAGATTAGGCTACTACCATTACAATCTGTCAAATTTCATTAATAAATATCGCTGAACATTACACACAGCGCCATCTAGTGCCACACTAAGCAACGAGGCTTGTGTTACGTTTAATAGATTTTCAACTTTATTGCTAAAGCGTTAGGCTCAAAGTTGATAGGCAAATTTCGACATTTTCGGGTAGCTTTATGTGCTGGCAGCTATAACATTAATAATTTCACTTGTAATATTATACAGGGTGGAAAGAACATGGATACACAAACGAATACCATGTATTCAGTATCTATGTTGCAGTCAAAACTGCTAAGGTCGTAGGCCTTAATTCAAATATGAGCTTTATGTATTGCTCTTAAGATATATATTACATTGGCAACCGAGCAGTCTGACGGCGGTAATCTCGCTGGCAGCGAGCTATCTGCTAATTTATGTTGCCAATGTAAAGTATATCGAAAGAGCAATACATAAAGCCCATATTTGAATTAAAATATTTTGACAGGTGGGAGCGGAGTCGTTTCTGTGGGTGAAATCCTTATGAAGTTAACAATGCGTTTCCTGCATTAAAACTATGTTGGTTTAGAACGCCCTAGTTGTAATTACTTAGTCCTAGAATTACATGATGTTTCTCAAAGGGTCACAAAACAAAACCTAACAACCTAATAAGTTTCTGAGTAAATGTTAGTTTTCAGCGGTCAAAAGTGGTTTGAACTAGTTTTCACCAGTCAAAAGTAGTATTGATTATGACACCTACATCATTCTGAACGGCCCCTCCCCCACATAGAATCTTTTCTTCGCTAAATAAAAAAAAACAACTAATTCATACAAAAATGCAATTCCTGGATGGTCAAAATGTATGGAACAGCAGACTGTTTTTTGCATCAGGTTCGGAATAATGCATGAAGAGCTCGTGACTAAATAATAACAGTCGCTCGGGTCGATCTTTAGGTTAAGCAGTTGATCCCGGCTGTCATTTGTAGATATTTGACAGATTTTACAGATAGTCAGTGGTCCAAAAAGTCTGACAACCAGTCTTAGCAAGAGGTCAGATAGGCAGTCGCTCCATGTAAAATACTGGTATGAGCTGCATCCGGTTAGACTGGAAGCCGACCCCAACATAGTCGGAAAAAGGCTAGGCAGATGATGTTCGGAATGATGCACTGAATACGCGGTAAGCGTTTGTGTGACGGTGACGTCACTTCCACTTTGTATGTGAAACCAAACAGAACCAATCAAACAGGTTGTATTTGCTGTAAGTCTTTCTAATGTCTTACCATGTTTCTTAACTTTGAGCATTTGAACTGGAAATGCGTACAAAATATATTAGCTTACATTGAAAGATTTCAAAGCAAATCTCTGTCAATGTCTAAAAGGTGCACGGTTCGGTTTTTTATTAATAATATTGTAAAACCGAACCGTGCACCTTTTCTCGACGTTATAAAACGTCACGTGCATTTAAAAAAAAAGATTAGTTAAACCATTAAAATTAAATGATAGTCAGCAACGTCGCTATGAGGATACCAACCTTTTTTTTTTTTTTTTTTTTAGGATGGGAAATCATCAAATGACTTCTCCCACTCTGGGCGGAGCGGGAGGGAGTGTCAGACTCTTACTGACTAAAACCCATCCATGTTCCTTCCTCGCCCTTTACGTTCCGGGGCCGCGGTATCTCTTTCGAACAGTCCCGCAACCCCGGCAGGCTTCGGCCCTTGCGGGCCCCTCTCTTCTGCTGACATCTCTTTGAGGCGCGCGTGGAACACGAATGCGCCGTCGACACGGCCTGTCGTCACTAGACGGACGGACGGCTAGCTAGCCCATAGCTAACCGTCCACAGGCCCGCGTCTACGGTGGCCGGTAGCCACCACGTGGCCCCCGACGCCCGGTGCGTCTCCCGCGGCGGCCGGGAAGAGAGGCTCTCTCCCTCTCTCGTTCCGCCACCTCCTTCGCTAGCATGACTGCTTCGCAGCGCGGAGGTGACGGCTTCCCATTCCGTCTCGCTCCGGACCATGGATTGAACCAGGGCCGGACGCGAGAGGTCGCCGCCGCCGATCGCCGCTACGAGGACACGGCGGTGCTCCGCCCACGCAGGGCAGACCTCCACCGTGTGCTCCACCGTGTCCTCCGGTCGATCCTCGCAGTGGAGAGGATACCAACCTCATATCGATATAAATTAAGCAGATCAAAGATCAATTTGAAACACTGCTTAGTTGCAACGTAATTTGAACGTTATTGTACACAGTGACGGTTTATTTCTCCTAATGCACGTTTTTAGCGAGTGATTTTTCTTTTTTACAAGCACTCTACCCAGTTTGAATGCTCTGTTTGCAAGTTTATACGGTATATGTGCAATATTTGTCTTTTGTGTACTGTTTGCTGCAGTATTATTTGAATATTTGTTCATAAGTTGTTGTAAAGTTTGGACTATAATATAATAAGTTGAAATATCCTGTGTATTTTTGTTTTTACAACAGACATCGCTGTCATATTTCCATGGAATTTGGGGGTGTACGCTATCCCACATTTTTCCTTTCATATTATTATGATTCCTCACATTTCCATCCATCTTTTCTTTGGTCTTCCTGTTCCTTTCAATATTCATCCGAAGGTTCATAGACATCAGTCTTTCGGTCAAGTGCGTTTAGAAAAAAATTAAAGCCATTTTTATTTATACGTATAAAGTGTTTATTACACAATTGACGATACATGTAAAACGTAAAATAATACAAAGCTCTTCATAATTTTTAAATAAATCTGACATTCCGTACATCGACAGAAATGAATAAAAAGAAATGCTAAGCAACAAGAATACACAATTTTCGTCGCCATAAAATGTAACTATAGTAATTAAAATATAATCATTTAACATTTATTGACAAGCATGGATTACAATCATGACACCCAATAGTGATTAAAAATACTCAAAATTACTTACAGCAACTTGACTATAACATGACTAAGGGTTAGTTCAGACAAGCGTTTGAGACACATTCCTGTGACGCGCCCGTTTGGACTTAGCCTAAATACAAAATGATTAGCTCAATTTTTAATTTCAACAGTTTTCCAAAATCATAGGCCAAACTTCTTAACATTAAAATGTGTGCTTGACGCTAGCTTGGCCATCATCAGGTATTTTAACTTTTCAAAGTCACGACTGACTTGGTGCCCTAGTTATTGAGATATAAATGTGGCCAAGCTGAGGAGGCTCTCCAGATCGGCCACCTAAAAACCCTTCTTGTCTTTTGAACCAGTGACCGACAATTTTTTTGTGTTATGAAAATTAAAATTCCTGAAGGTGGCCAAGCCAGTGTCAGTGCCAATTACACCATTAAAACGTTGACTTTTTCTTAAACTATGCTTATCTAACGCAATATACATAGAAACCTTGTTTCGGGACTGAAGCACATTTAAAAGCAGGTAGGTTGCAACTCTGTGTGCCCTCATAGGGAGGGTAGTTTTATATCTTGACTACCGCGCAATTTAAGCGTCAGTTCACACAAAGACGCGACACGACGTTACTGGAAGAGGCTAGTGATTTCGCATCGCAATGAAATGTGTATATTTTCGTGTAGTAATAATAAAGGCTATAGATATTTTGTGTCGCTCTATTCAAATGTGCGCGCAGCGTCGCGTCTCGGTGTGAATTGACCGTAAGTCATTAATTCCATGCCGCTTAGCCCATTTTTGTTACTTTATACAGTAACATTATATTTTACGTTACGTTAAACGTGTTTTTTTTTGCATTTTTACGTCAAGTATTTTTTTTTTTCGGTTTGTTTCTATATTTCGTTTTACTAAGACTCCTACTTTATCTCGGAAAAGAGACTATCATAATACCAATTAGGCCTTTAGGGTTTTTTTTTTTTGTTAAAACTTAAATATAGTTCGGCCTCGAAAGTTAGAAGGCTGAGTTAAGCCCGTCGTTTAAGATCTTCAAGACATTTTATTTTAATAATTTCCTTAATTAAAGGTAACGCCTAAACTTCTTATAAGATAGTTTATAAAAAAATATAATCTGTAAAATAATCATAAGAGAGTACAAAGAATATACTTTAAAACTAAATACTTTTGCACCATCATTGAATAAAAAAGGAATACTTTTAAGTACTACGCTAGATTGAGCCTTTACTCGCAATACGTTAGATTATAAGATATAAAAAACTATTTCAAATCACGTTGGATGGAATCGTAAATGCAGTAAGAATGATTTTTAAAGAAAAGCACAATGACAGAATTGCTTTTTGGTATTCACAGTCTTCGATTCCTCACTAAATAGACTATGGTTAGATTCCAAATGTCGTTAAAAAGTTATTGTCACAATTTTTATAAAAAATACTTTTCGGAAATTTTCTTTTTGATCTCAAAACGTCTCACTTGTTATCACAGTGTTGTATTAAAAATATAATGAATGAAAGAAGTTAGATGAAATAGTTTAGGCATAATTTAAAAAAAAATCAATGTTGCTATGGCTTAAGGGGCCGGCGGAGCATGCGTATTTCATACAAACGTAATACCAAAATTATTTGTAAATCAAACATATTCTTAAGGTAGTGTGTATTTATTTCGATTGGATTACAGAATATCTATGTTCCCAAATATGTTTTTTGAGAGAATAGTGATGCAAAGACGAGATATGAGGAATTTAAATTTTCTATAGAAAACTTATTTTTCTTATAACTCTTGTTAAAATCAGTGTCCAATCAAAACATATATTTGGGAACCTAAATATTCTGTAATTCAATCGAAATAAATACACACTACCTTAGGAATATGTTTAATTTACAAATTATTTTGGTATTACGTTTGTATGAAATACGCATGCTCCGCAGGCGCCTTAAGAAAGCGTTAAACACGAACAAGTACATGGTCGGTCACCTATGAGCTATACATTGACATCGATACACTGAACAATAACATATTTTAAATACTACACAGTGGGGACTGACTTGCAGGTGGACTGTTAACATTGAAGGCGAAAAAGGACTTGCCCTTTTCATCAGGAAAGCATAATATCATGGGTATACACGGACTAATTTTCTAACATTATTGAAGTACTAACACACTCTTCTATATTTTACGTTATATTTGTGACCGAAATCGCTAAAACAATCGATGCAAGCGGAAACGTAAAGTGCATGTAAAATGGCGGTTCTTGTAAAATATGTAGTTTAATTGTTAGGTCATAGGAGCAACTCCTTGGGGAACAGGTTCATGGAAGCGTAGTCTTCCAGTACCTGGAAAGAAAATAAACATATTTGAGAAACGTAACAGAGTACCATTCTGCAGGAACGGAACTTCTTTGTCTAGCTACTATCAAAACATTCAAGTTAGTAAATACAAGCGTTTGACCATGCGCTGTTCCACATTATAAAGTGTGGAACAGCGCATGGTCAAACGCTTGTTTTTACTAAATAGTGTTTTCCAATAGTACATCAATTTGAAGAAAAAGACCTGCTGTTTTATACATTTTTTCCGTATAGGTATTGCATTTTTGTAGCCACAGCTGTTTTTTTTAAATTGGCGATGAAAAGTTCTATGTGGGGGGTTCGGAATGATTTACAGAATACGTGGTATCCGTTTGTGCGTCGATGTACTTTCCACCCTGTATACTTCTACTAATAAAGTCGTATTTAAACTATTCTGTTGTATAGCCCTCGTCGATGCGACTGATAACGGGTACAGGCGGCAATTTCGCCGTATCGTGATGCAGTCATAGCGATTGGGCGGATTTGCCGCTTTGTTTTGGGATAGATGACAAAAATAAAATGTAATCAGTCCGTCAGATAAGTTTTCCACAAAATATTAGACACATATATTTTTCTTTTTTCACGTAAACAAAAAATTAAGACGATACAGTGCGTCTGAAAACTCGTCGACGTCACATTTGAGTACATTTTTACGTGATTTTAAAGTGACGTCACAAGCCCCCACCAGTCTTTTAACGTTTATCTCTCCAGCGTTTTATCTTCGACAATTTTTATTAATTTGATAAAACAAAAAACGTGTCGAGAAATTCAATAATGAGTTAGTCAGTCTGACCTCGCGCAGCTTGTCGACAGTAGGCTGCGGCACGTCGAGGTGCAAGAGCTGCGTGGCGCGACTGCCGTCCAGACACAGCTGCTTGTTGAGCAGGAGCTCGGCGCCGGCGGACGGCTCCAGGGGAGTGTGTGAGAGCGAGTACTTGCGGCAAATCTCCGCCCACGCCGTCAGATGCTTGTCGTTCGCTTCTTCGGCCACTGAGGCTATGTCGGTCTGGAACAAGCAGATAAATAAGATGTTTCTTTAAAGAATATCATACAGCACTAAGACGTAATAAGCCATAATCATATTACTTTCGTCTTAGTGAATCGGAAACAAAAAGTTCAATTATGTTTGCCCACAATAGGCTTGTCAACTGAAAAAATCTAATTAGTCCGTCAGTTGGATTCAAAAAAAATATTAAACGCGTATTTTTTCTTTTAAAATTCTCGATATTTCACGCCGTGGTATAAAAACGAAAAAAATATATATCCCTAAGGCTCAGCGCAGACAGAACGGAGCGCGGCGGAGAGGATTTTATTAACGCACTTGAAAGTAAACTTTAAAATTATTAAAATAAAGTGCATAAATGCTTGAACCTGACATAATGCACGCGCATCCTCGAAGATGCGCTCGAGCATACGCGATCCGTAAAGAAAATGACCGAGACCGCGCGGGGATTATTCCTCTCTGTGTATGTACACGTAACAATAACGTTATATTTAAGGTGGATGTTCCAGGCTTAAAATTTTCTTACGTTTATTGCAAATTGCGGGCCAGTGTGAAGTTGTATGTTGATTAAAATGAACTATTTTTTCAAGGTCAAAGTCGTTCCTCGACCTTTACGAACTTGGATGGCTGTTTTGACGATTTTGATGATTATTATTCTGTAACTACACACGTCTTACAGTCGCGAACAACATTTTAACCAACATGCAATCTAGCACTGGCCAGAAAATTGCAAAAAACTTAATAAAATATGAAATTTGATATGAATTTATGAAATTTGATATGAATATATGAAATTTTTAAAGAATGTAATTTACCTTAGCCAACGTAGAGATAGCAGTCCCATAATAATCGTGATTAATCTTGAATATATCAGCGACCAGCTCGGCTAATGCCCCCTGGGTGCTATTCGCCTCGTCCACCACGTTGTACGTCTGTTTGTTGGCTTCCGGTTTCCGGCCGAGCGTCCAGATAGCCCGGCAGAGATCCCGGACGTGGACCGTGTTCATCTTGAGATCGGCAGTCCAGAGCAGCTTCATGGTTTCGTTGAGGTGCTTGTAGATACCGCCGTATAGGAGGCGGGGCGCTGTGGACAGAATGTATGTTTAGTATTTAGGGTTCTATCTATGTTCTGTGTTTTAGTTTCCGCGCTTAGTCCTTAAAGTGATCCATTGTGGCCGTTCCTCCAACCAGCCCGCCCTCCAGAAGCAGATCAATACCGCTCTTCTCAGGATAACCGCAACGGGTCTTGGTATTCCAAGGGTCTCCTCGTGAATCTGGGTACCACCGGTGCATTTGAGGAGTACATGCGCTGCAGTTTCCTTCGCCTCCATGCATGCTCTGCATAGGGGACTATTTTTAGAGTGAATTCATGCAGCCTGATGAAGAAGTGGCTACGACAAAAAAGTAGTTCTTAAATTAGAGCCATCCAAAACATGTATTATCTAAGAGCATTTAGGTCGAATTATAGCAGTTTTCAGAATTATAAGCTGTAATACTCGTAGGTAGTATTTCTGCCCCTGCCGTAACTCGATCATCTTCGGCTTGCCTCTGGCTCCGTATAAATAGGTGTCTGCCAGCCGCGAAGTCACGTGGGTGCGTTCATACGATTTTAGTTCTGAATTCTGACACCCGAGCACTGTCACTGTTAATACTGGGAAATA
Organism: Xestia ashworthii; assembly: GCA_950022955.1. NCBI lineage: Eukaryota > Metazoa > Arthropoda > Insecta > Lepidoptera > Noctuidae > Xestia > Xestia ashworthii. The sequence goes on along the minus strand of OX465556.1, from coordinate 22,608,965 downwards.
CGATACCACTTGGTAAGACTGATGTCAGACTTTTTGGGCCACTGACTACCTGTAACGACTGTCAAAGATGGACAAATGAGAGCCGGGACCAACAGTTTAACGTGCTTTCCGAGGCACGGAGGAAACACGGTATGTAAGGGTGGTCACCCATCCACAGACCAACCTAGGTAAGCACGGCTTAACCTAAAGATCGACCCGAGCGGCTGATATTATTTTGCCACGAGCTCCGCCTAACATTGGCCTCTACCTAACCCTTCTGGGATTATTGACGTGATGTTATGTTATCGCTAAGATCTAGTTATTAATTTTGGTTAAACTACTCATAAAAAGATACACCTTATAAAAGTGTGAATTAGAATCTCAACATGCTCCAAGAACCGTAAATATGTACATGTAGATGTACGGTACCGAAGTGGTTTACGGTCTACGATGAATGTTTAATTGTCCGTGATAATCCACTTTCCTTTATAACGGACGAATTTGAAGACAAATAAAATTCATTAGGAGTGATAAAATCTATTCACGTTGTAATGCACTTTAATACATATTTATTTATTTTGGGATCTCCAACGAAGGATGTAAACAGAAATAAATAATGGACGTTAAACCAATCACGTCTAGTAGGTGTTTTCCTCCACTTACAGGAGAGCACAGCATGCATTATAAAATCTAAGCTTACAAAGTTATAGTACTTATTTAAAATTGAATTGTAATAATATTAAGAATTGGAAAAAATCGCCAATTCCCTGCGTTATACAGACGGCATTCTACAACGTCTATTTTAGATGTGACTCGATCTTCGTCAGATTGCTGAGTGTTTAAAGCGACCAGATAAAATTTTGTTAGTTATTTGAGCTAAGCGATTACTTAAATCCAAGTCTCGGCAAAGTTTCCAGTAAGAAATTTCATTAGTACGGTCAAACAAGCTATTTGGTTTACATTTTACAATGTCATTTGTGTGTAAAACTGTAAACCAAATAGCTTGTTCGACCGTACCTAAATGAAAGTAGTACATAAGTATCGCCATCTTCGCGAACTATTTTGACAGTTGTCTTCCCATTTCAGCCGAGTACTATAAAGAAAATTCCTGTTAAAAGAACTATACTTACTCAAACTCCGTCGGTCTCCGATGCCGTACACAATGGCTGGTCTGATGATGGTGTAGTTCAACTCGCCCGCCAAGTTTTTCAGTTCTTGCTCCACCTTGCTCTTCATTTTAGCTTCTGTGGTCCATGGCTCTACTGCGCAGTCTTCTTTTTGGGGCTAGAAAAAAAAATGTCATTGGTAGTTTGCTTGGAAGAATCCTCCTCCATCTGGATAGAACGATTACCTCCATGGCCTGGCAGGCTCATAGATACTGGCTTAGGCCACTAAGGCCACTGTCATGGCTCCGGGTCGAGCTAAATTGATAAATCGATAAATATCGCTAGACATTACACACACCGTCTTCTAGTGCCACACTAAGCCACTAGCCTCGCCACACTATTCAATCCATCCACCAGCACAACGTTGTGTTGCTTAGTGTAAGCATTAACCTTTTGACCGCCACAGCATAAACGCACGCGCGTGCCCTCCACGCCAAGCCACAATTTCATCTACTATTTTGTCACGTATTTGTGTCGTCTGGCGTACAGGTCACGCGCTTGCTTGTCACGTATATGTGACAATGGCGTCCAAAAGGTTAAACACCTCCACGACCCCACAATGGCTTGAGTACCTACGTCACATTGAGTTGTACCGTAAAAGTAATTTCCCAGCAATAATTTTTGCGTAGGATTACTTAGTTTGATGTACCTACAGACGGCTTCGTGAAGAGTCTGTTTACACCGTGCATAATGCTGCTTTAAATACATACACTTATGCAGGAAGACAATAAGCATTGTTAAAACTGAGTTTAAATAAATGCTCGCTCTTTACTAACATGTAGCGAAATAAGGCTATGATATCATCACTTAGTGAGCTGATCGATGACGTCACTGCATCAATGTCACCCGCGGACAGCTTTTACGAGCTTCAAGCCCGACCGGATTCTCGCAGTAATTATCACTCACCGATAACTACCAATTTGATTAACCACTTCGTCGCAGTACGCAGCGAGAGTTGAGAGTACGCTTTTATTAATATTGTCAACGATAATGAATATTGGTTCGATCGTTAATTGAGAGCGTCTGAGTAGAAGGGGAGTAATCTATTTTTATGAGGCTGTCAATGTTTTAATTAGGTTACACCATTCAATAAGGTATCATATTTACATTTTAATACGCTATACAATATTGTTTTGATAATTTAAACATTCATGCGTTTTCCAGCCAGTAGGGTAGGGGGCAGGGGTATATTGACAAAGATAAAACGCATCAAAACTCGTGAGTGCTCGCTCGTATGAATTTTAAAAGCGTCGTATCTTCGTCAATTTTGGGTTACGTAACAAAAGAAAAAAATACGGGTCAAATATTTTTTGAAAATCTAACTGGAAATACGAGTAGGTAGCAATACGAATAGATTAGTCAACTAACAAAAATCTAATCAGTAAGTACTAATTAGATTTTTTTAGTTGACTAACCTATTCCTATTGCTACGTCCACGTTCATACTACAATCATAATAAGTATCCCAAAAATGTATAAGCAACGAACCTTATCACTACTATGCATCTGCCCACTCGAGATCTCAACCAGTCTGTCGACCTTCAGCTTGGCGCACTGCTTGGCCACGTTCGTGCTTAGCGTGAAGAGTCCCTCGGAGTAAACTGCCTCCGTCTGCCCCACCCTGGTTTCTCCAGCACAGTTGACTACCAGGCCCCATGAGGCACCGTCGCCTGGGTCCAGGGCATTTGCACATGATGCTGGAAATAAGATATGATGGTGATGAAAGCGAGAATATAATAAGGTGGATGGGATCGGCTTCATGTAGTGATACAGTCTTCAAATATTGGAGTGGGGAACTGTCCTCTGTCCTGGACTTCCCTAATACATCAAGTCAGCCTATTGCAGTCTATGGTGGATATAGGCGTCTCACAATCGGCGCCACAATCTCATCAGTGTGACCCAGACACCTTTTTAAGGTCGTCGGTCAATTAAACAGAGGGCATCCTAAACTCCAAGCTTGTTGGTTTGTGATCTACCTAGATTTTCCCGGTTCAATTATGAGTTTGGGTGGAAATGGGCCAAAAGTTCTTGAGTCTTGTGGCGTTTTATTCTGAAGATGGCGTGGCATATGGGATTAGAAACCGTAAACTTCTTAAAGTCAATCAAACATCTACAAGTTATTATTAAAAAATCAAAAGTAAAGTTATTACCTTGTGAGACGTGTGATTGTATTTTTCGTGAGTCATTTCGTCATACATAACGCACAAGGTACCTAGACTGTGAGTTCAAACAATGGTCAAGTGCTAAATGCATCAATACTAGTTTGGAGTTTCCTCTCATCATAAATTAAATGGAAACCTTTCAATATAATTAACGAATATATTTCCCAGGCATATAAAATCAATAAAAATCCTATCATTATTTTAAAAGTTTAGCATCGAGAAACTATGAAGCAACCTTTAAGAAATCAACAGAACAATTTATTGTCTCCTTACTAAACCAGATATGTATAAAAAAAGATGCTGGCCAAACACATAACCTTTTCTTTTTTTTAAGTCGGTTAAAAAAATGCGTCTGTCCCGTTTTCACGGCTGGACGGATATCGATGATGAAGATTATAATTGGGCATAAGGACAGAATATGATCTGGGCTAGGATACAGGATACTTTTTATCCCAGCAGTACGTCTTCGTGGGATAATTTCCGACATCGACGCTATTTTACATGGAGCGACTGCCATCTGACCTCCACAACCCAGTTAGTAATAAAATAAACAAAAATAAACATTCCATTGTCTAACAGCAAGGAACTATGAAGCAATAAATATAAATACAGTTAACAATACAAGTGTATAATGTTTATAATATTCATAACTGGCAGGTAATGCTGTTAGACGCGAACGCATTGTATGCATGCACATTATGAGGACGTTTCAACTTTTCAAGTGATGGCGGCGGCGACTTAATTTACATTTGTGCGTGTAATATTATACTCATGGAAAAGACTGTGTTAGCAGTTAAGGAATTTCATAAAGAACGGGTTTTAACTTGCATAGAACACTGGAAAAATAATAGTAAGTAGGTAGTTCAATTCTTTTTGACTTAGCGTTTATTATTCGCATTTTTATTAACCCTCCACGCAAAGACGACGGGGTGTTATAAAGTTTGACGTTTCTATGTGTGTGTCTGTCTGTGGCATCGTAGCTCCCGAACGGATGAACCGATTTTGATTTTGTTTTGTTGGAAAGGTGAATTAGTTACTAAGCCTACATTTGTTGGACGTATTTAAATAAGCCTAAAGCAAGGTTGCGTTGGAATTGGGTAAACCAATCAAACCACCATTTGAATAATATTTTTGAAATAAATGGATGGACAAACGTATTTAACATTCAGCAGTTATTTTAATTTCTCCCTTTATAATAAAAATAAATAGTAATTTTATTACTTGTTACAGGTTACCAAGGGTTTACGTATTACCCAGTACCTGCTATCTGGGTTGTGGAGGTCAGACGGACAGTCGTCGCTCCATGTAAAGTACTGGTATTCAGCTGCATCCGGTAAGACTGGAAGCTGACCCCAACATAGTTGGGAAAAGGCTAGGCAGATGTGTAATTTTATTAACTAACAATAATCTAGTCTAATACTAATTTTGTCTTTTCCTATGCTAATCAGGAAACGCTATTAACATATTTGTAGGATATTTATTTTTAATCATTCAGTTTCCACAATGACATTTAGATCATAAACAATACCTAGAAACACATATTTTTCCTGTGTTTCTTCCTGCCTAAATATCCTCATTGGTAAAGGCAATCATACCAGTTGGTCTACTGTTGATGAACTTGTTAGCATTCAGTGCATGCGTCTGAGTCATAGTATAGGTATGTATTATTAACATACAGTATTTCAAGTCGGAACAAACGGTCGGAATCGGCTAACACACACGTGCAAGGCGTTTACACGAGTTCTAAGCATAATAGGTACAGGGCTGTAGTATCGAACCAACGTGATTAAGTTTATAAAGTGCAGTGTAACAAGTTGATGGCTATAAGAGTAGAGGAAGACCACACCGTGTGAAACGAAGTGTCTAATGAGATGACAAGTACTAGATAAGTATGGAAGACATGCTGCATCGACTCTAAATAAATTGGGATAATGGCAGCAGAATCATGATGGTGTAATACCTATGATATGACCAACTCTAACTCCGCGTTTCATTACACAAAAGGGCGTAGTTGGTTTACTGGTTACCTCTATACTGTGGCAGTAATTTTGAATATTAACAGGTCAAGTCAACAGCCTACGAATAAATGCCATTATTATTAGATTTATTAATCTTATGGGAGATTTCCCTTATGGGATCGATGAGTAGAGTTTTAATCGCGGCGTAGGTAAATCTATGATATTACACAGTGGAATGCATTGGGTTTCGAACTACGCAGGCCAGCAATGTGTTTAGTCTACGGACTGTTTTCTACAACTAACGATCTCAAATTGAGTCTAGACTTGATTTTCATTTATTTATTTAATAAACGAAAGCACTGAATTCACATGGAAGCACACTGAGATACTCGTATGTGAAATTCCAAACTATGACGATCCAATACATTAGACTTTTAGACATAAACAACCCCCCTTTTTTTTTTTTTAGGATGGGAAATCATCAAATGACTTCTCCCACTCTGGACGGAGCGGGAAGGAGTGTCAGACTTTTACTGACTAAAACCCATCCATGTTCCTTCCTCGCCCTTTATGTTCCGGGGCCGCGGTATGTCTTTCGAACAGGCTCGCAACCCCATGAACAACCCCCTTAAAACCCTAAAAGCAAAGCGCCCGACTACCTGGTGTTATAGATAGTGAACCTCAAGACTCTAATGCGAAAACTCTTGTAGAAGAATTACTAGTTTGAAGATACATGGAGTTCAAAATCTGTGCTGTTTGACAGACATTACAAATCCATTCACTAGGTTTGCGAGTCTCAAGCAAGAAGGATAATGTGCAGTTTTTAGATCAACTATGTTTTTCCGGGACATAATAATGTTTAGTACTTTGTAGTGGAGTAATTGCTATTGCTTCGTTAATGTAGTGGTCGCAAGCATGAGGTTCCAGGATAGATTTTCAGGTCGGGCAGTGTTGCGGGCCTGTGGACGGTGAGCTATGGGCTAGCTCGCCGTCCGTCCGTCTTATGACGACAGGCCGTGTCGACGGCGCCAGAGTGTTCCACGCGCGCCTCAAAGAGATGTCAGCACACAGGAAGGGCCGAAGCCTGCCGGGGCTGCGGGACTGTTCGAAAGAGTTACCGTGGCTCCGGAACATAAAGGGTGAGGAAGGAACATGGATGGGTTTTACTCAGTAAAAGTCTGACACTCCCTCCCGCTCCACCCAGAGTAGGTGTCACTTCATGATTTCCCATCCGAAAAAAAAGGTCGGGCAGTGTTATTGGGTGTTCTCAACATTCTTTTCTGTAGCAGCCTAGTTTGTTTTAGTTGCGCAGTTGATGGCAACATGATACTTGCACAGCATAAATACGCGTACAAGCGTTGTCATTTGATTATCTTTTTGGCTCGAATGGCAATCTGAATTAAATCGACCCAGAATTAAACTAAGTACGAGTTTAGCATCTTCAGTGGCATCTATCAGTTCCTGCAATTTGCAGACACACTCCAGGGGAAAGTCATCTTTTTTCATTCCAAGGAGAAAGTTGTTAGATGGTCTGTACCATCAAACTGAACGCGCATATTAAATATCAGAACATCATCATCAGCCAGTCCAATCTTAGTGGATGCAGCTGAATACCTACCAGTATTTTACATGGAGTGATTGCCTATGTGACCTCCACAACCCAGTTAATACTGGGTAATACGATACCCCTTGGTCAGACTGGTTGTCAGACTTTCGGGCCCCTGACTTCCTGTAACGACTGGTTTAATGTGCTTTCCGAGGCACAGAGGGAACTCGTCCATGTGATGGGTGGTCACCTTTCCATGGACCAACCCTGGCAAGCTCGGCCTAACCTGAAGATCGACATGAGCGTCTGTTATTATTTAGTCACCTAGCTCCCAAATAAAATATCAGATGTCCAATACAAAATTCAATATCTATTCGATCAAAATGTTTGGGACATAGGTACCTATCTAATTATTTTTTCGTGATAACGTTGTTGATTCCAAGAAGAAAGTTGATCAGTTTAAAGGTCTTTATACCTTTCTGGTACAAGCTGTCAGCGCAGGTTTTTCTTGCTACGGCCAACCAGGTTAGTCAAGGCAAGTAATGTGCTATTAATTTATGATGATTACTTTCAGGCATCGCTAATAACTCGACTGTTTGATGAAGCACCGATGTACGACAATACTAATACAATTTTGCTAGTCGAGGATGAGCTTGCTAAAGACATGAGCAATATAAGTTTCGATGCCGTCTATGCCACAAAAGATCCTAATTTGGCTACTAAATATTTAATGGAACCACTTCTCCTAGCTTTATCTAAGAACACTAAAACTATTACAACTTCACGTAGACGCAGGCCGATTAAACCCTGGATTACTCAAGGACTACTCAAATGTATGCGCCACAGAGACAATTTATTTAAGAAGCTTAGAACAGATCCAACAAATGAAATCGTCGTGGTGTCCTACAGAAGGTATCGTAATTTCTGTACAAATCTGCTACGAAAAGCAAAAAGAGATTATGAGAGACTAGAATTTGAAAAAGCAGGAAGAAATTCTAAGCAGGTGTGGCGTGTTATTAAGAGTGTCACAAACATAGGACAACTAAAGTCATCAGCCTATGATCTCATAGCGAATCATCACGATAAGCAGGACTCTATAAATCAAATTAATGATTATTTCGCGAATGTAGGGAGACGTCTAGCTGACAAAATTCATAGAGACCCTCGATCTTTTTCGCTGCCCGACCCTCAAAAGGAGTCTTTTGTAATGCTTGAGACAAATGAACAAGAGGTGGAACGATTAATCCTTTCACTTCGAAATGATTGTGCAGTTGGTTGGGACGGTATTTCTTCCAGCTTTCTAAAACGACATAAAAAAGTTATTGTGCCTCCATTGACACATGTTTGCAACCAGTGCCTGGACTCTGGTATCTTTCCAAACTGGTTTAAAAAGGCAATTCTGCACCCTATTTTTAAATCCGGAGATCGTGACCGTGTCGAAAACTATAGGCCCATATCAGTACTGCCTGCGCTGTCCAAGGTACTGGAAAAACTCATAAATTCAAGACTGGTAGCATATTTAGAAACTCGTAAAATTTTTTTCAAGTAACCAGTTTGGCTTTCGTAAAAATTTATCCACTGCTGATGCTGTTCACAAACTGGTTAATCACATAGCTCAGAAACTTGACAATGGTAAGAAATGTGTTGCAATGTTCCTGGATCTCGCGAAGGCATTCGACACGGTCTCGATTCCCATCTTAATATCTAAGCTCGAATGCCTGGGTATACGAGGTACCCAGCTATCCTTGTTTCAGAGCTATCTTACAAATAGAAAACAGAGTGCCAAAATTGGAACTTACTCCAGCAGTGATCTGAATGTAGCTTTTGGTGTGCCACAGGGCAGTATTCTTGGCCCCTCTTTATTTTTAATCTACATGAATGACCTGTGCTGCCTCAGTCTGGAAAACGGTAAAATATTTTCGTATGCGGACGATACAGCTCTCGTATTTGCATCGGACAACTGGGAGGAGGCATATCGCCTTGCTCAGAAAGGTTTCGATACAGTCAGTGAATGGCTTAAGAACAATTTGCTTACCCTAAACATATCGAAAACAAAAATAATAAATTTTTCGATTCGAAATACCAATGTGTCCGTTACAAACTCACTAAATGTTGCTGCCCAGGTGACACAATCTAATGGTAATAGTGACGGCATTGGCACCCATGATCACAGTAACATTGAACGAGTCACCTCGATAAAGTATCTTGGCATAGTGATTGACTGCAACCTTACTTTCAAAGAGTACATAATACTTCTATCAAATAGAGTGCGCAAACTCGTGTACATTTTTAAACAACTACGCAATTCAGCAGAGGCTGTTGTCATGAAAATGACATATCAGGCACTATGTCAGTCAATTCTGGTCTATTGTATCTCCTCTTGGGGCGGGGCAGCCAAGTCCCACTATATTCAGATTGAACGTGCGCAGAGAGCGGTTCTTAAGGTGTGCTGTTCCAAGCCAAGACTTGATGGCTGGATGGATGCTTGACGGTGGGATAAAGTCTTGGCTTGGAACACCAAGCCAAGACTTTATCCCACCGTCAAGCTCTATGAATATTGTCAAGTCCTTACGGTTAGGCAATTGTTTGTATTGACCACTGCTATTAAGCAACATTCTATTTCTAACTTTTCACAGCAAACTAATCGCCGTAACCGTCTAGTTGCCTTAACTACTCCTCTTAAAACTTCTTTTAGTCAAAGATTTTTTGTTTTCCTCGGACCCTATCTTTACAATAAATTAAACCAAATTCTTTCCATACACTCATTGAACAAACATAATTGTAAAATAGCTTTACATGCCTGGCTCCAAAGCCAAACATATACTGCCACAGAAGCCCTCTTTAACGTATTAGTCTAATCAGACTCATCCACGAACACTCTCTCCAACACATAAACATACACACATACACTCACGCGCATACACACACACACAAACCTACATTCATCAAAACCATACATACTTTTTATTAACTTTTTAATTTGTTTTACTTAGATTAGTCTATTACTCTCTTTTGTTTCTTTTTATTTTAATAAGCTCACTAATTGTTGAAATTTTTGTTATTTGCTGTGATACCAGATGTAAGCTATCAAATGTGTAACTTTAAACAGGTGGGGACCTGGTGACCTGTATTACAGGTGTTACTACCTACCACAGGCACCAGCGATCCACAACCAAAAATCGTTGGCTACTGCTTATGTGTAAATAATGTTTGTATTTTTTGGCTTGTGGTGAGAAATAAACACTTTTTATTATTATTATTTCCTTTATTCATTTCACATTCACATTTTTTATATTTTTACATATTTCTTAAAAAGAATGAGTAAAAAAAAACATTTAAAAATATAAAAAATAGTGGTTCACCGGTATCGGGAGCAGGGTCCAAGCTACCGGTGGTTAGGGCCGCAGAGACAGGAACCTCCTCACAATGCGAGCCGTGTCGAGGAGTACTGCCTTCTGAATCAGGCCCTTGATCCAGCCGCCTAAAGAGAGCTTCGATAGATGGTCATCGAAGCTCTTGGCAATAAGGCCATTGGCCGTCACGACTATCGGCACAATGATAACCGAGTTCATATTATTCTTATTATTATTATTATTAGTCGTAAAGTGGTGTTATCTTAATTCAGGATACCTTTAGTTGTTATGTTGTTTATGATGTTGTGATGAGGAAAACTTATTTTTTCCCTATGATTAGACGCGACATTAATAAAATACAATGAGACAATGGTATGCAGTGGCTAAAGTAGATACGTACTGGTAGCCGGTAGGTAAGCTAATTTTTAATGTATTACTAACTCGAAATTCTAGTGATTCATTCACTGGGATCTAAGAAACGTGGTCTTATCGTAGCGTGGTGTAAATTTAATTCTCTCTAGCACTTACTAATATTTGTGTATCCTTGAAGATTATAATAGACTAGATATATCATCGGAATCCGTTCAGTCGTTTGTTGGGTGTGAAGGTAACACTGAGATACTGACAGGCAAACGTATTTTGCATTAAATCATAATATCAGGATCAAGAGGTTTGGAAAGAGAAAGGGGAGGCTTTTGCCCAGCTGAGGGACATTCACACAGGCTAACAAAAAAAAACAATATACAAAGGTCAAGATGAGGGATGCTGCAATAATAATTTCTTCGGTTCATCCCTTAATCACCATTTTTTTAGTGAGAAATGGTCTGGCTAGATAGAAAAGTTTAAGTATAGGTAAAAAAAAACAGAAATGATGCAACTACGATCTTGTCTTAGATTCAAATTAATATCATTGGTAGTCATCGATCGAGAGTGAAAACAAGCAGAGCGTTGTCCAAGGCAGAGGAAACGCTAAGAGGAAAAATTATCTAGTTTATAAAATTAAGACTTTCTACCCGAACTGGCCTGCAGCATGTTACAGCTATACGTTAACCGATGTACGTCATTCGTGGTCTAGTGCACACATTTACATAATTCTTTTAGCATTATTTGTAACAGCGGCAGCGGGTTAAAGCGACGATAACAGATACACAAATAACTCCGCATAGGTAATCTGGGAGTGGAATGACACAGCGACTTCAGAATGACGAGTCTGGCGACGGATTGTTGAGTGTCAAATGGAGGACATGACTGTGCCGTCACAAAAAGGGCACAGAATTTTATACATACTACTACAGGTGTCTCAACATTTACGCAATATTTGAATTGAATCGTCGAAAAAATGACATCCACGGCTTTGCTGGGACATCATCACCCGCCTAGCCTTTGTTGGGTTCGGCTCCCAGTCTTACCGGATCCATTAATTTCGTTGATGCAGTGTTGAACGTCTTCCTTCAATGGTGGGTTTGTTGTCATGGATCTTTGACTTCAAATAACCCCATAAAGTGAAATCTAGTGGTGTTAAATCATCTAGGGGGCTAATTATGATCACCGAAACGAGAGAGTACACGTCAGAAAATATAATCTGCAGTTAGGTTTTTTTTTTTTGTATAATTATGCAGTTATTGAATTATTTCACGGACTGTATGGCGTTGTTCTCGAATGTATTGCTCCATTTTTAGGGTGCCGTAGCCAAATGGCAAAATACGAAACCCTTATGGATTCGTCATGTCTGTCTGTCTGCCTGTCCGTCCGTATGTCACAGCCACTTTTTTCCGAAACTATAAGAACTATGCTGTTGAAACTTGGTAAGTAGATGTATTCTGTGAACCGCATTAAGATTTTTACACAAAAATAGAAAAAAGAAAACAATAAAATTTTAGGGGTTCCCCTACTTAGAAGTTAGAACTGAAACATTTTTTTTTCCATCAATATACTGAAACAATTTTTTTTTCATCCATACGTGTCTATGGATGGGTCTTAAAAAATGATTTGAGGTTTTTATTATCATTTTTTTCTAAACTGAATAGTTTGCGCGAGAGACACTTCCAAAGTGGTAAAATGCCCCCCCCCCCCCCCCCCCTGTAACTTCTAAAATAAGAGACGGATAATACTAAAAAAATATATGATGTACGGTCGAACAAGCTATTTAGTTTAAACTTTACAATGTAATTTGTGGGTTAAACTGTAAACCAAATAGCTTGTTCGACCGTACATTAGCATGTAAACTTCCACCTAAAATTGGTTTGAACGAGATCTAGTAAGTACCTACCTAGTTTTTTTTTAATACGTCATAAATCGTAAACCGCAATTTACCTTTCATTCAATCAACTAACTTTTATATTATGTTACTTGCTGCTACGGAACCCTTCGTGGGCGAGTCCGACTCGCCTTTGGCCGCTTTTTACTAACCCTAAGCTCTCACACTGTAGTTTTTTTTGGCCGCCAAACCTTTATCGCACATTATGGCGGATAAAGTATGACCCACGCTAGACCGTGCCGGGTCCGAGCAGAGTGTCGGCCGTAGCACAAATCCATTGTCTAGCTAGAGTCTAGCGACACTCACGCTTCCGAGCCGCTACCGTCTAGCTGCTAGACGGTAGCGGCTCGGAAGCGTGAGTCTGTCCATGTCACCGTAAAATTGTCAAACAAGTTTATTTTTTTTATTTTTTTTTATTTTATTTATTAGGGACAAAAAAACAGTTACATGTTCAGGTTTAAAATTATGAGTACTTAAATAAATAGGTAAACATGTAACCCACACCATTGTCCACGGATTAATAAAGTTATATTGTAATCTCTCTAGCGATGTTGTAAACTCTCGAAATATTGTCAAACGAACATACTGCTTACAATAAAACGCATTATTTTTCGTGAAATGCCTGCGATGGTAATCAACTCACGTGGTGTGGAGGGAAGGACGGGTCCCCCTTGCCCAGTGGTACCACTCTCATGAAGAGATAATGTACCATTCCTGAGAAATACCGGTTAATATAACCTAACCTTAAAACACTTTATATTCCCCTAAAAAGCGTAGTCGACGGAGCCCCGCTTCGCGGAGCCCCTATTTCCGAGTGCAGGGTTTAAAGGAACCTAACTGACCTAACGGGGGGGTGCCCCAAGTCCCGATTATGGGGGCAGAGATACTTCCGTATGTTCAGTTGACAATATTTCGAGAGTTTACAATATCGCAATTTTACGGTGACATCCACACAAAATTGCACCGTCAACACTTGGCTCGGACCCGACAGTCCAACACGGTCTAGAGTGATTCAAGCTTTATAATAATCTTGGGAAACACTACATAATAAATAAATGCGGAATTTAACTCTGCCTGTCACCTTTTGATGCCTCAACGGGTGAGCGGATTTCAATGAAACTACGTAGAACAAACTTATGTTCTCGAAGGATAATTTAAATAGCTGACCATAACACTAATATTAAAATTTTATCAGCCTAGGGTAATTTAGGAACAGTCACATGAGTATTTTCTCGATTTAGCAGCCATTGAACGACATCAATATCTGACCGTAACCGTGGCATTTCTTGCCGGTTCTTCTCCATAGGAAACGATAATTTCGTTTCAAAACTGCATGTAGGTTTACATTCCTCTGTCGGGGCTGCGGGACTGTTCGAAAGAGATACCGTGGCCCCGGAACATAAAGGGCGAGGAAGGAACATGGATGGGTTTTAGTCAGTAAAAGTCTGACACTCCCTCCCGCTCAGCCCTGACCGGGAGGAGTCATTTCATAATGTCCCATCCAAAAAAAAAAAAAAAAAGAAAAAAAAGGTTTACATCCCCAGATTGTAACAAATATGTGATCGCAATTATTAGCAGGTAAACTGGTAGGTACGACAGCAGTGCAGTTGTATGGTTTCAGTTCTCAGGTTACAAAATCGCTTAATACTAAAAATCACTATGGCTTAATGAAACGAGTTCGCTAGACCACAGAATATTGACGGCCAAAGTTCAGAGGGGAAAATTTAAAAGCCTCATGGCCTTTCACTTGAAAATACATCATGGTGTTAAATGTCGAACTAAAGGTCAGCTCAGCGGCTAGCTGCTTTTCCGCTTTTAACAAGCTAATCAAGCTATACTCGTACAAACCAGTGAGGATAATGTATATCTTGATGTGTCGCCGTGTGCACCGTGTGACCCACACGTCGGTTTCATTGTTACCCTACTACCTACGGCGGCGAAGCCAATAGGTGGTATGCCAATATAGGAAGCGTTATGATTTTAGCAGTCTATTATGTGTATGTTTGTATACGTATGTGTGTAATAAAAAGATTGTAAGTAATATTGTCATTCACATTAAATGTATAAGAAAAATTTCAGCTCAATCGAATGACAACTGTTTTAAAATTCAGTTATCTACTAAACTAGACTCAAACAAAAAAAAAACAGCGAAAGCTAAATAAAAACCGAAACTACCGAGATTGTAGCTCATCGCCATTGTTTTCGTCTTGTCTGTACAATATTTTGGACACAAAGACATGAAAGCAGGCATTATTTCTTTGACTTAGTCTGGGGTTCATCATCATCATTTCCGTCAAAACCGTCCGCTGCTGCCTCCCCCAAGTATCGCCACATTTACCGATCCTGTGCGTTTCGCATCCAGCGGATACCCGCAACCTATACCAGGTCATCGATCCCCCTAGTGGGAGGCCTTCCAACGTAACGAAGGGACGCAGTCTGGGGGTTACTTTTCCATTAAACCGCGTTTTTCTTTTGAAGGCGGTTTAATGGAATAAAAGTGGCAGTCGGCACTGTAAATAAAAATGTGAGCATTCCATGAGCACTTCTAAGATTGCGTTGACGCATTTTAACGGATAAAAAGATTTAGATAATGTTTGGCAGAGGTCTTTTTTATACCTTTATCCCATAATTTTACCCCTCCACACGGTCGAAAGCGCGAGCCAAAGTATAGCCTATCCTATATGGGCAATTTGAAAACTTTAACTATTAACCAATACACGTACCTACAGGCTTGTGCTCACGCAACAGCAGCATGCATGAGAGAATAGTAAAAAGGTAATTAATTAGCTATGGACTAATTATTCTATTATTACGAAATGTACCTAAACGTCACATGTTTGAATATGGTCTGTATGTATTATAATCGACATAACATCACGCTTGTAAGCCCCTACGGGTTAGACAGAGGTGTATTTGATAGAACTTTTTCGTCAGTTGTGTTTAATCTCACGCATTAACTCTGCCATCAACCGGGACAAATCCCGACTCCATGGCAACTACTGACTTTCTCGTAAAATCAGTCAGTACCTAAATCATCATCATCTGCCTAGCCTTTTCCCAACTATGTTGGGGTCGGCTTCCAGTCTAACCGGATGCAGCTGAATACCAGTATTTTACATGGAGCGACCACCTATCAAACCCAGTTCATACTGGGTAATACGATACCACTTGGTAAGACTGGTTGTCAGACTTTTTGCGCCACAGCCTACCGTAACGACTGCCAAAGATGGACAAATGACAGCCGGGACCAACAGCTTAACGTGCTTTCCGAGGCACGGAGGAAACTTGGTATGTAAGGGTGGTCACCCATCCTCAGACCAACCTAGGCAAGCAGAGTTCAACCTAAAGCGTCCGGAGCGGCTGTTATTATTTAGCCACGAGCTCCTTCATCAGTACCTAAATAACGTCAGTAAAATGTAAGTGCACAACTTACATTATTGCTGTAACAATAGTAACACAACAATGGTAACAGTTGCTACTTAAATAGTAACAAACAAGAAATGATACAAATACACACAAATGAAATTTTCACAAGAGATAAATGTGTCAAAATACATCAGCATGGATATGAATCATTCAGTACATTGATAACATAATCAGTGGCTTCTACAGAAGTTAATTGCATTACACAAACATTTGAGGAGCAATGAATGTGGACTTTAATTCCTGTCACTAACTATACCAATCATTTTGTTCATTATAATGATTGCATTGCTGTTTTACCAATTTAATACACTACACAATTTTTTTTTGAACAAAATGAAGAAAGTAGTAGTACGCTGAATGGTTCCCACTTACTCAGTACATCTTTTAAGTTTTTTACCACAAAAAGTCAAAATTCCATATTGCTCAACCTCGTAACTTATAAGCGTATTAATATACCTAGCCTATGTCCTTCCCCATTTTGAAATATATCTCCTTGCCAAATTTCATTCCGATCTGATCAACCGTTTAGTTGTGAAAAGGTAGCAGACAGACAGACAAACAAGCAGAGTTACTTTTGCATTCATAATATTATATATATTATATTATAGTATGGATCTGGCAGTTATACAAGGTGTCGCTATGCAACCTGGTCAAAGTCAGGGTGCGCTACAGACCATCAAACTGAACAACTTGCTCCATGGGACCACCAGCATATTCGAGTAAAATATAAACATGGGCCCCATACCATACCAAATGTATGAGACAGCTGATTTTAATACTGCTTGGTTCAACTGCTAAGTAACACGTTTAAATCTTGGTCTATGAATTTGGATGTAACATTCAAAACTTCAGTTTTTAATTATGTTCTAAATTGATGTCTGTATGTTTAGGATAATATTGTGAAGTAATCAGGACCCCGTCAGGTAGTCAGTCATAACATCCTCAGCATGCATTGGCTTCTGATATGACCAACTCTCAAGAATCTGTGTTAATTGTCTTTAATATCAAGTATGTTTTCCGTAAGAGTCAAGGACTTTTAACTTGCAGTAAGAATGGGCTGTTTCTGAATAGTAAGACACAGAAAATAACTTGTTTTTCCTTCAGGTAAATCAAGGACTACTTAGAAGAAAAGATTGCCTATGTTTTAATAACATTTGCTTATATTGTAAAGGATTTTTTTAATTTATTAAAAAAGCTGTAATTTCTACAAACAAAGCATGAATTATATTTTTTATTGTCTAGTGAGAGGCAGAAAAGAGTTTTTATCTTATCTGTAGTTGTTTAACAGATAGTGAGAAAGTTGAAATTGATGTTTTCTGTTCGTGACTTAGTATGCAAACTAAAGGTAGGTGACTTCTAAAAGTGTTGGTGGATATTTTCGTAACAAATTGTCTTAAAAAGAGATTTTAAAAACTTTAATTTTATTAGTATGTAAATATTCATATTGATGGACAATTCAATGTGAGGGCAATTGGGGGTCGCCTATGTCCAGCAGTGGATGTCTTTTAGCTGAAATTATGATGATGATAATTCATACTGTCAGAGATTGATTGAGATTAAGACTGCCCATTGTACACAACCTTTAAATATGTTTGTTCTTTTATAAATAACTCCAATTAGAATTTCCAAAGTAGTGCAATGAAGTTAGGACAAGGTAAATAAGTGTACTTACTAGGATTTATTAGATTCGCGCTCTTATATTCAATACGAGAATCTTCAAAAATCTTGCTATGTGTTGGGTTCAGGAAGGCCAGCTGTGGCGGCGTTTTGTCCACGACCCGCAGACCACTCACCAAGTCATTGGTTATCAAGTACTCCACAAGGTTCCGCCCAATGAAACCGCACCCTGAATCAAAATCACACCTATAACCGACGAAAGAGAATCCTCTCAGGCCGGATGACTAACACCAAGAGACCGTTACGAGAAGAAAAAAAAAAAACAATGTTACTTTACACCTTATAAACAATATCTTTTAGCTGAGGATTTTTTGCTGTTTTCAGTATATTTACTCCATGTAAAAGAAATTAATTACCTCCTAAGACCACAACTCGTGGTTTCGAATTATCACCGGCACAATCAGACATTTCGCTAAGCCGTTTCACTAAAATGAATGACAGTTAAAGTTTTGACAGATCAGTCAACAGCCAGCTATGAAGTGAAAATAATACCAGTTAAAACATTATTTTTACTACTAATTTAGTATTTTTAATGCTTAATGTTTTGAAGAAAATAGCGTCGTCTTTAGTAAGTTCTCGAATGACTTCCAGTGTTTTTTTTAAAGTAAAACAATAACTTTTATGTTTTTGTTTATATTAAAAAAAGAAAGTGCTTACTTACAATAAATTCATGTAAAGAAACAGTCTCTTGGACACTTTTTTTTTTAATAAACTAATAAGTATTAAATAACTGACAATTTTTAAATCTTAAACTTTGGTGCTATGGATTTACTACGTCAGTTTCTTTCTTCTCTGCGTTTGACTTTGGATCTGATGGTAAAAGAAATGCAACAAGTAGTCCACCTGAAACAATAAAGCAATAATAAATTAAAAATTTGAACATTAAACAATTCTGAAATTCTAATTGGCCTACATTCTAAAATAAAAGACAAGCCATTCTAAGTCACAAATTGTGACATCTGTTAGTATTGGCCCCATCCTTGTTCTTATTCTTTATTCTACTTACTGATGACTAGGGCAACGTATCCGCCTAACATGGGCGTGCAGTAGTCTCTTTGTAAGCTGGCGATGATTTGCACGCTGAAGAAGCCGGAGCCGCGGGCTACTATCACCGACAAGCACGTCGTCATACCTCTGGAATAAGTAGTTAATCGCAGATAACTCAATAAGTAGTTATGCCGCTTTCAGTTTTTTTCGTAGACAGTATGAAGAGACAATTTAATGAGTTGAGAATAAAAATATTTTAAATAGATAAGCGACTGAAAAAATTATGAGTAGGTAAGTCAAAAAATTATTTAAAAAAATTTACCTTAAATGCGTGGGGTTCAACTCGACCAAATACGTATTGACGTTGCCCAATATCAGTGTAACGTAGAGGAACAAGAAAAACAACGCCATGCTGAGCATCGGAACTCTGATGAAGAGTAGCATGACACCGCAGATGGACGAAATAGTGAACACTAAGAGTGTCAGCGTTTTCTTGCCAAGTCCAACCAGGAAGGACAATAGGACTAACAATATTGCTGCTGATGCGGAGTATACCATAGTGGCGTACAGTGCCTTCGGCTCAATAATTCCAGTGCATTCTGCAGATTCCTGTGAAATAAGAATAACAATTAAGGTTTTTCCTTAACTCACTTCATTAATCAAGAAATGGTAGTTTATTGGGTTCAATGTGTTGGCGTACTTGCTGTAGTGTTACCAGATTATTGATTAATTTGTAGATTATTTTTATGGATATACAAATTTCCATCGTTAAACATACTGAGAACTATAAAAATGAAATGAAATGAAATTTATTTATTTGCCAGAATATAGGTGCTTACAATACATGGTAAAATAAAAATAAAAATAGGTAGAAATAGGTAATTAAATTCATGATAGATAGAGTTGATTCATTTCGTTAGGGAACTATTAATCTATCTTACAGTGCTGTTAGAATGAGTCCTGATACTCTGACTCGCAACTTCGCAAAACGTGCGACCGTGGTGGTCCTCCCCGCTAGCAAAATATGCGTTTGCTATAGTTGGCACCCACATTGTGTAGCCGGTTTGTCTGGTAATAGAAATTATAATTATGTTGATGCTTCTTGTGAATGTGATTTATTAATGTTTTCGCGAGATTCCCTTTGCAAAGTTGCAAGGTTTTAATTTAAATTAGTAGAAATTAATGAAAAATGAAAGGTCTCTCTGGGCTTTGTTCGGAAACTGAAATTAAATAGAACATATTTCGATAAAACCAATTTTTGTTGAGATTTATGAGTAATTGAATACCCGATACGTAGATAGTTAAACTTACGTCATGTATGAAGTTAACAATAAGTAGTATAGTATAGCGGAGTTCTTTAATAGAGGAGGTTTGAACAGAGGGGCTGTTTGATTCCACATCTTCTTCAACACTGAAGTTCCAGTACTGTCCACAGGCGGTTCTTCGAGGTAGACATGCTTTACCTGAAAAACGAGATTTTCTGTCGTCCTTTATTAAAGAAAGACGCCTAATTCTGCCTATTCTTACAGCAAAACATATGAACGCTAAGAACATAATATGTCTGAGCACGCTCGTATCAGATAAATGAATAAGTTAGTTTTGTGTACATCAGAAAGCAAAATAGAAGCACGTGCGAGCGTAGCGAGCTCGAAAATTTTTGCTTTCTTGCTCTGATGGTCGATTTTTCTATGTATTTTCTTTTCCGTTGCAACCTTGCACCATGCTGCCGGCGCCCATGGAACTTCCAAAACTGTGTAAAATAGCTGTAATCTACTTACTATAATTTACGTATTTCGCAGTAGTTATGATCCCGTTTATTTTTAGTCAGATTTCTGGGGCGGGGGGGGGGGGGGGGGATAACAGCTAACTCCCCCCACCCTTGTATACGTGCGTACTTTGTGTCGGTACCTTTAATTCGCAGTACGCACGTTGCTTGAGCGTGTGGATTGGGCAAAAGGTAAAGCCATAGTTTCAGACGGTTAACAAGTATCCCTCAATGATTCAGATACTCACAGTATAACAATACTTCTTAAACCCGGTGTTGCTCTTGTATATTGACTTAAACACCTCCAAAGCCTCGTCGTGCCTGTTTCTACTGAGCAAGTACTTCGGGCTTTCCTTCAGAATAATAAGATATAAGATACCGAGCGCGCTCGGTAAACAGATGACTTGTAACAGCAACCGCCACGGTCTGTACACCACTCCCAGCCATGGTATCTCGTAACCGAAGCTCAGTTTAAATATTGGTAGAGCGAAGGCTGTGAAACAAAATAAGAAGTTAAATAAATTTTGCAGATGATTTTCTTCAACCACAATCCCCAACGTCTTGAGGTTGAAGGTATTCATTTTGTGATGCGATTCAATAAGAGAATGTTAAAATAGCAGTGAGTGGTAGTAGCCACGGAATCCGGATTCGTGTCTGGTTTTTAGCAATAGGCTCGTCCTTTAACCCTTTATGGGGCTCTGTCGATATATTCGACACCATACTTTTTATTCATTTATTTTTAAACTGCTAGGAGTCTGGTACTGCGATAGTCTGTATTCGATTCGGACAGGTTATAGCAATAACAAAACGCAAAAAGAAAAAAAAAGGAAGGCTGACATTGACAGCTGATGACATGTCATGTGATTATTTGGCGGCTTTTTTAAGTGAAAATTTTATCTAAGTACATCTTCGCGAAAAATGAGTAAAAAGGTAAGTTTTCTTTTATGATTTGTTCTAAATATTATAAATATTGCAGCTAAGTCAGTAGTACAGACATTATTACGTTTTTACATACACATTCAACGAAAAATTATGCCGTCAATATATTCGACACTGCCCGCCCAGGGCTGGGCTAGGATTTGTATTGTAATTTATTGAATATAATTTTTACAATTAAAATTATGTACCTATAAGTATTTGGTAGTATAATGTCATATTTACTTATTATAGGTGATCCCATTAGAGAAGTTGGAAGATACTCTCGCAGACTTATTTGCTCTGTCAGACGGCGAAAACTCAGAAGACGGCAATGAGAGTGATGAGGACGAGAATGAAGCAGTTTTCACATCTTTTACCAGTACAGAGCTTGAGGACATTTTAGGTGGATCTGGATTGAATGAATCACAGTCAAGAATTTCAGCAGTTTCAAATTTTCCGTCATCTTCCAGTATGGATATAGCTGCCACACATGATAATATTGCAGGTAGTACTCAACCTACTCCCTCTAATTCTATGTCTTCAATCATAAGACCTGTTGCACCTGTGGTTACACAATCTGATGACGCAGATAACAGTTCGGAAGATAACTCAGAAGATGATGGCGATGAAGAGTGGAAAAAAGTGCAGTTTCCACACATTCCGTCTACTGAGAAATTTGATGACATTTTACTGCGACCATCACAATTTTTTCATGCCATACATGCCAATGGAGCTACCCAAATACAGAAGGTGCAGAGCATGCAGCAACAAAAACCTCAACAAAACATCCAAAATACAGTGCACAAAATGCCAAGTTCCATTGTGCATTGTACCATGCTTTGCTCAGTTCCATATACCCTGAAGGGCAGCGTCGAATATGTCGACACCATGTATTTTTTTGAAAAAAAAAAAAAAAAAAATCTTAAAATTAATAAAAAAAATATAGTTTTCGCATACAAGTGTTTTTATTTCATTCCCCCAGCCAGGAGCTTCTGCCCCTTAAAGGGTTAATACGTGGGACTTAAACTTAACTGGTCAAATGTGGGTTTATTATTACAGGCGCGATGTTATGTTAATGTTATGATTTGTCATGTGGTAAATATAAAGTTCTTACAGCAAATGGTCAGCTGCGTGACCATAATGGCGCTGGCCATCAGGAACATGAGCCTGCTACGATGTCTGATGGGCACACTCTCCGCAAGCAGAACGAAGCCTGCTGCGTTCACAGATGTTGAGCTGAAACCGTCAATGAAAAAAATCTGTTCTCATTTTTGAGAATCATCTCAAAAACATATAAACATAATAAATGTAGCTTAATTAAGTGTTGCCATATAGCGTAGTTATTGATGTGGTAGTTTTATATGTTTACCTACCAGTGTCGGTTTTTAGACAGACAGGTGGTTTCCCTTATTAATTAAATAAACTACATAGCTGTAAACAAACTAAACTTACAATGAAACAGAAAGAAACTTTAGTATGGCCAGCGACAAGAAGTTGGGTGCCATGGTTGATGCTAAGCTGAAGATGAAGCCGACTGGCATGGCGATAAGTAGTGTCTTCCGACGACCCCTAGTATCAGCGCACAGGCCCCATGGATAGGATGAAATGATCACGCCTGCAGATCATAATGAACCGTCATAAAAAAGTTAAATTCAAACACACAGGTGTTTAAAATATAAATTGCCAAAATGAGAGTATTGAGATAAATGGACTTGGGGGCAAAGGACAATCATTAGGTTACGTTTATTTCAAAAAAGAAAAAGCAACTTCAAAATCAGAAAAAAGTGACAAATAACTTTAGATTCAAAAGACGGTGACAAAAATACTGAACGAAACAGACTAGTTTTTTTAATAAAGTGGAATTACCTAGGTACACCACACTTGGGTACTTATATCAGATTATGAAAAACTATTACTATTTGACTTACCTTGAAAATCGTACTCAAGAACTCTCATTTGATTTTGATTCTTTTGCAAGTCGCTTCACGTCGTTGTTGCAACTATTTGCACAGGGCAAATGATTGCGAAAACTACAAGAGTATACGTGTACTCCTTACCTATGAGTGGTATAGCAGATAACAACCCTTGTTGCGTATTGCTGAGTGACATATCACATGCCAGTGCTGGCATGGCCACAGAGAAGCCGAAGATGTCCAGGGACATCGCTAGGATCAGCAAGCAGCAGACTATCAGCATACCCACATTGTATTTGCCAAAACCTGGTAGGAAAATAAAATATAAAGGATGTAAAACACCTCTTCACGAAGCCGAAAGGCACTTGTTCTCCCCATCATTGCGATATTTTTTTGTTCTGCACCATACCTGAGAACCTTCTAGTTACGGACATATTATAGGGGGACAAAGTTACAACTATTTGACAAGATTTTTTTAAATACAAGATTTTTGGAACGAAGTTCCTTATCGCGCGTTCTGAAAGGGGGCTAGACGGAAAAAAATCTTAGGAAAAAGTTGTCACGACACTTTTTTTCTTTTTAAAAATAAATGAAGGTTGCAATGCGTTTGTTTCATTTCTATTTCGCATTGAACAGTGTGGTGTCGCGACGATTATTTTTGTTGAGTGAACATTATATTTGTTAATAATAAAAAAAAATATTATTATAACTTAAGGCGACTACACGAGCTAAACGCGAGTATTATAATTACTAAAAGTATATGATTCACTGCTATAAACAAGACCAGAAAAATATATGATATTCTTCAGGATATATGCTAGCATGATACTGTTTTGAAAACATAATACAATTAATTTGGCTCGATAAAAAGAAATCACGAACTTACCTCTAAAAATATCTTACAAACAATAGAAAACATACTAATATGCATGCGATCATTCTGATTTTTTGGCAAATGATTCTACAAGCAATATATTAGCATGATACTGTTTTAGTTTTTTAATCCAATCAATAGTTTTTTTGTAAATCGATCGCTGTCAGTTGTGACTGGTCATCTCTTAGTCGCCATGGTTTATTTGAATTATTTAGTTTTTGAGTTGTATTTTATTTTTGTTTTGCTATGGACACTTTTAACGTGCACATCTTGCTACATTGTTCTCACATAATATACCATCTCAACATGAATGATGTAACCAAGATTTTGTAACAATATTTTGATTTAAAAGAGTGTCCATGGAGTTTCTTGCCCGTTCTTCTCCATAGAGATCTACGCTAGGGAATGGGCAACTACAGTACTTTCACAGTTTTTATGTCTTGTGACTGGGACTGTAGCTACTTTAAATGTTCATTTTTGTTTCGACAATTCAAAAGTGCCTGTAACTGGCCTACTTGAAATAAATGCTTTGATTGATTGATTGATTGATTGATTGATCGAAACCACTCATTTCGCGCTATTTGGCCCGCAGTGGCTGACGTAACAACCACTTTGTAGTGCAAGCTGATTAGAACTTTATTCTAACAGCATTTCAAACGAAGTTTGAACCACCACAAATAGAGTTGCTAATTTAGCTCGTATAGGCGCCTTAAAAAAATAAAATTTTATTACAATTCCTTCACTAGTTAATCGAAAGAACTTCGTTCCATCCGGGTGTCCCTTGACACCTCTCAAGTTTTTTGTAAGATTTTGACTTTTAACACCTCCACGACCCCGGGTACTATTCAATCTATCCATCAGCACAATGTTTTAAGTGCGTTACATTGAGTTCTACCTCAAAAAAAAGATGTTTCCCAGCAAAAAAAATTGCGTCAAGTTACTTATTTTAATGTACAGAATGCTTGGTTAACGGCTTTGTGATGAGGTGGTTTACACCCTGTATGTTGGCAGCACTGAGGTGAGAATTTCTGGAGGGAACGTTTCTGTCAACAGTCAAGGAGAAGTTTTGATGTTAGACATTTTTATTCGTTTACTGCCGACCCGTATTCAAAATCGTTGTGTAATTTTGTTATGTCGTGCTACGTGCAGGAGAAGCGAGGCCTTACCCTATTTTTTAACCAAATATAAAAACACACGAGTGTTATTTATTAACTGAATAGTGGTCCCGCCATTTTGATGTCAAATAGCGGTACCATTTTATTTTTTTGAATTTGCATGAGTGTAGAATTTTACTATTTTAAGAAATAGGTAAGTAGTAGAATTAATGTCCTATTCGCATGATATTCGAAAATGTGGCGGGATCCTGTCATGTCATGTTGACGTTCATAACATCTTATCTGCTCTTAGATAACTTGTGTAAAATTTATCTCAGAATATTCATCAGCCAAGGTGAACATCTATGTTTAGGTACTTATATATTTTTATTTTATCTATAGCAATACCTATGTCTGATAATAGAAGCCGGTGCCATGACTGTGCTGTTCTTCTTAACTCCGAAACGGATTTTTTTATGACACTTGCAGCATCATTTTATGAGAATTTATTTTATTTCGCGTAAGTATCAAATACCTACATAGTAATAAAGTTACAAAGAAGAATTCTTCGTGTTTTATTAAGTTAGAAAATCACTCATAAAATAGTCGAAGAAAATCGATTCAATAAATAGATAGCTCTAATTTTATATTCTAAGTTATAAGTATGTTTACTTAGGTAAGTACGTACTACTATAACGTACAAAAACCGCCTTCATCAATAATTTAAGGCTGTCATTGCAAAGAGTTCCGACAACATTGGAACAAGTTGCAATGACGATTCCGCAGGTGTACTGAACGACTATTTTTAATACAGTTGCGAAAAAATGAAGCAATTTAATAAAATAATAAACTCAACTAAGCAACTAAAATGGCGCCAACCGTAGAATATAAGCAGAGTTTTTTTTTTCTTCACCCATTTTGGTAGGCAAAGGGAACTATCCATACAGCTTAGTCTTCAGTAGATTTTTTTATTGATATGAAATGAAAATGAAATTTAATGAGATGAAATGAAACCTAACCTAACTCATTCAATTAAATCATTAAATCTGATTCAATATTGAAATAAAGTAGTAGCTTCTTTTTAGAAATATACGTATTTGTATGAATCACAACAACTCTTTAGTCAAAACTTCATGGTTGGTTTTTCTTTTTAATAGACATTATTTTGACAGTTGGGAAAGAGAACGCACGAGTTCGGGAAGGTAAAAAAAGCACTAGTAGGTATGTAATAGCCCACATCCCGAACGCTATACGTCCCTGCAATACACCACTTTTTGAGCAACTGTATTAAAAATATTTATTCAACTCACTTACTCGTGAAGTGAGCCTTATTACACAGTTGCGTTCTTAGGGCCTTAGACCGAACTATATCTATTCTATTTTTGATTATGGCAAGTGCTGTCGATGCCAATGTCGACAATTCTGCCAATGTCAGAGGTGAAATGAGAAAGCAAGAGATGTATATAGAAAAGGAAAGAAAGAGAGAGAAAAAAAAAAAGAGAAGAATAAAAAAAAAAAAAAGTCAATAACTCGTTGTAAAACTTGTTGTTGGGTTAGTAGGACAGCACTGAAACAAACAAGAATATACATATACATAAATAATTATAATTGTTAATAACATTAAAATTTAAAACGTATACCACACCAAATATAATTTTATAATTTAATATTATTAAGACGGATAAAAATCATCAGCGTTTGGAGCAATTCTGGAGAGGAGTATGTTAAAAGGGAAGGGAAATTAATTGGCACAGGAATCTTTAATTTGGGGAGACGACTATATAAGTCGTAGGATGAATCGTTGTTGATGCAATCGAAAAAAATGTGTTCCAAGCTACCCTCATCCAATCCGCATTCGCAGAGGGACGAGTCCTGCACACGAATTTTACGAAGGAAAACTGGAGAACAGCAAAAGCCTAGGCGAATTCTACATAGTACCGAGATGACACTTTTAGGTACCTTCTTATAATGGTAGAACCATGGTTTCGGTTTTATCAGCGGTTGGACCGCGAAGTAAAAACTACCTTTCCTTTTGCTTGAGCTGTTCCACAGTTCCTGCCACGAGCTTACCAAATCCGACTTGGGAAGGTTTAGTAGATCATAGCCCTGGTGATTAAGGTGTTTAAGGTCAGCAGTTGGGGAGGTGCATGCGTCCTTAGCCAATATGTCAGCACATTCATTACCTTTAATGCCACAGTGGCTGGGTATCCAAACTAGATGAATGTTTTTTTGTTGATTAGCACAGGATAGAAGTGACTTTTTAATATTTAAAATTAGTGGGCTATTTACTTTGCTTTTGAAGGGATTCTGGGATAGGGATTGAAGACAACTGAGGGAATCTGTAAAAATGACACCAGAGCTAATGTTATGGGATTCTATGAAAAGGCATGCTTCCAATAAAGCCACACTCTCGCCTGTAAACACAGAAGATTCCTTTGGGCATTTAAATTGCAAGATAATTTTTGAATTTTGGTAATAAACAGCAGCACCGGTATAGCTGTCACTTGCTAACTTAGAGGCATCAGTAAAAAACCTTTGAAACCCATTCCATCGCTCACACACCACCGCATTAAAGATCGAGTTTGCCGAAGGGGACTTTTTAGAAATACCAATGTTGTAAAATATTTGGGGTTTGAAGGTAAGTACTTCATACGGGAAGTTAAACAATGGTAATCTGGGATATTGGACAATAGGGCTATCTAAATTTTGGAGCTGGCAAAATGCTTTTAGTATTAGGGGAAATTCCTTGCATTTCCAATATTTTGAGAGTCTACACAAGGTCTCTAATTCGTGCAGTTTTGGAATAAGAGGATGTAGAGTATTGGGGATAACTCTAGACAGGAACCGGGACGCCAGACACTGCCTCCTCAGGACTAAGGGAGGTTCGGCGCACTCGACCTGCAAGGCGTTAATGGGGGAAGACTTCATGCAACCTGAGATGATCCGAAGGCATTGAGACTGAACCCTATCTAATCCGTTTAAACCGCCTTTGTTACATGGAATCAACAGAAATGAGCCATAATCTATAATACTACGAACTAAGGCATTATATATTAATTTCATAGTGTAAGGATGGGCACCCCACCAGACACCAGCGAGGACTTTTAAAATAGGGATAACTCTTTCGCATTTTTTGACTAAATAATTAATGTGGGGTAAACCAGATAATTTGGAATCCAGATACACGCCTAAAAATTTTACTTTATTCATTAATGGAATATCTTGATCTTCTATGCTAACTGAGACTTGAGGGATCCGTTGTTTCCGGGAGAAAATGACAACCGAACTTTTCGGAGCAGATAGGGAGAGACCATGGTCTGAAAGCCATTGATTTAAAGAGTCCAGAGAGAGACCGAGAGATGAAGCCGCATCAACAACTGATGCATTGGTTACATACAGGACAAGGTCATCGGCATACTGTAAGAGATGACAGTCAGTATTAAGGCAAGAGCCAATGTCAGCGGTGTATAAATTATACAGTAATGGGCTGAGGACAGAGCCTTGGGGAAGACCCTTCCATGTCTGTCTTTCCTCAAATATCTCACCCTGGACTCTCAACACCAATGAGCGGGACATAAGTAGCCCGCATATATTCATATTCATATTCATATTCATTTATTTGCATTCCACAAGGTAAAACATGGTGTTAACAAAAAGCTTAGAGCTAAGAACCGTTGTAGACCCTGTCAGGGCACAGCAAAATCTAATTCTTACATGCTAACAATTGAAATATACACGAAACCGAATAATTAGATAAACAAAAACAAGAAAAAGCAAAGAAATATAAATGTCAAAATACTTAAATTTAGAAATTACAATGTCAGTCGTACATAGAAACATAGCCAAAAATTAAAATTAAATTAATACACCACAAAAAACAAAATAATTATTTAAAACTCACAAAACAATAACATACCATTAGCAAACATTTATGTTTCTATTATTAGTAGGCAGGTAGCTATTTCCTTTATATCACTCGGTGCACTATGTTCTTCCACATTTTCTTATGATTCATATTCATATTCATCCATTTTGCATTCCATAATATTGTATATAAGATGTTACAGAGGGCTTAAACCTAGGTACATAAATATGGACCCTGTAAGGGCACAGCAAGGTAAGAGAGAGAAAGAGGGCTTTAATTTGTTTTTCTTCATTGATAATACAAATCACAATACCCAAAATAAACAATAAAAATATGTGTCTTACTTAAACTTTGTCATTTAGATATTCATTAATTGTATAATAGCATTTATATAATAAGAAATTTTGTAATTTATTTATGAATGAATTAAATTTTTGTTCCTTTTTAATTATTTCTGGCAATTTATTATAAACTTTCATTGACATCACTAGAGTACTTGTTGAGTGCATTTTTAGCTTAGAGCTTGGTAGGTTCAGTCTATTTTTATGACGTAATGTGTATCTTGATTGTATGTTTTCTCGCGTAGTGTAAAAGTGTGGGTACTTTCGAACAAATTTGCAAATTTCTAGAATGTATAAGCAGGGGAGGGTCAATATTTTATGTTCCTGGAAATGAGGTTTACAGCTGTCGGTGTCTTCTATATTTACTAATATTCTTATTAGTCTTTTTTGTAGTGTGAAAAGTGTCGGTGCGTCAGTGCTGTTTCCCCACAATATCACGCCGTAACTGAGCCACGCGTGTGCATAGGCATAGTAGGTAACTAGTGCGGTTTTAAAGTTGGTAGTCTTTTTAACTTCACGAAGGGCATATGCAAATGTGGATAGTTTAGATCTGATCTTTTTAATATGAGATTTCCAATTAATATTCGTATCTATGGATAGGCCAAGTAGAGTAAATTCTTGTACGACTTCTATTGTAGTTTTGTTGTAGGTGAAGTTTATTTCTAGTGGAGTTTTTTGACGGGGGTGGAAGGACATTATTTTAGTTTTAGAGAAATTAATTTCGAGGTTATGGTTATTCAGCCAAGTCATTATTTTATTTAGTGTAGTGGTTAGGTCCTCGCTCAAGCCAACATTGGTTCGGCATGAGGTTAGGAGTGAAATATCGTCAGCAAACAAGACGCATGGCCCTTCTATGGTTTTCGGAAGGTCGTTTATGTAAATTAGAAATAGGAGGCCTCCAACTACACTCCCTTGCGGTATAGAGGCGTTAATTGTGTTACAGTCAGACCGAATATTTTGTATTTCTTTGGTATTTTCGTTATAAAATTTTATTTCAACCTGGTGTTTCCTATTTGTTAAATATGATTTAAACCATTCGTGAGCTTTTCCGCGGATCCCTATACCATGTAATTTATTCAGTAAGATGTCGTATTGTACTTTATCGTAAGCCTTGGTCATGTCTAGCAGTAAACCTACGGCGTATTTTTTGTCATTTATTATATTTAAAACTTCCTGTATGTATGTGTAAATTGCTAAAATAGTGGATCGGTTTCTGCGAAAGCCGTTTTGGCATTCATTGAATATATTGAATTTTTCGCAAAAGGAGTACACACGATTGCACATCGCTTTCTCAAAAATTTTAGCGGCGGTTGGTAAAAGAGCTATTGGTCGGTAATTGCTCGGATCCGTTTTCGAGTTTTTTTTGTGGATTGGTTTTATTAGTGCTTTTTTTAGGAAATCCGGAAAAGTGGCTTCTTCGAAAGATTGTTGTATTAGCAAGTAAAACGGCAACGTAAGTTCGTTTGCGCATTGTCGAATTAAGATTGGTGGTAACTCATCTATTCCATGGCTTTTTTTGTTTTTTAGGTTTTTTAATAGTGTGTTTATTTCGCCGGGGTCCACTGGGCTGAGAAACATGGTGTTTTCAGTAGGGTTGAGTACTGGGGTGCCTGCGGGCTCATTGCGAGGTGTTTTGGTGCTGCCAATGGATGCAAAAAAGTTGTTAAAAAAGTTAGCTATTTCCTTAGGTTCAGTGATGCTTATATTGTTTGTTTGTAATTTAATGTTAATTTTATCCCTTGTTAATTTCTTATTTGTTCTTTCATTTATAATACTCCACATAGTTTTAACTTTGTTATTTGATTTTTTTATTTGATTAATATAATGCAATTTCTTTGCAGTTATAACCGTTTTCTTCAGTGTTTTTTCGTATTTTTTATAGTTATTTTTAATTATCGGATTATTAGTTTTGAGTGTAAGTATCTTTTCAAGCCTTTTATTTTTACATGAAAGTTTGATGCCAGGGGTTAGCCAATGTTTTTTATAATTAGTTCTTAACTTTATTTTCATTTTAGGTATACATTGGTTTAATATGTTGGTTAGTGTGTCATTAAATGCTGCATAGTTTTCGTTTATGTTTTTATTTGTTTTTATTATTTCGTTCCAATTTAATTCATTTAATTTAGATTTGAATAGTTGAGTGTTTTTATAATTGTATAACCTTTTTTTAACATACCAGATAGTTTGTTTAGATTGTTGAGGCAATGTTATGTGTATGATAGTACCTCTATGATCTGAGAAACCTAACTCTTCTACTGTTGTATGCAGTTTACTATTGATATTTGTAAAAATTAAGTCTAGGCATGTCGATGAAGTTTGCGTAATTCGTGTTGGTAAAGTTATTTGTTGGTTGAACTTATATTCTAGCATGAGATCTAAGAATTGGTTTGTTTTCAAATTATTTTCTAAAATATTTACATTAAAGTCCCCTCCTATAATTATATTTAGTTTACAATATTTTTTATTTACATAACTTAATATTTGTTTTAATTGATTATAGAATATATCTTCCTGTCTTTTGTTCCAATAAACAGTTATCAACAATAGTTTTTCTTTTAATAGTTCTGTTGCACATATCTCTATAACATGTTCTATTGAAAATTCTGTGATATCACTTCTTTCCACGCATTCAATGTGTTCTTGTAAAAGGATGCAGACACCACCACCTGTTCGAGTTGTCCGGCAGTAAGAGGATGCAAATTTGTAGCCGCAAAAGTGCATTGTATCCATTTTCGCTTGAGATAACCACGATTCTGATAGGCATATAGCATTGTACTTAGGTGTTTGTTCCATGAAGGCTTCAAGTATGTGTTGTTTATTGTAGAGGCTTTGGATATTTTGGTATAGTATTTTAAATTGTTGGTCGTTGTTTACGAAATGGCTTGTTGTGAAATGACTTGTTGTGATGTTCAGTGTCATTGTAGCTTTGGTAGTGATTGTTTATATCTTGGGAGCTTATTTGGTCTTGTTTCTCTTCGCTTCTATTTATGGTAGTTCGGTTTTTGGGTGTTTCGTCTTCTATAGGTATGAGCTTCCCTTCTATCATCAATTGATTGTTACGAATTATTGCATGTAACCCTTTACTTCTTGCTTTCAGCATTTCTTCGCGCATAAGTTTCCTTTCCCTTCGCGCATTATTATCCAGAAATTCAGATAAAAATAATCCGGTACCCTGGAAGAGGTGTCTGTTTTCTTTAACATACGTAGCCATTCTCCTGCTTAATAACTCAATCACTAGTGGGCGATTATGTGTGCTATATCTGCCTATTCTGTGAGTATCCTCTATGTAACCCATTAGATCGACATTCATAATCTCGCGAAATAAATCAATTATTCTCATGTGTAGATTGTCGACTGGTTCCTTGTAGTATTCATCAAGACCATACAAAACAATCTTTTTGAGATAACTTTCTGTACAATAACTACGGTGTGACTGATCCTTAACGTTTTTTGTTTTAAGGTCCTCTATTTCAGTTTTCAATTTCTCGTTTTCGATTTTTAGGTTTTCTAAGGCAGTGTTTGTTTCGTGAATGTCCTTTATTCTTTGTTCGTTTTGTCTCAATAGTTCATTGGTTTCCCGTTCAACGTCTTCTCTTAATTTTGAAATGGCTTTGTTTATTTCAATTTGAATTGTATTTTGCAATTCTGTGATAATCGATTTGTTGTTTTCCTGTAGTCGTAACATCATCATTTCACTTAAGTTTTGCAGCGTTAGTTCGGTTTGTGTAGAGGATTGGAATGGTTTTGCTTCATCCTGTGTGAAAATTGTATCGCCTAACAGACTAAGGTCTGTAGAGTCTGTAGTGTCATTTATAATGTTGTTTGTTGTTTTTCTGATAGTGACGTTATTTACTTCCGGTGATGCAGTTTTCGGCTGGGGATCGCGTTCTCGTTGACGAATAGGCGTTTCTATGTTCCCTTTTTTGGGAATTTTACATAAACATGCTTGACACTTCCAGGTATTAGTACTCTTTAATGCGGTCATTTTTTTAAAGCGGTCAGTCGGAATGTTGGCGCATTCTAGGTCGTACATGCCTTTGCACAATGAACAAGTCACATTTTTGTTGATAGATATATCTTGTTGACAACCTGCGCACATTAATCGTGACATTTTGGGTGAATGATATTTAAAACCTAACTGTTATTCTTGCGACCTTTATACATAACTATATTCATCTATTTAATTTTGTTGGTCTTGTTCTTGTCGCACACTAGAATTGATATATTCCACTAGTTTTAATTTATGCTTCTGTGATATAAGTGTACACCTCTATCGCTCCCTTTAGGGAACACAAGGCGTGATGTTGTGTTGATGTATTCTATAAGTACACTTGCTTTTAAAAGACGTCGAAATACGGCGCTCGTTCGTAGACAAAGGCGCTGATTCATCTAGCTAATGCGGCGAGCAGTACACGCGTAGAGTGCGTGGAGGAGCGTGATACATGTGCGAGCAGGGTAGCAACAGTCCGCACGCACAGAAGCAGCAGCGACAGCAATAGTGTGACGGGTGGACCGGTCGGTGTATGCGGTGACTCACCCGTGTCAAGCAGCTGATCAGTATTTACTGATTTTGGGTTCACTTAAAACTGTGATATCTTCGTTAGTATGAGTCCGATTTTAATTATCACTATCTCAGACCACAGAACTTTTGTTGAGCTTCACATTGATATGCCTTTTGTCTATACATGTACACTATTTAACTTTTTGAGAATATTCAACACGGAGAACGTTATTTTGTGATGCGCACGCGAACGAGTCGACGAGTCGATATACACTGTACCATCCTCGCCGGGATACTCAGCTGTTGCAATTTTTGCCTGAGAATGGGAAGAAGGACATTGTCATATGCGGAGGATATGTCTAGGAAGGCGGCTACAGCAGATTCATTTTTGGAAAAGGCTGTACGTATATCCGTTACTAACGTTGCCACACTGTCCATTGTACTAAGTCCCTTCCTAAAGCCAAATTGGTGGCTGGGCAGTAGATTCCGAGACTCAACGAACCACTCAAGTCTATTTTTAATTAAATGTTCCAGTAACTTGGCCAAGACGGACGACAAAGCAATTGGTCTAAGTCCATTCGGGTCATCGGCATTCTTGCCGGGTTTCAAAAGAGGGATGACTATTTGTTGTTTCCACTGATCCGGAACCCAACCAGAACGATAACAGTAGTTAACGATTTCGAGGAAGTAGTTCTTAGCATTAGCACCAGAGTGGACTATAAAGGAGTATGGGATGCCATCCTTGCCAGGGGCGGTATCCCGTACATTTTGTAGTACAGTATTCAATTCCTCCATTGAGAAGGGGTAATCCAGTGGATCATCCGCAGTATTTACAGGTATGGGTAATAATTCTGAAGATAAGGGAACATAGGCTGGAGCAATTTTATCGAAAAAGGATTCAGCAGTCTGTCTGGTGATGGGTGAAGAGATTGACGGGGAGCAACCACGTCTAAAGCGGTTTATACTCTTCCAGACTACTGAAACGGGAGTGGAGGGGGATAGAGAAGTGCAAAACTTAACCCAACCTGAACGTTTCTTCTTTCGAAGAAGTCGTTTAGATTGAGCATACACTCGTCTATACTGTAGTAGATTGTCGTTGTTCATCGATTCATTGTACTGCATTTCGGCGTCATTCCTCGACTGTATTGCTGCTGTGCATTCATGGTCCCACCATGGGGGTGATGGAATCTTGTTACGGGCACAGTTTCGCAACTTAAAAGACGAATCTGCACTTGAAATTATGGACGCAACAAAACCTTCATAACAATTCTTAACAGGGCAGTGACTGAGAAGGCCTGAAAATGCTGAATTTAAATTTGGAAGCAAACTAATTTTCTCCTCCAGTAGTGATGAAAACTTTGTCCAATCGGGTTTGGACAAGTTGTACTTCAGAAGTGGAGGGGAAGTTTTTTCTAAAAAGGTTTTATTAATTAAAGATATTATTATAGGGTAATGGTCGCTGCCATGCGTCAGAGTAGTGCATTGCCAATGAATCGATGCCGCCAACTCCACAGAACAGAATGTGAGATCTACACAACTCTTTTGCTGCCCAGGAAGAGATCTACGGGTTGGGCAACCGTCATTTAGGACGCAGAGGTTAAGGTCATCTAGGATTTCTACCAAACCTTCTCCGAAGGAGTCGCATCTATTGGAACCCCACCTAAAGTGATGGCAATTGAAGTCACCCATGACCAAAAGGGGGCCATGGATACTACTAAAAATGTTTCTTAATAGAGTTAAAAAATTGTGATGAGGATGCGAAATGTATACAGAGAGGACCGTGATTCCCTCAACAGTCCCTCCAACTACATTCACATCACCACCAAGCGCAGGTAAGGATAAGGACAAAAGTGGGACACGGTTATTGAAAAGGAGAGCCGACCCTCCATAGCCATCAGATCTATCACATCTAAGAACATTAAATTGTGGTACACGAAAGCTAAGACTCGGGGTAAGCCAAGTCTCAGCAATGGAGCAAGCCAGGGGCTTGTACTTATTAAGGAGGGATATGAGGTCGTGCTTTTTATGCCACACGCTCCTCACATTCCACTGGAGGAATACTTGGCGAGCCGCCATTTTTAATTTCTAGAAGAAGAGTAACAAGTTGGTGGGCAACGTTGGACGGTATTTGTGAGCTAGAAGAAGACATAACAGTGGTTAGGAGTTTTACGAGAATTTCGATGATGGAAGAAATATTATTACGGTCTACATAGGGGTTATTAAGAGCGCAGCCATTAGGCTGTGAAGATTGGGGAGAACTAGTTATTTGCTCATGAGCAACTCTATCGTATGACGGGGAAAGGGGGGCATGGGTCTTAGGCTTTAGAAAAACTGTTTTACGATATGATTGGGGTTGGGATTTGGTTACATTGGCATAATTACGGGAAGCAGCCGGGACAGTTTTACTTACTTCAGCATAGGACAGGGATTTCTCAGCCATGATAGTCTTTATAGCCTTCTGTCTACCAAACTCCGGGCATGACTTGCTATTAGCAAAGTGATTCCCCGAGCATAGTACACAGCAAGCTTCAGCCTCAGGAATGTTGCAACCATCACCAGGGTGATCATTGCCGCATTTACTGCAGCGTGGTTTCGACCTACATATCGATTCAACATGTCCAAATCTGCAGCATTTACGGCACTGAATTGTAGGGAAAACATATTGTTGTACTGTAAGAGATGTATAGCAACAGTAAACTCTGCTTGGTAAAACCTGCCCGTCAAACGTGATCACGCAAGTTTCTGTGGGTTTCCATTCAATAGCCCCGTCATGGAAAATCTTTTTATTAATGCGTCTGACCTTCAGAATTTGTCCACAGCCAGATGGAACTGATAAATAGGCTTTAGAATCTTCTTCCGACATGTCGTGCGGAACTCCTTTTACAACACCCATACGAGTAATATTAAATGTGGGAATACTAGCAATATAACCATTTTTGGTCAAAGTACTGTTAATGATAAAAGCATTCGCATCCTGAGGGGAAGTAAATTCCACAGGAACTCGGTTACGACCAACGCGTTTAACGCCGTCACGAACAACATTACCAATATTATTATTGTAAAGGAACATGCCAAATGTAACTGGATGGAGAGTTGTATTAGCACTAGGATGGGATTCCGTGCGGGATACGTGAACAAGGAAAGGCGCTTTATCTGTCGCTGAGTACTTAGTACGACCAACTTGGGCTCTTTGTTGCTTCGTAGGAGGGCTTGTGATATTAGCATCGTCAACTGGACGTTTGCGTGACGGATTGGATATTATTTGTGAATCTGATAGGCTGCAAGCAACATTGGCGAGTTGGGATAGTGGTGAGTTCGGTGATAAGGGAACGTAAGCGGAAATTGAGGGAGAAGTGATGTCAGGAGGAGGATCAGGGTCGGGAGGTTTATTTCGCTCCATTATTACGGTAAAAACTACTCTAACAGGGAATAATCAATACAAACCCGATTAACAACACAAGGACAACACAATAGAGTAAAAACAAGTCACAACAAGTCACTGATACACTAAATACAAATTAAAATTCAAGACACACGTGCTCACTAAATACATTCTGTGGCGAGAATCGAACTATATCAAACACGAGCAGTATAATATTACCCTAGACCGGAGTAGGTAGATTGATTTTTGGTACCTACTTGTATCATAAATGCACACAGAAAGCTGATCATGGATAAGCCATTTTTCCGGAAAGTAATTCCGGTATTCCCGGATCCAATTGAATATTGTTAATGTTGGTAGTGATATTTACTAGGTACTCAATTCAAAATTTAAAGGAAAGTATTTAAATTAATTTATTATTTATCGGTTGAATAATAAAAACAATCGAATTCCGATCGAAGCATTTTTTTAGGCTTTTTATGGCCACAACTTATGGCGCGTGCAAAAAAAACTGGCGCACCATTTCCCATAATTTTCACATTTTGTTTGTATCGGATTTGTTGCTGTGATGTGTTGTATCTATACATATAATAAAATCGTTGAGACCAAAAAATCTGTACATTGAAGATTTAAAAAAAAAAACCGATCAGGTTGACTTAAAATAAGTAACTGAACATATTAAAACCATTTTTAAAATTTTTGTTTGTTTGTTTGTTTGTTTGAACGCGCATCACGCAAAAACTGATGGACGGATTTTGATGAAAACTTCACTATTCTATTTAAATAAACTCAGAATAACATTTAGGCTAAAGAAATTATGGAAAATTTTGGAAAAAAGGGGTGAAAGGGGGGGGTAAAGTTTGTATGAAAAAAAAATTTTAGACTGTTCTAGAATCATAAAACTCAGAGTAAATACTTATTATTACAAATAAAGAAATACCTGTTTCAGCATCTTTAAAAATCTCATCCAGAGACGTAAAAAAGAGGGTTTTGTGTTTAAAATTAACTAACTTCATACACCTATAGAATAAAATCCAATGAAGTGTAAACCTTTAAAAGTTGTTGTAAATACTTCAAATCTAATACAGGTAAATATAATTTCTCAATTTTTTTGAAATTTGATTTTTGAAGTGAATACGACCAAAATAGCGGAACTCAAGAAAATCGGCTTTCCTCGGTATAAGTAGTTGGTAGTGTTGCCCAAAATCGGTCTTGGTCTTGCAGTCTTGGTCTTGTTCTTGCATTTTTGCAAGACCAAGACCAAGACCAAGACCGACGAATTTTAGCAAGACCAAGACCAAGACCGAACCCTGCAAGATTTGAGCAAGACAAGACTAAGCCTTCAAGACTCTTGCGTCTCGCAGTTAAGTCAAGCTGAGATTTGGGCGTTATTAAGTAGGGATTTTGTTTCAATCCCGATTTTGATAGACGTTCCCCAGTATCAAAACCGTATCGTCATAACACTAAAAGGTATGGTATTGATTATTATATTTTGACTATTTATTAATTAGGTAGCGTGTTACTCACAAATTTATGTCCCAATGTGATAAAAATGTACTTACCTAACATAATTTTCTGGCAAAGTTCATTTCATACCTTGTAGGTATATCTACCTATAGT
Source organism: Xestia ashworthii (assembly GCA_950022955.1). Classification (NCBI taxonomy): domain Eukaryota; kingdom Metazoa; phylum Arthropoda; class Insecta; order Lepidoptera; family Noctuidae; genus Xestia; species Xestia ashworthii. Next base: position 22,570,182 of record OX465556.1, on the reverse strand, counting down.
ATTATATTATGCTTGTCTAATGTGCAGATCTAAAGTTAGTAGGTTGGTAAACATTATGTAGGTACTTATGTTTCAAAGTTTATGTTATTCTTCTATTCAGCAAAATTTAAAACTAACAGCGAGTCGAGTAGGTCTAGTAACAGGTTTTAGGCCAGCCAATGTTATGGAACAGATGCCAGCACATCAAGCTACTACAATCTGCCAAATTTCTTTAATAGATTTTCAACTTTATCGCTAAAGCATTAAGGTGCATGATTGATTGGGAAAATTTGACGTTCCGCGAATAAACCGTTGGTCGGTCGGTGTATTATGTACCTACTTATTTGATCATTTACCGACAAAGACGCTGCGGTGTATCAAAGACTGCAACACGTGTATCACACAGCATTTGACACTGTTTGAGCGCTGCATCCGCCACCACAGAGTACGGACAGAGGCACACAAAATTGTTACCTATTTTGGTAGGGTTGGCACAAGAGGATAAAATTAAATGACCTTGAAGATGTATGTAAATAGCAATAGGCTAGTAGGTATTGCAAGTAGTCTCGTCTACATTATAAAATATATGTAAACGGGTATTAATCGCAAATTTTACCTTAAATATAAGCCCGACGTTTCGTCCGTTTTCCGTTTAGTTTAGTCTAAGTAGTAGAGTCTCGCAAGACTTGCGAGACTCTTGCTGCAAGAACAAGACCAAGACCAAGACTGAGAGCGCAATACCAAGACCAAGACCAAGACCAGGTGTATTGACGCAAGACCAATACCAAGACTGGCTAAGGTCTCGTCTTGGTCTTGCATTTGGGCAACACTAGTAGTTGGTAATACAGGATGGAAACGGTAAACGGGGAAGTAAGGGGAGCTGCAGCTACACGAAAATGGTCTTAGAAAACAACCCGTATTTTTTTTCGAGAAATGTTGGTTCACAGATTTTATAAAAAAAGTAAAGTACAGTTAGCAAGAAAATTGCCATTTTACATAAAACAATTTTTTTGATGCCAATCGATCTTCTTTCCGACACTGATCAAAAAGTTCTTCCAGACCAACCCAGGTTAGAGTACTCAAAAAGTCACTGCAGCTACATGAAAATGGTCTTAGAAAGCCATCCGAAATTTTTCGTGAAATTTTGATCCCCATTCACATATTAAAAAAAAAAACGTACGGGTAGCAAGAAAATTGCTATTTTACACAACATTTTTTTGATGCCAATCGATCCTGTTTCTTATACTCAACGGTTAAGGTAGCTCCCTTTACTGCCCCGTTAACCGTTTCCACCCTGTTTATTACATATTACAAATAAAATAATACAACGAACTACTGGTCCAATCTATTTCAAATTTTTAACAGAATTGATGGAAGACGTGTTTAATTGAAATTGAATTGATGAAAAAAGGGGTAGAAAGTTATTTTGGCGGTGATTTGTTTCGAATTTGATATCAACACTCCTTAGGTCCATGTTCACCGAAGAGATAACGGTCTGATTTTCTAAAAACCGTCATGTTTTGGTGAACATTTTGATTTAAACTACATGTTATTTTGATAAATGTTTGAAAACTCAATCCTATTTTATTCAAAAAAGGTTGGACTCACATAAAAACTTGGTGCTAATACTCTTTAAAATTGGAATGTCCCGATAGTCACCGTACTATATTAACACCGCATTTGAAGGTTTCTAAGCTTTAAAGAGGTTGTGCACTTTAGGACACGGCCTCATAGGCACGTAGAGTTCGAAATTTGAAATGGCTTACAGTTGTAAGAGGTCCGCAACAGTTTACAGCAGCTATATCGTGTCGCGGCTCATTTCATACACGTTGATGAGAACTTCAGACCTAGCTGGAGTATGAGACTGTCATCGAGTGTCTAAGGATGAAGACATTAGGACGTCGAGAGAAGCCCTTTAAGCTGTTTTTATAAACATGGTAATTTACCCTTTTCAAAATAAATACGTTGTTAATCACAAGTATTTAATTTTAAACATAATTGCCCTTGGATACGTAATTTGATTTCATTGAATATCAGAGATACACCGTTTTAAATAACTCAGCAGCAAAATAATGATCATGTACCGGACGCGCTTTTGGCGTCGGACGGACGGAATGATGTGTGTGATGTGATGTGCTCTTTGACAATTGTATTAGAGCCTAGAGGTGCTTACGGCCCACTCTCTGTAACCCTGTCTTTCACTTATGTGTCGCAGACGAAGTTGCGCGGGTCAGCTAGTTGTAAATAATTGTAAAAGTTACAAAGTTTAGTAGGTACCTACAGTAGATGAAGAATTGATAGATAGAGAACCTCACCAGAAATACTAAATGAAGCACAAAATGCGAATGAAAGCCTAATTACCTGCAAAATCTAGAGAAAAAAAATACTCAGCTGCTTACGATATTTCCTACAATGGAAGTGCAACAAAAAAGCCCAGTAATTTTCTGAAAATGTGTTTTTGGCGTATTTCTCTGAACTCGCCAATACATGACGGGTATAAAACCAAGCCTGTGGTGCATAAGCTCAAACATGCACCACAGGCTTGGTTTTATTAGGTGTTGCTGCGTTCATGCAATAAATGTTTGTTTTTTCCTCGCAAGTGTGTTGAAAAGGTGCGTATAAAACTCGTGAGCAACTTGCTCAATATACACTTGGCTGATTTACGCTCTCGCCTAAGGCTCGGGCTAAAACCCACAGCTTCGTGGATAATGAGCAACTTAGTTCACTTGTATCGTAATATACCTACTATAGCAAAACATAGCACTCACCAGTAAGGTCCAAAGCTTCCTCAAAGCTGCTGCCCTTCGAATCGTTTTCAGTCCTAGCTAAGCCCATTTTTATTATTTCACAGTTATTTACTGTTTAATTCTGCGCATTAGACACATTGATAGAGAATCCACCAGATTTTATTACAATATTGTATTACCTAAAAAAGTAGATGTTAAAATTATGAAAATCAAACATTATTCTTGTTTTTAATTTGCGGTGGTATTAGGTTCTTGGCCAATATTTTATTAAGCTACTATTCAATTCGCCATATAGCAGTAATTTGACAGATGCGAATACAATGACTGTTCGAAACTGCTGCGCGTGATATAGTTACTTGATATAAATCACAAAAATACTGATAAAACACGCGAAGATTGTATATGGGATGAATGATATTAGTGAGGAGAAAGAACGATAAGTTTTCATGAGATAATCGTTGTGTCTTACAATGCTCGTCTATAAGTATTCAGTTCACTCTTTGTTTAGTAGAGTTACCTAGCTACGGAATTGAGTGTGTTAAAAATTGTTACTTACGAGGCCTGCGGAGCATGTAATACCAAATTAAGGTAGTGTGTACTGTGTACTTATTTTGATTGGATTACAGAATTTATAGGTTCCCACTACAAGAGTAATGAGAAAAAAAAAAACTACAGAAATTTTCCTATCTCGTATTTATATGTATTAATAATTGTCCTTTCAAAATATTTATTTGGGCACATAGACATTCTATAATACAATCGAAATATATACACACTACCTTAAGAATATGTTTGATTTCATATTATTTTGGTATTACGTTTGTATGAAAAACGCATGCTCCGCCGGCCCCTTAAATAACTTTTTTGTACGAGTATATTGTGTGACACCTTTTCCCATTAAAAGACCCCACACAGGCGCGTTATTATCGCGCGATATTCTACTCATTAGAATCCGCATGGTGAATCAGATGAGACCGCATGGTGTCGGACGTAAAGAATAGCACCATCCCATATCTTCCCGTGGGTGTCGTAAAAAGCGCCTAAGGGACTTACCAGAGAATGGGCAGCAGCGTTCTCTGTGCTTTTGTAACAACCGTACTGCGATCGCCAACCCGCCTGCCAAGCGTGGCGATTATGGCAAAACCCCCCAAAATGGACAATGCACTACATAAATGGCTCCTAGTGCCCGGCAGCCCGTCTACCCTCGACTACGGCAGCGGTCGAGGTTATGGCGTGGCAAGAGGTGCGAAGAATCCCCGGATGGGATCCGGCTGCCTATACCAACGACTGGACCTGGCAACTTATAGCACGCGCACACTCCAGACCGACGAGAACATAGCGGAACTGGTTTAGGGTTTATCGTCCACAAGTCCCTTATGAACAACGTGGTGAAGATCGAGAGTGTGTCGACCAGGGTGGCGTACCTTATACTCAGAATATCCTCAAGATATTCGCTGAAGGTCATACAGGTCTACGCCCCGACCTCGGCACACCCCGACGAAGAAGTGGAGACCATGTATGAGGATATCTCTAAAGCCATGCATGGTTTCAAAACTCACTTCACCGTTGTCATGGGGGACTTCAACGTGAAACTGGGCAAACGAGACGGGGATGAGCTGCAGGTGGGGCAATTTGGAGTTGGACGTCGGAACCACCGGGGCTACCATCTGGCTAGTTTTATGGAGAAGGAGGGCCTCTAGATGATGAACTCCTTCTTTAAAAAGCGTGAGCACAGGAAGTGGACCTGTCAGACCCCAGACGGTGCAACAAAAAACGAGATTGACTTCATCATGTCAACCAAGAAGCAAATGTTCAATGATGTCTCTGTGATCAATTCGGTGAAAACCGGGAGCGATCACCGCATGATAAGAGGCACATTGAACATCAATATCAAGCTAGAAAGGTCTCGACTTATGAAGTCTACGCTCCGTCCAGCACAGATCCAAATCCAAAACCTCGAGAGTTTTCAGCTCGAACTCTAGAATCGTTTCGAGTGCCTAGGGAGCTCAGTGGACGAATACAACGATGGGTTCGTGGAAACTGTCCATACGACCGGGTCTAAGTTTTTCAAGACACGTCGTACAGATCAGAAAAAGAGGTTCTCCAATCAAAATCTCAAGCTCATGAAGGAGCGACGTGAGATGATCCTGCAGTCTTCGGACGAGCATTGAAATACCGGCAGCTCAATAGACGGATCTCTAAATCCTTGAAGAGCGACCTCCGCCGCTTTTTTTTTTTTTAATACCGAGCGCATTAAAGACGCGATCGAGCGAACAAAGGCTCCAAAGTGTTTTCAAGAGATCTGGCTATTAGGCAGAGCCAGCTCACGAAACTGAAGACCGATGATGGCAGGATCTTATCCGCCTAACCGGAGCTACTGACTGAGGGAGATCGAGAGCTTCTATGGACAGTTGTACACGTCAAACAGTAAACCCATTGTCGACCTAGCAAACGACCTAAGAGCTAGACTAACCCGACACTATACCGATGACATCCCGGACGTCAGCCTGTACGAGATTAGGATGGCTCTGAAACAGCTCAAAAACAACAAGGCACCAGGTGACGACGAAATTACGGCCAAACTCCTGAAGGCGGGTGGAAAACCGGTTTTTAAGGCCCTTCAGATGCTGTTTAATTCCGTCATACTCGAGGGGAAAACGCCACAGGCATGGTGCAGGGGTGTGGTGGTACTCTTCTTCAAGAAGGGTGACAATGCCCGGTTGAAGAATTACAGGCCCATCTCACTTCGAAGCCATGTCTACAAGTTGTTTTCAAAAATCATCACGAGTCGTCTCGCGCGCTGGTTTGACGATTTCCAGCCACCCGAACAAGCCGGTTTCCGAAAAGGCTTTAGCACCGTGGACCACATACATACGCTGCGGCAGCGGTTATACAGAAGACCGAAGAGTTTAAATTGTTATTTCTCGCGAAAATAGCTATAATATTAAGGAAAGTGATACATATTGGTGCTCGTGACTGTACATCACTCACTTTCTTTTTGCCGACGACATAGTGGTTATGGTTGAGACCATGTAGGATCTCAGTACAATGCTCGATGACCTTAGTAGAGCTTCCGAAAGAGTGGGTCTAAAAATGAACATGGACAAGACGAAGGTCATGTTGAATGCCCATGTCAAACCCATTCCTATCAAGATCGGAGGCTCTACACTCGAAATTGTAGACGATTATGGAGACCTAGGACAAACGGTCCGGTTAATGATCTAACTTCGAGAAAGAGGTTAATAATCCAATCCGACACAGCTGGGCAGCGTTCGGGAAGCTGCGCGGTATCTTCTTGTCCAACTTACCGCAGTTTCTCAACTTCTCAAGACGAAAGTCTATGACCAGTGTGTGTTGCCAGTGATAACATACGGGACCGAAAAGTGGTCGCTCACAATGGGCCTTATCAAAAGGCTTAAATTCACCCAAAGGGCAGTGGAGAGGGCCATGCTCGGAGTTTCCTTGCGTGATCGAATCAGAAATGAAGACATCCGCAAGAGAACCAAGGTCACCGAAGTAGCCCGAAGAATTGCCAAACTTAAGTGACAGTGGGCAGGGCACATTGCTCGCAGATCGGATGGCCGATGGGGCCGAAAAGTTCTGGAGTGGCGACCGCGAACCGGAAGACGATGCGTTGGAAGACCTCCCACTAGGTGGACCGATGACTGGTGAAGGTTGCGGGAATCCGTTGGATGCGAGTCGCAAGGGACCGGTCAATGTGGCGACACTTGGGGGAGGCCTATGTCCAGCAGTGGACGTCTTTCAGCTGAAATGATGATGATGATGATGATTCTACTCATATCGCAATATCGCAGAACTCAGAAACGCAGAAACGCATGCGTCCCAATACGGCGAAATTTTATTTTACCTTCTTCTCCACACCGTGCACCGTTTCCTATAAGAACACAATGAAAAAGCCTATGATTCTTAAATTTTATAACCAATTTGAGCGTAGTTTTTTTAAGAAATGACTTGTAATCGGAAGGTTAGGTAAAGGTTTTTTTGGAAATAAAACGACAGTTGGTTTTACATTTGAGCTTAAGTTTATAATTTTATTAAAAATGTAATGACGAAGTACTTAGTACCTACTTTAGTTTTGAAGAAAATAGCGTCTTCTTTGTTTTGGTAACTCTCGAATGGCTACCACTCTACAGTGTTTTTTGAAAGTAAAACAATAACTTTCATGTAGCCTATGATTTATAAAAAGTAAAACAATAACTTTCATGTAGCCTATGATTTATAAAAAGAGAAAGTGCTTATTATAAATGAAATGAAAACAAAATGTCTCTTCACATTGTTTTTAAACTAAGAACAAGTTACTGAAAATGATTATACGAGTATCTTAAACTTTGGTGCTACGGATTTACTAAGTCAGTTTCTTTCTTCTTTGCTTCTGATTTTGTATCTGATGGTAAAAGAAATGCAACAAATAGTCCACCTGAAACAATAACATAACAAGAAATTCATCATTATTGCATTAAAAATTCTGAAGTTCTCTGTTAAAAAAGTAGGTTGTGAGCGTAATTGTAAATTGAAGCATCTTTTAGTTTTGGCCCCCAGCCTTATTCTTATTTTTAATTCTACTTACTGATGACTAGGGCGACGTATGCGGCTAACATGGGCGTGCAGTAGTCTCTTTGTAAGCTGGCGATGATTTGCACGCTGAAGAACCCAGACCCGCGGGCTACTACTACCGACAAGCACGTCGTCATACCTCTGCAATAACAATCACAGTTAAGTCGTCAGAATCATGTTTACCGCTTTGAGTTTTTGAAGTGAAAACTTCTTTAGGCGCGTTGAACACTTTTTGAGTATACAAAAATCATGGAGTTCGCGTGGCCGTCACGTACGCTTTTCGTAGCACCCGTAGGCTGTAGTGGATCGGCTACGAGTTTTCACTTTTATCGGAAGTCCTCGAAGACTATGCCCCGCGTGTTTTTTTTCGTAGACAGTACAATGAAGCAATTTAACTAGTTGAGAATAGAAAATATTTGAAACAGATAATATCTGTTTCAAATATTTTCTATTTTCTATTCGCATATTATGCGACTCAAAAGATAGGTAAGTAGGTACTATAACACTAATAGTACAATTAAAGTGGATGTTGCTGATTTTGCTTTTATAAGACTCAAATAAGTCACAAAGTTATTTAAAAAAACTACCTTAAATGCGTGGGGTTCAACTCGACCAAATACGTATTGACGTTGCCCAATATCAGTGTAACGTAGAGGAACAAGAAAAGCAATGCCATGCTTAGCATCGGAACTCTGATGAAGAGCAGCGTGATACCGCAGATGGATGAAATAGTGAACACTAAGAGTGTCAGCGTTTTCTTGCCAAGCCCAACCAGGAAGGACAAGAGGATTAATAATATTGTTGCTGCTGCGGAGTATACCATAGTGGCGTACAGTGCCTTCGGATCAATAATTCCAGTGCATTCTGCAGATTCCTGTGACAAAGAAAACAAAGAGTAAAGTAACTATGAAATAAAGAATAACAATTAATTAAGGCTGATTCTCCAAGGTACCCAGCGTAGTTTAAATTTTCTTACGTTTTTTGCAATTTGTTAGTGCTACGTTGTATGTTGATGAAAATATGATTCGCGGCTGTCAGACGTATACGTAACCGAATTATAATCATCAAACACAATACAATCTTCCAAAATCATAAAGGTCCAGGAATGACTTTGACCTTGAAAAAGTGGCGCATTTAGACTCATTCCATTAATCAAGAAATGGTAGTTTTTTGGGTTCTATGTGTTGGCGCACTTCCTTTAGTGCTGCCAGATTATTTACTAATTGTAGATTATTTTTTACGGTGTTGATAGGAAGAGTTGATTAATTTCGTTAGGGAAGTATTCATGTGACTTACAGTGCTGTTAGAATGAGTCCTAATACTCTGACTCGCAACTTCGCAAAACGTGCGACCGTGGTGGTCCTCCCCGCTAGCAAAATATGCGTTTGCTATAGTTGGCACCCACATTGTGTAGCCCGTTGATCTGGAAATAGAAAAAACGAGTATGTTGGTTTTCGAACGGATGCCAGCTCATGAAGCTACTACGAATCTGTCAAAGGACAATGGCGAGATCTTAGCTGAATTTGACGACGGGCGGCAGTTCCATTATTTTTCTACGTTTATTCAAAATATTGCATTGCATTAACTAGTTAAGGGGGATGCTCCAAGGTAGCCCGCGAAATTCAAATTTTCTTACGTTTTTTGCAATTTGCAGGGCAGTGCTAAGTTGTATGTTGATAAACATATCGGTCGCGACAGTAAGACGTATTAAGTTACAGAATTATAATCACCAAAATCATCAATACAACCCTCCAAGTTCATAAGTCGATGAACGAATTTTGATGATGAACGAAAACAAAACTGTTTACTTAAAAGTGAAAGTGTTCCCATTGTAGTGTAAAAATAAATGAATTACTTTCAATTACTGATGGGCAAAAAGACGGTTATCCTAAATGAAAAAAAAAACATAATTTAGTTTCACAATTGTCATCTGAACATGAATTTAAAGTTTTCGGGAGATTCCCTTCGCAAAGTTGCCAGCTTTTAAATTAAATTAGTAGAAAAATCTGAAAATTTATTATTATTAATTTATTCAACTGACTGAACTGACGTCTCGTGGCTTTGTTCTTTGTTATTTATTGTCAGTAATAATAATGTTGACAGTTAATAGTTTTATATCCGTTATGTAGATATTAAAACAGTAACTTAAGTCATGTATGCAGTTAGCAATATGTAGTATAGTATGGCTGAGTTCTTCAATAGAGGAGGTTTGAACAGAGGGGCTGTTTGATTCCACATCTTCTTCAACACTGAAGTTCCAGTACTGTCCACAGGCGGTTCTTCGAGGTAGACATGCTTTACCTGAAAAATGAGATTTTTATTTCCTTCACTCAATCTCGCTCGTTTACAATATATCGTAGACATTCTTGGTCTGATACTGGAATGACGCAGGCTAACAGTATCAGTAGATATTCTTACCTTTGTTTTTGTTCTTCGTTTCTTATGGGAAATCTTAAAATGACAGCTCTGGGCGGAGCGGAAGGGAGTGTCAGACTTTTACTGACTAAAACCCATCCATCTTCTTTCTTAAAGAAGATGGATGGGTTTTAGTCAGTCCCGTTGTGTTCCGGGGTCACGGTATCTCTTTCGAACAGTCCCGCAGCCCTGGTTCATTGCTTACCTGTATCGTTATTCTATTTTTTGTATTGATCTAGGATTACGTGTTCTCGACTTCGGGCGGAGCGCCTTGCGGCAAGCTTTGCATTGTTTGCTTTGCGTCAGTACCGTTGCAACGCACGTTGCTTGAACGTGTGGATTGGGCATAAGTTTCAGACGGTTGATAAGTATTCTTGAATAATTCATACATATACTCACAGTATAACAATCCTTCTTAAACCCGGTGTTGCTCTTGTATATTGACTTAAACACCTCCAAAGCCTCGTCGTGCCTGTTTCTACTGAGCAAGTACTTCGGGCTTTCCTTCAGAAATATAATACATAAGATACCAAGCGCGCTCGGTAAACAGATGACTTGTAACAGCAACCGCCACGGTCTGTACACCACTCCCAGCCAGGGTATCTCGTAACCGAAGCTCAGTTTAAATATTGGTAGAGCGGAGGCTGTGAAATAAATAATAAGTGAAAAAAAAACTTGATGCTTTCCTTCAACCAAAAACTGTTGCGGACTTGCCGTTGAAGGTATTTATTTTATAATGCGATTCAATAAGAGAATGTCAAAGTAGGTGTCAGTGGTAGCAGCCACGGAATCCGGAATTTGTGCCTGGTTAATACGAGTAGCAATAGGGTGAAATGTGGGTGTACTATTAGCGAAACTCTTCGGGGATTATAGGCGCGATGTTATGTTTGTTTTATATATAGTACTTACTGCTAATGGTGAGCTGCGTGATCATAGTAGCACTGGCCATCAGGAACATGAGCCTACTACGATGCCTGCTGGGCACACTCTCCGCAAGCAGAACGAAGCCTGCAGCGTTCGCAGATGTTGAGCTGAAACCGTCAATAAAAAAACTTCTTATTTTTGGGAACACCTCAAAAATCAATAAAGCCGCGGGGCCCTAGTGGGGAGGCAGCTTAATAATATTTTTAAGTGTTGCCATACAGTATGATAATCGATGTGGTAGTTTTTATTTTTACCAGGGTTGGTAATTTGACAGGTTTCCCCTTACTACTTAGACTACATAGTGTAAACAAACTAAACTTACAACGAAACAGAAAGAAACTTCAGGATTGCTAGCGATAAGAAGTTGGGAGCCATGGTTGATGCTAAGCTGAAGAAGAAGCCGACTGGCATGGCGATTAGTAGTGTCTTCCGACGACCCTTAGTATCAGCGCACAGGCCCCAAGGATAGGATGAAATGATCACGCCTGCAGATTATAGACAAAAATAATTATAAAGTTAAGTTCAAATGTACAGGTGTCAAAGGTGTTGAAAATAAAGAAAAGAGATATCTATGTCTTGCTAACGTTAACGGCAGCGTACTTGTAAGTACGCTGCCGTTAACATGGGGGATTTTCTTTTTCAACTCTTCCCTAGTTGCTGGATAGATGGCGCTGATCTCGGTATGTTACTACAAGGAACAGAACGTCACATTATTTCACTTGGACCTAAGGTTATATTCGGAAGCTTATGCAAACGAAAGTGTTAGTCAACGAGCGTATGTGACGTGTGTTTTTTCAAGCGTATTGGCTTTGGCACCTAGTACCGTAGTCAGTTCAATGCCATCTACCGAGTTCTTGAAAACTATTATTTTTTTAATTCTCAAAAAGAAAACCTCTCATTATTATATCAAGTATAATATAATTATTTTCTAGGCATCAGACTTAGAAAAACGATCCCAGCCATTTGGCTCACCTTGAAATTAAAACTCAAGAACTCTCTTTTGCCTTTTTTTGGCAAGATGTTTTGCAAATGCTCTATGCAAATGGTCGCGAAAATCACCAAAGTATACTTGCACTCCTTACCTATGAGTGGTACAGCAGATAACAGGCCTTGTTGAGTAGTGCTGAGTGACATATCACATGCCAGTGCCGGCGCAGCCACCGAGAACCCGAATATGTCAATATACATCGCCTGGATCAGAAAGCAGCCGGATATCAGCATACCCACATTGTATTTGCCGAAACCTGGAAGAAAAATAAAATATATCTTGGCAGCACTGAGAATTTTTGGAGGGAACATCTGTCAAGGTGACGTTTTTTATTTTAGATTTTAATTCGATTGCCGCCGTATTCAAGTCATATCATTGCCGCGCTTTACAGCAGCGAGGGTCATCATGCATGTTTGTAAAGATCATTGTCAGGCTTTTACTATGCATCATCATCATCACAACTAGGGATTGCAATCCAGCGGCGTTTTCAATCCAGCTGGATTCTTGCTGGATTGACCTGAATCCAGCTGGATCCAGCGCGGATCCAGCAAAATTTGGAACGAAAATAAAAAGACGACATTTTTAAGACTATTTTTATTAAGTGATTTGTATGATAACTTCTTACGATAATCTATGAAATCTTTCACTAATTTTCTTTGGTTTCTTAACCATTTGAGATCAAAAGAATCAACTTAAAATGAAATAACATATAACCTCATATAACATTTAAGATAATATTTCTAAGAAATCAATTTCTTATTACTAGAGACCGGATTATATGCATTTGTATATTTGCATATGCATTTGCTTATTTAAGCCATTCTCAGCGGTAATAGCATATTTTACCTAAGATCTAGTTGTTGCATATTATCGGTACATTTACATTATTTTTCCGAGTGCAGTACAATGCGAGTTCAACCGGGAACGCAAAGTCAGTAGCCACGCACGTCTTATGTTTTGACAGTTACGATAATAAACTGAAAGAGACAGAAAAGCATCGCGCTCGCCTACTACAAAGACTTGTATAATATGTCACCGTAAAATTGTCAAACACGTTATATTGTAATCTCTCTAGCGAAATTGTAAACTCTCGAATTATTGTCAAACGAACATACTGCTTACAATAAAACGCATTATTTTTCGTGAAATGCATGCGATGGTAGTCAACTCACGCGGTGTGGAGGGAAGGAGAGGTCCTCCTTACCCAGTGGTACCACTCTCATGAAAAGATACTGTACCATTCCTGAGAAATATCGATTAAGATAACCTAAACATTAGACACTTCATATTCCCCTAAAAAGCGTAGTCGACGGAGCCCCGCTTCGCGGGTTCCGAGTGCAGGGTATTTCCGAGTGCAGGGTTTAAAGGAACCTGACTAACCTAACGGGGGGGTGCCTCAAGTCCCGATTATGGGGGCAGAGATACTTCCGTATGTCCAGTTGACAATAATTCGAGAGTTTACAATATAGCTAGAGAGAAACACGTTATTTTGTAATTTGGTTGACAATTTTACGGTGACATATACATATACTTGACGTGCGTGCTCATTGATCTTTAGTTTAGTTTTTTATTTATTTGTGTGAAATTTGAAGCGTACCATGCCTCCTAAAAAAAGTGTGTCTTCTTCGTGGATAACTGAAATTATATTCCGACAATTTATCAACATGTAATGGAAGAAATACGAATGAACTCAAAGATAACTTCATTTGAATTTCAGCTGACGAAACTACAGACAATCTTATCACTGAAAATTTGGAAAAATACTTGATCATTTACGTTTACAAAAATTTTTAATAATTTTAATGTCATAAAATGTTACTGTACTTATTATCTCCTATCAACGTCACCGCGCCTTGAAAATGGAGGCAATTCGAAACTAAACAATAGAAATTGATACGTTTGCGGATCCGCAACGCTGGATCCAGCACTGTATGCTGGATCCAGCATATTTAAAAAGGCGCTGGATCCAGCTGGATTGCTGCATGCTGGATCCAGTAATTGCAATCCCTAATCACAACCTCGTGCTTTGAGAGGCGAGGGCTTAACCTATGGGCCATCATAACATTTTACGTACACCATTTTTTATTTTTACAACATTTTTATTCCATCTGATTGAATCTAATCAAAACATTGAAACACTACTAAGCATAACTAATACCTACCGACATCAAATAGTATGTAAGTAATCTAAATTGCCTCGTTGAAATCAAATGTTTTAAATGTTTTTGGTTCTGGCCTACCCCCGAGTAGATGCTTTTCCAAGATTAAACCGTAGACGGATGAAATAACTTCCCATCGCAACCATTTGATAAGAATTAATTGGCATTCATTGAGGGCAATAATTGGTGACAATTTACTGATCTGGTTCAGTATACAAATGGGAACCTTCTCAACAAAAAAATTGACCATATTTTCTTCAGTCACTGGGTAATTTTCCATTTCGTAAACCCTCTTTTTATTTATAATATCATTGTCGTAAACATTATGTAGGTCTGTACATAACCATACCTATTTGTAAGTAAATATGAAAGGAAAGTCGAGTATTGTTTTCCTTCAGGTATGTAAGATTTTGGATAATAGTTTATGTAACAAAATAGCACGCAAAATTCAAATTTTCTTACGTTCGAGTTCATAAAGGTCAAGGAACGATTTTTTCAAGGTCAAAGACATTCCTCGACCTTTATGAATTTGGAGCGTTGTAATGACGATTTTGATGTTTATAATTCTGTAACCACATATGTTTTACAGTCGCGAATAGGGCATACTATCCGGATATCCGGATAATAGGTACGAATAAAACGAATATTTTTTGGTTTATTATTTTTACGCATTTTTACGTGTTCATAAAGGTCGATTGAATAACTTTTTCATGAAATACTCATTCAATCGACATTTATGAACTTGGAGGTTGTATTGATGATTATAATTCTGTAACTACATACGTTTTACAGTCGCGAATCATATTTTAATCAACATGCAACCTAGCGCTTGCCTGTAAATTGCACAAAAAAATCCAAATTAACCCCTACAGTTGACCATTGTGGACGTTACTCCAAACAGCGCCCTAAAGGAAAAGATCAAACTTCCTGATTTTCTCAGGACATTCGCAAGGGATCCTGGTGTTCCAAGAGTCTCCTCGCGGATCTGGGTAACACCGGTGCACTCAAAGAGCACACGCGCCACCGTGTCCTCCACCTCCATGCACGCTCTGCACAGGGGACTGTCAGTGATACCTAGGGTGTGAGAGTGTTTGTTCAGTGAGCAGTGTCCAGTGATGGTCCCCGCCACTAATCGTAGGCTTTTTCACTATCCAGGTGCAGATGGCGCTTAGTCAGCTTTGTGTCATATCTGGGGATGGATTGCCCACACCCTGGTGTCGAGGTCCACCATTTCTCCACTTGTATTTGAGTGTGATCCTTTCACCAACTTCTTAGCTGCTTGAAAGGAATGAGCACAATGGGCTCGGGTTCGTAGGCGTTGGCACTGGATCCCTTTCTGGCGATCTCATCAGCTGCATCGTTTCACAGTGACCTTTGATTCATTGTAGTGTCACCGTGTTGCGGTTTAGTACCGTAATTCGTTCAAGAGCATTATGGTATCCTAGTTTTAGTCTCGACGTGATCTGATTTCTCCTTAAGGATTGAAGAACTGAGACACTGTCGAAGAGTATACGAATATGCATATTCATAACTTCCCTGTCCTCTATGGCAAGTGTCGCTTGGATAATACCTACGCACTTAGCTTGGTAGACAGAGTTTAGCAATATAAGGGGTCTGTTTATTATAATGTTTAGGTCGTCGGAGAAGACTTCGACACTTGTGCCGTCGTTGGTATTTGATCCATCAGTGTAGATTCTTAGCTATTTTTGACCGGAGTAGTCGCACGTCTCCGCTATGAGCTCTTTGTTGTAGTGTTTTTGAAAGCAGTGGGTATTCAGGGTTCTGTCGCTAGGTGATGCCAATGGGCTGTTGTTTCATAGCATTCCCTTTTATGCGTACTGTATGTTTGATTCTGGAATATTTACTTTGGGTGCCGGATACTTCCAGCCTAATAGTCGCTAGGGCCGCCTCCTCTCTTACGAGCTGAGAGGTGCTAACCCTAGCATCAGCTGTAGTGCGGCAATGGGTGATGCTCTCATGCTGCTGGTGATTGCCACGCAGGCAAATCTTTGCAGCTTCTCGAGGTCTTTTTGGGCTGTGCTCGGGTTGGTCCTGGGGCCACCAAACTAAAGAGCTGTATGTGGCCGGACAACTGTAGTGCCAGTAGGTGATTTTGAAGCTTATGCCCAAAATGAAGCTTTTGCAGTTTTGGAGGTTTTGCATTGCCATAGTGCTATGCTGACTTTTGTAGTGTGTTCGGTGTGTTTGCCCAGTTCAGCTGTTTATCCAAACAGATGCCCACATGCCCAGGGGGGTAACCATGACGTCTTAAAGCAAGATTGTTTTAATCTTATTCCAGAGTGGGAAAGAGACGGAGCTATAGAGAACGTCTAGCGCCATCTCTTTCTCACTCTGGAATAAGATTAAAACAATCTTGCTTTAAGACGTCATGGTACGCCACCAGGTATATATCGATAGGCTAAGGGTGGTCACAAAGAAACTTGGTAATTGTAGGGTTGCCAATTTTCTTTTCTTTGTGAAAAGTACGATTTCGGTTTTGGTAGGGTTTACTGCCAGTTTATATTCCTTGCACCAGTCCTCTACAATATTCAAGGCTTTACGCATTTTAAATGAAATATATAAAAAAATTACAAGATGTCACATATGTTTGCTATTTTATGACTTATTTCGTTGCCTACTTAGCTTCAATTATTTAATTTTTGCCATGGTTCGTTATACTGATTACTGAATATCCATGATGGACGATATTTTGCTTATTTTTATTTTTATCTCCCCTATCCGAATTTTCCGGATAACATTATCCAAGTAATTATCCGTATACTAAAATGAGCAGATAATTGCATGCCCTAGTCGCGAACAATATTTTAATCAACTTAAAACCTAGCACTGGCCCGCAAATAGCAAAAATTTAAAGTAAAAAAAATAATTTCGCGTGCTACCCTGGAGCCATCAGCCATAAACATGATGCAGTCTCTTATTTTGTTTCTCTCGCTCTTACAGACGCCAGGACATTAAGCTTCTACAATCTGTCAAACTTTAATAGATTTTCAACTTTATCGCATTAAGATAAACGATTTTAAATTGATATAACAGCATTATTTTCTGCAGTGCAAGTACGTAGGATTCGATAGGACTCGATTAGATAAATTTGACAGTTATTCTCGATAAAATGAGTTTAATGTAGTCAAAAACTCATTTTATCGAGAATAGTCAAATTTATCTTATCGAGTCCTATCGATTCCTACGTACTTGTACTGCAGCTCTGACATAATTGTTAAAGTTATCTTTGAAAGTTTAATCAGCTGCCAAGGTGAGAGTCTAAGTCTAGGTACCTACTTCTGTATATATTTATTTTACCTATAGCAATATGTCTGGTAAATTAGAAGAATTCGATGCAACAGATGGGAACCTGCTCTAATTTTAATAAATTAAACTTATTAAAGTACAATAACCGGTTTCATCAATTACAATTGGAACTAACTTTTGTTAAAAAATAGCTTGCAAAGGGCACTCACCAGTAAGGTCCAAAGCTTCCTCAAAGCTGCTGCCCTTCGAACCGTTTTCAGTCCTAGCTAAGCCCATTTTTATAACTTCACCGTTATTTATATTTTATTTATTTCTTACTACACATCGATGGTTAATTCACAAGATCTTATTTAACTATTGTACAATTCTTTAGAAAAATAGTTGATGGTAAAATGAAGACTTAAAGTTATGAATTAATGGCTATCTAAACAATAAATTTAGTTTTTTTTTAATTTTCGGTGGTATAAGGTTCTTGGCCAATATTTGACCAAACTATTATTCGATTCGCCATGTAATAGGCTGTAGCAGAAATTAATAGACAGATGCGAATACAATGACTGTTCGGGACCGCTGCGCGTCTAAATATAGTCACTTGATAATTCATACAAATACTGATACGAAAACACGCGAAGATTGTATTTGGGATGAATGATATTACTGAGGAGAAAAAACGATAAGTTTTCATGAGATAATAATTGTGTTTTGTCTATTTATACGTGTAACTTGTCCTTGCCCAATTTCCTACTGCGTCATCTTCGAGTGTCAACTCGCACAGTAACAATTACATCATAAAGCATAGACATAAAAAAATAAAATTAACAATTATGTAATCAGCTGCGTTATTCAGAGAATAAAAGTTAAATAGGTAGTAATTTCAAGCTTCAAAGAGAAGTTAAAAGTAACAAAGATATAAATGAACATAAAACAGAGATTTTAAACTTTTTAAATACTGAAAATTAAGTGCATTAATAATTATGACAAAAATTGAGGAAAAAGAAAGTGCTCTTTTATGTTTATATATTGTCCTTTTAAGTATTTTTCTAAACACTTCCTCGAAAACTGGTT
Source organism: Xestia ashworthii (assembly GCA_950022955.1). Classification (NCBI taxonomy): domain Eukaryota; kingdom Metazoa; phylum Arthropoda; class Insecta; order Lepidoptera; family Noctuidae; genus Xestia; species Xestia ashworthii. Next base: position 22,552,063 of record OX465556.1, on the reverse strand, counting down.
CTTTCCGCTCTACGATTAGGTTCAAAATGCAGTGAATTTCACACACGTGCGTTTTTGATATTTTTTTCCACACGTGTGCGGAAAGTAAAATTGCCACAGATAGCTATACCAATACTTAGTCCAAATTGGTTCAATGCCTAATATAGTCAGAGGTAATAGTTATTTATGATACTAGTGCGGTAAGTTGGTTTTTACAAACGAGTAGACGAATGCACCATAGTCACGAGTTTGTAAATACCAATTTCTGCACGTGTGTCATACAACGTTTTTCAACACATTTGCGAGAAGATCATTAATTATATTAACCACGCTATAAAATTCTTGTAAATCATTAAACAGCGCTCTCGCGATTTTAGTGGCAAGAAACTGTTTTCTGCAATTTGCACCTCATTCAAAATATCAGTTTAAGTAGATTCTTTAGTGGCGGTAAGTCCCCTCATTGAGGAGTGGCTTGAGAGGCGCCACGGCGCCTTCACCTTCCGCCTGACGCAGGTCCTCACCGGACACGGATGTTTCGGGAGGTACCTGCACCGAATCGGGCGGGAGGAAACGCCCGGGTGTTTCCACTGTGAGGATCGACCGGAGGACACGGTGGAGCACACGGTGGAAGTCTGCCCTGCGTGGGCGGAGCACCGCCGTGTCCTCGTAGCGGCGATCGGCGGCGGCGACCTCTCGCGTCCGGCCCTGGTTCAATCCATGGTCCGGAGCGAGACGGAATGGGAAGCCGTCACCTCCTTCTGCGAAGCAGTCATGCTAGCGAAGGAGGTGGCGGAACGAGAGGGGGAGAGAGCCTCTCTTCCCGGCCGCCGCGGGAGACGCACCGGGCGTCGGGGGCCACGTGGTGGCTACTGGCCACCGTAGATGCGGGCCTATGGACGGTTAGCTATGGGCTAGCTAACCGTCCGTCCGTCTAAAGACGACAGGCCGTGTCGACGGCGCGTTCATGTTCCACGCGCGCCTCAAAGAGATGTCAGCATAAGGGGAGGGGCCCGCAAGGGCCGAAGCCTGCCGGGGTTGCGGGCCTATTCGAAAGAGATACCGCGACCCCGGAACATAAAGGGCGAGGAAGGAACATGGATGGGTTTTAGTCAGTAAAAGTCTGACACTCCCTCCCGCTCCGCCCAGAGTGGGAGAAGTCATTTGATGATTTCCCATCCTAAAAAAAAAAAAAAAAAGTAGTTTCTTGAACTCATATTATTATTTTGTTTATCAGTCGGAATAGCACCGTGCGTATTCTTTACGGTTTTTTTTTAATTTCCAAAAAAAAAAGTATTCCACCAAGGAGTTTCACATTACGAGAATAAATAGGCTGACTGATCGAACCTCCTTGAAAGAGCTTTTGCTCAATACGTTTGTCTCACTTTAATACAAAAGAGTAAGTTAGACGAAAGATGTAGTTCTAATTTTCACCACGTGCATGTGGTGCCATTGAAAATTCGCGCCATTTTCATAGAAACGTCAAAGATTGTTGCAACATTCCGACTGATAAACAAAATACACACATAAAAAGTGTCTAGGGATCAACATATATTTTTGCAATAACTTTTCTCCTGATTGATATTAATTAAAATTTTCTTTAAGGATTCATCAAATAAAGTGTTTTCTTTGTCACAGTAACGATAAACCAAGTCACCTTTGCATTAATAAAGAAATTTGCCATTTTCCTAATAAAGGGATTTTTGACATTTGAACCATTAACATTAAAGTTCGAAAAAAAGACTGAAATAACATTCTTTAAAATTTTATTGGGTAACTTAAACAATTAATAATCCGTGTTTCTACCGCGAACACTAACAACACAAGAACATCGGTTTGGCATACTCAAAATGAGTTCATCCAAATCACGCTGTGGAATGGCCGGCCATGTTCGTTGCTACAACAAAAAAAGGTCTTCTTGCGACTGGATACCCTCCATATTCGGCAGAGCTCTTCTCTGTAGCATATCCCATGCATGCTCAATCGGGTTCAAGTCTGGCGACTGAGCAGGCCAGGGCAGGACATTGATGTTAGCGGCGAGAGTCTGTCTTACAACTCTTGCAGTGTGCGGTCGTGCATTATCATGCATTAACTGAAATAAGGGACCGATTTGCAATTGTAGAGGAACGATGACGTCTGATACAATCGTCTCAGCATAAATTTGAGCGTTGAGGTTGCCTCTGATCCAAATCAACTTAGTTCTTACGCCGATCCAAATACCCGCCCATACCATGATGGTTCCACCACTATAAGGATGGACTTCCTGGCAGGATTTTAATCGCTGTTGGCGTCCAGGGGTTCTCCAGTGTCGTATACGTCTTGTATCCGGTCTCATACCAAAACGAGACTCATCAGAAAAGCACACGAAACGCCATTGTTCTTCTGCCCAATTTCTGTGTTCAAGAGCCCATTGATATCGAATCCTACGATTGTGCATTGCTATAGGTGGTACCCGTAGCGGTCTTCGGGAATGAAGGTTCACTTCATGCAAGCGGTTTCTGACTGTTTGGTCGCTAATTAAGTTCCCTGAAGAGTGATGAAGCCTCACGGCTAACATCATGCTGGTTATTGTTGGAGCTCTTCGAGTTAAGATTTGAATGTATCGGTCTTGTCTCCGTGTGGTGCAGCGATACCGTCCTCCATGGCGCTCAGCCACGGTACCAGTGCTTCGGTAACGTGTCCAAAGTCGACTGATAACACTCTGACTTGTATTCAGAGCTAAAGCCACAGTACGTTGACGGGAACCAGCTTCTATCATTCCCACGGCTCTGAGCATTTCTTCCCTGCTTAAATGACGTCGCCGCTCCATAATAACGTTGGTTTTAATCAGTAGTAGGGAAACAGTAGCACTAATAATGTCTTCAATGCGTTGTATGTTTTTATCTGTCTCAGATCAAATAAACTGAGGTTTTTATAGGGAAAATATTGACAGCTGATTTTCATCTTTTACTCGAATTTGATTGACAGTTCCTGTTTCAAATTATGAAATGCGCCAAAAAGGATCCATATAAATTTATAAAATCATAAAGAACCATGCCCATCTGTGCCCCAGAAATGCCCAGGGAAAGTATATTACAAGATTGCTCTAATAAATAAAACTAGAATTATGTTGTTAATTTGAAATCATATGAAGCACTGGTTAAAAAATAAAAAAAATAAGACATTCTTGTTGACATTGCAGTACCCGCAGTAGGTACTTAGCATCGGCCATCGTGCATCGGCATCGTTGCAATCGTGCTTTTTTTATAACGGTCTGGAATCACGTCCTTTGGCCCATGTATTTTCATTCGTTGTGATTGTTTTGTTACCAATGATGATAACAAATACATATATTATTATATTGTTGCGGTTTTATTTGCGTGATTACTAAATAATCGAATAATAATATACCGCTTTACAACACAACCAAATAAAAATACATTTTATATTACTACTACTAGTTTTTTACCAACGCCATATAAGGGACTATTTATTATTTCACCTTATGTTTTATTTAGTTCGGGGCTAAATAATTGGCATGATAAATAAAATCTTCGATAAAGGAATCGTTTTCTTGTTGATGATCTAAGTAATCGATTCCAATATCGATTATTATTTTACATTTGAATCATCAACGAGTTGAATAAAGATCTTAAGAATGTATCCAGACACTCAAAAGTTAAAGATAAAAGTACTTCGTGGTAATGTAAAAGTATATTTAAGCTTCAAATAAACAAATATAATTCAAGCCAAAACCTAATGAAGTGATGGCTCAAAAGACTTAGCTCCAAGTCAAAAACCTTCGAAAAAACTAAAATGACTGTCACTCATTCACTCTGCTGTAGTGACTCTGCGACTCTGCTTGCAATCTGCTTGCGTCTGCCGCTCTGTTTGTGTTTTTCCGTTGCTCTTCTGTTCGATAAAAATCTACCTTGGCTTTGTTATATGGATATTGAGTGTCGTTTTATTCGGTGACTTCGGCTTTTTCTACTAAGGACTTGACTGTTTTGTGATTTGGACTTTTCGTTTGTGATACAAAATGTTGCGTTGCCTGAACTGCGGGTTACGCGTTCAACGAATACAGAGGCATGTGGTTACAACTCTGCCTCAAGAGTTGCTAATAATCTTATCTATTTGGCTGAGAATTGAATATGTAAGTATCTTGTAATATGTATCTTGAGAATCTGCAGGGAAGTTAAGTAGAGTATGCGAACACGATAACTTGAAACCTAAAAAATATTATTTAATACAATCGAACTTCAGGTCTTAACTCATCGTAGACGCATAAGATAACATATCTGTCTACTTAGTTTATCATTTTTTATGGTATATGACAACTGACTAACACCCATTGTTTTGTTTCAGCTTCCTATGGAAGATGTGTTGTGTCATGCTTGTTATGTATTGATACAAAATGCTGATGTAAACACACCGAGGACATTAGGTCATACTAATGTCTGTGCTGGTTGTGGCTGTTCTTTGAATGAAGCTAGACTTCACTTTCTTGAAGAAAATGGACCACTTTATGATTATTTTCCGTGGATTAGATCAATACAGGTATTTATCTATTACTAGTTGAATTTGGTTTAATGGTAATGATGACACATAACATCTTAGAAAATAATTCTTATAACTACCTATATCAGTGGAATAGTTTTTAAAACAAAATCAAAATCATTTTTAAATATACCTTAGACCAACGTCTTAACTCCCTTGGTTTGGGGTTTTTTTGTTACTCTACTTAGTTATTTATGGGATTGTGTATTTTATCATTTTCTTAAATTGCTTTATTTATCAATGATAATTATTTTCAGAATGGAAGAGATAGCTATGCAGTTTGTCATAATTGTTGGCGGCGAGCTAGCCGACAAGCTGCACAAGATTCTCAACGTGAAATGGCTATACCACAGTTGCCATCTGAACCTGCCCCTGCATCTGCCCCTGCCCCTCCACCTGCACCTGCCTCTCTGCCAGATCAAAGATCCATTGAATCGGCCCATATCTATTTACCTCATTACAAGAGAGCTGCTAGTACATCACGACATTGCATTTATGCTGACTGTGGTAATGCATCCATGCATTTAATACCAACATTTATTAAAAAAATGTTAATTACAGAATGCAACTATTATGTGCCCCGGTTTGCACGTGTTTGCCAACACCATCTCTTTTCGAATATTTGGCATGAATTACCAGAACAAGCATCTACAGTATCAAGTTTTACTGTCAATCAATTAGAAGATTTAATTGATATTGCAAAACGAAACACTGTCACATTTGATTTTGAACGTGTAGAAGAAATGCCCAACCACATATGTCATTATTGGACGGGTCTCGAAGTGACCGAATTTGTTATTTTATTTAATGAGTTACCTTTATTTAATCAGGTACCATCACCAAAAACTGCTTTGGCCATCTTTTTAATCAAAATGAGGACAGGGGACAGTAACAAGAGGTTGTCTTCTTTATTTAATATACCTCGATCAACAATGGAGAGGCACATGAACATTGTACGCTCATGTTTTATGGAACATTTTGTGCCATTGCATATTGGGTTGCAACATCTTACTAGACATGATATCGTAAGAAGAAATCTTAGCATTCCAAATGCTTTTTTTGGCAATCCAAATGACTCAGATCAAACAAGACCTGCAATCACAATATGTGATGGCACTTACATATATATTGAAAAGAGTTCAAATTATTTTTACCAAAAGGAAACTTACAGTTTACACAAATATTTGAACCTGGTCAAACCATTTCTTTGTGTGTGTACAGACGGGCATATTATTGATGTCATAGGTCCATATGCTGCCACTCAGACGGATGCCGAAATTATGAAAGATTTATTTAGTGATGAAAATGGGCCCATGCGAACCTTTTACAGAGAGGGAGATGTATTTATACTCGACCGAGGGTTCAGAGATGCAATCCCACTGTTGGAGGCCTGCAATTATAATGTGCAGAAGCCCGAGTCACTAAATGAGGGAGAACACCAATTGACAACTATTCAAGCAAATAAAAGTCGATTAGTAACTTTGTGTCGATGGGTTGTCGAAGTAGTTAACGGGCGTTTTAAAAGGGATTTTAAATTATTTCGCCAGGAGTTTTTTAATAGAGCTCACGCGCATTTAATGAATGATTTTAAAATTGCAGCTGCACTAATTAATAGGTTTCATCCTACAATCCAAGATCGTCCAGATGCTTCTCTCATAATAGAAAGGGCCATGAGGTATCAACATACTCCAAATTACTTAGCAGAATTTGTAAAAAATTATAATTTAAATAGGCGATCAGTCATGTTTAGACGCATCGATGGGAGCTTTCCGCAATTAAATATATTTCCCGTATTTAGTTACTCTGAATTAATACTTTTCGCTTTGGGCCCATATCAGGTCAAACAAGCACGATCGTATTATGGCGAGCATGTTCGACAAAATGGTTTGTATGAAATAGAAGTATGTCCCGAACTGGAACACTCTGAAGAAATGGTTGCGGCCGTTGGAGGAAATAGACCTTACTTATTAAGGGGTCGAATTCAGTCGCGCCATGTTGGTCGCCGTAAATATTTTACATATATTTTGATCGATTCACAACCATCTAATAATAATTGCTTAGATGTAATATTAGGTTACTGTTGTAACTGTCTCGTAGGTAACAGAACAGTGGGATGCTGTTGCCACGTCATGGCCATAATATGGTATTTGGGTTGGGCAAGATATCAGACGAATATATCGAGACCAGCATCATATTTAGATAATATATTACTTGTGATTGAAGAATAAAACAATAAACACTTACCTACTTATACTTCTTTTTTATTTTCTTCGCAACCTGTATCATATCACCAGAAACCAATACAGCAACAAACCGGTAATAGATAAGGTAAACAACAAGGTATCTATAATATGTTTAAAAAATAATTGTAAATAAGTACTTACCTACAGTAATACAATTGTTCGATTTTATATTTGTCTTTGAGTCAAGCAGTTATTTGATGTCAATTAAATGTATAAACACATGAAAAGATAGTATATACAACCCATGCTATTTTATTGCTATGTGCTTTTATAATCTCATTAGAAACACCGGTTTGTCATGAGTACATATTTGGTCTATTTCCATCATATTATTATTTACTCGATTTCACATACATATTGACACTATACAATGGAGAGAGACTAGATACTTCCAAATAAGTGACATGTTTATCTGATAACATACAGATAAGTATATAAAAGAACACTCATCTGGCTTAGCTTATGTAATGATCATGAAGTTCCTAGTGAAAAACTAATAGCAATGCTGTCTGTAAACGATAAAATGTATAAAATACCAGTAGGAAGTTATCATGTTTAATGTTCAATATCTTTTGAATCGGTGCTTTATATGACATTAAATCTAGATATCATATAAATACTGTTAAAAAGTTATCATATGACATAGAGCTGCAATTTGGGCATTGCATGGCATTGTTGACTTTCAGCTCCATACTAATATGGGCATAGTCCTTTAGCACAAAGCCACATCTCAATCTCAAGAAATCCGCATAAAAATGCTTGATCCCTAGACACTTTTGATGTGTGTAATAATATGAGTTCAAGAATCTACTCCAACTGATATTTTAAATGAGGTGCAAATTGCAGAAAACAGTTTCTTGCCACTAAAATCGCGAGAGCGCTGTTTAATAATTTACAAAAAATTTATAGCGTGGTTAATATAATTAATGATCTTCTCGCAAATGTGTTGAAAAACGTTGTATGACACTCGTGCAGAAATTGGTATTTACAAACTCGTGACTATGGTAAGCCCTCGACTTCGTCTCGGGCTTGCATTCGTCTACTCGTTTGTAAAAACCAACTTACCGCACTAGTATCATAAATAACTATTTCAACACACTTGCTCAAAAAGTGTATTTACGAAGCCTGTATACATTGTTCGAAAGTTAAAAATTACGCTCCATACAACGGAACGTGCAGTAAAATAGGTACTCTCACTCACCTAAGTACCTATTTGACCGCACTCCCCCTTGTATAGCACCGTGCGTATTCTTTACGGTTTTTTTTTAATTCCATAAAAAAAAGTATTCCACCAAGGAGTTTCACATTGCAAGAATAAATAGGCTGACTGATCGAACCTCATAGGAAGTGCTTTTCCTCAATAAGTTTGTCTCACTTTAATACAAAAGAGTAAGCGAGACGAAAGATGTAGTTCTAATTTTCACCACGTGCATGTGGCGCCATTTGCAAATTCGCGCCATTTTTATAGAAACGTCAAATTGTTGCGACTTTCCGACTGATAAACAAAATAACTTTCAAAATAATAATGAGTTCAAGCGAGGAATCAGATGTTAATATGGAATCAACTCGTCCTGAATTTTAGCTTTGGTTCTCACGCTGATGTCCTCTTTTCTGATTTGATCACGCAGGCAGGATACTCCGCACAGCCCTCTCTATTGCACTTTTGGGTTGAGGTGCCATTGTGAGCGACCACGTTTCGGTCCCGTATGTTATCACAGGCACAATATTACGGCACAATTTAAATTCGTCGAATTTCAAATTATTCAAAATAATTTATTAAAGAATTCAAAAGGAAACTGAGTAAAAACTCAAGTGGCATAAGGTAATGAGCGTATCTACTTTGTTGACGTAGATTTTGTAACGGCTTGTAATAAAGGTATTATTTCTTAAATAAAAGACCGTTTTTTGTACATTTGAGCTTAGTTTATAATTACAAAATATAGTGTCCAAGTACTTAGTACTACAAATTAACAACAGTCTCTTCTCATAAAATTAAACTAACATTAACAAACAACGTGAACTATTGAATCCTATACTTTGAGTTGATCAGGGTCTTCTTCTCCACTTCTTTGGGTCTCATTTTTGTCTCCTTTTGATTTGGAATCGGCTGGTAAGAACGTTGCAACGATGAATCCAGCTGAAACAATGATATTAGTTTTTAGTGGGCAACCCTTTGAGAAGTCTTGAAGCTCAATAAATCTGACGCTCTCTGCATCAGATCTTAAAAGATTTCTAGGTCTGCTAAAGTGATATGGGTCTCTTCATCATCACTTTGGATCAGAAGCAGTCCAGAATCAGGATATTTGTCCGTTTCGTGGCATTATATAGGCTCAACCACCCCCCAACTTGTATTGTCAGTTACGGGATATCTTCCGGGACCCGCGATCATGGCGCTTGCAATATCGGGAGCTCAGAATAATAAATAATCGTGTAAAAAGCCGTGAAGGCTTAAAACAGTGTTTATATTTGGCTCGCTCACTATTACATGCGACTTAAATATGGCGAAATTTGTGTTTGATAAAATTACAACTCTGGAAAACTTAACAGGCCTGAGGTTATGCATACATGTAGTACATTCGTTTCTTAATATATTTCATACTTACACATAACCAAGGCGACATATCCGCTTAACATAGGCGTGCAATAGTCTCCAAGTAGGCTGGCAATGATTTGAACACTGAAGAATCCGGAGCCTCGAGCTACCACCACTGACAAACACGTCGCCATACCTCTGCAATAGTAAGTAATTGTTAGTAAGAGATTTATATCCACTGCTCTTAATAAGGTGAGGGAAAATATTGTGAGGGAACCGTCATGTCCAATGACCAAAAGTCCTAAACATGTTACTTCCACCAACTTGCACTGCAAGGGGCCCCTGTGACCCTCAAGGAAGGTCCACACTGGTTTTATTAAGAGCTGCTTTATGCTTTGGGCTAAGAGCATATCTTACACAGGTGTCTTTAATGGCCGCATTCACAATTAATTCATTTTTCGTTTCTCGGATTGATATACAAATAAGACTTTAAAATCAACAGGGAACGTCGATCTTAAAAAGCAAAGAGTTTAAAATGATAAATATTTAAGGTTTTAAAAAATTGCTAAGAAAAGAAGGAAATAAAAAAACAAACCTTAAATGTGTAGGGTTCAGTTCGACCAAATACGTGTTAACGTTGCCCAAAATCTGTGCAACATACTGGAACATGAAGAACAACGCTATGCTCAGCATTGGGACTCTTATGAAAAGCAACATCAGACCGCAGCATGAGGATACAACGAATACTATGAGCGTAATTGTTTTCTTGCCAAGAACTCCCACGATGAACGACAGAAGGATCATTATAACTGTTGATACTCCAGAGTATACCATCGTGGCATACAACGCCTTCGGTTCGATACTGCCCGTGCAATCTGCCGTTACCTAAAAAAAATAAGAATTAGGTATCAACTTTTATAGGCATATAATTAAATCAGACATGGTAGTTTTTTAGTTCAGTGTTTTGGCAACACTTGATTTAGTGTCAAAATTGCATTTGCAGTGGATCTATTGGCACGTGGCCAAAATCGGAACGAATGCTGCCATTTTGTTTTTTCAATTCAATTTCACATTTTTTCACGCATTGCACATTACTTAAACTATATTCGAGCGTCAAAATATGTTACTAGCACGTTTTACAGGGACAGTTAATATTGTAGGTACTTTACTGTTAATTTCATACTTACAGTGCCGTTAGAGCGAGCACTCTGACTCGCAACTTCACAGAACGTCTGACCGTGGTGGCTCTCTCCACCAGTAAAATAGGCGTTTGTCATGGTTGGCAACCACATTGTGAACCCTGTTGATCTGAAAATATCATGAAATAAGTATTTACAAAACTTTTGGAAAACCCATTGAGTGAATCGTCGAATTTGACGGACTTATGCAGGTAGGTAATTCCCAATAGCAAGGATGCCAACTCAATAAAAATTTGTAGAAAATATAAATAATGTGGTTTAAAAACCTTCTCAAATATTTACCGACAGCGCGCAGCGGAGTATTTAAATGGTATCTTCCAATCGTTCATTAACATGAAAAAAGATAAGTAAGAAAAATAATTTTAAACGCAATAAACCTTACGTCATATATGCGCAGAGCAGTAAGTAGTAGAGAATTAAGGAGTTCTTCAATAGAGGAGGCTTGAACAGAGGAGCGGTTTGATTGAAAATCTTCCTCATCACTGAAATCTGTGAATTGTCCTGTGGTGGTTCCTCGAGGTACACTTGCATTACCTGAATAGATGTTTAAATTATTAAATTCTATAACTAATGAAAACTTCTAATGTTGAAGAGTCATTAAGTCCTGTACATCATTAAAACCTCACTATCTTCTTAATTGAATGTCCATTTTGGATTATCAAAGTGCTTGTGGGCCGTGAAGATAAATCTGTTACTTTATTCCGGGAAAAACAACTAGTTGTTCTTAATGATATCTCTGTTCATCAATATGTAGTTAATATTAATACCGTAATATACGAATTCATTCACAATTAATTACCCATAAAATATAATTACTACATCAGGAGAGTCTCCGGATAAAACATTTATATCTACTTATTGAATTAAATGTGAATATCGAAATCATTATTATGTGAATGGTGCTCTTTTTCCGAAGCACAATACTCATATAAGTATATACTTAGGTACCTATGTACAGTGCATGCCAACGGTAAAATCTTGAATAATCTTGTTATGTATTTATTATAGAAATGACTATTATTACTCACAGAATAGCTATCCTTGTTAGATCCAGTGTTGCACTTGAATATTGCCTTGAAAACCTCCAAGGCTTCCCCATTCCTTTGCCTACTGAGTAGAAACTTGGGGCTTTCCTGCAGGAATATGGTGAAAAGAATCCCAAATGCACAAGGCAAGGTGATGACCTGCATCAGTAGCCTCCATGGTCTGTAGACCACTCCGAGCCAGGATATCTCGTAACCGAACTCCAGTGTGAATATTGGTAGAGCGAAGGCTGTGAAACAAATACTTAAATATGATTACGAACTCATTCAGTCACTTTGATTTTAAATTGTTCATGTAGAGGTAATTGCAGACCACAGGTAGCATCATGTTTCAAGTTTACGGGTACGTGTTTTAATTTAGTAAGAGATTGATTTAATGGTCAAAGACTGATCAGAAGGAGTATTTATGCCTGACTCCAAAGATCTGTGTGAAAGATGATGTGGCTAAAAAAAAATAATCAAATAGAAGCATGGAGAAAAAAAGACATGATGAATCGGGCCAAGTAACCGGGATTGAGCAGGAGGACGATAATGGTGATGTTAATGAGAAGTATTCAAAGATCCTTACAACAAATCATGAGCTGAACGACCATAGTAGCGCTGGCCATCAGAAACATGAGCCTGTTGCGATGCCTGCTGGGCACGCTTTCTGCTAGTAGGACGAACGCTGCCGCATTCGCTGCTGATGAACTGGAAACCATAAAAACAGCAGTTTAAGAGACATCGCCGCGCGAATTGTTACCATGAGTTCAGGCAGCCAGAAATTCCACCATTCTAAACCTCCCAACGTAGAAAATTTTCAACGGTTATAACTTACTTACACTACTTTAATAACTGATTAAAATTTCGATTATAGTCGATGTCCATAACACACTAGGAGATCCTAAGAGGTGCACCCCTTATGATCTCCCTGGTCGCGATCCCTAGAGGAGTATCTTTAGTTTCCCGCATTCTGTCTGTCTGTCTACCCAGACTTTTTTGGAAATGAGGTCAGTAGCTGTAGTAGTTTCAAGAGTTTTATTTTTACAGACATACAAACCCACAACTTTACCTCTTAATTATATTTTCATAGAAGATTTAATATAAAAGTTTTTTGTAAATACAATAAATAGCTCTCCTTAGAGGTGAATAAATTAAATAATTTTAACTTCACTAATATTAAAAAAAATATAGATTTATAAGCTTAACTCTTACTAAGACCGGGCGTAAATATCCGGAATACTTTTTGCATTCAACAAGTAAATGATCCGGAGAATATTCAGAATTGATAAGCTGTGGAATCAATTACTTTGCGTACATACCTACAGATCATTATTTATTATTATCATTTAGCTTATCATTTAATATTTTTGTGAAGAATTGCATAACTATTTGCAATAGGTACCTATACGTTACGCCACACTCTAGCAGACATTTTCACGTTAGTAAGTACTGATTGATTAATTTCAGATCAATCTGACAGCCAGCGATTGATCTAAATGAATCATGATTGGTTTTTTAAAGATGGAGATAATTCGCAAGCGTGACTGCTGAGCATGACGTCCTTTTCTTTTTCGGATGGGAAATCATGTAAATTGACTTCTCCCACTCTGGGCGGAGCGGGTGTCAGACTTTTACTGACTAAAACCCATCCATGTTCCTTCCTCGCCCTTTATGTTCCGGGGCCACGGTATCTCTTTAGAACAGTCCCGCAACCCCGGCGGGCATGAGGTCCTGGGATCAATACCCAGGTCGGGCAAAGCGAAGTCCTCAGTAGTCTGGATTTGTGCCCGGTTGATGGCAATAGGCTCTGCCTCTATTATATGGGACAGTTCTGCCAAACGCTTCTGGAATTACATATTTAAAAAAATCAGAAGCCTGAATGAACGTAATTTATGATTATCATTTCAAGATTGGAAAAATAGGTATGTTCGATTACGACATAATTTGGTAGTTTTCCGAAAATTAATTGCTTTTTTTTACAAGCATTTAAATGGTTTATGTAGTTTTAAACATATACTTACAATGAAACGGAAAGGAACTTGAGAATGGCCATTGATACGAAGTTGGGGGCCAATGTCGATGCTAGACTGAGGGTAAAGCCGACTGGCATGGCAACTAGCAGGGTTTTCCGGCGACCTTTGGTATCGGCGCACAAGCCCCAACCATAAGATGAAATGATTAAACCTGAAGAATAAGAAACGTTATAGAGAAATAGAGTCAAAGCTTGCAGCCAGAGACAGAAAACAAAAGCTCGCCTTGGTAGTCGACCTCGAGAACTCGCATACGAAAGCGTAGGCTTTACGACATTAATTTACTTCATACGAGAATAGTTCATAAACAAATATGAAATCAACCGTGTAATTCCTGCCATGTAGGGGGCAGCTTATGTATACAAATATTATGAACAAACGTTGTAACAAACAAACTTAAAAACTGGACCAATTTGAAAAAATCTTTCAGCAATGGGTAGCTTATATTAGCCATTATCGGCGAGTAACATAAGCTATATTTAATTCCCGTTCTCCGACGGGAACTGGAACTATGCGGGTGAACCTGCGTTACGTCCGCTAGTACTTCATATAGACTAGACTAGACATAGATAGTTAAGTAATGTTTTTCATTGTTTAAAGACCACTAGGACACTTTCTAGAACTGGGCATTATTCAATGCTTACAGTTTCTCTGTAACTTACCTATGAGTGGAATAGCAGATAACAGTCCTTGCTGTGAAGTGTTTAGCGACATATCGCACGCCATCGCCGGCAGAACCACGGAGAAGCCGAAGATGTCCATGTACATCGCCAGGATCAGCAAGGAGCAGGTTATCAGCATACCCACATTGTATTTGCCGAAGCCTGGGGGCAGAAGAAGATAGTTTCATTTAAATATATATGCCAAAGGGTAATAAGATCTAGCGTGTTGAGTTTCCAGCATAGCGCATCCGTAGCGCGTTACAAAAACGCACTGTTGGATGAATACGTAGCAATAGTTTGGCATTCTCCTAATTTCTCTTTAGGTTGTACAAACATCCTCAGTAGTGTCCACAGAAGAGAATGAGAAGTTTGAGATTAGTATTCTAAACTCTGTCTATTTGAAACGGAGAAGGAAGACATCGTGAGTAAACGGGCATGTCCAAGAATCAAAAATTCAACCCGCATTGGTACCTACACTTGGCGGATATTCGCCCATTAATTTTTCTAACAGAAGAGGGCTGTGCTGTGTCTTTGCAATGGAAACGATAAGCGCTGATTATTTTAATGTGTTATCGAGATTAATTACGTAAGGAGCGTCGTTATAATCAATTCACTAGTGTTCCATTCCATAATGATTGATCTGTATAAGCAGCTAAAAATTGTTGCGCTAAAATGGTCACACCATTTGATATTATTTAATTGACATTCATTGTAGGCAATAATTGGCGACAATTCACTCTTGTTCACTGTCAAACTATATAGAAAACACAGCTATACTATCATTATTCGTATTGTGATTTTTCACCATGCGTCTTTTATATTTGTTGCAAAAGGAAAGTCGTGTACTAAGTAATGATAAACAAACTGACGCGTAACACCGGTCAGCGAACTTTAGGAATACGGTTGGATCAAAACTTGGAGTTACACTACCGTGTCAACTGTGCACCATCGTGCACCATCATAATTTCAATAGCTCCAATATAAACCGGCAAACAGTACGAATTAAATTGCATAACGTTATGAAATAAAATTGAGTACTACGAGCTGTACTTATCAATCATTGTTCACCAGACGGACTTCGGGAAATTCTTTTAGAAAATCATTCACCCAAATAAACTTATCAACTCGGTAACGAACAAGGTCAGACTAGTTTGTAGCTATCTACTCTCACTACTTCCTGACAGTCGTGATTGAAGACACGTGTTTGTCGTGATGACAGTGACCAGTAGATAGCACGCGCATTGTCACGAGGACCTTCACATTGCATGCTAATTTCCTTTGAAGAATACTCTACAGGTGAATTGATCACGATGTAGTTGAGGTGTTGTTGACTCCCAGTTCAGTCTAAACACTCTATTGTTTTCCTTTAGATAGGTAAACATTGGGTAAGCGTATTGATCAGAAGGTACCTACGTGACTAGCGTGTTTAGACCGAAACGTTTTTGTGCCTAAGTGTTATTTGATCGAGACATAATGGGACTAAATGCTAGGTTAAGAGAAAATAATGAGAAAGCCCATTTCTTGACTTGGGACAATCCCAAGACGATGGAATGCTTGTGTGAATCACCAACGGATGTCACGATTGGAGACATGCATGACCGAGGATTGAGAGAAGTGACCGAAGCAAACCTGCTGGTGATTCATTGTGTTGATGGTGGATCGACTTAAAGAGTCAGCCGTACCATACCCTGACTGTGAACATGTGTTATGAACATATCAGGCACGTAAAGAAACATGACATGGACTACTGTGCCCACTACAACGTATCAATCACACGTGGTTTTTAAACCCTATACTTATTCTTTGTATTAAAAGTATGAGACTATGTATGAGACTGTCATGAGATAGTAGGCAGAATCCATTTGCATTATGTTGTTATAGAAGTACAAAAATATGAAACGCTTTGAAACATGTGCTAGGTGCTTAGATACAATTAAGGACTTGGTACAGGCACATGCCGACTCAGGCGCGAACGAAACATGTCAACTTGATCTCTGTAAGACCCCTGGCTTAGAAGAAACTTTTCTGTGATGATGATCAACTTTCGTTTATCATTTCAAGACATGCAGACTAATCTTTCGTTATCATTTTATTAGATGTCTGCTTCCTTCTCACGGTGATTAAATTGATTGTATTTTTTAGATAGCTGTTGATACTATTTTAAGATTGAACTGTCCTTGAATGCGATATTAAGTGACTTGCGGTATGGATTCGTCAGTGTAGCGCTTTGAGGTCCCGTCTTTGTGTTAACATTTCTAAATTATAAAAAATGACAGAGTGCACACTGATCTCCGAGACTATACCCAATCGATTTCAATAAAATTTTGCGAATGAGTATGGTTGCATTCTGCTTAAAATATAGGATTATTGTGGATCCCATAGGAGGTGCTGTTGTTAGTAAATTTCACTCGTGCAAGGCGGGAGGGTCACTTAATAAATGCGGAAGTAACTCTGTTTGTTTATATGTTACTTATTTACGCCTTAACGGTGATCGGATATCAATGAAGTTTGGCACACAGCCTAGGTAAACCATGTCATGTTGGGTTATATAGGATCCGGCAAAAACGCGAGTGAAAGCTCCGGCAAAAGCTGGTAAAGTGGTAATTAATAAGCTATTACAATTTAACTTCAGCTAGGTCTTATTACCACGGAACTTGACTTCTGACCTAGAGCGGATTGCTATGTTCAAATTAGTCCGAAACGAAACGACTGTATAGAATTGGATCGAGAAACGTGACCTTGAGGGACCGATTTAGAAGTTTAGTTTGTTTCAGCAAGCTTTTCGTACATCTTCTTTTTAATCATGCAGTTCATTATGTATACTTAGGTTGCTAAGGATTGTTAAGACTTGAACCACAAAAGAAAATTTTTAGTTACGTAGTAATGTTCTTATCTACGCTTCGTTAAAATTATCTTCGTAAGTTTCATAACCGTCAAAGGTGAGCATAGGTAAATTATGTAAATATTAATTAGGAGTTCATTTGACACCCACAAAAGAGGAAGGGATGAGTACAGATAACAGTACATGGAGAATATAAATATAACTGGGTAGTTTCGAAGTGGTAGTATAAATTGTGCAAAATAAGAAAAAAATAGAAAAGACATTTGCAGCAAAGCTCAAAATTCTAAGCTCAAAATTATAGATCAACTTACGATTAAATCCCTACAATTTCAAATGAAGGCTTTATAAAATGAAGTGTAGCTACACTTAAAAATTCACCATTCATGTCTATGGTCTATTTTTTCATAAGGTCATTAGAAAAGCACTCACCCGTAAGGTCCAAAGCTTCTTCAAAGCTACTTTTCTTCGAAACATTATCTGTTATTGCGAACGCCATTTTGTATTATTTTATTTCACAATAGATTCTTTTTTTAAACTTGCATTAGAATGCGTCGCTGTTCTTTTTTTTTTTCAGCCAGGTTTTTACGGATATTTTTTTTATATTTTTTCCCTATTTATAGTAGGAAAATGTTTGTTTGTTATTTTGTTTCTTTAGTTATAGATGGCCAATATCTGACTAGGCTACATGGGCGATGTGCCGGTGATGGACTGATGCGAATACAGTGACTATACTCAGATCGGGTGCGCGCTTAAATATAGTTTGTTGTTAATCATACAAATACTGATAGGAAAACCACGCCGAGATTGTTTAGGATGGTGTCCCGAGTTCTAAGATAATTTCGGAGATAATGTGTGACTTGCAATTACCTTTGACAATACTCAAATGTTTACAGTTTACTTTTTCGATAACAGACATTTTTTTGTCGCGGTATCGGTTTAAGGAAGACGTTAGTAAGTAATTCGAATATTTATTCTCTTAAATTCTTCAAATATTAAATAATTTGTGTAATAAAAACAATATTTAAATGTTGATTTTGTGAAACCATAGTTTTCGATACTATTCGATTAAATTAGTTGTTATTAAATTGTTTCATAATTGAACATTAAAAACTAGATTCTAGTAGTAGATAGTCTAGTATTTCACTCATCTGGAAGACATCATCCTATATCTCAAAACATTCCTTATTTTGAAAGATGAAAAAATACGGTACGTTTATATCTTTCAAACTCATCATTTCAGCCGAAAGACTTCCACTGTTGGACATAGGCCTCTCCCAACTGTCACAACATTGACCGGTCTCGTGTGACTCACATCCAGTGGATTCCTGAAACCTTCACCATGTTATCGGTCCACCTACTGGGAGGTCGCCACTCCAGAACTTTTCGGCCCCATTGGCCATCCGTTCTGCGAGCCAGTTGCCCCTGCCCACTGCCACAAAAACTGTCACACACTGTCTTTCAAACTAAATTCAATCATTATAATAGTTATTTGATATTAGGACTTACTTTATGCGGTGGATCTCGGGGAGCTCGGGATCACCGGGGGCCTCCGGCTTAAGGTCACCGCGACGGGGGCTCGAATGCTGGAGATCCCCGGAGAAACCAGCGGCTCGTCCGCTGACGCTCTGGCTGAAAAGCTGAGAGCGTCCCTAAACGCGGACGAGGCCCAAGTGTCCAGACCCGTCAGATGCGCAGACTTGCGCGTCATGGGTCTGGACGACTCGGTCACCGAGGAGGAGGTGGTGGCCGCCGTCGCCAGGTCCGGGGGGTGCTCTGCCGAGCAGATCAAGGCAGGCACTCTACGCCCGGACCCTACGGGAATGCGAACCGTTACGGTGAGCTGCCCCGTGACGGCGGCAAAAACGATAGTGGAGGGCCGAAGGATCTTGGTGGGCTGGGTATCAGCTCAGGTGAAACTGCTGGAGCCCAGACCTCTGAGGTGCTATCGCTGCCACGTGGGTCACCACGTGTCAGTGCAATGCGCCTCGGAGGTTGACCGCAGTGGCCTCTGTTTCCGCTGCGGACAGCCCGGGCACGTGTCGGCGACTTGCAGCGCTGCGCCGCACTGCCCAGCATGTGCGGCGGCTCGCAAGCCGGCCGATCACCGCGCCGGGAGCAAGGCCTGCGCTGCACCTGCCAAGCCCAGAGCCAGAGGCAGGGGAAGGCCCTCCGCCACCTCCGCCAACGCCACCGTCGCCACCGCCGCTGCCGTGGCTGCCACAGCCGCTGCCGCTGTCGCCACCGCCGCCGCCCAGAGCACGGCAAGTTCGCCTGCGGAGGGGCCCTCACAGGGGGCCCGGGGGGAGGAGGCGATAATGGAATGCCAATAACGGCACCATTACGCCTCCTCCAGGCGAATATCAACCACTGCGCCTGTGCTCAGAATCTGTTGCTCCAGAGCATGGCGCAGTGGTTGATTAACATCGCTGTGGCCGCTGAGCCGTACTTTGTCCTGCCCAGGGAAGACTGGGTGGCAGACCTTGACGGCTCGGTGACCATAGTGTCATCGGCCGCCGCCGGTACCCCGACCCTTGAAAGTGTCAGGAGGGGTCGGGGGTGCGTAGCAGCACGGTTCGGGGAGATAGTCGTAGTGGGAGTCTACTTCTCCCAGAACCGAACTCTCGCCGAGTTCCACAACTCTCTGGAAGAGTTGAGTGTCGTTGTCGGGAGCCATTCCCTTCCCGTGCTTGTCCTCGGGGACTTCAATGCCAAGAACTTGGCTTGGGGTTCTCGTTGCACAGACGTGCGGGGAAGAATGGTGGAGGACTGGGCTCTGGAAAGGGGCCTGGTCGTCCTTAACCGGGGTTCTGTTCCCACGTGTGTGAGGATGCGGGGCGAGTCGGTGGTGGACATCTCGTTCGCTAGCCCTGCTCTGTCACAGCGTGTCGTTGACTGGCGTGTCATGGAGGGGGTGGAGACCTATTCCGACCACCGGTACATCCGGTTCGACGTCTCCACCCAGTCCTCAAGCGCGCCGGTCCAACAGGCCCCGAGTGGTCCTCGTTGGGCGTTGAAGCAGCTGGACCGGGAGCTCCTCCTGGAAGCCTCGATCGTGCAGGCCTGGGTGACATCACCGGACAGGCCTGCCGACGTTAATACTGAGGCAGATTGGTTCCAGGAGGCCATGTCCGACATCTGTGACGTGGCAATGCCCCGAGTTCGGCCAGGAAGCGCCCGACGTCAGGTGTACTGGTGGTCGCGCGAAATAACATTTCTGCGCGAGGCGTGTGTCGATGCGCGGCGCCTGTACGCCAGGCATCGCAGGCTCCGCATTCGCCCGCCGGATGCGGCAGCCATTGAGGCGGAGCTGTACGAGGGATACAGAGCGGCGAAGACCACCCTCCGGGACGCTGTCCTGCGGGCCAGGGAACTAGCCCGCTTGGAGATGCTGGAGACTCTCGACAGAGACCCGTGGGGGCGCCCTTACAAGATGGTGCGGAATAAACTCCGCACTTGAGCCCCCCCGCTGACGCAGAGTCTCCGGCCTCACCTCGTGGAGGACGTGGTGAGCGCTCTGTTCCCCTCGCGGGGGGAACATCCGCCCCCGCCTATGGCTCCGCCACCTGCGGTGCCGGAAGAGGACCCAAGCGACGACGACGACACTCCGGAAGTGACTGGGGTAGACCTGAGAGTGGCGGTAGGTAGGCTCAAGGCCAAAAATACCGCCCCGGGACCCGATGGCTTGCCTGGCAAAGCCTGGGTCCTGGCCTCGGATGAGGAGGCTCTCGGGCCCCGACTAAAAGGGCTCTTAAGCGCATGCTTGGAGAGAGGCCAGTTCCCGCTTCGTTGGAAGACGGGGAAACTGGTCCTCATCCAAAAGCCGGGGCGCCCTGCGGACTCTCCGTCCGCATTTCGGCCCATTGTGTTGCTCGACGAGGTGGGCAAGCTCTTTGAGAGAGTGATTGCAAACCGCCTCGCCGAGCACCTTGAGGGGATGGGGCCGAATCTTGCGGAGAATCAGTTTGGTTTCCGCAAGGGGCGCTCCACAGTGGACGCAATCATGCGCGTGAGAGCCCTCACGACGGGGAATGCGATATCCCGGGGCGGAGTCGTCTTGGCGGTGTCTCTCGACATCGCCAACGCCTTCAACTCCCTCCCCTGGAGCTGCATCAGGGAGGCACTCCGGTATCACCGGGTGCCGACCTACCTCCGTCGTGTGATCGGGGACTACCTGACGGACAGGGCCGTCATCTACCCCAGTCGCTGCGGAGATTGGAACCGGCGAGAGATGTCGTGCGGTGTCCCACAGGGATCGGTTCTGGGACCGCCCCTGTGGAACATCGGTTACGACTGGGTTCTGCGCGCCGACCTCCCTAGTGGTGTCAGCGTCGTTTGCTACGCAGACGACACCCTGGTGCTGGCACAGGGGAGGTCGCACGAGGCGGCGGCCGAAATTATGACACGCGGGGTTGCGATAGTCGTTGAGAGGATCCGGCAACTGGGTCTCGAGGTGGCATTGCACAAGTCCGAGGCCATGTGCTTTCATGGGCCTCGGAATGCGCCACCATCGGGATCCACGCTGACGGTGGGAGGGGTATCCATCGGCGTCGAGCCAACGTTGAAGTACCTGGGAC
This sequence comes from Xestia ashworthii, assembly GCA_950022955.1. Lineage (NCBI taxonomy): Eukaryota > Metazoa > Arthropoda > Insecta > Lepidoptera > Noctuidae > Xestia > Xestia ashworthii. The sequence goes on along the minus strand of OX465556.1, from coordinate 22,530,443 downwards.
TCGTACTCGACAGCTGATGGAACTTCGTGGAACATTTCCGACGTTTGGCCCCCAGGCTGGAACGGACCGGGGCTGCCTTCAGGCGGCTCCTGCCCAACCTTGGGGGGCCAAACGCCTCCTGCCGCAGGCTCTACGCGGGGGTCGTGCGGTCCATGGCCCTCTACGGGGCCCCAGTGTGGGCGCGTTCCTTGAGGCGGCGAGCTGCTCATTATCTGAACGCGCCCCAAAAAGTGGTGGCCGTAAAGATGGTCCGTGGGTACCGCACGATCTCCCGCGAGGCAGCGGGCCTGCTTGCCGGATTGCCGCCATGGGATCTGGAGGCGATAGTACTCGCGCGCCTGCACGACTGGCGCGCGGAGGCACTACGCCGGGGGGAAACTCCACTGCCGCGGCAAATTGCCGCTCAGCGGACAGACCTCCGGCGCGATCTCATGGCGACATGGAGAGAGCGACTGTCGCAACCCCGTGCAGGGCACGCCACGATAGTGGCGGTAAGTCCCCTCTTTGAGGAGTGGCTAGAGAGGCGCCACGGCGTCCTCACCTTCCGCCTGACGCAGGTCCTCACCGGACACGGATGTTTCGGGAGGTACCTGCACCGAATTGGGCGGGAGGACACGCCCGGGTGTCTCCACTGCGAGGATCGACCGGAGGACACGGTGGAGCACACGGTGGAAGTCTGCGCTGCGTGGGCGGAGCACCGCCGTGTCCTCGTAGCGGCGATCGGCGGCGGCGACCTCTCGCGTCCGGCCCTGGTTCAATCCATGGTCCGGAGCGAGACGGAATGGGAAGCCGTCACCTCCTTCTGCGAAGCAGTCATGCTAGCGAAGGAGGTGGCGGAACGAGAGAGGGAGAGAGCCTCTCTTCCCGGCCGCCGCGGGAGACGCACCGGGCGTCGCGTCGGGGGCCACGTGGTGGCTACCGGCCACCGTAGACGCGGGCCTGTGGACGGTTGGCTATGGGCTAGCTAGCCGTCCGTCCGTCTAAAGACGACAGGCCGTGTCGATGGCGCGTTCGTGTTCCACGCGCGCCTCAAAGAGATGTCAGCATAAGAGAGGGGCCCGCAAGGGCCGAAGCCTGCCGGGGTTGCGGGCCTATTCGAAAGAGATACCGCGGCCCCGGAACATAAAGGGCGAGGAAGGAACATGGATGGGTTTTAGTCAGTAAAAGTCTGACACTCCCTCCCGCTCCGCCCAGAGTGGGAGAAGTCATTTGATGATTTCCAATCCTAAAAAAAAAAAAAAAAAAAAAAGGTCTTACTTTATACCGATCTTGTAGGCAGGTTGAGGTACGCTATTCAATCCCTATGGACAGTAAAAACAGACATGTGAGGACCATCTGTACGGTTGTTATTATATGTAAACAGATTTTTAAACTGTTACGACATCAGCTTTTAATCTACAAATTAAGTTTTAAGACGACTACATGAGCTAAACGCAAGTTTTATAATTCCTGGAAGTTTAGGATTCACTGCAGTAAACAAAACCACAAAAATATATGATATTCTTCTGGATATATGCTAGTATGATAGTGTTTTGAAAACATAATACAGTTAATTTTACTCAATATAAAAATCACGAACTTATCTCTAAAAATTTCTTTTAACGAGTAAAAACCAAAAATAAAATCATGAGATCATTCTAATTTTTTGCCAAATAATTCTACAAGCAACATATTAGCATCATAGTGTTTTCTTTTTTAGTCCAATCAATAGATTTTTTGTAAATCGATCGAAACCACTCATTTCGCACTATTCGGTCCGCAGTGACTGACGTACTCGTAACAACCACTTTGTAGTGCAAGCTGTTATTCGAACAGTATTTCAAACGAAGTTTGAACCATCACAAATAGAGTTGCTTACTTAGCTCCTATAGTCCCAATAATTGAAATGAGTATAAATTGTTCCTATTGGAAATAATTTACTGAACGTGGTCGAACCAAAGAAGTAAATAAGGATAAGGGAATGCAATCATGGTGGGTATAGGATCTCGCATATTGTAAGATTAATCTCGCAAGATTACATAGCGACGTATATCCTGTGATCTTCTCTCTCGGTGTACGAATGCTCTTAAATTTGTCACGTCGGGAAATCCTCACAGAAAAATTCTGAATATTTTTTTCTGCGCTGTGATAACCAGAAAATTGGGGTTTTTTGAGCTTTACGTATGTGAATACGAATTTAGCTGCTAACAGATTTAGGCGTACGTAGATGAATCAAGACTCATTTTCCTGTTGTATGGCTGCGCAACTTTCACTTTAGTGTGTTGAACTGTTGATTATAATTAAATTTGAGTTCTTGTTTATTTGTTACTGATACGGGTACTTAGCAGCATCCGGTTAGACTGGAAGCTAACTTAGCTGACCCCAACATAGTTAGCAAAAGTCTAGGCTACATCTTTCTTCTTTCTCGTGTGGTTAGTTGCCTAGCCTGGTGTCAGAGGTCTTAAGCCGCCCGTGGACCTCTGACTTAGCTTAACATGTGGCACGAGGAATATTTCTCAGGCATGCTGGTATAGGCTACATGATATAAAAGTGGGTATCTGTCTTGTTACTTTACTTACTCACCTGCTTCAATCATATAATAATAAATCGAAGGAAAAATCGTCTGATATTTTTTGGTAAACGAATGCGTAACGATCACTCAAAAACAGATGGTCACGTTTGATGAAAACACGTGTACCTATGACCGAGTTCTCATATTATTTATTGTGAGTAGTACATTATGTGATGCACTGAGCAATTATTACCGGAAAACTGTATTACTTGTGAGGGTTAGTGCGTCGGAGATCCGTAACTAACGTGTTTGTTGCGCGGTCACCGACGTCAATGTCAGCGACATTGTTGTTGCCCAACAAAGACGTCTGGAGTGGTGTAAGAGTTATATAGAAATTAAAGAAGAGAGGGTTTCATTTTGTGAAATGTGTGTAAAATTAGAGCTATCAACTTCCAACTCAGCTAAGCTTCGCACGCGTGCAATTTACTACCTAAGCAAGAAAATGAAAGAAAGAAAAAAGTTTATTTGATGTCAGTACATTAAGCAACAGTACAGTACATTAACAATAATATTAAAAAAAGAGAAAATAAATAGTATGTACTGTGTGCCCCACGGCTGCGCCAATAAGGTCAATTTGAGCATTCATGCCAGACAGCTGATGCTGTCTGACGCTGGTCTGGTCTGGACACAAAACAGAGTTATAGAGCCGAGAAAAAAAAATAGAACGAAAAGTTTTTTTTTGTCATGAATTAATAGGAAACTGTGGTTTAATTTTATAAATGAGAAATGTGTTTAGCAAAAACGGATGGATGTTTGTGAGTCACTTTCACTCAAAAATTAGCTTATAACATCAACATAATACATAGGCTATTATAACTTATAAAGAACTAGCCGATGCCAGCGGCTTCGCCCGCGTTAAATTTTATACAAAAACCTTCCTCTTGAATCACTCTATCTATTAAAAAAACCCGCATCAAAATCCGTTGCGTAGTTTTAAAGATCTAAGCATACATAGGGACCCAATTATTTATAACCCACCAAATCAATCAATCATCGAAGAAATGTCAATAGGCTTTCCCGGTTTGTTGAAGGACTGATGGCTGAATAGATTATAGTTTACATGATTCATATCGAGATAAAGTTACATAGAGTTGTTGTTGAGAGCAATACCTAAAGACTATCTATATACATATAAAAAAAGAGAAAAAAAAAATGTATCTGTACATTGAATATATTTAAAAAAATGTTGAGGGGGGTTTAGATACAGTAATAGAGCACGAATCCAAAAAAAAAGTCCGTTTGTTTGTACACGCTAATCTTCGGAACTGCTGGACGGATTTGAATGTTTTGCTTTTGTTGTATAGATATTAAGTCCGGGCAAAATATAGGCTATAATTTATCTTGGAAACTTGAACATCTGATGCAGAACCGCAACAGACCAGCTAAACTATAAGAGATACAAAAATAACACCATAGCAAAAATTGTTCCACGTGATGAGCATTTTCTGCTGAGAGGATAAATTTGAAGATCTGGAACACCTGATGTGGAACTCCAAGAGCCCAGCTACACCATAACACATATAGGACTGACGTCTTAGCAAAAGTTGTTCAATCTGATGAGCACTCTCTGTTAACTTATAAAAATCGAAGCTCTGGGACACCTGTTGTGGAACTCCAAGAGCCCAACTACACCATAACACATATAGGAATTATGTCTTAGCAAAAGTTGTTCGGTCTGATGGACATTTCCTGTTGACTAATAAAAAATCGAAGATGAGAAACAACTGATGTGAAAATTATTGCAAAGCTATCACTAATTTCCCTGTATAATTATAAAACAACATAAGCTGGGAGTACCTTCACGCGGTGAAGGCCGCAACAGTTTAGGGCTGATTTTCGATGACGATGGTATATCATTGAAAATTTGACTCTACTGGCCAAAACTCCCATTTATTATTTTATTTTATCGAATAAATATGTTTTCGGGCTTATGTTATTTGCTTTTCCATTTATCTTTGTGACTCGGTAGCCTACCCGGTAACGCAGGGGAGCAGTCACTTAGATTTTAATTGATCAGGTATCTTCACAACAAAACTATAACCATGCCTAGAAAGAGGTCAAATCTTTCCCAATGTTCCAAAGGAGCTAATATATTGAGGGTCATAAGATCCCAAGAATCTACCGAAGAGCGTCAGGAGAGACTTGATGCTGTTCGAGAACATCAGGCTGCAACTTGCTCCGTGGAAACCTCTTCGGATCGCGAAGCACGTCTGCGTTCTCAGCGTATAGGTCTCTAGAGACCAGTGAAGAATAGATGCGTGACTGACCGCTGATCGTGAACGTCATGCATTGTCTCGCGAGTCGGAGACGTTCACGGATAGAGAATTGCGCTTGAATTCTCAGCGTATTACGCATCTGCTTCTAGGTCTCTAGAGACAAGTGGGGAACGTGCGTGATGCGCGACTGACGTGAGCGACATGCATTGTCTCGCGAATCACACGCTTGAGCTCTCAGCGTATTCGCACATCTACTAACAGGTCTTTTGAAACGAGTGATGAACATGATGCGCGACTAACTGCTGCTCTAGATTATCATACATTGTCCCGAACACGCACACAACAAAATATTTATAATCAGTTAGAAAGTGAGAGAGAAAGAAATGCTGGAGTACGGCATGAAGAGACAGAAGAAGAGCGCGAAGACTTCGTAAGTAGTAGGTAGATAGTAGTAGGTAGGTAGTGATAGTAGTAGGTAGTAGTACTATCGACTACTACTTACTACTACCTACTACCAAGTAGGTAGTAATAAGTATTAGAAGTAGTAGTAGGTAGGTAGTAGTAGTAGGTAGTAGAGTAGTAGGTAGGTAGTGGTAGGTAGTGGTAGGTAGTAGGTGACCGAATAACGTCTGTCGGGTAGGCTAGTTATAATAACACGTTTCATCATTTCAGTATAACTTCGTAAGTCTAGTTAACTCCTCTCTTAGACTATTAAGAATCTCTTAATTCCCAACTGCTAGTTAATAAATTGCATCGTGGCCGCTGGCCACGTCCTTAGGAATATACCTGAATGTACAGTCACGTCTAATAATATGCAAACACTTAAGAATTATTTTAAATTGTGTTTCTCCTAATGTACTGATTAAAATTTAATGTTATTACACATATAGAATTCTGGAACTCATATTTTTATGAAAAAGATCCTATCTCCTAGTTACAATCGTTATTTCTCGCGAAAATAGCTATAATTAAGGAAAATGTTTACATATTATTAGACGTGACTGTACCTACATACCTACGTTACATCACCTGAGACATCTTGATACAGCTGCTTTTGGTTAGGTAGTAATTTTGTGCTATGTAATAGGTACGTGACGCAGCTCAAAAAAATGTAGGTAATAACGTTTGGAGGAATCCCTGTAAACAAATCATCTGCTATCACGTGTGACGCGCGATACGGCATTAAGGGGCCGGCGGAGCATGCATTTTTCATACAAACGTAATACCAAAATAATATGAAAATCAACCATATTCTTATGGTAGTGTGTATTTATTTCGATTGTATTATAGAATATCTATGTTCCATATTTTGAAAGGACAATGATATAAAGACGAGATATGAGGAATTTAAAATTTATATAGAAAATTTATTTTCATATCTCTTGTTAAAATCAGTGTACATTCAAAATATGGGTTTGGGAACCTATATATTCTGTAATCCAATCAAAACAAATACACACTTTCTTAAGAATATGTTTGATTTACAAATTATTTTGGTATTACGTTTGTATGAAATTCGCATGCTCCGCAGGCCTCTTAAGAGGGCTATTACAATTTTTCTTGTATTTAGGTGTTTTAAGAGTCTATACAACCAAAATTGTGATATTTATTTTGAGCACTCCCTAGAGAAATAATCAAACTATCTCGGGCATATTTTCTTTTAAATTTTGTGGCTAAACCATAATTACACATTTAAACTGAGAATTTAGATGTGTGATTATGGTATAGATCTGCCCGTAAAAGTTTAATTATTTCTTTACGAGTATGGAGTGCTTAAAATAAATATCACAATTTTCTTGTAAGAGTGTTGGACTATTTTATTACTCAAATACGAGAAAAATTGTGATAGTTTCATCGGTAAATAAACAAATGTGGTAAAGATATATTTTTCTAGGTGTTGTCGAGGAACTAGATCGCTGTACCTACTTTAGAACACCACAGCACACCGTGTAAGTAGTGATGTACTTAACCCTTCCTGCCAACTTAACCTTCCTGAAAGCTACATCATCATCTTCCTTACTCCTATACTATTTGGGGTCAGCACAACACGTTTTCTTCTTCCATTCTCCTCTATCAGACGTCACAGCATCATTTACTATGTTTTATTACATGTTATTCTTTACACAATCCATTCATGAATTCCTCTAAGTACCTCTTCATCCATCAAAATTCATGTCCATCTCTCTATTAGTCACATGCTGAACAAACTTGACATAATTTTGACAATCTGTCAGTTAATTTGTATATTGATGAAACTAATATACAAATTAACTGACAGATTGTCAAAATTATGTCAAGTTGGATTGTTTGTTCTATTCTAACGTCAGCAGTCAGCTAATTAGTGTTAGTTGATCTTTTAATGAGCTACCAAGTAGTAGTTAAGAATGTATTTCATGTCAGTTTTTTAACTGGTTCTATGTTCGTTTGGTTTATACCCGCTGAAGGCCGCCTTCCCATTACGTCGTAATGATTAATTTATCGTTGGTTTTTAGTTGGCAAAATTCATGGACGACAGTTATCGTGTCGTCCTATACACATATAGGACAAACATCTCCACTTAAATACACAAGCCACGACACTTAAAACTACACGATTATTTGTCGTCACGACAAGGCGACGTATTGACACGGTGAATTTTATGCGCGCCGATGATGCGCGTTTTTCAATGCGTTTTCACGGCATCGGCACCGTAACAGTAAATTGTTGTCATCGACGCCGAGAAAGTACGCCGTGTGGATAGGCCTTTAGGGATTTTCCGAGAGCTTAGTGTCAGTTTTTAACCCATTTTAATCGCGTTTACGCAAACTTCGATTCGTACGGAAACTGAGATAACGCTGTCTGTGAAAAATATGGGAAACACAACAATTCAAGTTTACTTTAACGTAATGGAGTAGGTTTTGTCAGTGATAAGAACTCGCACTAGTCTCTGACGTGCTAAGAGAAGAGTGCTTGCTAACATGACTGTGCTCTTTCTTTGCACTCGGCACTCCTGCTATCCCACTCATTAGTGTAAACAATCATTAGTGTAAACACAGTGTAAACGATTTGCTGACAGATGGTTAAGACACACTATAAACAGCAGCTGCTTTTCCATATGATAACATTCATCTGACTAATTGAACGAATACAAAGAAATTGTTGACATAATCAAACCATATAATTACTGAATTACTGAATAAATAATATTCTGATAAAATACTACACACGGGAGCCAGATCAATATGCCGTTATAAGGAATTTATAAGCTAAGTTGTTTCGCCAATTTGAACGTTTTACCGAAATGAAAATTATCCTATGTTCTAACTCAAGTCATGGTCTACTCTATTCCTCATCGATCCGTTCAGCTGTCGAGGCGTGAAGAGGTAGTAGTTTGAATGTGAAAAATGCGGACTTCGGATTCTTGTTGACTTTTGGTCGATTTAAGGTCAAAATCGTTCCTACATCTTTATGAATTTGGAGGGTTGTGTTTGTTTGATATGATTATTATTTCTTAAGCTCTTTATGATATTTGTGGCAACACAACATATCAGATGCATGTGGCAACACAGCACATTGCGGACAGCCCATCTCAATGGACGTATGTGATTCATCATGACAGTTTGAAATAAACCTAATTCGTCAACTCGTTAAGTGTTATTAATTACTCCCTTGAACCATAACCTTGAACAGAACAGTGTTGATGATTATAATTCTGTAACTACATAAGTACGTCTTATAGTTACGCACAATGCCTGCAAATAACTTCGCGGGCTACCCTGACGCTTTCATTTTAAATGCTCCGCCAATGTGCATGACTTCTAGTCGATAAAATTCAAGCAAAGAATTCTTCAAACACTTTCTTTCGGCTAACGATGTCAATCATCTTTAGTTTTCCAAGAGAGTGTTTCATGTCATCTAAGTCTACCGACAACACTTCATGTTACTCGTGTCGTAAGGCGAAATACGTAAAAGCTTTTCGACCTGGTGGTGATGGCCGACCGGTTTCCAAGAAACAGACGTGATAACAGTCAACTTTGTCAACATAGTTCTCAGACTGCACTTATGCGCAAGAGTGTGTTTTGTATGGCTCCCATTATTTTCAATGTTTAGCTGGAAAGAGCTAAGCGTAGTAGCTTTTAAAAGAAAATTAAAACATTTTTAGCTAGTAAAGCATATTATGATGTTAATGAATTTTTAAGTGAATTATTTTTTAACTGACATTCTCTTATATTTAATTATATGTGAAATGAATTGTAATGTAATAACGATTATGATAGTGATGTATTGAATTTAATTTTCTATGGACCTATGTTGACATTCTTATATTTGTTTTTTTGAATTACTTGATATTTGACAATTGAATCCATCCATACCATAATATAAATGCGAAAGTAACTCTGTTTGTCTGTCTGTCTGCTACCTTTTCACGACAAAACGGCTGATCGGATCGTAATGAAAATTGGCAAGGAGATGTATTTCAACCTAGGGAAGGACATAGGCTAATATTATCACGCTAATTACTTACGGGGGTGAGCAATATGCATTTCGTCTATATTTGTCAACTGTTTGACAACTGACAACCGTCATAACATGCATTGTAATAGAATAACTATTTTTAACCTTTTGTCATTAGAACAAATAGCCCATCGGTGACGTCTACCGCCTTTCGAACAATGAGTCGCAAGTTCAAGCCCCAGTAAAGACATGCAATACATTTTGATTTTGTTTAATGCTGTAAGATTTCCGATTTTCGCACGTTCGAAACCCACACGGTTTTCACTTTTTGTAACAAAGTATTTTGTTTTTTTTTTAAAGCATTAAGATTTCCAAATCATTGTTCAAATACATACCTTTTTAACACTTAAATGACAGTTTGGGAATCACTTATTTCAAATAATAAATCTGTAAATATGGCACTTAAGCTGTTAAAGGATCACACACGGAACCCTTTTTCTACTATTTCATAAATTTTCGTCTATGTCTGTGTGTCTCTACGTATCCCTTTTGTTATAGCATCATGTGTAAATTATAAAACCAATGTGGTTCGATTCAATGCACAAATTAATATTGTGCATAACTTAGAGAAGGTTTTCATTTTTGTTTCTTTGTAATCGGTGCTCTCCATCAAAAGATATATTATGACTTTAAAGTTTTTAAGGAGAACTTATCATCATGATCTAAGAATGAAAATGGTACTAATGAATAAAAATCACAAGATAGAGAAGAAGAGAATAGTCAACATGACCCTGCTTTAAAAATCTGCATAGCCGGTAGAGTATCTGTTCCACCGCTTTCCATGCATATGTTCTAGCAGTTTAACTTCGTGCTCTATAGTTAATGGCGTTGTTCATTTGACTTCATTTTCTGAATCACGGTGTTACGATTTTCCGTGAAAGAATGATACTGACATTCGCCCGTTTCAGATGTCTCAAGTTTGGTTTTTTTAAGAGGTTTTCAATCCAACGCCTGTTTTTCTTTATGTATAGGTACCTATATTATGGCTGAGCAATACTTAAATGACGTGATGAAATTTGTAAGAATTCCCTGGATGTGAGTCGCACGAGACCGGTCAATGTCCAGCATTAGACCTCTTTCGGCTGAAATAATGATGAATGATGATAATTCAAATGGAGTAGGGCAGGTCACGTAGCAGGATGTGGTGATTACAGGTGGAGTAAAGCTGTGACCAAGTGGCGTTCTAGAAATCGAAACAGAAGTTTTGGTCGTCCAGAGGTGAGATAAGCAGACGATATTGTTGCCATTACGGGGATATCCTGGATGAGACTGGCACACGGGCGTGGAGCTTGGCACAAACAAAGAGAGGCCTGTACCCAGCTGTGGGTGAAGTCGGACTATGGATGATGATGATGATGACGCATAACTTTTTCCAGAGAAGTCCGATTTTCATGATTATTTTTTATTGAAAAGCGTGTATCGCAAAGTTTGTCTCATTTCATATTGAAAATAGTCGTGTTCAAATCAAAGTCACGCACTTCTGATTTTTCAGATTCATGTGCGTATTGTATAATCATCGCATGCTGAAACATCGTGAGGAAACCAGCATGCCTGAGAGATATTTGATGGACGGCATGTAAAGCCAAGACTGAGGACCTTGGGCGGCATAAAAACTCTCACACCAGGTTAGGCACTAACCACACGATAAAGAAGAAGATCGTGTTGGGGCTTATTTCATAAACCTTTTTGACAACTTTAGACCTGCCTGAAGTTTAACTGTGATCGAAGGTCTAGCGATGGAGACGTAAGACAGTCACAAGAGGTCCGAAACAGTTTACAGCAGCTATATCGTGTGTCGGCTCATTTCATGCACCTTGATATAAACTTGAGACCTAGCTGGAGTATGAGTATCATCGAAGGTCTAACGATGGACACGAAAGGCAGTCACAAGAGGTCCGCAACACTTCAAATCTGCTCTATCGTGTTTAAGGTTCATTTCGTACACCTTGATGAGAACTTTTAAACCTAGCTGGAGTATGACTGTCATCGATGGTCTAACGATGGAGACTGAAGGCAGTTGCAAGAGATCCTCAACAGTTTACAGCAGCTATATCGTCATTGAGCTCACTTAACGCACCTTGATGAGAATTTTAGTAATAGCTGGAGTATTACTGTCATCAAAGGTCTCATCGGCTCGGCTCGGCTAGGAGACGAAAACATTTGCAAAAGGGTTTCAACAGTTTACAGCATCTACATTTACGTGTTGTGTTGACCTGCTTGGAGTATGACTAACATCAAAGGTCTCTGACTTTGGAGAAGGAAGGCAGATGCGAGAGGTCCGCAACAGTTTCAAGCAGCTTTAACGTGTCGCGGCTCATGCCATGCCACTTGATGAAGACTTTCGACCTAGCTGGAGTATGAAATCGTCGAGTGCCCAAGGATAGAAACGTAAGGCAGTCGAAGGAAGAGCCCATAATTGAAAAAACAAAAGTATAATATTTTGGCGATTAATGTAACTATTCGAGAAAAAATAAATTGTTACTTACTTGAATCTGTACTAATATTATAAAGCTGCAGAGTTTGTTTGTTTGGTTGGTTGAACGCGCTAATTTTAGGAACTGTTGGTTCATCTTACGCAGACGAAGTTGCGCGGGTCAGCTAGTTATAATATAATCAATTAATATAGTATATTTTATAACGAGGGACTAAACGAAGCCATTATAATATACCCGAGGTGGTTTGACTCCCGAGCTTGCGAGGGAGTCATTAAAAAGCGAAGGTATATTATGTTGGCGTTTAGTCTCGAGGTGCAAACTGTACTTTTCACTTCGAGTGCGAGAAAAATAGTCATTTAAAACCGAACAAATTTACACTCGACAAAAATTCTGAACTGAGCGGTCAGTTTTTTCTTTTGACAGGTCAGTCACAGATTAACAATTTAAAACACAACACAAACTCTCGACATTGTCGCAATGAAGATGATCCACACTCCACAGATAATTAGTACCTACATTACTGCAGCGGCTAGCAACAGAGGCATTGCACATACTTTTCTTTATTTTCTTCTTTACTTTTACAACGATGCACACAAACAACAACTCGCGTTGAAGAGTTCATTTGTTTTTTTTTTTCAATAAACCGCTTTCTATCTGCAAGCCAATTCGAAATTTAAATAATACCTTTGATCCATTAAAAAAAAAAAGTTACTGTTTTGTGACCATGTTTCAGAGTAAAAGATCGTTCCATTTTTAAATTACTTTTTACTCCCTAGGGAATAAACGGTCACTTTAATCCCGCTTCGTAGGGCTATAATGGCGTTCTTTTAGAGCATGAGAAGTGAAAATGTAATTTTACTTATGTCAGCATTGTCAATGTTAATTTAATGCTGTTTTTTTAGTCTAAGCTTGTATTAATATTTGCACACCATGACAATATGGTAAACATGTTAGCACAACTATTCTTCTGACACCTTGCATGCATTTGTTTCTTTATAATTTCATGTACACTAATGTTTGCGCAAATAAAGTTATCTGAATCTGAATCTGACCGTTTGTCACTTGTTTCGGTTATCTTGTCTAACTACACAATTTTAATAATTGTATTAGCTTCTTTCGTCACTGAATACCGAGGCCGGGATCTGCATTGTTTAGTGTTTTAGGAAAATTTATTGATTGCATAATAACAATGTTATAATATACTTTCCACACCACCTGCTCGAAAATGTCAAATTAAATGTCAAGCAACCTCAACCTAAAGTGAGTCATTAGTGGCCGGGGTACAGCCGGTCAATAATGTTATACTGGATTTCATTATGACCCGCTGGTCAATAATGTAATTTGAATTTGGAATCTCACATGCTCAGCTAAATCGGCAGTATAGTACTAACAAACACCCTTTGGTGCCAGAAAGAGGAAAGCTTTTCTCGATACTATTACTACGCGTGGATGATATTCTCGATTTCCTACAAAATCATAACGACTGCTTCTTCATATCGTTGCCATGTTTTCGAAGACATAATATTGTAAGAATAATTAGATAACTACGAACCATTTTTTAAAAGGAATGGAATAACATTAAAATTGGCATTAATAATAACAAATACCGTACCGCGCCGTAATACCGTAATAGTAATTGGCTGTAGCATTAGTTAATTTATTTATTCTTACTGTTTGTTTATTTAATAAATACTTTGTTTTTCGTACTATGGCTATTATTTTCTCACAGTAGGTGTAAAAAGTAGAGTATCCTCCTCTGGGCTAAAGGTGTCTTTGCCTTGGGCTAGCTTGAATCCCTCGCTGCATTCAGGATTCTTGTATTAACTCCCTCGCTTCGCTCGTGAGTTAAACTCTTAACTCCCTCGCTGCGCTCGGGAGTTAAATCCCGAATCCTTCGTTGCGCTCAAGATTCAATATGACGCCCGTGACATAAGACACAACTTTAGCCCCTTGGTGCATAATCTACTATACTATATCAGCGTTTTGTGCACATCTGTGAAAAAGATGGCAGAGATTTCGACCGATAAAAGAAAGATGTAAAGATTAGGGAAGTGGCGAATGCAGTATTGGAGATAATCGATTCTGAATGAGTGTGTTAAGTGACTGACAAATCCATTTATACCTAGTAAGTTAAACACACCAAACTTTAATATGCGGCTCAAAACTTTGTAAACACTCGTTTTTTGGCTTAGCTTGGAATATTTGTCTAAGGCCGTATTTCCACTATGTCGTGATGATTAATTTATTGTTGGTTTTGAGATGGCAAAAGTCGTGGACGACAGAAATCGCGAAAAGAACTAAAAAACCCGACTGCGGTTTTATATGACACAAGTGGGTCACAAGAAAAAAAACAAGAACATTTAAATTAAATAAACGCGGACAATAATTATATATAGTTTTAATAAACGGAAACAGGCGAGTATAGGACTCAGTTGGTATGAAGAAGAAAAAAACACGAAGTTTATCATGTATCTACTTATTTATTTATACTTTTAACAATCTTTAATATTGAGACAGAATACCGAGAGTGTAGTTTCAGAACGCTTTAAAAAAAATAACGGGATTCATTTTTTTATTGTTTATTCTCGGTTACGCTAGATTAGGTAAATGTACGCGTTTCTGAGGATAGACGGTGCTGCCGAGGCCGGCCTAGAAAGAGGTGACGTGATGATCTGAACGCGCATCACGAAGGCATTGTTTCAAGGTGGCGCAGGAGAAGAGAGCCTGGAAGGCTTTTACCCAACAGTTGGACATTCAAGGTTACTGAAAAATATGTAAAATCTATACAAAACAAATGCATAACGCATCCAGATCATCAGCCTGACGATAACGACGCCACCAACCCAGTCTAAAAAGAGGTGACTCGTTCGGATGCTGCGCTACGTTGCTTTTCGGCAGACCCCAAGGCGGAACTTTAGCAATAAGTCGAGTGACTAGGTCTGAGCACCGTAGGTTAGGACGGTCAGGATAAACACATGGATGAGTTTGGGCTTCACGGAAATCGGCAGATCTCCTTTGATCATCGATCTGTAGCATTTTTACCATAGTTATTATTATTAATTATTTAAAACTTGGGTATAGAACTTGGGTGGCATAATTAAAAAAGTTAATATTAATAAGCTCTATTTAATTACTGCGTTTATTTTAGTTGGCCGGCAAAAAAAAATATTACCACAATAATCTGGGTGACCTCAGATATTTTGTGGTTGAATAACTTCTCAGTGAATTGAGTTACGACTTAGGCGTAATAATAAAAAATGTTTATTATGTTATGCTCTATCGAAATAAGAAGTTTATTTTGCTTGGCTTTGAAAATAGCCCAGTCTGAGTGATCTCCTTTGGATAATAAAGTACTTAATAATAATAAATAAATATGAGTGAGTCTACTAACGAAGTCTGCTATTTAACACCCGAATGATTGAAGCATAACGTAAAAAATGCAGAATTTAATTAAAAACTAGCTTCTGCCAGCGGCTTCGCCCGCGTGAAGTTTGATTATTGTCCCATGGAATCTTACTGCCGGGATAAAAAGTATCCTATGTTTTAATCCAAGTTATAAACTATCTGTGTGCAAAATTTCATCCAAATCCGTTCAGTAGTTGTCGCGTGAAAGCGCAACAAACAAACTTACATTCACATTTATTCTCCGAACTGCTAAGCTATCGGGAGTTACACGTGTTATTGTGAGTCAACTATAAAATTCTTGGATTGGATGGATTCTGACCTAGAATCACTCGCTACGCTCGTGATTCAGCTATAGAATCCTTCGCTTACTCGGGATTTAAAATCAACACTCCCAGCAAAAACCCACTTTTCTCTCTTGTTGCACAAATAACTTAATTGTAGGGTGTAGGGGGGTGTAGGACTTGTAAGTACTATTAGGTACACCTAATTACAGGCATGAATTTATTTTATGTAATATTTTCAATAGCGACCTGCTCGTTACTTCGCATGGGTGCAATGGAAACAGAGACCGATATAGCAGGTGGCTGGATACTGTGACTATCTACCCCCATGAGAAAAGGCGTGAGTTTATGTATTAATGTTTAGTTCATAACTATAAGAACTCAAAACTCAAACCATTTATTTCAATTAGACTGAACTACATACAAATTGTTTTGTTGGTATGAGGGTGTCTACGCACTGGGTGGTTGTAGCGAGCGTAGCAAACCGTAGAGCTAGCGCGTAGCGGGCGTGGACTCGTAGCTGTGCCGTGGGGTGGAGGCATTGCGCGGTTGCGCGAATCTAATAATTTCGATCCAATCGTTAGAAATTGGACATAAATTGATTCCTACAAGACAATATCTCAGTTTTGGTGACCTGTCAGTTAGCCAAAATTAATTTAAAACTTTTCACTTGACAAGCAACGACGGGCTTAAACATTATTAATTGTTATTTCATCATAATACAACAACAAGCTTACCAAATAATTCACTGAGCAAAATAATTGTTTTATTAGTAATAAAAAATATGAAATACAAAATGTTTAAGTGATTAAATATCATCTGATGCAATTGATAAAAGAAGTGTTTGCCGAATAAATATTTGTAAAACGTGGTAAGGTGAGGTTTGCGGAATAAATTGTTTGCGAAATAAATAGTATACGAAACGTTGGTCGTAAAATGAACATTTTGCTATAAAGCTGACTACCTGGCTTACTAAAGTTTAATAGCGAGAAAAGCAGAAAAAAATGACCTTGAAACCTTGACCGTAAATTCTCAATTTTTGCTTCTGTCCTAATTCCATTAATTGACGGCGAGGAAACAGAGGAAAAACAGAGTTTAGTTGCCATTCTCTCTTCAAAAAAAAGGCTCTTCTTCCGTATACATTTATTTAAATAAATGCGTACTTTTGCAGATATTGGCAATGGTAATTGTGTATTTAGATAAACCAAGCGCAATGTGACAAGACTCCGGTGCTTAGTAAAAGGTCAACTACCTTGCTCAGCTGTTAATCTTATTCGATCTGCACGTAAACAAGGTACTCCACACTGCCCTGAATGAAATCAGCTGGGATTCTTCAACAGGGGTTGGGGTGACTTGGGGGCGTCAATCTTAACTCCGTCCTTTTCTTGCGCTAGGAAAAAGTACTCCGTGGGTGGTCCCTTTCTCGCACGCCGTGGAAAATCGATGACCTCCTCGTAGAATCTGTGCTCCTGGTAAATATCACGAAAATGGCGGATCCCTCTACGATTTGGACTCGTAGCGGGCCTTGGCCGTAGCATTGGCTACGAGGACCAAGGCTCCAAACGAGGCCTCAAAGTATTGTGAAAATTTTCGTGAAACGGAACTTGGATTTATTTTTGAGAACTTACATAGTTTCCGTAAAGGACTTTAGAGTGAGGCAGTGATTACCTTCTAAAAAAAATCTTTAATACTTTTTTTATTTTGTCATGGAAAATTAAATGGCCTTTCCGCTTGGGAAACCTCGTGATATCTTTTCAACGAACTTTCTACGACATCTGACTTACTAGGCGCGCAGGGGAAACGAGGGGTTAGAGAAATTCCTTTCTCAGCTGTTGATGCTTGGACTTGACACATACATTCGGTCGTAGTACTGAGCTACGAGAACCACCTGTTGGTCAAAAGTTTTGTTCTTGCCGTGTCATTTTGCCACTTATTTGAAAAACCTTGCGCTGCAATCTACTAGGTATAAGTTTTCGTACTGATTGCGGAGGCCTAAATAATGTTTACCTTTAAAGTCGACGACATAAAACATAGAGATTTCTTGAATAAATAAATTTAATATCATAAGTTTCTACAAGCATCTGATAAATAGAATAAACAACATCAGTTATTTGCCTATGCATAAAACTCGAGTTCTTCAGAAAGTAAATTAAATGGGCTAAAAATACGAAAAATCTTGAAATTTTGTCATGTCATTAAACATGGCAACTGTTGTTTTGTTTGCGTTTCGTTGTGTAGCGAATTGTTTGCGGTGACGTCGAGGGGTGGAAGAAAATCGATAGATTTGACGCATGCGTAGTCTTCGCCCTCACTCCGCGCGATCCCTTTATGTTTCTGGGAGCCTAGTACTGGCGCCCACAAAACTGAAATTTCCCTGCCCTCGTCGCCAGGTTTCCCGGAAGTGGAAACCTTCGGCTTCCGCTGTGTAGGGCGGCACAACGTTTACTGTTCTGAAAAGCTCTGTAAAAGCTTCTGCGATGGTTATCCTGAAATGTTTTCGGTCGGTGGGCGCTGTTTTGAGGTTATGTTAGTGCGCCCCTGTTCTGCGCAGATCAACAAGTAGGGCTCTTTGAATGACGCAACTTTAGTTGTGTGAATGGGTCTTTCATTCATATGTTTCTTGTGAATTAACAGCTTCTGTTGTAATATTTAGTAGAATCATGCAAAATATAATTTACAAAATCGTGCACTTAATGTGTATTTCTTACTTATAGAATGAGGTATAGCTAAGTTAGTACGTTTATGTAGTAGGTACGTTTATAACTCAAGAATACTACATATTTCTTTATTATTACAGGTTAGATTAGAGAAGCTCGTGGCTGAATAATAACAGCCGCTCGGGTCGATCTTTAGGCTCAGCCGTGCTTGCCTAGGTTGGTCTGTGGATGGGTGACCACCCTTACATACCGAGTTTACTCCGCTCTCCGGCTGTCATTTGTCCACCTTTGGCAGTCGTTACAGGTAGTCATCATCAGCCGAAAGACGTCCACAGCTGGACATAGGCCTCCCCCAAGTGTCGCCACATTGACCGGTCCCTTGCGACTCGCATCCACCGGAATCCCGCAACCTTCACCAGGTCATCGGTCCACCTAGTGGGAGGTCTTCCAACGCATCGTCTTCCGGTTCGCGGTCGCCACTCCAGAACTTTTCAGCCCCATCGGCCATCCGTTCTGCGAGCAATGTGCCCTGCCCACTGCCACTTAAGTTTAGCAATTCTTCGGGCTACGTCGTTACAGGTAGTCAGTGGCCCATAAAGTATGACAACCAGTCTTACCAAGTGGTATCGTATTACCCAGTATGTACTGGGTTATGGAGGTCAGATAGGCAGTCGGTCCATGTGAAATACTGGCACTTAGCTGCATCCGGTTAGACTGGAAGCCGACCCCAGCATAGTTCGGAAAAGGCTAGGCAGATGATAGAGGTATTTTAAAAAAAATCATGAGAACGTAACCGTGGACACGAATAGTTTAGAAATTCGTATTTTATATTTATTTTCATAAATTTTGTTTTTCATAGTCCTCCGCTATTCTTTTCTGATTAATTTCAGACAGTATAATTGTTTCTCTGGGACGTTTCTGGTGGTTGCCACTATTGATTCTGTTTTTCAGGAGTTGTGTGGGAGTGGAAACCGGAACGCGCTCGACACAAGTTGCCAGTCAAGCAGGTGACGTGATCAAACACCGGAAACATGTGAAAAATACTAGTTCAAACCAATCAAGGAGGACGACCCTTTGTGCCTTGTTTCGTTCTGTCTCCTGCTGATATGGAGGGAATTGGTAATTACGGTTGTTTTCCTACTCCTCTGCTATACTTTCTGATTAATTTCGTTGCGGGATCCAATTCTGGTGGTAAGTAAAATTGTTACTAACCCTATGGACTCCGGTCTGAAATAAAAAGTTTCTATTCTATTCTATTGATTCTGGCTTTCAGGAGTGACAGTGGTTTGGGATTAGTGTGGCGGGCATGTCCCAATCAAGGAGGATTTAATTAATTCACCAGAAGTAGGTAACAAGCAGCTTTAAAAGAAAACTAAAACAAAAATTTTCTTTTGAAAATCATTTATTAAATAGTTTCTTACAAATAATTAACGAAATAGTATGGCAGTGGGTCTGTAACAGTAAAATATCACAAATAATGAGTAATTTTGACAAGAATGTATCTAGTGGATTATTGTCGGTACATAAGTACAATCTTAGAACTGAATTCCTGCTACGCTTATGTCGATCATATACGTCGGTCGCGCGTACATTGTACTGCGACATTGACGTCAGCGGTGCGTAAGATGATACTGTTTTTCTCGCTGACGTACATGACCGACTGTACGCGACCTACATCAGCGTAGGAAGAATTCAGGCCTTATATTTATGTAGAAACACTATCTAACAAGTCATAGGTGAAAACCTAGTTTGGGAGTCAGGTAGGGTTGCCAACCGTACTATAATATATAGTATTGTACTATATTTCGGATCTGCGTACTATATACTGTTGAAGAAATATATAGTACGCAAAAATAATATATTTCAACACCGAAATCTAATAAACAAATACTTCATAAAAAAAGTACAAACGTGCAATAGAATATTAACATTATCTTTTGACTGATGCATCATCATTCATCAACAAACATCTGCCAAAAGTAAAAGATTGTAATGAGTTTACTGACAAAACTACATGCCAAAAATGGCGACATATTAAAAAATACAGAAAACAACTTGCCAAAAAAGTAATTTCAGTCAAGCTCTCTTTTCCCGCCACTTCAGCATTCACAGAAAGGACATTTTCGGTCATGAATTCAAATGGCGAGATGAAAGAAACAGAATTATTAGGTTTCTGATTAATACAAAAACGGCAATAAAAAAAATATTTTTTTGGTTTAATTAAATGTAATAAAGCATAAAAGACACTTTTTTTAAAATAAAATGCAAGAAGTGCAACAAAATATTGTTTTATTAAAAAAAAAATCAAGAACAAATGAATCTTTGTCTATTTTTGGCTTTTTCCATAAAATACTAAATTTTTTTGGGGTGTAGGTACTATATTTTTTGTAGCTTAATTTGCTATATTTTGCTATATACATACATATTTTGCTGAAGAAATGTTGGCAACCCTAGAGCCAGGTGACCTATCTGTGGGACATAATGTCTGTATGTTGTATTTAAAGATGTCTAGTAACAATATTGGCACTATTTTGAGTTAAAGAATGTATTTATTTTATGAAGTCAACTCAAGTGGGTCTGGGCAGGACATGACTGCCGCATGCCGGACAAACAGTGGACCATAATGGTGCCCCGAAATAGTGAGGCTGGGTTGTGGCAGGCCACGAAGGAGATGAACTAGACAGGTTCCGTCAAAACTTGAAGGAGAAAGTAGGAGGAAATAGAAAGAGTGGAGGGAGCCCTTTGCCTAGGAGTGGAACAGAGTAGGCTATAGGGAAAAAATGGCATGGGATGAGAATGGAATCGTGTTGGAATGACGAATTTATAAAAATAGCAGACTAAGGCCCCAGTATATTAGCTATTTTCCGAGTTTATCAAGAATAATAATCGTTCGAGATCATCATTATAACGACTGGACTCTTAAGTAGGTTTCAAACTCAATGAGATACCTACACCTAACTAAGTGAGCACTAAAACATTCTCACTCACTCATCACTATTTTCGTATACATGTGTTCTTAATACTACGCTTACTATAATATTAGCTAACAATTTGAACGTTTTTGAAAATATGTACACGTACAGTCAACCAAGTCGTCTGGTGAATACAGCCAAGTTGTCTGGTTACCAATCTCTTTCGCTGACTGTACCTACACCATAAGACCAAAATAATAATAATTATTTTTTAAACAATTAGTTACGTCATGTTACTAATACAGTTATCAATTCCATTAATATCTGTGTTTATTGCATGAGCAATACAGTGTGTTAGGCTTTTTTGTTGGCAATGGTTTTAACCTGAGTTCCATTTTTTTTCGTTGGCAATCAATTTTGAGACGGTTAAGAACTAGACTAAAGACTTTGGCGCTTTCAGCGGCGTCCATCAGTTCTTAACATTATATCTAGCTACACTGTCTATCTGTCAATCCGTTAGTGCGTTCCCAACTCGGAAACCTGCAATCTGTTATTTAATTTTTTTGTGTTAGTCGTAAATGAGTTCTCTGGCTGTGATTTAGTTTATCTCGATTAAAATAATGGAATTCAGTGCCAATAAATAAGTCCTATGACTTGTCAGAGTATTTTGTTAAAACATTCTTCTGGTTTTGTTCGTAAACAGAATTGACTAGTTCTGTCCAGTTCCATGTTTCTGGTTCGAACCGGTTCATACTGGCTCGTGGGTCTCGTTTTGGGTTGATTCTACTACGATCTTCTTGTGAGGGATCCTCTTCTTGTTGGGGAGTGTTAGGCAGAACAGCGAGTTAACTGAAAATAATATTGAATGTTAGGATTTGACTTTATATGTATTTGAAGAAAGCAATCTACGCCTTTATTAAATCATTTTTTCTTTCTTTATTTGTCTTCATAGAGCTTTGGTCAGAGAACAACAATTGTACATGCAAAATATGTACCAATTTCTTTACTTAAAATACTTATTGTACCTACTGTACTTTTTGTCGGACTGTTAATTTTGCTTGAAAGTTGTTTACACTAATAATTATAATCTATGAGTGTCAAGAAGAGTAAAGGCAAATAATACTAGCTTGTGAATCTTGAGCGTTTTCCACATCATTGTCGTGCTTTCATTTAGAAAATAGATTTCGTAATAAATGTTTGTTGTGAGACAGGTGTCGTTAAATACTTACTTATAATAATGGATCCGAATAAGTAGAATCCTGCACCACAGTTGACTTCAAGGAACAGTCCGATTAGGTTGGAACCCACCATGGAACCCACGCGACCCATCATCATGGACAGACAGATTGCCATAGCTCTGTAAAAAGAAAGTAGTTATGATATCTGCTAAAATTCGCTACGCCATTGTATAAACTCTACCCATCCTTCGTATGATGAGAAATAGCTATGATATTTGTTACAACGGAGTCCAAAAATCTGATGCTGTCTGCTAACATTCGTTCCGAACCACCACAGGGTCCTAAGTACGAATGTGATCAGACTGATATACCTCTTGATTTGTGATGGGTTTTATATTTCTTTCGGGAATTAAAGTT
Organism: Xestia ashworthii; assembly: GCA_950022955.1. Lineage (NCBI taxonomy): Eukaryota > Metazoa > Arthropoda > Insecta > Lepidoptera > Noctuidae > Xestia > Xestia ashworthii. Next base: position 22,507,897 of record OX465556.1, on the reverse strand, counting down.
TCTATTTACGTATTAGATGTCAATTTCGAGTCCAATGTTAAACGTTATTGTACGACTTTATTATTTTATCTAAAGAGAACTTTAAGTGGCAAAAGTTAACCACTAATCAAATTAAATCAGTGAAACCAAAACTCACCTGTACTTAGTAGGGAACAACTCAACAGCGACTGCATTCATCAATCCAATACAAGCTCCAGACATCTGGAAGATGGCGAACAGCACCACAGCCAACTGCTGGTTGTAGGCGAGGTGGGCGCAGATGCCGCTGATCCCGGTGAAGCCCAGGATCACCACGAGGATGGGCTTCTTGCCCACGTAGTCCACCAGGAAGCCCACGATGATGTACATGGAGGAGAAGACCAGCCCGATGTAGATGGAGCGTTCGAAGGTTGACGTGTGAATGGTGTCGTCGCAAATCTGAGGAGGAGTTTGACTGTTAAGAAATTGTGGATAGGTAATGGATTGTGGAGAATATTAAAAAATTACAGTGTGATACTGTCGAAGGTAAAAAAGGAACCCTTATAAGATCACTCTCTTTTTCGTCTGTCCATGTGTCGCCACCGATTATTTAGGCAGTGGAAAACTTTTCGTAAGCTGGCGTTTTGGTCCTTTGTGCTATTTTATTTATGCAACAATTTGGGTGCGAGGTACACGGGACCGGTCAATGTGGCGACACTTGGCAGAGGCCTATGTCCAGCAGTGGACTTATTCGGCTGAAATGATGATGATGATGCAACCGTGAAAATACTGAGAACATTTAAACCTCAGTGACAGGGTAGTACAGGGTGGCTATTCTATCATATGTATCAGTTACTGTTAATCCTATTTGTTAAAAAAAAACGCATTCCTAAAGAAAAGCATTATGAACAAAAAAATGTAACTTGGTGAAAATTGTTTGTAAGACGGTTCTACCCGATTTAAAAACACTACACCATCCCTTGACAGATCCAAATATAACATCACATTAAATTTGAATGACATAAGAAGTTTATAAATTGCGGTGTTTGTCATTTGTTGAACTTACTATAGTTCCATTAGAGACTGCATTTCTGTTAGCGTCAAGCACGTCACAGATCTTGGTCTCGCCACCCTCGTGGTGAGCCAGAGAGTTCAGGATGGACGGGAACCACACGTAGAAGCCGTTGGTTCTGAAAATATACGACAACAATTAAGTAAACCTGGTGCAAAAATAATTTGAAAAGCCACTCAATTGAGAAAATGCAATGGTACAGATTACGTTTAAATATAGGTGTTTTAAGGTGGGCGCACACTTATCCGCGCCGAAGGAATCGACCGCGCCGAAAGAATTTTTTCTCATACGTTTGACGTCATCTATTCGTCCGATTCGACGCGGATAAGTGTGCGAGGTTTAGTAGGATTTCATACAAGTAATTTAAAATTCGATTCTTTCGGCGCGGTCGATTCCTTCGGCGCGGATAGGTGTGCGTCCACCTTTAAAAGCGCATCTATTTGTTGTTGTTTGTCGGATGATGCTTATCAAGTCCACACCGCCTATATATTATATCGTGTCCATTCATAGTAATCTTTCTTTGTGTAATTTTACTGTTTTTTTATGTAAAGTTGACAACGTCACAATAATAAACAGCTTTTTGTTATTGTTATTCGTTATTGTTTTGTATTTTTTTCCTTTTTGTCATGACCGATTTCATCCGATTCTAACCAGAGCGAACCAAATTAACACAGCAATAAAGCTTACGTGGCAAAGATCCCGAACTGCACGAAGCAGGTAAGAGCAGTCCAGGGCAGCAGCGGCCTCTGGAACAGAGGAACCGTCTGCTCCTTCATGGACGCCCAGATGGCGGCAGCGCCCTTCACGTTGGTATTCTTCGTCATCTGGTTCTCCACTATTAGGGACTTTATCTGGGAAACGCAAGGAACAATTTAGAATTTTTAAATTCTCTGAGAGGAGGCATGAAGCTAGGTGGAGCGACGGCCTTAACAAGGTTTCTGGGTGAGATTAAATGCAGAGGAGGATCGACTGTTTAGAGTAGTAGTAGGTGGGTTCTTTGCGAAATATGATTTATTTCTGCTGGTGGATAATAATAATAATTCTATTTGTGTTTGAACGTTTTAAACAAGATAAATATGGACATAAAAATTGAATGTAATCATTACCCGAATGCAACCATAACTAACATTTGTAGGAAAGGAACACTAACGACTTATTTCTTGTTATGCAACTTGCTTCTTGTTTTCAATCAGACTCTAGACGACACCAGTTTAAAATCTTCATCAACGTGTTGGAAAATACTTACAGGAAAAGTATCCTCAGCTTTCTTAGTATTCCTGAAGTAGATCCTCTTGACAACATTCAAGGCAGTGTCATACTGTCCAGTCGCGAAAAGAAACTTAGGACTTTCTGGTGCAAACATCAGCAGAACGGTGGCTAAAGCGAAGGGTATCGCGCAGGCCACCACCAGTAGGCGCCAGGGACGGTACTCGATACCCAGGAAAGGTATTGGGTACGCGAATTGGAGAGGTAAAATGAGCCAAGATACACCTGAAATGGATTTTAGGATTATGTTATTCGAAGTTTGATTTGGAAAGACAAGTAGAGTAACTGGGTTGTGGAAGTCAAATGGGCAGTCGCTCCATGTAGAATTCTGGTAGCTGTATGCAGTTAGACTGAGAGCCGACCCTAACATAGATGTGAAAGGCTAGGCAGATTATGGGGCTCATAAAGTGTAACGTTTTTATGAAAAGACGAACGCCTTTTAAAAAATTGATAGAGCAGCTGTGATAATATCTATTTGTGATACAATGGTTAAGAGTATTCTAATTTCTACAGGCGCTTCGAATTACATGTGTTATGTCTGTGACGAGTTCATAGTATGCATTTCAATAACTGGACTGAACTCTTCAAGGATTCAAATCTAGTTAAATATTAAAAGTCTACTTACATGGTAGGATGACGGTGCCAATTCCGACAAAGGAAGAGCCGAAAGCCACCATCTTGTCCCGGTGTCGCAGGTTGTTGAACTCGCCCAGGTATGTGTACACCACGGCTGATGATCCAGACATGCTGAGAAATACAAAATACCAAACGTTACAGCAATTCTTGGAAAATATTCTGCTACTTATCACCTACTTATTGGCGAAAGACGCCACATTTGCAGTGGCTAATAGAATGTCTTGACCGATGTATCCCTCTATATTAACTGTTATATCATTTGTGGAGGACAAATTTAGTTTTTTTTTTGTATTTAAGTTTTCTCTGTATGTTTACTTTATATTGGTTATAATTAGTTTTGCGGGCTTATAAATATGTTTTCTTTTATTTGATTTCTTTTTTCTTTGTGCCTACCACATTTAGAAGAATAAGTAATTTTGACTTTGCCTCTAAAAACAAAGTTAATGTCACGGTCTATTGTAGCCGTCTCGAGTCAATAAACATATAATAAACTTACAATATAGCGGACATAAAGACCAGCACGCCGAATGAGATGACATCTGGCGCGAAGCTGGCGAACGCGGACAACACAGCAGATATCAGCATGGAGAACAGCATCACTGGTCGCCTGCCCTGCGTGTCCGCCAGCCAGCCCCAGAAGTAGGATGTCAGGATTATAGCTGGAAATGTAGATTGAGAGGCGTTTTGTGATCATTGTTCCATTGTTGCTTATAAGGATAGATCAATTTGCATAGCAATAATAGTGAATAAAGGAACACATGCTTTTGGGGCTTACATTTGTACAAGCGATTCGAAAATTTAAAGAAAGGATGCTCCGACTACATTGGGTGTTGTGATTGGCGGGATATTGTCTCCTGAGTTTTGTCGGGTGTAAACAACCTCATCGCGAAGCCGTCAACCAAGCATTCTGTACATCAAACTAAGTAACTTTACGCAAAAATTATTGCTGCGAAACGACTTTTTTTTGGGGGTGAAAAATCATGTTTTGTGGTAGAACTCAATGTAACGCACTTAAAACATTGTGCTAATGGATGAATTGAAAAGTCCGGGGGTCGTAGAGGTGTTCAAAGTAATATTTCCGCAACTAGAAGGTTCCCAGGCATGATATAGAACAAAAAATGATCGAAATGACTGTGAGAACAAGTGCCTTTCGGCTTCGTTAAGAGGTGTTTATTTATGGTGTTATATTTATTTTGATAGATTTTCGTGTGTGATTGATGTCAGTTTAGTTCGAAGGTAGCAGTATAAATGTCACCACATTATTGATCTTTACACCTACTTTAGATGACTTGAGAGACCGTCGATTTGCGTTTATTTTATAACTGTACTAGCTGACCCGCGCAACTTCGTCTGCGTGAAGAACCGCTCGAACGATTTTATGCAAACTTCACATAAACCATCTACTTAATAGTCCGAACAAAGCCTAAACATTCGGTTTGGATAGGTGAGCCCGTAACCGTTCTTGAGTTATAAAATTACAACGAAAAGTGGCAATGATTTTTATATATGTCACCGTAAAATTGTCAAATACGTTATATTGTAATATCTCTAGCGATATTGTAAAGTCTCGAATTATTGTCAAATGAACATACTGCTTACAATAAAACGCATTATTTTTCGTGAAATGCATGCGATGGTAGTCACCTCACGCGGTGTGGAGAGAAGGAGGGGTCCCCCTTGCCCAGTGGTACCACTCTCATGAAAAGATACTGTACCATTCCTGAGAAATATCGATTAATATAACCTAACCATAAACGGCGGAGCCCCGCTTCGCGGGGCCCCTATTTCCGGGTGCAGGGTTTAAAGGAACCTAACTAACCTAACGGGGGGGTGCCCCAAGTCCCGATTATGGGGGCAGAGATACTTCCGTATGTTCAGTTGACAATAATTCGAGATATTACAATATCGCTAGAGAGAAACACGTTATCTACACTAATATTATAAAGAGGAAAACTTTGTTTGTTTGTTTGTTTGGTTGTAATGAATAGGCTTAAAAACTACTGGACCGTTTTTAAAAATTCTTTCACCATTCGAAAGCTACATTATCCACGAGTAACATAGGATATATTTTATCCCCGTACTCCCACGGGAACGGGAACTATGCGGGTGAAACCGCGGGACGTCCGCTAGTATTGTAATATAACGTGTTTGACAATTTTACGGTGACATATATATTGATGTGTTCACTCTTAATCCAGAGTTCTCCTCACCTAAGAATGGTATAGCAGAAAGCCACCCTCGTTGCTGGAGCGTCAGCTCCAGGTCACACTGCGCAGCGGGCAGGATGTACCCCAGAGCTAAGCTCTGCATGATCATGCCCAGCAGGATAACTCCCGACATCAGCATGTGACAGATGTTGTACATGCCGAAACCTGCAACAGTTGAATGGTTATTTAATATTATGTATTCAGAGGAACGATAATAATATAATAATAATCAGACCAATTCCATATTTATAAATATCACAATTTTATTTAGGGTCACACATACATAAAATGAACACATAGAAGAAGAGAAAGGTCCATAGGACGGCACGGGTACTGGTGATAGTATTGCAGGAAAGAGAGTTAGAAACATTAAAGTGGTAGGCCGGGTCTTAGTGGTACTATATATTTTTTTCGGGAAAACAAAACGCAAAGCATATGTCACACATTTTAATTCGTCTCGTATCGATCGGTAAACTTCTCTTGGCCACTACTCTAAACACTAAATGGATTTCGCTCAAGACAACAAATCATTAAGTTTCTTTCTTATGGTTTCCGCCAGTTAACATTTTGCTAGTAATGTGCCTTGTAATAGGGGCCAGACCAGATTTGTGCCCGTTTGATGGCAATAGGCTACTATTGTCATCAAACGGGCACAAATCTGGTCTCTGATCTAGCTACTAAAAAAACCCAATAACATTGGGAATCACCCTAAGCAGTAGCTCCTGTTTAATGTTATGTCGTGGAAACTTTTAGTTCTTTTACAACGCGTCATAATTTACTCTAGCGAAAAGATAAAATTATTTGTTCTATTCTAGAAAAATACAGCACCGTTATCTAATTGAAGCAACAAACAGTAACGATGTAAGTAAGAAGAGTGCAAACAATCCGTTATCTCGTGATGAACATCACCGGTGGGGTTTCCCTAATTACGTTTGTCTAACTAACAGAGCAGACAAATACAACATTTAAGGTCCTTCGCCCACTGCGACTTCTTTTACCTCGTAAAGGACCAATTTCGTTTTTTTTTGTCCTGTTTTTTCTTTAGTATTTGTAAGTAACTACTGATAATTTAACCATTTTATTTTGTCTGTGCCGGCAAATAAATGTTTTTTCTGTCTTTTTGGCGACATCATCGACGACAGAACCGATACAAACGCGTGAATGCATCGTGTAGTGATCATCATCATCATGTCAACCCGGATCATCCTCTGCTCGGTATATCTAGTTTGAAAGGAGTTCATCATCTGTGTATCCTTTTCCCAACTATGTTGGGGTCGGTTTCTAGTCTAATCAAATGCAGCTGAATATCAGTATTTTAAATGGAGCGACTGCCTATCTGACCCCCACAACCCAGTTAGTAACGGGTTACACGATACCCCTTGGTAAGACTAGTTGTCACACTTTCTGTGTGTTCTCGTTACAAGTAGTAAGTGGACCGAAAATGTCGAATCGAATTACCAAGTAATAACTGGGTTATGGAAGTCAGGTATGCAGTCGCTCCATGTAAAATACAGGTATTTAGCTGCATCCGGTTAGATTGGAAGCCGACCCCAACATAGTTGGGAGAAGGCTAGGCAGATGATGATCCAGTTTGAGAATGGTTGGCAATTAATTGATTTCACACATTTCTTTTAGTAGTGTCGTGAACGATCAGCCTACCAGATTACCATAAATTAGTTTAAAATACTTTATAACGCCGCCTTTTCACAAATATTTGCGTAATCAAAACTACTTTGATAATGCTTCTACTTCATATTTTCGACGACAGCAGGTGATCAATGGAAAGACAACAGTTATGAAAACTATTATGAAAGTAGTAGTTTAACTATTATGCAAACAAATAATCTTTGTTTTAATAATAGTTAAAAGATAAATTAAGCATGTGTCTGAACGTGACGTGATAGAGAATTTGACTTTTAAAAATTATTTCACTTTTATTATTTTATTGCCTCTTATAGTAGCTTTGTCACTTCGCTTTCATTATAAAATTTATGACTTTAATACAATTTATAGTCGGTCGATTTGTCTCTTCAGTTGTGTACTTTAATCTTTCTTCATTCAAAAGTACACAGATGCCTAGAATCAATAAATTGACAATGCACTCAAAGATCTGATAATGGTACAATTACCTAAGTCATTTCACTAACATAGTTTATTTATTTAATTGAGCTCTGGAACAAAATTTAATTTTGGTAAGAAATGTAGGTATTTACTGTACGAAGTTCAGAACTTATGTTAGTGGATGTATATAACAAAACTTGAACTTATTTTAGGGTTTGGTATGAAGGTAAAGTACTAATTACTTTTCTATTTGAAAACCACGAGCACAATAATATTGGTCCTTCGAGCCGGATGTATATTCAGTGTCAGTTCCCGTGATTATACCAGTAGCTAAAAAGATATACCAGTAGGTGTTATTAATATTAATATTTTACAATAATTTAGTATCACAGATATTGAATAGAGTAATTTATATTAATTATTGTTTTGTCTTTATTATGTTAGTGGGTCGCAAGTGTTTATCTTTACACTGTACTTAGCAGTAATTTGCAACTATTTGAGATTTGATTTGACATATCAAAAATACGTTATTAGATACATCTGTTGTCTTCAGATAGTAAATATTTATTTTCATTAAAACAACTATGACCCAGACCCCAAATAAAATAAGACAAGGTTAAGAGAATGATGATGAACTATGGCCCAGTAACAAAGTCAGACAAAACATTAATTTAAAATGATTGTTTTCAATTGGCTGTAAAGGACACAATCAATTAAAAAGGATGCAAAATGATAAAATTCATCATGAAAACCCCATAAAATGAGCTTGTTAAAACTTGCAGCTTTATAAGCTCATTCCATAGCCCACCTAATAAAAAGGACTGAGTTTCTCGCAATGAACTCAGAGTACTAATATGATCTATAAATGACTGAACTTTGGACATCGGCATCGTCTGACTGGTCTTTGTGTTTACTGAAACGATTGGGCTCGTTTAGATAGCAATTAATATTTCACAGATCATGACATGCTTGTGCAATAAGTAGGTATTTTGTTATTGACTTCTGTAGTGGGTGTCTGCTTTATCTTGATGTGAAAACAGTCTCACTGTACGATTACATCGCACTTTTATTAGAGAGGTTACAAGCATATTTTTATAAATAGACATTTGAATTATAATTGTTTAAACTTCGTTCTTTTTGTCGTAAACACCTTCGTACTACAATTCTATTTTCTAAATTCGTCAGGTGATTTAATCAGGCTAGTATAGATTCTAGGAGGATATGGAATCCCCGTTTTTTTGTAGAAATGTGTGCTAAAATCTAGTGTGACTAAAATTATATCACATACAAAATATTGATTGCTTCGTACACTAGCTATCTCTTCACTTTCGTCATTGATATAATAAGTGTTTAATACGATTTATTGCTTTCTGATTTTTCCCTTGAGTTGTGTTCTAGGTAATATGTCTTCCTTCAAAAGTACATAAATGTGTGGAACCATTAATTGGCATTGCACTCAAATAACTCTTAAATTCATACGAGATTATATTGTGAAATCTCTTTTGCAACTATTTATTTTCTCCTCTCACGCTAGTTTAAACAATAATATTATGTAGACGCATGGAACTAATAAGTACAGTTGTGTATACGTCACTTACCCGATAACAACATGGCGTCATCGAGGGACGCAGCTGTTTTATCCACTTTCCCGCCGCTCTTGTCCATTGAGCCGTTCATCGCCATCTCTGCTTCCAAAACCTGAAAGAAGTCATCAATTATTTTCGAACTTTAGATGGAACAGTTTTACGAATAAACGTGTCCAGGATGATTAAATATGAAGATAATTCAATAGTATGTAATGCCCCCGATGTTTCTGAAACCATATCGACCAATTTTCCCGTGTTTACCAACACCTACTATGTACCACACGTGGCCCATTCCCTCTGACAGAGGCCTGTGATCCTGCGGTGGGAATGTTTACGAAGATTATGATTAAGCTTACCAACACCTACAGAATCTTCCGATTTTACCATGACCCAATAATTTGAAATATATAATGTGAATCCAACGTCTGAGGACACGACAGTGCCCCCGCCAAGTCATGCAAAAACAAACAAAGACACAGCCTTCCTTTTCTTGAAGCTATTCAGGACATTTCCAACCCTAGCTTTTTTACAATTACCTTTTTTTAGCTAACTTTGGGAGCTATAAACACTAAAGCTAAATGATAAAAAAAGCTTAAACTAAGTTTTGGTCCTTCGGTTCTTTAAAAAAAAAACAACAATCACGAAAAACATTGAGTGATTTTAACAAATAATCGAAGCGGTGATACACAAATTTATAGCTAAAAGCGTGTTTTGTGTAATAAGCATTTTTTTCACAAAATGTTTTCGTTTTCAGGCATCAGAATTACCTCAAGGTCGGGTACTATGTCATAGTCATAGTTTCTTTCCTCTGCCATGATAAACAGTCTCCAGTCTACTCGAGACCTAGAAATTTTAAGGTGATAATGTTTGTTTTGCCAGTACGCTGGCCACAGAGTAAATGGGTGATATGACGAACTATGTTTACATTGTTGGGTGAAAGAGATGCTGTACAGCATTCCTTTTAAATATTCGTAACTTAAATTCTAGCGGCCAGAACCGTAATATGATTGTCGGAATTTTACTCTTACTATAAAATGATATCAGTTTTGTTTTGTATAGCAGTTTTGTTTTTAAATACGAGTACATGATTATGTGTATCTAATTGTCTAACTAAAAACGATTACAATCCGTTTTTTCCGTTATCTTGTTTTCTTGAAAGTCGTTGTTCCATGACTTTTCGATAATTGTTTCGCGAAAAATATGCCATCTTATCGAAATCTATGTTTGTGTTTAACTAGTACACAATGGTTTTATAATGCAGTTTTTTTATACTTACCTATTATACTGATAATGTATTTTGAAAAAAATAAATAGATGGTATCTGTTGGTAGTCGTCCTGAGTTTATTAGTCACTCAAGGATAATAATATAAAATAAGTGCAAATGATATTAATCTCCCTAATTTCCCCTAATTTCAATCGCGAAGACGGCTTCAAACTCTCTTCAGCGTGGAATCCAGTGATCACTAAGTGTACTCGTCAAGTGAAATCGCCTCAATATACGGACACTGTTAGTGTAGTGTGCTGTCCTAGTGTGAACCGGCCCTAATTAACATTTATGAAGATGAGTGAGGGTAGTTGAAAAAACGCCTTCACTTTGCTGTCGCGGTACCTCCAATACTTCAGTCTCCCCGCGACCACGGCTGGTGCAATCCGGTCGAAACGTCGGGATTAAATTAAAGCCTAGGTAAATTCGCGATAAATACCCGTATTCATATGTTTTATAATGTGTTCTAATCGTGTAGGCAGAGTTAGTTTGGATGATGTAGAAACACCGAATGAAATTTTAAAATAAGTAATGACAAATCGATCAGTATCATTCATCAAAAGAGTTGCATTAGATAAGCCAATCCTACCGCTAAAAATATTAAAATTTAAACAACAAAAGATTGCTGTTAATTAAAATCACAAGCCGTATGAGTAATGAAGGAATTAACTAATGTCAATAGCGATATGCTATCTGTATAAAATCAATAGTACGAATTATTTATATATACGGGCCACGAACGGATTATTGGCTTAGAAAATTTCTAAAGGGTACTGCGAAATTTACTGAGGGACGAATTGATTTATCAGAAGCATTGTTTTTGTGAGACATAATAGTTAATGAACTCAATGTTATTGAAGAACTAGAACTGATTACTGATTACAGTGAACTCAATAATTGTTTTCGCCAACGTAAGTAAGCCTTTGGGGTTTATAGGCGTGATGTTCTTTATACACAATGTCATGTTTATGAAAGATTGATAAATAGATGTCAATGTTAGGTGGAGGAATGAGGAAAATATCGTGAGGAAAGTTCTGAGTGTGAATGTGGATGGATATAAGAGTAGAGGAAGACCAAAGAAACGATGGATGGATTGTATAAAAAATGGTATGGCTAGAAAGGAGGTATCTGATGGGATGAATTGGGATAAGAGAAAGAGAATGATGACGAAATTAGATGAACAGAAAACATACTGGGACGTTCTGGAATACTTCTTAAACGAAGCACAAAATACGTTGAAGAAGAAGGGTAAGACAATTCTCTTACAGAAATCAAACATTGTATTGTGAAGATCAGCTGGCGTTTTCCTTTGGGTCAGACATAACGTTTAGTCAGTGGTGTTTATGACGAATGTAGATGACTGGTCTACTGAAAAGCATACGTCCATCCTGCTACAAATTCTTGAAGTAATACTTACAGTTACAATCAAGTTATACAAATCAGTATAAACGGATTTCTCATTATACGGGAACTCTATACAAAGAGAGGTCACGTTATAGTGGAAATGTATGTGGCCATGTGTACAAAATACTTATGAAGCAATTTACACATCTGTAGGTTTTCTTAACAGCAGGAGCGAAAGAGAAGGATCGTAAGAAAATGAGGAAAAGCTTTGCTACTAAGTGAAATTATTTTTGGTTACAAAAGTGATAAAAATTTAGATAGACTAGGTAATTGAAATATTATTTTAAGATCTCGCTTAATTTATGAACCCTCAAACGATCTTAATGGCTTCGGTTTACGAGCTCCATAAAAGTTATAGGGTGCCTAGTGGCAGTGTCGTCAATGTCCGTACCGTTGCGCAGTTACATAATTTTAGGGACTGCTTGTATATTCATGGAGCGATGAACGTCATACTGGCGCATGCCGTCAGCTTTAATATTACCATAGTACTTTAAGCAGGACGTGGTATATATTCTTAATAGCCATATTAGGCTAAGCTGATGTTTTGGAAATATAATTTAGGCCAGTGCGGTGGTGAGGTTTGATCCTGACACCAGAGGGCGTAGTGAAATTGATATTCTATGATTCATAATGATGAAAATAAGTCAAAATTGCACCGGAATGACGTAAGCAACCGAAAACCTCGTGTAAATCTTGTTGAAAGTCGTTTTTATATGAACGCAAAATGTTTTAAACAGGATTACTACTTGTCTAGGTCTCTACTGAATCACATAATGGGTGTTAATAAACTACCCTTAAAGAAACCGAAAGGCACCTGTTCTCCCCGTCAACGTCATTGCGTTTTTTTTTAGTTCTGGACCATACCTTGGAACTTTCTAGTTACGGAGATATTGGCGGTCAAAGTTCTAACTTTTTCACTCGTATTTTTTTTAATACTTGTATGTAAGTAATGTTACAATCTTTCCTTTAAATACCTCCGTCCTCATGGAGTCCTTCTAAAATCACATTATTTAACCCAAACAAAGTTGTTTCCCAGCAACAATTAAGTAGTTACTTAGTTTGATGTTCAGAATGCTTTGTAGACGGCTTCGTGCGATCACACTCCGTTTACACCTCATCATCATCATCATTTCAGCCAAAAGACGTCCGACTGCTGGACATAGGCCTCCCCCAAGTGTCGCTACATTGACCGGTCCAGTGCGCTTCGCATCCAACGGATTCCCGAAACCTTCCAACAGGTCATCGGTCCACCTAGTGGGAGGTCTTCCAACGCATCGTCTTCCGGATACACCTTGTATTACGGAAAAATATGGAACTACGGAGATTGGCAGACTGTACTGAAAATTGTATAACATGAAATTACCGTTGGACAATCTGTACTTTTTGATAAACCTTTCGAAACTGTGTTTAGCATTATAGTATTCTACACTGTCCATATGGTTCTTTAGGTAAATTGGAGTAGGTATACACTACGATAACAATGTTTTTTCAGTTGTGTCACTCCTGACAAAGGGTCAGAGCAGGTAAACATAATGCTATCGCGAATTGGTCAGTCAGCCGTCAGCCGTCAGCGGTCAGGACGTGAAAGGTTGACAATATTGAACAAATCACGGTTATTGCACTTTTGTAACGAATTTAGGTGTCGGTCGGCATTATCACATTTAAACTAGGGTTTGATTGTTAATACTGAGCTTTTTGTTTGTTTTAAATAAATCTATTCATTTTGTTTGTGAAGAGTTTTTAAATTAAAAATTACAGTCACCTTTTTGGTCCTTCGAGTCACAAACCTGTAGATAATTTAGGACTAAAAAGTTAACCGTGTTTTTTTATCAACTTATTTGGAGAATTTCATTAAATGTGGGATGTGAGCTTTTGGTGACAGTTATGTACATTTGTTTTACTGGCCTTTTTTTACGAATCCAGTGTTCCTTTATTTTGGATGGATAAGAACTCGTTTTATTGCCATTTAGCAGCGCCCATACTATGACGTTTGATGTATTACACAAATCTAGACATTACACAAGTCATTTGTTATGTTATTTACAAAACCAGTAAACCTACGCTTATCTGACTCAAAAGTAAATGTGTTTTGCGTACCTTTTACGCAGCAATTATACATTATAATTATAAGGTTTAATATATGACTAATGCGTAATTGTTGTATTACTTAAAATCACGAATACAAGTTTTAATTACAATCACTTTTCAAATAAATGACACTTAATTAAATATATGGCAATTTGCAAGAGCTATTTAATAAAAAATAAACATGTATTGATGAAAAATTACAGATACTGAAAGGCTCCTGAAAGGCGAATTAATCTTGACACAACCAACCAGCACTGGTCCCATTCGTAGGGAAAGAACGTATCTCAGCTGTGGGATCATTGAAGATCGGTTACGAATTTATTAAGCTGTAACAACTTTCTGACTGTCTAATATTATTGTTGAGCAAGCATACTGATTTGATGTCAGTTTCATTGATATTTAACAACTTATAAAAATCGAATTGATTTACGCACAGCGATTCGCGCGAAACTATATTTTAATTATTAACCTATAGAATTCTAGTTCAATTGTTTGCAACAAGCACAATCAGTTTCATCCATAGATATGAATAATATCCTAAAATTATCGAATTATTAAATGTGAAATGATATTTTTTTAAATTTTAATGTCAACGTAATTTATACATTACGTGTACACCGCGCTCGTGTCTCTGAACTAACTTAATTCGATTTTTATAAGTCTGAAAATATCAGTTAGTTACACAGTTCACAGTGTTGTGATATAGGTAAGTAATTTCTTTTGATCGTAAAACACACGCCTTAGATGTTATCTTCACTTGCCTAGCTAGTTCATAATAATATGTTATTACTCTTCTTCCTACTTATTATTGTTTATTAAAATCTTGAATGAGCTAATCATAACCACACATTGCGACTTGCGAGAAGGTTATGTGTCACTCGTTGGGTAGGTACATAATATTATGTATTTTATCAATCTTACTAGGTCTACTGCCCCAGTTTCTTCAACTTATCTATTTTGTTGATGAAGATAGAAAATTAATTAATAATTAATGTAAGTCAATGGACATTCTGTTAATTGAATTTAAGATTTTGTTTAAGACACGTCTCCATTCACAGCACAATCCACAGAAAATAGACTTTATGTAAAAAGTCTCATTAAAAAGGCCGAAAATAAAAAAAGAACTTTATGCCATTGTTTTTTTTAATTAGCTGTCACTTTGACACAAAGTTTTCGCGCGCTATTTTCCGCGTTTACTTTCATCCTCTTTAGTAAATACTGTTGTTTAAAAAAAAGAATCACGTACGTGTACTCACTTATCGACAAGTATTGATAGAAGCGCGCGCGGTGGGGTGCATGCTATGCCACTGAACATAACACTGATTACTTTTGTCAGGCCCGCGTCTATTTTATTTCGGTGAGTATCGTCAACATCGGGACAAAAGATAAGAGTTCGCGAACCGTTTCGCTTGAACTTTCGGCGTTGAGGATAATACGGGGTTATCTATCACTGATGGAATATTTGGAAAAAAATTAAGACGCCTTAAGGTAAAATAACAGAGTTAATTTCCAAGCTTGGCTCGTTACACTTGTTCCTACAGCAACCTGTTGGTTCATAGAAGTAGAATACTATTTTTGCGATGCGTATCGTAAGTATACCTACTTGCAAGACACCTAACATCTTAGCTATGTTGCAAAGAATGAGCTCCTGAACCTAACAATTATTATTTTATAGCTGATTGTTTTCTGCTGACATAGATTGGATATAATATGAACGAATATAATCACTCCTGATAATTTTATAATTGATATGACGTCAGTAAGATCTTCATTGTTCTATTAAAATAATCTGGGGCAGATGCCTTTAGATTGGGTCTCACTTGCTGATTAGGAACAGCATTAGGTTGGCAACGAGGAGACTTGATCTTGACTCAGAAAGCCTATGTATTTATAGTCCTGATAGTATTTTAATCAATTAACTTAATTTTAAATAAATTACCATTTGAGAGAAAAATCAGAATAAAAGCAATCTTTTTCCTTATTTCTTTATATTTACAACTACCATAGCAGTTAACATAAAACGTTAGTTCTTCACCATTTTCTATTAATTTAGTTCGGGAAAAAGAAGCGAAGCAGTAGCGGTACTGCTACTGCAGCAGTACATAAACCTAGAGTAGGATATCTCTTTGTTAAGTTAAATATTGGTACCCATTGCCTTCAAAATCAAAATCATCAATCAAAAATCAAAGCATTTATTTCAAGTAGGCCAGTTACAGGCACTTTTAAATTGAAAAATTCTTACTATCTTCTTATTTCTGATCAGTTTTGGATCAATGTAAACATAAAATGATTTCCCATTGCACCGAAGCTACGAAGTGGAAAATGTCCTCCTATCTTCATTGAATAGAACATACTAGAATTTCTTGGAAAAAAAAAATCACACTATCAAGTACGCTCCCAAATTACAATCAACTTGAAATAGTTCCTGAAAAACTGAAATCTACTGGAATATCACGTTAAATTACTAAACTGTCAATTCGTGGGTCACGGACTCACGGCCAGCTCCCTGTTTTATCAAAATCGTATCACTGTGTTCTCACTACGAGACCTGTGTCCCAGTAATGGGAACATGATTGGTGGTAAGTATGCTATGTGGTATTTACTGCGGTCTACAACCATTACATTATTTACTAAAACAATCTACTTTTATCTGTTCGGAAATCTTCACCTTTCAGCAATGGCCACTGAAATAATTAACCATGGGTACTTAAATTTTCTTGTGTTTTTTTGCAATTGGCCGGTCAGTCTCGATATAACCCCTTTAAGTTCGTTTAATACCATCGCTTCATGAAAAAGTAATTTAATGGAATTAAATGAACTTAGAAGGTTCTATTGATGCTTTTGTATAATAGGCTTGTTAACTGAAAAAATCTAATTAGTCCGTCACTTAGATTATCAAAAAATATTTGACCCGTATTTTTTCTTTTGTCACATAAAACAAAATTGACGAAGATACGACGCTTTTAAAATTCCCAATACGTCACTGTTCGGTATGATTCTTAGTGTGTACTGACGTCACGAGCCCCCACTCCCGAGTTTTGATGCGTTTTATCTTTGTCAATATTCGTTGATTTACAAAAACAAAAAATACGTGTCCATTATTTTCTAATACCGGACTAAATAGATTTGCAATTTATTGATAGTGGAAACAAGCCTATTCTGTAAATACGTGCGTATTACGACCGCAAATCATATTGTGTTCGACATACTGACTGACCTGTTAATTGCAAAAAACGTAAGAAAATGTTGGGATTTTCTGGTTTCATCGGGATTACACTGGAACCGAAATATTATCCCAACTTAACTTTAACTCTATAATCACAAGTTTCACTACTAAGCCCTATTTTCCGTAGTCTTTTAATTCCCATCACATGGACTTTAGGGGTGCGGTACTCACTTTTAAAATTGCAGAACTGACCACAAAAAGTTTATGCTTGCTACTCATGACACACTGAAACTGATAAATTTTGAGAATCTGGCTGATATTTAACGGCAGAACATCTGACTGGAGATAAGGAACCGCGGGAGGGCTCTATCTGCCCACTTGAACTTGGGGTCAGCTTTAATGGTCGTCTGCGGTGCTTATGTAAATCTATAGGTAAGGAGGATGTGAGAATATTTTTGACTTATGTCATGGGATGATACTTCTCTGTTTCGTCTTTGGTATCATGACCTTCATATCCTGACGGTTCCCTATCCATTTGCGTACAATTTTAAGACCTGAAATAGTTTGGTTTGGTTTGTTACTCCTAATTATATAATTAGGAGTAACAAAAGTATGCGTAAATATTTACGCATAACAGCTTTACGCATAATTTCTGTAAGCATAATAATGATTAAGCATGCCACTGTCTGGGAGAGTCGATCCGACACATTATTTCTGGGTGTTCTAGTCTGGCTAACGGAGAGTACTTGCATAGACACAACCTTGTTGCCAGGATTATCCACCAGCAACTTGTTTTGAAATACAACCTTGTGGAATCAGAAGTGCCCTTCTATAAGTATGAACCCGACCCAGTTTTCATTAATGGTAATATCACGTTGTATTGGGATCGACCTATCACCACTGACAGGACTGTTGTTGCCAATAGGCCTGACATAGATCTATTGGAGCGTCGCACAATGATTGTTGATATAACGGTCCCGCATGACGAGAACCTCGTGAAAGCAGAGAAAGATAAACAATTCAAATATCTAGATCTTGCTCGCGAGGTTGTCGACATGTGGGACGTGAGTACAGCAGTAATTGTGCCGATAGTCGTGTCGGTCAATGGCTTAATAACCAAGAGCCTCGACCAACATCTTAGGAGGCTCTCGCTTGGCAGCTGGATCAAGGGCTTGATTCAGAAAGCAGTAGTTCTGGACACGGCGCGTATTGTTACGAGGTTCCTCTCTCAAGAGCCCTGACCACCGGCAGCTCGGACCCTGTTCCCAGCGCTGGTGGGCTACTATTTTTTATATTTTTAAATGTTTTTCAAATAGTTTTATATTAGAATATTAGAAAATGTAAATAATATGTACAAAAATGAACAAACGAAATTAAGTATTCTTAAGCATAAAGGTATTTATGCATAATGATAATAAAACGTATTTTTTATGGTTCCCTATCCATTTGCATAAAATTTTAAGACCTAATATAACTTAGCATAATTTTGTTTGGCATAATTATATTTTCGCATAACATAATTACGCATAACAGCATACGCATAATTATTTAAGCATAATTTCTCTAGCCATAATAATGATTAAGCATAATATTCTAAAGCATAAATTTACTAAGCATAAAGTTCTAAAGCATAACTTTTTTAAGCATAATATCCTAAAGCATAAATTTGTTTGTTGTTGTTGTATTTTGTGGGTTTTTGTCGCTGTAGGAAGTATGAAGCAAGCAAGCATACAGCATGCAAGAAAGCATACAGCATGCAAGTTAGCATACAGCATGCAAGCAAGCATGCAAGTAAGCATGCAGCAAACAAGCAAGCATGCAGCATGCAAGCAAGCAGCAAACAAGCAAGCATGCAGCATACAGCATTCAAGCGAGCATGCAACATGCAGCAGGCAGGGTTTCTGTCACGGCTCCGGCGCTGCGGGCCTCCGGCGGCCCCACGCGTCCTAATCGTCGCAGACGGCTTTCGCTCACCACCGCAGCTTCGGCTTGTTGGCCGGCTTCGCCGGCCAGCCTCAGCCGCGGCGGCTCGCTCGCAGCCGCCTGCTCCTCAGCCCGCGGGCCGCCTCACCCCTACGCGTCTACGCGATTTTCAATTACACTCTAGTGGTAGGACAAACAAGACTACGTGGAGTCGGTTTTGCAGCAATTCGGTTCTGTCACTAAATTTTGTTGCACAGCATATTAAATTTTTAACCAACAATATTATTTAATTGTTACAGAAACTGTAGCAAATTGGTTTGATCAGAATTAACTGATTGACATTTTTTTATACAAAAACTGTATAAACATCTAACATATTCTTCAGATAAAAGTTATCTCGCGATTGAAAAATCGTTTAAGTTACATAATGTTAAATATTATTAATATGTTAATGTTAAATAAATCATTTGCATGAAAATTGTTTTTGTTATTTATGTTAATTGTATGCCTAAATATTATTATGCTAATAGTCATATATTAATTGTATGCCTAAATATTATTATGCTAATAGTCATTAGGCCTAATAACGTTATGCGAATCAAATTTATGCCAAAACAAATTAGTCTTTAAGATGATTATGCCAACATTAAATGTATGCCTAAAAAAATTATGCCGAAGTATTATTATGCCAAAACAAATTGTGCCAAAATCGTTATGCCGAAGTATATTAGGACAAAGAACATTATGCGAAAAAAAGGGATCCCATTTTTTATAGGCATAACCAAGAAGCATAATAATTAACTCTTAAAATGTTAGAACTTCCATAATTGGATTTATCAAATTATTTCGATGATTAGAACAAAAACAATATCTCCTGAGGCAGATAATCTTACATAACATATTTGTTTTGAACATAGTTGATTGTGAACATAAGTGGGTTTTTGCACTGCAAGAAACATGCTAACAAGCATACATCATGCATGCAGCAAGCATGCAGCATGCAAACATGTAAACAAGCATAATTATATCATGCATGCAGTGAGCATGCACCATGCAAATAAGTATACACCATTCATGCAGCAAGCAAGCACGCACTATGCAACATGCAGCAGGCATGAGTTCTATCACGGCTTCGGCGCTGCGGGGCTCCAGTGGTCCCACGCCAGCATATCATCGCAGATGTGTTTAACGCTCAGTGTTACAACCATCTGCTCCTCAACTCGCGGCCCACCTCGCCCCTCCGCGCGTACGCGATTGTAAATTACACTCTCGGGGTAGGGCAGACAAGACTGCGTGAAGTCGGATTTACAGCGATTCGTTTCTGTCACTAACTTCAATAGAGATATTAATGAATTTTAATTCAAAATAAATGCGTAAAAATAACTTCAATTTGATTACGTTATTTCTATTAATTGTATGCCTAAATACTATTATGCTAATATTGATTATGCCTAGTAACATTATGCGAATGAAATTTATGCCAAAACAAATTAGCCTTCAAGATAATTATGCCAACATAAACTGAATGCCAAAATAAAGTATGGCAATCCAAATTATGCCAAAGTATATTAGGAAAAAGAACAGTATGCAAAAAGAAGTGATCCTCCTGACAAGTAAAAATGGCCTGAATTCTTGTCCCGCTGACGATTGGTCTCGTACGAGTATACATTGTGTTCTATATTGCTATACCGTATAACGTATCATATGGTGCTCCATACTGCGACCGACGCTGACGTCAGTGGCGACCGAGAGCTATATTTTGTTCTGGCTGACGTCACACCTGACCGTAACGGTTAGACGCCATTGTTTAACTATTGTGTCTACTTTGCTGACAGTTAATGAATAGATACATATTCCGTTTAGTAATAGATTATGCGATTATAAGAAAATTTTGATAAATTCTTCTACTTTTAGTATTTGTATGTCATTGTACCCTCATGCTTGTCAGTGCTGTGACTTGTCATATTGGATCCAAGGGCGTTTGTTATTGTTACATGTATGGTAATCAGTGGCGCAGGCTCCTAATAACTCAATTCCCACCGGCTTACCTTCTGAAGTCTAGAACACAACCACTCTCTACCTATCGTAATTGAAAAATTGCACAATCATTACTTTTCACAAGCATCACCAAACGCCTACTCGCACTTGATCAAAAAAAATTTACCCTTCAATGACATTTTGCTATAAAATAACCCGCAGGCGCTGTCGGCTTTTTGGCAGCTATATTTCTATGAAAAATAAACGTCATGACGTCACTACCCAGCCCGCCATATTAGGGCTCTGGTAAGCCGAAGCAAACCGAGTTATTCATAGAGAAAGTAATAGAAAATGCGTGCGCGTGAGCGAGATGGGAAGAAATCATTATCGCTCGTTGAATTTCGTAAAGAATCGGACATCATTCATGCTTGATGGATGAATGACATTATTTTGGTGCAGTATGCCGAATTTTATCGAGTTACGACAGGGGCAGAAAAAGAAAGTATGATAGGGGAAGAACGAGATAGTATTAGTAATGGTAGTGGTCTTTTTAACACCATTGTAACTGTTTTCTGCAAAAATAAATGATTTGATTTGATTTGATGTGGATTTCGTATTTGGTTATCTATTTGGATGTCTATTTTGTTGTTCACTTTGATTTTTTTACTATGGTAGCTCTGCATTTTATTCATTTTTTTTAGTTTTTTCTTTCGTCATGAGTGCCAAATTCATTATTTTTGGGGTCGCTGATAATGTAAATAATGTAAATTAGGTCAAAATGAAATATTTTGGTTGTTTCTTCATGGGTGTTGTTTTCGTGGTATTTGGGGTCGCTGATAATGAAAATGAGGTCAAAATGAAAATCCAAAATGGCGCCGACGCAAAACTTCGGTTTTGTCTTCATGGGTGTCGTTTTCGTGGTTTTTGGGGTCGCTCATAATGAAAATGAGGTCAAAATGAAAATCCAAGATGGCGCCGATGAAAAATTTCAGTTTTTTCTTCATGGGTGTCGTTTTCGTGGTTTTTGGGGTCGCTGATAATAAAAAAGAAGTCAAAATGAAAATCCAAGATGGCGCCGATGAAAAATTTCAGTTTTTTCTTCATGGGTGTCGTTTTCGTGGTTTTTGGGGTCGCTGATAATAAAAAAGAAGTCAAAATGAAAATCCAAGATGGCGCCGATGAAAAATTTCAGTTTTTTCTTCATGGTTGTCGTTTTCGTGGTTTGTGGGGTCGCTTATAATGAAAATGAAGTCAAAATGGAAATCAAAGATGGCGCCGACGAACATTTTTGGTTTTTTCGTCATGGGTATCATTTTCCTGGTTCCCGATATTACGGATAACGAAAATGAGGTCAAAACAAACAGAAAAAAATAGGAAAAAAAAAAACAATATTTTAAGTTTTTTTCTCGGCTTACCCTGACTCTTTTTACACCCTTCGCCACTGATGGTAATCTGTAATTAATGCAGGCAAAATACCAAGATAAAGTATAAATCTATGAATGGAAATGCTAACGGACAAAGGACAGAGTTCCTGTATCAAACTGACATAGGAAAGAATGCAAAGGAGACGGGAAAAATAGACCATTTTTTTTTCTGTGTTATTAGCTGTAAGTCTTACATGTACTAAATTAATAAAATAAATAAATAAAACACTTTGGAATCACACCTGGGAATCGAACCCAGGACCTCAGCAGTCCGGGGTTGCGGGACTGTTCGAAAGAGGTACCGCGGCCCCGGAACGTAAAGGGCGAGGAAGGAACATGGATGGGTTTTAGTCAGTAAAAGTTTGACACTCCCTCCCGCTCCGCCCAGAGTGGGAGAAGCCATTTGATGATTTCCCCTCCGAAAAAAAAAAAAAAATTGGACCTCAGCAGTCGGTTCGTATCGGTTTGATTTTTAACCGATTTCAAAAAGGACGAGGTTCTCAATTCGTCGGAACCTTTTTCTTATTTTTTTTTTGGATGGGAAATCATCAAATGACTCCTCACGCTTTGGGCGGAGCGGGAGGGAGTGTCAGACTTTTACTAACTAAAACCCATCCATGTTCCTTCCTCGCCCTTTATGTTCCGGGGCCACGGTATCTCTTTCGAACAGTTTCTTAACCCCGGCAGGACATTTTATGTAGCTTTGGCGCTTTTGTTTGTAAGAGCTATGTCATCAAAACCAAAGCATTTATTTCAAGTAGGCCAATTACGGGCACTTTTGAATTGTCGAAACCAAAATGAAAATTACATGTAGACATAAAAACTGTGAAACTACTGTAGTTTCCCATTCCCTAGCGTAGATCTCTATGGAGAAGAACGGGCAAGAAACTCCATGTACAGTCTTTTAAATCAAATTATTGTTAAAAGTGTTAAAAAAAATAGCGTAGACTGGCAGCCCCTTGCGTACGCGCAAGTGACGCATTGAGCCGCAACCTATTTACTATGCTATTAAAGTGCATTATAGGCAGCCCAAATCAAGTAATTTGTCTCGTTCTATTAGTTTATGATCGATGAATTAGTAACCTGAAACGATTATTGTAATAGACAAAAAGTCCATCAATCAGCTAATAGACGACGGCGTACTCTGCCATAGACTTAATTTACGAAGTGAACTGTAAAACGACCTTTTGAAGGTGAAAATTGAAAAAAAAAAATATAATTTTATTGATTATAATTCTATAACTACATACGTCTTATAGTCGCGAACAATATTTTATTCAACATACAACGTAGCAGTGGCCTGCAAATGGCAAAAAACGTACCGGTAAGAAAAATTGAATTTCACGAGCTACCCTGACGCGTTAACTATAATTAAGATTAACGTATTATTTAGTTTTTAAACCTGTCAATTGCTTGTATTTTAACCATCTATATATCTATATATACATATAATAAAAGAGTAAAAAAGCTGTGTCTGTACATTGAATATATTTAAAAAATAATAATTGAAGCGGGTTTAGAAACAGCAATAGAGCACGAATCCAAAAAAAAAAGTCTGTCTGTTTGTCTGTTTGTCTGTTTATCTGTTTGTCTGTTTGTCTGTTTGTTTGTACACGCTAATCTTCGGAAGTACTGGACGGATTTGAATGATTTTTTTTTGTTGTATAGGTATTATGTCTGGGCAAAATATAGGCTATAATTTATCTTGGAAACCTGAACACCTGATGTAGAACCGCAATAGACCAGCTAAACTATAAGAGATACAAATATGACACCATAGCAAAAATTGTTTCACGTGATTAGCATTTTCTGCTGAGAGAATAAATTTGAAGATCTGGAACACCTGATGTGGAACTCCAAGAGCCCAGCTACATCATAACACATATAGGAATGACGTCTTAGCAAAAGTTGTTTAATCTGATGAGCACTCTCTGTTGACTTATAAAAATCGAAGATCTGGGACACCTGTCGTGGAACTCCAACAGCCCAGCTACACCATAACACATATAGGAATGACGTCTTAGCAAAAGTTGTTCAATCTGATGAGCACTCTCTGTTAATTTATAAAAATCGAAGATCTGGAACACCTGTTGTGGAACTACAAGAGCCCAGCTACACCATAACACATAGGAATGATGACGTCTTAGCAAAAGTTGTTCGGTCTGATGGGCATTTCCTGTTGACTTATAAAAAATCGAAGATCAGAAACATCTGATGTGAAAATTATTGCAAAGCTATCACTAATTTCACTGTATAATTATAAAATGACAAAAACTGGGAGTACCTCCACGCGTTAAGGAGGTAACAGTTTAGGACTGATTTTCGATTTTCGATGACGATGGTATATCATTGAAAATTTGACTCTACTGGCCAAAATTCCCATTTATTATTTTATTTTATCGAATAAATATGTCTTCGAGCTTATGTTATTTGAGTGTTTTTGACATGAAGAGACAGAAGAAGAGCGCCGAACACGCGCACAACAAAATATTCATAATCTGTTAGAAAGTGAGAGAGAAAGAATTGCTGGAGTACGGCATGAAGAGACAGAAGAAGAGCGCGAAGACTTCGACATTCTCTGAACAGAATGTCGATAACATCTGAAGAATCGGGTGTCTCAAGATATAGCCGTAGGGCATGATGACCTTCCTTGGGTTGATAAGAAACGGAGTTCATTTACGTATACTCCTATGATTGAATACGCCACATATTCCGCCATCGGAGGTATGGTTCAAAATTTTACTTTTTGTGAAGCTGTTAAATGGCAAAAAGAAACAAACGGTATGTATTGCTCAGGTGGGAAAGATCCATTATTTTCCCGTCCCCGGGCTCTTAGAATTAGATGTTTCAGATCTTCGATTTTGACGAACCCGGTGTCGCTGGCAAAAGCAATAGGATCCGCGTACGAAGTCGCGGGCAGAAGCTAGTAAATAATAAATCAGATCTAGTCGGTTGCATTTTTCTTGCGTAGCAGCGTAGCACCTACGGCGTAGCAGCGTAGCACCTACGGCGTAGCAGCGTGTACGCAGCGGTTGTATTTTTCTCTCTTTTTTTATCTGTGTTTGCAATAGGCATGACGACAATATCAAAAGATTACAAATCTATTTAGTCCGTCAGTTAGAGTATTTTAAAATAGTGGACACGTATTTTTTGTTTTTGTCAATAAAATAATATTGACAAAGATAAAACGCATCAAAACTCAGAAGTTGGGGCTCGTGACGTCAGAACTCACTAAAAATTATACCAAGGCGTGACGTATTGAGAACTTTAAAAGCGTCGTATCTTCGTCAATTTTGGTTAACGTAACAAAAGAAAAAATACGGGTCAAATATTTTTTCATAGTCTAACTGACGGACTAATTAGTTTTTTTTTTTGTCTTCTAGCCTTTTCTTGTACTGTTCTTCCGCCTTCATTTTGTGTGTGTACAACCATTAATCAGTCTTCGTAATCAACTAGACGCTGAATCTGTAGATAGCTAGATAATAACATAGCTGACACTTGGAGCAGACGTGACGTTACAAGTTTTTTTTTCGGAATGGCATCTTGTTGAACTGCGAGATGCCATTCCGAAAAAAAACTAACCTAGAGAGGTTGTCGTCTGCTTAACCGGACTATAACGTCATTACAAGTAGTTTGGGTAATTACTAGTGAGCTCTAGTGAGCTAGTGACCGTGACATGCGTATTGTTTACAGATGAGATTACTTACTACTAACGTAAGTGTGGAGCTATTACCTTACTTATACTATCAATAGGTGTGGTGATCACCACCAGATAGGTTTGGTAATTGTGTTAAAGACTTCGTTGAGTCCAGGTTACTTACTGACCCATTGGTATTAAACTCGCACTTAGTACCAAGTTTTTATAGCTGGCGAACTTAACATTTGAACATTAAAGAAAAAGAAACTTTTTTTTCATGATTGATAAATTGTTAAAAAACAGTGTTTTTCAATTTTTTTCTGAAAAATCACATCTCGCGGTAGCGCTCAAAACATTGTGTTGATGGGTGCATAGTATGAATAGTAAAGGATGACCCTTTGGAGGTATTCAAAGTAGTTATAACATTTTGAAAAACGTATCTTGTGTCTTTCTACACCCTGTATATTGCGTCGCCCTCACACCTGAAGAGCTCGTGGCCAAATAATAACAGCTGTTCGGGTCGATCTTTAGGTAAAGCCCTGCTTGTCTAGGTTGATCTGTGTATGGGTGGCCACCCTTACATACCGAGTTTCCTCCGTGCCTCGGAAAGCACGTTAAGCTGTTGGTCCCGGCTGTCATTTGTTATAGATCTTTGACAGGCGTAACAGGTAGTCAGTGGCACAAAAAGTCTGGCAACCAGTCTTAGCAAGGGGTATCGGTAATACGTACCCCGAGTACTAACTGGGTTGTAGAGGTCAGATAGGCAGTCGCTCCATGTAAAATACTGGTATTCAGCTGCATCCGGTTAGAGTGGAAGCCGACCCCAACATAGTTGGGGAAAGGCTAGGTAGATGATGATATTGCGTCGCTCTTACAAGTCTTACATAATGCAAGTACATCTTATGATGTCAAGCATAATCTCTGACGTTTTGATGGCATAATTATTATCTGTCCAAATATAATTATTTTCTCCTTATCTAATTGATTAAACAACATTATGAAAATGTTGTAGTCATTCTCATGGGCGTTATGTCATGGTTATTTGATCTTGTGTTATATTAATGGTTGCTTAAGAAAACCGACGTAAAAATGGATTATGGTACTTTACTTGTATAATGCTGATATATTTTATTAGTAGGAGCTACTTTTAGAATATAAATCTGAAAGTTGGGTCAGTTAAGTAAATTAAAAAAACACTTTTTTAAATAAGCTTTAAGAAATAGGTGTACCGTTTTAATTTTTAGTTTTTCTCAGTAAACCCTTTTAAGTAGTAAACCCTTTTATTAGTATAATGGGGGTGTATAAAAATCTTTGGAAATCCGCCATATCGGATTTAGAATGACGTCATCTAGATAAACCTGCATTGTCATCATCATCATCATATAAGTCTAGAATCACTTTTTTCTGTCACAATTCCCGGTTCTGTGCGTCTCTTATCCAGGTGTTTCCCGAGACTTTAACGATATCATCGACCCAACGAGCTCTAGGATGGCCCTGGCTTCTTTGGCCTAATCTTGGCTTCTTTGTCCTAATCTTGGCTTCTTTGTCCTAATCTTGGCTTCTTTGGCCTAATGTTGGCTTCTTTGGCCTAATCTTGGCTTCTTTGTCCTAATCTTGGCTTCTTTGTCCTAATCTTGGCTTCTTTGGCCTAATCTTGGCTTCTTTGGCCTAATCTTGGCTTCTTTGTCCTAATCTTGGCTTCTTTGGCCTAATCTTGGCTTCTTTGTCCTAATCTTGGCTTGTTTGGCCTAATCTTGGCTTCTTTGGCCTAATCTTGGCTTCTTTGTCCTAATCTTGGCTTCTTTGGCCTAATCTTGGCTTCTTTGTCCTAATCTTGGCTTCTTTGTCCTAATCTTGGCTTCTTTGGCCTAATCTTGGCTTCTTTGGCCTAATCTTGGCTTCTTTGTCCTAATCTTGGCTTCTTTGGCCTAATCTTGGCTTCTTTGTCCTAATCTTGGCTTCTTTGTCCTAATCTTGGCTTCTTTGTCCTAATCTTGGCTTCTTTGGCCTAATCTTGGCTTCTTTGGCCTAATCTTGGCTTCTTTGTCCTAATCTTGGCTTCTTTGGCCTAATCTTGGCTTCTTTGTCCTAATCTTGGCTTCTTTGGCCTAATCTTGGCTTCTTTGTCCTAATCTTGGCTTCTTTGTCCTAATCTTGGCTTCTTTGGCCTAATCTTGGCTTCTTTGTCCTAATCTTGGCTTCTTTGGCCTAATCTTGGCTTCTTTGTCCTAATCTTGGCTTCTTTGGCCTAATCTTGGCTTCTTTGTCCTAATCTTGGCTTCTTTGGCCTAATCTTGGCTTCTTTGTCCTAATCTTGGCTTCTTTGTCCTAATCTTGGCTTCTTTGGCCTAATCTTGGCTTCTTTGGCCTAATCTTGGCTTCTTTGGCCTAATCTTGGCTTCTTTGGCCTAATCTTGGCTTCTTTGGCTTCATCATTGTTCTCCAAACTAAACGTGTATCAATGCAAAACAGCTTAATCGGTTGGAGCTAACTGTTTTATTTAAAATTCTGTTGCAAGATTTGACCTAAGCAAACCAATATTAAAAGTTTGTAAATCATCATCATTCTCTTGCCCTTATCCCAATTTATTTGTGGTCGGCGCAGCGTGTCTTCTTCTTCCATACTCCTCTATTTTTCGTCATCTCATCAGACACTGCTTTTCTTACCATATCCTTCTTAACACAGCCCATCCATCGTTTCTTTGATCTTCCTCTACTCAAATACCCATCCACATTCATACTCAAAATTAAAAGTTTGTAAATAAAAATCATATATTTTGCAAGTGAATTCTAAACAGTGTAAATTAAATTGAAGTAAGTTTAAGTAGGAGCGATGGTTGTGTAGGTCGTGGGATCGGACCCACGCAGAAGAACAATTTTGGATCATAAATATATTTCATCACCAGAAGGAAAACATCGTGAGGAAACCGTCATATCCTAGAACCAAAAACACGAAGACATATTTTTTCAATGACCTACGCTTTGTCTTGCAGTATTAAATCCGTTTAATACTGCAAGATAAAGCGTAAGAGTTCGGTAATTAAGCGTATAAGCACCTAATTGCTAGCCAACTACTTTACGATGAGTATTGAATGTTTCTTATCGCCATGCAAGTAAACGTTATGACGCCCATGTCACTATGTTGAGACAGCAATAAGTAGTCAGCAGAGATACCTATATCTAGAATATCTTATCAAATTATCGGTTATCGTCGAGAATTTTATTCTCTATAAATTAGTGATTATAGGAAGCCAAAAAAACTGATCGTTTCGATTATTGACTGATGATTAAAAGTTTTTATACCTCCTTAATGTTCAGTCAAATCGGTTAGGACAAATTGCAGACACGGCGCGGTTTAGGACACTAGGTTCTGACAGATAGTATTCGGAAGTGTCCGGTATCTCCAGCCGTTCCGCAATTCAAAGCGGGTCGTCCGTACCGAAGCTTCGGTTGCAGACCCATCGTACCCCTGGCCGTACCCCTGGTGATACGGTGGGTTTTTAAAGTTAAACGATACCACCAGGTAATATTCTGACAACAACAATTTATTTAATCATTTTTAATCCTTTACGGGCGGCATGGGCACCGGGCCGTAGGCCGAAGGAGGCCGGCGGAGGCCCGGCACTTCGGGGACAGAAGTCAAAGAGTGTTTTTATTTAATATGCGTGCGAAGCGAGCGCGCGTCATGGAGTCGTAGCAGGTTCCAATAAAATAATGAAATAAAATTGTTGTTGTCAGACGTGGTTTTAACTACTGTTATTATGTATAATCTATACATATAATAAAATCGTAGGTAAGTCAAAACTGTACATTAAAAAAAAGAATACTTGAGGCGTGATCTACAATCGATATCGAAGCCATAAATATAGTTTTTCCAATTTTTGTCTGTTTGTCTGTATGTATGTCCGGGCTAAACTCAAAAAGTACTGGATGGACCACAGAACATATAAAGGAGGTACCTCCTTTATATGTTTTGTGGCATGGACTTACTTCAAATTTTGCATGAATATTATTAAGAGGTCGGATCAACATATAGGCTACATATTATCACGCTATAACCTACGGGGGAGGAGCGCTGGCATCTTAGGTATTTTTGGTACTGTAGAGCCTTCACGCAGACGACGTCGCGGGCAGCAGCTAGTATACCTACTAAACTGTATATTTTCCCATTAGATCAACCATATTGAATACAAAATCTCTATCTTAGCTCGTGGCTAAATAATATCAGCCGCTCGGGTCGATCTTTAGGTTAAGCCATGCTTGCCTAGGTTGGTCTGTGGATGGGTGACCACCCTTACATACCGAGTTTCCTCCGTGCCTCGGAAAGCACGTTAAGCCGTTGGTCCCGGCTGTCATTTGTCCATCTTTGACAGTCGTTACAGGTAGTCAGTGGCCCAAAAAGTCTGACACCAATCTTACCAAGTGGTATCGTATTTCCCAGTATTAACTGGGTTGTGGAGGTCAGATAGGCAGTCGCTCCATGTTAAATACTGGTATTCAGCTGCATCCGGTTAGACTGGAAGCCGACCCCAACATAGTTGGGAAAAGGCTAGGCATATGATGATATTGAATACAAAATCTAGTTCCGTCAGTAGGTGAGGCGGGTCTCTAAACGAGAAGAATAGTCAAAATACGCGTATTAGGCAGATTTGGTCCCTGAGTTCAGCTTAAAAAAAAAACCATTTAATATGCTTATGTGTGTATTTTATTTGTTCAGTTCATTTGTCATTGTTAATCACATCATCACATAAGTTCTTAATAATATTTGTTGAAGCACACTTATGTTTGTCTTATAAATAACATTTTAATTTAAACATATAAAATCCAGTTATTCATAAAATATATAAAATTAATTTTCAATACACTTCCCCGAAAACTGGTTGTTTTCGCACTACGATTAGGTTCAAAATGCAGCAAAATTGCCACATTACTTAAACTTAGTCCAAACTGGTAAATGCATAATTAAAAACAAACATTCACCTCCGACTATAGAGTCAGAGGCGAATGTTTTTACAAATTAACATTTATTTGTTTTCAAAATTCAAAAATATAAGTATTTAAAAAAAAAAAACTGTTTTTTATATTAGGCTGTATAACAGCTTCATACCTTTGCTTTTCCTTCAACCTGGCGGAAGCAAAGCGTGAAAAAAAAAATTTAATCACAGTCTCGTAATATTTCATGACACAATTATTTTATTTCTTCAAAAGTGTATTGAAAAACGCCGTTTGATACACGTAGACATTTGTTATTGCAGTTCTCGCCTACGGCTCGTGTGTTAATACCGCCTTGAACTACAATAACAAACTTTCTCCACTTGTATCAAAATGTACTTTTATTTACAATTATATTTCACTAACAGATAACATTTCATAACATCACGCCTGTTATTCCACAAGGGTTGGCCAGAGGCTAACCAACCGCATTTAGCCAGTTATGTTCAAGCCTCATATTGTAATAGTGGGCGAGCCATTGCCGTCAACCGGGCACAGACAACGTACAGGCTAAACCCTCCATAAAAGAGTTAGATTGGTGATGACTGTTTGTATAAAAATAGGTTTTTTTTTGTCGATGGGAAATTGTTGTTCCGAACCAGCCTGTCCCATGCTGTCATCCCCCACTACTACGCTATTTTTTTTTCTTTTTTTTTCTTTCTAGTTTTTGTTTTCATATCCCTGGCTGGTTACTCTCAAGGTCGCAGAAGGATAGTTCGGTTAAAGTGAATGCTCAAAGGTAGCCCTGAAATTTCATGAAAAAGTAATTCAATCGAGTTACCTGAACTTGGAAGGTTGTATTGATGATTTTGATGATTATAATTCTGTATCTTCATACCTCTTACAGCTGCGAATCATATTTTAATTAACATACAGCCTATCACTAGCCCGCTAATTGCAAAAAAACGTAAGAAAATTTTTATTTCGCGGGCTACCCTGGAGCATCCACCTTTAGCAGAACTTTATAGCTAGAACTGCAAAATGCGATTAAAAAAAATACCAGGACCCACGGCTTCTTGCTTGTATGAAAGTCCACCTGTCCTTGTCATTTTCTTCTCAAAGAAATGAGAGAGCAATAGATAAAGTCCATCTTCAGAAGCAAATCTTCTATGAATAAGGGGGTTCAAATATAAAAGTATGAAATCTTCTACGACTAGTTGTCAATAAATAAAGTTATAAGTATCAGCTGTCCCTGTTTATTTCTTGTGACTTTTTCTGTTGTTCTGCAGCTGGTAGAAGGAAACTGAGGCCGGCGCATACTGTGGACAAAGAACTTTATGTTAAACAAGAATTTGTGTGCTATATATGTCACCGTAAAATTGTCAAACACGATATATTACAATATAACGTGTTTCTCTCTAGCGATATTGTAAACTCTCGAATTATTGTCAACTGCACATACGGATGTATCTCTGCCCCCATAATCGGGACTTGGGACACCCCCCCGTTAGGTTAGTTAAGTTCCTTTAAACCCTGCACTCGGAAATAGGGGCCCCGTGAAGCGGGGCTCCGTCGACTACGCTTTTTAGGGGAATATACAGTGTTTTAAGGTTAGGTTATAATAATCGGTATTTCTCAGGAATGGTACAGTAACTTTTCATGAGAGTTGTACCACTGGGCAGGGGGACCCCTCCTTCCCTCCACACCGCGTAAGTTCACTACCATCGCATGCATATCACGAAAAATAATGCGTTTTGTTGTAAGCAGTATGTTCATTTGACAATATTTCGAGATTTTACAATATCGCTAGAGATTTTACAATATCACTTATTTGACAATTTTACGGTGACATATATACTACAACTTCAAACTATAAAGAATCACGATACAAGGTATACAAGGTAAAATTGTCTCCTCCTATTGTTGATCTCGGATAAAATAGTAGTAAATAGTAGTAACTATGCTACCCGAGCCATAAAAACAAATCGATTGTCAGCTTATTCATCAAAATCGGATGAATGCTTAGGCGCTACGTAGGATGTAAATACAAACATACATAGACAATTAGACACACATAGACTGCTAAAATCATTACCCTTCTGTTTGGCTTCGCCGTTGTTGGGTAAAAAATGCATTTGCGCTCCAGATATCAGTGCCTCTAGTCAAAAACGGTTTAAGTCGAGTTATGCCCTTTTGTTTTATTGCACCATTGTAATCTACGTGTTCTGTTACATAACATATCAAAAGGACATAACTCTAGCTGCATCCTAACATATTTTTTGTAAAATATCAAAGGCATAACTCAACTGAATGTAAAGGCACATCTATCGTTATCAAGCAAATTTCACTGCTTATTAGACATAATTACAAGAAGCTCAATCTCAAAAGGCCATCGAACTAAAAGGTATAAATAACACATTCTAAACCACTAGAGAGAGAGACTCAGTTAAATTAAAATAACATAAAATAACACCACACCTGTAAACCCCGAAGAGATGGCTCCCACTGACAAATTACTTATGGAAAAACCTAATAACACCTTAACCGACCTGGTAGTCGAACCAAGGACCCCATGTTAAGCAAGCTCCTCATTAAATAACCTAGCTAATAATAATAAAAAAATAAATAAAAACCCTACTGGATTAAAAGATGACCATGACGAAAACTGGGTGTCTTTTCGAAGGCGCTTATGCTGGAGGAATCGACATGAAAATCCAACATGCAGCCAGTATTCATCTTAAAAAGAAGATTGCATTGAGTACGTTACGTTCGTTATCTTTTTTGTGTCAATTATTGTTATTTTTTTTACTGCGCATATCTTCGGTTCATCAGCCTTATGAAAACAAAATAAAGCTCGTTCGTTGTCGTTTCAAGATAAGTCGTAGGTCTCAAGTTTGAACCAGAAGACTCCCACGCTCTGATAACTCCGACACCAGGTTAGATACTAACTCCGACACCAGGTTAGACACTAACTCCGACACCAGGTTAGATACTAACTCCGACACCAGGTTAGACACTAACTCCGACACCAGGTTAGATACTAACTCCGACACCAGGTTAGACACTAACTCCGACACCAGGTTAGATACTAACTCCGACACCAGGTTAGACACTAACTCCGACACCAGGTTAGATACTAACTCCAACACCAGGTTAGACACTAACTCCGACACCAGGTTAGATACTAACTCCGACACCAGGTTAGACACTAACTCCGACACCAGGTTAGATACTAACTCCGACACCAGGTTAGACACTAACTCCGACACCAGGTTAGATACTAACTCCGACACCAGGTTAGACACTAACTCCGACACCAGGTTAGATACTAACTCCGACACCAGGTTAGACACTAACTCCGACACCAGGTTAGATACTAACTCCGACACCAGGTTAGACACTAACTCCGACACCAGGTTAGATACTAACTCCGACACCAGGTTAGACACTAACTCCGACACCAGGTTAGACACTAACTCCGACACCAGGTTAGACACTAACTCCGACACCAGGTTAGATACTTACTCCGACACCAGGTTAGACACTAACTCCGAAACCAGGTTAGATACTAACTCCGACACCAGGTTAGACACTAACTCCGACACCAGGTTAGATACTAACTCCGACACCAGGTTAGACACTAACTCCGACACCAGGTTAGACACTAACTACAATAAAAGGAATCATTGTTAAGACTTTCGATTATTCTCCGTTGTAAAAATTTAGGTACAACAAAGAAAGGTGATTTATTAAACAAAAATTCAGCGTTTTATCGAATTTTAAAGTGAAACATGAGAAATTGATAAAAATATAAGATTTTAATCAAACAATTCAATTAAGGCGGAAATGATCAATCAGAAGAAAGAAAGAAAGAAAAGATATTTATTTGGCTTATGCCGCAAGTGAACACAACATAACAAAAATAGGAATTAAATAAAGTAAAAACTTAAAACTAAACAATAAAAGGTAAATAAAGAAACTTAAAACTGTACAGAAAACAAAAGAGATAATATTGTGTGTCTCACGGCTGCGCCAAAAAGGCACAGTTCAGCTTAATGCCGAGCAGCTAGTGCCCGACGCTGGTTTTCAACTGGACCTGAGATGGTGATTTCACGGACATAAAACAGTTTTGTGGTGTGAGTGTTCAAATTAGATTTGTGTAGGCGTGCATAGATACTAAAATAAAATGACAGATAAACTACTAATGAATAAAACATTAAGAAAAGTGCAAGACAAAACAAACAGCCCAAAGTACTTAAATAAATGAGACGGACGCATGGCAACATAAACCTGTTTCGCAATCAGTTCAGTCATCACAACGATATCCAATGTTCCACCAGATATTATAATCATCAGTTGAATTTTCACGCAGAAACCACCACTGCTGGTTACCAAGGACTTTCGAAAACCTAAGGGGAAACCCGCTGATAGTAGAAGAACAAAGAACTATAGTTATATGTGCTGCCGAGTTCTTTGATGAAAAATAGTGATCAATTGGCCAACTTTAGTACCTTAATAAGTAATTAGAGAGACATCAGATGAAGAAAGTTTCGAATTCCGGGCATCAATAGGCTAGATCTATTTAGTCCGTCAGTTAGAGTACTGGAAAATAATAAACACAATTCTTTTTGTTTTTGTAAATAAATAAATAATAAAATAAAT
The DNA here is from genome assembly GCA_950022955.1 of Xestia ashworthii. NCBI lineage: Eukaryota > Metazoa > Arthropoda > Insecta > Lepidoptera > Noctuidae > Xestia > Xestia ashworthii. The sequence goes on along the minus strand of OX465556.1, from coordinate 22,472,634 downwards.
AAATAACTATAAATCAATGAATGTTGACTAAAAAAACGCATCAAACTCGGGAATGGCGGTTCGTGACATCAGAACGCACAAAAATTTATACCGCGGCGTGACGTATTGAGAATTTTAAAAGCGTCGTATCTTCATCAATTTTGGTTTACGTAACAACATAAAAAATACGGGTCAAAAATTTTTTGATAATCTAACTGACTTCGATTTTTTCAGTACAAAAACCTATTCGGTCTATTCTAGACTCTACTTTTCTCAGTATTTGGAAAAATTATAGAGTGAGTTCCGTCCCTAACAGCAGCAAACGGCAACACGGCAGTCCCGGGAACGGACGGTGGGAAAAACTCCGATCTCTTCTCAAAAACGGCCGCTGACTCTTCACGTGTCTTCTCCCTCTTTTCTAATTCCTGTTCAATCCAATTGTTTAAGCACTTTCTGACCAAGTGAACTGCCTGAACTACCAACATGATTGATAAACACGAAGCGATGAATATTAATAATGAATTGATAGTCAGTAGTTGTTGATGGGTGACTGTGGCGCTGGTGGGTCCATTTGAAGCTTTAGTAATGATGAGTTGGTCTTTTGATGTTGAGCTGTCCATGTTCTCTTTTAGAAATTGTTTGTTGTTGGTATAATGCAAAGCCCGTTTATACGTTTTCAGCCTTGAGCTACGTTATCCAGTCAAATAGTATATTCGTAGGTCAACGTGACAATTCTCCAACGTGGTATATGTTATATTCTTACTTAAAATACTACTTGTACAGTGTACACATTTATAAGCTTGCGTGTTTGTGAGATTTTAATAAATGAAACGACGGTTTATATTTATATGCATTTTGGTACGTGTTATAATCTTAAATTGTATTCATTGCCTATTGAGCGAATTCTTACCGTAAGGTGTGACTTATCTCTCAATTCTCTCATTGTGTAGTAGTCAGAATATTCTTAGACAGAATTATGTAGACCTTAGATCCAAGCCACATGAGAATATCTCCAGATTCTAGACTGCTAAGCCGTTGGGAAAGTTTTGGGGCAGGGTTGAGTCTGGAGAGCAATAGGAGTCCCTACTCCTATTGCTCTCCATACTCAACTAATAGTAATAGATACAAAAATATAATAATGTTTGTTGAAGGTGACATGGTTAGAAAGGAGATGATTTCGAGATGCCAATAAGGACGCACACCGCTAGCGTGCGTCCTTATTTGGCTTGCTTGGAAGCGTGAGTGTGTATACAAAATTGCACGGTCGACACTCGGCTCGGCTCCCAACACGGTCTAGCATGAGTCGGGTCATACCACAAGAAATCCTCCAGCATTGTGAACATTCAATAGTGTTGCGTTTGCACACACAGAACGTGTAAATAACACTACACTACGTGTAAATAACACTACACTATCAAAATGTACAGTGCCATGAATCAACTAAAGACTTTATCTTTATTTTCCAAAATTTTCCTCAGACTTCCTAATCACTGTAATAATATATTAAACAACAACCAAAATTTACAACCAGTAGTTAAACTTATTTGATAAGTTTTATAATAAACCTCATCAGCATGGAAACAGTATCACGATGATAACTTTAAAGACCACAGGAGTCCGTTATCTGACACCTAGCTTTAGATAACATTCTAATACATACCTATATGCTAAACTCAATTAGACACTGACATTGTTAACGTATGTGTATTAATATCGTTGATAAGCCACAAATAAATAATGCGAACAGCATAAAATCACGTCAAGATCTCGATTATCGATAAAAGTGTCAATTATGGATAAAATTTGATAGGTGATAATCATGTTGTTTTCTCCAAGTGGAATAGAAATAACCTGTATGAAAGCAAAATTAATTCCGTCTGTCATTCGTACTTGTTCATGATGATTCTAGCGACCAACGAAACATTTGCATGCATGTGCACTTGTGCAGTCACGAATCATGTGCCATTAAATGAATTGTAGCCCGTTGTGCGTCGATGGACAGTCAGCTTCGTGGGTACCCCTTGAAAGCACTTACGTTCGAACCCGGGGTACTGCAATGGGGTACCTAACTGGGATACCCAATTGATGTAGCCCACAGTACCACCGGTACTCGGTAGTACCTTACATTGAGCCTAGAAGTAGAAATATCTAATGCCTATTGACTCAAATTGAGAGAAAATGAGGAAGTTAGAGTAGAGCTTACTACCTAAATCCTAATGTATTGAATACTTGGCTAAGGGCCACCCACAGCCACACCCTCCCTAAGTCTTATAAAAGAGGGGTTCTACCTTTGTTCGGGTAAGCACATTTGATTCGGCAGAACTGTTGAACAACATGGCTGAACCGGAGTAATTATTGGCAAACTCTTTTCGGCAAACCATTAGAACAAAGACTGAAAGACAAGCGGGTTTTTCCCGAACGTAGATTATACATTTGAGCTGAATCATGCATGAACATATGTGTCGTCTTTTGCTCACGATAAACAATTCATCCACAATTGAAAAATATCCGATTAGAAGGATTACGATAGAAATTGCTCGATAAAATTGCTAATGTGGCAGGTCGTGTTCATTTTACGACACTTCATTTTAAGTTAATCTATTATGAAGTCACTAGTGCCACGCCCCTGCTTTCAATTATAGACCCTAATCTGGCATGACTAAGGTCCATGTTCAGCAAAAAGATGACGGTTTGATTTTCTATAAAAAACAGCTGTTTAAAACACTTTTGTATGGGAACATGTCACAGTGACAGCTGTTTTTAGATAATCAGACCGTTATCTTTACGGTGAACATGGACCGAAGTAACCCATCAGTATAGCATTACCCAGTAACAGGCCTGTGTATGGCAGTCGTTCCATGAACATATTATTTGGTATTCAGCTGCATCCGGTAAAACTGGAAGCCGACCCCAACATAGTTCAGAAAAGGCTAAGCAGATGATGATATTTTGCAGTTACTAATGTAGTGAGTTGAAGTCAAAAGTGCTCTGTGTAAGTGAAATATTTATTCCTTAAATGGCATTAAAACAGATAGCATTTAGAAGAACAACGCGGGCATACATACAGACAAGAAAATCTAGTTTACTTATTTTAGATAATTTCATCTATTGAAGGTTGATACTATTCGCTACCTATCGGGGAGACCTTGTTCAAATTAATATCGCAATGCCTAAGGTCTGTGCTCTATCAAGTTTATCTTGGTGTATCATTTGGGTTATCCGTCTTTTGTCGGGCAGTACCTTGATCTTCAGGTTCATGAATACATTAAATCGAATACGAAGTGTTTCGTTAAACAGGATGTCGATATTTCCATTTTCTAAATAGCTCTGCATGTTCATATGATAATGCTTGAGGAAGGTGTGATATTTTGATCATCAACTTATTAATACATACAATAGACTGATTCATATAGCATGGGGCTCCGGGATCATCAATTTACCACTGAAACGCATCGGTGCGTAAAAAAACGGCAGACAAAGTTATTGTTTACATTTACGAGGTTAGTGTTATGTAGGTTTTTTTTGTAGTTGTTTCGTCATGAAGATCCTAATTTTAACTTTATATGCTTCATAGCGCCAGATTTACAGTAAAGTAACCAGCAGAATATTTGTATAAAACACTTATCTTTCCCAATGCTACTACCGCACTGCCATTCATTACTTTTTTTGCGTTACCCAGCAGATTCAATTTTCAAGCACAAGAAGCAAAATATTACGAATTTCCTTTTAATTCCCCCGGAGTGTAAGGGAGTTTGTTAATTAGTTACTTATTTTTTTTAGAACATTTTAAGGGTACTTACAAAATACTAGACCAGCGAAGGCGTAGAAGGTGACCATGCAGGCGGCGCTGAGCGAGACCCCGGCCGCGTTGGCGCCGGCCACGGAGCCCAACCTGCCGAACATCAGCACTGCACCCACTGCCGTGCCCCTGAAGGAGGAAGAGGAAACGAGGCTTAATGTTTGTGGACAGAAGAGGTAGGCTTAGGCCCCGATCCCACTATGTTGTAACGACGGATAATCGTGTAGTTTTAAGTATCGTGGCTTGTCTATTAAATGGAGGTGTTCACATATAGGGCGACACGATAACTGTCGTCAACTAAAAACCAACGATAAATTAATCGTCACGACGTAGTGGGGACGGGGCCTATCGGGTCATTCCCTGAGTACCCCGATCCCCGAGGCACCCGTCTCGAAGGACCCCGTTTTATTAAAAATCAGTTTCTCTTTAGCATATGTAGCCACTGGCGACGAACGGTAATATTATTTCCCATTTATGTTGCCACCGCTATAGTGCCTTGAAACGACTACTTCTTCCAAGCAACTAAACAGGGTGTACCTCATCACGAAGGCCACCAACCAAGCATTCTGTACCTGTACATCAAACTAAGCAACTTTACGCAAAAAATATTGCTGGGAAACTACTTTTTTTTTTGGGTGAAATATCATGTTTTGTGGTAGAACTTAATGTAACGCTCTCTCAAAACATTGTGCTGATGGACGGATTGAATAGTATAGGGGTCGTAACTAGAAAGTTCCCAGGTATGATGTAGATGTAGAACAAAAAAATGATCGCAATGACAGGGAGAACAAGTGCCTTCCGGTTTCGTGAAGAGATTTTAACACCCTTTAGATTTTGGTGCTCCAAGTTAAATGATGTCTTGGGTAAATATAACCCAGCCAGCAGCAAAAGTACTAGGCTACATAATAGTGCTGTCTCAAATAGATAAAAATAAAATAAGGCAGTTCAGACTCAGTCCGTTTTAATCTTTATTAGGCCATTGCCTTTTATTTTGCAATCGGAATTATGTACAGGTGACAATGATTTCGCAATTCATAAAAAATTTTGTTTGTTATTGACATAGACTTTAGCTTGGAAAGTCACGGACACCAATATAGATTACCGATAGATTTACCTATGACAAAAATACTTATAATCTTTTGTCGCATAGTTGTTATTCGGTAATAGTATCTTTATTATACTATATTATTTCGGATTAAATTGTAAAACATGTTGTTTAGAAACCGTCTTATAATCTATGAAAATGTTGACTGGGAAAACATATTTGCTTTGGTATAAAGCAGAAGCTTTATGTCGTAAAATGTTATAGCTTCGCGAGATATGGAAAACCCAAAGATGTGTCGCATATTGTAGTATGAAAAAACAAAATAAAAAAGTACTCGTAATGTTCTTGTCTAGTAGTCTTCAGAAGTTCCGGATTATATCACCGTACTTATCCTGTTTCTAATATTCATGGATCTAAAATTGTAGTACGAAATTGTACTGCTTCAAATCAAACCAAATCATTTATTTCTTTGCAAACATGGGTAAATAATCAGGGGCGGATTTGCTACGTTAGCTGCCCTAGGCCTACGAAAGATTGCCCCCCTATGTGCTGTAAAGCATGAAAAAATATTTAAACTATAGAAATTAAATTAACCTTGGAACAAAACTAGCGAGCAAAGATTCAGTTGAATGAGCAACACTTCTAATAAACGTAATCGCCATACATGTATTTTTTTTGCGGGATGCTATATGGACACATTTTTGACTTTTTACACGTAGGCACGTACTAAAAACAAAAAAAAAAAAAAGAAATTTGTTGTCCTAGTCCCGGACCTACAGTTACTCCACCCCTGTAAATAATTAGCACATAGGTAGATGTTGAGTTGTGTGTGTGTGTGACCGACGTACGGTGCTGTCCCGTAAATTTTAACCATGTTGGTATTTTCTTTTAAATTTCGACGTTGTTCAGAATGATTTAATTAATACTTAGTAACCATTTGTGCGTCGGAGGAAGGGGTTCTAACTTTAGATTCAACCACTTAAGGCCGTTTTCTATAACTTGCTTACGTAGGTATAACTGTCAGCTAATATGCCTACTCTCGTATCTATCGGTGTTTCTACAAACAAAGTTAGTCCTATCCGCGTCACCTACCTGTCACAGACAGAGATAGCAACCTACCGATACCTGTTGGTAGATTATAGAAAATGGCCGTTAACAGCTGTTAGAAGTAAAGTAAACTGTTAAAGTTAAAGGACAGTGAACTGCGTTCCGGTTGCTTTTGTTGATGAAATCTATCATCATTTGATTGCTTATTCTTATAACAGCCCTTGTCCATTATCAGACTACAATGATCAGTATAAGTAAGACCTGAATTCCTCTTACGCTGATGTCGCTCGTGTACGGTCGGTCGTGCGTGCGTTCGAGAATACATTGTGTTCTATATATACCAACCTACTGCGACGCTGACTTCAGCGGCGCGTACCTTGCTACGCGCCGCTGAAGCCAGCCGTATTTTTAACTATCAATATTTCTCGTCGCGACCGACATCAGCGTAGGAGGAATTGGGGCCTAAGATATTTACCTCAAAGATGTAGGAAATAGTTGTACGACGTATGCAGTGAGAGGTCCGATTCCCAGCGCTGTAAGCTGGAGGGACGACATCGCTATTCCAGCTAAGATCCTGTGGGCAAAGGTAAGCTGTTAATGTCTACTGGCGGTAAGTACTCTTATACAAGTCTACAAGCTTGGCTTGCCCTCATAACATACTACTCTTCTTTATATCGTATGGCCTTAAATTGCAGTATTGTTGGCCCCTTAGCAAGCGACTTGTCACGATTAATTTGAATTACAGTATTATACGAGTATAATATTATAAAGGCGAAAGTTTGTATGTGTGTATGTTTGTTACTTCTTCACGCCCAAACGGCTAAACTGATTTGGATGAAATTTAGCACACAGATAGTTTATGACCTGGATTAGTGTTAATCTAGGTACACGGATCCACACGGATTAACCAGAATCTGATTCTAACTTATAATCCCGCATTACCCAATACCGCGATAATAACTCAGATTCTCGTCAATCCGTGTGTCAAAGTTCACCTAAATCCGTTCACAAATTCAAACGTAGACCATTACCGGCACTTTTGAATGGTGGAAAATAAAAAGATAAAACTACAGTCTATTCACAAGGTATAATAACTGTGAGAGTGCTGTAGTTGCCCATTCTAAAGCGTCGATCTCTATGAAGAAAAACGAGAAAGAAACTCCGTGCTTATTGTAAAAAAACGTAGTTTAAATATCATTTATGTTGTGATTATACAAAGAACTTGGTGGTACCAGTATTAGGTGTGAAGGTCGCAGACCCATCGTAACCCTGCCCGTGGCCCTGGTGGTACGGTGGGTTTTTTAAAGTTAAACGATATTACGATACCACCAGGTAATATAATATTTCTGACAACAACAATTTTATTTAATTGTTAATGGGCGGCATGGGTACCGGGCCGTAGGCTGACGAAGGAGGCCGGTGGAGGCCCGGCATCTCGGGGACAGAAGTCAAAGAGTTTTATTTAATATGCGAGCGAAGCGAGCGCGCGTCAGGGAGTCGAAGCAGGTTCTAATAAAATGCGTAAATAAAATTGTTGTTGTCAGAAGTGGTTTTATCTAGTGTTACCTGGCGGTATCGTTTAGCTTTAAAAATCTCACCGTATACCACAGGGTTATGGCTTGGGGTACGGTGGGTCTGCAGTGAGGTGTGAAAGGTAACAAAGTTAAGTACTTTCCAGCCGACCTTTGGCCGTCTAGTCTACCTCTTTTATCATCTTCGGAATTTGATGGCCATAAAGCGGTAATTATAATAAAGAAAACCTTATCAGCTTGACATGATAGCGCTTCCTGACCTTTGAGATCTATTTCACACGGATTTTCAACTACTTACTTTTATTTTAGTAATTTCACTGACTACCTACTTACTGATTATTTATCCGTAGTAATTAATATCATGTCGAACACATGACGTCTGCTATTTCACCCGACGTGCCTTTCTAGCTGTGACGTCATATTGTTGAGCATTTTAAAAATAAACTCTCACGTTTTGCATCACATAGCACCAATTAATTGGTCTTTACTACTTCCTAGTGTTTTCGGTTTAATCAAATTCCTTAGCTAGAACACAATCGCCTTTGCGAACAACTTAACACCGATGTATTTATAATTTGCTAATAGTTTGAATCTTTACTGTACAAAACACTTTATGAGAACCATAGCAGACCTAATAGGTTACAAACTCTTTTTATAGTAATAATATTTTGATTTGATCCAATTACCTCATTATTGTTATTGCTGTCCCCCCATACTTTAGTACAAATGCTGTAATGTAACATATTGTAATACCAAATGATTTGAAAAGAGTAACCATGGAGTTTCTTGCCGGTTCTAACCGTGCCCCTGTTTCGACGTTTTATAAGTGCCCATCTAGGCCTATGTGAAATAAACTATTTTGATTGAATATATTTGATTTTGATTGAATGAGAGAATGTCATAATCACTCAAATGTCTCGCAAATGGGTCGGGTAATTTAGTTCCCTTAAAAATGGTTGAGCTGAATGGTGCTGATACATGCGTCATGTTCATAAACGGGCGTTGTCAGTTGGGACTGGTCATCTCTTAGCTTCCACGGTTCATTTTACTAACGTTATTTTAAATTGTATTTCAATCTTTTACTTTGGACGATCTTAATCTACACGTTTTTCTACATCATTCTCACATACTTACTTAAAATTATGATCTCAACATGAATGAAGTAATCAAGATTTTGTAGCAATACCTATTTTAATTTATAAGAGTGTCCATGGAGTTTCTTGCCCATTCTTCTCCATCTCAATTCGATGTTTTAGAAATAATAATTGAAGAAAATAGGAAATATTCAAAAAATACTTGAAATATGCATTAAATATACAACAATGAACAAATAAACAGAACAAATTAGCGTTAAAGGGATGCATGCAGGTCACGATATTACTGTACAATATGAATTCGTCGAATTTGAAGTTAAAAATCCAAAGGAATTTAAAAAAAAAGTGATGCGTGCTGCGATTTTTTTTTTAACTTTCTTCTCCACTCTAGAAACTCAATAAAAAAGGTCCCATGAAAATCGGCCCACTATAAACTTCGCTCCACCTTATTGTCTAATATTGGACTCAACTATTATGCCTTGTGAAGTTAAATTGTGACTGTGACTGTAGCTTTGTTTTTTGACATTCTAAAATGCCGTAATGGTCTTATTGAAATAAATGCTTTGAGTTTGAATTAATATACATCGGAATTTCTAGACAACTTTGGTCTTCTAAACATACCTGTTGGTAGAAAGCCCAGCAATCAGACAGCCGACCCCAACGACGATGAACATGGAGACGAGCAGCGTCTTCTTGGAGAGCGGGCTCATGCTGCCTGCCGTCACCAGCGTGCCGTACACGATGGTCGTCACCACCATGATGTAGAACGTCTGGTGGGAGATCGCGTCTAGGCATTCGACTGTTGATGTCTGGAATAGAGGAGATTGATGAAGAGATATAAAACGATAACGTTGTTTAGTTACACACACAAATCATGGGTGAACTTGACATAGATTTAAGAAAAATCGGCCAAGTTAGTCGAACCCGGGCATGAAGGGCGCACGTTCAGGTACAGCCTGGTGACAGACAGATGGACGGTGGAGTCTTAGTAGTAGGGTCCCGTTTTTACCCTTACGGAACCCTAAAAATAGTAAACCTTATGTTTTTGAATAGTTTTTTTGTTGTTGTTATCAAGCTTACATTTTAAAACAAACAACCAGCAAAATAGTCTCAGAACTCGCACTATATAAGAGTGGTAGGCTTTAAGCGCTCTTATATTTGTTTTAGAACATACCATCGATCCTTTACTTTTAGATAAGCCGGTATGAGCTTAAGAACGCTCAGTCTCATAACCAAGTCTCATATTTGTATACTAGCTTCTGCCCGCGACTTCGTACGCGGATCCTGTTGCTTTTGCCAGCGACACCGGGTTCGTCAAAGTCGAAGATCTGAAACGTCTAATTCTAAGAGCCCGGGGACGGGAAAATAACGGATCTTTCCCACCTCAGCAACACATACCGTTTGTTTCTTTTTGCCATTTAACAGCTTCACAAAAAGTAAAATTTTGAACCATACCTCCGATGGCGGAATATGTGGCGTATTCAATCATAGGAGTATACGTAAATGAACTCCGTTTCTTATCAACCCAAGGAAGGTCGTCATGCCCTACGGCTATATCTTGAGACACCCGATTCTTCAGATGTTATCGACATTCTGTTCAGATAATGTCGAAGTCTTCGCGCTCTTCTTCTGTCTCTTCATGCCGTACTCCATCCAGCAATTCTTTCTCTCTCACTTTCTAACAGATTATGAATATTTTGTTGTGTGCGTGTTCGGCACTTTTCTTCTGTCTCTTCATGCCAAATACACTCAAATAACATAAGCTCGAAGACATATTTATTCGATAAAATAAAATAATAAATGGGAGTTTTGGCCAGTAGAGTCAAATTTTCAATGATATACCATCGTCATCGAAAATCGAAAATCAGTCCTAAACTGTTACCGCCTTAACCGCGTGGATGTACTCCCAGTTTTTGTTATTTTATAATTATACAGTGAAATTAGTGATAGCTTTACAATAATTTTCACATCAGATGTTTCTGATCTTCGATTTTTTATAAGTCAACAGGAAATGCCCGTCAGACCGAACAACTTTTGCTAAGACGTCATCATTCCTATGTGTTATGGTGTAGCTGGGCTCTTGTAGTTCCACAACAGGTGTTCCAGATCTTCGATTTTTATAAGTCAACAGAGAGGGCTTATCAGATTGAACAACTTTTGCTAAGACGTCATTCCTATATGTGTTATGGTGTAGCTGGGCTATTGGAGTTAAACGACAGGTGTCCCAGATCTTCGATTTTTATAAGTCAACAGAGAGTGCTCATCAGATTGAACGACTTTTGCTAAGACGTCATTCCTATATGTGTTATGGTGTAGCTGGGCTCTTGGAGTTCCATATCAGGTGTTCCAGATCTTCAAATTTATTTTCTCAGCAGAAAATGCTCATCACGTGAAAAAATTTTTGCTATGGTGTCATATTTGTATCTCTTGTAGTTTAGCTGCTCTATTGCGGTTCTACATCAGGTGTTCAGGTTTCCAAGATAAATTATAGCCTATATGTTGCCCAGACATAATACCTATACAACAAAAAAAAAATCATTCAAATCCGTCCAGTACTTCCGAAGATTAGCGTGTACAAACAAACAGACAAACAGACAAACAGATAAACAGACAAACAGACAGACTTTTTTTTTTGGATTCGTGCTCTATTACTGTTTCTAAACCAGCTTCAATTATTATTTTTTAAATATATTCAATGTACAGACACAGCTTTTTTACTCTTTTATTATATGTATATAGATAAGATCATTTACTAAGACTAGTTGCACTTGAGAAAACTTGCTCTTATATGCGCAATTTCTAAGCTCGTTTGATTTTATATTAGACTTGCTAAATGCAATTGTAAGATGTCAGACTAATATCAGCATTGCATAAGAGTACTGTGAGTACGTGCATTTCTGATCTTATTTTAAACTATTATTAGATCAATAGCACTGGATAAGTATGATATTGGAGTGATTTTGGATCAACATAATGTATTTACAATACAAAAGACAAGACTCATTTAAGACCGTTTGATCTTAGATCGAGTCATTTTGCTGGCCATATTTAATTTCATTTTTTTTTTAATTTCAATAGTAATAAATAATGGATTACAAAAACTGGAAAATTATGTAATTTTTTTTTCTCCCTTTCGATTTAAGGTTTTATGTAAAATTGCGAGGAACCCTAATTTATTCCAATATGGAGTTATCTTTAGCATACCAAATGCTAAAATTAGAGTAAACAATCTTACAATAGTCTAATATTGCTCTTGTAAAATGCAGCTATACTAATGGCGACACTATCAATAGAAATTTACAAATAAAATTATCAAAGGAGAACAGAAAATACCTTATTTAACAAGGCGCATGAATTTTGAAGCGTAAAACGAGGTCTACTTAACAGTAAATAATAAATTCCAATACGATTACTTGCCGCAAAACTTAAATACACTGACGCATTAACTTCACAGCAACTTTAATTTGTTTTCATTTATTAATTGTTTCATTTTAACTTTGAAACCAACACTCAAACAAACTTTTAAGTTTGATCTGACGTACAATCATAATGAGCTTGTATATTGCCTCAAATGGTTCTAACCTTAGACCAATATTAGCCTAAGTCTGCCTAAATTGATTTTGGCTAGAGTTCAGTAAGTGCAAACAGCATTCAATTAGACTGATATTAGAACGATATTAAACTAAATAAGCTTATAATTAGTGCCCAAACCCAGGCTTATACGAATATATAGGAGTGATTTAAGAGTAGTCTTGAGATTTTTGTAAGCCTAGTTTTTGCTGGGCCCTAGGGCTATAGAGGATGCGTGTGTGTTTTATACATATTAGTTGCAAAAGTGATATGTTACGCGATTCAAGCAGTTTTCTGAAATAATTGATAAAGCATGAAGCTTAAAAGATAGGTAGATTTGCTCGGTGTACGGACCTAGTTAAAATCTCTATTTTCAAGGCCTACTGCCAGAGTCTGTACACGGGTAATCTATGGGTCAATTACACCAAAAGGTCGCTAGATGCCCTGCGCGTCCAGTATAATAATGCCTTCAGGATGTTGTTGAGACTACCTCGCTTCTGCAGTGCGTCGGGGATGTTCGCGTAAGCTCGTACCGACGGGTTTCACGCGATAGTTCGCAAAAGAAGTGCCTCGATACTCAGGAGAGTGAGAGATAGTCGCAACAGCATCCTGAGAACTGTAGCGGAGAGCTACCGCTCTCCGATTGTAAGATTTCTTGTGCAGAGAGTAATTGGTACTAACACTAGATAATAAGTTATTTAATATTAGGTTACTAACACTCTATGGATCTTTTTGTGTCAGAAATAAAATAAAGAATAATAATAGTTAATTAAAATACTAGCAAAGGTTCTGGCAGCCAATAAGTAAGAGGAAAACAACGGGAAGTAAGTTTTTTTTTTAAAGTGTGACATGTGTTAAGTCGTAAGAAGTCTATTTTTACTAAGTTTAACTATCAACAGCTTAGTCTGTCCATACAACAACTTTGCAGTAAATTAAACTAAATATGATGATGCCAAACTCATCATCATCATTATATTCACCAAAAATGATAACTTCATTGTCACGTTTTATTTTGACGAATCTTCACGTTTCTTGCCATGAATCAGATTATATCACGAAATCTTAACGTAATAAAAGTTGTACCCCTCACGTAGAGCCTATATTTAAATCTAATACTACGCAGTGAAACAATTAAGTTATTAGCTCTTATCTGTAGATAGTATTCGTTTATTGTCGCGTGATGTCTTATACCCACATGACATACCGACAGTCGGAGATAGGAGATAGCCAACATCCTAAAGTCATAAATATGGATTTTGTTCCTCGACTGCATTAACATACTCGTGGCATAATAATAACAGCCGTTCGGGTCGATCTTTAGGTCAAGCCGCGCCTACCTAGGTTGGTTCGTGGATGGGGTAACACCCATTAATAATAATAATATAGCTGGACTTGAACACACAGCGCCATCTAGCGCCACACTAAGCAAGGCTTGTGTCGTGGACACCAGATAGTTGATATACTACATAAATGCTTTTTTGTTTGTAAATACATACTTATTATACATATAAACATCCATGACTCGGAAACAAATGTCCATGCTCGTCACACAAACATTTGCTCCTACCGAGATTCGAACCCAGGACCCTAAGAACATAACATACCGAGTTTCCTCTGTGCCCCGGAAAGCACGTAGCCGTTGATCCCGGTTGTCATTTGTAGGTCTTTGATAGTCGTACAAATTGTCAGTGTCCCGAAAGTTTGACAACCAGTCTTACCAAGGGGTGTCGTATTACCCAGTAGGTACTAACTGGGCGACCCCAACATAGATGGGAAAAGGCTAGGCAGATGTAAACTGCCATTACGACTTCCTGCGCTGCTCGAGTGACGATTGTGTGTGTGTTTTAGTTTAGATTGCTAGCTGGAGAAGAATCTTTTGAATGATGATGAATGTGGAAACATCATCATCTTATTTGTGTAGTGTGTGGTGGGATTCGAATTAAACAAAACGCTTTTACTTCTTGAATCTAATAAATTAAACGTCTTCCATCTTTATTCGTCGTCCGTCGTTCTTTCTATATCATCTGCAGATCCTCCGCGCATCCGTCTTGACACACTCAGTGTTGTCACTCCATCATCATATGAATCCCTCATTCAATCAGTGTTGCCACTTAACTCACCTTACATTCCCACATTTGTTTACACAAATCTACGCCACCCGACCACCAATAAGTCTTTATAGCTCTATGAGTCAAGTTCAAGTATTTATGCATGATTCCTTTCAAGTATTCCTCAACTTGGCAGAATTTACCGGCTTTTGCTAGGCAGTCGACGCTGGAAGTTTTTACTAGTATGAACCGTGCAGCCGCTCAGTAGGAACTAAACTGTAAAAATTGGATGTCTTTACTTACAGAGTTATCCGTTTGGCCAATAAGTTCGCAGATAGTTCCGCTGCTTTCTTCACTGCTCATCACTCTGTTGATGGTGTCTGGAGCGAACAAGAACAGGCCGTTCAAGCTGGAAAAGAGAGATTTTGTTACATGGTACTTATTGAAATTAAAATATTTATTTACTAGGTGGACATCGCAAAACCAATACCATAGCAGGATACATTTTAGGTCATGTAAAAACATCATCATCTGTCTAGCCTTAACCCAACCATGTTGGAGTCGGCTTCCAGTCTAACCGGATGCAGCTGAATACCAGTATTTTACATGGAGGGACTGCCTATCTAACCTCCACAACCCAGTTAGTACTGGTTAAAAAAACATGTAAAATTCCTAAAAGAAAAAGGTAGTTAGAAGCACCTGTAATTTATCGGCTATAAGGTGGATACAAAAAAAATCGTTTAAATATGTCACCCGTGCCGTTACCGTGTATTGAATCTTTATATTTTGAAAAACTTACAAAGAGAAGAGTCCAAACATGAGGAAGCTAGTGAGCGCGAACCACTTGACATGCGGCGGGCGCAGCAGCGCGAACACCGACTCCGACTGGGCCTTCGGCGCAAGCGCCTCCCCTGAACCGCGCTCAGAGTCGCTGATGTCGCACGGTGTCTTCAGAGATTTTACCTGAAACACGAACGTGCAAATAATCATCATCATCATCATTTCAGCCGCAAGACGTCCACTGACAAAGACGGACATAGGCCTCCCCCAAGTGTCGCCACATTGACCGGTCCCGTGCGACTCGCATCCTGCGGATGTCCGCAACCTTCACCAGGTCATGGATCCACCTAGTGAGAGATCTTCTAACGCATCGTCTTCTGGTCCGCGGTCACCAAATCAGAACTTTTCTGTCCTATCGGCCATCAGTATGACAGAATATAGCCATTTCGCAGAACGTGCAAATGTCTCAACAAATTTAGTAACTCGGTAATTAAAACAGGAAGTACTTCCGATCACATTCCTTGGTTGGCAAATAAGTATATTAATGGCTACTTGATGGTTAGTGGTCACCGCTGCTTATCTGATATTACAACTGTCATGACCCGAATATAACGCCACTGCCGCTGCAATAAATGTGGCCACCTACTGGGCCCAAACCATCTAATAAATAAGTGCATCTTCACGACAAGAAGAAGACTGTCGTGCCAACCCAAACATTTTTGTCCTAAGCCCCTAACCTACCTCTTGTAGTGCAACAGGTGTACGCCAACTCCTTCCAGGAAAAAATCCCAAAAAAAATCGAACCATCTCATGTGCATGCAGGTGCTTTATGGCCGACCGGTTTCAGTTATAAATAACTCTGAACGTCGGAACTCTGAAGCCAATCTCCAAACAGTACTAATTTATGCAGTAGAAACTGACGATTGTCCATAAACTTACACAAAAACTATCTTCACTCATCCCTGTATTGCGAGCATAGATCTTCTTGACGATAGCCAGAGCCTCCTTATCCTTGCCTCTGGTCATGAGGAACTTGGGGCTCTCGTCAGCACAGATCATGCACAAGGCAGCCAGGAGTAGCGGCAAGGCATACACGGCTGTCAGCAGTCTCCAGGGTCGCAGGTCGATGGCTCCAAACTCAAACTGCCAGTCGTAGGATAGGATGAGCCAGGCTAGACCTGGAAATAGATAAGAATTTGTGTGATATATACTACTACTAAAAAACCCGACGCCCGAAGAATTGCCAAACTTAAGTGGCGGTGGGCAGGGCACATTGCTCGCAGAACGAATGGCCGATGGGGCCGAAAAGTTCTTTAGTGGCGACCGCGAACCGGAAGACGATGCGTTGGAAAACCTCCCACTAGGTGGACCGATGACCTGGTGAAGGTTGCGGGAATCCATTGGATGCGGATTATACAGTTTGAATAGTTTCTTTTTCTGGTGGGAATCTTCCAGCACGACCAGGAAGGAAAGAAATACGGTGTCTTGAATTGGACTGTGTCCTTTTAACAACAAACACGTAGATCGTCGACATCATTTGTCACCCATTTGTTTTGTCTGGCAAGCGCGCTGTCACTGCGACTACGCATTCGAGATCACAGTCAAAAAGTTGGCTGCAAGATATTCGTAGCTATTTCTTATGAATAAGGTGCACGTGCATGTAAAATGATAAGAGGAATATAGCTCCAGGTTGTGCCGCTGTAGAAACTTAAATAAAGGGTGTAAAACACCTCTTCACGAAGCCCAAAAAGCACTTGTTCTCCACATTATTGCGATCATTTTGTTCTACGAGTATACCGTACCTTCTAGTTACGGAGATAATGGGGGTCAAAGTTACAACATTTTGACAAGTTTTTTTTTTAACACAAGTTTTTATTGTAAGATTTTTATTTTAAACACATTTACGATCTCCGTACTATTAAATCCATCCATCAACACAATGTTTTGAGTGCGTTACATTGAGTTCTACCACATAACATGATATTTCACCCAAAAAAAAAGTCATTACTCAGCAATAATTTTTGTTTAATTTGATGTAACTACAGTAGCTTGGTTGATGGCTTCGTGATGAGGTTGTTTAAACCCTGTATATTAGTTATCTGTGATTGGCTGTTAGTGAGTACTTTCATCAGTGGTAACATGATCAATTTCAAGTGGCCTAGCGTAGTACGGAGTTTCAATAGCATGATAGTCCAGCTTATACTGTTCTCTTATAACTGATGTGCAGCTTCTGTACTGACAAAACAGCTGATCACTGTCACAACTTACCAGGACTGAGGAAAGTAAGTAGATTGATGAGTCCGTTGGTGACGAGCACGGCGAAGTCGCGTCTTCTGCGCGGGAGCATCTCCGACACGTACGCGTAGCCGAGCGATGACGGACACGATAGACTGGAATGAGATAAATTAACGTTTTATACATGCAAAATATAAATAATATCGCTATATAGACAACCTTAAGCCGGGCCTTCCTGTTAGTGTTGGGGGCCTTGATAATTCGGAGGATGTGGCCAATATGTTCAAGGATAATTTTGTAGTGTCGTCACCACTGGAGCCATCAAACGGGGGTGCCATTGCTGGGACTTGTCATGGTAAGTCTCTATCTTGTTTTTCTGCCAAGCAGGTGAATAAGGTTATTATTAAAATGTGTAGAGGAAAGTCACCTGGGCATGACAGCCTCAGTATTGAGCACCTGAAACATGCAGGTGTGCATTTGCCTAGGGTACTTGGCTATGTTTTTCACGCTCTGCATCAGTCACTCGTACTTGCCAACAGACATGATGAAAACAGTGGTGGTCCCCATTGCAAAGAACAGAACTGGTGATATCTCTGATCCATCCAATTACAGACCCATATCGTTGGCCACTGTAATAGCGAAAGTATTGAACAGTTTGCTTGATAAGGAATTAGGTAATATTGTACAGTTCCATGACGCACAGTTTGGGTTTAGGCCCAAGCTATCCACTGAAAGCGCAATTTTTTGTCTCAAGCAAACTGTCCGATATTACACGGATAGAAACACCCCCGTTTATGCTTGCTTCCTTGACCTTTCCAGGGCGTTTGACCTTGTGGCCTATGATGTCCTGTGGGAGAAGCTGAGGGAAGCGGGAATATCAGTCGAACTCTTGAATGTCTTTAAATATTGGTACGCTGATCAGTTTAACTGTGTTCGATAGGGAGGGTCTCTGTCTGAATCGTACAGGTTGGAGTGTGGGGTGAGACAAGGTCGTTTGTCCTCGCCAAAGCTTTTCAACCTGTACGTAAACGGGCTAATCGCCGAGCTCAGCAGCATGCGTGTCGGATGCTGGATAGACAACGCTTGTGTAAATAACATAAGTTATGCAGACGACATGGTGCTGCTGGGCCCGCCGGCTGGCTCGATCAGGGAGCTGCTACGCGTGTGTGAACGATTTGTCGCTAGTCATGGGCTTATCAATGTCAACAAAAGTGTATACATGGTTTTGAGGCCTCCGGTAGACGTGTAAATAGCGACCCAGTTGTAATGCTGAACGGGATGCCACTCAAAAGAGTTGACCAATTTAAATACCTTAGGTGGTAATCCACCACGCGAGCCTACTGGGTTGGTGGATGTCACATGTCTTCGATTTTTTGGCTTTAAGACTTCACCGTTTTGAGAGCAGCAGTGATGAAATAAATTACACCACGCCATTGCTCTCCAGGATAACCTAACTACGAGTATGATCCAATTTGTAACAACTCTACTTGTTTTTTAATCGAATCTTGGATAGTTACATTACAAGCAAATATCCTCTATTTAGGGGGCGCCTGTACAAAATGCGTTACTAATTGTTGCCATTGGTCTTTATTAATAATAATAATAATAATATCGCTGGACATTAACTACCTAACTGACTTTACCAACTTCATTTTCATCGCGTTCATGACGACTACGTTGTGGTAATTAGTAAAAAAAACTACGATTTCTTTTTATTTAAGGCAACCATAAAAATGTATAGAGAACTTTTGCAGTTCAGTGCCGCTGGCCTTATAGATCAAAGAACCACTAATTTCGTTTTATTTCTGTAAATATGCCAAAATGTTTTAATTTTCTGGTTGTGTCCTTTCTATTGTTATTTTTCAAGAAATCACTACATATTATGAAACAAAGTCTGTCTGTTCGCGATAAACTCAAAAACTCCCGCACCGATTTTCATGCTGTTTTAACCAATGGATAGAGTGGTTCCCGAGGAAGGTTTTAGTATATAATTTAGTACGTGGGCAAAGCCGCAGGCATCAGCTTGTCTTAAAAAAACTGTTGGATTTAAACAGCATATGTACGCTTTCAAATTCAAATTCAAATTGTTTATTTCAGACATGAAGTCCATACTCTTAGTAGCACAAAATAACTTAATAACTAGTGTTAGTAATAATTAGTACATAAAAATATTAACAGATAAAAACCACATTATAAATTCTAGATGGGAATCACCAAAAATAACAGACTACTTACAACAACGAACACGCAAATTTGAAAATCGCGAAGGTAACCAGCGAGGGCATAAAGGCAGCTATGAAAGCCATCACGCCGGATGCCGCCAGGGAGCCGAGCAGTACTGGCTTTCTGCCTAGAGAGTCTGATGCGCGGCCCCAGAACGGCGCTGTCAGTATAATACCTGGAATATTACATCAAAAACATAATGCAGGGTTACGCAAAGGTCCTGCCGGGGTTGCGGGACTGTTCGAAAGAGATACCGTGACCCCGGAAGATAAAGGGCGAGGGAGGAACATGGATGGGTTTTAGTCAGTAAAAGTCTGACACTCCCTCCCGCTCCGCCCAGAGTGGGAGAAGTTATTTCGCAAAGGTGTACTTAATAGTTTAGCCACATTTCTTTTCTTTTCTTTTTTAATTCTGCCTCAACATTGTAAATTGTAACCCATGGGAAGTTGCGAGGTAACCCCATCACAAGTATCCTTATTATAACTAAACGGGGCTTCCTCAATTTTGTGCTGTAGAACAATTGTATGAGAAACAATAAACACTTTTTATTTTTTTATTTCGCCAGTAATGTTTTTAAATTCAATGTAATAGGGGCGAACGTATTTCCATCAACCGGGCACTAATCTAGAATTCGTGGCTGCAACAGAGAAATTCCTGAAGGTAAAATCGAATAACACTTTGCCTGACCGATAAGCCATGGAAGAAAATCGATGAAATTATTTGTTATTTATCATATTCACAGCGGACTTTACCTAATTTTGCAACAGCAGTACCTACTGCTGTTGTAAAATTAGGTAAAGTCTTATCTTGGATCAGATAAGCAGTCGCTTTGTGTTAAGTACTGGCGTTTAGCTGACAACCAGTCTTACCAAGTGGTATCGTATTACCCAGTACTAACTGGGTTGTGGAGGTCAGAAAGGCAGTCGCTCCATGTAAAATACTGGTATTTAGCTGCGTCCGGTTGGACTAGAAGCCGACCCAAATACAGTTGGGAAAAGGTCAGGCAGGTGATGACTGGCGTTTAGCTACATCCGGTTGGACTGGAAGCTGACACCAAGATATAGTTGGGAAAAGACTAGGTAGATGATGACCGTGATGAATACGTACTTACCTATATTAGGTAAAGAAGTGATGATCCCCTTCAAGTTATCAGGTATATCCAGGTCGCAGGCAGCAGCAGGCAGCACGAAGGCGATACCGATCATCTCTAGAATAGCCGCCAGCAGGGTGGAAAGCATCAGCAGATTGTGCAAAACTTGGTACTTGCCGGTGCCTGCAAGAAATGTTATGGTAAATGTTTGACAAGTGTATAAAGTCGTGTGTGAATTACTGCCAGCGACCAACTAATAGGGTTAAAAGGTTTACCGATTAGACCTATAGAATGGAAATAATAGCGGTGCAGCACACCAAAGCTCTCGACAACCACCGAAGAAAGCCATCGAATGCAGTCGCAGTCAATGTTATTGTGATTTAATACTCTAGGATGGTACCTTTATACGTAGATGTGCAACAATCTTTTACAATATTAGTTACTATACTCCTATGGGCACATCAATGGTAGTCTTATCGCTGATATCGATATCTTCTAGACAACCTTTGGGTGGACTGGACGTACTTAAAAAATAAATAAAAAGAGGTGGGTCATACACAAATCTATTCCCAACAGTAGTAAATTGAATTAGATTTTTCGAAAGGTCAGATTTGGAAACGGATGTTTATAAAATCCTGCAGATAAAAATCTAGGTTTTATAGAAGGTGAAAGGGATACCGACGCTAAACCACTCAGATCCAGCCTCTCCCTTTGCTGCACTCCCCCAGCGACGCCCTAAGACGAGTCTTCGTACGGCAGTCGTACCGCGCAGGGGGTGCCCTTAGCGTGTAGTCGCTTAGTTTGTACGTTTTTTGCCCCGTCTGCAGGCTTTACTCTCAAGGCACCCCACAGTTGAACTGCAAGATGCCATTTCGAAAAAATAAACTGACGCTATACGTTTTAAGTACGAATCGATGTGACCGTTTTAGCGTGAGTGACCCTTCCACCCTGTGGGCACTTTCAATTTAGACGTTTCTCGAAAAAACGAAACATCTAAATTGAAAGTGCCCTGTATGTTGCCGATGCAATAAATTGCTCATTCCTTTGCAAATTTCACTACAATGTTTCTCGTATTTGACACTGACCAAAGTTACCATACCTACCAAAACAACAGTGGTTGGCAATCCATATTTCAGTTATTATCTGTAACATAGAATGTCTGAAAGCTTACGAAACTCTTCGATCTTCTACAGACTTCGTTTTGTGTTAAGAAGGCTCCGACACACAGTTTCTAAATTTAAGCTTAAGCGTGTTTTTTTAAGCTTTGGGAGAAAAACAACCAACAATAAATACAAAATTGTGATTGTATGTTTCTCAGAATACAGAAAGTGCTAAACGGCAGGCGCTATCTTTCATTTAGAGCAATACGTAACGTGTTAATGATAGCGCCTATCGCTGCCCTCAGGGCAATACACATTAAAGTAATGTTTGTTATGACAATTATTTCATTAATTGTATGTTTTATTAAGTTTATAGTGAAAGGTGAGTGATCTTGACTATTAATAGTAAATACCTACCTACTATCTTCACATTGTCTTCGGCGAGGCAAAAGGAAAATAATGCTACAAAATGATGGGACATGCTTAGCGCCTGTCATTCAGTGTAAAGCTATATTCCACAAAAGTAATCATCTACCGAGCCTTTTCCCAACTATGTTGGGATCGGCTTCCAATCTTACAGTCTTATCAGATGCAGCTGAATACCAGTATTTTACATGGAACGACTGCCTATCTGACCTCCACAACCCAGTTAGTACTGGGTAATACGATTCCCTTTGGTAAGACTGGTTGTCAGACTTTCACCTGCAACGACATGTCGAGCATTTACAAGTGATAGCCAGGACCAACTGCTTAACGTGCTTTCCGAGACACGGAGGAAACTCATCCACAGACCAACCTAAAGATCGTCCAGCGCGCCTGTTATTATTTTGCTACAAGCTCCTCGAAATTATAAGCTAAAAAATTAAATTATGTTTGATAACGTAACTTGGTTACGGTGCTATGATAACAATATTGGCAAAAATAGTACATTGTGATACAAGGGGCTAAAATGACCCACTATAGACGAGGTAGTTTTACTACCGAGCTTTAGCGAGGTAGTAAATAGGAACCGAGTTATAGGGTAGGGTGGTCTAAGACTGCGCGGTCGATAAGACTGCGCACACGTCATAACTCGACAGCAGGGTGAAGTTCGTTGCTAACTTCAGTCTTATTTTAAAGTGTTTAGGCACCGGTTGTTGTTCCAGAAAAATAATTGGATTACTGTGAAAATATGCAACCCCAGGTAAGTTTGTAGTTTTTATCACGTTTTGATCTAATTTTTCTTCAATTTGAATGCAGTGTCACATACTTATTTGAAGTGAATAAAAAGTTATACATTTGTTTTTGAAGAGTTAATGTAACCGGGAGATAGTGTGTGCCGCGTTAGTTATGGTAATTTCGGATAGATGGCGATGCCAGTATCGTTTGATGAAATCAACCCATCATGTAAGACTGCGCATGGCATGAGTGTATAAGAATGCGCGCGCAACCTAGTACATCTCAGCAAGATGACATCATCTTATCCGAAATATTTCCATTGCCAAAGTCTCAAGTTAAGCGTGCAGTTAACAGAAAACATAAGCGATCAGAAATAGTTAGTAGTTCACCATACAAAAATGAACTTTCACGGCAAATGGAAGAAAAAACAAAATCTGCAGTAAAAAAACTTAAGCTAGAGGCAACTGCAAGTACCAGCTGTAAAAACAATGGAAATCCAAAACCAAAGACACCAAAAAAGAACATTAAAAAATCAAAACCTAAACCAAAGCTTAGTGCTAATAAAAAAGAAAATTATACATGTCCCGGTTGTGGAGAAATTTATAAGGAACCGATCTTTGAAGATTGGATTGTATGTGTTGGTTGCAACGAGTGGTGGCACGATCAATGCACGGCTCACTCGGGTGACGGCGATTTTAGTGAAAATTAACATTTGTTGGTTATTGCGCAATCTTATCATACCCGCGCAGTCTTACCGAACATGCTGCGCATTCTTACCCACCCGGTTGTGTAAGAGTGCGCAATTCCCATTTTCACATTTTACTTTTATAACTTAAAAACGATTGATCTCATGAGTAAACGTCCTTAAAATATTGTTGATTAATAACTAAGGTTCAATAATGAATAAAATTTGTTTCTTAAATACCATTAATTTTTATTTTATAGCCTTTATTACCTTAGGTGCGCAGTCTTAGACCACCCTACATGGGATTTTAGCGCCGTGTGTTACACCATACTTTTCACTACGATTGCGAGAAAATAAAATAACCATATTTAATATGATAGTTTATTTTATTAAAAATGAAATGTACAATTTGTACTGTTGTTCTAATGAGATGTTTTTTTCCCGGCAACATAATCTCAGTTCTCTGTGAAGACGAATATAATATTGTGTCATCTGTGGGGTAAACGTAGGAGATAAAAAGGAATCCTACTTATAATTCAAATAAATAATACAGAAAATATCTTAAAATTTCGCGGCAATGTCTTTTTTTATTTCTTCTGTAGCTGGAATGCAACGCACACATCCTGCCAAAGAGTTCGGCGTTCGGCGCGTTTGGTTCCATTTTTGAAATAGGAGCGTGTTTGGTTCTTTTTTTTATATTCTTTATGAATTATGAGTAAACACTTTGCGTTTTCGAACACCGACGACGAAATTTAAAAAAAAAAAAGCTTCTTTCCCTAGGGCTATAATGAGCAATTTTACGGCCCTTCTGGTACGCTATTATGACGGTCTTTTCGAGCAAGAGGAGTGAAAGAAATAAGCATCTATTGTGCTGTCCATTAAGGGGGTGGTATCTGCCAACGAGAGGTTTTCTCCATGTAAACTCTTTGATGAGTGAATATAAATGTGCTAAAAAAAATATGTACTTACAACACAAAAAACACAAAATGTGTACTTTAAACTTTAATTTGTACAATTGAAATAATTTTAACTTTACATAACTTTATATATATTTATAAAAATGCTTTACTTTGAACATTTTTTAAAATAAAAAAATGTTCAAAGTAAAGCATTTTTTCTTTGAAATTTCGTAACTAGGTACTCATAAAAGACATTACGTTTTAGTTTTTTTTACACGCAAAATTTGTCGCTACTTTTTTCACAAAGTGTACAATTGAAATTTTGATCTAATGATTTATTAGGCTACAATTAAATAAAAACCACTCATTTCGCACTATTCGGCCCGCAGTGACTGACGTAACAACCTCTTTGTAGTGCAAGCTGATTAGAACTTTATTCTAACAGTATTTCGAACGAAGTTTGAACCACCACAGATAGAGTTGCTAATTTAGCAGATACCGCAGCCTTAACGAATAAATGATTATTCTATTCTATTCTTCACTAGTGTTTACACGCGACATTGCTTGTGTGGAGGTCGGTAATAAAGCTACAAGAACGTACTACGGGGATATTATTCTTAGCATTGCTAATGGAAAAAATATCAATTTACCTTGACTCAAATAACGAGGTAAGTAGGTACCTACTACTTACGTTGATGGTTCTCCTACTAAATGATACTTATCTACCATTCAAATTATTTAATCGATGCGTGCAAGCACAATCAATACAAACAATTCAGATTAAAAGATTAAAATCCAAAATTAGTTAAATGAGTGCATTCCATTGCTTATCTGTAATTCCCCCAGTTGTTTTTAATTATTGCTAATGAATTTACCTTATTTATATTCAGCAAGGTGATGATCTGCTTAGATTTTTCCTAACTATGTCGGGTTCTAGTAACCGTCTGCAACTGAATAAAAGTATTTTAGATGGAGCGACATTAAGGTCCATTTTCACCAAAAAGATGATTGTCTGATTATCTAAAAACAGCTGTTTAAAGCGCATTTTTGTATGGGAACATGTCACAGTGACAGCTGTTTTTAGATAATCAGACCGTTATCTTTTCGGTGAACATGGACCTAAAACTCTTAGACGCTAACCATACGTTAAAGGAAAAACATGGAGCGACCGCCTATCTGACGTTGATAACCCGGGAACTGGATACTACGAGACTCCTTTGGCAAGACTGATTTGTGTACGAATTAAAATACAGGGTAAATAACATATTCTAGAAAAGAATATCACCCGGCAAGATTTTAATTTTTCACATGGCAGTTGATGCACATTCTTGCATCTGGCCACAACTTTATTATATTATTTGCTTTCCTATAGCTAAGTAGGTTTAAAATGCAAGTCGTTTACTCATTAAGATCTTGTCCACGCTTAGCCAGATCACCCTTACAAAATGAGCAACTCCCTTTTACATAATTTAACAGTTTTATAAAAACAGGACAATATAAAAAACAGATTCTCAACGGTCGGTACTCTTTCAGTGACCGTTGACCCCGTAATCAGCTGTATGTTTTATTTACGATTATAAGATACTTTTTTTATTGGCTTTGGAAATGAATACCCGCCATCACATCTGTGACGGTTCTCTAGCTAATTTATCTTGACCTTGTACAGTAAAATACTGTTACATCGGACCTACTAGAACATTCGAGAAAGCACGTGATTGATTACAGTATGCGTACGTTGGAATTTCGAGAGCTTTCTATTATTATTAGTTTTAAAGTTAAGTAGGTACAAACTCGCGACCTCTTTATAAAAAGACATTAGAATTTCAACCGTACGCCTAAGGCATACGGTTCATATTTGTTTGTTTTGTACAAGTAGCTAGTAATAATAATTACCTACTACTTTTTACCTACCTACCTACTCTTTTGTTAGTGTTTTTTTATGACCTTCTAGAATATTCGTGGTTATTCTGGTGTGTCTATTGGCGAGTATAAATAGACCGCTCAGCGCCGCGACAGTCAGTCTTGTTTTGGCTACACAGCGAAACGAATCGAAGTGAACTTGAAGTGCGATATCTAAGCGAATAGTGAACAGTAGTGTATTGTAGTGTATTTGTGATTAAGTTTAAATTGTTTTGTGATTAATAAAGTTATTGTGTTGTTTAATCGGTGGTAATTAATTTATCTCATACCCAGCTCGTAACAGTACTTATTATGAAATATACGGGGTGGAAGGGACACCAATGCTGAAACGGTTACCAAGTATTCAGTACATCACTCTAAACCCCCCCCCCCCTCTCCAAATACACAAACTTTCCGTCAGTTATTAAAAAAACTGCTGTTTCTTACAAAATTGCAACACTTACACGGTCAAAATGTATAGAACAGCAGATTTTTAAGGGTTCCGTATGTACGGTTTACGTACATTTGCCCTAGTTTTAATTTTGCTTGCTCATCAATACGGCCACAAGGTTGGAATTTAATATTTTATAATTATTGTGCATTTAGGCGACCACGCCAACTAACGTGTGAGAATTGCCAACAAGAACTTAACTGTAACTTACGGGAATAAACTAAAATATCTTCTGTGAGACTTTATCTTGAACACACTCAACAAACTACAGCTACAACTTCATTGTCAATGTACAATCCCACTAAGACTGTACACCGTACCTAAAGGGTAAAAACGGGACCCTATTACCGACTTCACTGTCCCTCTGTCTGTCACCAGGCTGTATCTCATGAACCGTTAAAGCTAGACAGTTTAAATTTTCACAGATGATATATGTATTTCTGTTGCTGCTATTACAACAAATACTAAAAACAGAATAAAATTAGTATTTAAGTGGGCTCCCATACAACAAACGTGATTTCATGCCATTTTTTTGTTCGATATAAATAACGGCAACAAGTAGACGCTTTAAATATTCACAGAAACTTTGGTTGTTTATTCACTTTAAAATACATAATTACATTAAAATAAAATAAATATTTAAGGGGGCTCCACTACAATAATCGTGATTTTTTTGCCGTTTTGTCTAATGTTGTATAGATAACTAGCTTCTGCCCGCGACTTCGTACGCGGATCCTGTTGCTTATGCCAGCGACAACGGGGTCGTCGAAGATCTGAAACGTCTGATGTCGAATTCTAAGAACCCGGGGACGGGAAAATAACGGATCTTTCCCACCTGAGCAACACATACCATTTGTTTCTTTTTGCCATTTAACAGCTTCACAAAAAGTACAATTTTTAGCCATACCTCCGATGGCGGAATATGTGGCGTATTCAATCATAGGAGACGTAAATGCACTCCGTGCCTTATCAAACCAAGGAAGGTCGCCATGCCCTTTTTTTTCGGTTGGGAAATAATCAAATAACTTCTCCAACTCTGGGCGGAGCGGGAGGGAGTGTCAGATTTTTACTGACTAAAACCCATCCATGTTCCTTCCTCGCCCTTTACGTTCCAGGGCCACGGTATCTCTTTCGAACAGTCCCGCAGCCCCGGCAGGCTTCGACCTTTGCGGGCCCCTCCCTTTATGCTGACACGGAACACGAACGCGCCGTCGACACGGCAGGTCGCCATGCCCTACGGCTATATCTTGAGACACATCCTGTTTTTCAGATGATATCTACATTCTGTTCAGAGAATGTCGACGTCGATCAGAATTCAAACGTTCGTTCAATGAACGTGCATCGCGCATCACGCATCACGTTCATCACTCGTTTCAAAAGACCTGTTAGTAGATGTGCGAATACGCTGAAAACTCAAGCCTGATTCTGTATCGGTAAAAATTTCGGATTCGCTCACGATCAGCGGACAGTCGCGCATCACGTTCCGCACTTGTCTCTAAAGACCTAGAAGAAGCTATGCGTAGATACGCTGAGAACTCAAGCGCAATTCTCTATCCGTGAACGTCTCCGACTCGCGAGACAATGCGTGACGTTCACGATCAGCGGTCAGTCGCGCATCACGTTCCCTACTTGTCTCTAGAGATCTAGTAGTCGATGCGTAGATACGCTTGAAACTCAAGCGCAATTCTCTATCCGTGAACGGCTCCGACTCGCAAGACAATGCATGACGTTCACGATTAGCGGTCAGTCGCGCATCTATTCTTCACTGGTCTCTAGAGACCTGGATGTAGAAATACGCTGAGAACGCAGGCGTGCTTCGCGATCCTAAGAGGTTTCCACGGAGCAAGTTGCAGCCTGATGTTCTCGAACAGCATCAAGTCTCTCCTGACGCTCTTCGATAGATTCTTGGGATCTTATGATCCTCAATCTTTTAGCTCCTTTGGAACATTGGGAAAGATTTGACCTCTTTCTAGGCATGGTTATAGTTTTGTTGTGAAGATACCTGATCAATTGAAATCTAAGTAACTGCTCCCCTGCGTTACCGGGTAGGCTACCGAGTCACGAAGATAACTGGAAAAGGAAATTAATTCTACAACAGGTGTCCGAGATCTTCGATTTTTATAAGTCAACAGAGAGTGCTCATCAGATTGAACAACTTTTGCTAAGACGTCATTCCTATATGTGTTATGGTGTAGCTGGGCTCTTGGAGTTCCACAACAG
Source organism: Xestia ashworthii (assembly GCA_950022955.1). Lineage (NCBI taxonomy): Eukaryota > Metazoa > Arthropoda > Insecta > Lepidoptera > Noctuidae > Xestia > Xestia ashworthii. The sequence goes on along the minus strand of OX465556.1, from coordinate 22,443,780 downwards.
GTGTTCCAGATCTTCGATTTTTATAAACCAACAGAGAGTGCTCATAAAATTGAACAACTTTTGCTAAGATGTCATTCCTATATGTGTTATGGTGTAGCTGGGCTCTTGGAGTTCCACATCAGATGTTCCAGATCTTCAAACTTATACTCTCAGCAGAAAATGCTCATCATGTAGAACAATTTTTGCTATGGTGGCATTTTTGTATCTCTTATAGTTTAGCTGGTCTGTTGCGGTTCTGCATCAGGTGTTCAAGTTTCCAAGATAAATTATAGCCTCATAGCTTCTGCCCGCGACTTCGTTCGTGTGAAGTTTTGATATCGCAACGCATCGCCTACTCAACGGAAGTTTAAACTGCTTTGTTCCCCCTTGCAACATTTCTTATTGCTGCTCCGCTCCTATTGGTCATAGCGTGATGTTATATAGCCTATAGCCTTCCTCGATACATGGACTATCCAACGCAAAAAGAATTTTTCAATTCGAGCCCGTAGTTCCGGAGATTAGCGCGTTCAACCAAACAAACAAACAAACAAACAAACAAACTCTTCTGCTTTATAATATTATATATTAAAATTAAATATTAATATTATATATTATTATATTATATATTATAATATTATAGAATATAGATAATGGGTACCGAACCCTTGGTGCGCGAGTGCGACTCACACTTGGCGGTTTTAAAAATTGCCGATGAAAATAAGATTATAAGATTTGGTGCAGTGCAGGCACATTTTAATTGTGCGGGTGACTGCACCATGTTTGAATGAAAAGTAATCTTTGATAAGGCAAAGAGCATCTATCTACATAATATATAAGAGCTGTACTTAAACTCGATGAGTTCGACAAGATACCTGCCTGTAGAAGATATGGAGAAGTAGGTCAAGGTCTTACAGTACTAATTTATTATAAACACAAAAAAAATACGCGTTTCTCCTATGGCTATCGCAGTTGCAACAGAACGCTTCCTGTCAAAACCTAATATTATCCTTTCGCTTTGTTCACGTTCATTCATCTGGTCATACATGCGCGCCGGTTGCGAGTACTATGCACCTGAAGTTTCTCAAGGACATTATCAAAGGTCACCGTTTGTCCTTGAAGACCAAGGTCGCAGGGAGGGGAATTCCTAGAATGTACTGAGTCCCCTCCCTGCGTTTTCACAAATCTGTCTTGATAGCATACTTTAATTCATCTCTTATAATGATCAAACCCTCGTCGAAAAATGACGGGGTGATATAAGTTTGACGTGTATTTGTGTGTGTGTGTCTGTCTGTGGCATCGTAGCTCCCAAATGGATGAATCGATTTTTTGTTTCCAAGATGGCCGCCACCACCAAATGGGGAATTATTATTTTTTTAGGGTTCCGTACCTCAAAAGGTAAAAACGGAACCCTTATAGGATCACTTTGTTGTCCGTCTGTCTGTCTGTCTGTCTGTCTGTCTGTCAAGACCTTTTTTCTCAGGAACGCGTGGAGGTATCAAGCTGAAATTCATATCAAATACTTAAGTCTATGGTCTCTTGGAGCTGTGAAAAAATCAAACTTCTAAGTCAACGCGATCAAAAGATACTCCCGTTTATGCCGCAAATTTTCGACACTCGCAAGGGAATCAAAACCTACAGGGTACTTCCCGTGAACTCAGAATCTTGAAATTTGGTACGAAGCAACGTCTTATAACACAGATAAAGGAAAAATTGCGAAAAGCATAAATTTTTAGTTTCATCATATAATAAAAATATTTTTAATAATTTTAAACTTATTACCCCTTTACTCATGAACGCGTAGTGGTATTATATTGAAATTCTTAACAAATACTCAAGTCTATAATATCTTTAAGCTGTAACAAAATCAAACTTCTACGTCAACGCAATCAAAAGATACAGCAATTAAAGCCGCATATTTTGAAACTCGCAACTACTCGCAAGGGAATCAAAACCTAAAGGATACTTCCAGACGACCTGGAATCTTGAAATTTGGCATGAAGCAACGTTATAAAGTACACATAATATAGGAAAAATTCCGAAAATCTTAAATTACCATAACTTTTACTTATATACCTACAGGTTTGTACGGAACCCTCGGTGCGCGAGTCTGACTCGCACTTGGCCGGTTTTTTTACAACTCCTTCAACATGGGTTTCAAAAGGGCTTGACTCCTAGAATAATGTATGCTAAATATATTGATCGCGGTGGCCCAGTGGTGGTGGCCCCGACTTACGAACAGTAAGTCGTGGGTTCGAACCCGGGCAGGCTCATTACGTGTGTAATTTATTTCATCACCACTGCTCTCAAAACGGTGAAGGAAAACCATCGTGAGGAAACCGGCATGTCCTAAATTCGAAAACATGTGGACATGGTGGATTTATAGCCCATACGCAAAATACGGGTGTGTAATATATGTCATAATAACAGATAGTATATTTTCACTTGAAATAACGTTCACATCATATAATTTTCATATGGTATAAAACAAATAACCTAATTTCGTGTGATCTAATGTTACATGCCACATAAATTTCTTTTGCTCTAATAACATTTAGTATAACGTTCATTTCAAATAATTTTCAATTTGTATAATGCTCTTTTTAGATCTATCTTTCATTTGACCTAATTTTCATATCTGCTCATTTTTAGCCAAAATTCTCTGGAAACTTCATTCAAACTTCAAACCTCATCTAACCCAAACGATCCATTAACAATAAAGGGGATCTGGCCACTGTTCTAACCTAACCTAACCCAGATGATTCACCGACCATAGAGGGGGTCGGGGGGAATACGGAAATAGCAGGCGTTTATAAATAGTTCATTGTCTTTTTTAAACATTCACGATCAGAACACATTATATAACATATAAACCGGCCAAGAGCGTGTCGGGCCACGCTCACTGTAGGGTTCCGTAGCTTCCCAGACCATTAAAAATACCAACATTTTTCGTCAGCAAAAATAACGTTGTTTTTCATAGTATTTGTATGAAAAACAAAGTTATCATTTGCGTTTTTTTGAAAAAGTGCTATATAACTCAAAAACTATTCAACTCATCAAGTTGAAAATAATTTTCCTAGAAAGTTCATATAAAGGTCTACTTCTGTGATTTTTTTCATATTTTTTAAACTTATGGTTCAAAAGTTAGAGGGGGGGGGACACATTGTTTTTGACTTTCGGAGCGATTATTTCCTAAAATATTAATATTATCAAAAAATGATTTTAGAAAACCCCTATTCATTTTTAAACACCTATCCAACAATATATCACACGTCAGGGTCAAAATTAAAAAAATAATCGCTCCCCACTTTACGTCTGGGGGAGGTACCCTAATAAAAATGTTTTTTTAAATTTTTATTTTTGCACTTTGTCGGCATGATTGATATACATATTGGTACCAAATTTCAGCTTTCTGGTGCTAACGGTCACTGAGATTATCCGCGGACAGACAGACAGACAGACAGACAGACAGACAGACAGACATGGCGAAACTATAAGGGTTCCGTTTTTTGCCATTTGGCTACGGAACCCTAAAAAATGGGTATTTGTCTCCACGCGACCACGGCTAGGCTGGTGCAATCCGGTCGAAACGTCGGGCTTAAATTAAAGGTAAATTCGCGATAAATAGGTACCCGTTTTCATATGTTATAATATAAAGTTTGTCGTTTAATCAGTGTTTGCAAAACTGTCGAACACAAAATAGTTAGTTTCAAAATTATATGAAACGTTACTATACATTTTAATTAATATACTAACTAAATATTATATGTATTAACTGAATATTAGTTCAAACGTGTATTATAGAAAATGTTAATTAAACCATATAAATTTAGGTGAACTGAAATTATATCAATAATTCATTAAATCATTACATCGAAATACTAAAAAAAAGTATAGGTTTGTAATGAAATTAGGTCATGTAATCGTTAGAACTTTTGTTATTATATCAAATGGTACGCACCCGCAAAATACGCGCTTTGACGTGGAATTGCGGACACCAGCCCGTTGTACAATACATTACAAAGTATATTGATAGGGAATGACTGAATGAGAAATACTAACTTACGAAATGAGATGAGGAAAGTGGAGTAATGACGTACCTAAGACCTAACGAATTGTTCAACTAACTTTTAGAACATTATTATGAGTCGGGGGTTTTTTAATTTAATTTTACATGTTACTAATATTATTTTTAATTTAATTTTACATGTTACTAATATTAACAATGGACCAAACCATCTGCACAGTCTTCACTATGAGAATGGTTGTTCAAAGATCGTATTACTTAGACATTAACAGTTTCTCAACCAATGACAATATCTGGAACTATTCATGCTGCCAGCGCAATTGGTTTTAAGGCCGGGACACACCGGATGCGTGGCGTGACGTGACGCGTGACGTGACGTGCACACGCGCGTGCGAGCACTGTCAGACCGGCCAAGACCGGTGCAGCACACGTCGCGCGCGCACGCATCACGTTACGCAGAACTGCTGCACGCAAGTGCGAGCCGCCTTGCCAACAGGCATTTGGAGTTGAGATCATTTAGCGAAAAGATGTTAGACAACAGCAGTTCTTCTGATGAAGAAGCTTTATTGCTGCTATTATGCCAAGAATCTTCTGCTGCTACAAAGAGTCTCTATTGCGAAAAAAAAACACTCGTTACCGCTTTCTGTTTGTAAATAAATACAACTTTGCATGCGTGCGCACGTGCAGCAATGACCGATGCGTATGCGTGCGTGCCCGGTCTGGCATCTAACAGGGAGCGCCATATAATACAACGTCATCACTGCGGGCGCGTGTGCGACGTTGCCGTTCCGCTACACACGCGCACGGACTCGGTTTGTGACAAGATGCGGCTCTGCGTGCGTGGGTCACGCGCGTGCACACGTCACGCATCTGGTCTGACACCTTTCTTACAGTTTCATACATTACAACTGGTGCGTGCACGCATCACGTCACGCCACGCATCTGGTGTGCTTCGGCCTTTATCGTTACCTTCCCCATGTAACAAAAACGTTATACAGGGTGTTAAGAGAATCTTCACGAAGCCGTGAACTAAGCATTATGTACATCAAACTATATGTAATTTATGCGGAAATTGTTGCTGGGAAACGCCCTGTTTTGTAAAATATCACATTTTACGGTAGGACTCAATCTAACACACTCAAAATATTGTGCTGATGGATGTATTGAATAGTACGGTGATCGTAGGGGTATTTAAACTAATAATTTTACAATAAAACTAGTATTAAAAAAAAGTTGGTACTTTGACCCCCTATATCTCCATAACTAAAAGGTTCCCAGGTATGGTCTAGGAGAAAAAATGGTTGCAATGACGGGGAGAACAAGTGCCTTTAGACTTCGATAAGCGTCTTGAAACACCCTTTATATTACTGACCAGCAAAAACGGTGAAGGAAAACATCGTGAGGAAACCGACATGTCCTAGAATAAAAAAATCGAAGAAATGTGACATCTGCCAACCCGCACTGGGCCCGCGTGGTGGATTATAATATGACGTGAAGCTGCGGACACCAGCCTGTTGTACAATACAATACAATACTGACCAGCAAACTCCAGGGCCTCTTCAAGCTCAGCCTCCACGACGGGTGAGTGGATGTGGTCAGCTGTCATGCTCGTCATCGCCACGTGACGCATAGTCAAGTCCCTAGAAAACAAAGAAAAAAAAATAAACATCACACAAAAAATTATATATTAATACATCAATGCACTTAAACCAAAAAAGGGGGTAAATATAAGTAAGACCATTACAAACATGAATGTAATTATTGACACTAATACAGGTACTAAGTTTGAAGTTATAGGAAGACCGACATAATAGTGGATTGACTGTATAACAGATGATGGCAAGAAATGAGGTGATTACTTGGATGACGATTAATAGTGAGAAATATGGCCTAAGACCTCGGAAAAACTGGATAAGAACAGAAAAATGATGATGATAAAGATACTATGTTGAAGATCCTCGCCTCTTCCCAAGCATCTTCTGATAGCCTCCCATCGTAACGTGAATTTTCAGTCTTTACAGGCGAAGGAGCGAGTGTCGCCTTCACTCGACTAGTTTAACTATAGTTATGTGTTGTCCTACGACAGATATTAAGTACAAAGCATTGTCTACTATGACCAATGGCCGTGGAGATAGGTGTAGGTACAATAAATCATAGAAAAATTATCTTCTGAAAACTAGGGCGATGTTGCACAACCATAGATATTACGTTACCACATCTTGATTAGAATATTTTGGTTTTTGATTATCGTATCAGTTTGGTGATGGTCACTGTTGAGTCGGAGTTTGCCGGTTATTGGACTTAGCATAGGGTAGATAATGCTTGTACTTCAGTCCGCAATGTACCAGTCAGAGATTTAGAAATGATAGTAAGGAATCGGCGGCATTGGAGTCGCTCCGCGTAAAATACTGGTATTCAGCTGCATCCGATTAGACTGGAAGCCGACCCCAACATAGTTGGGAAAAGGCTATGCAGATGATACTTAATGAATGAGTAAGGAATCGGCCACTACTTAATGACTATAGTTAAGGGAAGAATCAAGCACACTACCCTTCAACATGAAGAATACACAATTACGCTCTCAATCGCTTCTGGAGGATCAAACCTAATTTTCACGTCCAGCGAGGTGAAATGGGATCACTAATTGAAAAACTCTTCAAAATCCAGGTTCAAGATACAAATACAATTTAACTATATCCACAACTCCTAATATATCAGAGAAACTCCCACAGTATCTCCGTTGATAACTACTTTGAGAGGAAATATCAAACAGTGTAAATAAATAAACTGTGAACTTTGAGAGGATGATTTCTTGTTGTAGTAAATAATAGTACTAGATCACTAATGACATGCGCCGGCGCCGACGACGATGCCGTGAGATTATTGCAGGTCCTTAGGTACTACACACTAGATAAATGTCTGTGAGTAAACTAATATTGATACATCCATCATAGGTTTAGTTAGAACAAATATTGATATAACGAAATGCATTTGTTGGTTTAGATTTCGTTCCCTACAGCGCAGCGACTAATTAGAACAAAACTCACCGAAGTTCTGTACAGCTCTGCCAGAGCAAAAAAAAAGTATACACATTTGTTGGCTGGCAAAATGTGGGCGTACTCACACACATTTTGCCATGCAGCCATGTTTAATTTCTATGGAATATGGAGCGAGCCTATTGCCGTCGTCCGCGCATCAACCCTGGCATCTGTATCTACGTAGGCACACCGAATATACAGGGTGTAAACAACCTCATCAAGAAGCCGTCAACTTCAACAAGTTACTTAGTTTGATATGCAGAATGAAGCAAAAAACGCAAAAATTATTGTATTATTGCTGGGAAACTTTTTTTGGGGCGAAAAATCATGTTTTGTGGTAGAACTCAATGTAACGCACTTAAAACATTGTGCTGATAGATGGATTGAATAGTACGGGGTTCGTAGAGGTGTTCAACGTAAAAATCATACAAGAAAAGGCTTCGTTTTCGGGTGTTTTACACCCTTTAGTAACCATTATTTAAATAGGAAAGCATTAATTCGATAGAAAACTTACCTACACAACAATCACTAACAACAATGCCGATAGTAAATAAAAAGATTAGCAGCAATAGAATGCTGAACAGCAACACAACACATCACTCTCAGTAATTTCTTGATTAATAAGACAACCATTTTCAGTATCTACTTATATGAAGAGGAACTCTCACCACTTACATATTTTCAAAGGTATGTGAAAGTACAAACTCATAAAACAAACACCTGTCTAGGTTTTCACAGGTGAGTACTAAACAAAACATAAAATTACCTAATTTGTGGAAAATGTTATCTTATTCATCTTGGAAAACTACAAGACTTAGGCCCAGATTCACAGTCCTGACTTTACTTTACAGCAAAGGAGTCTTCACAAAGTAAGCTTTGTATTACCGAAGTATACTTTCTATTTATTCAATTTCAGAGACAGTTGCTTGACTTTCCTTAGAAAAGTACGGCTCCAAAGTAAAGTATAGGGAAAGATGTGTGGCTGTTACGTTTCACATACAAATGTTTTGGAGAACTTATTTTTAAATCAAGTTTTATTTCCTTAAAAAAATAGTTATTAACATATTATTCAAGACGAGTGTTTATATCGTGCTCTTACTTAGATTTATAATATTAATGTTATCATTTTACATGAAAAGTAAAGATTTTTGGAAAAAAAATATGTACTAAGTACGTGGAACGAAACGAAACATCGTTGACGTGTGGTTGACGTTCTGTTTGCTACTTGTACGTAAAAAATGTTTTTCATCTATATTATTTATTAACTTGATTCTATCTATGCATTACACGTTGACGTGCCAACTTTCGTGGCGAAGGAGCTACATAAGCAGCTGAAAGGGGGAAAGCAGAACCGTCGTCGTTGTGAAACCCTTCCGAGGAATCCGGTACAGTGCTGTCCAGCAAAGCAGGAGTGTGATGAGGACGGCTTCACCTTACTTCAGAAGAAGAAGAAGAAGCCTACTTGTCGCAATCAATGCGGTACTGGACTGTCAGGACCAAATATGCTGCTGCGTGCAGCGACACCAACGACGTTGCTGTATGTGTCTCGACTGCATCACTCCACGAAGGTTGAGGAGATCGTTGAGTACATGAAGGTCAAGACCAGCTGGAACTTGAGGGTCGAGAGGTTGGAGCCGCGTCACAACACCAACTTCAAATCGTTTGTGGTGCGAGTTCCGACACAATATCTCGACATGTTTCTCAAGGAAGTTTTTGGCCGAAGGGTGTAATCTACCGTCGTTTTCGCGGCAGGCTACGTGACACCGCACAGCGTATCACGACGCCGCCACTTCGTGTGTGATGATAGTTCATAGCTTATAAGTTAGATTTTTTATGCGTTAGTATATTTTTATGTTGTTATTTTGTGTATTTTATCTATGGGCCTAAAAATGCCTGATAATAAAATTATTGATTGATTGATTACTTTTGGACTCCCGATACTGCCTCACCAGTTAACTTGTAGTTTTTGACCTGCTGCTCGATATGGATAACGTCGGTAAAATTTACCAACTTTTAAATTAAATTGAAAATATCAGAAACCAGTAGACACAGCAAAATTGAAAGAAAACGAACGACGCGACGCAACCACCAACAATTGTGTTGGTGGTTGCGTCGCGTCGTTCGCAAACAATAAAAAATCACTTCGACATGATTTTTCGAATTATAACCCAACCAAAATTAAATGTGTTTCTTTTCTAGGAAACTAGTTTGACATGAAGGGCTACATTATTTAAACGCATAGTAATGCAAAGTTTACTTTGAGGCCAAAGTCATGATTATCGACTACTTAGCCTTTACTAAGCAAAGTACAATTTTTGGAAAGTAAAGTAGAGCTTGACAGGACTTAGAAATATTTTTTTGGGTGAAAGTAGACTTTTACATCAAAGTAAAGTCAAAGTGCGGTCTGTGAATCTCAGCCTTAGTCACAGACTAATCTTGTGTACTCGTACATCACGAATACCGAGATTATTGACATATGAGGTCTAGTAATGTAGGGTACGTCCGGAGATGAGTCAAATCAATTATTTGAGAACAACGAGACACATGAATTGTTGACAAGTTGAGTTTCATTGGCTTTTTCTAAGCAAACAGCCAAAGTGACATCTGCGCTGTCACCAATGACGAACCCGTGCAAGTGACAAAGTTTTAAGCCGCAGTGATACGGATTTTAGCTTTTCCTACTAAAAAACTTTCAATAGCAGCCCGATTTCTAAGTGTATTCCCGGTCATTAGCAACAGCACCATATTTTTTTAAATAGGCTTGTGATTGGCTAAAAGGAGGTGGAAATAACGTCTCTGTTTACCATTACCTATAAAGGGTGTAAAACACTTCTTCACGAAGCCGAAAGGCACTTGTTCTCTCCATCATTGCGATCATTTTTTTGTACTACATCATACCTGGGAACCTTCTAGTTACGGAGATATGGGGGGTCAAAGTTACAACTTTTTGACAAGTTTTTTTTTTAAATACAAGTTTTATTGTAAGATTTTAACTTTAACACCTCCACGACCCCCGCACTATTCAATCCATCCATCAGAACAATGTGTTAACTGCGTTACATTGAGTTCTACCACAAAACATGATTTAAAACCTTGAAAAAAAAAATTGTTTCCCAGCAATATTTTTTGCGTAAAGTAACTTAGTTTGATGTACAGAATGCTTGGTTAACGGCTTCGTGATGAGGTGGTTTACTCCTTGTATACATAGCTATAGTACCCACTTACATTTATTAAAGTTCTTAACTTTGAACTAAGCCTGTTCAAGTCTTGAATCGTCATTATATCGTGATCTTCAACATTTTTCTACTGAAATTTTGTTAAATATATCATTCATTTGTTTTGTACTAAATTGCCCTTTCCCTAATATCTATTAGGGAAAGGGCAATTACCCCTATTGCAACTATAGTAAACCAAACCTTTTTATCATATTCGCGTGTAGAAAACTTATGCGTTTCCGTCCGTAATACATTTTTTCACTAAACATTAAGCACGGGGAACTTCTGCACTTTAACTGTATAAATTCTCTCTTCACTACAAATAAATAAATCTTGTTACTGTAAGACAATGAACTGTGATACTCTCCCACAAATGACTGATGACTGATCGATCTGTTTGTCATATTATTCTTACAAATTGACAACAGCAGTAGTAATTATATTTACTTAGATAGGAATGTTATTGTAATTTTGTTCTATTCCCACCACTAGATTGATTGTTGTGGAGGAAAGTTCCCGTAATTATACTCGTAGTTAGCTTATCAGGGCTCGAGGTCTGGATCCCAAAGATTTTATTAAATGCTCCAGTTAATGCTGTGTTTTATAGAAACGTCTGTGAAGCATTTACTTCAGATAAAACAGTGTTTTCCAATGACATTTCATTTCAATAGACACGGGGATCCACAAACTCTCAGATAGTATTTTGACCCTTAACTGGAAAGTTTCTCCAGGTGCAAAACTTGTGACTACTTGTATTTTATTGTACAACGGGCTGGTGTCCGCAACTCCACGTCAAAGCGCGTATTTTGCGTATGGGCTACCTATAATCCACCACGCGGACCCAATGCGGTTTGGTAGATGTCACATGTCTTCGATTTTTTTGGTTCTAGGACATGCCGGTTTCCTCACGATGTTTTCCTTCACCGTTTTTTAGAGCAGTAGTGACGAAATAAATTACACAAAGTAATGCGCCTGTCTGGGTTCGAACCCACGACTCACTGTTTGTAAGTCGGGGCCGCCACCACTGGGCCACCGCTGCCCTCACAACAACTGACTACTTACACAATTTTACGGAGTTCTCTCACTCAAGTCCATCAGAAAGTGGTTTGGACTTTTTATTTTGCTTGGACATAATAACCACCATGCCCAGACCGGGCATAAAGACTAGTCTGTTTCTATTGAAACTAAGAGTGCTAAGTATGAATAACGTTTTTTGTGATACATTTTATGACAAAAATCATAATAAACAGCAAAGTTCCCCATAACTTTGCTGCGGATTTTAAGAAGGCCTTTGACAAGTATGATCACATTTGTGTTCTTATATCTTTTTTTGGTTGCATCAATTTATTGATTTTTTAACTAAGTACTCTTTATATTGTGTAATGCTTGGATATATTATAAGCATAACTTAAAAAAATGTTTGTAGTTCATAATTTTACACAGAAACACCTATTTTTTGTACCATGTTGTTGAGGACTTAGAGAACTTCTAACAATAGATCGCTGAGAACGCTTTATGAAATTGAGTGGAAATTTTGTTGGTATTAGAAAATCTAAACATAAAACTAATATCTGAAACTGCAAACAAGATAAGATAAGATAACGATTTATTTCTCACCACAAACAACAATACATGCCATAACCGGGGTAGTAGATTTACTTTACGTGGTCACCTATTATATTAATCTAAGAGGTTAATAATTAGTTGCATTAATTACTGCTTTAATCTATCCGTTAGTTAACCCAGTACTTGTGGTGCATGGTCAAGATTCCGATAAATAGCGCCACGTCTTCTTTCACCTTTGTAATAGGCTTGTTTCCACCATCAATAAATTGCAAATCTATTTAGTCCGTCAGTTAGAGTATTAGAAAATAATGGACACGTATTTTTTGTTTTTGTAAATCAACGAATATTGACAAAGATAAAACGCATCAAAACTCAGGAGTGGGCGCTCGTGACGTCAGTACTCACTAAGAATCATACCGAACAGTGACGTATTGGGAATTTTAAAAGCGTCGTATCTTCGTCAATTTTGTTTTATGTGACAAAAGAAAAAATACGGGTCAAATATTTTTTGATAATCTAAGTGACGGACTAATTAGATTTTTTCAGTTAACAAGCCTATTACATAGTATATCCTGAATTTTATCTTGGATATAACTATACACTATAACCTTATGTGAAGCCGTGCTTGCCTAGGTTCGTCTGTGTATAGGTGACCAGGGTTTACATATCGAGTTTTCTCCGTGCCTCAGGAAACACGTTAAGCTGTTGGTCCCAGCTGTCATTTGTAGATCTTTGACAGTCGTTACAGGTAGTCAGTGGCCCAAAAAGTCTGACAACCATGCAGTCTTACCAAGTGGTATCGTATTACCCAGTATTAACTGGGTTGTGGAGGTCAGACAGGCAGTTGCTCCATGTAAAATATTGGTATTTAGCTGCTTCCGATTAGACTGGAAGCCGACCCCAACATGGTTGGGATAAGGCTACGTAGATGATGATATAACTAAAATGTACTCATATCACAAATCAGTAGAACCTCGAAGATTTTTAACGCAAACGAGTGGTCCTATTTGTGGATGGCTATAAGAATAGAGGAAGCTGGGTATGGTGTAGAACAAAAAAATGATCGCAATGACGGGGAGAACGAGTGCATTTCGGCTTCGTTAAGAGTTTTTTACACCCTTTTTTCATTCTTACGTACGGTACCCTAATAATGTAAAGTCGAGTGCCAGAAATAGCCTTGAACGATAAGACCGCCTTTTGCACTGTAACGATGTCGTTTCATTTACAGTCTCGTGGACGTAAAACCTCCACGACGACTAAAAAACCTCCATAGTACTTACTTGTACTCAAAGAAAGAAATGTAACAGTCCTTTCGAAATTCAAATTTAAAATTGGCTTGTCGCATTGACTGCACAGCCATTTTTATCATCAGTCCTACCAAAATTATGTAACGATATACATCTTCCTAAGTTTCTTCCTACTACCAGAGTATTGAGTGTTTGCTCTAACTAGCACAGCTGGTTTCTATTTAATGAAGTTCTAAAAAAAAACCCGACGCACGGGGTAAGTTTTTGATAATAAAATACTATCTTGTAACTGCGGCTCCTCGCCGCCTATTAAAAATTTCGTCATACTAGGACTGTTTTTTTAAACCATGTATTTTTTATTTATTGTTTCAGTTTTTATTTTTAATCATACGATTTCTACAATAATAAACCACCAAGTCACATAAGAAACGTTTATTATTTCATCATCTGCACCCATCACGTCACACTGGCTCTCCGGAAGAACTACCCCGGGATGAGGTTGTAGAAGCTTGGCGAGAAAGCGCTGACACGCCAGACGAGGCCGACACGCCAGCTACCAGAAGCGTTTTACACCATCTCCCGCTACATTCTACGTGACTGCGCCGAGGACACTGACCACCCTAATTGGATCAAAAAATGAAGATTAGGGATTATTATTAATATTTACAGCGCGTATATAACAACGGCGTGATAGTGATTACTTTTTAGTGTTATACCATATTCTACCCTATGTAAGTACTACAGTCAAACTTCATCCCCATTTTTCATAACACAAAACAGAACGTATCACAACTATCTAAACTACAATCACTATACACCCATTTTACAGACAATAACACGCACGACGCTACTAAGGCAGGTTACAAATGTAATCGGTTCCCGATTGTCTTAGTACCGGAGGCATTCATACACAAACTAATTACCTACCTATTACTCATATACCAAATACTTACAAAACTCAATACTTATTACAACACAGCCTTACAGACATCACCTACTCACACCTACGGCTTGTCTAACGACAGCTACATAAACCCTCGAGTTCTTGGAGTTTAAACCCTCGCAGTTATTCCAAAACACGTTGGTTACCTCACCCTTGGCTTTGGGGAGTACCCTTATCCAAGTTACTACACGCTTAGCCCGTATTTCTCTAGGCCTTCGAAGCCGACTCGAGAATACGTAAGCTAAGTTCTTACAAACATTACATGCAGCTAACAGAATATATTTTTAACACTAAATATACAACTATACAATAATATAATATAATAAAATACATAATCTGAAATTATCATCATAATCTGAATATTTAAATACATAAACTGTCATACTCAGACGTTGTCACTATTTGTTTTCAACAATTTTCTTTATTTGACTGAAAAGGTTTTATACCTATTGTTCAATTTAAAAGCCATATAATTATACAATATGGATATTTCACAACTAAACAAACCTGAAATCATACCTCAACCTCATTTTAAAGAAAATTGTTTATATTTTAATTTTTATCATATTTATGATTAACTAGAAGCCACAGTATTATAGTCTTTGAACTCGTTTCATGGAGTATTAGTCTTTTTGCCAGTACTAAGGTTAGTTCCGAATTTGACCACCAAAACGGTTTCCAAGGTGAACGATTATTTTAAATCCTAAACATATTATCATTTAAACCCTCTTTAGAACCTCTTTTACTCACTTGAACCTCTTTCACTCACTTGAACCTCTTTCAATCACTTGAACCTCTTTCACTCACTTGAACCTCTTTCACTCACTTGACTTGAGTGCCAAGTCCTCTCTTACTTGAGTGACGAGTCCCTCTCATACTGAGTTACCCTCTTACTTGAGTGACGAGTCCCTCTCATACTGAGTTACCCTCTTACTTGAGTGACGAGTCCCTCTCATACTGAGTTACCCTCTTACTTGAGTGACGAGTCCCTCTTACCTCCATACCCTCTTACCTCACATACCCTCTTACCTCACATACCCTCTTACCTCTCATACCCTCTTACCTCCATACCCTCTTACCTCTCATACCCTGTTCGAGTCCTCTCTCAAACTCAATATTTAACCCTGCACGGACTATTGTACTTTAATTTATCACTCTTTTAAATATTGTATTCTTTTGCTATCATTTAATTTTACTTGTCATTTATTTTTAAATGGTTTTATTAAAAAAAAAAGGCATAGACTCATTCCGTTATATAATTTTATTTACTATTCTTGTAAAAACTATTTAGTTGTAAATACTCCACAAGGAATACCTCATGAAACATTTGGCTTGTTAATACCATATTTTATTTCTTGATTTTTTTATTTCTTTTTTTATTATGGAGCGGTACACGACTCCTAAAATAAGCCATGGTGTCGAGCGGTTTTCATAACTCGTAAAATAAGCCTTTGTGAACCTTACTTTTAAGTTAGATAGTAATTTTATATCCTTGAACCAGAATTTAAAGTGGGTTATTTAAAAGGTGCGGGTTACGACACCTAATTAAAAAAATAAGCCATCGTAAACCTAAAATATTATGTACTCATAACAAGTACCTACTTATTATAATCTCTAAGCAGATTAAGATTTTTCCTGACCATTATTAGGGTTGGTAAACTTGTAAATTTTTAGAACATTTAACACACACACTTACACATGACATTCATCACACACAAAAACACTGACCACGATCACCAAACGCCAGCGGGTGGTGACTGGCAATAATTCAATAAGCCTGCACTAATCTGGGTTAGTTCCTTGAGAAACATCTTCTATTATATAAGATTTCTCTTTTTAACTGTTGCCTTAATTCAGACTTATTGATTAAGACTTTGTTAGATACGATGAATGTTAGTATTATGAATGTTAGTATTTGAATGGAACCGGAACCAACCTAGTGTAAATTTGTCACTGTAATTAACATTCTTACATTCAAATTCTATCATTCACTTCCATTAATTAACAAATATGTTATTACCTATATTATTATTTTTATATAAAAATGACTTGTATTGTAACTACTAACCTACCAAATTTAATGCAATTATGAAAATGACATCATTATCATTCCCGTATTTATTTTAAACTTAAATTTAACTCTGACTTAATAACAACTTAACTTCAACTTAACTAATTTTTTTTTTCTCTTTTCTAACTTTCAACTAACTTTTTCTTTAACTTTCACCTCTTCATACCAATTCTCCTTTTGCAAAAAAAAAAAAAAAAAAAAAATCCTTAAAGATTTTTTTTTTTGCGCCGGCCACCCCGGTATTGTAACGATGTCGTTTCATTTACAGTCTCGTGGACGTAAAACCGTGTAGGTACGTTTTATTTTTGTTTTCTGTGTCAATAATTAGATCTGCAGTGTACCAGTACCTAATATGTTCTTGAAGACTAATACCATACTTAGTTAATTTTTAGCCGACTTCCAAAAAGGAGGAGGTTCTCTATTCGACTGTATGTATTTTTTTTTTTTATGTATGTTCACCGATTACTCGAAGACGCCTGAACCGATTTGAAAAATTCTTTTTTTGTTTGAAAGAGTATACTTCCAAGTTGGTCCCATAGAAATATTGTCATGATCTGATCACGAACTTCGGAGATATGGAACGGAACTCCTCAATAAATGATAGCAAATGGACTGGGATTGCTGAAATCTATTGTCTGTCTATTGTTTACACCAGTTCATAACATCACGCCACCGCACCGGTACGCTGTGGAGGGGTAAGCACAAGTGAACCACTAAAAAGTGAAAAATAAAAACTTTTTTGCAAAAAAATAGAACCGACTTCAAAAAAGTGAAAAATAACTTTAGCTTCAGAAGTCGGTGACAAAAAAACTTAATAAATCAATCAAACAATGGTCACCGACTTCTGAAGCTAAAGTTATTTTTCACTTTTTTGAAGTCGGTTCTATTTTTTTGCAAAAAAGTTTTTTCAAGGATGTAAAAAGAAAAACTGTAACGCAACTGTCGAAATGTGGGCGAGGTGTACTGTGCTCCTGAGTATAGTATGTGTTCTGTGGTACTGTGTAGGTGTATTTTATACTCCCCTGATTTACACTTCAGGGATTGCAGGCGTCATGTTTTTACCATCATCTGCCTAGCCTTTTCCCAACTATGTTGGGGTCGGCTTCCAGTCTAACCGGATACAGCTGAATACCAGTATTTTACACGGAGCAGCTGCCTATCTGACCTCCATAACCCAGTTAATACAGGGTAATACGATACCCCTTGTTATGACTGGTTGTTAGACTTTTTGGGCCACTGACTACCTGTAACGACTGTCAAAGATCTACAAAAATGGCAGTCAGGACCAACAACTTAACACTTTCCGAGGCACGGAGGAAGCTCGGTATGTAAGGGTGGTCACCCATCCACAGACCAACTTAGGCAAGCGCGGTTTAACCTAAAGATTCACCCGCGTTGCTGTTATAATTTAGCCCAGAGCTCCTTTCTACAGGCGTCATGTTTTGTTACGTATTAAAATGTTTTTTTTGCATACACTAGATTTGAAACAAAATTGAAGTGAACAACATTTTCTGTTGACTTTGCAAACATTTATTATTGCTGAGTAAGCAGTTGTCTATTCGTATGTTTATAACTTCACGAACGTGTTTTACTATTAATCACACACTACAGTTCAATGCTAAATAGTTTTATTTCACATAACATCACGCGTCTAATCCTCGAAGGAGTAAGTTACAGGTGTACAGACCTACGTCAACCACTTATTGGAATTATTATAAAGATATGAGCTGAGAAACAAGCCAAAACACACGAAATAATACTTTGTATAAACGATGATTAAAATACATAAAGGGTGTAAAACATCTTGGCACTTGTTAAACCTTCATTGCGATCATGTTCAGGGTTCCGTACCCAAAGGGTATGGGACTCGTCTGTCCGTCTGTCTGTCACCAGGCTGTGTCATGAACCGTGATAGCTAGACTGTTGAAATTTTTACAAATGATGTATTTCTGATGTCGCTCGTTATTAAAAACACAATATAATAAATGTTCAAGTGGGGCTCCCATAAAACGGATGTGATTTTTTGATAATAATGGTACGGAACCGTTCGTGCACGAGTCCGACTCGCACGTGACCGGCTTTCTTGTTCTACACCATATCTGGGAACCTTCTAGTTACGGAGATATTGGAGGTCAAACTTTTTGAATAGTAAATACAAGTCTTTAATGTAATATTTTTAGTTTAAACACCACCACGACCCATACTATTCAATCCATCCATCAGCACAATGTTTTAAGTGCGTTACTTTGTGTTCTACCACAAAACATGATTTTTCAATAAAAAAAAGTCGCTTCCAGCAAGCGTTTTAGCGTAAAGTTACTTAAGGGGCCGGCGGAGCATGCGTTTTTCATACAAACGTAATACCAAAATAATGTGTATTTATTTCGATTGGATTACAGAATATCTATGTTCCCAAATAAATATTTTGAAAGGATAATGATATAAAGACGAGATAGGTATGAGGAATTTAAAAATTTCTATAGAAAAATATTTTTTCTCATAACTCTTGTAATTTGGGAACCTATATGTATATTCTGTAATCCAATCGAAATAAATACACACTACCTTAAGAATACGTTCGATTTACAAATTATTTTGGTATTACGTTTGTATGAACTTCGTATGCTCCGCAGGCCTCGTAAGTTTGATGTAAGTACAGAATGCTTGTTTGACGGCTTCGTGATAAGTTTGTTTACACCCTGCATATTAGTAGATACATAGTTTGTCCTCCAGTTAACACGAGGAAGGCGAAGAGCAGAGAAAAGTGTTAATGATAAATAAATGATAAATGATGATAAATGATGTTTATTTTGTAAGTAGGTCTTCACAAACACTTTTACACGTATTTTTTTTTAAACTAGATGGGGCCCGTGTTTTTGTACCTGACTACTCTGAGAAGAAACAGCCGAAACAAACTCAGAGGTCATAGTCTCTTTCGAAGTCCAGACATTAATCTTGCTCAATTCACAGGAGGATCATGTAGATATTAGTGTCTGAGATGGTCTTTTGATGAAAGAACCACACAGATTTGAGTGAACCTGTCCAGTCAGTGCAAGCATTTGTCAGTTATCATGTAGCTCGACTTATAACACAAGGAGCTCAACGAAACGACGAAAAATACCAAAGAAAGGACATTTGGGTAGGTCGCTTATAGAACTCAAACTGCCACACAGTTGAGGGGTAAAAAAATAAAAAATAAATGTGACCCACATGGTCCTCACATTCACAAAAATAAAATAAAATTAATAATAATTTACAAAATGAATGTCAATAAAAATACGATATGTCAAATACACACCCTTATAACAATAAAAAATAAAATAAAAATGTAAAAAATAATAAAATAATGAACTAAGTATTCATGTCAAGTCATTAAATGTCAAAAGTAACAAGTAAATATTCATGTCAAATACACACACACACACACATAAAATAATATTAACAATAAAGTAAAAAAATAATATGTATTCATGTCAAATCATTCAATGTCAAAGTGTATAAAAAGAAAGGAATCAATAATAAACAAGCGAAGTCCGAAACTTCGATATTCGCAGAGCAATTTTTATTGGAGCAGCTTAATCCCAAGCCTTTTTATCTTCGAGGTAGTGATTAACATGATAGTAGGCTTTCAGGCATAGCTTCCGTTTTATAAACGATTTGAATTTATTTAGACTAAGTGCTTAAATATGGCTCGGAAGTTTATTGTAAAAGCGTATACATTGGCATCTGAACGTTCCCCCTATTTTCTTGAGCCTCGTAGCAGGAATAACAAAGTGTTGATTCTTATGATCGATTGTTTTTTTTTTTTTTTAAAGTTGATACTTCGTAAAAATAAATGCGAAAAACTAACCTGTTTCTCTAAATTAAATTCCAAGTAGGTAACCAAACCCGGAATTAAATAGTTTACACTTTTCAATTATTATAAATGAATACGATAGTTCACTGTCTCGAACCACTGTTTACACATAATTATCGCTAAAACGTAGCGAATTAATAATTTATCTGTTCCTTGCACTGATGCCTAATGTCCGTCCAGTCCACTACGTAGTATTATAATTATGTGATAGGTAGTTATGACGCCCGACCTCGTCCGTAGGACTTGTAAAAGATGTAAGTAGTTACTTTCATGTGCTGTTTAAACTTATACTTAATTTTTTTTTGTATCTATGTATAATGTATTTAAAGTTACTTTCCAGCTAATCGTCTCGCTCTACTGAACGCTGAACCGGTGCCGGGTAATCTTAATAAATGCCTAATGGATGGAACCTATGACTGTTTGCTAGTGACGACTACTGAGCGAGTTGTCCTAGGTTGTGACAAAGTTTAATTTGGTTTTTCCTCTGGAAAATCTTTAGTTTGTTACTCATAATACTGGTGAAAACTGAGTACGGCACACTCACACGCCTCGGTGTACCTCTTTGGGGAATAAATTAATGTTATGTGTGTATGTTATATAGGGTGAACTTGCAATTGAAGAGGCCTATCCAACTGTGACTGTAGGTGGACGAAAATGATGATGATAAAAGGGGTGGAAGGGACACAAGGTAGCTGATGCTCTTTTCTAGTTGATGATAGTTTAGGTTGCAAGCAGGGCCGCTTTTAACTAATTGAAGGCTCTGGACACTTGAGAATAATGAGGCCTTTGTGGATGCGACCAAAGCGAGATCGAATTATGTACCTACTAAAAGTAAGGTTTCTTTTGACAGTCCAGCCGTTGCGAGATACACACCGGGCGTGCATCGTAGGCGCGGGCCTGTGGACGGTGAGCAATGGGCTAGCACGCCGTGTTATGCCTCAAAGAGATGTCAGCGGAAAGGAGGTCCGCAAGTGCCGATTCCTGCGGTTTCGGGACTGTTCGAAAGAGATATTGTGGCCCCAGAACACAAAGGGCTAAGAAGGAAAATGGATGGGTTTTAGTCATTAAAAGTTTGACACTTCCGCTCCGCCCAGAGCGGGAGGAGTCATTTGATGATTTTCATCCGAAAAAAAAGAGGTTTCTTTTATTAGCCTCTAGCTAGCTTTAACAGTAACAGGAACTTGGGGCTCCCTTGGATCGTAGGTCCCTGGACACGTGTCCAGTGTGGCCAGTTAAAGTTTCATATCTCTTCTAAACACAAGAAGAGATTATTCGGGAAGATGTTTTGAAGACAAAATAATCTACTTATTGACTTTCATAGCATGCATAGTCATGCATCGATTGTCAGTAGACAACAAACAATCCCAACTTATCGTAAACAGACAGACACACAAATTATCACTTCAATTTATTATCATAATGATCACTATCACAGTGCTTGCGAAATTATCTTAATTGCAGTAATATCTACCAGTAGCAATGTGTGATTGTAGTCAATTACCGTCCATTTCCCTATGAAGTACCGTCTAGAAATCAGTTTCAGGGACATCTTTTGTGTTTTTTTTTGTCAATTGAAAGCCTTCATCATCATTTTAATATCAACCCGGAGTTACCCACTGCTGGGTCTCTCCTTCTTTTACCACACTTCCCGGTCTGTGCGTCCCTTATCCAGGTTTTCAATTTACAAAACCTTAGGGTCGTCCAAATGTGCTCCGGGTTGGCTATATCTCCAAAGCCGCGGGTAACACCTGGATGAAGAACGCACGGAATCGAGCAGTGAAGCAAAGAAGACACTTAAACCTAGGTAGGTTTTAGTGTCTTCTTTCTTTTGCTTCATAGTGTGGGTGATTCCGGGCGTTCTAGTCGACTAGTCCTTGGTCTTGTTGGAACATGAGATCTTGCGTTTGACTATAACATTTTTCCATTTTCAGTAGTAATGGAGTGTGAAGATCCGAGTGGGTTTAAGTTCTTTATAGAAAAAGGAGGCTCCTCAGATCAGACTGACGGTTTTTCTGTACTTAATTAAAAGGATAACAAGCGCGATTTAAAGTTTTGATGTTAGTTCTTCATCTGTGTCATAGACGCCGCTGTAGTACTTTCTGTTGTATTGTAGCACTACAGTGGCTTCCCGGAATTCAGATTAGTGCGCAATCGGTTAATAGCAATATAAGGTTCGCGCTCTCATACAAGGAACATAAATAAGTATAACTGGTGAAATGGGGGTATACGGTCTAACAAGCTATTTGGTTTACACTTTACAATATAATTTGTGGGTTAAACTGTAAACCAAATAGCTTGTTCGAGCGTACTATCGGAATATAATCATCTGACTATCTCGTCAGGGATGATAAGCGTGATGTTTATGAATTAAACTTTGGTACTGCAAAAAATTTGGTCTGGTTTAGTTTCAAATGAATGAAAACTGTCTTATGAGGGGTTAATTCAAGAGTTTTGTGTCAATATTTTAAAAACAACTATGACAATGTCACTAATACCGTCTTGCAATGCGAAATAAAATGCTGAATGCTTTCAGTTCCATTGGTAAAATAACCTTCCTGTAATGGTGATCAATGATCAAGAATGTTCCACTTGGGAATTCCAGCACCTATTTACCTAAACACAAAACGTGAATGAGGTGCGATGTTACATTGACGAACAAAATCAATACAAACAAATACTCACTATAGTGTTAGAGCCGCAAATACCACCAATTGTCACCACACGCGATAATTGTGACGATAAGAGGGTATCCACGTTCAAAGTCAGACACGTAGACCACTGCTTATCCCATAAATACGGCGGTAATCACAGTGTCGCAGTGGTATGCGTAAGGTGGAGCGACGATCTCCGCAGGGAGCCTGCTGAGAAGCAAGCTGAATGACGTGCAATTGGGCAGGCCAATATCCAGCAGTGGACTCTTGTAGGCTGATGATGACCTGGCTATCACAGTATCAGTTCATACTAGAGGACCGACGTGAGGACTGCTCATATCCTGACCGTTGCACACAAAGATTACACGTAAAGTAGGTCTCACTGATGGGATTCCAGAGTTGGGAATAGGATTCACTTTGTATAATAGAGTTCATTGCTTTTACTTGTTTAATTTTCAGAAAGAAGGTTAAATTTCTTAATTCATTTGTAAAAGTTCACTTCCTATCTATAAATTGATGCAGTAAACATTGCAGTAAAAAGCACACCATTTAGCCTTTAATCATTGTATTGATTAAATTGTACACTACTAAATTAAGTCCACTTTCTCTTTTTAACAATGAAGCTTTAACACTGCAGTGATGAAAAACCATTCAGTTTTTAATTGAAATTCCTTGGCAGAAGTCACGATTGCCACGATGTTTGGATAACAGTTTAATCAATGTAGTCTAGTTCTGAATGATGACCAAAAATTCGATGACACCGTCTGATATATGATGTCCTAGTACAACTATACTCGGCAAAACACTTCCAAGATTTGTCTGTTTGGCTTGAACTCGACTAATAGGCAGGGTATTTTCTGTCGATCACACATTGGGAGGTGCTAATTGTAAGGCAACGGCTATAGTACAGAGGTGCTATTTTCTAGTAAGAAGGAAGACGGTACTTGGGCTGCCCCAAAACCGTTTCAATATAGTGCTAATTGGGATAACGTATATGCAAAGGCTAACCAACGTAAGGTAGGTAGGACACCCTCAGGCTCGTAGGAGCGACGACCTTTGCAAGATGTCTGGTAGTGACTGGAGTAAAAGGTGCTGAAAATGGAACTAGCGTTTGATTGGAGAGGCTTATGTCTAGCAGTGGACTACTTTAGACTGATGATGATAACGCAGACTGAGGTTAAACTGGGAGTGATGTGGAAGAGTAGAAACGGGTGCAGTGACACATATTGGGAGATGCCTATGTCCAGCAATACAGTGCGATAAACAGGCTCAGTACAATGCGGAAATGAATCGTTAGATAATAAAGTTCAGTCAGGTCATCTAGTTGGCATGCACCTCAGGGGTGCTACACACACGTTTGGGTCGGGGAAGACTAAGCAATGCCAGGTGCCCAGTGGCTTAATCGAAAATAATATGGACATCAGGTAAACTTTACGTGAACCGTGCGGATAAGATCGATCTGGTTAGTGGGAACTGGTTCGGTTTCGCTCTATTGTTCAAAACATTATGGTGAGCGGAATCTGCTGTACGGAACATGTGTTTAGTAGCTCTTACCTCAATCAATTACTATCTGTCGAGACGAGACAGCAATGAAAGAGGTTCGTTCAACTTGCTGTCCACGATTGCTGGAGGGTTATATATGCCGTAGTTCTGTGGTACCAAGGAGGTCAACTATGCTATTGAGCTTGAGATTTCGATTGGGTTTATGTTAGGTATATAATTAATTGTTTTATAAACGCGTCTAAACCACGAACTTTGCGAACTAAACCAGAGACACTGCATCAACCGCAGAGCGCAGTAGTACTTTAGACCACATAATACTTAGCTCTGCCTCTGTAGACTTCCTCAGCTGTTGCACTTCGACCATTAAATGGCCAGTGGTCATGATCAATGGTCGACCTGCAACTGAGTGTCCTGCATGAGTTTTCCTGGGTTTAATTCCCAGTTCGGGCAAAGTGTTATTGGGTGTTTCGATCAGGAATTTGTCAGTAAATGATATAAATGATAATGATAATAGGTGTTTATTTTGCAAATAGGTTTTTACAAACACTTTTACACGTCGTTTTTTCAAAAACTAGATGGGGCCGGTGTTTCGTACCTGACTACTCTAGAAGAAACAGCCGAAACAAACTCAAAGGTCATAGTCTCTTTTCAAATCCAGACAATCTTGCTCAACTCACATGAGAACCATGCAGATTAGTGTCCGAGATGGTCTTTTGAAGACCACACAGATTTGAGTGGACCTGTCCAGCCAGTGCAAGCATTTGTCAGTTATCGTGTGGCTCGACTTACTCAAGGAGCTCAACGAATTAGTAGCATCCACGGACTCTTTACCTACTCACAAAGTCGCTTGTTTATTATAATTTATGGATCTTCATTACCAATCACTTTGATAAAGTTTTCCACTTCAACTGAAAGAAAAAACCCGGCATTTTTCTTGATCAAATAAAGGTGTGTCGCTATATTTGATACATTTATAATTAAAAAACATGTCTAATATTAAGACTCTCACGTCTAATTTTAGAACAAACATAAACTCGGTACATAAAACAAAAGCAGTTCAAACAATACAACGTGATACGTACATAAATAAATACATTTATCTTATATAATGTACATAGATGAGACACATCCACGAGTTTATTGCGGAGGTACGTCATATTATTTACTCAGCTATGAAAGTACGGGTTTCCCCATATAGTCTCTGTTTGAGAATAGGACAATGCTTTGTTGCAGGTGCCGGGAAAACACACAGACTTGTTCTAACTGGATATTATAGAATAAAATGTAAAGTGAGTTCCCGGTTGCGGCAAGACAACCTGGGTGGTGAAACACTTTGATGAGGAGAATGACGTTGTCGCCACCACGACGACCGAAGCTGCCAAAGACCTCAGAGAGAAGCTCGCGCACCGCTTAGGAGACCGAGTAAAGACAAAGGTGCGCACTATGGCCTCAATCTTAGCCAACGGGTTCAAGAAAGAAGAGAAATGCTACCGCCTAACGGTGGATGAGGCTCTTATGAACCATTTTGGGGCCATAGTAATGGCAGTCAAGTTGTCAGGAGCAAGCGAGGTTGTCCTCATCGGAGACATAAACCAGCTACCATTTCTGGACAGAGAGAACCTTTTCGAGTTAAGGTATACCCGTCCAAATCTGGTGGCTGGCATCACCCAGGAGCTGCTCTGCACACACCGCAATCCGATGGATGTGGCATTTGC
The DNA here is from genome assembly GCA_950022955.1 of Xestia ashworthii. Taxonomy (NCBI): domain Eukaryota; kingdom Metazoa; phylum Arthropoda; class Insecta; order Lepidoptera; family Noctuidae; genus Xestia; species Xestia ashworthii. The sequence goes on along the minus strand of OX465556.1, from coordinate 22,417,972 downwards.
GTTGAGCGAGATATACTCCGGTATATACTCCTCCAAGCTGTCGCTGTCGCGGGTCCACTCACTGAGCGTGAAAGGTTACACAGGAGCGCAAATACCGAGCACCGCCCAAAACACCCTATTTCTGGTTCATACGCAAGAAGAGAAAGCTTTTCTCATCAGCCAGGGATACGGCTCCGGTGAAGGGTCGCGCACGCTAACCATCCACGAGGCCCAGGGTCTTACCTCAGACAGCGTGATTATCATCAACACCAAGTCTAGGAGACTCCAAATCCACGACAGCATCTCCCACGCGGTAGTGGCGGTGTCGAGACATACAGTCAGTTGCGTCTATTACACCGACGACGCCGATGACGCCACTGGCCGCTTTGCGAAGAGAGCGATGGATGCGCCAACAAAAACGGTCGTTGAGTACAACCTGAAGACGGCCATGCAGCATCGAGACGCAGTCGTTGTGGAAGCTTTGCTCAGGCTAGCGAAGTCCCTGATCAGACGACATGATTAACAAAAAAAAAAAAACCCCATCCTAACCCCAAAACCCAAAGCCAATACATCCCACTCCCAAACAACTCTGTTACCAAAAATAGATTATGTAAAACTGCATGGCAAGGGTGAGTCTGTCATACTCACGTAAAAACAGTGCCGATGGTGGCGTTGCACATCCGGTCGCTAAGTTCCCTACAAAATGGTTGAGCTAAGCGGCGCGGATGTGCAGGTCATGTCCGTGAACGGGTGCCGACGGTTGCTGCCGGTCGACTCACATTGCCATGCAGTGAAAATAGCTTGGTGTAGATTTTTGTTAATTTTAATTAGTGGTTAAGGAAACATCAACAACTGTAAAGGTTTAAAAAAAAAAAAAAAAAAAATTGGGTGGACTCACGTAGATCATAAGTTACTAATAATAAGCCTAGTTTAATGTAACGTGTCCAATGATGGAGCACGATCGTAGTTTTAATTTTTTCTTTTAAATTCATCAAACAATTAATAAAATGTAAACAAGAGCGCGGACCCCCACGTCTGCGGTAGAAAACAAATTATAAAAAAAAAAAAAAAAAAATGTAATGTTGAGTAGAGGAAGACCAAAGAAACGATGTATGGACTGCGTAAAGGATTATACAGGATGTAAACAACCTCATCACGAAGCCGTCAACCAAGCATTCTGAACTTTAAACTAAGTACTTAACTTTACGCAAAAAATATTTCTGGGAAACAACTTTTTTTGTAGGGACGATGTTACGAACTGATGAACTGATGGATGGATTGAATAGTATGGGGGTCGTGGTCTTTCAATAAAAACATTTGTATAAAAAAACTTGTCAAAACGTTGTAACTTTGACCCCTAATATCTCCGTGGCTAGAAGATTCCTAGGTATGGTGTAGAATAAAAAAATATCGCAATGACGGGGAGAACCAACGCCTTTCGGCTTCGTTAAGGGGTTTTTTACACCCTTTATGGCAAGAAAGGAAGAGTCTGATGAGATGACGAGTAATAGATAAGTATTGAAGAAGAAGACTTTTTGATGTCAATAAGACACTAGTCTAAAATAAGGTGGAATCCTAATTTATTGATGTGCAAAGAAAAACACCGAAAAAAAAGCAAAAAATCCGCTGAACGGCCTTTTCTTGTGCTCGCAGAAATCAAAATAAAACTACTTTTTTTTAGGGTTCCGTAGCCAAATGGCAAAAAACGGAACCCTTATAGTTTCGCCATGTCTGTCTGTCTGTCTGTCTGTCCGCGGATAATCTCAGTGACCGTTAGCACCAGAAAGCTGAAATTTGGTACCAATATGTATATCAATCATGCCGACAAAGTGCAAAAATAAAAATTTAAAAAAACATTTTTATTAGGGTACCTCCCCCAGACGTAAAGTGGGGAGCGATTTTTTTTTTAATTTTGACCCTGACGTGTGATATATTGTTGGATAGGTATTTAAAAATGAATAGGGGTTTTCTAAAATCATTTTTTGATAATATTAATATTTTAGGAAATAATCGCTCCGAAAGTCAAAAACAATGTGTCCCCCCCCCCCTCTAACTTTTGAACCATAAGTTTAAAAAATATGAAAAAAATCACAGAAGTAGACCTTTATATGAACTTTCTAGGAAAATTATTTTCAACTTGATGAGTTGAATAGTTTTTGAGTTATATAGCACTTTTTCAAAAAAACGCAAATGATAACTTTGTTTTTCATACAAATACTATGAAAAACAAAGTTATTTTTGCTGACGAAAAATGTTGGTATTTTTAATGGTCTGGGAAGCTACGGAACCCTACAGTGAGCGTGGCCCGAGACGCTCTTGGCCGGTTTTTATTTTAAATATTGCTCCACACTAGGAGTTTCTCTTGTATTGTGAGTGCGTCACTTAATCAAACAGCCAAATATCAGGAATGGGATGTGAAAACCTCAAGACTATGTTACTATTCTTCAAGCATAGATTTTTGTTATACTTAGCATTAATACACAGTTCTACCAAACAGATTAAAGCTTATTGAACGGCGCATTTTAGAGGAGCTCGTAGCAATAACAGCCGCTCGGGCCTATCTTTAGGTTGGTCCGTGGATGAGTGACCACCCCTACAAACCGAGTTTCCTCCGTGCCTCGGAAAGCAAGTTAAGCTGTTGGTCCCGGCTGTCATTTGTCCATCTTTGGCAGTCGTTACAAGTAGTCAGTGGCCCAAAAAGGTCGTACCAAGTGGTATCGTATTACCAAGTATTAACTGGGTTGTGGAGGTCAGATAGGCAGTCGCTCCATGTAAAATACTGGTCTTCAACTGTATCCGGTTAGACTGGAAGCCGACCCCAGCATAGTTGGGAAAAGGCTAGGCAGATGATGAACGGCGCATCTATTGATGAACTTTTTTCAACCGACTTCAAAAAGGAGGAGGTTCTCAATTCGTCGGAGCTTTTTTTTATGTATTTTCCCCGATTACTCGAAGATGGCTGGAGCGATTTGAATTATTGATTTTCCCCATGAATTTCGGAGATAGGCAACGGAACTCCTCAATAAATGATAGCAAATGGACTGGGATTGCTGAAATCTCATGTCTATTTATTGTTTACACCAGTTCATAACATAACATCACGCCGCTACGCTGTGAAGGGGTAAGCACAAGTGAACCACTAAAAATTGAAAAATAAAAACTTTTTTCAAAAATAAAACCGACTCCAAAAAACACAAAAAAGTGAAAAATAAAAACTTTAGCTTCAGAAATCGGTGACAATAAACTAAGTACGAGTAAATCAATCAAACAAAGGTCACTGACTTCTGAAGCTAAAGTTATTTATTTTTCACTATTTTGTGTTTTTTGGAGTCGGTTTTATTTTTGAAAAAACGTTTTTACGTAACATCAAATCACGCACACTATCTCCGAAGGGTTAAGCAGAAGTGTAACAGAACACCCACATTTCAAGCCCGATGTAATAGAAAGCGAGCCTATTTCCATCAACCGTACACAAATCTAGAGTCCGTGGCTGCTATTCTAAATATCCTAATGGAAAAACCCAATATCACTTTCCCGACCCGGGAACCGAACACAGGACCTCATGCTCAGTAATCGCGCTTGCGACGACTAAACCAACGAGGCAGTCAACTTTTTTAATTTGACTAAGGTCCGTGTTCACCAAAAAGATGACGGTCTGATTATCTAAAAACAGCTGTTTATGGGACATGTTCCCCCTACAAGAATATGTTTTAAACAGCTGTTTTTAGAGCTGCGTTTGGTTATCTTTTCGGTGAACTTAGACCTAAATCATGTCCAGAGGGCTGATAAATTTTAGCTAGCTGTCCGTCCGTCTAATGACGACAGGCCGTGTCGACGGCGCGTTCGTGTTCCACGCGCGCCTCAAAGAGATGTCAGTAAAGTGAAGGGGCCCGCAAGGGCCGAAGCCTGCCGGGGTTGCGGGACTGTTCGAAAGAGATACCGCGGCCCCGGAACATAAAGGGCGAGGAAGGAACATGGATGGGTTTTAGTCAGTAAAAGTCTGACACTCCCTCCCGCTCCGATCAGAGTGGGAGAAGTTATTTGATGATTTCCCATCCGAAAAAAGAGGCTACCTAGCTATGTAACTGTTGCTAGTTATTGTTTACAGTTGTTTATTGATGTAACATTAAATGGCTACTCGCATATTAGGTATATACCAATTATCAGACAAACTCATACACTTGGGTTTGTCGAATCTCCACCGATCACGTAATCAGTATCTCGCAGAACTATAGACATACCTTCATTACCTTCCCAGCAATCGTTCGCAAACAAATATCATAGAGACGCGATTGAACGCGTTGAGTACGGATGGACTTACTGGCTCGGGCTCGACGAACAAAGCGGGCACAAAGTTGGGACAGCTCATCATGCAGCTGAGAAGCATAAGTTTTTCCATGAAGGACTAAGCAAATTGTTATTGACAGGTCATTCCTTATACGTAAATTGACTATCTGACTTCAATTGAATAGGAGCGCGAGGGAGTGTCAGACTTTTACTGACTGGGACCCATACATGTTCCTTCCTCGCCCTTTATGTTCCGGGGCCACGGTATCTCTTTCGAACAGTCCCGCAGCCCCGGCAGGCTTCGGCCCTTGCAGACCACTTCCTTATGCTGACATTTCTTTAAGGCGCGCGTGGAACACGAACGCGCCGTCGACACGGCCTGTCGTCATAAGACGGACAGACGACGAGCTAGCCTATAGCTTACCCGCCACAGGCCTGCACCTACGGTGACCGGTGGCCACCACGTGGCCCCCGACGCCCGGTACGTCTCCCGCGGCGGCTGGGGCGAGAGGTTCTCTCCCTCATTTGAATCGTACCCTAAACTACCTAAAAGAAACATGATGAGAAATAAATGATTTAACAGTGGAGATCACAGTAAAAACCATACCATCATCACGCCTGTAATTCCCGCAGGGTAAGGCAGATGTCACATTACGCCAGTTATGAAATAGGGGGCGAGGCTACTTCCATCAACCGGGCACAAATCTAGACTCCGAGGCTGCTACTGAGAAATTCTTGATGGCAAAAAGCAATCCCCTTTTTCCGACCTGGGAATCGAACCCAGTACCCTTGCGACCACTAGACTGACGAGGCAGTCACAGTGCAAAACCGGTTTACCTAAATTCTAATATTATAGAATGGGCACTGGGACTGGTGCCTCTGCACACAATACAGATCTTTTATTAGCGATAACTCGATTCTACTGGATCCAGCAAAAGCCCAAATATACGAGGTGGAGAGGTCGAGGTGGAACGGACACAAAACAGACAATAAATTAATATTATGTATTTTTTTTTTGTTTGAACCCGACAGGCGCATTTCTTTGTGTAATTTATTTCATCACCACTGCTCTCAAAACGGTGAAGGAAAACATCGTGAGGAAACCGGCATGTCCTAGAACCAAAAAATTCGAAGACAATGTGACATCTACCAATCCGCATTGGGTCCGCGTGGTGGATTATAGCCCATTCGCTCTCATAGAGAGGAGGCCTGAGTCCCAGCAGTGGGAATATTAATAGACTGATCATGATGATGATGACGGGGTGGAAGGTACACCCCCGGGTCGGTGTCCCTTCCACCCCGTCTAGGGTTGTAGGTAATGTGATTTTGAAACATTTATCACTAAATAAAAATAGTTGAAGCAGACGTCGTCGGTCACGCGTATATGTGACGCGCTTGTTATTGTTCGTCATCGCTGCAGTATGCTTTTCTATGAAACTGTTTTTCTTCCGTCTTCACACAGGTAAAGCCGTTGTCAAGTCAGTCATTATGTATCTAGTAGCGCACGTCTTTAGGATATCTACACTAATATTATAATCTACACTAATATTATAAAGAGGAAAACTTTGTTTGTTTGTTTGTTTGGTTGTAATGAATAGGCTTAAAAACTACTGGACCGTTTTTAAAAATTCTTTCACCATTCGAAAGCTACATTATCCACGAGTAACATAGGATATATTTTATCCCCGTACTCCCACGGGAACGGGAACTATGCGGGTGAAACCGCGGGACGTCCGCTAGTAAGTAATATAATAATAAGTCAAGCTTCTCCTATACTCATAATCTGCCAAGATTTTTTCCAACTATGTTGGGGTCGGCTTGAAGTCTAACCGCAAGCAGCTGAATACCAGTGTTTAACATGGAGCCACTGCCCATCTGGCCACCACAACTCAGAAAGTACGAAAAAATACGATACTTACCTCTATGTAAGACTTTCAAGCCAGTGACTACTTGTAACGTCAAAGTCTACAAATGACAGCCGGGCCCAACCAAAGTCTCATCGTGCTTTCCCAAGCAGCGAAGAGTCTTGAAATGTAATGAATGGTCACCCATTCATGGACCAACCCTGGAAAACGCTGCATAACCTTTGAAATTCAACCCGTGTGACTGTTATTATTTTGCCACGAGATCCTCACGCTTATGCATTACGGGAATCTAAGACCAACATGTGAAATGAGCATAGGGTTCTTTTACAATCATTTATCTTTGAGGTTAGGTATCCACTTAACCTACCTTGTTGATTTAGGCAGATGCACCAAACTCAAACTCAAAATATTTATCTCAATTAGACCATTACAGGCACTTTAGAATTTCAAAACAAAACAAAAAAAAGCGAAGCTACATTCCAGTCAAAAGGAATAATAACTTGAGAAAGTACTGTAGCAAAGGTAGTGACCGAAGAGCATCCTTATAATATCATAGATAAAGATCACTGACATTAATTTGACAGATATGCAAAATCCCAGCTAATCTAATTGTAAAAGGACGGTATGAAGACACATGTGAACAACATCCTCTACGCATGTCTCTCCAGGCTACAAAATTTTAGACAAATAAAACAATCAAGCATCAACAAGTTCAATGCTTTCATCAAAACAAGCTAATGGACCTAAAACGAAAAACAATAACACGTAACGAACTACTCTTAGTACTAATAGTATACTAACTGCGCACCATTTTCCCGTCCTTCCAAGTTCAGTGACACAAACATCAGTTTCTTCTAATGTCCTACGCAACATATGAAGTGGTGCGATGCGAAGATATCTTCTGCTATATCTACTAGAATAGGCGCTTAGTTATTGTGAGATTCAGTCCGTGTTTGATGCATACATCGGTCTTTTTAAACGCAATTTGAAAAAGACAGTACGTGTTCTTGAACGGACACCACGAGTAAGCGAACTATACTGTATACTGCAGCGACCTTGTAAGAGTCAGGCTAGGTGAAGCAGCAACCAGTAAAAGAATGTGAGTGGTCCCTAATGTGAGTAGTTCTGTTTACCTGTACTTTGAGACACCTAATTCCAGCAGTCAGGGCTGTTGATCATCATCTGCCTAGCCTTTTACCAACTACGTTGGGGTCGACTTCCAGTCTAACCGGACGCAGCTGAATACCAGCATTTTACATGGAGTGACTGCCCATCAGAACTCCACAGGTCCTCCCAGTTATATAGTACTGTATAAAACGATACCCCTTGGTAATACTGGTTGCTTAGGTCTGGTGATGGTCAGGTTAATTTGTTCTACATTTTTTGAGTATGACCATTAAATTAACCATTGAATGCGTTCCCAAAATAAGTAGAGGAAAGGAAAGAGATTGAAGGGCAGGCGCCGTTGTTGCCATCGCAAATCAAAATTAGTTTAAAGAGAGGTTTACACCCGTCATTGGGTAAAGTCGGGCTGTGGATGTATCTGATGAATCCTCGATGGAAAGTACCTACTTAAGAGGCCTGCGGAGCATGCGTTTTTCATACAAACGTAATACCAAAATAATTTGTAAATCAAACATATTCTCAAGGTAGTGTGTATTTATTTCGATTGTATTACATAATATATACGTTCCCAAACACATATTTTGAATGGATACTGATTTAAACAAGAGTTATGTGAAAAATAAATTTTCTATAGAAATTTTGAATTCCTCATATCTCGCCTTTATATCATTGTCCTTTCAAAATATTTGTTTGGGAACATAGATATTCTGTAATCCAATCGAAATAAATACACACTACCTTAAGAATATGTTTGATTTTCATATTATTTCGGTATTACGTTTGTATGAAAAACGCATGCTCCGCCGGCCCCTTAATGTAAAGAAAGAAAGAAGTAGAAATCGTAGTTACGATCGCATAGAACCATCGCTCACACAGGACAAAGGCTTTCTCTCGCACAACAATAGTTACAGTCTGCTGTATGCTTACAGATTTGCACCAGACCCCCCCGGACGTAATGATACCTGAGTATATTTGCATATCAAACATGTGAGCTAACTAACGACGTTATCTGCATCGTAAATATTACTGCAGTACTATTCAAATGGACATATTTGACAACTACTATCTATGTGTTACTAAGACAGGTGGCCTAAAACAAAATGTGGAGCGAAATTATTTCGGTTACAGAATTTTCCATTGAGGTCGTGAGGTGTAATGTTTGTTTGGTCTGATATTTTTATTTATTAGATTTTTTTATGAAACTTAAGAAATTTTGAATTTCGCGAGCTACCTTGTCGCTTTGGGTCTGGGGGCTTTCGAGACCAGGACCGCGGTCCCGGATTACCCCTCATCATCATCATCATCGGCCTATTAATGTTCCCACTGCTGGGACAGGCCTCCTCTCTATGAGAGGGAATGGGCTTTATAATCCACCACGCGGGCCCAGTGCGGATTGGATTCGGATTGGTAGATGTCACATGTCTTCGAATTTATGGTTCTAGGACATGCCGGTTTCCTCACGATGTTTTCCTTCACCGTTTTGAGAGCAGCGGTGATATAATAAATCACACAAAGTAATGCGCGCCTGCCTGGGTTCGAACCCACGACTTACTGAACGTAAGTCGCGGCCGCCACCACTGAGCCACCGCTGCTCTCCTGATTACCCCTAATTCACCTTAACTCGTCTCTAAGGTCACGTCCATCCATGACGACCCGTATAGCGTAGTGGTAGTGAGGCTGCCTTACGTTCTTAGGGTCCTGGGTTCAAATCCCGGTAGGAGCAAATTTTTGTGTGATGAGCATGGACATTTGTTTCCGAGTCATGGATGTTTATATGTATAAAAGTATGAATTTACAAACAAAAAAGTATATTATGTAGTATATCAACTATCTAGTGTCCACGACACAAGCTTTGCTTAGTGTGGCACTAGGTGGCGCTGTGTGGTCTAGCGATATTTATTTCTTATTATTATTATTTATTCCTGTATTGTGGAGACATCTGGGTACGCAATACACGACATCATGTCACATTATGCAGACTAGAATCGTCTTTTTAAATCTCAAATGGCGCAGGTTTTCCTTGCTTCGGCAAATCTGTATCCGAAGTCTGATAAGAGGCTTCCAGGTTAGCAGACTTTCCAATTTCATATCGAATAGGCAGTAGGAATTCCTTGGACTGTTTGACAAAAAGGTTTTGTTAGGTAGACAGTGGTTAGTCACCTTCGTTTCGTCGCTTGCTCTTCACCTAAAATAGGGAGCTGATAGGGATACAGGGAGTAGAAGTCTGTCGAGCTGAAATGTAAAAGTAAACTATGAATAGATGTCCAAAATAAATCTTTATAACCCCCGACGCAAAAACGACGGGGTGTTATAAGTTTGACGTGTCTGTGTGTGTGTGTGTGTGTGTGGGTGTGTGGGTGTGTGTCTGTGGCATCGTAGCGCCCGAACGGATCAACCAATATGGTTTTTTTTTTGTTTGAAAGGTGAATTAGTCGGGAGTGTTCTCAGCTATGTTTGATAAAAATAAGTCCAAAATGGCCGCAGCCACAAAAAGGTGGATTACTTATCTATTCTATCAAATGAAAGAGCTTGACTAGTAGAATACTACACTATGATAAATTAAAAATCCAAGATGACCGCCACCAAAAAATGGCGAATTAACGAATTATTTTCTATTTAACTTTTAGTACCTACATTGTGTCAAGGGTTTAATTTTTTTAATTTAATTTTACTTGTTTAAAAGTTTGTAAACGTACAAATAAATAAAATTGAAGTGTATATTTGTAATTTCAAATAACAGATTTTTACTGAATGCATATGAAAATATATAGGCGGTACTTATAACAAACAGTTTTTTTATTTTTTTTCTCTGTCCGTCTCTTTGTTTCAGTTAATCTCCGAAACGGCTGCACCGATTTTGACGGGACATTTACTTGCTAATCATATTAAGGTTCGACTTTTTGGTACGGTTGGGTAGTCTGGTATAGGTTTCGTGCAAAAAAATAGATTTGTTAACAAAAGCAGATTAAAATAGGGGGATGTAATATTGTTAAGTTCGCGAGCAATGGCTAGTTTAAAATTAATATCATCTTGGAGCTTGGAGCACAAACATAAAAATTATTGTATTGTTCAAACCTCCAAGATGATATTATATGCACAATAACAAAGAAAACAATAATAAATAGTTTAAATTCTTTGGTCCTTCGTGGGACAGATACTTCTAAGTCATTGAAATCCATTCTATGTATTTTGCTTAATTCCTGAACCCTAATGATGATATTGGAATTTACCAAAAATCCCAAGATCCCAATTTTTCCACCCATCAAATAGAAAGTAACCCAAAAAGCCTAGAAGCTGTCACCTGTAGCCGGGGATCAAAACACCAAATAGACACTCACACTATTTACCAACGCTGTATTACCTTTTCCGCAAACACCTAGAACAAACTATATACCTATATACACATCCCTAACGATCCGTAACGATGACAAGAAGTAAGAAATGAGATAAATTGTGACGTACATAAGGTAATATATAAGGACTGCAGCCGTAAGAATACAGTTATTAGGAGATATCGCAGTATATACATCGGACTACCTGAGTGCGCGAGCTACCTGACGAATAGACATTTTAATTAGTAACAATTAATATTGGATTTATATTTTGGTAAGGATGCACATGTTAAATGAGAATTTTTATTTAAATAAAATATAGTTTTAATAAATCTGTGGAGTAATATGTTATTGATCTAGCTTTTTTTCGTGACTTCGCCCACGAAATTATGCCACTGGAACGAATTGCCAGGATAGAGTCGGTGTGTCTCCAAGTCCTAGGCTGCCTATAACTATGCAAAACTTCATTACTATTGGTTTATTGGTTCAGGTTAAAAACGGTAGGGACAGCCATACAGACCGAGTTTTGCGGTTAAAAGCGTTTGCCCATTATTTCCTCCAGGGACCCATCTAAAACTTTATATTTTTTATTTCACCCAAATTGGGTTCTTTCCTAAATTATCGTCAGAGCTTAATATGTAGAAACTCATACAAAATTTAAAATGTTTTTTTTTAAATCGTGGAATCGAACCCGCGACATCTTGGAAACTGCAAATCTCAGTCAGTGCGCGTTGATCAAACCTGCACCGACCAGTGATATCTCTAATTATGTGAATTATGTCTTTAGAGAGTGATATCATAAATAAATGCAGTCTAAAAATACCTAATTCCTGTACAAACATTAATCTCTTTTATTTCATTTGGTCTAATGTTGCCAACTTTTTTTTATAAAATACCATCATGTCTTTGCGGCCACAAATCAAACGTAATAAGTTGTACTTAGTACATTTTTATTGTTGTAAATTCGAGATTAATGAGAAAATAATGTCAAATAAATAATTTAAAACTATTCCATCAAATAAATAACTAATTAGTTTATCTTACAACTGGCGTTGATTAATTAAAATGCGTAATTCAAACAATTTACATATTGTTAGTTTATTGAGCTCAGTTGACCGCTGCGCTGTACAGTTCTTTCGCATAACCCTATCGCTATTTGTTTGGGGTCCGCACATCATATTCCTTTCAATTCTTTTTCTCTTTTCTTTTACTCGTCATCGCAGTATTCTTGTCACCTCCCTTCTGGCTACATCATATTACACACATCCCATAAGACATAAAGAAAAGTGAAAGTAATATATTTTTTCCTCCTCATCCATTATTTTCTGATTAATATCATAGCGTGATCCAGAATACTTATATCATTTCAACGCGACTGGTCGAGCTCCATTTCCTCGGCGCTTTTCTTGTCGCCACTGTTGATTCTCGTCTTCAAGACTTGCCGTGGATAAGGCCACATATCTTTCTTTGGTATTCCCCTACTCTCAATCGTCACTTCTTTGATTCAGTTCAAACAAAAGATAATTTATAATTGGAATCAAGGTAGCAATACGCTACTGTTTGCGTCTTATCAAGTGACGCGAACACCCTAAGCCATTGCATTAAAATGCATGATGCAGATGACAACAGAAATGTTTGATGTCTGGTGCTATAATTAGTCAAACTATACGTATTTTGTTTGCAGACGCAACAATGTGCAAGACTACTACAAAAGAGGTCGGAGTGGTGGAGACAGGGAAAAAGAAGCTGTACTCAGCTTCTGTTGAAGAGGCTTTGTCTATGACTGGTAAGTACAGGCCATCACTTATAGTCTATGGATCATAGGTCCTGAGTGAAATGAGACGATGGTAGGTAGAAGAGATGAAGAAGTTGGTGCCTCCTTGAGGATATTTTATACTTGCATGGGTAGGTAAAGGGGCCGCGAACTTTTAAAATGACCTTATTTCACAATTTTTGTTATTGTACCCAAGCACAGGTCAGAGGATAACTATAACCGCAGAGAATTGACATGTTTGGAGAATTCAAATTCCAAAGTCTTCTCTCAAGAGGACGTAAGATTGTCTTGAAAAGCGAAACCTAAAATAAATAAATAAATTATCTCTCAAACATTCCATTAATTTACACCTCAGGTTTCGGCAAGTATAACTTCGGTCTCCTGGTGGTATGCAGTTGGACCCTACAGGCGATGGGCATGGACATGTTCGGCACCAGCTTCGTGGTGGCTGCAGCCGTCTGTGACCTGGAACTCACACTGCAACAAAGGGCGCTGCTTACTGCCATGCCTCTTCTTGGTAAGTATCCTGTGGCGTGTATTTGTAGTCTTCCCGAATCTAGTATGATGGTTTGTGACTGCTTTTCTTCATTCAATATATACCTGGTCCTAAGAGTCGGTCGCCAGCCTGTAAGGCCGCGTTCCCATTATGTCGTGACGATTAATTTATAGTTTGATTTTAGTTGGCAAATATCGTGGACGACAGTAATCGCGTCGTCCTTTATGTGAACATTTAAATACACAAGCCATGAAACTTAAAACTACACGATTATATTATCTGTCGTCACGACAAAGTGGGAACATCGCGTCGCCTAACTGTCCACATACACAAAAACCTCTCGAATCAATCGCCATTCACCTCGATTTTCGGCAAATCTTCTAGCTGCTACTATGCCGATTCATTTCTTATTGCTTGACTCTTCGAAAACCTCCTAGTGATATTGGTATTGTTCTCTGTCTCTCCCTTTAGCAGTTTCAGATAATTTTGTTCCCAATAAGCCCTTCTTATCAAGTTTCACTTTATTCCAGGCGTTGTAGCAGGGGCTCAGCTATGGGGCTACGTCTCTGACACGAAGGGACGGAGACTGACCCTGGTGCTGTCCATGTCAGTTGGCTTCGTGTTTGCTGCACTCAGCAGCTTCGCCCCGAACTGGCAGACCATGGCTATCCTCAAATTGATCTCTTCTACGTTGTAAGTCATACCTTTGATTTTATTTTGCCAGACATGGAAGAGGATCCGGTGCCAGAAAGAATTTAAACGGTACAAAACAAAAACTTTCGACCAAAATGTCTCATTTCGAGGTTTTTGGTGTCAGTCTAGTTGATCGGAAACATAGACCAGCTTTTCCCAACTATGTTGGTTCCAGTCGTACTAATTTTAACTATATTGGGACATAAACCGTGCCCTCTGCTGTAAACTTTTCTAAGAAATTGAGAAAAAGATAAGAGACCAGAATGATTGGGAGATGACACCATTATAATAATTATGTAAATAGAACCTGAAATGCCATGCTTGTGCTTCTCAAATATTGTTCGCGTTTTTTCCCACGTTATCTCGAAATTTCATGAAAGTAATGGAAATGTACCAATCTTTCTTATTTTAATGTTTGAGGCTGACAATAGACGCGACGCACGATGGAGGCTTTTAGTCGCATGTATTGGTCCATAATGGCGAATTAACGCATGATGTCTAAACACACATTATGCTGATAGTAAGTAGTATTTTTATGAAAACCTAGGTGCAACTAAACAATTTATTTCTGAAAAGATTGTATCTCATTAACCCGGTCATAAATTAATCTGGAACTCATAACTAAGAAAAATCCTTTACATGTGATTTTACGTCAGGGCAAAATCGCAGACGGCTACAAAAATAGAAATACTATGTGGAGCCAAAATTAAGCAAATATGACGTCACGCCTCTCACGATAGTGACAATCTACGTCATGGAAGTAGCGGCGATGTTATCGTACCTATTATGCAAACTTTTCCGAGTCAGTGTTTACTTTGAGATAACAAACCCCCTGGCGAGACAAAGACAAGATAACCACTAAGCACACATACAGTTCTATATTAAGAACGTCAGTAATAAACTGAAAGTAACTTGTAAACAAAATGGCGTGATTTCTGTTTACTTTTTTGCTTCGTGCATATATAAAGAAAACTGACCTACCGAAACAGAGGTGAATATTGATCGTGTTGGTGCATGTGCTGCAAATTAGCACGAAATGCAATGTTTGCTCTTTCCTTCGAATATATTCATACGGCTATAATATAACTACATAAGATACTCTAGCAAGTAGTAGTACTGTAGAATCAAATTCTAATAACTCAGCAGACTGATGTGTTGCTGGGGAGTTTGTTGCGTCCCAGCTAAGACACTATGGAAGTGTTAAAGTGAGGGACTTTTCGGAGACTGTCGTAACTAATTGCTACAGTTACCGAGGCACTTTTGAATAGCCAAGGAGTTGGTTAGTCAAAAACCAGTAAACGAAGCTACAGTCCCTTGGTAGCAAACAAGCCGATAGCATCAACTCAACAAATTATAACATTGGTCCTTTGCCCCACAGCACTTCAGCCAGCAACTCGGGCGCTTACACGTTGCTGGGAGAGAGCTGCTCGGCTCGTGCCCGTGGACGTGCCATGCTACTGTGCACGTGCGCACTAATGTGTTCGCAGGCTACTGTTGCAGGTATGTAGTGTTTACTGTGGAATTAGCACTGCATACACCTAAATTCTTATTTGGGTGTTTGCAGTAGCTTGGTTGCATACTGTCTCCTTGGTGTCGTCATATTTGTTGTAGCTTGTCGGATTGATAGCCAACTGAGTCAACATCTGATAATAGCAGTTAACATTTTTACCTCTCATAATAACTTTTTGAACTACCTATCCACATAATTATCTTCATTCTTTAAGGATTTTCAAATACTTCTTAAAATATAGTTATCAGATTGATTATGTTCAACCTAAATGAATAATAAATTACATAAAATGAAAAATAAATCAGATATCTAGCCCAGTGCTTGCCCACTGCTGGGCAAATTAATCTTCTGTAACAGAGAAGGTATAAGCATGATCGCCAAGGTTGTTGAATTGCTTAGTCTGTGATTTAAGAATTATATTAAGGCGCTTAGACGAGCTGAATTAGCAACTCTATTTGTGGTGGTTCAAACTTCGTTTGAAATGCTGTTAGAATAAAGTTCTAATCAGCTTGCACTACAAAGTGGTTGTTACGTCAGCCACTGCGGGCCAAATAGCGCGAAATGAGTGGTTTCGATCGATTTACAAAAAAACTATTGATTGGATTAAAAAACTAAAACAGTATCCTGCTAGTATTTTGCTTATAGAATTATTTGCCAAAAAATCAGAATGATCGCATGCTATGTTTTTTATTGTTTGAAAGATATTTTTAGAGGTAAGTTCGTGATTTCTTTTTATCGAGCCAAATTAATTGTATTATGTTTTCAAAACAGTATCATGCTAGCATATATCCTGAAGAATATCATATATTTTTCTGGTCTTGTTTATAGCAGTGAATCATATACTTTTAGTAATTATAAAACTCGCGTTTAGCGCGTGTAATCGCCTTAACTTTAAGTCCAGGTTTCCTCACGACGTTTTCCTAAAACGATCATAAACAATAGAAAATTTGTGTCTGCTTGCAGTATTTGCCTACCCCATCCTCCCTATGAAGTTCGCCTACCACATCGACTTCCTGGGCATCACCTACAGACCCTGGCGTCTTCTGGCACTCGTCATGTCCCTGCCATGTGCCATCACCGCGTGTCTGCTGCAACTGTTCTACGAGAGCCCCAAGTTCCTAGTTAGCCTTGGAAGGATGGATGAAGCTCTGCAAGTCCTGAAAAATATCTATGCTGCTAATACTGGCAATAAGGCTGATAGTTTTCCTGTAAGTAGAAAATAAAACATTATTGACATCATATTATTTTCCTACATTGTGTATTCAAAGAACGAAGTTCTATTTAATATGACATTGTAAAGTTGGCTATAAAACTGAAAAACGAAAGCCAAACATTGAACTCTCACTCAAGGGTGTCTAGAACACCTAATCGGTTATCAAACAAAAGACTGCCACACACTAATACAACTAATTTATTTGCAGTATGCAAATGTTATCTTTCAAATGTCTTCAAACTGAAGGAAGTCTTTCTGTGACTTCTAAAACTTTTGTTATCTAGTCGCTGACTTTGATTTAACGCAGTATCAATCTTGTTCCAGGTTCACAAGCTTCTGGATGACAATGAGAACCATTCCGAGGAAGCTAAGGTTTCTTTCCTCAAGTCGGTTTGGCAGCAGACAGTGCCTCTCTTTAAAGCACCGTTACTGAAGGAGACTCTCAGGCTGTTCTATCTGGTTGCCGTTATTTACATGACGTGAGTATTTCTAAAAAATAAAAACTTTTTTTGCAAAAAATAAAACCGACTTCAAAAAAAAAACAAAAAAGTGAAAAATAACTTTAGCTTCTGAAGTCGGTGACCTTTGTTTGATTGATTTAATTTTTTTGTCACCGACTTCAGAAGCTAAAGTTATTTTTCACTTTTTTGTTTTTTTTTTGAAGTCGGTTTTATTTTTTGCAAAAAAAGTTTTTATTTTTTACTTTTTAGTGATTCACATGTGCTTGATACACATGGAAAGTGCATACCGTTACAATTGCAACAAGCCCAAACACGACTAGGATACATTGTCTCATTATGGAGTTCCATGACTCTTGGCTTCATCATCAGATCTGATGGTAGAATGGTTCTTATCAAACGCAAATGCTTCACTTGTTGTAGAAAATACCAAAATCACTGTACGTTATCCTATAAAATTTGAAGAGTTCCCTCGATTTCGCCAAGATTCCATCATCAGATCCCGACTTGGTGGCTATGGGACCATTTGGAAAGTATACCCTTTCCAACAAAAAAAGAATTTTTCAAATCGGTTGGCAAGCGACAGAGTTATGCGCGAACAAACATAAAAAAAAAAAAAAAAAAAAAAAAAAAAATAGAAACATCCGAATTGAGAACCTCCTCCTTTTTTAGAAGTCGGTTAAAAATCATACTGAGTAATAATTACAGCGGTTTCCTTTTAGCGTCATTATGATATTCACAAAAACAATCGTAAACAGATTAACCATGAAACTATAATTTCTCATAATTGGATTCACAAAAAGAACTTTGACGTAAACGTATTGAAAGTCATATACTTATTTTATTTTTTGTAATGAAGATCCAAGGCCAATCCAGGCTACAGTAGCAGGCTAGGATCAGAACTTGTTGTGGGTCACCTTTTTTAGTGTGACTGTAATCCTAAACTCTCTCTTTGTCACTTTCTCGTCGACAAGTGGCGGAACCCTTGCTACTAAATAAACTTGAAATCAACAGTGCTGTAACATCTGTTTCTATTCTAGTGGCAGTGGCTTCATCCTCTGGTTGCCGTACATCATGAACAACCTGTTCTTCGTGCTGGAGGCTGGTGGTGGCGAGGGCATGAACCTCTGCGCTGTCATCAAGTACCCTTCCGCTGCCGCCTTCGCGACTGCTAATATGACTGTAAGTGTTTTAGTTTACTATACTGCTTTAATTCAATGTTGAATTTATTACACCTGTCCCTAATGTTTTTGTGTCCGTAACTGTAACTGACTCATCATCTGCCTAACCATTTCCAATGAGGGTCGGCTTCTAGTCCAACTGGATGCAGCTGAATACCAGTATTTTACATGAAGCGATTGCCTATCTGAGCTTCACAGCTCAGTAACTGGTAAACACGCTATCCCTTTATATATGGCTGGTTGTTAGATTTGTGACTAACCCTGACCGTTGAAATTAGAAATAAAACATTAAAATTCGTGTTATTATACTGTTTTCGCCTTTGCCAGGATGTGGAAATCTGCGACGATACAATCCAAAATACGACTCTCTTCTCCGCGATGACGTACGGTGCCATGGCGAGCTGTTCCAACGTGGTGCTGTCCCTCACGTGCGGCAGTCGCAAGCGCATGGCCATGATCTGCATCACAGCCATGTCAGCCATCGCCGCCATCTTGCTGAATGTGGTGGCTGTGCCACTGGCTGGAGGAATATTCTTCTTCTTCTTCCTGATGTGCGCGCTGTCTATGGGGCTATTGAGCGTATATTTTGTGGAGCTGTATCCTACTTCCTTAAGGTTTGTTCACATATTTATTAAAAAAGGCAATATATTGTCACAAACATTGTTACACAGCTCTTTTAAACAATATTGCTAATTATTTAGGTAGGTTGTCTGATCGATGTCATCAGCATTTGGCAATTTAAATTTGAAAACCGAGTTAAATTGTAATCCAATTATTGTATTAGCTATATTTTAATGCACTGTTCATAATACACTCATTTAATAATTTAAATATACTAAGTATCTAATGAAAATACCTCCGTGCATCGGAAAGCACGTTAAGCTGTTGGTCCCGGCTGTCATTTGTCCATCTTTGACAGTCGGTACAGGTAGTCAGTGGCCCAAAAAGTCTGACAACCAGTCGTACCAAGTGACATCGTATTACCCAGTACTAACTGGGTTGTGGAGGTCAGATAGGCGGTCGCCCCATGTAAAATACTGGTCTTCAGCTGCATCCGGTTAGACCGGAAGCCGACCCCAACATAGTTGGGAAAAGGCTAGGCAGATGATGAAGTACCTAATTAAAATAATTGTGATAGTAACAAGCATAATAAATTATATGAGCAACGCATTTACTTCAATAATGCTGCTATCGCATCTCTAAAAGGCACTTTAAATGTTCACCATAAATAAACTAATTAATGACTGCTAGCGATGCGTTCGAGGAATGGATCGAAAAACTGGATATATAAAATTGTAAGTAACAAAAAATATTGGACAATATTATCATCATAACTAGGAACTTAGGAAGTAGAGAGTGGTCGTTTTGGGGAACTTTCTGATGTAAATTTAAAAAAAGGGCAGATTCTTAGCGTAGTTGAATAAATTACATTTAATTTTGTTATCTAACCTTTTCACGTCAATTTTGTGTTCAAGACCTAAAAAGACCAGTTATTACCACCATACTATTACCACTGCTAGACATAGGTCGCTCCTAGCATTGGTCAAAAACTGGTCCCGCGAATCTTGCAAGTAATGGATTCCCTCAACATTCACCTGCAGATGAACAACACGTCTGGGAGGAGACTTGGCTGGGGTCCAGCAGGGGACGTCCCCAAGCAGTGACTTTCTATCTCCCTTAATTTAATTATAATTTTCTATTCCAGAGGGATGGTGTCCTGTCTGTCAGTGATGCTGGGTAGACTCAGTGCATTCCTAGGGGTCAACGCGATTGGTGCGTTGATATCGACCAGCTGTGAGGCAACTTTCTATGGCTGGTCACTGTTGTTGCTAAGTAAGTTACCTTTATTTAATCTTCATAGTATTTCAGCATTTCTCAAGTTTTAACTTGTGGATTTAAACTATAATGAATGATGGTTATTAATTACTAGATTACTTCGTGTTAAAGATGTTTTGTTTAGATGGCAAAAGAATATAAAACAGCAAAGTGATTTTCGCAATAATCTTGTATATGAAGATAAAAAAAAACGTTAAGAGTTTTTACACAATTCACAGGAGACGAACAGATTTTCTCTGATAATAACCTAAAGTCTTCAAATAATTTATTTCTATGATCTACAGTAATTAATACTTAGTATTCATTCACGTACTTAGTTTCAGACTGTTTTTAGATATTACATTATTAACAAAGCCTAAATGACCAATTCGTCTAATTCCATGAATAAAACTATCCAATTAGGTACAATATAATGCATTCTCGATATGAGAAGAAGCCTTTGCCCAGCAGTGGGACAGGAAAAGGCTGGTAACTATATTATATTATTATCATTATGTGACAACGAGTCTGAACTTGAGCAAAAAAAACGCACACTAGAGCTAAAATACTAATAATAGCTATATGAGTCACATAGTATTTGGTAACTCTTGGTTTACAGCATGTGCATATTAAAATATCTTATATTAATATTAAAACTAGCATAAAAAGAACTGAAAATAATACATATCGACTTTTTTCGCGCGCATCTATGATATACCAACTTCTGCAACCTTTCAATATGAAAAAGTGACTAAACATGTATTCACGTCTGATTATGAAGCAATATAAATAAAAAAATAAGTTACATAATTGATTACACCTCATAATATTTATTTTCTTTTTGTTTATCATTGATAACAATAACAGCATGCAATAAACCCCCCATGTTATATTAACTACGTGTGCTACACACACTACTACAAATAAGTCGATGAATGCAGTAACACTGGTTGTTGGCTGTTTAGTCTAATTTAAAAGTAAAATGCAAAAGGACCACAAAAAATTGGTCTTTTGGTGCTATGCTTTTTAACAAAAACTATAAAATATCTTCCAAATTTTGTATGTAGGATTAGGAACTTTTATGAGGTACCTACGCTTGGTTTTAGAGAGGCGAAGAATTTAAAATTTGAATAAAGCACAGAAAACTTGACTTAACTTATAAATGTATGATATTTATTAAAAACAAAGTTAATTAAATTCAATTCAGTAAAAAAATATTTTTGTAGGTACCTACTGGTTTTGGTGAGATTTAAGAATATACAAAAGCAGGGTGCACTTAGCTTTATTCATGAATATTTAATCATTAGATATGAACAAATTACTAATATCCGATAGGTAATTTTCAATTTCCGCATTCGAATGATTTGCTAAATTCAAGGCCTGAAGAATGAAAACAACGCATTACCTACACGTGTTTCCAGTTGCAAAATTTAATTTTAAAAAGATATATTTGTAAATTTTACGATTCAATTAAGCTAATATTATCAACAATGATCGATTTATTTTCAACTAGCACATCGCTCCCGACTTCGTCCGCGAAAATTGTGATAGCTCGGCTAATTTGCATGATATCAATATAATGTATAGCATAAGTTACTCGATAAAGATGTAGCTTTCTAATGGTGAAAGAATTTTTAAAATCGATTGAATGGTTCTTGAGTTAAATCGCAACAAACAAACAAAACATCAAATCTTTCCTCTTTTTAATATTAGTCTATTTTTATTTTCAGGTGCAATAGCAGTAGCATGGTTTCTGCCAAAAGACAAAGCTCCTAAGAAGTAAAAATTCATCTACTCCCTGGATCTACTGAAGACTGAACATATATTTACTCTTAATTGTACATAACGTATGAATGAGTGACTATCTTCTCTAGTGGTCGTAAGCGGTACCACTGGGTATAAAGCCTCTCCATCAAGAATTCCTCAGCCCGGAGTTCGAATTTTGTGCTGGTAATACGCTCGCCCCTTTGCGATATGTGGGTGCACTTTAGACACACCTCTGCCTACCCGTTCGGAGATTGCAGGCGTGATCTTTTGTTATGTTATGTGTATGGATGCGTCTGAGCGTTGTGTTACATGCTTCTGACTGACTGATAACTTTATTGTATGCATTTGTTTTTAGTCTGTTTTTTTCACAAAACAATAATATTTTACAATCGGTGTTGCCATAAACTATAACGTACGATAATATAGTGAATGAGAATAAATCAAGGAATTAATATTATCTACATATATTATTCTTGAACTAATCTGTAATCAGTTATTCCCTCATGTTTTTTCAAAAGATTTATACAGGTTGATTTTTTTTAACAACTCTTAAAAACGCATACATTTATTTTTGTTACAAAAATTGATAATTTTAATAAATTAGGATGAAATCATTCATCGTGTAAATAAGTCATTTCTAATAGAAGTGTACCTGATAGGGCCATTGTCTAATGACTAAAAAGACTAATGTTTTAAGTATTATAGGTAAGTTAAATAAACTTATTTTTTATTATTATAAAAGGTACCTAATTTTAATAGATATGTGTTGATCGTTGATAAGAATATTGTAATAAATGTACATAATTCATATTAAAATGTCGTATTCTTTATTTCCTATAAAATAATGAAAAAAATAATTAAAATAATGTTAGTAAAAATGCTGAAATTAATGCACGCGTTCAAATCATTTTTTTTTATATTTCAGGGCTGATAACCCAGCCCTGAAATATAAAAAAAATGATTTTCCGAATAATGCTTTATTCATCATTATTATCTCTCTTTTTAAAACGGCTTCCAGTCTAACTAGATGCAGCTAAATGCCATTATTTTACTGAAAAGACTGCCTATCTGACCTCCACCACCCAGTTAGTCTTGGGTAATACGATACCCCTAGGTAAGACTGGTTGTCAGACTTTTGGGCCACCTGTAACGTATAAATGACGGCCAGAACCAACAGCTTAATGTGCTTTCTGAGACACGGAGGAAACACGGTATGTATGGAGTGGTCACCCATCTACGGACCAAGCACAAGCGCGGCTTAACCTGAAGAATCGTTTGTATTTAGCCACGAGTCTCCACATGCCTTAACACATTCCATAGAGCGGCTTATTAAATGGACATATTTTTAAAACACGTCAATGATGTGTATCTTTATTGGTAGGTGTATTTATCTAGGATAAAACTATCTTTATCTATTATTTATTTTTCAGCCTTTAGACTTTTATCTAAGTAAAATGTGAAAAAACTTTTTAGAAGTGAAAACTTCTTAAGGCGCGTTGATCTCTTTTTGGGTGAACAAACATTACGGAACTCGCTTGACCGCCACGTTCGCTTTTCGTAGCACTCGTAGCCGATCCGCTACGGCGTAGCACTGCAGGCGTGCGCGGGTTGTGCACACGTGACTAGGGCGGGGCCTGAGAGGGGAGGAGGCGGGTGGAGCGAGAGAAAGGGGGGGAAATGAACACATACATTATAAAAAAATCCACACACCGCTCGACCATACAATTCACAAGTTACTTAGTTTTCGCTTCTATCGGCAGCCCCCAAAACTACTACCCTACGACTACCACGCATGTTTTTTTTTTACAGCTTACAGCTAGGTATGAAGCTCTAAAGGACGATGAACAAAAGTGTATGGAGCTTGGTCCAAATGTCCACCACTAACGAGACGATATGTAATAAAGTAGTCCACAAAGTACCTACTGAGCCATTATAACCAAACTGCATTAAAAAATATGCTGTCAGTAAAAAGTTATAACTGAATTAAAGTCATATTTATTAATCTTTTTATGCGAAAAATATCGTTAATATTATTCTGACCATCGCACCTTTTGAACTAATCTATACGCATGTTACGATTCAATTAGGGAACTCATATTTAAGGAGAATGGGCTTCGAAGTATAGCCATCTGCCCCAAGGTCCTGTAGCCATAAGATATCATAATTGAAAACAGCTTTTTAAGGAGAACCTTGCTACTAACCCCACAATCTTGGCAATTCGCAGTCTGTTCAGAGTTATTGAGCTAAATAGGTAACTAGTTGGACTACGAAGTTACGATTGTCGTGGCAACCAATTAAGGTTTTCTGGGTTACCAAAGTAATAAAATATAATCAATTTCATAGAGCTTTTGTATGAAGAACCTTTGCCAGTAACACGACCTTCAGCAATTCGTTGTCCGTTAGGTGTTATTCATCTAAATAGGTAACTAATTGAGCACCGAAGTTAAGATTTTCTGGGAGACCAATAGAAATAACATATGTATATCATTGGAGAGGGTTTTTCAATGACAACTTTTGCTAATGACATAACTTACACTAATTAGCAGACCATTCAGAGTTATTGAACTAAATAGCTGACCATTTGGATACGGAAGTTAAGACTTTATTTGCCATCAATTAAGATTTTCTTGGCATCATTAGATAGTTTTTTAAAGAACCCTTTTGCCTCTTACACGATTTTCGCTAACTCGTGTTCTGTACGGAGTTATTGACCTAAGTAGTAGACTACTTGATCACTAATGTTAAGATTTTCTGGGAAACCAATAGCAATAAGATATATACCATTAGATAGAGCTTTTTAAGTAAAACCTTTGCCATTTAACGACTTCCGCCCATTTGCATTCCGTTGAGAGTTATTGACCTGAATAGGTGACTACTTGGACACCAAAATTAATATTTTATTTACAAACAATTAAGAGTTTATGGGCCCCTCATAGCCATAGTATTTACACTATTAGATAGAGCTGTTTAAAGACAACTTTTGCTACTAGCACCACTTTTGCTAATTCGTAGTCTATTAGAATTATTGACCTAAATGTGTGTCTAATTGGGCACTGAAGTCAACAACTTCTGAGTAACCATAACAATAAGATATACACCATTGGAGAGAGCTTTTCTGTAGGAAGTTTTGCTACTAACATAACTTTTGCTAATTCGTAGTCTGTTAGGTTTTATTGATCTAGCTAGATAGCTAATTGGGCACCAAACTCCTCTCTAAATCTGAATCGGGAGATGGCGCCGTAATAAAAAATGTTCTTCTTAAAGAGATCTGTTCGTTAGTACATATCTCAACGCTATATCTAGAAAAGTAAAACTTGTCGAGGTTTCAAAAGTCCTTGAATATGTTCAGCGGTTCCCGGTTCTTCAGAAACTGTTGAAGTAAAAATACACAACATAATACACATAATTCCTTTTTCGTAACAACTTGCATTGTCACAAAAAAGCAACCACTCATGCAAAATAGAGATTGTAAACTCTTGAAAGATTGTCAAACGAACATACTGCTTACAATATGACGCATTAATTTTCGGTAGATTATAATCTAACGAAGTGAAACCGTAACATTGTGAAATGTATGCGACGGAAGTCAACTCGCGCGGTGTGGAGGGGGAGGGGATGGGACATCCCCTTGGCATGGTACCACTCTCATGAAAAGATAATGCACTATTCCTGAGAAATACCGATTAATATAACCTAACCTCAAAACACTTTATATTCGACACTTTATTAGTTTCGAATTGCATACATTATAAAGTGTCGAATATGTATACACATACGCAGGGTTTAAAGGAACCTAACTAACCTACCGTCGTCGGGGTACCCCAAGTCCCGATTATGGGGGCAGAGATACTTCCGTCGCATGCATTTCACAATATTACGGTTTCACTTCTATAGATTACAATATATCTACCGAAAAATAAAGCGTTATACTCGTATTGTCAAATGAACACACTGTTTATGTTCGTTTGACAATCTTTCGAGAGTTTACAATTTCGCTAGATAGATTACAATCTAAGGGATTTTACAATTTTACGGTGACATTTACACCCTTTTTAGATAGCGGGAGTCAACCTGCGTGCCTACCCGGTTGACCCGCTGCGCTGTGCTGCAAATAAATATTCTTGATTCTCGTAAAATGAACATTGGCCATTAATGGATAAGATTAAATTATTATTTAATAGCAGATAACGTTGTCCTGATAGCAAATATTTTTATCGACAGATATGGCAATGTCACGAACAATGTAAAAAATATGACATCACTATTTTCTGGCACCCTTTAAAAAACTGGTAGCAACTCGTGTTCGTTGACTGCTGTATTGCTTTATGAACTTCAACCTTATTCTTTTGGGACACATTTTTATAAAAATTTCTCGCTTTCCGGCTCTAGGGACTAATTTTCTCAAACCATATTGTCTAAAACTTCTGGAGTGGCGACCGCAAACCGGAAAACGATGCGTTGGAAGTCCTCCCACTAGGTGGAACGATGACCTGATGAAGGTTGCGGGAATCCATCGGATGCGAGTCGCACGGGACCGGTCAATGTAGCGATATTTGCGGAAGGTCTATGTCCAGCAGTGGACGTCTTTCGGCTGAAATGATGATGAATGATGAAGAACAAAAACTGAAATTTCCCTCTTTCATTTGAAATTCCACAAGACAGGTTAGCTAAAAAAAAACAGCGGCCTTCCATTTTTGGAGATAGCATTCGCCATATTGACTTTATTCCCATATTTATTTTTTTTAGCGATAACAGTTCTGGTGACAAAGGCTACATTAACATTAGCTATTGGCCACATTTTCTGTATTCGACGTATAATTTCCGCGTGAGAAAGAGATATTGCTATACAGGACGTCTAGCGTCTAGCATCATAATGAATCTATTGACCCCTTGTTCATCTAAATTGGCTCAGTAGTTTAGGCGCCACGATGGAA
Source organism: Xestia ashworthii (assembly GCA_950022955.1). Lineage (NCBI taxonomy): Eukaryota > Metazoa > Arthropoda > Insecta > Lepidoptera > Noctuidae > Xestia > Xestia ashworthii. Next base: position 22,391,543 of record OX465556.1, on the reverse strand, counting down.
CACAAAAATGTTACAAAAACAACGCAATAAAACATAACCTTTTAAATCATAATCCTTGGCTTTGTCGTGCAACTGTCGTGGTTCGTACCGACACATGATGTTTTCTTAAAAAAAGTGCACTGCGTACAATATTTTCACCGAGTTCATAAAAATAATTACGCGAAATCAATAATTGAACAAGAAATCGAACATCAATGTGCGCGCCACCGGAGGCCTTGGTTTTAATTCAGAGTTTCTGTGTGAAGTCTCTAAATAGGAGTCGATATGTGGCGAATTACCTCTCTGATGCTAAATATTGGCCATATGAAACGTTCTGTACAGGTTACAATGTAATTTTTTTTAGCCCGGAGAGCCAGGCTCGCCACCACATGGAGACTCAAACATAACTGGCACAATTTGAGAGACTATAGATACATCGACGTCTATCCCTTCTGAGATAACAGGCGTGAGGGTCTGTTGAATTACTATTTTATGCTTGTGAACTCAAAACCATGTTTTGTCTGTGCTAAGGTCAGTCCTATCCCTTTCCTTACTCGTAGCATTGCGATTTTACAAGACATGAGCTGCATACGAAAACAAATGCCACTCACAGTTTCTACCTAGATTTGAGTGCGGCTCTTTTAGTAAACTGATCCCACACATGCGGATCCCGCGGGGTCATCGACCTAAAGAATTATGGTTCAGGAATTTAGGATATAATATTTATAAAACATCTTTTCATTGAGTATCTTGTAGAATTTTCTTTAATTTTACGAAAACTGTAAAAGGGGCCGATACTAAGACTTCATCATAGACTTTAAAAAATGTGAGGCAATAGATAACCGGGCAAGAATATAGATCTCTGAAATACTTAATTAGGTAAATAAGTAAATTTGTAGATAATTTCGCAAATTAGCAGTGTATCGTATCGGAACATGGCGATTATCTACGTATTACTATCAATAATAACTACGTTCGTTTTTAATCTTAATATGACTCGCCTTGCGTGTACACGTAAGGATATATTCTAAGAATATATTTATTCAGTAAATTAGTAATTAATGGTCGAAAACGCGTGTTTATTACATAAATCGAATAATATTTTGTATTTTTAAGTAATTTTTAAAATTATTAAAAAGTGGAAAGTTAAGATGGCAGACAGAAGCGCCTCTTATGAGAAGCTGCACTTCGAGGCGGCTATTGACAAAGCAGGTATGTGTGCTAAATTTTTCAATTAAATGTTCCATTAGTTTTCGTTAAAGTTTGTAGACTAAGGCTGAGGCTACATTAGGCCGCGACGCGACCTGCGACACATGAGCGATTAAAACAAGTAAATGAATGCTCACGTATATGGCTACACTGTACATCAAATATTACTAGCGATCTTTGATTTCTTTATGCGATCGGAACAACATTACTGTAATCACGGCATCGGCTACACCAACATAGCGAAATTGAAGCGAATTCATTAGAAAATACGCCGGAATCTCGCTTGTAATGTAGCCATACCATGTTCTTCTCGTTTCGCTCTTCCAGTCGCATCGCAAATCGCTGCCTAGTGTAGCCTTAGCCTAAATATCCGAGAGAATTGCTCTATTGCAAAATTCCGAACGATAGCAATCGATGATCTACCCTCTTTCTTAATTTATGACAAAACGAGGTGCAATAACATCTTTATGTGTTGGTAGTAAGTTTCTCGTTTTTTCAGGAACTTTTTTAGTTTTACATTACTATTATTTTCATTTACGTTTGTAAAGAAAAAACGATGGTTTCGTTTCAGATTCTTTTGAGCATAAAAATGAAATACTATAATACCTCCCATGAAAGTGATCTGCCAAGAAAATTATATGAACTCTTCATAAACTCTTTTTCTTAAAAAATCGAATTGGGCTGAATATCAAGACTTTTTGAACGCCTAATTTACATAGGGTAGTGCCTGAAAACACCTCCTTTTAACTTAGGAGAAGAAATGGTGGAAACAAACTCCCCAACCACACAATAACCAAACCCGAATACTTCAAGATATCTTGTATGCCTCCAGGGGCGTGCTACCGCTATATTACCCGTATCAATGGGCTCCTGCCCCCGAGTAGCGAGGGCCCCTGATGAGAAAAAAAGTCACAAAATCCTCCCACATCAACCTCAAATATTCTTCATGATAAAATGAAAATATAACATATCACGGTCCAGAAAGCTCCAATTGTCAGGATGCTATTTGCTTTGCAAAAGTCATAAATTTGTTTGACATTATTGATTTTCTCCTATTGTAATAAAGTTGATACTGAGACCTACTAGGACTAGCCACTATCTCTAACTCATATAACGTATTCTTAAAACAAGCTCTTGCTTACGTTCCAGGTTTTGGACTATACAGCTACATAATGACCAGCCTGGCGGGTGTGTGCATCATCTCGTTCGTCTGCATTGTGTACGCCAGCACCATCATAGTGCCCACCAGCGCCTGTGAGCTGGAGACCACGGCCAGCCAACAGGGGCTACTGGCCGCAGGACCTGTAATAGGTAAATTGGCTGAAAGGACTGCCACTACTCCTTAGTGAATGTTGAATCTCTGGTACCGGTAAACAGGTAATCTATGCAACAACTCAGTCTATTGACGTAGCGTTGTAAGGCCTCCCACTAGGTGGACCGATGACCTGTTGAAGGCTGCGGGAATACGCTGGATGCGAGTCGCACGGGAGCGGTCAATGTGGCGACACTTGGGGGAGGCCAATGTCCAGCAGTGGAAGTCTTTCGGCTGAAATGATGATGATGATAAAATCAGTCTTTCGCAGTCCGCTGCTAGATTATACCTCTCCTTTTTTTTTTTTTTTTTAGGATGGGAAATCATCAAATGACTTCTCCCACTCTGGGCGGAGCGGGAGGGAGTGTCAGACTTTTACTGACTAAAACCCATCCATGTTCCTTCCTCGCCCTTTATGTTCCGGGGCCGCGGTATCTCTTTCGAACAGTCCCGCAACCCCGGCAGGCTTCGGCCCTTGCGGGCCCCTCTCTTCTGCTGACATCTCTTTGAGGCGCGCGTGGAACACGAACGCGCTGTCGACACGGCCTGTCGTCACTAGACGGACGGATGGCTAGCTAGCCCATAGCTAACCGTCCACAGGCCCGCATCTACGGTGGCCGGTAGCCACCACGTGGCCCCCGACGCCCGGTGCGTCTCCCGCGGCGGCCGGAAAGAGAGGCTCTCTCCCTCTCTCGTTCCGCCACCTCCTTCGCCAGCATGACTGCTTCGCAGAAGGAGGTGACGGCTTCCCATTCCGTCTCGCTCCGGACCATGGATTGAACCAGGGCCGGACGCGAGAGGTCGCCGCCGCCGATCGCCGCTACGAGGACACGGCGGTGCTCCGCCCACGCAGGGCAGTCTTCCACCGTGTGCTCCACCGTGTCCTCCGGTCGATCCTCACAGTGGAAACACCCGGGCGTTTCCTCCCGCCCGATTCGGTGCAGGTACCTCCCGAAACATCCGTGTCCGGTGAGGACCTGCGTCAGGCGGAAGGTGAGGACGCCGTGGCGCCTCTCCAGCCACTCCTCAAAGAGGGGACTTACCGCCACGATCGTGGCGTGCCCTGCACGGGGTTGCGCCAGTCGCTCTCTCCATGTCGCCATGAGATCGCGCCGGAGGTCTGTCCGCTGAACGGCGATTTGCCGCGGCAGCGGATTTTCCCCCCGGCGTAGTGCCTCCGCGCGCCATTCGTGTAGGCGCGCGAGGACTATCGCCTCCAGATCCCATGGCGGCAATCCGGCAAGCAGGCCCGCCGCCTCGCGGGAGATCGTGCGGTACCCACGGACCATTTTTACGGCCACCACTTTCTGGGGCGCGTTCAGGTAATGGGCGGCTCGCCGCCTCAAGGAACGCGCCCACACTGGGGCCCCGTAAAAGGCCATGGACCGCACGGCCCCCGCATAGAGCCTGCGGCAGGAGGCGTTTGGCCCCCCAAGGTTGGGCAGGAGCCGCCTGAAGGCACCTCCGGTCCGTTCCAGCCTGGGGGCCAAACGTCGGAAGTGCTCCGCGAAGTTCCACCGGCTGTCGAGGACGAGTCCTAGGTACTTCAATGTCGACTCGACGCCGAAAAACCCCGAAACCCCTCCTACCGTCAGTGTGGATCCCGACGGTGGCGCATTCCGAGGCCCATGAAAGCACATGGCCTCGGACTTGTGCAGCGCCACCTCGAGACCCAGTTGCCGGATCCTCTCAGCGACTATCGCAACCCCGCGTGTCATAGCTTCGGCCGCCGCCTCGTGCGACCTCCCCTGTGCCAGCACCAGGGTGTCGACTGCGTAGCAAACGACGCTGACACCACTAGGGAGGTCCGCGCGCAGCACCCAGTCGTAACCGATGTTCCACAGGGGCGGTCCCAGAACCGATCCCTGTGGGACACCGCACGACATCTCTCGCCGGTTCCAATCTCCGCAGCGACTGGGGTAGCCCAAGTAGCACAGAAACGCTGTATATCAGCTGAATCACTGTCTACCATAGAATCTTAAGCTGTACAAGCCTGCTGAACAAGAGCGTTAGAGGCGCTGTTTCAGCTGATATAACTCCGATTTGGGCACAAATTAAACAGCTAATAGTTCAATTACTGTACTAATTGCGTTATATTAGCATTATTTAAGCATTTATAATGGTAACAGTCACCCCAAGAGCTGAACATTGGCTGATTATTAGAGTGGGTGTTACCTATTATGCAGCACAATGGCTGAATTATTAGATGTGAGTTACCTGTTAGTCAGCACAAACTACAGACGTGGATCTTTTTAATTCTTCGGCTGTTGAAAATTGACAAGTGTCAAATTTTTATTTAATACTTTGGTGTTGTATTTGTGCGCCAACCATTTTGTGACCAGTGTTTGTGATAAAATATTAGTTTTCGGTAAGTAAATCCTTGATTTTTTTCTTTAACATGCATGAAATTTGATTGGGAAAGCAAGTTTATTGTCAAATATCGTATGATTATAGGCGAAAATTTTCACGCGCACTCAAAATTTGACTGTTTAGGTGAAAATTATAGAATAAAATAAAATGATAATACAAAAAAAAACCTAGAAATCTCTTTTTATATGACATGTAATTTGACTATATGCTGTTTACTTATAAATAGTTGGTATCCTTTTCAAATCTAGTTGTTATTTTCGTTAAATAAACAAAAATAAATTGTTAGTATTATAATAAATACTTAGGTTAAAACAAGAAAAATGGCGAACACCCAATGTGCACCGCATTAATCACAATTAAACTCTATGTGCTGTATATGAATTCACACGTGGTACATAAATCCGTAACAAGCTGACACGAGTAGTTTTTGTGTCGAACAAGTCAGCCACAGATCCATGTAAAGCTTAAATAGTGGGTAACACGTACGGCACACGTATTGGCTTTTAGGGATCGGTGGAAATAGCATAAATCCTCACTAACAATGCAAATGCAGTTTCTGTGTCTATCCGTTTATCTCATCCGATCAGTTGTCATCATAAATTTATAGATATGTACTTAATATAAAAAAAAATCACTATCAGAGTACAAATTATGAAACACTAGCTTCTGCCCGCGGCTCGAGTGCACATTGTACATTTTCGGATACGGAACCCTGACGTTCTAAAACTCGATTCACCCTTGGACAGTTGTTCACAAAACTTTTAGTGTGTTCAGGGTTCCCTATATCATCTGTATTGCTGTTTAGAATTTTCAAGTATTCCGCATTTATTTTTCGGCGAATCCCGCCAGTTCTTCGTTTAGATTTCCACATTTCTAAATACCATTATATCGCAATGATGGCGGCGCGGCGTTCAACTGACAAGATATTACGCACTAGGCGCTAATAATAGTCCTTCAGGATCTTATTTAACAACATCAGTAGTAGAATTGCCTATGCTAGTACAAGTATTCCGCTCCAAGCAGGATCAAAGGTCACATATGATCTAATTTATAGCAGTTTGCTGTAACTTAGCATCATATAAATTCACCTATAGTGATCATGTGGGCTAGATAAATGCTATTATAAGATTGCATGTAGCAAGCTGCTTAACACTAAAAAAGTTCAACTATGTTCAGCAAGACGCAATATATCTTTGTTAATTGAAGTCACAGAATAACTTATTACATTAAAGCAGTTCACATGTTCTTTTTTAAAATGCAAGCATTTTATGGGTACGTTTGTGGTCTTCAATTCAGAATATAGCTACTTTCAGGTTCACAAAAATGCTATATTGTAGCTGCCGCTACTATTTATTGCTAAATGCTGATTAACACAGACCTGAACACCTATATTAACGCTCGCAACATTACAATGTTATTTCTGTGGTTGTTACCATAGTCAATAAACAGGCGAAGGCGTAGTTTTCAGCTTTTGTAGTTCGAGTGAACTGTAATAAGTCTTCATAAATGCTAATGTTACCGATGTGGACCCTATGTGACATCCTATAATGCAGTTTTGTGCTACTTGGGAGATGACGGCCCTGTCCGTCAGGTAGTCCCCGACCACACGACGGAGGTAGGTCGGCACCCGATGATACCGGAGTGCCTCCCTGATGCAGCTCCAGGGCAGGGAGTTGAAGGCGTTGGCGATATCGAGAGACACCGCCAAGACAACCCCGCCCCGGGATATCGCATCCCCCGTCGTGAGGGCTCTCACGCGCATGATTGCGTCCACAGTAGAGCGCCCCTTGCGGAAACCAAACTGGTTCTCCGCAAGATTCGGCCCCATCCCCTCAAGGTGCTCGGCAAGGCGGTTTGCAATCACTCTCTCAAAGAGCTTGCCCACCTCGTCGAGCAGCACAATGGGCCGAAATGCGGACGGAGAGTCCGCAGGGCACCCCAGATTATACCTCTCCTAAGCTGCGCTATTACATCCTGTTCCCCGCACTTCCCATGGCAAAATAAGAGCCCAGGAATTTCTCAGTAGTAGCTTGGAGTGTGGATTTCCGCCCTGTTGATGGCAATAGACGCGAGTGGCGACCCTATCAGATGGAACTTAAACATAACTGGCAAAATATGGGTGTAAATTGAGATGAAATATTGACACTACGAATCTGAGCTGGTGCTCAAATGATAGAGGCTCGCTCCTGCTTTTAATGTCTGTGATATGGGCAAAATGGCGATGACAAAAAAAATCTAATTGGTCCGCCAGATAGATTTCCAAAACATTTTGGACACATATTTTTTCACGTGAACAAAAATTGAATGCGTCAAAACTCGTGTGACGTCACATTTCGAAAGTGACGGGACAAGCCCCCACTAATGGTCTTTGATGCGTTTTATCTTCGTGATTTTTTATTAATTTGATAAAAACAAAAACCACGTATCTAATATTTTTCACTCGTCCCACATGTCCACGGCCCATTTGGGACGAGTTGATGAAAATCAAAATAAATAATATTTTCATTCTGCAACTCGTCCCACGTTTCTTTTGTGTGGAACTTTAAACTTTATCAACGTTTGGTACAGTTATTAAGACAAGATATAACAACAATCAAAACAAAATTACTAGGCTATCAGAAATTGAAAAAATGATTTTTTTTTTAGTCTGTCGTCAATTCTATCGTCGACATCGGTACCAGCCATAACACAATTTCATAATACAATTTAATCAATCCAAATTCAAATTTAATTTACTCTAATTTAATTTATTCTAATTTAATTTATTCCAATTTATTTTTTTTCTAATTTAATCCATTCTAATTTAATTTAATCCATGTTATTTATTTTAATTTAAGTATTTAAGTGTAACTTGCATATTTTTCCAAACTATGTATTTATTGTTTTAATTAATGATTTAATTGTATATTTATCTCCGCATAATGTAGTGCATGCTGTGCTTTTCTATAAGTGATGAGGCGCTTAGACTTAAGTTTGTAACGTACAAATGATATTGTAACAGTGTACTCATTGTTGAGAAGCCATATATAATAAATAAATAAATAAATAAATAAACACAATGAAGAACAGTTTAATATATTAACTGTCTGGCAGTTTGAGTACCTACTATAAGCGACCTACCCAAATGTCCTTTCTTTGGTATTGTTCGTCGTTTCGTTGAGCTCCTTGTGTTATAAGTCGAGCTACACGATAACTGACAAATGCTTGCACTGACTGGACAGGTTCACTCAAATCTGTGTGGTTCTTTCTTCAAAAGACCATCTCAGACACTAATATCTGCATGATCCTCATGTAAATTGAGCAAGATTATGTCTGGACTTCAAAAGAGACTAGGACCTTGAGTTTGTTTCGGCTGTTTCTTCTCAGAGTAGTCAGGTAGCTACAAAACACAGGCCCCATCTAGTTTAAAAAAATGACGTGTAAAAGTGTTTGTGAAAACCTACTTACAAAATAAACATCATTCATAATCTCGATCTTATTGCATGTGAATAAGACTTAAACATTTTTGTAACTGGTTGTACGTTTGTGTGGAAATTACAAGCCTTGTGACGTAAATAAATAGGTTCAGTTTCTAGGTCCTACCTAATAACACCACTACGTTTACTTTCAATTTAACCAGTTTTCTGTTTAAAATAATGTAACTGAGCCAAACGCAGTAATGAGTCTTATCTACAGGGTGTAAACCACCTCATCACAAAGCCGTTAACCAAGCATTCTGTACATCAAACTAAGTAACTTTACGCAAACAATATTGCTGGGAAACAACTTTTTTTTTTGAGGTTATAATTCATGTTTTGAGGTAGAACTCAATGTAACGCACTTAAAAAAATTTGCTGATAGATGGATTGAATAGTACGGGGGTCGTGGAGGTGTTAAAAGTCAAAATCTTACAAAAAAAACTTGTATTTAAAAAAAAACTTGTCAGAAAGTTGTAACTTTGACCCCCCATATCTCCGTAACTAGAAGGTTCCCAGGTATGGTGTAGAACAAAAAAATGATCGCAATGATGGGGAGAACAAGTGCCTTTCGGCTTCGTGAAGTGGTGTTTTACACCCTTTACAAATATTTTATAGAAGAGGTAAAGATTTGTGTGTTTGTTAGTGAAAAACTTTTTTGCAAAAAAATAAAACCGACTTCACACAAAAAAGTGAAAAATAACTTTAGCTTCTGAAATCGGTGACCTTTGTTTGATTGATTTAATTTTTTTGTCACCGACTTCAGAAGCTAAAGTTATTTTTCACTTTTTTGTGTGAAGTCGGTTTTATTTTTTTGCAAAAAAGTTTTTATTTTTCACTTTTTAGTGGTTCACAATATGTGCATACCCTTTCACAGCGAACCAGCGTGATTTTTTGTTATGAACTGGTGTAAACAATAGACAGACATGAGATTTCAGCAATCCTAGTAAGAGACACACATTTGCTACATTTAATGAGGAGTTCCGTTGCCTTTCTCCGAAGTTCTTCATCAGATCTTTATCAAATTTAAATGGGATCACTCTGAGAAAGTACTCTTTCAAAAACTACCCAAATCGCTTCTGGTGTGCCTATTAAATTTGAAGAGTTCTCTCTATTTCTCCAGGATCCCATTATCAGGATCCTTACTTGATGATTATGGGACCTTCTGGGAAGTATACCCTTTCAAACAATTAAAAAACAAATTCGGTCCAGTCATCTTCGAGTAATCGGGGAACATTGAATTGAGAACCTCCTTTTTGAAGTCTGTTTATAACGACGTTATGGTACGTGACTCAAATATCCGGATAGCCTTTAAAAGATTTGGCTGAGTATCGTTAATTTGCTTCTAAGAATTGAAGAGTTCCGTTCCTTTGTCATGGATCCCATAATCACTAGAACCTAACCAAATTCTCATCAAACTACCCTTGAAGTACCCTTGCCAATAAAATAAAAAAAAACAATACACGTCAAGGTAATAGGCTTATCCCCAATAAATGGAACTTAATACACCTAACTGTCGAAATCTGGGAATATTGTACACATCTGCGTACCCCCTCAGAGCATACAGGCGTGATGTTACGTCATGATGTTGTATAAACAATAAACATTCAAGCGATTGCAGCAGTTACTGCAGATTTGCCGTGTATATTTGAAGAGTTCCATTGTATATCTCCGAAGGTCCGGATCAGATCTTCAGCAAATTAAAATATAACCACACGGGAAGCACCAGCTTTCAAATTAAAAAAGAATCATCAAAATCGGTTCACCCAGTCGACAGTACTGAGGTAACAAACACTGTCGAAATCTGGGTGTATTGTACACATCTGCGTACCCCCTCAGAGCATACAGGCGTGACATTACGTCATGATGTAGTATAAACAATAAACCTACAAGCGATAACAGCAATCACTGCAGATTTGCCGTACATTTTTGAAGAGTTCCATTGTATATCTCCTAAGACCAGCATCAGATCTTCAGCAAATTAAAATGGGACCACATGGGAAGCACCAGCTTCCAAATAAAAAAAGAATCGTCAAAATCGGTTGACGCAGTCGAAAGTTATGAGGTAACAAACACAAAAAAAAAAAAAAAAAAAACATACAGACGAATTGATAACCTCCTCTTTTTGGAAGTCGGTTGAAAAGGGGGTATAATAAGTGGACCTACTGATCAGACGAAAATTCTCTCACTAATCAGAAACACAATTATCACTGAGTGTCATATGATACATTTAAACCCTACCTGTGGGATTCATTCCGAACATAGAGGGAGTAAAAAATCTCTTAACGAAGCCGAAAAGCACTTGTTCTCCCCGTCATTGCGATCATTTTTTTGTTCTAGAATTCTAGATCACACCTGGGAATGTTCGAGTTACGGAAACATTGGGGGTCAAAGTTCCAACTTTTTCGCAAGTTGGTTTTTAAATACATGTTTTTAATGTATTTTTTTTTTTACTTTAAACACCTTCACGTCAGTTCTCCTTCCAATTTACCTTCAATCCATCCATCGGCATTTGAGTCCTACCGAAAAGCCCGATTTTTCACCCCAAAAAAGTGCTTTCCCAACAAAAATGTTTTTACGCAAAAATATTACAAGATGAGTCTTTATATTTTATCTTTTTCACTGGTTGAGGTTCAGGTGCCGTATCTGTCTGATGCGATGAACGCTTGGAAAATGGCTTGTCCCAATACGGATTTACCCGACAACCTGTCCTCCCAGAGTCAGTGGGACGTGCCCCTCTGCAGTATTGTACGGAATACCCTTTTACATACGTCAATCAATACTGTGGAGCGTGCCCGTCTGCTGGCTGTGGGGGAATGGGAGTCGGGCTTGTGGCTTCAGGCACTTCCGTCATTCACCATTGGCACTATGATGGATGACGCATCGTTCCGGGTCGCTACGAGTCTACGCTTAGGCGCACCTTGTGTTGCTTCGCATCGTTGTCACTGCGGTGTAGCTGTCGACAGCCTCGGACACCATGGCCTGTCCTGCTACAGGAGCGCAGGTCGCATTGCACGGCACGCCAGCATCAACGACATTATTCGTCGGGCTCTTGCCAGCGCCGGCGTACCTGCGGTTTTAGAACCAAACGGCTTGGTGCGTGACGATGGCAAGAGACCGGACGGCATGACGTTGGTGCCTTGGAGCGTAGGCAGGCCTTTGGTGTGGGACGCAACTTGTGTCGACACCCTAGCTCCTTGCCACGTTGCAAGCACGGCGGGCTGTGCAGGTGCTGCTGCTGCAGCTGCTGAGATCCTCAAACGGCGCAAATACTGTAACCTTATTGGTAACTACAGCTTTGAGCCGTTTGGGGTCGAAACGCTCGGGTCATGGGGTCCGAGTGCGCGTCTCCTTTTTAAGGAAATCTCCCGCCGACTGATCGACACTTCGCGCGACCAGAGGGCTGGCTCTTTCTTTGGCCAAAGAATTAGCATTGCCATTCAACGTGGCAATGCTGCCAGTCTTCTGGGCACGTTTCCCGATGACAGCGATGCGGAGGAGTACTTTGACGCCTAAGTGTCCTTTTGACATTGTTGTATATATATTGATACTAGTTTTACGTTTAGTTTTATTTTTGTAATTATTGTATAGTTTTAGATGTAGTATGTAAATATTGTACATATTAATAATAAAAATAAGAAAGATGAGTCTGTTTATACCCTGTATGTATGTATGTATAAAACGAGCGAAGTCGTGGGCAAATTTTTTTTAGAATACAGTATCAAGCCTAGACACCTGCTGACCCGCATCATACCTGTTTAGCATTCTTAAGCCAGCGTTTCCAAGGTTTTCGTAATTATATGGAAATTTATGAAAAAGTTAGTAATTCTGGTTATTTAGTTTTAGGGCTGTCAACACCAAAATGCGCGCACACTGTCTATTTGTATCGGAGTAAACGAGAGGCTACTACTACTGAGCTGCCAGGTTCTAGAAGATAATATAAATAAATACCGTAAAATGGGGTGAATAGAAATGCAGGGGTGGATAGAAACAAAACTTTGGATTGGATTTTAAAGTTGAATTCACATGATACGGTACCAACAAGTACTCTATTGTGTTAACTAAATTATAGTTAATTATAAAGGTACCTTGTAAGCAATTTACAATATAAGTTCAGCGATAAAATCGCTTTTAAAGTTTTGTTTCCATTCACCCCTGCATTTCTATTCACCCCGTTTTACGTGAAATTAAAAAAGTGTGGATTTTGTGAAATATGACTCGTTAGCGGTTTAAGTATGAATATGTTGACTTCATGTTTTAATTGCAGACCCGTTTAATGACGATTTTGAGACAACTCTTTTCAATTACTTTCCATCGAGCCAATTTCGTCCAATGGTCTTTGAAATATGATGAATACTTATTAGCATATATTTTTTTGATGTGATATAAGTAACAAATAGTTTTCTTAAAAAATCTGCTTGAATAACATCAATTAAGTAGAAGACCTACTTAATTGATGTTATTCAAGCAGATTTTTCAGGCTCATATGAAGATATGAAGATATTTTAATCATTATAAATAATATCTTCATTACGTTTTTATCTTCGTCTTAATCAAAGCTTGCGTCTTTGAATGAAACTGCCCCATCATCATGATTTAAGTATTGTCATCAAAATATTAACGAGGTAGCGAAAATACCTACACCTAGTGCAACTAAATACTAATTAATCTTAATTTTATCAAAAATACGAAAAAATGGAATACAAAGGTTAATTAGAAAATAGTTTATCATCGAAGTTGTATTAGTGATCAAGGACGGGAACATAGAAGGCTTATTGATCCTTTCCTTATTAGTAGCGGCCCCGGCACGACGTTATGATGTAAAATACGTCGGGCTACAGGAGCTAAACGAAGAGGTTTATAATGCCTGAAAGTATATGATTTACTGCAATAAACAAAACCAGAAAAATGTATAATATTCTTCAGGATATAAATGCTAGTATGATAGTGTTTTGAAAACATAATACTAATTATATAATACTAATAATTTTACTCCATAAAAAAAATCTTTTAACGACTAAAAACCATACTAAAATACTGACGATCACTCTGATTTTTTCGCAAACAATTCTACAAGCAACTTATTAACATCAGAGTGTTTTATTTTTTTCTATTGATTGGCCATAGATTTTTTGTAAATAGATCGAAACCACTCATTTCGCACTATTCGGCCCGCAGTGACTGACGTAACAACCACTTTGTAGTGCAAGCTGATTAGAACTTTATTCTTACAGCATTTCAAACGAAGTTTGAACCACCACAAATAGAGTTGCTAATTTAGCTCCTGTAGTCCCCTAAAGTATTGCGAACTACGCAATTTTTGTGACTTAAGGTGAAAGCGTCAGGGTGGCCGGCGAAATTCAAATTTTCTTAGGTTTTTTGCTATTTGCGGGCCAGTGCTGGGTTGTATGTTGGAGGAAGTACCGTTCGCGGCTGTGGGGCGTATGTGGTTGCAGAATTATAGTCACCAGAATCGTCGGTGCAGCCCTTCAAGTTCATGAAAGTCGAGGAACGAATTTTTCACGGTCAACGTCGTTCCTCGACGTTTATGAACTTTGAGGGCTGTCTTGATGTTTTTGATGATTATAATTCTGTGACTGCATATGTCTTACAGCCGCGAACGATGTTTTCATCAGCGTACAACTTAGCACTTCCAACGCTTTTTTGCAAATTGCAAAAAACGTTGGAAAATTTGGATTTCGCGGGCCACCCTGGAGCATCAGCGCTAAGAACCTGCTCCCACTTTTAGAGATACTCTACTAATAAAGGCCACGATCAATAAGCGTTACATACATGTATACACAGAGGTGCCATGTGTATTTCTAGTTGGTGACAATGTGCATCTTGGTTCCAATCCAATTAAATACACTAGTACGACTAAGGTAATCTTTGTCAGTTTTACGACAGTTTACTGGAATAACACACCTCCAAAAGAAGGAGCGTGGCATTTCTGGTTCTAGCTGATATTTACTTAGTTTAAATATATACCGAAAATCCGTTTTTTTTTCTCAAGGAACCTAGGAGGCGAGGGAAGTAGCATTAAAGTGTTAAACAAAATAATTAATCGTTTAAATACTTTGTTTTCAAGAATAAATAGATCGGTAAAATCTTAGAAGGTGTATGGAAATCGAGTGACTAGTAGTTATTACTCGATTAATCTTTACTAACGTTTATTAAATACATCTAAGCGTCTTGGTTCCCAGCGACAGGGTAGAAACAGAAAATTCACCAAGCCGTCAACCAAGCATTATCAACATCCAATTACGTAACTCTACGCAAAAAATATAGCTGGAAAACGATTTTTTTTGTCGGGGTGAAAAGTCTCGTTTTACGGTAAAACTCAATGTTACGCACTCAAAACATTGTGCTGATAGACGCATGTAAAGTAAAGTTATGACCTTAAAAACTACTATTTGAAAAAAAACTTTTGAAAAAGTTGGAACTTTGACCTCCAATATCTCCGTAACTAGTAGCAATGATGAGGAGAACAAGTGCCTTTTGGCTTCGTTAATTACACCCTTTATAACACATTTCGCATTTCCAGGATCAGTGCTGGGCGGTATCATGTGGGGCTACCTGGCGGACACTCGCGGCAGACGCAAGATGCTGCTGGTCGCGCTCACAGGCGGCATCATCTTCAACCTGGTGGCCAGCATCTCCGTCAACTGGATCATGCTAATGCTCTTCCAACTTTTCGCTTCTTGTTTGTAAGTTTGTTTTTTAAATATTTGTTAGGAGTGATTTTGGTTGAGTTTAATGGAGAGGGAGAGGAAGGTCAAAAAAAGATGGATGGACTGTTAGAAGATTGATGGAGTAAATGATGCCGTGACGTCTAGCAAGATAATGGAACAGGAAAATGTGTTTCGCCTACCCCAAGTAGAATGGGACATGGGTAAGAAGATGTTGATTTGGTAGGAGTGACTCCATAACAATAAACATGCAGGTGATTGTCACTTTAGTAGTTCGCACCTCCCGGCTGCCATTTGTAGATCTTTGGCAGTCGTTATTGGCCTGAAATTCCTATAACCAGTCGTCCCAAGTGGTTTCGTATTCGCCAGTATCAACAGGGTTGTGGAAATCCGAAAAGATAGGCAGGAGCTCCACAAAAACGCTGGTTATCAGGCTGCATCTGGGTAGATTGGAAGCAGACCCATCGCAGTTGAAAGGCTAGGCAGATGATGATGCTACGAGGTTAAGCAATAATTTGAACATTTATACAGAAATTAGAGGCCACTTTGTTGACATAAGCAGACACCAGCCCCCGTATTCACAAACGCTCGGAATGAATTTCGATTTGACAAGTCGTATATCCTTTTTTGGCATAACGAAAACGAGCGAGATAGACATACGACATCCCGAATCGAAATCAAATCGAAGCGTTGTGAATACGGGGTAGTAAGTTTTAGAATTAAGAGACTCGATACTAGAGCGAGTGAAGTGCGCTGGTCAGGCCGCCTGGATCGAGTTTATATGGGATATAGAAATATAAATTTTTGAATTAAAGGTGCTCCTGCACGAGCAATTTTTTTTCAATATTTGCTTGGCAACACTAATAGATCAATCTGGATCAATTAAGTGGAGCAATCTGGAGCAACACCAATAAAATGCGGCAATTGTTTCGGGAACATTGCTTCTAATTGCTCCAATATTTTCACATTTCTCAGTGTCGCCAATATGAGTTGCCAATTAATATCCAATCGGTTTGGAAATTTTAGTCAATTTTCTGTCTATCTTTATTCTTACTTCTCTTTTTGCGGGAAGAACCAGCTAAGCGATAGCTAGTTATTTAAGTTGCTCCATAAAACCATGTTGCATGGGATTTTTATCTCTGACTACAGCCATGCTCATTGCTCTAAGTTGCTGGATGTAGTCTTGAGTCATATACATAGTTCACGAGAATAGACCAGTATTGAGCAATTTAAGTTGCCCGTGTAAGCGTACCTTAACAGAATGCAGGACATTTGTGGGCGAGTTAATTGAGCTTGAAAATATTACCAGCCCATCCTGGAACGTGCAACTTGTTTTCTTTTGACAGCACCTAGCTCTGACGTAACGTTAGATGAACTATTAGGAGCAAAGGCAAAGGGTGGAGAAAGGGCATGGATTAAGAAGCCCAAGGCACTGGCCCGAAGTGGCCAGTGGAAAAAACTGCCCTGCTCATGGGACGACCCGAATGGCGCAGTGGTAATGAGGCTGCCTTACATTCTTAGGGTCCGGGGTTCGAATCCCGGTAGGGGCAAACGTTTGTGTGATGAGCATGGACATTTATTTCCGAGTCATGGATGTTTATATGTATAATAAGTACCTATGTATTTACAAACAAAAAGTACCTGTGTACAGGCACGTATGCAGAGGGGGGGATCATCATCATCATCATCATCCTATAATGTTCCCACTGCTGGGACACAGGCCTCCTCTCATAGAGAGGGAATGGGCTATAATCCACCACGCGGACCCAATGCGGATTGGTAGATGTCACATGTCTTCCAATTTTTGGTTCTAGGACATGCCGGTTTCCTCACGATGTTTTCCTTCACCGTTTTGAGAGCAACGGTGATGAAATAAATTACACAAAGTAATGCGCCTGTCTGGGTTCGAACCCACGACTTACTGTTCGTAAGTCGGGGCCGCCACAACTGGGCCACCGCTGCTCTGGGAGGGATAGTTGGGATCTATCCCACCCCCCGAAATCTGACTTATAATAAACGGGATCATAACCACTGCGAAGTACGGTCGAACAAGCTATTTGGTTAACACTTTACAATGTAATTTGTGGGTTAAACTGTAAACCAAATAGCTTGTTCGAAAAATTATAGTACAGTGATTAGAGAGATTTTACACATGATTGTTTCAATGTTTGTCCCCCCCCCCCCTCCCCCCCAGAATCAAACGTCTGGATACGTGCTTGCCTATGTAGTTAATGTAGTATATCAACTATCTGGTGTCCACGACACAAGCCTCGTTGCTTAGTGTGGCACTAGATGGTGTATAATGTCCAGTGATATTTATTTTATTTTAAACTATATCGCAGTAGACTTCCAGCAGCAGTTGTATGCAATCTACACTTCTACACTAATATTACAAAGAGGATAAATTTGTATTTTTGTGTGTTTGTATGTTTGTAATGAGAACCAAGGTCACCGACGTCGATGTTGCGGAAGACGATGCGTTAGAAAGACCTCCCACTAGGTGGACCGATGACCTGGTGAAGGTTGCGGGAATACGCTGGATGCGAGTCGCAAGGGACCGGTCAATGTGGCGACACTTGGGGGAGGCCTATGTCCAGCAGTGGGCGTCTTTCGGATGATGATGTTGGTAATGAATGAACTCAAAAACTACTGTGCCGATTTCTTAAAATTCTTTCACAATTGGAAAGCTACATTCACCCTGAGTAACATAGGATATATTTTATCCCCGTACTCTCATAGGAATGGGAACTACGCGTCCGCCAGTTGGTAATAAAATCAAGATGATCAGGGTACGCCGTAGAGGTCTAAAAAACTAGACATTTATGAGTGGGTACTTTTTTCTTTCAAAATCGGTCACTGACAATGATCGTAAGTAGGTAGTGCCATTAGAAGATAGGTATATTGGACAGGAAGTCTAATAATCATACCTAATGAGTAATGACTAGGTTACAATTTTCATTCATAATTTATTAAGACCGCGCTTTATAAATATAACTTAAGGTAAAAGATAACACGTATAATCTGTTATAACTTCCTTTCAAGTAATGAGTAATAGTTAAATACACGATTAGTAATAAAAATAAAAAACACTAATTTGATAATCTTGTTGTTTAAGAATGAATGATTTTATCATTAAACACACCTGAACCTACTCTAGATACCTAGGTATAAACTAATGATAAAACTCAATCCACTACTAATTTGTTGATACCTACTTAGGTTCTTTCAAAACCTCAGGTTTTTTCCCTTTCTTCTATGAGTAATAATGACTAATTTCATAATTCTATACTGTACTCTGTAGGTACCCTACCTTACATACCTACCTAAGTATATATTGTCTTTTTTCACGTTCTTAGCCCTTTGCAATAAAGAACTTGATAGCACTTAAAAACATAATGACATAAAATCATGTTGAACACATTCTTCGGTAACTATATTTTTGAGCCGTTTGAGGTTGAAACTCTATGAGCCTGAGGTCCGAGTGCTCATAGCCTTTTAAAAAAAAAAATCTATACTTTTAATTGACACTTCCCGTGACTCTAGGGCTGGCTTTTACCTTGGCCAAAGGCTTGGCTTGGCTTTAGCGTTGCCATACAGCGTGGTAACGCCGCGCCGGCGCCGCCAGTCTCCTGAGGACTTTACCAGTTGACAGCGTTGAGGTTGAGGAGGAGTTTTTTGACGCCATTTTTTAAGTTAATAGTTTAACTTAGTTGGTTTAGTTTATTTTAATTTATTATTGTCTGTAATATTTAACTCATATCAATAAAATGTTAACTATATTTTTATTGGTAAGTAACTTAATTGCGGTGGCCCAGTGGTGGCGGCCCCGACTTACGAACAGTAAGTCGGACCCAGACAGGCGCATTACTTTGTGTAATTTATTTCATCACCGCTGCTCTCAAAACGGTGAAGGAAAACATCGTGAGGAAACCGGCATGTCCTAGAACCATAAATTCGAAGACATGTGACATCTACCAATCCGCACTGGGCCCGCGTGGTGGATTGTATAGCCCATTCCCTCTCATAGAGAGGAGGCCTGTCCCAGCAATGGGAACATTAATAGGCCGATGATGATGATGATGAACTTAATTATTTTAAAAATACTCCATGCACCCATGGAAGTCCATCATCTCTCTTTATTTCCTTCAACGATTGTAATATGCTTATAATTTCCAGCGCATCAGGCCTATACTCGATGTCAATGTCGCTGTTGAGTGAAAGTGTCCCGATGGCGAAGAGAAACGTCGTCGTGCTGCTAGTGTCCAGCATCTTCCTGCTCTCACAGGGTATCATGGCAGGTGAGGGAATATCATAAACTAGACGTATATACTTAACAGGTAGACACTAGACACCAGACAGCCAGACTTACCAAGGAGTCTCGTATTTACCTGGGTAAATACGAGACTCCTTGGTAAGTATTGGTAGTCCTGGTGGTACTTGGTAGTTACTGGTAACTATAGGTTGTAGGTCCATGGAGGACCTCAGTGCAATGCTCGATGACCTCAGTAGAGCTTCCGAAAGAGTGGGTCTAAAAATGAACATGGACAAGATGAAGGTCATGTTGAATGCCCATGTCACACCCATTCCTATGAAGATGGGAGACTCGACACTCGAAATTGTAGACGTGTTGTGTTGTAAATTTAAATCTTGACGGCAATAAACTTGATGTTATAGCGGAAACTGTATTCTTAGGGATTACTATAGATTCAAAATTGCAGTGGGGCGCGCACATTAGAACTCTTTCGGGTAGGTTAAGCTCAGCTGCATATGCAGTTAGGAAAATAAGGCAGTTAACGGATGTAGCCACAGCTAGGTTAGTTTACTATGCTTATTTCTACAGTATTATGTCTTACGGCATCCTGCTGTGGGGATCAGCAGCAGACGTTGACTCCATTTTTATACTACAAAAGAGGGCAGTCCGCGCGATTTATAAAATGGGTCCTCGCGAGTCACTCAGAGAAAAATTCAAAGAGATCGATATACTAACTCTGCCTTCACTTTATATCTTTGAATGTATTTTATATGTCCGCAAAAATCGAGGGCTTTTCAAAATTAGAAGCGACTTCCACAACAAAAATACACGCAGTAAACATGAAATTGTAATACCTAAATTCAGATTAACAAAAACTAGCAAGTCTTTTATTATAAACAGTATACGCTTTTATAACAAGTTGCCAAAGTCAGTTATAGAACTGACCGATGGAAAGTTCAAAAACTATATGTATTAAACGTGTCCTTATGAAAAAAGCATATTACAAAATCAAGGACTACGTTGATGACAAAGAAGTTTGGCTATGATTCCTTCTGCGCATGCGGCTTCCCTGGCAGCTCATAAACGGCACAGATTTGTGGATGTCTCTAACTATTCTCAATCTCATTATTCTTTTTCTCTTGATTCAGATCATTACAGTAGTTTTCAAATCATTCTTTTTCTCATATTTAGCTCAGAATAGTTACAGCACTGATGACAATGTTTGTGTCACTTGTTTAATTTAGTTAGTCCTTTATTTAAATATTCTTTTTTTTTTTAATTTACTTACATTTGTATAGATGCTTTTTTACCTATTATTTGTGAATGAGTGAACATAGTAGGCCTTTTAGATTCCCGGATGCTGTTTAACTTTTGTTAAATATTTCCTTTGTTTTGTATAGCAAGCAACGACCTATTGTCGGGCCTACGCTGTTCCCCCATACTTTAGTACTAATGCTGTAATGAAACATAAAAATATTGTAATACCAAATGATTTGAAAAGAGTAACCATGGAGTTTCTTGCCGGTTCTTCTCCATGGAATCGACCAACGCGAACCGTGCACCTTTTACGACGTTTTATAAGTGCCCATCTAGGCCTATGTGAAATAAAATATTTTGATTTGATTTGATTTGAGACGATTATTGTATACCTAGGACAAGTCCAGTTAGGTAGGTCTAACTTCGAGAAAGAGGTCAATCGTCGAATCCGACTCAGCTGGGCAGCGTTCGGGAAGCTGCGCGGTATCTTCTCGTCCAACTTACCGCAGTGTCTCAAGACGAAAGTCTATGACCAGTGTGTGTTGCCAGTGATTACATACGAGAGGGACCGAGACGTGGTCGCTCACAATGGGCCTTATCAAAAGGCTTAAAGTCACCCAAAGGGCAATGGACAGGGCTATGCTCGGAGTTTCCTTGCGTGATCGAATCAGAAATGAAGACATCCGCAAGAGAACCAAGGTCACCGACGTAGCCCGAAGAATTGCCAAACTTAAGTGGAAGTGGGCAGGTCACATTGCTCGCAGAACGGATGGCCGATGGGGCCGAAATTTCTGGAGTGGCAACTGCGAACCGGAAGACGATGCGTTGGAAAACCTCCCACTAGGTGGACCTATGACCTGGTGAAGGTTGCGGGAATCCGTTGGATGCGATTCGCACGGGACCAGTCAATGTGGCGACACTTGGGGGAGGCCTATGTCCAGCAGTGGACGTCTTTCGGCTGAAATGATGATGATGATATATAGGTTGTGAACCAAAAAGTCTGACAACCAGTCTTACCAAGAGGTATCGTATTACCCAGTATACACTCACTGGTTTGTGGAGGCCAGATATTCAGTCGCTCCATGTAAAATACTGGTATTCTGTTGCATCCGGTTAGACTGGAAGCCGACCCCAACATAGTTGGGAAAAGGCTAGGCAGATGATGATTTTTGGGTGAAGTGAAAGGCGACTCCATCGCCTTACGCATATGTAGCTCAGAACTTGGTGAACTGATACTTCGGCAATGCAGACACAGTCCACCTAACTGCTATGACGTAAAGGTGCTGAAAATGCCAAATTATTGAAAATCAAGTAGATACTTTTTACTAAAAGCCGTCTATTTTTATAATTCCAGTGCTGGCGATACCAATAATTCCACTCACTTTCTCCTACGATCTCCCCGCTCTGGGCATCAAGTGGAACTCGTGGCGAACCTTACTGGTGGTCTACTCCTCTCCGGGCATCATCACCGCTATCTGGCTGTTCTTCATGAAGGAGAGCCCCAAGTTCGTCTTCATCAAAGGAGATGAGGATAGGGCTATGGATATATTGAGGACCATTCACAGGATAAATCATAGAAATAAAGAGGAACTGGAGGTAATAAATAGTTAAAACTATTTTACTCGACTACCCCAGGAGGGTTATGTTCTTGACTTGAGAAACTTGCTTACTTATTTAATTTTATCGCCGAAAGTGACGAACCAACGAAACTGTCCAATTTAATAAACTGACAAAGTGATGGAAACTGACCAGAGTTACGCGGATTATATGATTTATCGGCTCTTTTTTTTCAGGTGAAAGGCCTGTTACAAGAGACTAACGCACAAGCCACACAGGGAGGATCGCCCAAGGACCAGATAGTGCCGCTGTTCAAGCATCCACTCCTGAAGTTTACCATCATTATAATAACACTCTTCGTGTTCAACCAGTCAGTATCCTAAACTTCTAACTATCTTGTTAAATGAGGAAGTGATTTTGTTTGGATATCACGCACAGGACCTACCTACAGCTTATTAAGTAGGTACCGGTGCGGCATAGCGATGAAACACCTCTATAAGTACAGTCGTGACCTCGGTTAGCCAAAGCACATTTTTATTCAGACATCCACGCGATCCAAGTCGCGGGCTAAAGCTATGTATAACCTAAATCACTTACAACATTTTCTGTCAACTTTAGCGTTATTATGTCCATTACTATAGTCTCCTGTCACATTTTAAATAAATCTGGGAATTCAGTACAGTGCACAGTGCTGCTACTTGCAGAAAAAATGCATACGAATTTCTCTAAAATCTCTGTCTACTTTTATTACTTAGATAGGGAAAAGACATTAATAATCGTAGAATGTTCTTAAGCTTAACGAGGACTCCTCAAATAGTAGCTGGCCGACGGCCATTTTCTAATTACCGAAGTGGTACTTAATGAAACATCCTCAAATGCCTGTGTCGCCGACGAACAGGTCACTCACATTAAAATATGAAATTCGAAGCTCTAGGTTAGTACTGGTATTCTATACCAGGTACCCAGGTATAATAGTACACAGCGAGTTTTTAAAATAAGACTGCAACACAGTGATTGTTTGAGATGAATTACTGGTTTTGTGACCTGATGACCTGGTGATGGTGGCGAGTCGCCGGAACCGGTCAATGTAGCGACACTTGAAGTGAGCAGTGGACGTCTTTCGGCTGAAAAGATGATGATGACTGGTTTTGTTACTGAGCGTCCAAATAAGCACAGTTCTGTCTAGGTCTTTGGTCGAATAAAACAATTTCCGTTATCAATTCGACAAAATAATGTACTTTACGAACTACGCTGTCCTAACGATGCCATTAGGGCCCAAAAGAACTATGC
This sequence comes from Xestia ashworthii, assembly GCA_950022955.1. Classification (NCBI taxonomy): domain Eukaryota; kingdom Metazoa; phylum Arthropoda; class Insecta; order Lepidoptera; family Noctuidae; genus Xestia; species Xestia ashworthii. The sequence goes on along the minus strand of OX465556.1, from coordinate 22,368,173 downwards.
TGTACTGTATAGTTGATCCGACACCTATCTGTTCTAGGGTGGGAGCCTTCTTAGTGTGGCTGCCGACCATCGCAGACCAGTTCGTGCGCATCCTGGAGACTGGCGAGAACTCGGACCTCAGCATATGCGGCATTATGAACATGGAGGCACCGCCTGATGTTAGTACTTTCAGTACCTTTCATGATTGTGCAAGATCCCCTGGAGAGTTTCCCTTTGACGTCATTGAACTCGAGATTTTTTAGCCAACCAGCGAAGTTCGCAATAAGCCCCGGGACTGTCAATAGTACTGTAAAGCAAACCACTTTTTGCAGTGCATTCATCATTTGCGAAATGCCTTCGAGTAGAACAAAGTTCAAAATGCACGGTTGGGTAAAGCAGTACAAAATTGTGCCGTCCAATTTATGTAATCACTACCTACGCTCTAATTTTTCTTTAGGAAATGATGGAATTATTAGATTAGATGAGGAACTCGTTGCTAAATATTAACAGCCGCTCAATCTTTAGGTTAAGCCGTGCTTGCCTAGGTTGCCTTGTGGATGGATGACTACTCTTACGTGCCGAGTTTCCTCCATGCCTCGGAAAGCACGTTAAGCTGTTGGTCCTGGCTGTCATTTGTAGATATTTGACAGTCGTTATAAGTAGACAGTGGCCCCAACAGTCTGACAACCAGTCTTACCAAGGGGTATTGTATTACCCAGTACTACCTGGGTTGTGGAGGTCACATAGGCAGTCGCTCCATGTAAAATACCGGTATTCAGCTGCATCCGGTTAGACTGGAAGCCGACCCCAACATAGTTGGGAAATGAGTAGGCAGAATCTGCTCGGGATCCGATACCATATTGCTCCACCAGACTACACTCAACTCGCATTGCCTGATTCTTTAATCTCCATCATAAACATTTTCAGACCAATGCGGTGCCATGTGCCCTCAACACGACGTCTCTGCTGATAGTGCTGGGTGTGGGGGCGCTGCAATCTGTCTTCAACATGATCATCAGTATTGTAAGTGTCACATTTAGTAGAGCTCCTTCACAACTTAGAAGAAAAATTGAAAAGAAGCTCGTGGCTAAATAATAACAGCCGCTCGGATCGATCTTTAGGTTAAGCCGTGCTTGCCTAGGTTGGTCAGTGAATGGGTAACCACCCTTACATACCGAGTTTCCACCGTACCTCGGAAAGCAAGTTAAGCTGTTGGTCCCGGCTGTCATTTGTCCATTTTTGATAGTCGTTACAGATGATCAGTGGCCCAAAAAGTCTGACAACCAGTCTTACCAAGTGGTATCGTATTAGCCAGTATTGACTGGGTTGTTGAGGTTAGATAGGCAGTCGCTCCGTGTAAAATACTGGTATTCAGCTGCATCCGGTTAGACTGGAAGCCGACCCCAACATAGTTGGGAAAAGGCTGGGCAGATGATGATGGTACCTATACCTAATTCCCTTAAAATCTTAAGAACAGACAATATAATTGTGCGTATGTACCCACCTACTTAAAACAAACTGCAAGAAGATCATGTAGTACCACTCTTAAACTCTACTTTTCTCCAGTTTGTTGGTGTCGTCGGTCGGCGTAACATGGTGATGATTGTAACAGCCCTATGCGGCGTGAGCGGTATCGTGGTGAACCTGGTCCCCAACGCTATCGGCAGTGCCGTATTCTTTGCGGTGCTGAGCTTGGGTGTTGTTGTCATTGGCTTGTTCACCGCCATAGTCGTAGCGCTATTCCCTACGCATTTGAGGTAAGCGAAGATTTCAACAATCAGTGATATGTACCAAAAATTACACAAGTTCTTTCCTTTCTGAAGACGGATTTCTCAAAAGCAGCTGGAATTTTACCCGATAAATGTCACAAGCCTGCAGTGCAATGCTTATGTACAGATGCCAGTAGGTACAGTCAGCAAAACAGTTAGGTTAACAGGCTAGCAATCTTCTTTTAACTATTGTAAATGGAAAAGGGTTATTACAAGTATCAATCTGTTTGCAATTTCATCAAAATCCTTTCAGTAGTTTCTACGTGAAAAAATAACAAAAATCGATCTTTACAGACTTTTACATTTATAATAGTCGTAAGAAGATTGCTAGCCTGCATACCTGTTTTGCTGACTGTGCATCAACACACTACTATACTACTACTACACTACAATACACTATACTGTTCACTATTCGCTTAGATATCGCTCTTCAAGTTCACTTCGAGTCGCTTCGCTGTGTAGCCAAAACAAGACTGACGGTCGCGGGCCTGAGCGGTGTATTTATATTCGCCAACAGACACACCAGAATAACCAACCACCAAATATTCTAGAGGGTCATAAAAAAAACACTAACAAAAGAATAGTAGGTAGGTAATAAATAATAATAATAATAATATATTTTATTTAATTTGACAACATTGGTCCACTGGTTAGTATACAAACAACTTATCAACTAGTGTTAGTATTTATTAACTAAGTACACATACATAATTACTATTTTCACCCCTGCCACACGAGCAACCGTACAAAGTGCCTTACTATCGGTGCATCGGGCTGTTCAGCTAGGGTTTTCAAAATGCTGTTGCGGCTAGCCCTCATTCTGCCTATTAAGGATGCGGTCTTTTTCCTCATAATGGCATAAAAGTCATCAGTTCGTGCTGCAGCAAACATGCTTGACGCGCTGCAGAACCTGGGCAACCTCAGCAGCACCCTGAAGCCATTATTATATTGCACACGCAGAGCATCTAGAGCCCTCCGCGTATAGCTGACCCACAAACTGCTCGTGTAGAACCCTTGACAATAAGCTTTAAACAGAGTTATTTTGACTTCGTTGCTACAACGAGCGAATCTGTGGGCCAGCATGTTGCATCTGGCTGCTAGTGCCCTGCGCTCGCGATCCATATCTACCTGATCTTTGAGGTCCTCGGTGACATAATGTCCTAAGTATTTAAATTGGGCTACCCTTTTAAGGGTTCGTCCATTGAGGTATATAAAGGGCTCATAGTTTAAACGCTTCCCGGCAGCAAAGATCAGGTACTCACTTTTATTTACATTGTATACCAGGCCGTGGGCTGCTGCATACCTTTCACAGACGCTCAGCATGTCCCTGATTGAGCCAGCCGTTGGACCCAGCAGCACCATGTCATCAGCGTAACTTAAATTATTGACGCTAACTCCACCTATTTTGCATCCAACTGGTCTGCTGCTGAGTTCAACGATCAACTCATTTACATACAGGTTGAAGAGCTTAGGTGAGGTTAACCCCCCCTGCCTCACCCCACACTCCAACCTGTATGCTTCAGACAGAGCGTCTCCCCAACGAACTTGGTTTAACTGGCTAGAGTACCAGTACTGGAACAAACCCGTCAACTCCGGTGGTACACCCGCTCCCCTGAGCTTGTCCCAAAGTACATCATATGACACAAGGTCAAACGCCCTTGAGAGATCAAGGAAGCAGGCATACACCGGAGTACCTCTATCCTTATAGTATTGGACGGTCTGCTTGAGACAGAGGATCGCACTTTCAGTGGAAAGTCCAGGCCGAAACCCGAACTGTGCGTCATGTACAGTTATCCATTTATCAAGTTCCTTGTCCAGCAAACCGTCCAACACCTTAGCAATTACAGTCGCCAAGGATATCGGCCTATAATTTGCCTCATCAGATACATCCCCAGTCTTATTTTTCACGATTGGTACTACTATTGTTTTCAGCATATCGGGTGGAAGGTATGAGTGGCTAACGCAAAGCGTGAAAAACAGCGCCAGCACTCTAGGCAAATGTACCCCCGCACACCTGAGGTGCTCAATGCTGAGACCGTCGTGACCTGGAGACTTACCCTTAGCCATTCTTCTGATTACTTCAGCTACATTCTTGGCAGAGAAACGGATCAGCTCATCATCACGACTAGTCTCACCATTGATCACCCCCTGGGCCGGCCCAAGTGGAGATGATACCATAAATCGATCCTTAAACATGCGCGCTATTTCCTCCGGCGAACCACATTCCCCTACACTCACAAACTTAAAAGTAGTAGGTATAAGCTACTTGTACAAAACAAACAAATATGAACCGTATGCCCTAGGCGTACGGTCGAAATTCGAATGTCTTTTTATAAATAGGTCGCGAATTTTTACCTACCTAACTTTAAAAGTAATAATAATGGAAAACACTCGAAATTCCAACGTTCACATACTGTAATCACGTGCTTTCTCGAATGTTCTAGTAGGTCCGATGTAACAGTATCAGTATGTAAAAAGTAAGACGTGGGACAATTATCGAACTTGACGCGGGCCAAGCCGCGGACAGATGCTAGTATTTGTATAAAAGTGTAAAACGTATCATTTATTTTTTCAGGGCTTTGGCAATAGCACTCCCCATGACATTTGGACGTATCGGCACGTTCGCTTCTATCCAGATTCTCAACCTGATGCTTTCGAGCAGCTGCGATGCTGGCTTCTACCTCTTTTCGTCTCTCTTTGCAGGTAATGGTTTCTTTCAGTTATAATTAAATGATGTAGGATTATGGAAATAGCAAGAACTACTTACATAACTTTTCCACATTTTTCAGCATCAGCGATTATTGTATCATTCCTGCCCGACGACCGTCGCTTACAAAAACCACCTCCACCAGTAATCAAAGTGGAAGAAGAAGATGTACAGGAAAAATTGTGAAAAATTATTTGAAACACGAAAATTTTTGTTGTAATTCCTAAGATGTAAATATTAAGAATAGTTACTTAGGTTTAGTATCATGTGTAACTTATTTGAAAATAATTAAAAACCTTTAAAATTACTGGATGTTCTTACTTTGTCTGCATAACCCAATATCTTAAAAAAAATAGACTGTTTACAAAGACAGCTAAACACACCAAATGAGACATTTCTGACACGTTAACAGCTGTTCTCGTAAACGCGTTCACAGTGCTTGTCAAGTTGTCAGTCTTGTCACACTCGGTTATCAAAAAGTCGTGATAAAGATTTCTATCAGTTGAAAGTGAATTAGGTATACTCTAAATTAAAAACATCGATCGCGGGCGGCGCCTGTACCCCGCAGAGCAACGTCCAAGGACAATCAGCTGTTTATAAAGGTGACAATTTCTTGATAACTAGACTCGTCCTTGTATCATCGAGGTGAGAACGTGAGCTATCGCATTGATTTTTCTATAAACCGAGCTAGTAAATATTGGTTAACGCTCGTTAATCAGTATAAGATGTCTTAGAGGTTAACGGAGTCGGCAGTGCAAACATTCGGTACAGTGCGATGGAGGCACAATAGTGTTCAGATAATTGTCTTCACAGCGTGAGGCGACTACAAGTATCAGTCGTGTGAAACACTGCCCACCAAGAATTTTAAGAATAAAAATATTTAGGGCTAAGCAGACAATCACAAACAATTAAGTCATAAAAATAACAAGTACTTAGTTAGTAGGTGCCACAGATGTTTTTATTGGTGCTTAATAAATGTAATCAAATGTAACAGATTTGTGCAAAGTGGTCTGATGTCTGGTTTTGATAAAAATAAATGATAAGATCACTCCATGTGAATTAGTATTTGCGCAGTCGGTTAGTATGACATGTTTCTTTTTTTAGATTTTCAGCAATATCTATAAACCAGCAATAATATAAACTTACTTTTCTCTACAAATAATTTAATTTAAGATTTTTGGACCTTTTAAAATATTACTGGCCTTTTTGTAACTAAAACAGTTTTTTTAAAGATCAACTATATCACATTCTTTACTTTTTTGTTGTGATCATTGTAATATTAATTTATGACTAAACTCAGCCATTTAATACAAAAGCACCCTCATCAAAATATATTTATCCCAAATAGAGCTGGTAAAACCATTATTCCGATTGCCCTAAAATGAACACCAATAACTTACAAAATTACTCAACGGTGTAAAATAAAATATTAGGCAAATTACCCACAACATTTCCATACTAAAATAAATAAACAGCGTAACACAAAATCAATTGCTTGTCTAACATGAAATCCCACAAGAGCTAAGCTTAATCAGCATATCAAGTAACTGTTGATCCAGTTTAAATTTAGGTAATCCTGTTACCGTAATACTTCAGCTACTCTTGCATTGGCTCTATGAAGGTGCTATTATGGAGTTCAGATGCATTGTTTGTCTAACATACTCGTAATTATTATACTACTTGTTCAGTAAAATTGAAGGATAATCATAATATTGGTGTTGGTAAAAAGTGGTTTTGTGTAGGTAACAAATTAAGAGATAGTGAATTTTGGTTGTGTTTCAGTTTGTTGTTTGATTGAGAATATTTTTGGTAGTTATGAGTATTTTTAATTTCAAATGGTTATTACATTAGAGCTGTCATTAGTTTTATTTACTTTTGTATTAAAATCAGTGTGGATTTGAATGTGGAAGTTGTTCTTCTTTTGTCTAACTTTTCTGAACTGTAATGATTTTCTTTTTGTTTCGGCAATACAATTCATTTGACCCTAAAACATTATTTAACAATACTTCAAGAGTCTAGCCAGTGTGTGAAGACAAATTTAAGGTAACAGAACTGGCGAGCAGCACCATGTGTTTCAATACTTCTTAATACTTTGAACAATAATAATAATAATAATAAATAATAAATATCGCTGGACATCACACACAGCGCCATCTAGTGCCACACTAAGCAAGGCTTGTGTCGTGGTCACCAGACAGTTGATATACTACATATATACTTTTTGTTTGTAAATACATACCTATTATACATATAAACATCCATGACTCGGAAACAAATGTCCATGCTCATCACACAAACATTTGCTCCTACCGGGATTCGAACCCGGGACCCTAAGAACGTAAGGCCGCCTCACTACCGCTGCGCCATTTGGGTCGTCAACAATGATTTTGTAGCCTTATACAAATAACACAAAGAATAAATATATTAATATAACAGTAAGCCACCCTATTACATACAACATATTTATCCACAGGTTCACATAACGGCAACAATAAATTCTACAAGATGGCAGGTAGTACATGGGAGGAATTCTTTGCTGTCCACCTTCCACCTCCAGACTTTGAAGACAACCGGTCATTGCTGAAGGAGTTCTGTGAGCGGCATGATCAGTACGGCAACAAAATTGTGCTTGTTACGGTAAGCAGTTAACTCTTATATGGCTGGTATGATGGTATCAAACGGCAACAAAAGCATAATACTGAATATTCTATGTCCTAACCCAGTCCCTGTGCTACCACGTGCCAAAGTTCACTCAAATCTATTCAAGCGTGAAAAGGTAACAGTTCGTCAGATTTATTTCTACATGACATGTAAAATATTAAAGGATTATATTTAGACATTATTATAGATTCATTCGAATATTGTTCTCCATCCATTCAGTTTACTAAGAATGACTTACTCTCCTAAAAAATTATACAGGGTGCAATTTTAGTCATGGGCAATATTTTAATCTAAGGCTCTACTCACGATACTGATTGCATTAGGGCTAATAATTCGCAAATCTAAAATATTATTAATGCACGTATGGAAAACCTTAAAAATGTAGTAAGTCACATTGCAAAGGCATAATGTTGCAAATAAACACTAAAAGTAATAAAAAAACATACTTCATAAACCCCAATAAGTCTTGAAGTATCAAAATTTTAAAGCGCAGTATAACGCGTAACGAAAAGTAAACAAACATCAAATAATAATAAAACTGGTTAAATGCCGGCCGGGCGGCGCGAGCGCGGCATATCCTTAACAACAATAGTTCAAACGCATGTCGCCCGCCTCGAACGAACTCTCTCCGTCCCGTGAAGAAGCTCACGCAAAAATATGAATGCAGCCCACGCGCGCGCGCGGGGTGTCCTCCCGAGTCCCGAACTTTTTACGAACCGGAACTAACTTGTGACCTACTAGTAGTACCTACTAGTGTCATTACGACGGCGCAGGTGCATTGACGCGTATGATCCATTACTCCTGTGACGTAATCGCCGCTCGCGCCTCTCGTATCGTATTCGGTTAAGAAACTTGGATTGCAGTGTTAGTGGACTTTACTGTAAAGTGTGTAGTGTGTGTCAGTTAATTACTGTTGTGACGATTCTGTGGTTGTATTAACGATGCCTCAACCGCGTAATGTGCAGTCTAGGTACACAAATCAACAGTACTTCCAAATGGTCACTATTTACGATCGTACTAACAGTCTTGTGCAAACACGTGAAATATTTCATCGCCGCTACCCGAACGACCCAATTCCATCACTGGGTCTTATTTTAGGAACCACACAAAACCTGTTGGACTTTTCATCTTTTCACGTGCCAGCACATGCACTAGCTCGTGGAAGACCACCCGTTCACCCTTATTCCCTATACCGACGAATAAGAAAAGTTGGATCAAATCGTAAGCAACCTACTTACCTTATGACGAGTCGGGCGGGGTCAAAAGAGGTCACGCGCAATGCCGCGTATCTACTCGCGTTGATACTTTGAGACACTTGCTAACATTTTAAAGGTTTTACATACTTGCATTAAAAATGTTTTGGAGTTGCGTAATACAATTAGTCTCTTTAGTAATGCCCGAATTTAAAATATTGCTCATGAATTGAAATGCACCCTGTATAATGTACCAAAAAAGTTATGTAAGATGTGACTTGAGTATTACATAATATTTTGTAGAATCATCAAATCATAATGATAAGATTATGTAAATATTAGTTTACTCACATTTTTGCAATGTGACAACAGACTTTGTAGAAGTAAATAATGTAAGTAGGTAGATCCTTCAATAATTATCTTCCCAATGAAACCTACCACTCATAACATATTCTACATTTGTGCAGTTTCTGCACTTATCATAACTATGTGATCTCACAAAATTAGGGTAATCATAGTTAAGCCAATTTATACAACTTGTTGTTAAAATTCAGCATCTATTTTAGAAATGAGAATCGAGAATAGCTTCAACAATTTTGTTTTTTTTTTGTCTACTAAGTATTAAATATTCTGATACAGACAACTAAATAGACGGAACATGTTTTTTTGTGTAGTAGCAAGTCTTTGATATCGCTTTTAGGAGGTGTCGTTAACAAAATAATGCTCAGCGTGATTTAAAGGAGAGATATTTAAACCTGTTTATGTAACGTCTTTCGTTTACTGTACGGAATAAAACCCAAATAGTCTGCAATGACCCACATCTTCATATCTGATCGTAATTTTCTTACAAAATATCTTCCGGCCGTAATGTGAAGTACGGCAGACACTGAGCTTATTAAGTAATTACGTAAGTTGAGGTGGTTGAATACGAGCCTTGACCTATACTTTAACGACGTTAGCGCGAGATTCCGCCGATAAACATCAGGGAATTGCTCGCCAAATGTTGGAAGTATGTCACGGTTGCTCTAGACTAGCTAGGTACTAAGTTAATGAGCTAGCATTTTAAGAGTCTGGCTGAAATTAGGCCAGAAAAAATGGTGAAAACAGAGAGCAAAATCTATTTGATCAATGTCTTAAATTCACCCACTGAAATAGTCTTAATAGCTGTGTAGAAGCATAGCAAGATTTACTTTAATAAACTAAAATGAGGAAAAGAATCAGCTTTGGAAAATCCATCAATTTGGCAGATATAGCCGGAGATCTGGAGAAGACCATAGGCTACTTTCATCCGGATTTGTCTAACAAGCTGTAAAGACTTTCGACATCTCAAAACGCAGCAAACCGGTATAAACTAAACAATAAATACCTAACACAGCTGCGTATCACAACGTAACCGTCTGGCCCACAAGTCCCATAGGACATATTATTTGCCATTCAGCCGGTGGTAGCGAGACCGTTGCGTGGTTAGCTACAGTGAATAAGTGTCCCGTGAGACATGAAGCGCTATAACCAGTAGCGCAAGTGGCGCTGTCGGCTATTAATAGCTTTGCGAACGGATTCATTCATACATTATTTCAGTAATAGTGTTATATTAGTTGGAATGGCTTACACAAGGGACTCACATTCTTTTCCCCTTATAAAAATGGCCATTACTCATTATGACATGAACACGATTCCTTTTGAATTTCCTTTCCAAAAATGACATCTGTTTAATGTACCGCATTGTACATTAGATTGGGAAGCCCAAGCCAACGCTGCCAGCAGGCATTAATTGCGCTTCATAAAATCATCTAGGTTTTGGCAGCGACTTCTGATGGCTTTACGATCGAAAATTAACCTATACGGGAACGGTGTTAACATAGCCTATATGAGTACCCGTAGCCTATCCTCAGCCTCAGGGACAATGTAGTTGCCCATTCGCGAAAGCATTTTCGCAATCGGACAAGCAGTTCCGAAGATTACATCCTATAATTAAAACAAAAATTACCTCTACATAATATAAAAGACATGAGATGAAGGGGATATGTAACGTTTTGTTAAAATTATGTTTTTTGCATCGAATGAAGGTGTTATGTGCTTATAAACTATTTAAAACCTGAAAATAACGCTATTTAAGCTTAGTTTTAGAAAAAAGCAACTGATGAAGGAGTTATGTACCAACTTAAAATGATAATCACACTGAATGAAAGTGACATGGGCACTTAGCACATTTTTAAATTTAAAATTCTATAAAAATTAGACTTTCTTGCGCGGATGAATGAGGTAAGTGCCAGCAAGCGCATGGGTGCGTTTTATTATTCTGGATGAAGGAGTTATGTGATCTACTTGTCCCCTTCTTTCACTTCGCGTTGTGTGTACTCGTCTCTTTCTTTTATTTCGCGTCGGCCGTCGTATTTAGTTGCGCTGGAACTCTGGTCACATACGAATGTGGCTAGTGTTTTGTTTATTTCTTATATTAATACTAGTGTTTTTGCTCATTTATTCGTACAATAATGTCAAGAGCTAAAAGGCTTGTAGAAGCTGCGATAAACTCTTATAATGACATTTCTAACCTCGAAATCATCGACGAAGGTAAAATACTGACTTCTAAGGCATTCTATTTACGCCAGATTTGGTTTTATAATCTGCCATCCATGTTGTTGACCAGACCAAGCAAAAAGCTATGTGCTGCACGTGGACAGAAGACGTAGCTGACAGAGGTAGCGTTGAAGTTGCTAGATCCCTACTAAGATTTTTTGGAGGTGGATCAGTCTTGTCGCAATAAGCATCATTTACTTATATGGTCGGACTCCTGCGCTGGACAAAACAGACAGGCTATACAGAAGACCGAAGAATATAACTTGACTCTCTGTTTAGCGTTTGTGGACTACGAGAAAGCTTTCAATTCGATCGATACCTGGGCTGTACTGCAGTCTCTCCAACGGTGCCAAATCGACTACCGGTACATCGAGGTGTTGAAGTGTTTGTACAAAAACACCACCATGTCAGTCCGACTTCAGGACCATGCCTCAGAACCTATCCTTCTACAGCGAGGTGTAAGACAGGGAGACGTCATATCTCCGAAACTGTTCACCGCTGCACTGGAGGATGTCTTCAAGGTTCTGGACTGGAGAGGGCTAGACGTCAACGTAAATGGCGAGTACATTACTCACCTTCGTTTTGCCGACGATATAGTGGTCATGGCTGAGACGATGGAGGACCTCAGTACAAAACTCGATGACCTCAGTAGAGACCTTCCGAAAGAGTGGGTCTAAAAATGAACATGGGCAAGACGAAGGTTATGTTGAATGCCCATGTCACACCCATTCCTATCAAGATCGGAAACTCTACACTCGAAGTTGTGGACGATTATGTGTACCTGGGACAAACGGTCCAGTTAGGTAGGTCTAAATTCGAGAAAGAGAACAATCGTCGAATCCGACTCGGCCGGGCAGCGTTCGGGAAGCTGCGCGGTATGTTCTCGTCCAACTTACCGCAGTGTCTCAAAGTCTATGACCAGTATGTGTTGCCGGTGATTACATACGGGACCGAAACGTGGTCGCTCACAATGGGCCTTATCAAAAGGCTTAAGGTCCACCCAAAGGGCAATGGAGAGGGCTATGCTCGGAGTTTCCTTGCGTGATCGAATCAGAAATGAAGACATCCGCAAGAGAACCAGGGTCACCGACGTAGCCCGAAGAATTTCCAAGCTTAAGTGGCAGTGGGCAGGGCACTTTACTCGCAGAACGGATGGCCGATGGGGCCGAAAAGTTCTGTAGTGGAGACTGCGAACCGGAAGACGATGCGTTGGAAGACCTCCCACTAGGTGGACCGATGACCTGGTGAAGGGTGCGGGAATCCGTTGGATGCGAGTCGCACGGGACCGGTCAATGTGGCGACACTTGGGGCTCCCCAAGTGTCCCTATGTGCAGCAATGGACGTCTTTTGGCTGAAAAGATGATGATGATGACATTTAGAAAAGTGGATATATTAAAAAAAGAGGTCAAATAGACGATTTTGTAGTTGAACGGGTACAAACAAAATATGGTACAATTTCTGAAGAAAAGAAAGCTAATATTAAAGAACACGTGAAACTGGAATATCGTTACTATTATGAAAATATTGTAGGTCAAGATTAACTCGACAAAACTGTCATTTTTCTCTGTTTTATTACATTAGATAAGTAGTTGACTCATTTATCCTTATTTTAAGTATGCAACTTCTATAAAATGAAGCGCTGAATGAAGGAGTTATGTTCATTTTTTTTAAGTAGATTCTTATTCTTAATCTTTTATCTTATTTTTTCACTCCATATTAGTAGATTTCTATAATTACTATAATTTGGTATCAATAGTTAGTAAATAAACAAAAATAAAAACGATTTATTTCAATAACAAGCAACAAAACTTTCATGCCTGTTTTCTCAACATTTACAAATTGTATTATATCCCCTTCATCCACTCATGTCTTCTAATTACTACAAAATACATCTAAAGATTTCTTCACATCCCCACTTCCAGTCGGGCGGCACGACAGTCCCGCTCGAGCACAACACGGTCCGTTTCGTGGACAACTTCAGCGCGGGCACTCGCGGCGCCGCCTCGGCCGAGTACTTCTTGGAGCAGGGCTACGCCGTCATCTTCATGCACCGACAAAAGTCGCTGGAGCCCTTCACCAGGCACTTCACCGGACAGAAGCTCTTGGACATGCTTGAGATCCAGGATCGAGGACCTAATACTTCTATTTCCGGTGAGTTGCTTCTGGTTCATTAGGCTTCATGCACCGCCAGGGGTCGCTGGAGCCCTTCACCGGACAGAAGCTTTTTGACATGCTTGAAATTTAGGATCGAGGACCTAATACTTCTATTTCCGGTGAGTTGATTCGTAGACTGCTATTTAATGTTTGATTTTTCTTTTCCTAGCTGTAAGGCTAAACAATGCTTAATTATTGAGACTGCACAATCAACTATTTGTGTAGAATATTAAAACTAAACCTAACACAAATGTTCCAATATTTGAAAGTCCCCATTGTCCCCAAAGGCTGTTAACGCGGATTTTCTCTAAAGCCGACCATTCCTTTGAATGTCCTTCAAAAAGTATATGGTTCGTACTTCATATCAACATCCTCTTGCTGTAGGTACTTTATTCTTAATTTGGCTACTGCTTCAAAGAAAAATAAAACTCGCCTACACTCAACACCAACAACACCGCGGGCTAACATTGTCAGATATCGCACAAGGTAGCGAGGTTTCCAAATGCGTTTGCCCAGCAGTGGGACACTTGAAAGACTAAAAAAATCTTACACTGACCTAGGACTTGACCTTATTGATGATGGTCTTCAGAAAAGTCAGCTGCATAGTATTAAGGTGCTGTTCAATGGTTTCTGCGTGACGAGGTGAGTTTAAAATAAATGAATTCTTCAATTCCGCAGTGAAACCCGACAGCGTGGACGTGCTAGCGCCGGTCCTGCTGCGCTACAAGGCAGCGCACGCGGCGGGCGCCATCTTGCACGTCTCCTTCACCACGGTGTCGGAGTACTTCTGGCTGCTGCGGGCCGCCTGTGAATGTCTCGCTAACCTTGGACCGAGAGCCATGCTGTATCTTGCTGCTGCTGTCTCGGACTTCTACATACCTAAGGATCGTGTGGTAAGTATTCATACTATCTTGGTCTGGTGGCTGAAGCCAAAACAATATCAAACTGGTGAAACCGCGTCTAATTTAAACACGAATACTCTAATCTAGATACATAGGACACTAACAGCAAAAACACAATATGCGACAGCCGCTTTACATCAAACTTGCATGCACGCCATTGATTTTTTTTTCTCTCTGCAGCCTACTCACAAGTTACAGTCCAACTGTGGAGCACCCATCATCCAGCTGCACTTGGTCCCTAAGATGTTGGCGCCTCTAGTCAGCCTGTGGGTCCCGGAGGCCTACGTCGTGTCCTTTAAGCTGGAGACTGATGAGAACCTGCTCATTCCCAAGGCAAGGGCCGCGCTCGAGAAGTATAAGCATAAGGTAAGATAGACTAACTAGTAACTACCAATTCCTCCAACCATTTCTTGCAAGCAAAATAAAAATATAGGTGAATATTTGAAACTGTTTAAAACATTCTGTTTGTCGTTTGGAGACGACATTCTTTGGCTAATGCATGTCATATGTTCTTCTATAGCAACAATAAATTATTTCTAACCAAAACATGACCCATTTTGCACATTATAGAACGCTAATCTAATTGTAACAATATTGTCAGATGGTGGTTGCAAACCTGCTGCAGACGCGTCACCACCGCGTGATCCTGGTGTCGCCCGACATCTCGCAGGAGATCGTGCTCTCCAGGGAAGAAGTGCACGCAGGTAACAATACATTGTTCTCCACAATACTATGACTTTGATTTATTTATTTATGACATGCAAATAAATTCAAAGGGGTTTGAACTTTTTGGCCGGATTTTCTTACGCCATTTTGTTTTTTTTTTTTTCAAAGTAGCGGCCACGCATTATAGGTACCTATGTTCATCGATAGCTGATACAAACAAGTTTTTATTCGACAAAATGTTCTAAAGTGTCACGTTTCCGAGATATGAGCTATCAAAGCTAAAGTCATACAAAAATGTTCCAAGCCCTTTGTCTGTCCTGACAAAGCAACTTATAGATATTTGCAAACATTAGCAAATGTATTTGGCCATTTTTCTATTGTTGAAACTATTATTTCCATTCGTGCGTTTAGTATTCTCTGATAAATTCTACAGCTGACTCTTCTGCAGTAAAAATGAAAAAACCATATTAAAATGCGATTCAGTCCAAACGGTTTATTCCGAACTTGATTCCACTTTTTATTCTAAGAAAGAGGAGAAGGGAAACCCATCTATATCGCAATTCGGGTTATGATAATAACTATACGTCTGGTCAGCTCAGGAAGAGGATTACGTTCGGAACAATTTTTTTTCCAAGCTTCTAACCTAACCTGCGATCGGGTCGTAATAAACCGCCCAGGTCCATTGTGTTAAGAAACGAATCACGGCCAATTCATTTAAAATCAGCTGAATTATTAGCTTCATCTAGGGCTTCGTATGTAAGTTTTCATTGATCTGTTCGTCCAGGCGTGGACATCGAGTCGTCGATAGTGTGCGAGATAGTGCGCGTGCACTCGCTGCACATGCGGCTGGCGGGCGAGCCGCTCTCCCCGCCGCGCTCGCCGCGCTGATGTGCGCGCGCGCGGCGCCGTCTGTACCTCACGCACGACTAGCGCCGCACACCGCACACCGCACCACTGTGCACCACACTGTCTCAACTGTGTTCAGACTATCTAAACTGTGTCCTGTTCTGTGTTTTTGTGCGCCCGCGACGCGTCTTTTACCTCACCAACGAAAAGGTGGACCTCTACCGCCACACATAACACACTAACTCCTATGTGTTTATAAACTGTTCGGACTGTCTTTAATGAAACTGCCTGTGTACTGTTTTTGTGCGCACTCGACGCATCCTCTACCTCACCTCACACACTAACTCTTATGTGTTACTGTTCTACTTCTAACTGTGTGTTGTTTCCGGGTTTTTACGCTAGCGCAACGCACACTCTACCTCACCAAACGAGGAAGTAGACTGCCTGTAACACGGCTTGTGACTCAAGTGTGCTTATAGACTGTCTTACTTGAAACTGTGTAATGTTTCTTTGCGACAAAATTTAAAGTGTTCAATCTTTCTATACATAAGGGTTCGATGTTTATTTCTACGAGTAGTGGGCAAGCGAGCAATCGCACTTTTGGTCGCGAGCGGTCGATGTGTAGAAATGGCGCCGATGCGCATGAAGATTAGTAACTAAATGTGTTTATATTTGATGAATTACCTACTGTTGTATGTGTTTCAAATATTTATGTGACAAAGTAATCATGAGGCTGTCACATCTAACGTTACGAAGAACGTGAACTTCTTACGCTAAAAGCGCCGTTGGTGTGTAAAAAGCGCTAAGATGTTCGCGAGCAAACGCGCGTGTAACGACACCAAAGTGTGACTAGTCGCACGTTCGGCACTTGAATATTGTGCATATTTTTTATTCTGATGTTTCAATCGTGTACATAAGTATACACTGTACATGTAAACTGTATTTAAAATCAACTGGGTCATAAGGTGATGAAAAGTCTAATTTCCCTGATGAAGCCTGGTGACACTATAAGTCGATGATATTATCATTTGTGGTGTTTTATCTATGAATAATGATAGATTTGTCGTTATCGATGTTATGTTTTATCGATATTAACTTTTTAGGTACAACTGTGCAGTTTCAAACTGCTAATACCTTGAGTACATGATTGTTATTGATGCAAATTGACACAAATAGAATGTGTAAAGCCACATCAGGTGGAATACGTTTGATTTTTGACAGATATAGAAAACAATTTCCATCAATATTAATCTTGTGCACGAAGCTTGATTCTTCTTATGTAAACACATGAATTACTCTTTTCACAGAAGTAAATAAATTACTGGCTTAGGTAAATATACAATAATCAATCATGTCATGTATAAGAAGTCGGTATCAAAAAAAAAATCAAATCAAAGGCACGTGGTTCGTTGACCGCTCACAATATCGGTTGTGGGTCAAATCTTTTGATAAGATAGCCCTTGGCCATCTGAGGGTCATCTACGTCTGTATATGTTTAATGGTCCCCCAGTGTCGGCACTGTAAAGACTTTAGCTGATGAAACTTTACGAAACAGATAAAAAACGCTGATATTGAAAATGTTGCCAGAACAGAAAATGTATTTGTCAGTATTACCAGCCTAAAAATTAGCCAAGCTATAAAAAATATTTAAAATGATTAATATACTTTTTGGTGTTCGGAAATATCGTGTGTTTATTCGAGAAATCAAAAAGTTTTAGATATTACCTCTCGATGTGCCCCAGTATCTCCTACGACTAGATTTTATATGTCTATAACATTGAGTACTAAATACGTGTAACTATGAACTTATCTAAGTGTAACATAGTGTAGATGTACATACGAATATTATTCAAAATATATCTATCGAGAACTTCCAATAGGATTTTAAATGTTTATTCTATAATAAATTATAAAAATATATCATAACTGTAATATTTATAATTGTATTTTGTCTTAAGCAACTCTGTTAACATCAAAAAAGTATAAAAACATAATAAATATTATTTATTTTAGAGTATAAAAATATCATTTCGGCTTAAAATGGAACGCAAGAACTTAGTTCAAGAAAATTCCGCAAGATGTCGTCGAAATTATAAATTAAAATTTGTAAATAGAATAAAACCGTTTTTGCTGTTAACAGAAATGTTTTAGTTGTTAGTAAATGGTTTGATGTGTAGACTAACTCAGATATTAGTGTTATACAGGTTATATTAGTGTTAAGATAACTTTTATAGGGCCTTAGGTGCAGGTGGGACTAAATTAGAATCACAGTATGATGCCCCAAGTAGGAAAACGTGGAAAGATTTTTTATTAATTTTAGTAGCATAGCTTGATAGGTACTTAACTCAATCACCTTAAGGCGATTACACGAGCTAAACGCGAGTTTTATAATTACTAAAAGTATATGATTCACTGCTATAAACAAGACCAGAAAAATATATGATATTCTTCAGGATATATGCTAGCATGATACTGTTTTGAAAACATAATACAATTAATTTGGCTCGATAAAAAGAAATCACGAACTTACCTCTAAAAATATCTTTCAAACAATAAAAAACATACTAATATGCATGCGATCATTCTGATTTTTTGGCAAATAATTCTACAAGCAATATATTAGCATTATACTGTTTTAGTTTTTTAATCCAATCAATAGTTTTTTTGTAAATCGATCGAAACCACTCATTTCGCGCTATTCGGCCCGCAGTGGCTGACGTAACATCCACTTTAGTGTAGTAGTAGTGCAAGCTGATTAGAACTTTATTCTAACAGCATTTCAAACGAAGTTTGAACCAGCACAAATAGAGTTGCTAATTTAGCTCGTCTAAGCGCCTTAATCGGAAGTAGCGTTGACCTAAGATTCACCTGCACCTTTGTTATACCAACATATTTGGTAATACTGAAATAAACCGATCAACTGACATACTGATTGTCTCGCATTTTATTTGCAGACATGTTTCTAAGTTTTTTCAAATCTGCGAAATAATCTATTTTAGTCTCTTTTATACTAAAACTTTTTAGAATTTGAATCATTATTATATTTATTTACATAACGTTATTTAATAAATGTGTTTTATTTATGAAATAAGGTTAAATGTTGTGTCATGTAAATAGTTGTTAAGGCTTATGTTTCTACTTTTAACTAAATGTATTCTTCAGGACCACGACTTTTTAGAATCAAACTGTAAGATAACATTTCAACAGACACGATTTTATAATTCATCGATAATCGTGGATTAAAGCCTTATTTTCAAATGCCTTATTTCGAAAATTATTAGTGTAAAGTTTAAAACGCATTTCATATAGATTGTTATTTATGGAAAAATGATGCTTTGACCGATCTGTTGTTGAAATTGGATATTATATGGTAATAGATGTTTATTTTAAAGTTTAATCTTGGTATATATTGAAGAGTTTTACATATCAGAAGCACATAGTTCGCATGCTCGAGAACCGCACGAAAAGTTTGTTTCATTGATCAAATATCATGTCATCATAATTATTGTGTGTTAGTCATTCTACTGATAATTTAAACCCAATTAATTTTGCTGATAAACTAAAAGTTACCGGTTTGAGCAAGTTGTAACAGTGATCTCTTATTGTTCTTATTTGATCTTTTATCTGAATAGTTCGCTGTCAGAGACCTTTTCTTGTGACTTACAAAGTTCTGAGACACTGGTAGACAGAGATGGTGTTATATATTGTTAGTGTCATCTCTTTCTTGCTAAGACCTCCCTGACTTTGCAATGAGGGTTTTCAGAAATGACAAAACCACAAGGTGGCAGCACTGGCGTAAGGTCTAAACATCAATCAAAATACACGAGATGCATGTAGTTTACGATTATTTTTCATATAATTATGTTTTAAATCATTAATACAATACCTCAGTGTTGTGCCGCATAAGTTACCTTTCATTAAGTTTTTCCTTGTACCACTGTATTTTGCTAATTCTGAGCTAAGCTTAATCTTTAGTTTAGCTACTTTTCTTTGTCCGTAATCTATATTTATATTGTAAAACAGTCCAAATACGATGAAATTTCGGCAAAAAGTTTCACTAACATTAAAATTCAGTACAGTTTGACAGTGATTTATACCATACGCTTACGTAGCGACATCTGGTGGCAGATAAAATCCGAAAAATACTCATTAAAAACCCTGACACGATAGTGTTAAGTATTGTTAGGGCAAAATCAGTCATAATGCTGTTCGGACTTAAAAGTATCAACTAAAACTAAATGGTTTTGCTAAAACTCTTTGGAGAATATTTAAAATTAAGTCTAAGGTGCTCCATTGAACATCTATATTTGTTTGAAATTTTATTAATTATGTTGGTGAATGGACTTTTTAAAATCATAGTTATTTATTCAAAGGTTTTTATCAATTTAGTGTAACGAGATCATTAAATACATACATATATGATAGGTAAAGTCTAGGTATAATAGATATTTTATGCAAAATGGTCTACACTATTTTTTTGGGGTGGGTAATAAAGACCCTGAAAAGAGGTTTTATTTTGAAATCTAAAAGATACGATGTATCTTCTTACTAAAACTAATAGACACATTGTGAATAGAACTTATAAGATAGTTTCACACTCCAAAACAAGGTAAGCAGGGAAACATCAAAGTGCTGGGTATTGTCAAAATATTTTTATTAATTTATTTTAAATTATGGTTTTTACGGTTTTGGTAAAAGTATATTGATCGATTATTTATGAGCCTAAACTGATGTATTTTAACCTTTTTTAAGTTGTTCTTTTTAAAGACACTTAATAGCTATATTTACAAAGAATATCACAAAAGAAAAAATAAAATTTGATTGATGCTAGAGCAACATGCAAGCTTAAATTTATTTTGTTCATTTTGAAACTTATTTATTTTTTATTACATTTTAAAAAAAATTAAAGAAAATTGTTTGGAAAATGTATTAAGTGCTGTGTTTAAGTAAAAGTTAATGTGGTGTATTTGGATATAAAGGGTATTTATCGTATAGATGTTGTGCCGGGCTCCGGAGTGGTGTTGTATCAGACTTATAGTATGTTCTATGTAGACACATTATATTATACCTGTTTGTGGGTTTGCATGTGTGGGTGAAGCTTTTCTGGTCCTCGCGATATACAAGTCTGCTTAACCTTTTCCCAACTTTGTTGGTGTCGGCTTCCAGTCTTACCGGATGCAGCTGAATACCAGTAAGTTACATGAAGCTACTGCCTATCTGACCTTCACAACCCAGTTAGTACTGGGTAATATGATACCTCTTGGTAAGATACGATACAGGGTGGAAAGATCTGTGTGGTGTCTCGGACCATGAAACAAAACAACTTTAGTTCTACGAGTTCTTGAAATTAGCAAAAAAATGGATTGTCTATAGAAATTGACGCATTACAGCACATATAAATAGTTTTGATATTGACTTGCATTCAAGAGTCGATAATAATATGTAATAGTACACTTACTTTTTTCCACACACTGTAAAATTGTGTGTCCAGTGTCTAATGTCTAGTACTCAACTTATTTATTTTCGAGTACCTTCATAAGTAATTCTTATATTTAGTTTTAAGATTACTTTGGATTTCTCATAATAAGTGAATTGTATTAATTTTAAGAAATAAATGTCTTAAACCGTATCAGCTGATCGGAATGATTGTTAAAACTAAAAAAACGGTATAATTATCCAAAAGTTATAGAACAAAAGTTGTAATGAAATGAAATGTTTGTGTGATGAGCATGGACATTTGTTTCCGAGTCATGGATGTTTGATGTATAATAAGTATGTATTTACAAACAAAAAAATGTAATGTAAGTAGTATGTCAACTATCTGGTGACCACGATCAATACGTCACTCCTTGGTATTACTTTTTGTGCGTTTTGACGTCATGAGCCTCACTTCCGAGTATTGATGCATTCTATCTTAGTCAATATTCATTGATTTACAAAAACAAAAAATACGTGTCCATTATTTTCCAATACTCTAACTGACGGACTAAATAGATTTGGAACTTTTTGATACTGTTGTCATACCTATTTGAATTTGTGCCTATTAATAGCAATGAGATTACTTCCTATTCATAGGACTTAAAAAAAACTGGCGAAATGTGACTGTGCGATTGAAACACCTCTGCTTACACAGTCGGAGAATGCTCACGTGATGTTTATATTTAAATCAATGGAATTAAATCAAAAACTACACCCACACATGCAAACGTTGATCGTGTAAGTGTACTATATCATGTTTTATAACTATTATATCATATTATATACGGAACGTTGATGTGAGCAAGCGGTTCCCGCGTTCTTCAAGTATTAAATCCAAATATTCTAAGTATCTAGTTGTATCTGTATGTTAAAATATCATCCTTATGCACTTGACAATAAGGTACAATTTTAACTAATCAACTACTTTGCCGTCGTGAATAAGTCGTATCTGCATAATACAAGTTCGTCCATTGATTTGCCATGTTATCGTGGTTCGCATTTGTTGATAGTTTTTTTTATATTTTATTTTATGAGATTGCATTGTAGTTTCATCTAATTAAAACTAGTATAGTAATATAACGAAGATATCCATAATCTGCCTATTTCGTAGTAAAATACGAAATGAATAGCTAAATATGGCGCTTCTTAGGCAAGGGGGGTAACTTGCTTCCATATTTATTAATTATGCAGTTACGGGCTTGTTCACGATGGCAGTGTTCTCTCAGCACAATGCAGAACGGCTAGATCTCAAGGGGATATCTGTAGCGTGGCTCACGATAAACTTGTAGGTCGTTTGTAGTATCCGAGTGTATTTTCTAAAGTTCTACGTGTTAACAATATTTGGGTAGAGATTTTATTATTTTATAATTTTGCTAGAAAAAAATCGTTCACTCAAGCATACAGTTTAATATGTCAACTATTGAAAGCGATACAAATCACTTGACAAATATCGGGAGCTCAAAAATATTGACAATCTCGGAATGCCCCGTTCCCATTATGTCGTGACGATTAATTTATCGTTGGTTTTTAGTTGGCAAAAGTCGTGGACGACAGAAATCGCGTCGATCTATATGTGAAGACCTCCATTTAAATACACAAGCCACGACACTTAAGAGGCCTGCGGAGCATGCGAATTTCATACAAACGTAATACCAAAATAATTTGTAAATCATACACATTCTTAAGTTAGTGTGTATTTATTTAGATTGGATGACAGAATATGTAGGTTCCCAAACACATATTTGCAATGTACACCGATTTAAATAAGAGTTATGAGAAAAATACTTTTTCTATAGAAATTTTAAATTCCTCATATCTCGTCTTTATATCATTGTCCTTTCAAAATATTTATTTGGGAACATAGATATTCTATAATACAATCGAAATGTATACACACTACCTTATGAATATATTTGATTTTCATATTATTTTGGTATTACGTTTGTATGAAAAACGCATGCTCCGCCGGCCCCTTAAAACTACACGATTATCTGTTGTCACGACATAGTGGCCTAAGTGACAGTATAACTAGTTCTTTTTTGTCCCTTTTTGGAAATATCTGTAACAAAATAATCTAGTCGCTAAAATTATTGTGTGCTCATGCTACAAAAAGATGAATTGTAAGAGAAATAATGCTTTCGTTCGAGTCTATGCCAGGCTGGTTTCTTCACGATGTTTGTATGCACCGTTTTGAGAACAGTGGTGATGAAAAATTATATAATTGACCCCCCATAGCCCCCAATTCTTATAGCTAAGCAATTAATAGGGTTGTCGACAAAAAAATCAAATCTCACTCGTCAGTTAGATTATAAAAAATTAATTGACCCGTATTTTTTTCTTTTGTCACGTAAACCAAAATTGACGAAGATACGACGTTTTTAAAATTCTCAATACGTCACGCGGTGGTATAATTTTTAGTGAGTTCTGACGTCACGAGCCCCCACTCCCGAGTATTGATGCGTTTTATCTTTGTCAATATTCATTGATTTACAAAAACAAAAAATACGTGTCCATTATTTTCCAATTCTCTAACTGACGGACTAAATAGATTTGGGACTTTTTGATACGTCATGTCGTCATGCCTACTGATGAGGACGAAAGCACTAATTTCTCGATTGTACACCTAAGTATTGTGCCTGCAGTTCCGTAGTATATACTGTGAGTTTATCTAACATGGGTATTCGTCGTTGTGATATTGTACTGTGTCTATGCTACTCATGGAGACTTATTACTACACGTGGATTAAATACTTTGGCATATTTTAATGTATATCTTGTTTTATTTTCCAAACTTTGTACTTGCCTCTTTGGTTTAGCAATCACAAGCGCTACTGATGAATGTGACGTCCTAGGTTCAGTTCTAGGGTCAAAGTGTTGAGATTTTCTATCTAGTAAATGATACATGTCTGATGACAAACAAAAAGCAATCTACCACCAAGTTAGAGAGTGTGCTATAGATTGCTTTTAGTTTTTTATCAGGCGTGCATCATTTACAAGTTCATGCGAGGGGCTGCCGCATAATCCCTCCATCATTATGCAGCTTACGATTTTTTATAAGCTCAGTATGATGTAAACTATTTATGAAACAAGTTTACTATGACTTCATTTTTTTTTCACCATTTCCGTAACCTCCCAATCCTACACCCACCGCGGGAGCGTCAGCTGACGCTGGGTTTACTTAACAGTCATTCGAGATTATTGAACAAGATGGCAACCGATCGGCGTAAAACACTTCTTAAAATGCAACGGTACCTCCCGGCCTATTAAATATACCTAACTTACCCTTCGGAAATTCCAGGCCTGAAGGTATGTTATGTAATAAATAAACTAAGGTCGAAAGAGATAGGTACAGTTAAACCCTATTGTTAAACCACTACTAGAATTTGGTCCTTATTTCTTTAAATAAGCGCACCCGTTTGCCATTTACCACGTGCGCTTAACGCGCGGGTTGGTTTGGTTGATTTAACGTCTTACAATTTTGAATAATTGGCTTCTGAAAAAGCAATTTATACATTCATAATAACTTATTTTAAATTCTATCATCATAACTAAAAATGGGTACAAGTTACAAAAAAAACATTTGAATGGAAGTGTCTACATAATATAGGACGACACGATATTTGTCGTCCATGACTTTTGCCAACTAAAAAAACCAACGATAAATTAATCGTCACGACATTGTGAGAACCAGGCCTTAGGATTTATGTCTAGGTTCCAACCCGTATCCTACAGCTCGACATGTCGATATCGATGATATTATAACAGCTTCATAACAAAAAGTTAATAAGCTATTGAAAACCATAGTTTTCTAAAATAAAACAAAACATCAAGTGACAGTTTCTCAGTTCAAAGTTGTCATGGCCTGTCAGAATTGCACTGAAATATTTGTAAATACTTAAGAGTACTCGTTTATGTGGTTATATTTGTGGCTGATGTTATAGTTTGTATTAATTTTGTTCTAAATTGATCGGATATGGTAAGTCTCTCAGTATCATTAGTTCTCCAAGATTCAAGTTTACTTAGCCAGCAAGTAGGGCCTGAGTCGCAATGTCTTGAGATAAAAAAATCAGCTGTAAAGGTCTAAAATTGCTTAAATTTATTCTGTTGTTGCAACAATAACAAGGTGTAGTAGATTCCCGAATAAGACATCAAAACACATCTGGTTTCACATAACATACATTTCTGGGTTTTGCTCTAATGTGAGGAGAAGTTTTTTAGGTTACTACTTCCTCTCTTCAATGCCCATAATAAGCGTAGCTCTAAATAAAGATACCTGCTACGATGAGTGCATATGGTCCAAAATAGTAAATAAAATCAAAAACTAACAGGGTCCGTTAGTTTAACAAATTTGTCTTTCAGGAACAGGATAATGAAGTAGAAGATGTCGTAGGCGATGTCAAGCTCACAGAGTCACAGAAAAGTGTGACCGTCTCGAATGTATACTCAGCAGACTTCACAGACAGTGGCGACTCCGAGAAACAAAACTCCTCAGGAATGGATACTTACGTCTTAGAGTGGGACAGCGACGAAAGCGAATCGTCTGCTCTACGAGGGAGCGTCAGCATCGTCAGCATGAAGAACAGACCGGCCAAACCCGTTCTAATCAACAGAGACGCACAATGTGAAGTTACTAGAAAATTTAACAGAGCATCCTCCACCGGCCTCGGCACATGTTCCGTATTTGCGCAAGAAATATTCACCCAGACCAGCAAAACTATCATAGAGCTAGCTGAAATGGACGGTGCGATCAAGAGGCCTGTCGTCAACGATACTCTACAGACTCAAACCTCCTTCCTATCAATAACAGAAAACAAAACGATAGAGTATAGAATAGAAGTATCAGGATCCACGCAAAACTGTACTAAAAATAAAATGATCGGCGATTCCGGAAATAACTCCCATGGAATACCTTTTCATCAAATATTTCCTAATTCTCTTGATGACACTTCTTCAAAATTCATGGTATCTGAATCAGAAAACGACTGCACCAGTGACAATAGTTCAACCAGTAACCCCAAGGGATGCTCACCATCCCCAGAAAATACCGATTCTAAAGAAAATATATTGTTGTGTGAAAATCTTAACGAATACGAGAACACAAGCGATTTCGAACCATCACCTGACACCACCGACGTAGAAGAGGATTCACTCACGGAACCGAAGCGTAATGTTTGTAACAAGAATGTAGTCCTCAGTGACGGCAGCCGAACGCCCACGTCGTCTGTTGATGATGACGTTGCCGAATTGTATACTAAGTTATCTGAAACTTTGGAGTTCCGCTTGCACTCACCTTCTGAACATGAAAAGAAACGTTTCGGTTACTTAACTCCTTTGACTGAAGAGTCAGTCGCAAGAAAAGAAAGTACAGCTGATGTAACAACTGCGCCTGCTGAAGCTACAAGTCAAAACGAAGATCCAGATAAGGATGTATTGTTTACGAATAATTCTGGAATAAAAATCAAGTTGTTACCAAAAGACAATAGTAATGAACCTGAGATCTTTAAATTGCCTCCAATACAGGGTATCGGTTGTCCAGAAAACTTGAACTTTTTGTTTACCCCACCCAATAAATTTGTGAGTATGACTCACAACCTGCCGTGCGTTTATGAAGAACGAATGGGAAGGAATTTAGACAGGTGGGAGTTGGGAGGAAAGAATCTTGCAGCAGGGGAAAGTGCACTCATTAGTGGAAGAAGTGGTAAGTTTAAAGTTGGCTATAACTTAGTACTTACGAATGGCGCAGCATGACGAAAAATAACTTACACGAAAATCCATTAACATATACCCAGACCCTCAGAGGCCACACTCGAGCGTCCAGCTGCCCCCCATCCACGTGGAGGGTTGCGTCACCAGCAACTCTAGCAGGACCGACTACCTCGCATCCAACGTGGACAAGATCGTGAACCCGTCGGATTTGCTGTGCCCCATCAGTATCAAGGAAAAGATCAGAGAATTGAAGCTGAGCCACTGGCCTCCGAGAAAGTCTTGGACCAAATCGAGGTACTGGAAGTATGTATCTTTACACGTAGCTAATGCTTTGATTAATGAAAAATAAATTCTATTTTAATTAAAACTAGATATTGTTAAGAAAAAACATCGAAATACACCGAGAGGTCATAACATAACATAAAATAAAGCCTGTAATCCCTTCAGAGGTGTAGAATAGAATAGAATACTCTTTATTATGTACACCATAAAAAATAGAAATACAAACATTTTAAACATTTTACAAGGGGTGACACAATGGGCGGTCTTATCGCTAAAAGCGATCTTTTAAAGACAACCTTTGGATGGATTTAAAGGGGAAAGGAGAGATAATACTGCAGGTAGCCTGTGGTGTACCATTTACATAAATACAATAAATAAATACATACATATACACACATAAGACATATTATATTACACTTGTATGATGTACCTAACAATGGACCCAACATTTCGCCAGATATGTTTTAAGACCCAAGTAATAGTGGGCGAAGTTATTGCCATCAATAGGGCACCAATCTGTAGCTGTTACTGAGAAATTCCTGATGGAAGAACCCAATGACAATTTTCCCGACCTAGACCTGGAATGGAGTTAAGTTTAGGGAGTTCAGGACCTGTTTTAAGCTATCACGGTTCACAATTAAACTTAAAATGTCACTTACGGGATATATTCTGTGATTGTTTTTACTTTTGAGCTAACCACGGAAGATATCCCGTATGTGACATTTTAAGTTTAATTTCAAAATAAAAATAAAAATATTTTTTTTCACATAGGCCTAGATGGGCACTTATAAAAAATAAATATCGCTGGACATTAACACACAGCGCCACCTAGTGCCACACTAAGCAAAGCTTGTGTCGTGGACACTAGATAGTTGATATACTACATAAATATACTTTTTTGTTTGTAAAATACATACTTATTATACATATAAACATCCATGACTCGGAAACAAATGTCCATGCTCATCACACAAACATTTGCTCCTACCGGGATTCGAACCCAGAACCCTAAGAACGTAAGGCAGCGTCACTACCACTACGCCATTCGGGTCGTCGAAAAAGGTGCACGGTTCGCGTGGGTCGATTCCATGGAGAAGAACCGGCAAGAAACTCCATGGTTACTCTTTTCAAATCATTTGGTATTACAATATTATTTTCTTACATTACAGCATTAGTACTAAAGTATGGGGGAACAGCGTAGGCCCGACAATAGGTCGTTGCTTGCTATACAAGAAATGTAAAACAAAAGGAATATTTAACAAAAGTTAAACAGCATCCGGGAATCTAATTTTATTAAGGACCTCTCAACCATTTACGTTTACTGAGGAATTCCTCTTCAACTGTTTCCTATACTCGCGGTCACATAATTCACAGACGGTGAATCTGTTAGGAATCACAAAAAGTACTAAAAATAACTTAATTCTGATAAGAAATATACTATTTTGTGGGTACATTATATATATATTTTTTTTATAAAATCGCGTTACACCTTTATTTCTCTTGGCGTTAAAATGCAATGTACGTACAGTCGAGGACTTTAATCGAAGCCTCTTTCACTACTTTCCAATTTTGCAGTTTTATATATTCACGAGTACAAATATTACAGAATAAACCCGATTTGTACTACACGGCTAAAATACGAATAGTGGCAAGTGGCTCATAAATTTAAAGTCCTTGACTGTACATACATGCATTGCGAGTTAAATTAAAGCTTGTAAAAAGCAATTCTTCGTAGAATAGGATAAAATATATTTTCTTTAATAACATAGTAGTAAAATACAAATTACAAAAAACAAGAGCAGTCATGTTTTGGCGCAAGGGGCAAGAACAAACTTTGCTGCTAAAATAATGAAATCTGCAATGTAGTGCGTGAGTCCGTGTAACACTGGTCAGTTTCCCTCACTCGTCAGTTTATTTAATTCGACATTTTCTTTGATTCGTCACTTCCGCTGATTTTCGAAAGTTTCCATGATTTGCCAGTTTCGTTGACTCGTGGGTCCACGGGTTTATACTAAAGGTGAAGTGAGTACATCAGGCTTCAGGGAATCTTGTTTTATCTTGCAGCGTATCCGAAAGCAAAAGCGGTTCGCCCAGGTCAGGGCTCTCACCAGATAGACTGTCAGACGCCAGGGAGCGAGGATGTGAACTGCTCTGCGTCGAGATGTGCAAGAGACTGCGCTCGCATTCTTGGTTAGTGCGGAGTACAAATATCAAATTCAATCGTTCAATTTGAGGGTTTTTGCTTCGAGACCCGGTATAGGCTGTGCGTTGTCACGCGCAGACATATTAGCGGGTATAAAAACTAGTCAATGAGGATTGTATTGTATTGTCCAAAGCGCGTATTTGTATAAACGTGGTTTAAAAGAGAAATACATATACAAGGTGGAATTTTTCAATGCCATCTGGAAGGAAGTACTCGAAATAATGGAGATAGCAAATTTTTATTAGGACCACATATAATATGAAGAAAAAATGATAATGTAGAATCAACCAGATTATATCTAAGTGATCTGGAGAGGCACCTAAGTAAGTAATGTGATGTTCGTCCACAGGTTTGAAATAGCAGACGCATTGGACGATCTTCCTCGAGTTCTGGATAAGTTTTGGGGAGTTTTGGCCGAACATAGAATTGCAGACCTGATCAGACAAGTAAACGATATTTCGTACATTCTGAATACCGTTCACATTGAAAGTAAAGATGGGCTTTAAATTCAGCGCGAACCGGGGTGGCACGGTATCTTACCCAACGTAAACGCGTACATGTATCTAGTGGTAAATAGTAGATGGGTACCAATTTCAATATTTAGAGATCGACACTAAGGCATCAAAGGGGATTTCCCTTCGCGGCATTGAATATTGGAATCTGTTGTTGAGTTGCACGAAACCAACATTAGTTTAACGGAGACTTTAAATTCATACCATCCCTTATATTTTGTACCAAAAAAAAAGTTACAGCATCAATTTAAAGTCTCCGTTAAAATAATGGTGGTTTCGTGCAACTCACCGTGTATCTTGTTAAGACTAGCCACGTATGAATTTTCTTTGGGTAAAGATAAAATGCCCTGCCGTGCCGCCAGCGGCGGTTCGCGCTGTCTTTTACTGTAAAGCGGACGGATCAGTGGCTACTACCCACGAAAACCGCTCTTATTGCTACGACATAGAAGCATTATTAACGTCAAGTTGTGTTGCGGTTGATTGTAGCTGTCTAAAAAAACCCAAATTTAATAATTTGTCTCTCTACAAAGGTGACCGCACACATAGAATCTCCGAGAACGCAAGTGGCGCGCGCCGCGTGCAACACACTCGCTATGATACTCAAGAATACAAACTACACTAAAAAACCGGTAGGTTTAGCTCTTAATTAATATAACACCTTTGACCATAAAGGCATATGCAGAAGGGTACGTATAGTACACCCACTTTTCCTCAGTAACTTAGTAGTCCTAATGTAATAGGGAATTAGCCGATCACCTTCATCCGGGTACAAATCCGGTCAAAATTCTGATTTCCAATAAATTAATAAACGCTTAAATCAACCTGGGAATGTCATGCTTAGTAGTAGAGCAATCAATCCATTGTAGCTTTTAATATCTAATAACCACTGTCCAATGTTACTGAAATGATACACAAAAATAAATAAAACAAAGAAACAAACTGTGCACCGAGAACAGCAAAACAAACTGAGGCGCTGTTCCGGACACCGGAATCTGTCAGGTAATGAAGTGTCTGTCAGTGTCCACTGTCAGCAACAGTTGTCCCCAGCTAGTCCACTGTCCCTACCGGATTGACCGAACCATTAGTGAGTGTAAACTCATCCTTGTGTTCCCCAGGACTTCTATGAAGCCATGACGATCCTGTTGATCAAGACGGGCAGCTTCAACCGGCCGGTCAGACGAGCAGCCAACGTGGCGCTGGACGACATCGTCTGTAGTGTGGACTTGAGTCATTCAGTCACTGCCTTGTGTATCCACGGTGCTAAGTGAGTTTACTTATTTTTTTATTGCTGAAGGATCAGATAAACTGGTATGAATGAATTACAGACCGGGAACCGGGAAATAGACAATAAAAAAAGTATCTGGAGTCACGTTGACAATTTGACCGAACGTAACCGTGAATTTTCGGAAAAGAAAGCTTAGCTCTCGTAGACCCTCGTAGCTCGTAGCACGTAGCTCGTAAAGCGTAGCATTTCGCTCGTAGCGCGTAGCACGTAGCGTGTAGCTCCTTGTGTTTATAATTACCAGACCTTTGCAAAGAACTTTACGGACACAATAATCATCATCATCAGCCTATTAATGTTCCCACTGCTGGGACACAGGTCTCTTCTATATGAGTGGGAATGGGCTTTAATCCACCACGCGGGCCCAGTGCGGATTGGTAGATGTCACATGTCTTCGAATTTTTTATTCTAGGACATGCCGGTTTCCTCACGATGTTTTCCTTCACCGTTTTGAGAGTAGTGGTGATGAAATAAATTGCACAACATAATGCGCCTGCCGGGTTCAAACCAAAAATAATATTACATAATATTAATTTATTGTCTGTTTTGTGTCCGTTCTCTGCATTAGTCCTATTCCGTTTCTGTACGTGCAGTCACAAGAGCCCGCTGGTGCGGTGCGCATCAGCTCGCTTGCTGGTGGTGTGCTGCGCGCTGGGGGGCGGGGGGCGGGAGCTGATGCGCGCACGTCCCCCCTCCGCCGCGTGCGCACGCAGGCACACACTGCGCTCGCTCGCCGCGCTGCTTGACGACAAGAACTCTGACGCCAGGTATGGTGAGGAATTATAGTCATAGTAGTAGATATCAGTCGCACCACTCGAATGAGCAGTTCACTGAGGTGACTGGTACATTTTATTCTACATGACACTAATAAAATTATATCGTAGTCAACGTTAATTCGTTCGTTTCGCAGCATAAAGCAATAATGAACAGAAAGTGAAGCATCTGATATTGGTATAATATAACATCATGCTTTTATCATGAGGTGTAAGTAAGCTCACATTTATGTAGTTATTTTGAAGACCCAGACTCTAGGCTGCTAGCCTGCTACTTATGGGAAACCCTAGTAACAGTTTGTCCAAAGTATTCACCAACAGTTTTCTTCTTAGAAAGTACGCTGAACGTCTATACTCGATGCTGCGACCTCTTTCAAACTTCGAGGCATATTACCTGACGGATGTGGATGTGGACCTCGCGTCCCGACAGATGAAGAAGTACGACCACCTGCTGCTGTGCGGGCCCCCGGAGACCAGGTGACGTCACACGACGGTGAGGAATCGATGTGGTGTCGTTGTGGAGTAGCTTAGGCGGGTGCGCCCGTCACGAGGTCGTGCCTTCCAGTGGAGTATTCAACCAGCATTATTTTTGCCTTGGATAAACTTGTGTATTAGAACCCCCCACAGTTTCATCTTAGCTAAAAGCGTTTAAACATGTTTTTCTCAACACCAAAATCATTTCAAAGTAACTTGATCAAGAAAAGAACAGTTACTTTCATAAACTTATAAGTTTAGTTTTAAACCGTGAAAGCCTAAAACAGTTACTTTCATTATAATTAGACGAAGACGACGTATTCCGAATCTTTTAGTGCTTTTCTGATTTAAATAAAATTAATTTGTTAGTTAAGTAATCAAAAATACTACAGAAAAATAAAAAAATAACGGCACAAAAAACATAAATGTGGATTTTTTATTAAACACTGATGTTATTTGGCACTGCGACACTAATTGGTATTTAGTAAAGATGGCAATTTTAAAAACTTTCTTTCAATTTAGCAGTAATCACACCCACGGAGCAGTTTTTCAGAACACTTCGAATGTGATATACTCGTATTCCTCGTGCATTATCAACAGTGGTGTTGTTCCATCTTGCCACTCATCAATGTTAACTTTTCCTAAAACCGACATCAGTTGTTTATTTTTGATCCCGGTGCTCGGCATCTCTCACTTACGGAATTACCGAAAAATAAATGCAAGGACTTTAATCATTCCTATTGTTACGAGCTTTTACGAGGAAACAGCTGACGTAGCACTGTGTTGGTAATACTATCGATGTCGCGTGAACATGGAATGTAACAAAACTGAGCAGCCACTCGAGTGAGGCATCTGATATTGGCTGAAGAGCTGTGCTTGATGTGGAGATATTGCCATCATAGACCTTGGGTTTATACAGACATTTATTTTTCTCAATGTGGCGACATTTGGGGAGGCCTATGTCCAGCAGTGGACGTCTTTCAGCTGAAATGATGATGTTGAAAAGTAGTATTGTTTCTCAATCCGCACCCAAACTGTAAAAGTTGTCTCAGCACGTGTTTTATAAGTTCCAACTAGCGTCGTTGTAGCCAGATAACTTCAAGTGATTGTAGTTCTATATAATCTTAAAAACAAAATTGTTTTCGCCACGAAAGTCGATGTCAATCCTCATAGTTTTGTAAATATATTGTATTTACATTATAAATATATATAATGTCGGTGCCTGTTTTTGTAAACATTTTAATCTGTGTCGGTTGTTAAGTAGTTTTTTCATGATGTGTTTGTACTGTGATCGTAAAATAAGTATGACATTCAGATTTATAGTAAAGCGTGTAGATATGTCCGGAGTTTTATTTAAAGTTTTTTGAAGACAACGTCATAAAGCATCAAGAAATTGACTTCCTTAATGAAAGTTTGACTATTGGAAAATCAACTTGTGTACAATTTACTTGCACAACATTTTATAATCTAATGCATCCTAAGAAAACATTGTTTATGTTCCCAGAAGGCAACGTGCGATCACAACAAAATCCGAGTGCACGTGTAATGTCGCCACGTACTAGCCCCTACGTCCCTAGCTACAAGCTCGGGGCTAGCTAGTACCTAAGCAAGCTAGTACATAATGACACACTGCTCAGACGTCGACGACCTCTGGCTGTGCTGTGAACCCGCTCGAACGATCAGGGGTGGGCAGTATTTGTATCTTAATATGAATACAATTTTAATCAGATAGAAATCACAAGATTTAATTTTGTTGGCAATATGTACGTGTTATTTCGCTTACAGAGAACTGTTTGCTGTTTTCCAAATAAATAAGTGCGCGACGATCGCCGATATGCGGATAGATTGACAAAGCAACAGGGTCACATTGGTCTATTGTGCTGTTCATTACACTTCAGAAAAATATTTGTATCTGTTATAAATTATCTAATACACAATCATTCATAGGATAAGTTTTAGACTAACACTAATATTTATCAATAGGTCTGAAATATATATATATATATTTTTATTTTTATTTGAATTAGATGTAACATGTTTAATGTATGTTGCCCACCCCTGGCCACGATACTTTACGCGTACAGGCCCCGCAAGTGCACGCGCACTCGACCGGTACACCCGCACGCAACCAAGGCTAAGTCAGTAATGTGCAACATTATGTTCTATTGATAACTTTCTACATGTTTTCAGATTACGGTTGTAAATTAAAATGAAACAAAGCGGCTTATCTGATAACGTGATCTAACCCGATGATCTTGACGTAAGTGCGCCTAGATAGTAGATATGCGTCCATCTGGTGTTAGGTTAGTGGAGAACATGCCACTATCGGGCAGGTCATTTAGAAAATGTGTGACTAATAAAGTTTATTTAACTTGCTTTTACTATGGGTTATTTAGAGGTAGGCTAAAGAAAAGATTAATGGTTCGTACGTATGAGGAATGACAAAGTTATAGTCACAATGAGAGGTTTTCGTTTTGAGAATTTAAAAAAAATTGTTTC
The DNA here is from genome assembly GCA_950022955.1 of Xestia ashworthii. Taxonomy (NCBI): domain Eukaryota; kingdom Metazoa; phylum Arthropoda; class Insecta; order Lepidoptera; family Noctuidae; genus Xestia; species Xestia ashworthii. Next base: position 22,333,511 of record OX465556.1, on the reverse strand, counting down.
CAAGAACTCGGTAGATGGCGTTGAACCGACAACGTTACTAGGTGCCAAAGCCAAAACGCTTGATAAAACACACGTCACATACGCTCGTTGACTGACAGTTTCGTTTGCAAAAGCTTTCGAAAATAACCGTTAGGTCCAAGTGAAAGTATGTGACGTTCTATTCTTTGCAGTAACGTACCGAGATCAGCGCCATCTATCCAGCGACTAGGGAAGAATTGAAAAAGAAAATCCCTCATTGAAAAGTAAAAATATAAAATGAAAACGTGTTGCACTGTCTTCAAGCAGGAAGAGAGAAGCGATGTGATCTCTATAACTTAACTTTAAGCCCAGATACTCGATAGGTTTGCGTTTTCTTTCTTAACCCAAGGGGTGGCTCTCTGTAGACTATGACTAGAGGTCTCACTGAGTCATGTATCTCTGGTAGTATGTATGTAACAGAGCAACAACAGAGCGGGCGTTCAAAAGAGCTTCATTAAACCAATAAGAAGTAAAATTAAATAAAAAATTATGTACCTACTAAAAGAAAAAAGAAAAATAATTCGTTAGGTCCTAGATATCAGTCATTACTCCACTTTCCTCATCTCGACACATAAGTAGCTAAGAACACTCCCGACTGATTCACCTTTCATAGCTTTGGGAGCTACGATGCCACAGACAGACACACACAGACACGTCAAATTTATAACAGCCCGTCGTTTTTGCGTTTAGGGTTAAAAATTAGAGGAAGGACATATTTTAATGTATATTATATAATCATGTTACCGAAATTGTATGAAGACTACGAATTGTACACAGTTCCTAGGGAATAAGGCTTTGAATTGTTTTAGAGCCCAAAGGTTTGAAAAATAATATTTCAAAGATTCACATATTTCCTGTGAAATGTATGTATTTCCTAGGAACTGTTTGCAATTCCGAGATGATACTAGGAAATATATAAAAACAAAAATGTTCTCTATGAATAAAATAAGTAAAACTCAAATCAAATCAACGTCTGGTAAATATCAAAATTAAAAAAAAATAACATGAAGGGGATGGTGGGGACTACCGCTCGCTTCGCTCGCTCTCAGGCTGAGGCTACATTATGCCGCGACGCGACCTGCGACACATGAGCGATTAAAACAAGTGAATGCTCACGTATATGGCTACACTGTACATCAAATATAACTAGCGATCTTTGATTTCTTTATGCGATCCGAACAACATTACTGTAATCACGGCATCGGCTACACCAACATAGCGAAATTGAAGCGAATTTATTAGAAAATACACCGGAATCTCGCTTGTAATGTAGCCATACCAAGTTTTTCTCGTTTCGCTCTTCCAGTCGTATCGCAAATCGATGCCTAGTGTAGCCTCAGCGTCAAGGCCCCGCCATCCCCTTCGAACCTAACCTGTCCGGAGTCAGTATGCCACGCCCTCTCGTGTCAGGGATGTCACTTGGTTTAATGAAGCAGATGATCTCAGTGGATATGTCGTAGCCAATTCGTATAACACGCCGTATTACATAATGTCGTAAACGTCGTCACGATCTGCCGGATTACAATTCGGCTGAAATAAAGTACCTACGCCGCATTGAATGAGCACTTCGCTTCCGTCAAAGCTATCTTATATATAAATAATTAAAAGTTTAAAAAATCGTACACCTTTAGGAAAAATCACTTATGAAACAATTTATTTCTGTAACTTTTGCCATTCCGTCATAAAAAGATGTTGTATAGTGAAAAATAATAATACTACGCCAGATGTAAAAAATACTAGAAAAATTTCCTTGTCTTATCAGCTCTAAATGATATTATATAAATCTTGTTGAAAAGTTATGGACTAAGGTATGAAAAAAGTTTTTGATTTTGTAAAAAAGGTAAAAGAATTATTATTAATTTTAATCAATTTCAATGTTCAAACTTAAATAACTCATTTTTGCACGTCTTGTTCGACTATGACGTTTTACCAGTGTGCCACATGTTTTTTTCAGTGGACTCGTTCTAGTGATCATGAACAAAACATGCGCGTGTTCACCGAAATGTTCGTGCACATTTGTGAGAGCACACGTAGTAGCGGTGGACTCGAGTCAGCGAACACGCATTCTCTGTTCGCGCACTCAATTAAATAGTCTAGGGGACCGACCTTCATTCAACGAATAAATAATATTAATTAGTAAGCTTAGTAACGTGTTGTCGATTAAAGTTAAGTCAAGAACATGATCGTCTTAGGTTGCCAAAGTATATCGCGATAATGTGCATACTTGGGCAACTCAACTCAATACCATCTTAACTTAAACCTATTCGCAATGTGCTTATTCATCTACTAAGATTCCTAAACAGTATTAAAAATTAAATATTCGCATCGCCTCATCAATGTCAGTCGAAAACAAGATTTTCAGACTGTTTGCAATAGGTTTTTTTGACTCATTTTCAATTTTCTCACAACGTGCGACGCTACTGGTGTCCGAAAATTGAGTTTTTGGTATTCAAAATTAACTACATACTGTTTTACATTATTTAAATCAAATCAGACGGATTAGATCAAAACAAAATTGAGCTTATTTGAAAACGCGGTCAGGCAAGTAACTGAAGTTAGTATTTTTGGAATCCCAATAATTAAACCAATTTACATTTTTACGGATTTGATCGTAAAAGGTTGAGGCAAACATTTTGGACATGGGCTCTCGTACTATAGTATATTTTATAACGAGGGACTAAACGAAGCCATTATATACCCGAGGTGGTTTGACTCCCGAGCTTGCGAGGGAGTCATTAAAAAGCGAGGGTATATTATGTTGGCGTTTAGTCTCGAGGTGCAAACTGTACTTTTCACTTCGAGTGCGAGAAAAATAGTCATTTAAAACCGAACAAATTTACACTCGACAAAAATTCTGAACTGAGCGGTCAGTTTTTTCTTCTATCAGGTCAGTCACAGATTAACAATTTAAAACACAACACAAACTCTCGACATTGTCGCAATGAAGATGATCCACACTCCACAGATAATTAGTACCTAGGTACATTACCTACTGCAGCGGCTAGCAACAGAGGCATTGCACATACTTTTCTTTATTTTCTTCTTTACTTTTACAACGATGCACACAAACAACAAATCGCGTTGAAGAGTTCATTTGTTTTTTTTTTATTTCAATAAACCGCTTTCTATCTGCAAGCCAATTCGAAATTTAAATAATACCTTTGATCCATTAAAAAAAAAAAAGTTACTGTTTTGTGTTAAACTTTTAATTATTTCAAAAGGTCTGCTGTACCGTCAGCTAAGATAATAACTTAAATTTCAGTACATTTGCGCCGTAAATCGTTTTTAAATTGGCTTTAAACGATTATTTCTGGGATTTTTCATAAAAAAACTAAAAATCGACCTAACTCAAAAACCACTGAATTTCGGTAGAACATTTGGTGGCTTAATTTCTTGCATTATAACCCTACTATAACGTCCTGCAAGGAATACGTCGAATTACCAGTAACCCTGTATATATAAGACTAGCGGACGTCCCGCGGTTTCACCCGCATAGTTCCCGTTCCCGTGGGAGTACGGGGATAAAATATATCCTATGTTACTCGTGGATAATGTAGCTTTCGAATGGTGAAAGAATTTTAAAAACGGTCCAGTAGTTTTTAAGCCTATTCATTACAACCAAACGAACAAACAAACAAAGTTTTCCTCTTTATAATATTAGTGTAGATAGATATTGAATTTATAAACACAATTTAAATATTCAAAAAATGATTACGCCGCCGTAAAGACGTAGATCGCTAATCCTAAATTAAAACAAAAAACATTCACCTCTTCAGATGCAATGACAGATGTTAATTATGCATTGACCAGTTTGGACTATAAGTATAGTTATCTGTGGCAATTTTGCTTTCTGCTTAAGTGTAGAAAAAACACGAAAAACGCACGTGTTTGAAATACACTGCATTTTGAACCTAATCGTAGTGCGAAAAGAACCAGTTTTCGAGGAAGTGTATTGAAAAAGTAACTGTAAATATTTAATTGAAGACGAAGTGAAGACTTATAATGTTTTTTTTTTTTTTATCTTAACCCTAAAATTTTATTCAACGTAGGGCTATAATGGCATACTTTTAGAGCAAAAGAAGTGAAAATAGTACATTTTGATACAAGTGGAGAAAGTTTGTTATTGTAGTTCAAGGCGGGTATTAACACACACGAGCCGTAAGGCGAGGGTGTCTTTGAGCCGAGAACTGCAATAACAAATGTCCACGTGTATCAAACGACGTTTTTCAATACACTTTTGAAGAAATAAAATAAAAGAATGTACTTAAAATATTTGTGTCATGAATTATTACGAGACTATTATTTATTTATTTTTTCCGCGCTTTGCTTTCGCCAGGTTGAAGGAGAAGCAAAAAGGTATGAAGCTATGTTGAGATGTGAATAAAAGATTGGGTTTTTTGTAAAACACGTAAAATATAATCGGCCCTAGTTACCACAGTTGTTGATCGAATTGACATGACATATTTCTTTATAAAAGTATAAGCGTATCAAAAGAGTTTATGACTTCGGAGTAAATCCTCATTCAACACCTCCCCTCGAAGTCATAAGCTTCTTTCACTCATCTTCACGAGCATGCCGTCATGCCTAAGCCATGCAAGCATTCTTGATGTTTCGGTCCACTCAAACCCTTGGTCAAAACATCAGCTGGCATTTTGTCTGTACTCATATATTTCAGATCAATCACGCTTCGTTCCAACATATCTCGAATGAAGTGATGTCTCACATCGATATGTTTTGTCCGTGCGTGATAGCACCTGCTTTGAGCAAGCTTAATTGCACTCTGACTGTCGTCGAATAATGTCACACATTCACACATAACACCAACATTATTCAACATATTACGCAGATAAATAGCTTCTTTGGTAGCTTCCGAAAGTGCCATATATTCTGCTTCTGTACTGGACAACGCTATAGACCGTTGCTTTCGTGCCTCCCAGTTTATAGGAGCACCTGCTAAAATAAATGCAAAACCAGAATAAGACTTGCGGTCGATTGCGTTTGATCCCCAATCAGCATCAACCACACCATACAACGGTTTGCCTGTCCTCTCATATACTAAGCCAAAATTTGATGTGCCTTTTAAATATCTCAATACGCGTTTTGCCGCCTTCCAATGTTCAACTGCGTAATTATTATTAAATTGACTCAAATAATTTACAGCATACGCTATATCTGGTCTTGTCGATACAGCCAGATACATTAAGGCACCTATCAAGCTTTGGTACGGATGCGTACTCATAACATCCTCATTAACGCACTCAGGTTTCTGTAACTTTACATTTACATCGATAGGGGTCCTTGCAGGCTTACACTCGGACATCCCAAAGCGTTCTAAAACTTTATCTAAATACACACTTTGGTTCATGTACACTCTATCTTCTGCATCACGAGTGAATTCAATGCCCAAACATACATTAATTTTTCCCATATCTTTCATCTCAAATGCGCTAGATAACTGTTTTTTTACATTACACAACCACGCAATATCATTCGTAGCCAGAATAATATCGTCAACATAAATAGCAATCAACATCATTTGCTCACCTTTTCGTGCAATAAACATACACGGATCTTGTGGCAAAGCTGTAAAACCAATATTCGTCAACTTACTCACCAATTCCTTATGCCACTGCAGTCCTGACTGACGTAGACCATACAAAGACTTCTTCAACAAACATACACTATTCTCACAATCATGCAATGCTTTGCTCCAGCGTTTAGCTGTCTGAAGTACTTTCTTGTCTCTTACGACGCTCTTCTTAGAGCCGACTTTTTGATTTGCGAGTATTTTCTCTAAAACATCGCTTAGCTGATCTGGTACTCCCATGAATACCTCCTCATCTAGTGATCCATTTAGATAAGCGGTCACAACGTCCATTTGATGAATCTCTAATCCCAACTCCGCCGATATTGCAGCTATTATCCTTACTGATGATGATCTCACGACTGGCGACGAGGTTTCGTGGAAATCCTCCCCTGGCCGTTGAGAACACCCTTTTGCTACGAGTCGTACTTTCTTCCCCGTAGTTTTTGTACGAAAAACAAATCTGCTCCCAATCACTTTTCGTTTAGATGGCCGCGGTACAATCTCCCATGTGCCATTTTTAATCTGTGCCAAATACTCATCTTCTAAGGCACTTCGCCATGCGTTAACATCGTTAGTTTTTTCAACTTCACTCCATGTCATTGGGTCAGCAGTTGCTATTCCCGCTATCAACTGTTCATGAGTATCTTCATACTCTGAGTCAGTTCCACTGTCAGCCCTATCATTGGCTGACGTGTATACTTTTCGTGGTCTTCCCACCAAACCTGTTCTAACCAATCTTGGTCTTCCCCGTCCTCTTTTAACCAAAGGGACTGAATCATTCCGCTGAATATTTACATGTTCATCAGGTTCTTGTTCACTTTCGACTCTTTCAAGTGATGTTCTACTAGAATCACTCAGAGGAGCTCTGTGCTCTACTCTATTTTTATGATTGACTTCAGGCGTATGTAACTGAACTGTCACATTCTTTTCATCAATACTCTCTTCTTCATCAAGTATATCTTTATATTCTTCACGCCCAAATGCCTTCTCATTCATAAAATTTACATCTCGAGTCACGACAACTTTTCTTGTCTGTGGATTTTGAATCCGATATGCTTTGGATTGCATGTCATATCCCAAGAAAATTCCTTCTTCAGAAACTGAGTCAAACTTCCCTTTGACTTTATTCACGCCTTTGTTTTTATAATATACCTTGGATCCAAAAACTTGCATGTATAAAACAGTAGGCTTCTTTCCTTTCCATATAGTGAAAGGTATCTCACCCTTCAAAGCCGCAGTCGGACATCTATTCCGAATGTAATTCGCTGTGTTAACAGCTTCTGCCCAAAATTGAGGAGGGCTTCCGGCTTGTCTCATCATACACCTCGCCATTTCGGTAAGCGTTCTATTTGTCCTTTCTGCTACCCCGTTTTGTTGCGGTGTGTATGTAACCGACAACCTTCGAGAAATACCATTTTTCTTCAAAAAAATATCAAACTCTTTGTTTATGTATTCTCGGCCGTTATCAGATTGCAATGACTTAATCTTCTTCCCTGTGTAGTTTTCCACCTCAGCTTTGAAATCCTTGAAAACATTTAGCACGTCATTCTTATTACGTACAAAATAAACTTCGCACCATCGAGATTTATCGTCTATGAACGTAACGAAATATCTCTTACCTGAAAATGATTCATGTCTCATGGGGCCACATACATCCGTATGTACTATTTCCAATAATTCGCTGGTACGATCTGCATTACCCTTTGGAAATGGTTTGCAGGTCTGCTTCTCGCTACTACATATCGCGCACTCCGACATGTTTCCACCATCCAGCTTCATTCCGTGAACAAGCCCGCTTTTCGCCATGGCCTTTAAGTCACGTTCGTTCAAGTGCCCCAGACGTTCATGCCATATATCTATGGGTTTCTTGACTTCAACATTATTGACATCATTTTCATTCAAACGTACGTGGTATAGATTTCCTATACGATCGGCACGCATAAATACTTTATTGTCTTTCATGACAACAGCATCCTTCTTTCTAAAATGAACATCGTAACCATCATCGGTCAGTTTCGCCACTGAAAGGAGGTTAGTTCGCAGGTCTGATACATAGAACACCTTTTCAATGCATATGTTTTGAATTTCACTGCCTGTATCTACTGAAATATTTACCTTCCCGGTTCCACTAATACTGGTTTTCCCATAATTAGCCAAGTTCAGCTCAGAATTAATTTTCTTGAACTCTTTAATCATATTCTTTTCGTTGCACATATGTCCCGTGCAACCACTATCAATGCACCATATATTGTTCTCTTGTGCGCTCAACATCACTTCTTCAGTGGTTGTCATCGACGTCAACACCTTTGACGTTTCTGCGTGATTACGATTACGATCTGATCTATCCAGGTTTTGTGGATTTCGTTTTCCTTTATAAATATTCTTGACTCTGCAATCTCTTGCAAAATGCCCATGACGACCACAACAATAACATTTAATCCTTTTAGGGCCTTGATCGTCATTTGATTTTGTCTGATCGGCATTTGTTTTGGCGCGTCTGACAAGCATAGCTCCCTGGTCCACCACTTTCGATTTGCGACCTTCGTGGTCTTCGAGAATCTTCACCTTTAACACTTCCGTTGTAGGTAGATCGTCTCGCGATTCCATTGCCGTTCGGAACATGGCAAAGGAGTCCGGCAAACTGTACAGCAGTAAAATGGCCAGTAGTTCGTCTATAACCACCAAACCGATTTCCTTCAATTTCTTTACGGCATCAAAGAAATCTGAGATGTGCTTCTTCAGGTCATCTTCTTCCTGCATACGTGTTAACACCAGCTTTTTTAATAACGAAGCTTTTCTCGCAGGTCCACTCGACTGATACATCGACAACAACTTGTCCCATATAGCTTTTGAGCTTTCTAAACCATCCAAACAACTTAATTCGCTTGGACTGATAGCTAATAAAATGTCCGATTCAGCTTTTCCATCCATTTTGATCCATTCCGAATATTTTGGATCGGAGCGAGGCGGTCGTGGCAGTATCCCGGATACATATTCCCACAAATCATTCTTCTTCAGAATCGCACGCATCTGAATCTTCCACGTATCATAATTTTCTCCAGTGAGTGGATTAATTTTTATAGTTGCAGCCATGACGTAAGTTTCTTCAACTTTTTCACAATAATTTATTTCGATTTACGAAAAAAATATTTATCGCTGCCTACCCATACTTTTAATCACCGTAGCACATAAAGGTCGTTTTTTTACGTACCTGGGCCCATAACCTGTTGAGATGTGAATAAAAGATTGGGTTTTTTGTAAAACACGTAAAATATAATCGGCCCTAGTTACCACAGTTGTTGATCGAATTGACATGACATATTTCTTTATAAAAGTATAAGCGTATCAAAAGAGTTTATGACCCCCCGCCTCGCTGCTGATGCTACCTAGTCCGGCTGCGTGTACTGAGCCGCCACCACCACCAGTCGACAAAATTGGATCCGGCCCTATCGCACCTAAATCGCTGGCGGAGATTGTTCGAGAAGGCCAATGGAAGACGCAGGCCCCGAGTGACCAGTGGGTTCGTGTCCAAAACAAAAGATCACGAAACCGTTTCGTTGGGAAGCGAGGAAAAGCGGAGCCTGAGCCTGGAAGTAATTTTATGGCATCGGAAACTAAGGTTCCCATGTACATTTATAATGTGGCGAAGGGCGTGTCCGTGTGTGACATCCATACCTACATAAGGAAGAAGACTAACATTGATGTTAAAATTGAAAAAATGAGCATGAAGTTAGCGAAGGATTACGAATCATACAAAATATTCGTACCTAAACATTCGTTAATAAATTTCTTGAATGATGACTTCTGGCCAAAGGGGGTAGCCTATCGTCGATTTATCAACATTATCAGACGTGATAAGGGAAATGTCCGTGTGACCAGCGAGAATATTGACAAGTCTAATTTATGAATAACATCAACTTGATAAGTTTTAACTGCAAAAACGTGACGAGATCAGTGGAATGTGTGCGGCAGCTTTGTCGCTCGGCGGATGTTGTGGCGCTGCAGGAGACGTGGCTAATGCCGCATGACCTCGGGTTCTTGGCCGCGATTGACGACGACTTCGCCTGCACCGGTACCTCTGCAGTGGATACCTCGGCAGGGGTCTTACGCGGTAGGCCCTACGGCGGAGTTGCCCTACTGTGGAGAAAGGTTGCGTTTCCGACGGTGACCGTAGTGAAGTGCAATAGTGTGCGGCTCGCTGCGATAAAAATTGAGCTCAGTGATCGTTCCATCTTGATATTTTCTGTGTATATGCCTACTGAATCCAATGAAAACTTAGTGGAATTCACAGAGTGTCTCAGTGAAATGACAGCCATAATTGACAGTCACAATGTGCAGTCAGTGTTTATGTTAGGGGACTACAATGCGCACCCCGGTGAGTCTTTTGCTACCGAACTTTTAACTTTTTGTGCGGAACAATCGTGGTCCTGTGTAGACCTGGAACTTATGCCGGCGGACAGTCATACATTTGTAAGTGATGCGCACGGCTGTCGGCGCTGGCTCGACCACTGTCTTGTGACAAGTGCCGCGCGGCACTCCGTGTCCGCGGCCTGTGTGTTGTATAATACTTATTGGTCTGATCATTACCCTGTATCTATACGATGTAACTTTAATTTGCTTAAGCCTAAGATTTCTATACCTACTGCTTGTATAAATAGGGTAGTCTGGGGCGAACGTGACTCAACTCAGATAACGAAATTTAAAACTGTATGTCACTCTAGACTTCGTGAAATTAATTTTCCTTCAGAATTAAGAAGCTGCTCAGATGGTATGTGTCGTAACCAAAATCATAAAATCCTATTAGATTACATGTATGACGAGATTATTTGTATTCTGTCGGAGGCCGCTATAAGTAGTTATAATGTTACCGAAAAGCGTAGATGTAAATACATTACCGGGTGGAATAGGCACGTCCGCGGCGCTCACGAGAGGGCTCGGCTATGTTTTCAGGCTTGGTTGTATGGGGGTAAGCCTGGGGCTGGCCGTCTTTATGATGATATGTGTGAAACTAGGCGTACTTTTAAATCAAAATTAAAGTGGTGTCAGAATAACCAACAACAAATAAAAATGGATATTATTGCTGAACTTCACTCAAACAAGAAATTTGGTCAGTTCTGGAAAAACACCAATAAAATGAATCATAAGCCGGGCCTCCCCGTCAGCGTGGCGGGAGTGCACGAGCCAAGTGAGATCGCCACCATGTTCTCCCACCATTTCAGGGTGGACTCGCCTCTGGGGCCAGCGGGGCAGGTGCCCGATGCTGAGGAAGGTGGTGAGCGTAGTGTTTATTTTACTACAAAGGAAGTGCGTGCGGTGATCAAAGGCATGGTGAGGGGTAAATCCCCGGGTCACGACAGCCTTAGCATCGAGCACCTGCAGCACGCAGGTGTACACCTACCCAGAGTGCTTGCTATGTTTTTTACCCTGTGTTTGGGCCACTCCCATCTGCCCGATAATCTAATGCGTACTATAGTTGTACCAATCATCAAAAATAAAACTGGTGATACATCGGATGTAAACAACTATAGACCGATCTCACTAGCTACAGTGGTCGCCAAAGTACTGGACAGTCTGCTTGGTCAGCACCTGGATAAACACGTCTCGTTGAACGACGCTCAGTTCGGTTTCAGGCCCGGGCTTTCCACCGAGAGTGCTATCCTGTGCCTCAAGCAGACTGTACAATATTACACGAGTAGAAAGACCCCAGTCTATGCATGTTACCTCGATTTATCCAGAGCATTCGATCTTGTATCGTACGATATTCTATGGGGTAAATTAAGGAATGAAACTTGTCTACCTAGAGAAATTGTGAAATTGTTTATGCATTGGTATAACAATCAAAAGAATTTTGTAAGATGGGCAGGCTCTCTTTCGGGGGAGTATGGGCTGGAATGCGGGGTGAGGCAGGGGGGGTTGACCTCCCCCATGCTTTTCAGCCTGTACGTCAACCGACTGATCGATGAGCTCAGCAGCACCGGCATAGGGTGTCATATAGATGGAGTCTGCATGAATAACATCAGCTACGCAGACGATATGGTGCTGCTGAGCCCGTCGATTGGTGCCTTACGAAGGCTCTTAAAAATTTGTGAATCCTACGCAGTGGCTCATGGGCTCAAATACAACGCGAAAAAGAGTGAAATAATGATTTTCAGGCCGGACAACAAGCGATACACATTTGTTCCGAATTTCACTCTAAGTGGTACAGCTCTAAACAAAGTCGAGCAATTTAAGTATTTGGGCCACTGGGTCACCGAAGACCTTAAGGATAGTGTGGACATTGAAAGGGAGCGCAGAGCGCTGTCTGTCCGATGCAACATGTTGGCCCGCAGGTTTTCACGGTGCACGGGGACTGTCAAAGTTGCACTTTTTAAAGCGTACTGTCAGTCCTTTTACACCTGCAGCCTGTGGGTTAACTATACGCAGCGGACATACAGCGATCTGCGCGTTCAATACAATAACGCGTTCCGGGTGCTGATGGGGCTGCCGCGCCACTGCAGCGCCTCCGCGATGTTCGCGGCGGCTGACACAGACGGCTTTGCGGCCATCATGCGTAAACGGTGCGCATCTATCATGCGCCGCACGCGTGACAGTCCCAACACCATCCTACGCGCGCTGGCGGACCGGTGGGACTCTCCGATACTGGCGCGCTGGATACGGCTGCACGCAGTTCTTTAGTGATTTGCCGCCATCATCGGGAAGTCCACCCGGACCTGCCACTTTATTTTTATTTAAGGTTAAAAAAAAAACATTTCTTTATTACTAACACTAGTATGTAAGCTCGCAATTTTACTAACAAATATGGATGTAATCTTAGGATGAATCTGAAATAAATGATTATTATTATTATTATTATTATTATGACTTCGGAGTAAATCCTCATTCAACAAGCTATTATACAGCTTAATATTAAAAATAGATTTTTTATATATATTTGAATTTAGAACACAATTATATGTTAATTTGTTTATAAAAGAAAATATTAGTTTTAAAGAATCATATTTATATCAATGATATTGGATTTATAAACACAATTTGAAAATTCAAAAAATGATTACCTACGCCCGCGCCGCCGTAAAGACGTAGATCGCTTTTCCTAAATTTAAATAAAAACATTCACCTCTGACTCTATAGTCAGATGTGAATGTTTTTTTTTATTATGCATTGACCAGTTTGGACTAAGTATAGGTATAGTTATCTGTGGCAATTTTGCTTTCTGCACATGTGTGGAAAAAACATGAAAAACGCACGTGTGTGAAATACACTGTATTTTAAACCTAATCGTAGTGCGAAAATAACCAGTTTTCGAGGAAGTGTATTGAAAAACTATTTACTTCACTTTAATGTAACCTAAAACAATAGTCTGAAAACTTGTTGTAACAACTATTCAAATAAACGGTTTAAATCAGAAATAGTAAGTCCAAAGAAGCGAGTAAGCGAGTTAGTAATGAATAGAATGATATACATAATTTATGTGAGAAAATAGCGGCTAAATAAATGGCTCCAACTTTGGCAGTCGTAACAGGTAGTCATCAGTGGCCCAAAACGTCTGACAACCAGGTTTCGAGGAAGTGTATTAAAAAAGTGATAAAAATTGCATTAGTGACATTAGGCAGATGGATTTCTTGAAGTCTGTGGTGTCACCGGCTAGTTCCCTGATCTCCTTGGACTGGTCTTCGATGAATTCATCCACGAGATACTAGGCGAAGGAAATCTCACTGTCCTGCCACTTCTTGTCTTTCTGACTGCTCTATTAAATGATTGATTGATTGCACCACACAAAACACAATCGCTTCCGACAGTTCAAGCAACAAATATTTGCCTTGCTTAGTGTGGCACTAGATGGCGCTGTGTGTAATGTCCTGCGATATTTATTTATTTTATTAATTTTAAGTCACTTAAAATATATCTCGTACGAGGGTACTTACATACAGATCAGTTCAAAAATAGTACATTGTTATCCAAGGGGTGAAAGTAACTTATTTAGTCCCGAGACGGGGTTTGGCGCCCGAGCGTAGCGCGGGCGCTAATAGCTCGAGGGGCTAAAGAAGTCTTTAACCCGAGGTAAACACTGTGCTTTTCATTACGAATACAAGGAAAATAAAAACAAAAACACGAAACCACTCGAAAAAAAATGAACATCGGACTGCCGCTTTCCCGCCTATTTTGTTTTTTTTTTCTGTGGCCAGCTATTCAGCCTTTATTTTCACTATAGTCACTGAAAAAATTGTAAATATTTTGCCCAAATTTTTGTTATTTTAAAGAAATATTTGTAACTAAATTATAACTAAGTTATTTAAAACAATTATAGTCTTTAATTAATACTGAATTTTATGTTATTTCAATTTTACATCGCACTGTAATTTACAGGCTGTATAGAAGTCGGAACATGGTTCAATAGAAATGTGAAAATAGAACTAGATTTGTTTAATTAATATTGTGACAGCTGTCAGTTGAAAGTGATTCTCCCTAGGGCTGAAAAGTATTACATTCAGCCCGCTCCTCAGGCAACTTCAGACCTACTTTCCGAGTATGAGTAATGAAAAGTAACATATCCACCCTATAAAATTTTCTCCTACAAAAAATATAAAATCAATTTTCTCTTGAAGTATGGCATTTAGAGGAACGAATGATATGTTATAATTATTTTAGTTAAAAAATAGTAAAAAAAAAACTTGTTCTAATTTACGTTAATCTATGAAGTTGAGCCTGGTCAATAAAGCCGTAAATATTGGGCCCTCAATTCAGACGTTTTAGTAAAATTCAACTCTCATTTACTTTTAACAATTAACTTTTGAGTCATTATTTCTTTTTAACTAATGCACAGGGCTATCCAGCTATTTACTCAAGTCATATTTATGTACTAGCTTCTGCTCGCGACTTCGTACGCGGACCCTGTTGCTTATGCCAGCGACCACGGGGTCGTCAAAATCGAAGATCTGAAACGTCCGATGTCGAATTCTTAGAGTCCGGGGACGGGAAAATAACGGATCCACCTGAGCAACACATACCGTTTGTTTCTTTTTGCCATTTAAAACAGCTTCACAAAAAGTACAATTTTAAACCATACCTCCGATGATGGCGGAATATGTAGCGTATTCAATCATAGGAGTATACGTTAATGCGCTCCGTCCCTTATCAACCCAAGGAAGGTCGCTATGCCCTACGGCTATATGTTGAGACACATCCGATTCTTCATATGATATCGACATTCTGTTCAGAGAATGTCGAAGTCTTCGCGCTCTTCTTCTGTCTCTTCATACCGTATTCCAGCAATTCTTTCTCTCTCACTTTCTAACTGATTATGAATATTTTGTTGTGTGCGTGTTCGGGACAATGTATTGTTACATCGGACCTACTAGAACATTCGAGAAAGCACGTGATTACAGTATGTGTACGTTGGAATTTCGAGAGCTTTCTGTTATTATTACTTTTAAAGTTAGGTAGGTACCTACAGATTCGCGACCTCTTTATAAAAAGACATTAGAATTTCAACCGTACGCCTAGGGCATACGGTTCATATTTGTTTGTTTTGTACAGTTAGCTAGTAATAATAATTACCTACTTCTTTTGTTAGTGTTTTATATTACCCTCTAGAATATTCGAGGTTATTCTGGTGTGTCTGTGGGCGAGTATAAATAGACCGCTCAGGGCCGCGACAGTCAGTCTTGTTTTGGCTACACAACGAAGCGAATCGAAGTGAACTTGAAGTGCGATATCTAAGCGAATAGTGATCAGTAGTGCATTGTAGTGTACTTGTGATTAAGTTTAAATTGTTTTGTGATTAATAAAGTTATTGTGTTGTTTAATCGGTAGTAATTAATTTATCTCATACCCAGCTCGTAACAGTATGATAATTTCGAGCAGCAGTTAGTCGCGCATCACGTTCATCACTCTGTTCAAAAGACCTGTTAGTAGATGTGCGAATACGCTAGAAATCAAGTGTGATTCTGTATCGGAAAACGTTTCCGATTCGCGAGAAAATGCATGTCGCTCACGATCAGCGGACAGTTGCGCATCACGTTCCGCACTTGTCTCTAAAGACCTAGAAGCAGATGCGTAGATACGCTGAGAACTCAAACGCAATTTTGATAATTCTATCCGTGAACGTTTCCGACTCGCGAGACAATGCATGACGTTCACGATCAGCGGTCAGTCAAGAATCTATTCTTCACTGGTCTCTAGAGACCTGGATGTCGATGCGTACGCTGAGAACGCAGGCGTGCTTCGCGATTCGAAAAGGTTTCCACGGAACAAGTTACAGCCTGATGTTCTCGAACAGCATCAAGTCTCTCCTGACGCTCTTCGGTAGATTCTTGGGATCTTTTGGTCCTCAATCTTTTAGCTCCTTTGGAACATTGGTAAAGATTTGACCTCTTTCTAGGCATGGTTATATTTAGTTTTGTTGTGAAGATACCCGATCAATTAAAATCTAAGTGACTGCTGCGGCGGCGGTAGCCTGCCCGGTAACGCCCCTTAGCCTGCCCGGTAACGCAGGGGCGTTACCGGGTAGGCTACCGAATCACGAAGATAAATGGAAAAGGAAATTAAACACTCAAATAACACAAGCCCGAAGGCATATTTATTCGTTAAAATAAAATAATAAATGGGAGTTATGGCCAGTAGAGTCAAATTTTCAATGATATGCCATTGTCATCGAAAATCAGTCCTAACCTGTTACCGCTTACCGCCTTCACCGCGTGGAGGTACTCCCAGCTTATGTTATTTTATAATTATACAGTGAAATTAGTGATAGCTTTGCGATAATTTTCACATCAGATGTTTCTGATCTTCGATTTTTATAAGTCAACAGGAAATGCCCATCAGACCGAACAACTTTTGCTAAGACATAATTCCTATATTATGTGTTATGGTGTAGCTGGGCTCTTCGAGTTCCACAACAGGTGTCCCAGATCTTCGATTTTTATAAGTCAACAGAGAGTGCTCATCAGATTGAACAACTTTTGCTAAGACATCATTCCTATATGTGTTATGGTGTAGTTGGGCTCTTGGAGTTCCACATCAGGGTTTCCAGATCTTCAAATTTATTCTCTCAGCAGAAAATGCTCATCACGTGGAAGAATTTTTACTATGGTGTCATTTTTGTAACTCTTATAGTTTAGCTGGTCTTTTGCGGTTCTGCATCAGGTGTTCAAGTTTCCAAGATAATTTATAGCCTATATGTTGCCCAGACTTAATATCTATTCAACAAATAAAAACTAGCGTGTACAAACAAACAGACAGACTTTTTTTTGGATTCGTGCTCTATTACTGTTTCTAAACCCCCCTCAATTATATTTTTTTTAATATATTCAATGTACAGACACAGTTTTTTTACTCTTTTATTATATGTAGGTATATAGATATAGATTTCTTCAGATAGTCATGTTTTGCAGATTCCTCAGTCCAGACATGTATGAATTGAGGGCCCTAGATAAACCGCCATAAATTAGTTAAATGATATTCTACAGATTTGGGAATTTCTTAAAATATTTAAGAAATTCTTAAATAAAAATGACCAACTGAGAGATAGTACTTTTTGAGATTTAGACTATGCCACTTTATGCAAGGTTTATTTGATCACAACTATTTTAATTCAAGTTTAGGAAATTCATGGCCTTAAGTTTTTACTATTTTTAACTAAATTCCCTGTAAGTCTCATTTCGTTTCTCAAGGATTTAAAAAATGGGCCCTCAATCCAGATACACACAATTTCAGGAACTGCTGGTTCGAATTGTAATAGTTATTTGTTATACAAGAGTGCAAAGTTGTTTTTTAACCGCGTGCTCAATTTTGTTGACCGAGCAAGCGAAAGATTCTAAAATTGAGTCACGAGCGCAGCGAGTGATTGAAATCTTAGAATCTTGAGTGTTAGCGAGGGAATCAAAAGAGCACGATCTTTGCACTCGAGTGCAACACGTAACTTTTCATCCCACCTCAGATGAGAAATTCAGTTAATTCTGTTGGCGTCAAATAAACTTCCTCGTCGCTAGATAATGAGAGGTCATTTTAGGTTTTTCACTTGTTTTCAAGTTGGACTCCTTGTTTTTAACATATGGTGTTAACAATATGACGTGAAAAGAAAATGGCGCACGCAAAACATACTAAAAAAAGTACACCAAGAAGGTTTCGAGTCTGAGTTCTTAACAAATAAAAAAAAAATGTATGATAAATTCGGCACCATAGAGGTAGAAGTAAATAGGTTTAATGATGTTTTGAATTCACATGCTTAGTGCACACGATGTTCTAAATTCAAATTTACTTTACCCTCAAGACGATAAAAACGGCTTTTGCACTCAGATATCGAACAGCAAAAATACTCTTTCCGAGATGGGGGGATGAAAAATTATTTTAATGTTGGATAGCCCATTTATCGGGGAAGGCATGGAGTCCATGGAGGTACATTTTGCCTTGCATCAATAAGGTTGTTTCGATTTTTTATACATTGTAGGTGATGAAGTAGTTATGTTGAATCCACTTGCAACAAAATGAAAGCAATTTGGTTGTGTTATATCAAATAGTGTATAAAATACAGCTTTTGAAATATTAGCAATATTTAAAAATATATTTTTTAGATGACTTTTAGAGGTGTTAAACACAATTCAGTTGCTCAGGATAAGTTCCTATCGTATGACAGGATAGACTTTCCAACATGCTGATGGTTCACCTCGGTCAGCTAGTAACTTACACAATATAATCAGTAATCAATAACCATAATTTTTATTAAACAATAAATGGTTACAAAATTGTGTGAGGTGTCAGAGGCCCTACTCTCTAATGTTTCGTCCATACGGACGGATCTATCCGTCTCTCTCGCGCACGTCTGCAGACGAGTGCGTGTGAGAGACGCGGATAGATCCGTCCGTTTGGACGAAACGTTAGGGAGTAAGGCCTCAGAATCCTGTACTAGGTGATAGACTGTGTTACAGGAGCCAGTGCCCTCCCAAGAGGACAAAATAAAACTATAGTAAACAACAAAAAAAAATTTAACTTATAAACAACACACAAATAAATTAACTTACAAACAAAACACAAATAAATCAACGTATAAACAACACACAAATAAAGTAACTTATAAACCAAAATATTTAGAAATAAATCACCTTTTAAAAATACATTAAAATAAAAATATACAGAGAGCTAGGACATACAGTTATTCACTTTTTCCTCTTTTTCTCTTTGGATGGTTTTCGTACAGGTTCAGGTTCAGGTTCCGGTTCCGGTTCCGGTTCCGGTTCAGGAGGAGTGGGGGGTAACTTCCTGTCTGGCCATTTCCGTTTTACATAGTCAACCAATGCATTGACATCTAGAATTTTGATTTTAGGATTTTTCGACGGTGCCGGGAAGGCCAAGCACAACTCTTCCACAAGATCTTCATCTAGAACTGCTCCACCTTGCCTCAAATCGTATGATAAATCTTTGCTTATCACCTGTGTGCGATTTTCTTTTTGCAGTGTCTGCGCAATCAACGCAATATCACCGCTTCTCTTTTTCGACTTTGAACAAACATATTCGATTCTGTTTAGTACTATTTCCCTGAGGTCTGGCTTTTTAGCTTTTAAAGTATCTAAAACGTTCCCGTACGTAACATCTAACTTTTTCTTCATTTTTTTTGTTTTTTCGAGCAAAGATATAAAATCACCATTAACATCAACGTTCTCCATCAAAACAGTTTTCACTGGTGATTTTGGCATCGTTGCTTTATACAAAAGATTCAAGGCGTCAATAGGACTCATAGGATTGAATGACAAATCCAACGTTTTCAGTGTTTTAGCCTTGTTTAAAGCTCCTATAATATGCGTTACAGCTTCTCCCTCTAGCTTGTTATTGCTAAGATTTAGGCTCTGCAAGCGCGGACACATTATAACGTTCTTTAAAGCCTTGCTACTGCGACCACCCAAGCCGTTCCATGACAAATTTAAGACTTCAAGACATTCGCTTTCTGCTAATTTCATGAAAAACGCATAACCTCCTACACTGAATAATTTGTTCCACGAAAGATCTAAGTGAGTAAACTTGTTGTGAGTTTCAAACGGTTCTACTAAGTATGCGGCTCCTTTACCAGTTATGTCATTGTAACTTAAATTAAGAACCTTCACATTAAGTCCATAAAGTACAGCCCTTGCTAAAGACTCCATCCCTTCATCGCCTAGCTTGTTATAGCTCAAATCAAGAACCTTGAGTGTTTTATTCTTCACCAAGTTAAAAAAAAGTCGTCTGGCACCTTGAGGGCCAATTCTACAACCACGCAAGTTTATTTCGGTAATTGTTATGTTCGTCAAAAGCATATTCCCCATATGATAGCAAGCATCGTCGTTTAAAAAGTTATCGGTTAGATTCAAAGATTGGACGATAGTATTTTTTTGCAAAGCTTTTGCCATCGCCAGGAATCCGTTCGGATTGATGCAGTAGTACCGTAAATCTATGTGGCTTTCAAGTAGCCCTCTGTAGAAACTTCTGACTACGACCTGATTAATTTCCTGGCAGGTAGCTAGGTACAAAGCTTGTCCATCATCCGGGTATATGATTACATCTAGAGGTTTAAACAATGCCTCCTTTATCCCTGGGTCTAGGAGTGCAGGGTAACTGTAGTAAGGGTGTCTGAGCACGTCACTGGCTGACACAGTTATATACTCTGCGCATAGTTCTCCTTCACCAGGGTCATAGAGCCCTTCTCGAGCTTTCTTCTTGTTTTCATCTTCCAGTAGTATTTTTAATGAAGACCACTCCTCCATCGGCGGATCCACGGAACTCTCCAGGGAATGAACGGACCGCACCTCATAGACCGCAGGCATTGCCACATCGGTATCCGAGCCGTCCATATTTATTTAGGCTGTTGAATTCGCTCTAGGAAAATATACAAAATAGCTTATACAAAATAACTTGTCTTACAAAATAAATCTATTAGAAATCTAAACTGCACAGAAGTTGAAACTGACAAAACCATCAGATGTCAGGATGCTCTGTGCATGTCAGATTGTTAAATATTTTCCTCAGAAAAATAACAAAGTCAACTAATATAGTCGTCTCTGTTTTCTTATACACTCATAACAGCATTAGAAAGAGACGGATATAGGTTGCTCAAAATGCAAAACATCACAAAGCAAACGTCAATTTGGCTACCTTGGCTACCTTTATGATACTAAGTTTAAAAGCTATTAACGTGTCAGGATTTTGTCTCTAACAATGTTCATCTCATTTTTTCGTATAATGTGCATGCAAGTTGAAGTGCTTCGTTGATTTTACGTTTTTTTGTAGAAAAGTACAAAATTAACAGTGATTTAGTGTAAATCGCAAAGCTTATAGATTAAATAATGTCCTGCATTATAGTGGGATGTAAATCACATTCATCCCGCAAAGAAAATTATGCGGAAATCATAAGCTTCCATCGGTAAGTACCTAATCAAATATGGTCATTTTGTTAGTTTTGGTATTCGCATTGTAAGTTATTTTGACATTTTTTCAAATTATTTGAGCTAAGTGTACACGTTAGTCTCTTAAAATCAGTAGGTATTATAAGCAGTTAAATAGTTAAATTAAATGGAAATTATAAATTTTGAAACTGCATGTAAATTTTTGCAATAGTGCTTGCAAAAATAAACTATCGATAGGATATCGATAGAACCAGCGTCATCTAAATTATTGCATAATTTTTTTTTACACGTAATTTTGGAAAGGATTAAATATACGGCATACGGTCTTGCGAACGAATCGTACATAGGAGTAAAAAATCCGTGTGGCTCATGGTACAATAATTTGAACTCATGTGTGGATGATTTTTTTGTCGTTTTCAGATAACCCTCCGATGTTGATCTGAGGCAAAAATGGATCAATACTATTGCGCGTAACAACTGGGAATGGAAAAAACAACATCGTATTTGTTCCAAACATTTCAGCGATGACGGCTTTATTTACATTGGTTATAAATGGCGCAGGTTAAAAATTACTGCAGTGCCTTCCTTACAGCTGCGCATAGAGGAATTTAAGTCCAGTTATGTTAGGACTTTCATTGTATTTAGAACTTTTTCAATATATGTATAGAAAAAAAAACATATATGCCATAAAAAAATAATAAATTCGACCACTGGAAATAGTGGGCTTGTCGAACTTACAGATGTACCGAGTGCCAAATTTGACCACGACTATGTTTTGAGCGCATGAATTTTGACGGAGTACGGTAATCACGTTGTACATTATGTAGCAGGCTTTGTAGTGCGGAAAATAAAAAAAGAAATAAGCTGCTAGAAATGTGTACAATGTGTGGAAAATAAATTCAGCCATGCAGCATTTTCCTTGATTTCTATTAAAGATAGAGGTGGTCTTATAAAACCCTCCGATAAGGTTTGCAAAGTCTGTAAAACCGCTGAAAAAATACTACCTGAATACGAAATTCGTGCAGGTTCCAAAGTTTTAGGACAACTCAAGTATTTTTGTTCAATGATAAATAAAACATCGCAAATATTGCTACCAACGTCAATTTTTGATGATTTACTCGAATATTCATTCGATAATGATGTATTGGATGATAATGATGTATTGGTTGATTAATTTGAAAAGTAATGAATATTTAACAAGTAGAATAGGCTTGTGTCCTAAAAAAATCTAATTAGTCCGTCAGTTAGATTATAAAACCAAAATTGACGAAGATAAGACGCTTTTAAAATTCGCAATACGTCACGCCGCGCCGTGCTATAGTTTTTAGTGCGTTGTGACGTCACGAGCCCCCACTCCCGAGTTTTGATGCGTTTTATCTTTGTCAGTACCTACTCAGTGATTTACAAAAACAAAAAATACGTGTCCATTATTTTCCAATACTTACTCTAACTGACGGACTAATTACTTTTGCAATTTATTGATGGTGGAAACTAGTCTATTCATTATATCGCAAAAGAATTATCTTCTTCTGTAGAAAAAGTAAGCACATTCAATAAGAACATAACAAAAACTATATTTTTTAAAGGACAGTGATTTTAATTTTTTGTTACTCGTTCCGGGGCCAATCACTTTTTAGAAATTAGTTAAGCGTTTTCTTGGTATTTTCAATTTGTTAATAATTTATCTTTTGTTTATAAATAAATAAGTTGATCAGATAGAAGTGTGTTCTTCATTTCACCTTAAGCGTAATAATATTTAGATTTATTGCCATGGAGCGATACCATAAACTAAGAAGTCGATATCGGTATTTATTTATGCATAGTCACATCACTAGCTAATACTCTTTTGTCTATGACAGCGTACACTTCAAATGTCGTACATAAAGCGCCTTCTATGCTTTGTTATTGTTCTGAGATATTTTCAGAATAATACTGGAAATCTTTGATGACAGTTTTCTTTTTTTTCTCTTTGTATAGGTCCTTTTTACCCATTATTTGTGAATGAGTAAACATTGTAGGCTTTGTAGATTCCCGGATGCTTGTTAACTTTTATTAAATATTTACCTTGTTTAAAGTTTTTAAGTATAGTAAGCAACGACCTATTGTCGGGACAACCTTCGCGGGTGTGTTAAAATAAATGATAAAATTATAGAAGAAACAGAAAAATTTAAATTTTTTGGTATAACTTTCGATACATTTTCTCGAAACATTTTTTACAATTGGAGACCACACATATACAGCGTATGCAGTAAACTTAATAGATTTGTGTAGATCTGTATGCGTTACGGGAAATTCGAATTGTTTCAGATGAAAAAACTGCTCGTATACAATCTCGTATAGCATACAGTGGATACGTTGAATCCATTTTAAGATACGGACTAATAATGTGGGGTAATGTTGAATTACCCCACATTATTAGTCCGTAGGTACCTATCTTTCTATCTTTCTAGACTATGAGAAGGCGTTTATCGTACAAAAAAATGCTTTCGAGCTATTTGCGGTGTCGACCCACTAGAATCTTGTAGACCTTTATTTATTTTATTTTATTTTATTTATTTAAGGAAAAACAAACAGTAGCACAATAAGAATTCGTAAAAAAAAAAAAATTTTAACCATTACAATCTAAAACAATTATGCTACCCACATCGTTCTCCACAGATTACAATTAAAAGTTTTTAAAACTAGCTAATTACAACACAGAAACAATACATAAATTATATACAACGGTCATTCTCCTGGAACGATTATTAAGATTTTTAAACGTACTTGATTTTACACAAAAAAAAAAATAATAATAATTTGTGTGCATATTTAACATTACGTAATTATACCTATATCTAATTATACGTTAGTAAGTTGCTGGTCCTTTAGGGTTGCTCGGATTTGTTTCCTAAATGCATTTTTAGTTAGAAAAAGAATGTCGATTGAATGAAATTCATTGTTGTATGTTTCAACTAAACGATGTAGTGGTGAACGCGATCCAGCGTTGGATTTACAGAGGCTAGTAGCAAATAGACGTCGAGTGCGAATCTCACGTACATGAACTGTTCGAGGAACCAGGTAACACAGACTCCTTACTAAGTCCGGACAGTCAAAATGATTACGACACACATTGTAAAGAGTCATAACTTCCAGAAGTTTCCGTCTAGACTTTAAGGTCAAAAGATTGTACTTTTCAAGAAGTAAGTGGTGGTGGTGGTGGTTACCTTAACCGGTATGTATTTGTTTGAGGTATCGGCGTTTGTAAGGAAACATAGTGATTTTTTAAATTCAATGGTGACAGTTACACTAAACAGAGGCCAAGAGCTCCAACAAAAATTATGATACCATTTTGCAATACAACATTGATTAAAAATAATGTGTTTCATATGTATTTCTCTTTTTAATAAATTACCAAGAAATATTAGAGAACTCCCTTTTAAATATTTTATAAGTAAATTGCGTAAATGGTTGACAGAAATTTTTTTTTACAGTTTACAAGAATGTCTGCAACACAAAATTTAATTTTAAGATAATATACTTACGAATTAATTTCGTGTGCAATATGTGTTAATTAAGATTTTTTTCTATTTAAGATGTAGGTAATAGTTTCATTGTGCAATATGTATATGTTAAGATTTTTTTTTATATTTTATTTTTATTTAATAATTATTTTACTTTACTTTTAATAAACTGAAATTGAAAATACTTATAATAATAATAATAATAATAATAATTTATTTATTCAAGTAGCTTAGACTCATTCAATTTTGCTAGTATAACTTAAAAACTATGTTAGTAAAACAGTGACATTATTGTAACAAACACAAAAACATTAAAAGCTGATACGACTAGATCATTCCGCACCGTGACTCACCCCGGTGTCATTCCGTAAGAAATAGCACCGCAGCGATTCACGTATGTGCAATCCAGCCGGCTTGCAATCATATTTAGAATACTGTTGGAGCTACCCCGCACCCTCCACACCAGTGATGCACACCTTTTGCGCATAGTTGTGTAAAAACAATTTACATGTGCATCGGCGAACATCCCTGATGCGCTACAGAAACGGGGCAGCCCCACCAGCACCCGAAATGCGTTGTTATATTGAACACGGAGGGCGCTGTACGATCGCTGCGTATATCTGGCCCACAAGCTGCACGTGTAGAAGGTAGTGCAATAAGCTCTAAAGAGAGTAATTTTTACTTTTAAAGAACAACGTGCAAACCTGCGAGCCAACATATTCGATCTTACCGACAACGCCCTCCGCTCACGCTCAATATCAGAGTCATCATCGAGAGCAGGTGTTAATATATGACCGAGATATTTGAAAATGGAAACACGTTTTAGCGGCGTTCCATTTAGCCGCACTAGTGGCATATTTTGCACGTTTCTACGACCTGCTTCGAATACCATGACCTCTGACTTCTTACAATTATACATCAACCCGTGTCTTTGAGCATAATCCTCACAGATATTGACCAGCCTTCTAAGGCCACAGATTGATGCGCTCAGCAGCACCATGTCGTCTGCATAACTAATGTTATTGACGCAGATCCTGTCAATGTGACACCCAACTCTGGTGCTACTGAGCTCACCAATCAATTCGTTTACATATAAGTTGAAAAGCGTTGGCGAGCACAACCCCCCCTGCCTCACCCCGCATTCCAACTCATATGGACGAGAAAAGCCTCCAGCCCATCGTACAGAGTTTGACTGGTTACTGTACCAGAACTTAAGGATGTTGATGAGACCTATTGGTAGTTTCTCATCTTCTAGCTTCTTCCAGAGCAAATCATAAGTAACCAGGTCAAAAGCCTTTGATAGGTCGAGAAAGCAGGCGTAAACCGGAGTATCACGCTGTGTGTAGTAATTGACAGCATGCTTAAGGCACAGCACTGCACTTTCTGTCGATAAACCAGGTCGGAAACCGAACTGATTATCGTGAATCTTTATATTACTGTTTAAGTGTACATTGAGCATGCTGTCAAACACCTTTGCTATAACAGTAGCTAGCGATATGGGCCGATAGTTACTGATGTCAGCGAGGTCGCCAGTCTTGTTTTTAACAATGGGCACCACTACAGTACGCATCATATCACTTGGCAGGTAACTGTGGCTCACACAGAAGCTGTACAGCATTGCCAGAACACGGGCCAGGTGTGGGCCACTATATTGCAGATGTTCGATGCTCAGCCCGTCATGGCCAGGGGATTTACCCTTCGACATTGATGAAATTGTCCTGGCAACCATTTTGGCATTAAATTTAATTCCTATTTCCATACCGGGTACAGCATCGAGCACCGAACTGGAGGGTCCCAGAGGCGACTTTACAAAGAAATGCTGCATAAATAGATTAGCAACCTCTTCCGGTTCTGTTTTTCCACCCACACTCACAGGGACACCAGATCTGATTTGCAACTTCTTAGTATGCTTCCAGAATCCGCGAAAGTCATTTTTATTATGATGAGAGGCGAGAATATCCATTTTAACTTGGTCTTCATGGTCTTGGCACCATTTCAACCGTGACTTGAAAACTCGCCTAGCCTCACACATTTCCTCATAGACTAGCCCGGACTCCGGTCTACCATACGACACCCAAGATAAAAATTTTTGCTTGGCCTCCCTGTGAGAGTCAGCTACATGCTTGTTCCACCCTACAACCACTCTTTTAGAGCGCCGACACCTACCTTCTCGACCCAAAACAGCTGATTGACGCAAAGCCTGTACAATGTCTGCATACAACTTATCTATAACAACATTGTGACTCGGGTCGTTACACAAGGCATCACAACATTTATCCAGTTTGCGTGGAAAGTCAATTAGTCGCAGTCTCTCATTGCATTGTTTTTGATAAAGCTCAATTTGACTTCGACTTCTTTCCCCCCACACAACCTTATTTGAGGCCACATTAATGGCACAAGACTTTGGCACAATTGCATTAAGGCTACATTCTACCACCATAGGAAAATGGTCGGACCATAACACATCATACAACACATATACACTTCTAATACAGTTAGCGGCTGCCTCTGTTACCAAACAATGGTCTAGCCACCGTTTAGACCCATGAGCTTCACTACGAAAAGTATATGTGTCCGACTGTATACCCAGTACTTCTGTATCAATACACTTCCATTTTTGTTCACTACAAAACCCAGTTAGTTCGTTATAGAATTGTTCGGACGGGTGGGCGTTAAAGTCTCCCAATACTAATACAAAATCTATATTATAATTATCGATAATCGCACTCACCGAACCCAAGACGTCAGTAAAATCCGTTAGGTTGGCCACAGTGTCCGTTGGCATGTACACACTGAGCACTAAAAAACTTTTATTTTCTAACGCAATTTTAACCGCACAAATACGTGGATTACCGCACTGAATAATCGTCACATCACGGAAAAGGCATTTTCTCCACATGAGGGCTACTCCCCCATATGGCCTGCCACGAAGCATGCCCGCCGAGGTGTCCACCGCCGATACTCCCGTACAGCTGAACTCATCACTTATGCTGTCAAGGAATGAGATTTCTTCTGGCAGCAACCACGTTTCTTGAAGAGCAATCACATCAGCTTGTTTACATAGGTCGCGAATACTTTGGACAGAGCGCTTGACATTTTTACAATTAAAGGTAATAAACTTGTATACGTTTTCACTCATTATTAACGAGCTCATTGCCGGCAACTAGTGTTGACGTTTCATTTTTACGCTTCATTTTATAGTTTACGAAACGTCGGAATATAATACCCTGTGGCCACAACTTTTCGTCAAGGTACATTGGGAGTACAGATTGAGACACAAAAAATTTGTACGCGTTGTGTTCACATTGCCGTTTAATGTTAATTTTTTCAAGATTAACTTTTTCGCCAGTTTTTTTCATTATATAGTTAGATATATCCAACTCTAACGTATTCTTGTGCACATTTGTAATAAACATGGGTATTTTCCGTTCAGCCGCTTTAAATTTATCTTCGGACTCGACTGAACCCGTACCCAAGTTACCATTAAACCTATTATTAGGTCTACGCTTCTTTTGAACCAACGTAAAACCATCGTTCGTTAAATCTTCAGACGTAACAACATTTGCATACGATTTACTAGGTGTGTGTATCGCCTTATCTATCAGCTGCTCATTAGACTTGTTTCTAACGATAACCGGTTGACGCGATGACGTAGACGCCGTGCCTCCGTCACTCGCATTGCGGCTCGATCTCGCTTCATCATTTCGGATAGCGGTTATAATTTGTTTTGTCGCCCTACCTTCAAGTTCAATTATAGTGTTCGAATTTTGATCACTTAAATTTGAACTCATTTCTTTTGTTAGAGTATGATCGACGACACTATTATGTTCCTTTTCCTGATAATAATTGTAATCACCGATAACGTTCTCATCGCAATTAGCACCTCGCTTCGTGTTTACATTCACCGTACTGCTCACAAATAACAAATGTTTTTCCTCACACTCCTTTTTCAGTATTTCTAGTGCATCTTGGGTTACGTATGAGGACTTGATGGTCCTAATTTCCTCCTGTACTAGTACCAGATCCTTGAGTAGCTGTGAGACATCCAGGTGGTCGAATGTGATGGGTGGTAATTTGTTTAGATCACGAGCCACAAACACGGGCAGTAACTCCGGATCTGTTGCCTTAAAAATGCCAATTATATCGTTCAGCACACGATTTTCTTTGCCTTTGCCTTTGCGAACTGTACTCCGCACTTCGGAAGACAGCGATTCCAATAATAACGTTTTTGCGTTTTGAATCTGCTCACTAGAGAAAGCGGACGCACATATTTTAACAAGACTCGCCTCGTCTGCGAGCGACACTTTGTTTTGAATGTACGCTAATAGTTCATCTATGACAATATTACACGAAACACACTTTAATGCACTCGTCATTTTGTTAATTACGCACGGCGGCGCAATGACCGATAACACGAGCGCAGTCAATGACCGCGCGCGCGCGACGATAAATCCGCATTATAAAATAATGTAAAATTATATTTGCATGCCCTAAAAAGGCAAAATATGGTTATTACCTAAACCACCGACTTTAACAACTGGTAACACCTGTATTTTAAGCAAATAAAATATTCTAAGTCTTATTCTTATAGTATATTTTCACTTGAAATAACGTTCACATGATATAATTTTCATAATGCTATAAAACAAATATCCTAATTTCATGTGGTCTAACGTTACATTTCATTTAATTTTCAATATGTATAATCCTCTTTTTAGATAACGTTCAGTTGGTCTAATGTTCATTTGACGTAATTTTCATATTTACTAATTTTCAGCCAAAATTCTGTATTGAATAAGTAAATATCAGACAACTTCATATTGTCATAACCTCATCTATTCCAAAATCCAAAGGATTCACCATCAATAGAGGGGCATACTCTATGCATGCAGCAAGCAAAAGCTTAAATTACGCTCTAGGGGGGTAGGACATAAAAGACTAGGTAGAGTTGGTTTTGCAGCGATTCATTTCTGTCACTAGTGCTTGCTTGTCAAGTAAAAAGTTTTGAATTATTTTTTGGTGAATTATTGACTGGTTACCGTTCATAATCCAATCAGTTTTTGCAAAAATATTCAAAACAAAGTAGACGTTTCATAATTATATTTCAGAACGTTATTATATTTTTTTTACATTATTAGTCTAAGTAATTATGAATATTAGTTCGAATGTGCATTACAGAAAATGTTAATTAAGCCATATAAAATTAGGTAAACTGAAATTATATCAATAATTAATTATATCATTTCATCGTTATAATAAAAAAAGGATATTTCATGAAATTAGGTCATGTGATCATTAGATTTTGTTATTACGAGTATATCAAATGATACGCATCTTATCCTACCTACGCGAATGTTGGGTCACAAAAAGGATGAACGAAAGGCATTTGCGTGTGGCAGAAATGAAAATGCAAAGGGGATGTGTGGTGTTACGTGAATGAATAAAATAAGAAATTGGTGAATAAGAGGTGATAGTGGCGCCAGTAACCGAAAAGTTGTGTGGTAATCGGTTGTCGTGGTTTGGGCATGTGAATGCATTCCTCCCATGCTCCATGTAAAGACCGAGAGTCGATGCCAATACTGTTGGGAAAAGGCTAGTCTGTTGATATCTTTTCTAAGGCAAATCAAAATCTTCTCTTTCTTTTTTAAATAGTGATGCTGCACTGGACCTGAAACTAAACTTATTTTTGACTTAAGAACCAAAAAGTGAATTAAATAAGAAGAACAACACTAGGTTAGACTCATTCAGTCTAAGCAAGTTATGACATCTTTAATTTCCTCCGACTAAATAAGTTTTACCATCATCCTACTGCCTTTCAGTCAATCGAATGCCTTTTGTACCTTTCACTCAATCAATCCATTGATTATTTGGTATTATTAACTCTTAAACCACAAGAGACAACTTTTTAGAAAAGACCACGGTATTACAGAATGGTATGAGTATTTTACCCTTTGGATACCCGTCACCTAGCTTGTGTCTAATTTGACGTCAACTGTGACCTATCAACTTCCAAAAAAAGCAGCTTCGGGCCTAGAATACTTACGTTCTGTAGTGAAATATCTTGCTCGAATACGCTATTTCCACGAACTTGTTCCCATTCATCTATCACAACTGACTCATACAGCTAACTCTCATTAAAAGGTTACAGATAAACTGTTTTCTTTCTTTAAGATAAGTAAGAAATAACCTAATAAAAAAAACGTATTGTTTTATAACTTATAACACATTCCCACTATCTATTTATCTCTGAGTGTCCCACCCACGTCGCCTATCTTTACGACTCTGAAAAGAACCGCAGGTCAGCAGGGTCAAGTCATGACAATCACTTCAACTACCGTTAATTGATACTCCTCTTAACTCTTATAACAAGGGGATAGAGTACAGAATTGCATGGTGCAAGGATCTTGTGTAAGTTGTCGTGGTATCACACCATTCTATACGTTCTCGCAAGTGTTCAAGCGATAGGTTAGTTTCTAGTTCATTTCGTTAACGATGGCTATTAAAATAAAACTAGATTTAGCCCGTGGATGCACAGGATAAATTCATAGATAGTTTAGTTACAACACTCTTTTTAGTCCTTGTGTTCCCTGCTCCATCCAAATATTCCGAAGCTTTTTTTTCTTCAGGTTTTCACAAAAAGCTTACTACGATAAAAGTCACCCGGCCACCATTGCAATGATCCACAAACTACTATACCTACACACTAAGTTAAACTTCAAGCTACAAATAGACGCTTATATACCTGTAAATAGTCTACTTTACTATAATCAATTTTTACGCTCCACCAAAATTGAAAAACTGTAGATTTGAATATACATATATACGACGAACAGTCGCTGCAACACGTAGCTCTATAAACCTTTGTCCTAACTGACCTTCTGATATTATTATAAAGTAAAAAGGCGATAAATCAATAAATCGAAGATATAATAAATCAATATTATTTAGAGTTACTTACATACAATAAACATGATATGCCATCTATCATTGCTGACGCTTTCCTAACAGAAAGGGTCGCACACGTTTATTGTAATACTAGCTGACCCGCGCAACTTCGTTTGCGTCACATAAGAGAAAGAGAGGGTTACAGAGAGTGGGTCGTAAGCATCTATAATACAATTTTCAAAGATCACATCACTCACATCCTTCCGCATAATGAAAATGCGCGCCCGGTACATGATCATTATTTTGCTGCGAAGTTATTTAAAACGGTGTGTCTCGATATGCATTGAAATCAATTTACGTACCCAAGGGCAATTTTGTTCAAAATCAAATACTTGTGATTTACGTATTTATTGGGATAAGAATAAATTACCATGTTTAATAAAACAGCTTTAAGGGCTTCTATTGACAGCTTTACATCTTCATACTTAGACACTCGATGACAGTCATACTCCAGCTAGGTCTGCAGTTCTCATCAAGGTGCATGAAATGAGCCGCAACACGATATAGCTGCTGTAAACTGTTGCGGACCTCTTACAACTGCTTACCATTTAAAATTTCAAACTCTACGTCCCTACGCTATGACGCCGTGTCTTAAAGTGCACCTATTTAAAGCTTAGAAACCTTCAAATGCGGTATTAATATTTTACGGTGACTTTCGAGACATTTTAATCACAATTTTAAAGAGTATATTTTGCAATCGCACCAAATTTTTATTTGCACTTTACACAATATTTGCACCAAATTTTTATGTGAGTTCAACCTTTGGAATAAAATCGGATTGAGTTTTGAAACATGTATCAAAATAACATGTAGTTTATATCAGAATCTCTAAGGAGTATTGATATCAAATTCGAAACAAATCACCGCCAAAATAACTTTCTACCCCTTTTTAACCCCTCTAGGGGATGAATTTCAATGCAATATGAAACGCGTCCATCAATTCTGTTAATATTGTTGATTGCAAAATTTGAAGTAGATTGGACCAAGGAATCACATTTTCCCATACAAACTTTGCCCCCCCCCCCCGCCTTTCACCCCTTAGGGGTATAATTTCAGAAAATCCTTTCGTATCGTATGCCTACGTCATACAAAAATACACCCTCCAAGTTTCAGGTTTCTACGATCTGCGGTTTAGGCTGTGCGTTGATCCATCAGACAGTTCTTCAGGACAAAGCATTTTTTATTTGTACATAGTAGGATTTGTACTCGTTTGTAATGTATGTAGATAAATCCTTTATTTAGTGCACACAAAAGACATAGCACAACACACAGAACGACTATATATTTTCTTCTTTTCTTCGTAGTATTATTTTATTTGTAATATATAATACAGGGTGGAAACGATTAACGGGGCAGAAAGGGGAGCTACCTTAACCGTTGAGTATTAGAAACAGGATTGATTGGCATCGAAAAAATGATTTGTGTAAAATAGCAATTTTCTTGCTAACTGTACGTTTTTTTTAAATCTGTGAATGGGGATCAAAATTTCACGAAAAATTACGGATGGTTTCCTAAGACCATTTTCATGTAGCTGCAGCGGTTAAGGTAGTTCCCTTTACTGCCGTGCTGAAAGTTATTTTTTTGCAATTTCTGACTTTTTGAGTACTCTAACCTGGGTTGGTCTGGAAGAACTTTTTGACCAGTGTCGGAAAGAAGATCGATTGGCATAAAAAAAAATGTTTTATGTAAAATGGCAATTTTCTTGCTAATTGTACTTTATTTTTTAGTTAAATCTGTGAATGGGGATCAACATTTCACGAAAAAAAATACGGATTGTTTCCTAAGACCATTTTCGTGTAGCTGCAGCTCCCCTTACTGCCCCGTCTACCGTTTCCACCCTGTATTACCAACTATACCTATACCGAGGAAAGCCGATTTTCTTGAGTTCTGCTATTTTGGGCGTATTCACTTCAAAAATCAAATTTCAAGAAAATTGAGAAATTACATTTACCTGTATTCGATTTGAAGTATTTACAGCAACTTTTAAATGTTTACACTTCATTGGATTTTATTCTATAGGTGTATGAAGTTAATTAATTTTAAACACAAAACCCTCTTTTTACGTCTCTGAATGAGATTTTTTTTAAATGCTGAAACAGGTGTATCTTTATTTTTAATAATAAGTATTTGCTCTGAGTTTCATGATTCTAGAACAATCTAAATTTTTTTTTTCATATTAACTTTACCCCCCCTTTTCACCCCTTTTTCTAAAAAATTCCATAATTTCTATAGCCGAAATGTTATTCTGAGTTTATTTAAATAGATTAGTGAAGTTTTCATCAAAATCCGTCCAGCAGTTTTTACGTGATGCGCGTTCAAACAATGAAACAAACAAACAAACAAAAATTTTAAAAATGGTTTTAATATGTTCAGTTACTTATTTTAAGTCACTCTGGTCGGTTTTTTTTTTTAAATTTCCAATGTACAGATTTTTTGGTCTCAACGATTTTATTATATGTAAAGATTTTAATCTTGCTTCACAAATAGCAGTTTTCTATGAGATAACTGCAGTTTAACGTCACATTTCCGTACGTTGATCATGTGTGCAAGTTAATGGACTATTGATTTACGCCGACAGACGCCACGTACGCGCTATTATGAAGAAAGTTGCTTGGTCGGTGCAGTTCTACGCCTTTTAAATAACATTACCTATAATGTGCCGAAACCGACTAAGTAAGTCTTGAAACATCAATCATAACATCAAACCAGTAATCCCCGACGGGTTGAGCAGAGGTATTCTAATAGTACACCCGTATTTCGCCAGTTACTAGGTTCTAATAATGAACCCTGTAGTATTTGAGACTATTTCATAAAGTTAGCAGCAATGGGTCTCTGACAGAATTCAAAACTCGATGTTTGATAAAAAAAAAAGTGTCAATGACTAATTAAAAAATATGTCCCTATTAATTAAAAACGGCACGCTTTATACGTGATAGCATGAACATCAATGGTATTGCCCGTGCCTATTCGTTTAAGTAGGTAGGTATGTTATCAGTTCCCTACGAGTTAATTAATTGATTTCTTCGTGACTTTTAACTTGTCTCACCTGATGTCTTTAATTATCTGAGAAATATGTATGTTCTATATTTAGAGATGTTGGTAGGTACATATTTAAGTATTTTGCCCCAAAGACTATATCAGAACATCAAGTGTGATGTAATAGGTAAGTCAATGACGTGTATTAATTTGCCAATTTACGCATCAGTTTGGGCAGATTTTTTTCAGTGAAGCATTACTTTGTATAAAGTTTATCACTTTTAAACTTTATGATTGTTTTAATGAGGGTGAGGGTATGATACAATAATGAGGCATATTTAATAAGAAACCGATTTATTTTTTATCTCCTACGAAATCATTATCTTAAACTAAACAATAAATATTTAATTTACTGAAGAATAACCGAAACAATACTAGGTTACATAAGTCTACGATATCAGGAACATTCTATAAAGTACTGATTGTTTACAATGTTTACTAACACTATTTTGACTTTAAGCCCTAATTCTATTTAAAAAATACTAAATTTCCATTATTAAGTACAGAATACTTCTGTTAGGCGGTAGCCTAATATAGGCTAAATAAATCGAGGCGGATCGTCTCGCATAGTAAAATTATTAAACTATTAACTTTCTAGTCTAGTAAATTAACAAAATACGCTTGTTGCGTCCAGATTTCATGACGCAAAGCTTCTCTTGGGTGAATCTTCTTCAACTTCAAACTTTCACCGTAGACCATTCTAAGTTATGACGGTTCCAGAAGAGTTGATCGTCCCTGTTTCTTGTTCGCTGACAGCTGAGTGATCAGTCTGTGACCGGCGAGTCGCCTGTGGAGTGGCGCGCGGCTGCGTGGTGGCCAGGGCTTGGCGGGCACTAGCGCAGCGGCTGCACTTTGTGCACCATGTACGGCATATAGCTGCACAGCTTCAGCATGCAGAACGACGCCCTCTTCTGTTTGTGGCTTCTCTGGTGCGGACGAGCCTCCGCCACCGACGACGCCAGGAGCAACACGCTCAGGATCACAACAATGAAGTGCAGGAAACGCATCTTGATTTGATTGTTTATTTACTTTTAAACTTGAAAGTCGATTGTCACTCAAAAATGTACTCGTAAAAGCTTGTATATAATTTCCAAAAGCAGTGGATGGCTTTTTGGTGTTTATCGTAAGACGCTTGGTTGTGTACTGATGACTCTGTGGAGACGCTCGGGTTATATAGGCGGCGTGTGGCGCGGGTTATCGCGCGCGTGGCTGATAACCCGCCGAATTGAAGTAGCCGATAGCGCGAGGTTCGATGACTGCGCCTCAATGTCACTCGCGAGATAGGTTTTGTAGTAAAATTATCATAACTAGGTAAATCTCCACGTGCCAGAACTTGCCTAGACCTCATTTAAAAAAAACTTTTAAGAGTGGAACTGACTGGATGACTAGCGGTTCTCCATATCTTGACCCTTGATGATCTTACCATAGTAATTGCTCAGTACAACAATGTATTTAACGAGCTACATAATAATAAAAGATACTTGTAACAATTGCCATTTTTTTTTTATTAACAAAAGCTACCTACATAAGTAAGTATGTATAACTTTTATATTAATATTATTATGAATAAACAGAAATTACTAGAACTCCTTGCATAAGCTTTAACATTTAGGTATTGCCTGCATCAAGCGCGCCCTTTTCTTCAACACCGTCATGAAAACGCGTCAATACATAAAATTACACAACAAAGCTATAGGTAGGTAGGTACCTAAATCTGTCATACATAAACAAACGAGAAACGTGCTGAACATCTATCCAGTTAATAAACCGATGATCTTAGTTCAATAAAGTGAATCACAGTGGTACAACCTACCTCAATTTCTTTCTACTGCTTATCTGCGATACATTATCTCGTTATCATGAGATTGCTAAAGTTATGTTATTTGCCAACACGTTAAGTATGGGCTCTCTTTACACGATCAATTGCAAATGTTTATCGGTAGGTACTTTTAGAGATTTCAGCGTTTGGCACAAAGTCCTTTACACTTTTACAAGAATGTTAAGTTATTATCAAACTGCCTATTAATATCGTATGATTTTTGTTATTACGTAAGTTGTTCTTTTTAGGAAAAATGTTTTCACTGTATTCCATACGTAATAACCCATGATAACTCTACCACATCCGCAGAATGATGAAACAGGACATTGGGGAGTTATCGATTCCCGTTTTTTTTCTTAAATCTCGATACACCGCAACCTATACAGAGATTGCGTCACCGATAAAAAACAGCTCAGTAGTTAAACATAAAATTTAAATATTTTATTAATAAATACCTAAGTATACCTGTACGTGTACTTATCATAGGTACATCTTTCACGACATTTTGAACAGGTCTGTCAACTGCTATACATAATAATGTAAACTTAAAACAAATGTGAAATATACTCGTCATACGTTCATAAAATGTAAAAAAAATATATATCAGTACCTAAACCTCAAAAACCTAATCAGTTAAAGTTAACAGAAACAAAGCATACACGAGATGACCGTCGTCGCCGTGTTATCATGACATCCATTCAGACTTCTTCCCGCCAAACTGGGGCGTCGCCATTTTCTTATTACTTCACGATAATTATGTTATCTATGGCTCATTTACATCCGATTAAAAAATAATGTTTCAAGACAGGCTCGCGTCATGCTTGCCCCGCGCCATAATTATAAACATAAGAAAAAAATACTGTAGACAAAATTTTCCGTTTGTTTTCGTAGATTATTATAGCGTCGAACTTTTTTTTGAGATCCCATTATTATTATGCAAAACAAAATTGCAATATATACACAAAGTTGAGTAAGTTTACTAAGTATACAAGATACCGTAGCACAAGCTTCAGTTATCTTTTTCACGGAACACTGAAAAAAAATATTAGGTAGGTAAGAATATTGAAGTCACTACAGAATAATTTTATTAAAGTCTACTTAATGATAATCACGTGGAATAATCTGGTTTAAACCAGATACAATATTAGGTAACGTTTTAACCAGTTTCAGGCAGATATGAACGAAAATATAGTGAGGTCGCAAGTTCAGAATACTGTAGTTTCATGAATAAGTTCAAATGATAAGTTCGCGTATGTGTCAGTTCCTGAGCAAGGTAGGAACACGCCTCTGTTGCGTGACGAGAATAACGGAGGTAGTGTAACCCGAAAAGATGTTGCAACTATTCTGAAGATTAAAATCGGAATAACGTGAGTCGTTTGAAAATATTGTGTAAGTGAAAAAGGGCAAGGCTGAAGCATAAAGTACGTCGATACTTGATACCTTTGAAGCAGTACATCGGTAAATTTTCTAAAGTATGAATTGGGTAGGTCACGTAAGCCTCGTGCGTAACATGCATGCGTTGACGAGTGCCGCCCAGAAAGAGGTGGCCAGGTGACCTGGACGCGCACTGCGATGGTCAGTTGGACGTAGCGCACGAAAAGAGCACCTGCCAGGCTTTTGCCCAGCACCAGCCCAGCGAGACATCAACAGCTTATACAAATAAAAAAAAAACACCAGACAATGCAAACCAAATCCAAGTGTTCTAGTTTACTCTTTTGGTATAAGCTATACCAAAATATTAAAATCGCGCCGCGCCGTGCGAATAAGAATAGCGTTCGTATTCGTAGTGCAGCTAACAACCCAGTCTGATCAATCATTAGTCCATCCATCCATAGATCTACACCTATCATACAAGATTATCGTAATGAGACACAATTAAGTATTTATTAATAGGACATGTAAACAAGGAAAGTTCATGGAGGTATCATCGCGAGACTGTCGCATCGTGTCTGGTCTGAGTACACGGTCGACCTCTCGTACATACCTCGCCGGGCTAATTAGGTCAATGAGATTTAAAAACCTTGGTTCATTTAACAGTAAATAACGTGAACATTTAGACCCCTGTATCTGTTTATCTATCTAGGTTAACAACGGTGCGGCCGATCAAAATAAACTAACACTATCAGGGTCTCAGCTAACGAGACGTTTTCCGTATAGTAACAGATGTGTGAACATAGGTTCTTGGCAGAAAATTTATATATGTAAGTGAAGTATTCTGGAATTCGGGAACACTGGGGAGTCTGGCCACGGAAATAAATAATACGCCTGGTGACCAGTTCAAGTTCAATCGCAGACTGAATCCAATTCATCAAGCACAACCTACCGCCAACTCGTAATAATAATCAATATACCCCCTTAGTATCATACATTACTCCTCCCCTCTTAATCTTATATAATACTCTCGAAACTTACAGACTATTATAACATAATTTATGTTAACTACAATCAAACATTTTTCAAACAAATAAATCTTACATAACTAAATAATCTATTTAATCTATTTCGAATCGGACCACCGGTCTACGTATTCGATGGGAGCGTTCCGCTGGTGTGCTGGTGCTGCGCTTGTGAACGGAGGGCCTTGATCTGAAACTAATTCCTCGGGTAATCCAAATCTAGCAAATGTAAATGTAGTTCTCAGAATTTTTATTACACTTGAAGCAGTAGAGTGATCCATTTCAAAAATTCCTATCCGCTTGGAAATTGAATCTACTATCTCAAAAAATTTTGCACCGTAACAAGTGCCCAAACATTTGAAATTATTAATATCATTATTATTACACTTATTTTGTTCCATTTTTTTTCCAGGCGTTTGTTTATGAGCATTTATAATGAACTTATGATACATTGTTATACAATAACATATTGTAGGATTATGTGATGACTAAATACTAATTTACCTTTTGTTAAGCACCTAATTATGTTGTACTTTCACTTTTGATATTAAGTGATAAAATAAAGGTACATGACTTTGTAAAAACAATTTGAATGCATAAGCGTGAATTCCGATGTTGAAGTTCGACTGTGTCCGAATTCCATGTTAGGTTTATGGGTTACTTGATATATGCAGTAAGTAATGACTCTTTTTTATTTATTTTTTTCGGATGGGAAATCATCAAATGACCCCCCTCCCACTCTGGGCGGAGCGGAAGGGAGTGTCAGACTTTTACTGACTAAAAACCATCCATGTTCCTTCCTCGCCCTTTACATTCCGGTGCGGTATCTCTTTCGAACAGTCCCGCAGCCCCGGCAAAGTAATGACTCTAAGGATAGATTTCATTGATGAAATGAAACTATCGCTATCAACTCACGTAAACGGAGTTCAAGAGCGGTCAATCTCAATATTCCATAGCAATTATGACACTGACCGCTGAAGAAGAACCCGATTTACACTTCAACCAAATCATCTGTGCAGCAGGGGCGTAGCTACCGCCGTATCCATGTTATGGAGTAGAGGGAAAAAATCACAAAATCCTCCAATATCCTCAAATTGTTTGATAAGAGGCCCGTCGTTATGTTTAATTATATAACATTCACACAACACACATCTAGAAGGCTTTATAATTTCGAGCTCGCTTCGCTTGCTCTTAAATAACTTGAATGACTTGAATGACTTGCCTCGTCGTGATCCACTTTTCTGGATTGATGAATAGCTTTACCTGTGCGAGCTATGATCGTGGTTCCCAATTGTTATCCTACTTAGCTGGCTCTTACAAATAGGTTTCAGCGATGCGAGTCAGGATGCTATTATTATTTTTTTGGTGGTCGCCAAACAATTTTGATACTGGGTCCTATTAGGCCTAGCTACGCCACTGCTGTACACAGAACGAAATTAAATATCCCAAGTTTGACATATTGATGCATTTTTTCTTCACAAGCAAAGCTAGAACTCACAAACTTAAAGTGGTCATACCATAGGTGTGTTTATCGCGAGAATAGGCTTGTTAACTGAAAAAATCTAATTAGTCCGTCACTTAGATTCATCATCATCATCACCAGCCTATAATGTTCCCACTGCTGGGACATGGTCACTTAGATTATCAAAAAATATTTGACCCGTATTTTTTCTTTTGTCACATTTACCAAAATTTACGAAGATACGACGCTTTTAAAATTCCCAATAGGTACGTCACTGTTTGGTATCATTCTTATTGAGTTCTGACGTCACGAGCCCCCCACTCCTAGTTTTGATGCGTTTTATCTTTGTCAATATTCGTTGATTTACAAAAACAAAAAATACGTGTCCATTATTTTCCAATACTCTAACTGACGGACTAAATAGATTTGCAATTTATTGATGGTGGAAACTAGCCTATTGTGAAGTCCACGCTAAGTAGAAAATACAACGCCATTCCTTTTCTATTCAAGAATTGACAACAAGAAGCCTCAAATATCCGCCGCGGGAGACGCACCGGGCATCGGGGGTCACGTTGCGGCCCCCGGCCACCGTAGACGCGGGCTAGTGGACGGTGAGCTATGGGCTAGCTCGCTGTCCGTCCGCCTTATGACGACAGGCCGTGTCGATGGCGCGTTTGTGTGTCAGCATAGTGGAGGGGCCCGCAAGGGCCGAAGCCTGCCGGGGCTGCGGGACTGTTCGAAAGAGATGCAGTGGCTCCGGAACATAAAGGGCGAGGAAGAAACACGGATGGGTTTTAGTCAGTAAAAGTCTGACAGTCCCTCCCGCTCCGCCCAGAGTGGGTGAAGGTATTTGATTCCCCATCCGGAAAAAAAAGCCTCAAATATAATATTCATGTACCCACTTTTACTCAAAACAGGCCGTGTCAAAATGGCATGAGTAAAATATTATATCCTGAAAATATCGCAAAGTTGTGTTTGCCCAATCGTCGATGACAGGTGTCCCACCGTCTACTTCTTGTCCCCGACACTAATTGATATGTTAGGGTCTTTTAGGTAAAAAAAACTGGAGTAACGAACTTCTTATCCAGCCAATCAATATTTTGAACGGCAGGATATGAATCAGATAGATCGGTCTATTTTTAAAAAACAATTATCTTCAGATTATGATATTATTATTATCAAAATTATCAAGTATTAATTTAATAACGCCGGTGATTCAGAAACCAGCTGTAAATCTTAGAGGAAATAATAAAGTTAATAATTTGCACACTTTTTACTACGCAGTTAAAATTGGTTTAAAAAAAGTGATGTTGGTGACGAAATCTGATAAAGGTTTTCAACGTTTGCATGATGCAATGTCGTGCTTTATTGAGTGTGCCTGAAAAATGTCGTTTGACGTGGTTGACACAGGGGCACGTGGTCACAATTAAAATAATTGTGACACCCCGTGGTAGCCTAATGATTGTTATTGATAAGTACCTACCTAAAGGTTATCAACACTTAGTAGGTACGAATAGGTAGCTGAGTTTGT
Source organism: Xestia ashworthii (assembly GCA_950022955.1). Lineage (NCBI taxonomy): Eukaryota > Metazoa > Arthropoda > Insecta > Lepidoptera > Noctuidae > Xestia > Xestia ashworthii. Next base: position 22,291,843 of record OX465556.1, on the reverse strand, counting down.
AACAATGTAAAGTATTTCACTATTTCAAAAATAAACTTCTATAGTTAACTGCAATTGTTAAGAAATTCAGTCAGAAGAAAGTTCCTGAACGACTGTACTTTCATTAGGCTGGTACGTACCTAATACCTATGTATGTTGCAATTTTACTTATATCTAATTTCTACCGAACGTCTGCGTTGTTCAACTTCCTCTATGAATTGTGGCATTCCTAGTCTAAAATCTGAAGTAATTAATCAACGATTACCTAAGCATGTTTCCTTTAGCATTTTGCGGCGTTTAACCTTTTAAAGGTTAAACCGTATATACCGTACACTTCCGTGCCTCATCCGGTTCGTGACTTTGTTCACATTTGCTGAAACACTTATAAATATACTGACGTTTAAAAACCAATGCAAGAATTAATGATTTGGAACACGCGGTCTGTAGCCCTTCGGAATGCTGGGCTGTGAAGAAGATGAACCAAAAATGACTGCACGTAGTGGAGATGAGAATGTTAAAGAAAATGTGTGGTGTGACAAGAATGGATAAGATAAGGAACGAGTATATTAAAGGATGCTTCTGTAACTGGCGCAACTGTTAAAAGTTGAAAGGGAATCGACTGTCGTGGTATGTATGTACATGTGGTGAGGAGGAATGAATCGCATGTGACTAAAATAGTGATGAATATAAATGTTGATGGATCGAGGGGAAGAGGAAGATCAAAGAAACGATGTACGTACCTATTGTGTGAGGAATGATATGAAAGATAAACAAGAGCGTGTCGGGCCACGCTCAAACTCAAACTCAAACTCAAAGCATTTATTTCAATTAGACCATTACGGCACTTTTGAATGTCAAAAATACAAAGAAAAATCAAAGCTACAGTCACAGACACAAGGCATAATAACTTGAGAAAGTACTGTAGTTGCCCATTCCCTAGCGTAGATCTCTATGGAGAAGAACGGGCAAGAAACTCCATGGACACTCTTTTAAATCAAAATATTGTTACAAAATCTTGGTTACATCATTCATGTTGTGATTAAACATATATGTGAGAACGATGTACAAAGACGTGCACATTAAGAGCGTCCAGAGAAAAGATTAAATCAACGTCATAAAAATAAAGTAATTAAAATTAACCGTGGCAGCTAAGAGATGACCAGTCTCAACTGACAGCGCCCGTTCACGAACATGACGCATGTATCAGCACCATTCAGCTCAACCATATTGAAGGGAACTAAATGACCCGACACACCCGCCACCATCACCGAGACATTTGAGTGAGCATGACATTCTCTCAGCCGCCAAGGCTTATTCAAGTCAAAAAAAATAAAATAACTAGATGTAAATGGTGGCTTTACAGTGCATAGTACTCACACATGCGCTATGAAGTTATATAATACTAATATATGGAATCTATACAATGCAAGGATCTTTTTTACAATCTTCTGCAGCTTCCACAATAACTAAACTGGGAATCAATTGGTTTGCCCCTATGGTTGTGGAGCAGGACCAGCATTGAGCCAAGCATTTTTATCATCAATGTAATCCCCCAACTTATAATATGCTTGCCTACATAGTGTGCGTTTTATACAAGATTTAAACTTTGTCTCATTCAGTTGAAGAACGTGGGGAGGGATTTTATTGTAACATTTTAAACAGTACCCCATGAAAGTTGAATCTACTATAGCAAGCCTGAAACCTGGCTGAACTAGTTGATCCCTATTTCTAGTACTATAGTGATGTCTGTCACCTCTTTTACTGAATAAATGCAGGTTTTTCCTAACGTACATGATGTTTTCATAGATATATTGACAAGGTACTGTCATGATATTAATTTTCTTGAACAGCTCTCTTAGAGAATCACGTCGACGTAAGTCATATATTGCTCTGACGGCTCTTTTTTGCAGAATAAATATAGACTCGATGTCTGCAGCCCGTCCCCATAGTAAAATACCGTATGACATAATACTGTGAAAATAACTATAATAGACTAGCCTCGCGGTATCGACATCAGTAAATTGACGGATTTTTCTAACAGCATATGCTGCTGAGCTCAGCCGTCCTGCAAGAGATGTTAAATGAGGGCCCCATTGTAGCCTTGAATCGAGCGCGATTCCCAAGAAAACCGTTTTATCGACAAATTCTAGTTTCTCTTGATTCAATACTATGTCACAATCAGTACTTTTGACATTTGGTAGAGCAAATCTAATGCACTTAGTTTTTTTCCCATTTAGAACTAAATTGTTTGCGGTAAACCAATCATGGACCTGCAGTAAGGCGTTATTTACGTCGACAAGATTAGTGGCACGTCTGTTTATCCTAAATATTAACGCTCAGTGTAGGGTTCCGTAGTTTCACGTCCGTCACAATAAGTGTTCAATCCAATCCGATTTTAATAATAGATACAGACAAAAAAAGATTTTTGTCTGAAAAAAGATACGTTCAGGATAATAAAATATGTAAACGAAGATAAAAAAAATGCTTGCATATACGATTATACTACAAACTTACATTTTGTACAACTTTTTGTGTTTTTTGTACAAAAACTTGTTTCCATCCAAGTTCGAAATGATTTTCCTAGAAAGTCCTTATAAAGTTCTACCTTTCAGATTTTTTTCATATTTTCTAAACTTATGGTTCAAAAGTTAGAGGGAAAAAACAATGTGTCCCCCACACAATGTTTTTTACTTTTGGAGCGATTATTTCCGAAATTATTGACATTATCAAAAAATGATTTTCGTAAACCCCTATTCATTTTTAAATACCTTTCCAACAATATATCACACGTTATGGTTGAAATTTAAAAAAAAAAACACTTCCCCCTTTACATATAGGGGGGCTACCCTAATAAAAAAAAAATTCCAATTTTTATTTTACCACTTTGTCGGCGTGATTGATACACATATTGGTACCAAATTTCAGCTTTCTAGTGCTAACGGTCACAGAGATTCGGACAGACGGACGCACAGACAGACATGGCGAAACTATAAGGGTTCCTAGTTGACTACGGAAACCTAAAAAAGAAAAAGGAGTAAATGATAGCGTGACGGTTGACAGAGGAGAATGGAAAAAAAGTGCTGCGCCGACCCTGTCACAGACTGGACGATTGGGGTTAGATATTATTTGTATCCAATCATTGGATAATATCATATATTATCCAAGTTCTCGTACATAATTTGTTTTATTTTTACGGTCACGTAACAGACGATAATTATTTGGAACACAAAATACACTCATGTTGTTTGTATAATTGACTTTTACTTGTATAATTATGCTGATATAGATAGGATTTTAGTGAAGGCTCATTAAGAAAGCTTAATGAGCCTGATCGCGTTACGAATGACTAAGAAAGTTTGTTTTCGTGATTATTCTTAACGCGATTAAGCTGATTTGTTAATAGTAGATAAAATTTCGTCCTAATCACCACTTATAAATCAAATGAATTAAATTCTAGTTTTACCTAGTCTATTTTCATTGATGATAGGCCAAGTCCCACATTTTTCAATCACTACGAATCTGAGACTTTCTTCTTTCTTAGTTTTCCTTCGTGGTTACACAAATTTTACTGCAGTAAAACGAAGTCAGAACCCCATGGGCGGCATAAAAACTCTGACACCTGGTTAGGCGCTAACCACACAAAGAAGAACACTGCAGTAAAGGAACGAAATAATCAAGTTTTACCTAAAGTTAAGCTACGAAATGAGAAACAGAACAGGGGCAGCTAGCTGATGGTTAAGTGAAGGATGACCATTGACTGATGTCTGTGTGAATGTTTACCTCTTGGCCAACTATTATCGTTGCTTTGTGTCTTTGAAGTTAAACATAAACAAACATGGATTACTATTGGAGCATTTCCCATTCAACATTCGATATTGTTTATATTTACTGCACATCGCGCGACAGCCACGCAAACACCTCATTCACACATTATCATCAGACATGCCAAAAATATACACACAAACTAAATAAAGATAAGCTTACGACACGGCGCAGCAAGTTTACTAAGCGAGGTCTATTTTTGGTACAGTTTCATCAGCGGCTCTACCGTTGAGACGCGACGTAGGCCGCAAACGGACCCAAATAAACACGTGAACCGTGGGTTTTTTTAAATCAGCGCGTTATCAGAACATCGCACATCCGTCGTGTGTTCGCCGCCACCAACGCCGGGGGCGTGTTCTGATGTAATATATGAATAAGTAATGGTACTCATACAGATCAAATCCGCGAGGTCGACGCGTGCCATAGGTATAGGCAATTCTTGATTCATGTTGAGTTGTTTACTATACTATTGCGCTTTGTTTTTTTTTTTGGTCATCGTAGTAACGTAGTAAGATATGGGTTGACTTAGGTAAATAAACTGTATTTAGATAGATTTAACGTGTAGGACCCTGTTGACCTGCCGAGTCTATTCCCAACCAAGTAGGATCGGCTTTCAGTTTAACCGCATGCTGCTGTGTACCACTATAAGGAGCGACGATTTATTTTTATTTATTAAAACTTCATGTAGGTATAGGCGGTACTATCTATTTATCTTCTACAACCCTGTTACTGGGGAATACAATTATACCCCTTGGTAAGACTGGTTGGAAGAGTTCAACTTTCGTCAGACGTGCAGCACGACTAAACTCCTCATGGGCAACATGTCATCATAAGACAAGTGCCACTTATTAAGCCCGATTTACATTAATTAAGTGTTTAGCGAAGTAGATACGTTCAGTTCAGACGAACTCACCACCTTCCATGCCTCCTACCGACATCCCTACCACTGTCTAGGTGCTCGCCACTGTCTTTTACCAATGTAAATCAAGCGTTAGTGAAAAGCTCTGAACTTCTTTATTTTGAAAAGTAGGTAGGCAACCACTTTCCCTTTATGTTCTTATGTTTGACTTTGATTTGTCATTACCGAGAATTAAAATAAGCTGTGTGATGTGACTAACAGCTGCTGAACACCTGTTTTTAAGACCGGTCACCTGAGGCTCAATTACTATCTTAACTAATCTGGTGGATCTGAAAACTAACTAATCAGCTGCAGATTATGAAGGATATCTCCCAATGTGCCATCTGTTGTTGATGATGGGCATTGTATTGTATTGTACAACGGGCTGGTGTCCGCAACTCCACGTCAAAGCGCGTATTTTGCGTATGGGCTATTAATCCACCACGCGGGCCCAGTGCGGGTTGGTAGATGTCACATGTCTTCGAATTTTTGGTTCTAGGACATGCCGGTTTCCTCACGATGTTTTCCTTCACCGTTTTTGTGATGAAATAAATTACACAAAGTAATGCGCCTGCCTGGGTTCGAACCCACGACTTACTGTTCATAAGTCGGGGCCACCACCACTGGGCCACCGCTGCTCTCATTGTATTGTATTAGCCCTTATTCAACAATCTTACAAAACATGAATAGGTATAAAAGTAAACTTTGTAAAATGCTTTGGCAGCCGATTGGAGGGCAAGAGGCATTTTCCTCGGCGAGACGATACTTTCAAATCTACGTTTTGCCGACGACATTGTTCTCTTTGCATCCTCAGCCACTTGAACTTCAGCTTATGTTTCAAGGTCTGAGCGATGCAAGCCTTGAAGTTGGACTGAAGATGAATGTGTCGAAGACCAAAGTTATATGCAATGAAACATCTAAAATAATAAAATTAAACGGGGAGACAATACATGTCCAGGAATACCTTTACTTAGGCCAAGTAGTCTGTTTCTAGGCGAGGCAAGACAAAGAAGTCGCAAGACGAACAGAAAACGCCTGGAAGAGTTACTGGTCCATCAGTCCATGAAGGAATTATTTAAGGGTGAGTTGCCTATGGCACCATTATGGACCTGTGTATTTTCCCCGTCTTAACCTTTGGTGCACAGACTTGTTCTTTGACTAACATCCAGAAGGCCAAACTCAAGGTTTGCCAACGAGCAATAAAGCGCAGTATACTAGGTGTTATACAATACTACGCTCCTAAACAAATATAGCTGACGTGGCTCAAAAGGCTGCCCAACTGAAACTGGGACTGGGCAGGACATGTCTGCCGGACCAATTGGGCCAAAGTAACAGGAAACTGGTGCCCTGACACAGTAAGGCGAGGAAGACGAAGGAGATGGCGGGACGAACTAGACGGGTTTCGTCTGAACTGGAAGGAGGATGCGCGGGTTCGGGAGAAATGGAACGAGAGGACGGAGGCCTTTAACCAGGCGTGGGACAGTCGACAGAGCAGGCTAGAAAATAGTTATTTGTTGTTCAAGAGTGCAAAGTCTATTTTTAACCGCGTGCTCAATTTTGATGACCGAGCAAGCGAAAGATTCTAAAATTGAGTGACGAGCGCAGCGAGTGATTCAAACTCGTTAGCGAGGGAATCAAAGAGCACGAGGTGAAAAATCTTTGCAATCGAGTGCAACACGTAACTTTTCATCCCACCTCAGCGAGGAAATGAATAAACGCAAAAAAAAATTGCGCATTATTAACAAATACAGTTAATTCTGTTGGCGTCAAATAAACTTCCTCGTCGCTAGATAATGAGTGGTCATTTTAGGTTTTTCACTTGTTTTCAAGTTGGATTCCTTGTTTTTAACCTAAGGTGTTAACAATATGTCGTCAAAAGAAAATGGCGCGCGCAAAACATATTAAAAAAGTACACCAAGAAGGTTCCGAGTCTGAATTCTTAAAAAATTAAAAAAAAAATGTATGATGAATTCGGCACCATAGAGGTAGAAGTAAATAGGTTTAATGATGTTTTCACTCCTCTTGCTCGAAAAGACCGTCATAATAGCGTACCAGAGGGGCCGTAAAATTGCTCATTATAGCCCTAGGGAAAATAAGCTTTTTTTTTTTAATTTCGTCGTCGGTGTTCCAAAACGCAAAGTCTTTACTCATAATTCATAAAGAAAATTTGACTTATTACTGTTCCAAAAAAAAAAAAACATTTCATTTTAAAAACGGAACCAAACGCGCCGAACGCCGAACTCTTTGGCAGGATGTGTGCGTTCCAGCTACAGAAGAAATAAAAAAAGGCATTGGCGCGAAATTTTAAGATATTTTCTGTATTATTTATTTGAATTATAAGTAGGATTCCTTTTTATCTCCTACGTTTACCCCACAGACGACACAATATTATATTCGTCTTCACAGAGAACTGAGATTATGTTGCCGGGAAAAAACATCTCATTAGAACAACAGTACAAATTGTACATTTCATTTTTAATAAAATAAAATATCATTTTAAATATGGTTATTTTATTTTCTCGCAATCGTAGTGAAAAGTACGGTGTAACACACGGCGCTAAAATCCCATTATAACTCGGTTCCTATTTACTACCTCGCTAAAGCTCGGTAGTAAAAACTACCTCGTCTATAATGGGTCATTTTAGCCCCTTGTATCACAATGTACTATTTCACTCCTCTTGCTCGAAAAGACCGTCATAATAGCGTACCAGAGGGGGCGTAAAATTGCTCATTATAGCCCTAGGGAAAATAAGCTTTTTTTTTTAAATTTCGTTTTATTTCTTTACTCATAATTTCTTTACTCATAATTCATAAAGAATTGACTTATTACTGTCCCATAAAAAAAACATTTTATTTAAAAAATGGAACCAAACGCGCCGAACGCCGAACTCTTTTTCAGGATGTTGTGTGCGTTGCATTCCAGCTACAAAAGAAATAAAAAGGCATTCGCGCCAAATTTTAAGATTTTTTCTGTATTATTTATTTGAATTTCTTTTTATCTCCAACGTTTACCTCACAGACGACACAATATTATATTCGTCTTCACAGATAACTGAGATTATGTTGCCGGGAAAAAACATCTCATTAGAACAACAGTACAAATTGTACATTTCATTTGTAATAAAATAAACTATCATGTTAAATATGGTTATTTTATTTTCTCGCAATCGTAGTGAAAAGTACGGTGTAACACACGGCGCTAAAATCCCATTATAACTCGGTTCCTATTTACTACCTCGCTAAAGCTCGGTAGTAAAACTACCTCGTCTATAATGGGTCATTTTAGCCCCTTGTATCACAATGTACTATTTGAATTCACATGCTTAATGCACACGATGTTCTAAATTCAAATTTACTTTACCCTCGAGACGATAAAAACGGCTTTTGCACTCGGATATCGAAGAGCAATACTCTTTCCGAGATGGGGGGGATGAAAAAAAAATTGTTGTGTGTCGGTTTACGGACGATAATTTTACGTGATAATCTAACGTAATTTTTCGTATTAGTTATTTTTAATTTAACAACAAAATTTAATACCCCTTTTCACCCCCTAAAGGATTAAAATTCTAACAACACCGAGCATGAGGTCCTCCTTAGTTCGATTCCAAGGTCGTGCAAAGTGTTTGGTTTACTTTCTCAAGTTATTATGTCTTGTGTCTGTGACTGTAGCTAAGTTTTTTTTTGTTTTCTGACATTCAAAAGTGCCGTAATGATCTAATGGGGAAGACCGTTAAAAGCTAATTGTAGGTGACGCAACCATAGCTGGTCTCAATCTGACCAATGAGGTCAAGGTATTTTAAAATATGAAATGACATTCCTTGATTTTCAACCAATGACGATGCTTGGAACCATCTATGCTAGCGCCATTAGTTCCACAGTGTGCATCCCCATTGAAATTAATGCTTTGAGTTTATTACCTGGGACTTACACAAAACTGGCGAAATGTGGGTGTTCTAATGGGTAAACCGCTCTGCTTAATCCTTCGGGGATTACAAACTCGATGTTATGTTATGTCATCCTTCAAGCCATTTCCCAACTATGTTGGGGTCGGCTTCCAGTCTAACCGGACGCAGCTGAATAATAGTATTTTTAACCGACTTCCAAAAAGAGGAGGTTCTCAATTCGACTGTATTTTCTTTTTGTGATTGTTACCTCAGAACTTTCGACTGGGTGAACCGATTTTGATGATTCCAGCACCAGCTTTCAAATAAAATAAGAGGAGGAGGTTCTCAATTCGACTGTATTTTCTTTTTGTGATTGTTACCTCAGAACTTTCGACTGGGTGAACCGATTTTGATGATTCCAGCACCAGCTTTCAAATAAAATAAGAATCATCAAAATCGGTTCATACAGTAGAAAGTTCTGTGGTGTCAAACACAAAAAAAAGCACAGTCGAATTGAGAACCTCCTCTTTTTGGAAGTCGGTTGAAAAACTAATCAATCAAACAAAGGTCACCGACTTCTGAAGCTAAAGTTATTTTTCACGTTTTTGTGTGAAGGTTATATTTTTTGCAAAAAAGTTTTATAATTATGATGTTTCTGAATGTATGCACGATACCGGAGACATTCCTTCTTATTTAAAAAAAAAACGATCCTTCTAATCATCTGCATTGGATATGTCTCATAAAATTTGAAACAACGCAATACATTATTTGTACGGTATCGGCTTTACGAAATCAAAAACAACATAATTATAATTATCTACGACATAGTCGTCATCAAATGTATAGCCATGTAAGTCAATCAATCATGAGTAAATTAAAACCCTAGAGGCCCATAACATGGTCGATTTACAGATAACAGTGACACCGTCATCTTAGGCCGATTAGACTAGCAGGTGTGCCGTATGGCGATCGATCATAAACATTTAAACCTATATTATCATATAGATTCGCTTCACTGATACAAGCCTACGTAGGAAATGCCACGATCCATCACGCTAACCCGCTATAATATACTTTTCATCCCCCCATCTCGGAAAGAGTATTTTTGCTCTTCGATATCTGAGTGCAAAAGCCGTTTTTATCGTCTTGAGGGTAAAATAAATTTGAATTTAGAACATAGTGTGCACTAAGCATTTGAATTCAAAACATCATGAAACCTATTTACTTCTACCTCTATGGTGCCGAATTTATCATCCATTTTTTTTTAATTTGTTAAGAACTCAGACTCGGAACCTTCTTGGTGTACTTTTTTTAATATGTTTTGCGCGCGCCATTTTCTTTTTGCGTCATAGGTATTGTTAACACCTTAGGTTAAAAACAAGGAGTTCAACTTGAAAACAAGTGAAAAACTTATAAAATGACCACTCATTATCTAGCGACGAGGAAGTTTATTTGACGCCAACAGAATTAACTGAATTTGTTAATAACGCGCAATTTTTTTTTTGCGTTTATTCATTTCCTGCTGCAAAGATTTTTCACCTCGTGCTCTTTTGATTCCCTCGCTAACGCTCAAGATTCTAAGTTTTGAATCACTCGCTTCGGTCGTGACTCAATTTTAGAATCTTTCGCTTGATCGGTCATCAAAATTGAGCACGCGGTTAAAAAACAACTTTGCACTCCGACTTGATCAAATAAAGGATTATCCCCGATTCGTGTTCAGAGATTGAAACTACTTCTTACGTAGTAGCAGAGTTGTTCTGTTAGGCCAGGTCACAGGGTCTAAAATGGCCGCTTTAGCAGAATCGTAAATGAATCACGTTAAAAAAATTAAATTCTTATATGATCTTTGTAACCATTGCCATAGAGTCCATTTTAAGAATTTTTAATTTTCGTGATTCATTTTGTTGAACAAAATTTTAAAATTCTTAAAATGGATTTTATGGTAATGGTTACAAAGTCCATTTTAAGAATTCAAATTTTTAACGTGATTCATTTACGATTCTGCGAAAGCGGCTATTTTAGACCCCCAGGAGCTCGGAGTAGAGTAGTGACAAGTGAAGAAATGCGATTCTACAGATTACTGGAGAGACAAGTAATACAAGTAATACGTTGCGATACACTGGACGTCAACCAATGTACGTATTAGGACATACCATAGAGTATATAATAGACTTTGGGACATACGATCAAAAACTCGGGTATTCCCGGGTTTTCACTTTGGGAAAAAAATCGGTTCTGACGTATAAAAACCCGGATTTTCGGGTTTTCTCTGGTCTCTTTTAAATCGATCATTATTGATCTGTGAACTTCGCAGATCAGACACGCAACACATCGTAGGTCGTTTAAAATGTAGAAATATAAGTAGGTTAAACTGTATATCATTTGTGTGTTCTTCATCTAATTTCTAATTTATTCTCGAAAATATGTTACAGGGTTTCTTGGGTTGTTAAATTGTCATTCGAAGGTACCCGTTGTATATTTTTTGTCTTATTTTTATTATGTATTTATAACAAAAAACTTTTTTGCAAAAAATAAAACCGACTTCACACAAAAAAGTGAAAAATAACTTTAGCTTCAGAAGTCGGTGACCTTTATTTTATTGATTTAGTTTTTTTGTCACCGACTTCTGAAGCTAAAGTTATTTTTCACTTTTTTGTGTGAAGTCGGTTTTATTTTTTGCAAAAAAGTTTTTATTTTTCACTTTTTAGTGGTTCACATGTGCATACCCTTTCACAGCGTACCAGCGTGATTTTTTGTTATGAACTGGTGTAAACAATAGACAGACATGAGATTTCAGCAATCCCAGTAAGAGACACACATCTTTACCAAATCTAAATGGGATCACTCCGAGAAAGTAGTCTTTCTAAAACTACCCAAATCGCTTCTGGTGTGCCTATAAAATTTGAAAAGTTCTCTCTATTTCTCCAGGATCCCATTATCAGGATCCTGACTTGATGATTATGGGACCTTCTGGGAAGTATACCCTTTCAAACAATTAAAAAACAAATTCGGTCCAGTCATCTTCGAGTAATCGGGGAACATTGAATTGAGAACCTTCTCCTTTTTGAAGTCGGTTAATAACGACGTTATGGTACGTGACCCAAATATCCGGATAGCCTTTAAAAGATTTGGCCGAGTATCGTTAATTTGCTTCTAAGAATAGAAGAGCTCCGTTCCTTTGTCATGGATCCCATAATCAGAACCTAACCTAATTCTCATCAAAATACCCTTGAAGTACCCTTGCCAATAAAACAAAAAAAAAACAATACATGTCAAGGAGGCTTATCCCCAATAAATGGAACTTAATACACCTAACTGTCGAAATCTGGGAATATTGTACACATCTGCGTACCCCTCAGAGCATACAGGCGTGATGTTACGTCATGATGCTGTATAAACAATAAACATTCAAGCGATTGCAGCAGTTACTGCAGATTTGCCGTGTATTTTTGAAGAGTTCCATTGTATATCTCCGAAGATCCTGATCAGATCTTCAGCAAATTAAAATATAACCACACGGGAAGCACCAGCTTTCAAATTAAAAAAGAATAATCAAACTCGGTTCACCCAGTCGAAAGTACTGAGGTAACAAACACTGTCGAAATCTGGGTGTACTGTACACATCTGCGTACCCCCTCAGAGCATACAGGCGTGATATTACGTCATGATGTTGTATAAACAATAAACCTACAAGCGATAACAGCAATCACTGCAGATTTGCCGTACATTTTTAAGGAGTTCCATTGTATATCTCCGAAGACCAGCATCAGATCTTCAGCAAATTAAAATGGGACCACATGGGAAGCACCAGCTTTCAAATAAAAAAAGAATCATCAAAATCGGTTCACTCAGTCGAAAGTTATGAGGTAACAAACACACAAAAAAAAAAAAAAAAAACATACAGACGAATTGATAACCTCCTCTTTTTGGAAGTCGGTTAATAATATTAATTTAATGTTTTTAAAACAAAAGTTCACTACGTTCCCGATGCGATGCCTTTTTTTTTTTTTTTTTTTTTTTTTTTTTTTTTGCATCAGGGAGACTTCAAATATAGTCCGCTCCCCAGCTCCTAAGCGACCTTGATTTTATGAACCTGCCGTACCGTGAGTGTCCACGTTTCGGCCCCGTAAGTTATAACAGACTGGACGCAGTTATTGAAGACCTTAGTTTTTAGGCTCTGTAGAATACGCAACGACAAGCGATCCAGACCAGCTGGATTTTTGGAGCAGCGGCCTGCCTTCCTCGCAAAGTTGTTCTTACCAAACTGTACAGTTTTCTCGAGGTAAATTATATTATCGAGCAACCTCGAGAGGACCACCAATGACAACAATAGGTCCTGGGGTGACGTGTTCGTAGAGAACATAATCTGGGTTCTGTCCAAGTTTACCCTGCGAGACCAATGCGTATTGAAGAGTCTATTAGGCCATCCAGAATTTCCTCCCTGAAGATTTCCACCATTTGGTCGAATTCAAGTCAATCAGTCAGTCATTCGAGTCATTTGGTGGTTTGGCCTTTGTAAATATTCATTAATAAATAAAGCAAGAGCATTTTGTATTAATATTGTAATTCAAAAGACCATTTCAGATTCTAATCTGCATAGTCCTTATGTGCATTGAGCAATGCCTGGACTTTAAAAGAGACCTCTGAGTTTGTTTCGACTGTTTTTCCTCAGAGTAGTCATGTACGTAACACCGGCCCCATCTAGTTTTAAAAAAAATGGCGTGTAAAAGTGTCTGTAAAAACCTACTTGCAAAATGTACATCATTTATCATTTAATGAAAAACCCGAAATTACCCAAAAAACCCGGGTGCCCGGTTTTGAAAAAAAAACCCGAAACCGAAAACCCGGGTTTGAAATATGGCCACTTTTCGAAGCCCTAATACGTATGATTGTTAGATTCCCGCACGTGTCGTCTCCTTCCACCCGTCTCCGCTTTCGTGAAACTCGGACTGTCCCTTTGCAAAATAAAGATAAATTCTCCCCCAGCTGTCGCTAACCACTTGGCCAAAGTTCAAACAGTCTTGTTGAAAAGAAATATGGTGCTACACATGCTACATTGCATACGTTTGATGAGATCAGAACTCTCAATAGGTATATCGTTTGGATTGCCACCGTGCATCAGCGCACTCTCGGCGCTGAGCTATAGTGGCTCAGTAGATACGTCGCTTGGCCATGAGCTTCCATGACTGACCTGGAACCAAAGAAAACCGGTTTAGGTGGAGATTTATTGAAGTCTTTGCCCTGTGGTGTAAATTATGTGTTGCTGTTCCATACTCGATGGGGAACTTAGTATCGTGTTCTGCGTGTTTTGTACTCCTGTCGTTTGGTAATTACAGGAACTAATGGACGTTACTGAAGGCGCGAAACTTCTAGCCGAGTTCTGAGCATTCAATTAAGATTCCATTTAGATTGCAATCGACACGCAAAGAAGAAAAAGAAAGTGGTGGTTTTGGCAGCGGCACTCTAACATACCCTAACCGAGGGTTACACAGCCGGGCAACTGGCTCGCTCCATATGCGGGTATTCTGACTACAGATGTTTCCTTCATTAAGTTTTGATGATAGATAGGTAATCTAACAACAGTGTCATAAATCGTACGATGTACTGTTATAGATGTAACATTATCTGACGAAAGAGGATGTCTTTTTTTATAACATATAGTTTTATCATCGATGCAGGCAACAACACCGTGTTTATTTTTTCAGCAATTAATTAGAGAACATTCGCGATTAGCTGACTTATTGACATCACGGAAGGTTCAGTATCAAACGAATGGGAATCACGAGCGGAGGTAGTGGAGGCTTTACTTACGACAATGCGGCATTGTTATCATATTGCGTAACGCACCTAACGAGTTAACGACTGTAACGACGCACTTATCGCAGAATTCTTGATAAACGAATATTTTTTTACGAATTTCACGTTACGACTTGTCGTTATTTTTATTTATGAGGTAGCTGAGCAGTTTGTTGTACTTATAATTAGATTGCATCATGGTTCATGGCCATTTTGTTTTTTGTTTTTTTCATATACAGGTTGCACAATATTTCTACAACAATTTCACAAATGCCAAAAAAACCATGACACGTTTTACTGTTTTCTTTTTTGTGAACCAGTCGATGTTACTAGGGCATCGAAAACTGCCCATTTTTAGGATTCCGTAGTCAAGTAGGAACCCTTATAGTTTCGCCATGTCTGTCTGTCCGTCCGTCTGTCCGTCCTCGCTTAATCTCTGTGACCGTTAGCACTAGAAAGCTGAAATTTGGTACCAATATGTGTATCAATCACGCCGACAAAGTGGTAAAATAAAAATTGGATTTATTGGATTTATTTTTTTATTTTATATTTTTTATGTAAAGTGGGAAGTGATTTTTTTTTCATTTCAACCCTAACGTGTGACTAGGGAATGCAAATCCGTTCAGTTTCAAAATCCGGATTTTAAGGAACGGATTTTTGGTCTAGTCCGGATTATCCGGATTTTACGGATTTTTCATGAAAATAAACAAATCTGCCCATATTCGTTTATTGATACGATGTTTCTTGTTTTTGTGTGAATGGGTTAAAATATAAACTCAGGAAAATCAAATCATATGATTTTTTTTAACTTTTGTTATTTGAAATAATTCAAATTCAATACCTTGGTTGGTTTCGTTTTACAGGCATTATATTCTTTGTAAATTACGGTTCTTTCCTACTCCTCCGCTATACTTGCTGATTAATTTCGTTGCAGGATCCAAGACAGTTAAATTCATTCTCTGGGACTTCGTCGAGGATCATTGTCTCGGAGCTTTTCTGGTGGTCGCCACTGTTGATTCTGGCTTTCAGGAGTTACAGTGGTTTGGGAATTGTGTGGCGTGGAAATATTATTTATTATTTTATTACGCCATGTTGATCAGTCTATCCGCTATGTCAGGCTTATTGGCGACAATAGTCCTGTCAATAAATAATAGGTGATCCTAGTACAACGTTCCATAGTTTTTCTCGAGAACTGGGTCGGGCACATACTTGTAGTACGGTACCTCAGATTCCACATGTTTATATTTCAAGGCAAGTTTCTGATGAAAAATCCAACAAGGCATCTAAAGTGCTATCGTTTAGCCTGCTACGAATTTGGTTACATTCAATACCTGCTGCGGAAAAAGCTTGCTCTGAATCGACGTTGAATGCACTGAATATGCTTGTAAGCGGCCTCCAAGTGAAATATCAGTTTCAGGCTTTCGTCTGATGAGCAAATTTTCGAATATTCGCGCGAAAATGTAGCCCACGAATAATAATTTCTTATTATTCAGAAAATCCGGATTCGATTTTCAAATCCGGATTTGAAAGTCGAGTAAAAATGTGGCGAAATCCGGATTTTTCGGATCACGGATAGTCCGGATTGCATTCCCTACGTGTGACATATTATTGGAAAGCTATTTAAAAATGAATAGGGGTTTACTAAAATCATTTTTTGATAATGTCAATAATTTCGGAAATAATCGCTCCAAAAGTAAAAATCAATGTGTCCCCCCCCCCTCTAACTTTTGAACCATAAGTTTAGAAAATATGAAAAAAATCTGAAAAGTAGAACTTTTTAAGGACTTTCTAGGAAAATCATTTTGAACTTGGATGGAAACAACAGTTTTTGTACAAAAAAGACAAAAAGTTGTACAAAATAATTTCCGGACTAAGTTTGTAGTATAATCGTATATGCAAGCTTTTTTTTTAACTTCGTTTACATATTTTATTATCTTGAACGTATGTTTTTTCAAACAAAAAAAGAATTATTAAAATCGGATTGGATTGAACACTTATTATGACGGACGGGAAACTACGGAACCCTACACTGAGCGTGGCCCGACACGCTCTTGGCCGGTTTTTCAGAACTGGGATTTCGGTTTCGAGTTATTTTTCCAAAATCGGGTACTTACCCGGGTTTTTCGGGTTTTTTCATTAAGTAAATGATAAATAAAGTTTATTTTGCATTAACATCAACGGCGACTTCATCTTACACTTGAGATTTGCAGATGACATTGTCCTACTGGCTGTATCAAACTTACTTTACGTGTACTTGTCAAAAATCGGATGGCCTAGTTGATTCTTCAATACGTACGAACGATCTGCAAAGGTCTCAAGGTGATCTTAGACAAAACCCAGATTATATTCTACGAACATGTCACCCCAGGCAGGACCTATTGTTGTCAATGGTGGTTCAATCGAGGTTGCTCGAGAATATAATTTTCACCTCAGCACCTCACCGCAAGTAGCAAAAGCTGGTTCCTATGCGGAAGCTGCAAAACCAAGATCACAGCCTTTGAATCTGGAGGATAAGATTAATCAGATCTTAAAGTGTATTACCTCATTTGACAAGAGATTAGAGAAATTAGAATCCAGCACTAAAACAGCAGTTTCAAATAATCAAAAATGAATAACACACTTAAAATAATGGCTTGGAACTCTAATGGGCTCCTCAAACATCAAAATGAGTTGCAGGCGGTTCTGGACACAGAAAATATAGACGTGTGTTTGGTCTCTGAAACGCACTTCACTAAGCAATCTTTTGTCAAATTTAGAGGATACATGGTATATAATTCGCTCCACCCTGACAACTGTGCCAGAGGAGGTAGCGCGGTTATAATCAAAGAGAACATTAGTCACTACGTGCAGTGTAAATATGAAGAACAAGACATTCAAGCCGTGGCAATATCTGTTAAAACCAAATTTTGTCACATATCCATTGCAGCCGTATACTGTCCTCCACGACACATGATAAGAAAAGAGCGATATTTACATCTCTTTGAACTACTAGGCCAGAGGTTTATCCTAGGCGGCGATTTTAATGCTAAGCATACGCATTGGGGATCAAGACTTACTACAACTAAGGGAAAGCAGCTCTTAAGCGCAGTTAAAGATACACATTCTGAAGTTATGAGCACAGGTAAACCAACGTACTGGCCCACTGACCACCAGAAAATACCGGATCTTATAGATTTTTTTATATGCAAAAATATATCCGCCAATTACGTCAGTTTGGAGGAAGGTTTTCATATGAATTCGGACCACTCTTCAATTATACTAATGCTTAGTCAAAAAATCCTATTCAAACCAAGCCACTTAACACTGGTTAATAAATTAACAGATTGGCAAAGTTTTGCCCTTGATCTAGATAATATAATAGACCTTAACACTTCTATAAAAAAGCAAGATCAGCTTGACTCAGAAGTAAACAAATATATTGTTGACATCCAACAATGTGCGTGGAACAACACACCGCAATTAAAACGTAAATATAAGGGATTTATCTATCCTAAAGAAATTGTGGATTTACTATCTGAGAAAAGGAAACAAAGGAAGCAGTGGCAGCAAACAAGGTGCCCACGAGATAAAACATCATTAAATAACTTAACTAAACGATTAAAGAGGAAAATTCTACAATTTGAGGATGAATCTCTGAGTGCCAACCTTCTGCAGCTAACCAATGACAAATCAACGGACTACTCCCTTTGGAAAGCGACAAGAAATCTTAAAAGGCCGATAACACAAATACCGCCCATCAGAACAAGCGACGGAAAATGGGCCATAAATAATGACCAAAAAGCGTTAAGGTTTGCTCAACACTTAGAAGAAACTTTTCAACTCAATGAAAGTTCGATCGAAACACTTGTGAGTGAAAATTTATCACAAAACCAAAGAATTAAGCTTGTGACACCAGCAGAAGTAATGAGAGAAATTCAAAATAACATAAGCTCGAAAAAGTCTCCGGGTTACGACCTCATTACAGGTGAAATTCTAAAACACCTCCCGCGCAAAGCTATAGTAAAGCTGACCAAGCTTATCAATGCTGCATTTATCTTAAAACATGTACCTGAGTCATGGAAGGTTGCTGAAGTCATTATGATTGCAAAGCCTGGGAAACCACCCCATGAAGCATCATCATATAGACCTATTTCTCTGTTGCCCGTGTTATCAAAACTATTTGAAAAACTGTTATTGAAACGGTTAAAACCAATAATAGAAGAAAAAGACCTTATTCCAAATCATCAATTTGGCTTCAGGGAAAAACACTCAACAATAGATCAGGTACATAGAATAACTAACATCATTGAAAAAACACTAGAAAACAAGGAAGTCTGCGCCACCGTCTTTTTAGATGTCGCGCAAGCTTTTGATAAAGTTTGGCATAAGGGTCTAATATTCAAGCTCAGACGCATGCTACCAGAATTTGCAGATATCCTAGAGTCGTACATTACTAACAGAATGTTTAGAATACGGCAGGAGGACGCATATTCCGAGCTAAAAGCTATAAAAGCTGGTGTACCTCAAGGAAGTGTGCTAGGCCCAATTTTGTACTTGTTATACACATGTGACATCCCAGAACTGGAAAACAACACCATTGCGACCTTTGCAGATGATACTGCAATTATGGCTACTGGATCAAGCCACAGAGAAGCAGTAGAAAAAGTTCAACTAGCTGTGAACAAAGTTTATGACTGGACACAAAAATGGAAGATCAAACTGAATGAGTCAAAATCAATTCACATTGACTTTACAAACAAACACTTGGACTATCACCCAATCTACATAAATGGTACGCAAGTACCTTATGCTAATACAGCCAAATACCTTGGCATCACTCTCGACGCCAAGTTGCGTTGGAAAGCTCATGTGAAAAAGAAAAGACAGGAACTCGATATACGATATAAAAGTATGTATTGATTACTCGGAAAGAAATCTTGTCTATCAATACATAA
The DNA here is from genome assembly GCA_950022955.1 of Xestia ashworthii. NCBI lineage: Eukaryota > Metazoa > Arthropoda > Insecta > Lepidoptera > Noctuidae > Xestia > Xestia ashworthii. The sequence goes on along the minus strand of OX465556.1, from coordinate 22,272,530 downwards.
TAAAATAACCCTATACAAGCATATTCTGATGCCAATTTGGACGTATGGCATCCAACTTTGGGGCTGTACTAAACAAAGCAACGTAAAAATAATCCAGCAATTCCAAAATAAAGTACTTAGGGATGCTGTCAATGCACCCTGGTACATAAGAAATGACGACCTTCATCGTGACCTTAAAATGGAATTCGTCACCACTATTATCCAAAAATTTGCTGAAGCCCACGAACACAGACTTCATCGACACGTGAATGTTGAGGCAATTCAGCTGCTAGACAACACAGACTTAGTGCGTAGGCTAAAAAGAACTAAACCTTTTGAATTAGTGTAGTGTACAAAGTGAATGAGTAATAGTAACAATGTTGTGCTATTCATATAACACATGAACATAGTGTTTTATAAATTATATTAGACTCTAAGAAAGTGCTACGGACTTGTGTAAAAGTGCAAATGAACACTATTCTTAGTTTTAACATATTCTATCACGTAACATATTAAGTTAGAGTTAAATTGCTTATTAGTCTTTTAGGCTAGATCGTAATTAATTATTAAGACTTTTGTTCTTAATATTATAGTACAAAAAAAAAAAAAAAAAAAACCTCAGCACCTCAAACAAGCAGGTTTTGCTGTTTACAGACAGTGAGCAAAGTTCGATTTTGCTGCGAGCGTGAGACAAAGTAACTTTTTAATATTTTTTTTAAATAACTGTGCAAGTCTACTCATAAAATTCGAAAGATTTTAAACTTCACTTTGTTCTGTCACTTTCACTTCGATACGAAAAAAGCGAGAGATAGAAACAAGTCGAAGTCGGCCCAAAAAAGAAAATAAACAATAAAACGTTCGGATACCGATTTTGTAAATCGATAACCTATACGGTTTTAAGGGTTTTAAATGAAAAATTTTTGTATTTCGAATACTTAATCGAATTACATTTTTTATAATTAAATCAAGATGAAGAATGTTAAAGAAAAAATACGAAGTTTATCATGTATCTACTTTTTTATTTATAGTTTTAACAAACTTTAATATTGAGACAGAATACCGCGAGTGTAGTTTCAGAACGCATTTAAAAAAAATTGCGGGATTCAAATTTTTATTGTTTAAATCCTCTGTTACGCTAGCAATGATTAGGTCAATGTACGCTACCAACAAAGTACAATAAAATTTGGATAATAAAGTAGTCATACCTAATATGAGTGAGTACAGTGACGAAGTGTGCTATTCAACACCCGAAGAATTGAAGCATAATTTAAAAATGCAGAATTAAATTTCCTGCTTAAAAAGTCTCGCGGTAAATATCTGTAAATTATTTTTCATTACTCATACTCGGAAAGAAGGTCTGAAGTTGCCTGAGGGGCGGTTTGAAAGTAACACTTTTCAGCCCTAGGGAGAATCGCTTTCAACTGACAGCTGTCTAATTATAAAAAAAAACTAGTTCTATTTTCACATTTCTATTGAACCATGTTCCGAATTCTATACAGCCGCTAAATTACAGCGCGATGTAAATTTGAAATAACATAAAATTCAGTATTAATTAAAGAATATAATGTTTTTAAATAACTTAGTTATAATTTAGTTACAAATATTTCTTTAAAATAACATTAATTTGGGCAAAATATTTACTATTTTTTCAGTGACGGAAGTGAAAAATAAAGCATGAATAGCCGGCCACAGAAAAAAACAAAATAGGCGGGAAAGCGGCAATCCGATCTTCATTTTTTTTTTCGAGTTGTTTCGTGTTTTTATTTTTATTTTCCTTGTATTCCTAATGAAAAGCACAGAGTTTACCTGGGGTTAAAGACTTATTTAGTCCCTCGAACTATTAGCGCCCGCGCTACGCTTGGGCGCCAAACCCCGTCTCGAGACTAAATAAGTTACTTTCACCCCTAGGGTAACAATGTACTATAATATCTGTACATTATTTATATCTCACTATGTATGTTGTATGTAGTATGTTGTAGTTGTATGTATGTTGTTGTATGTAGGTACTGTTTTATTTATGTTTTGTATTGTTTAGATATTATGTTCTCGCTGCTGAGGTGAAAAGTTGTATGTGTTACACGAGACCAAAGTTATTTGCATCTCGTGTCTTTGAATCCCTCGCTAAGTCGCTACGCTCAGGATTCTAACCTAGAATCACTCGCTACGCTCGTGATTCAACTATGGCATCCTTCGCCTGCTCGGGATTCAAAATCAATACTCGCAGCAAAAATCCACTTTGCTCTCTTGTTGCAAAACGTAAATAACTGTTACCTCGAGAAAACTTTACGGTTTGTCAGACTAAGGTCTTCAATGAGTGCATCCTGTTGGTTATGCCGCCGGGGCCGAAACGTGGACACTCACGGTACGGCTGGTCCATAAATTCAAAGTCGCTTAAGAGCTATGGAGCGGGCTATTCTTGAAGTCTCACTGAGGGATCGCATCGGGAACGAGATGATCAGATGCTTTTGTTTTAAAAAATAATAAATACATTTGGTTTTAAAATTAAATCTCAGAAGAATAAATACACAATAAATGTAAGCCAAAAAAATACACAACGGGTACTTTCAATGAGAATTTGCCAATTCCACAACCCAAGAAATCCTGTAACGTATTTTTGAGAATAAATCTGATAAATAACTCGGGAGTTATACAGTTTTACGTACTCATATTTCTACATTTTAAACGACCTACGACGTACTTGCGTGCCATGTCTGATCTGCGAAGTTCACAGATCAATAATGATCGATTTAAAAAAACCCGGGTATTTATTCGGCAGAACCGTTTTTCACAATGTTAAAACCCGGGGTATGCCAGGGTTTTTGAGAACCAGGAAAAACCGGACCGTATGCCCTAGATGTTACACACAACATAGGAAATAAGAAACATCGAATATCACAACAGCTCACTTAATTTCCCCCAATCCAGTTCGGTAATTATAGAAATATATCATCCAAACCTTAGAAGTAGCATCTGCAAAGTTTCGTAAATAACTAAAATTATTTGAACTCGATATGTGTTTTGTAAGCGTGTGTTTTTCTTTTTTTTTATTCTAGCTAGGTATCTAACCCAAGGACACAAACAACTCAATCTACATGCTCGAGTTTTTTTTGCCAATCGAGGATCATTTCAAAGTCATCAACTTTGTCACATGCTGACTGAATGCACTATAAATAGCTCAAATTAAGAAGATAAGGAGTACGTGCTTCGATACACTTATATAATGATTTTGTCTAGACACTGACGTAACGATGTCACCGAATTTCACATACCTCGAGTCCTCCACCTGTCTACGGAACTCTAGCAAATATGGTTATGAATATTATAAGTAATAATATTTCATAATACCTATTCGAGTAATAGATAAGTATGGAACAAGAAGACTAGCTCCCCCGACCCTAAATAAAATGGGAAAAGGGCAGAAGAATGAAAATGTTGAGATAATAATATTTTCACCTCAGCACCTCAAACAAGCAGGTTTTGCTGTTTACAGACACTGAGAAAAGTTCGATTTTGCTGCGAGCGTGAGAAAATAGTTATTTCATTACTCATACTCGGAAAGTAGGTCTGAAGTTGCCTGAGGAGCGGGCTGAAAGTAATACTTTTCAGCCCTAGGGAGAATCACTTTCAACTGACAGCTGTCACATTATAAAAAAAAAATCTAGTTCTATTTTCACATTTCTATTGAACCATGTTCCGACTTCTATACAGCCTGTAAATTACAGCGCCATGTAAAATTGAAATAACATAACATTTAGTATTAATTAAAGAATATAATTATTTTAAATAACTTAGTTATAATTTAGTTACAAATATTTCTTTAAAATAACAAAAATTTGGACAAAATATTTACTATTTTTTCAGTGACGATAGTGAAAATAAAGGCTGAATAGCCGGCCACAGAAAAAAAAAACAAATTAGGCGGGAAAGCGGCAATCCGATCTTCATTTTTTTTCGAGTGGTTTCGTGTTTTTGTTTTTATTTTCCTTGTATTCGTAATGAAAAGCACAGTGTTTACCTCGGGTTAAAGACTTATTTAGTCCCTCGAGCTATTAGCGCCCGCGCTACGCTTGGGCGCCAAACCCCGTCTCGGGACTAAATAAGTTACTTTCACCCCTTGGATAACAATGTACTATTTGTTATACAAGAGTGCAAAGTTGTTTTTTAACCGCGTGCTCAATTTTGATGACCAAGCAAGCGAAAGATTCTAAAATTGAGTCACGAGCGCAGCGAGTGATTCAAAACTTAGAATCTTGAGCGTTAGCGACGGAATCAAAAATGAAAATGAATGAACGCATAAAAAAATGCGCATTATTAACAAATTCAGTTAATTCTGTTGGCGTCAAATAAACTTCCTCGTCGCTAAATAATGAGTGGTCATTTTAGGTTTTTCACTTGTTTTCAAGTTGGATTCCTTGTTTTTAACTTAAGGTGTTAACAATATGACGTGAAAAGAAAATGGCGCGCGCAAAACAAATTAAAAAAAGTACACCAAGAAGGTACCATAGAGGTAGAAGTAAATAGGTTTAATGATGTTTTGAATTCACATGCTTAGTGCACACGATGTTCTAAATTCAAATTTACTTTAACCTCAAGACGATAAAAACGGCTTTTGCACTCAGATTTCGAAGAGCAAAAATACTCTTTCCGAGATGGGGGGATGAAAAGTAACTTTTTAATAATTTTTTTAAATACCGAGAACTGCGCAAGTCGAATCTACTCACAAAATTCGAAAGATTTCAACTTCACTTTGTTCTGTCAAAAAAAACAATATTAATTATTAAATGTTATGATTATTTATAAAAAACCTAAGTAGGTACTTGATTGGTACTTCTATTGCCTGAAAAGTTTCTAGATTTGTTTTCTTCAGAATCTTAGTTTTGTGTTTCAGATTTATACGATCGTAAGACTTCATTTGCCCTTTAGCTCAGCAAGTCCTCCATGTTTTCGGCTCGCTCTGGCAGGAACAGCTTACATAGACAGCTTAGCTTGAAGATCGTTTAATTGGCGTAGGTACGCTAGTGGAAATAAAGGGGAAACCTCTAATCTAAAGGACGCTTGGGGGAGACTTAATTATGTCCAGTTTTTAGGGTTCCGTAGCCAAATGGCAAAAAACGGAACCCTTATAGTTTCGCCATGTCTGTCTGTCTGTCTGTCTGTCTGTCTGTCTGTCTGTCCGCGGATAATCTCAGTGACCGTTAGCACCAGAAAGCTGAAATTTGGTACCAATATGTATATCAATCATGCCGACAAAGTGCAAAAATAAAAATTTAAAAAAACATTTTTATTAGGGTACCTCCCCCAGACGTAAAGTGGGGAGCGATTTTTTTTTTAATTTTGACCCTGACGTGTGATATATTGTTGGATAGGTATTTAAAAATGAATAGGGGTTTTCTAAAATCATTTTTTGATAATATTAATATTTTAGGAAATAATCGCTCCGAAAGTCAAAAACAATGTGTCCCCCCCCCCTCTAACTTTTGAACCATAAGTTTAAAAAATATGAAAAAAATCACAGAAGTAGACCTTTATATGAACTTTCTAGGAAAATTATTTTCAACTTGATGAGTTGAATAGTTTTTGAGTTATATAGCACTTTTTCAAAAAAACGCAAATGATAACTTTGTTTTTCATACAAATACTATGAAAAACAAAGTTATTTTTGCTGACGAAAAATGTTGGTATTTTTAATGGTCTGGGAAGCTACGGAACCCTACAGTGAGCGTGGCCCGACACGCTCTTGGCCGGTTTTTTTTTTTTTTGGGTTGGGCATCTCGCAGTTCAGTCTAGGAAGACTGGCTTCTGCTTAACCGGGCAAGAATTATGCCCAGTAGTGTACGTCGAACGTATGACGACTTGACGAATCTCATGTGAATATAAGAGTGATGAATATAAATGTTGATAGGTGGAGAGGGAGAGGAAGACCAAGGAAACTATGTATGGATTGTGTGAGGAATGATATGAAAGAAAAAAACCGGCCAAGAGCGTGTCGGGCCACGCTCAGTGTAGGATTCCGTAGTTTCCCGTCCCTCACAATAAGTGCAGTTCAGTCCAATCCGATTTTAATCATTCTTTTTTTGTTTGAAAAAAGATACGTTCAGGATAATAAAATATGTAACCGAAGTTAAAAAAAATGCTTGCATATACGATTATACTACAAACTTAGTCCAGAGATTATTTTGTACAACTTTTTGTCTTTTTTGTACAAAAACTGTTGTTTTTTCCTAGAAAGTCCTTATAAAGTTCTACTTTTCAGATTTTTTTCATATTTTCTAAACTTGTTTCAAAAGTTAGAGGGGACACATTGTTTTTTACTTTTGGAGCGATTATTTCCGAAATTATTGACATTATCAAAAAAAGATTTTTGTAAACCCCTATTCATTTTTAAATACCTTTCCATCAATATATCACACGTTAGGGTTAAAATTAAAAAAAAAAATCACTTCCCACTTTACATATAGGGGGGCCTAATAAAACATTTTATTCGGAGAATGGATGCAAAAAAACGTGCTGCGCCAACCCCAAGTAACATGGAACAAAGGCAGGAAGATGAAGACAAGTGTATGGTCGAACAAGCTATTTGGTTTACAGTTTAACCCACAAATTACATTGTAAAATGTCAACCAAATAGCTTGTTCGACCGTACCTACGTCTTTTGCCGGTTTTAAAATAATGATTCGTTAGATTTATTTGAAACTCTTTTCTGTAGCGTGGAAGAATATTGCTTTATTATCGAGACGCTGAAAAAATCTCTATCAGTGACTAAGATAAGAAAACAACCACAAAATGTATTTGCTCTAGTAAATATTCCATATTTTAAAAAAAACTTAAGGTTAAAACAACAAAAATATTTATGTTAATATCTAAAGTTCTAGGTACCTACTCACAGCTTTTCTTGGCGTTTTTTCCGCACATTGCTACACGTAAGTATAGGGTGACTGGCAAACAACTTTTAACAAACAACTTTTACTATAGGACTAAACCTGCAATCGCGAAAAAAAATCAGTTGTTCAGTACATTTTGACCAGTTAGGTTCATGTTCACCGAAAAGATAACGGTCTGATTATCTAAAAACAGCTGTCACTGTGACATGTTCCCATACAAAAATGTGTTTTAAACAGCTGTTTTAGATAATCAGACCGTCATCTTTTTGGTGAACATGGACCTTAGGCGAACAGAAATGTACTGAACAGCTGATTTTTTTTCGCGATTTCAGGTTTGGTCCCATAGTAAAAGTTGTGTGTTATCATGAGTCACGTGTTTAAGTATCGTACACTGATTGCCAGTCACCCTATATACATAATGTTCCCAATTTTAGTTTAATTTTCTAAAATTATTCTTTAACAGACTTTGCGGCTAGTTGAAACAGCTTTAAACCAGTTTAATAAATTACGTTATAAGAGATTTTTCCCAATGACGTCTGCGCCTATACAATGCCAATGACCTCAAATGGACACACAAAATCTATTCGATACAAAAGTTTATATTATTATAAAACATCCGTCCATTTTTTTTCAGTAGTGGTCTTACACGGCTACGCAGTTATTCTCCAATCGCGATAGAACATGGATCAAACAATGGGTAGGAACCCATTTTACCCATTGCCTGTAAAATTAAAACATAGTATGAAAAAACCTAATGACCTCTATAAATATTTGTACGCCTTCGGGCATAACATAGCGCGCTTGTAATCTTTTAAAACAACTATTTATTGTACCTATGTTAACAAATGATTAAATGACTTATGACTTATGACTTATGTAGTTTTATCCTCAAGTATCGCAACTGTAATATACGAGTACAATGACCGGAAATAATTTATGCAATTCAATACTTTTTTAAAATTCATTTTCAATACACTTCCTCGAAAACTGGTTCTTTTCGCACTACGATTAGGTTCAAAATGCAGTGTATTTCACACACGTGCGTTTTTTGATATTTTTTCTACACGTGTGCAGAAAGTAAAATTGCCACAGTCACCTATACTTGTACTTGTATACCTATACTTAGTCCAACTTGGTTCAATGCCTATAGTCAGAGAATGTTTTTTTTTTATTTCGGAAAAGCGATCTACGTCTTTCTTTATAACATTTTTTGAATATTCAAATAGTGTTTATAAATTCATAGCTTCTGCCCGCGACTTCGTACGCGGATCCTGTTGCTTATGCCAGCGACAACGGGGTCGTCGAAGATCTGAAACGTCTGATGTCGAATTCTAAGAACCCGGAGACGGGAAAATAACGGATCTTTCCCACCTGAGCAACACATACCATTTGTTTCTTTTTGCCATTTAACAGCTTCACAAAAAGTACAATTTTTAGCCATACCTCCGATGGCGGAATATGTGGCGTATTCAATCATAGGAGACGTAAATGCACTCCGTGCCTTATCAACCCAAGGAAGGTCGCCATGCCCTTTTTTTTCGGTTGGGAAATAATCAAATAACTTCTCCAACTCTGGGCGGAGCGGGAGGGAGTGTCAGATTTTTACTGACTAAAACCCATCCATGTTCCTTCCTCGCCCTTTACGTTCCAGGGCCACGGTATCTCTTTCGAATAGTCCCGCAGCCCCGGCAGGCTTCGACCTTTGCGGGCCCCTCCCTTTATGCTGACATCTCTTTGAGGCGCACGTGGAACACGAACGCGCCGTCGACACGGCAGGTCGCCATGCCCTGCGGCTATATCTTGAGACACATCCGGTTTTTCAGATGATATCGAAATTCTGCTCAGAGAATGTCGACGTCGATCAGAATTCAAACGTTCGTTCAATGAACGTGCATCGCGCATCACGCATCACGTTCATCACTCGTTTCAAAAGACCTGTTAGTAGATGTGCGAATACGCTGAAAACTCAAGCCTGATTCTGTATCGGTAAACATTTCGGATTCGCTCACGATCAGCGGACAGTCGCGCATCACGTTCCGCACTTGTCTCTAAAGACCTAGAAAAAGCTATGCGTAGATACGCTGAGAACTCAAGCGCAATTCTCTATCCGTGAACGTCTCCGACTCGCAAGACAATGCGTGACGTTCACGATCAGCGGTCAGTCGCGCATCACGTTCCCTACTTGTCTCTAGAGATCTAGTAGTCGATGCGTAGATACGCTTGAAACTCAAGCGCAATTCTCTATCCGTGAACGGCTCCGACTCGCAAGACAATGCATGACGTTCACGATTAGCGGTCAGTCGCGCATCTATTCTTCACTGGTCTCTAGAGACCTGGATGTAGAAATACGCTGAGAACGCAGGCGTGCTTCGCGATCCGAAGAGGTTTCCACGGAGCAAGTTGCAGCCTGATGTTCTCGAACAGCATCAAGTCTCTCCTGACGCTCTTCGATAGATTCTTGGGATCTTATGATCCTCAATCTTTTAGCTCCTTTGGAACATTGGGAAAGATTTGACCTCTTTCTAGGCATGGTTATAGTTTTGTTGTGAAGATACCTGATCAATTGAAATCTAAGTAACTGCTCCCCTGCGTTACCGGGTAGGCTACCGAGTCACGAAGATAACTGGAAAAGGAAATTAATTCTACAACAGGTGTCCGAGATCTTCGATTTTTATAAGTCAACAGAGAGTGCTCATCAGATTGAACAACTTTTGCTAAGACGTCATTCCTATATGTGTTATGGTGTAGCTGGGCTCTTGGAGTTCCACAACAGGTGTTCCAGATCTTCGATTTTTATAAACCAACAGAGAGTGCTCATAAAATTGAACAACTTTTGCTAAGACGTCATTCCTATATGTGTTATGGTGTAGCTGGGCTCTTGGAGTTCCACATCAGATGTTCCAGATCTTCAAACTTATACTCTCAGCAGAAAATGCTCATCATGTAGAACAATTTTTGCTATGGTAGCATTTTTGTATCTCTTATAGTTTAGCTGGTCTGTTGCGGTTCTGCATCAGGTGTTCAAGTTTCCAAGATAAATTATAGCCTCATAGCTTCTGCCCGCGACTTCGTTCGCGTGAAGTTTTGATATCGCAACGCATCGCCTACTCAACGGAAGTTTAAACTGCTTTGTTCCCGCTTGCAACATTTCTTATTGCTGCTCCGCTCCTATTGGTCATAGCGTGATGTTATATAGCCTATAGCCTTCCTCGATACATGGACTATCCAACGCAAAAAGAATTTTTCAATTCGAGCGAGTAGTTCCGGAGATTAGCGCGTTCAACCAAACAAACAAACAAACAAACAAACTCTTCTGCTTTATAATATTAGTATAGAAGTATAGATTATCGTCCATAAACATGATTATTTAAAACTAATATTTACTTTTACAAACAAATTAACATTTATTTGTGTTCTAAATTCAAAAATATATAAAAAAACTATTCTTTAAATTAGGCTGTATAACGGCTTCATACCTTTGCTTTTCCTTCAACGTGGCGAAAGTAAAGCGCGGAAAAAAAATTGTACGTTTTGATACAAGTGGAGAAAGTTTGTTATTGTAGTTCAAGGCGGTATTAAGAGTCTGCAGCGCGCGTTCACTCGTTAGAGTGTGAAAAGGATAGCGCTATTACTTCCGCGTGCGAAACGAGAGACAGAAAGAGTGTGTGTGCTCGCTTAGAATAAAATAACGTAAGCGCCAGATCATCTGCCTAGCCTTGATGCTAATTACGAGAAAACGACGTAGAAAAATAAGATTTTTTTACGGCAGGATTTGAGATAATAATGTTACCTATCTATTGGACTAAAAATCACCATTAAATTCCATAAGGTAAAGCAACATGTTTTAGAATGTTTTTTTCTATCGAGATTTTTTTATCCAATTGCGTTTTGCTTCGGCAGAACTAAAGATTATAAGTCCAAGTTAATGGTGTCCATAGGTCATTTGGATTTCGAGATAAAGTTCAATCAATATCATCAAAACTACATAGGACGGCCTCTTAACACACGAGCCGTAAGGCGAGGGTGTTTTTGAGCCGAGAACTGCAATAACAAATGTCCACGTGTATCAAACGACGTTTTTCAATACACTTTTGAAGAAATAAAATAAAATTATGTAAAATATTTGTGTCACGAGACTATGATTTCAATTTTAATGGAACGAAGTTCCTTATCGCGCGTTGTGAAAGGGGGCTAGACGGAAAAAATTCTTACGAAAAAGTTGTCACGACACTTTTAAAAATAAATGAAGGTTGCAATGCGTTTGTTTCATTTCTATTTCGCATTGAACAGTGTGGTGTCGCGACGATTATTTTTGTTGAGTGAACATTATATTTGTTAATAATAAAAAAAATATTATTATGACTTACAAAAATAAAATTTTATTACAATTCCTTCACTAGTTAATCGAAAGAACTTCGTTCCATCCGGGTGTCCCTTGACACCTCTCAAGATTTTTTTTTCCGTGCTTTGCTTTCGCCACGTTGAAGGAAAAGCAAAGGTATGAAGCCGTTATACAGCCTAATTTAAAGAATAGTTTTATTATGCAATTAACCAATTTGGACTAAGTATAGTGCATTTTTCATGATTTTTCTGCACATGTGTAGAAAAAACATGAAAAATGCACGCGTTTGAAATACACTGGATTTTGAACCTAATCGTAGTGCAAAAAGAACCAGTTTTCGAGGAAGTGTATTGAAAATAAGATTTAAATCATAGTCTCGTAATAATTCATGACACAGATATTTTCCATTCTTTTATTTTATTTCTTCAAAAGTGTATTGAAAAACGTCGTTTGATACACGTGGACATTTGTTATTGCAGTTCTCGGCTCAGAAACACTACTCGCCTACGGCTCTTGTTTAATACCGCCTGGAACGGCAATAACAAACTTTCTCCACTTGTATCAAAATGTACTCTATTCTTTAAGTTTATGCAAGATATTATAGCTACACATAATGGACGTTAACAAGTTAGGTCCATAAAGAATTACCTAAAGATACTCCATATATATATTAAATGCGGTGATTCTCTTGTATGTACTTGGAGACCCTGCATGCAACCTTACCTACCATATGTTGTCTTGTTTATATTAATTATATTTCCACGATATAGTGTCCATATTATGGAAACATAATGAAACATTCTACACTTTATACTTTGTATCAATAATCTACTAACATTCTAGAACCTTCGCGCTTAAACTAGTTCAACGGACGTTGATCGAAAGGCTGCTTTATCAGCATACGGCACTGAAAGTAATGATTTAAATAATAATTCCAAGTAGATAGGTTATCGCGGCGGCTCATCGTTCGATTGTTGTTATGACAAGACAATGACAGTCGACCCTTCAGTAACTGATGCAGATCGCCTCGTGGAGCTACAGTGATGCGTTTTCCCTGTTTGTAATAGCTATTATTCTCGACAGAAAGATACAAGCGCAAGCGTGACAGCTGAGCAAGTGTTCCTGGGTTTTATTCCCAGATTGGACAGTTTTACTGGGTTTTTAATCTATCAGGATTTTTTTAGTAGCGTAACAGAAGATTAAGAGGCCCGCGGAGCATGCGTAGTTCATACAAACGTAATACCAAAATCACTATCAATTGTAAAACAAAGTCCCCCGCCGCGTCTGTCTGTCCCTAATATGTATGCTTAGATCTTTAAAACTACACAACGGATTTTGATGCGGTTTTTTTTTAATAGATAGAGTGATTCAAGAGGAAGGTTTGAATATAATTTGTACGCGGGCGAAGAGCTAGTAATTTCTAAATCTAACATATTCTTAGGGTAGTGTGTATTCCTGCTGGGGCTGCGGGACTGTTCGAAAGAGATACCGCGGCCCCGGAACTTAAAGGGCGAGGAAGGAACATGGATGGGTTTTAGTCAGTGAAAGTCTGACACTCCCTCCTGCTCCGCCCAGAGTGGGAGAAGTTATTTGATGATTTCCCATCCTAAAAAAAAAAGGGTAGGGTGTATTTATTTCGATTGGATTACATAATATCTAGGTTCTCAAATAAATATTTTTAATGGACAGTCATTTAAACAAGAGAGAAAAATAAGTTTTCTATAGAAATATTAAATTCCTCATATCTCGTCTTTATATCCATTGTCCTTTCAAAATGTATAATTCGGAACTTCGGAACATTGATATTTTGTAATCCAATCGAAATGAATGCGCACTACCTCATATGTTTGATTTAGAAATTATTTTGGTATTACGTTTGTATTATAAAAGGCGCATGCTCCGCCGGCCCCTTACGCCCGGTTTATGGCACCGCCTCCTTTTATAGGCTGAAACGTATTCTGGCATGTGGAAATGTAAGTAGTTACCTATACCATAGGTGTACCTCTGTGTAAGTAAACCTTCGGGGTTACATGCGTAATTTTATGTAATTCTTGTTAGAAGGAAGTTAAAAACGATTTAACAAGAAATGGCACTTCGCTATTTCGCTGGTCAGTGGACAGAACACTGCGGTGTTCTGTCTGAAAAACGAATGGAGGTAAGGTACACTGAATACAGTTCGGCAGTGTAGTTCCTTTAGAAAAAACTAGGAAATGGGTGTTTCTTACGTGATTTTGTCGTTCAAAGACGACCCCAGATCCAATCAAATCATAAATAACATAGTAAATATTTATCATTGATTAATTGTAGCTTTATATTTGTAGATTTGTAATGTACAGTCGTTACAGATAATCAGTTGCTCGAAAGTCTGACAACCAGTCTTACCAAGGGTATCTTACCCAATTCTAACTGGGTTGAGGAGGTCAGATAGGCAGTCGCTCCACGTAAAGTACTGATACTCAGCTGCATCTGGTTAGACTGGAAGCTGTCCCTAAAAACGTTAGGCAGATGATGATGATTTTGAATTTGATTTCCAGCCCTACAGCCATAGATTGTCACTGCAGCAGAACATCGCTAACATCGCCTTCTGCTGAAGTTTAGATAATGTACCTAACTATGGTATTTGTACAACTCAAATTGTACTGACAGACTGCTGATGATTTCAGGCTCGTAAATATACAACGACAAGTCTTCTGCAATTGAACATCACAAAGAGAAAATAAAATATATCAGTAACATACGAGCATAATTATTATAAACAGTGCAGAAAAAAATTCTGGTGTTATCATTTTCAACACAGAGTATATAATCACTACGTCACAGCGCATTCATTTTCATAGATCATAAATTTTCGCAGATCTCAATAATTTTCATAGATCATTAATTTACACAGATCAATAATTTTCATAGCTCAACAACTTCTACACATGAATACTTTTTGATAAAGGTATTTTGATTACGATGTTAATACTTAAATATTGAGCACCTATATCTTTATCATGAATCACTTCACACCATGCACGTGGAAATACACGCGCGCACCTTTTTAATACCTAAGTGATTCCTAAAAACATTGTATTAGGTAACTTCGATGTTTCAGTGCATAATCAGTTATCAACGCCATTATCACTATTATCAGCAATACTCACATCGTCATATAAACATTATCCACGTGTTAGGGGCTAGGGTGTGTCTCACTGACCCTTGCAGCGCTTTTTATAAACACTACAGCTATGACAATCGCTTGACGTCAGCGCTTGATAGCGCAACTTAGAGCTACTAGATCAATTTGTTACTTGTGCGTGATATCTAGCTGACATACGCAGATTATGATATCTGTGCGTATGAATCTTGGTTTGACCTGCTGAGTGTAAACGAGAAACAAACCAGTAATACGTAGGTTTAGGTACGGTAAGATTATCTGCGGCTAATCTACTTTGATCCATGTTCACCAAAAAGATGACGGTCTGATTATTTAAAACAGCTGTTTAAAACACGTTTTTGCATGGGAACATGTCACAGTGACAGCTGTTTTTAGAAAATCAGACCGTTATCTTTTCGGTGAACATGGACCTTTGACATGAGGGATGGGTTTGTCAGGCTCAATAAGGTATTTTTCATTACTCATACTCGGAAAGTAGGTCTGAAGTTGCCTGAGGAGCGGGCTGAAAGTAATACTTTTCAGCCCTAGGGAAGGGAGAATCACTTTCAACTGACAGCTGTCACATTATTAAAAAAAAATCTTGTTCTATTTTCACATTTCTATTGAACCATGTTCCGACTTCTATACAGCCTGTAAATTACAGCGCGATGTAAAATTGAAATAACATAAAATTCTGTATTAATTAAAGAATGTAATTATTTTAAATAACTTAGTTATAATTTAGTTACAAATGTTTCTTTAAAATAACAAAAATTTGGGCAAAATATTTACTATTTTTTCAGTGACTATAGTGAAAATAAAGGCTGAACAGCCGGCCACAGAAAAAAAAAACAAAATAGGCGGGAAAGCGGCAATCCATTCTTCATTTTTTTTTCGAGTGGTTTCGTGTTTTTGTTTTTATTTTCCTTGTATTCGTAATGAAAAGCACAGTGTTTACCTCGGGTTAAAGACTTCTTTAGTCCCTCGAGCTATTAGCGCCCGCGCTACGCTTGGGCGCCAAACCCCGTCTCGGGACTAAATAAGTTACTTTCAACCCTTGGATAACAATGTACTATTAAATAGAGGTGAGATTTTTTTTAGAACAGACGCAATTCACAAAATAACCAGTGCTAGATAGAAGTATAGCTCCACGATTCAGGTATTAAAACAACCCACGACACCATATACTTAGTGCACACTTAAGTACCTACTAAGTACTACGTTTTATTAGAGGCTCAGCTACTAACAAAACGTCGATTATCTACCAACAACTTACAGAATGATATACGTTCTAAGTACGTCGGTTTAAACATGGCATGGTATTCTTCCCCTCGTGTCGGTAATTAAGACGTACATAACATAACAACAGGTCCATAATCCCAGAACGATTAAGTAGAGATTTCAGAACACTCACATTTTCCCGGTTACGTCTATGTCCTCGTAATATGGCGACCCTATTGCCAACCTATTAACAGTGCAAAAACTAGCCAAATACGAATCGATCTCGCACACAAAGGGTTCCGTAGCATTTGGTGCTACGGAACCTTTTGTGTGCGAGTACCGATATTTACCGGGTACCATACAATAACGATAAATTTTATACCCATATGTTAATTCTAAAACTATGTAGTGGTTCAAAAGTCAAGGTAAATCACTCCACCAGCGAGCCTTTTGCTGTTTCCATATACGGAATTATGTAGATAGTGCGCAGTGCGTAATTAAATAACCGCTTTGCCGTCAGATAGGGCACTTTGGGAATTTTCTCATAAAACAATATTACGTTTACGTTCATGCTAAGTTGTTGTTATAATGTTATCATCGTTTTATCGCTCCTCTGTTTTTGCTTACATGTAGTTACGCAAGTCACCTACGTACTTGCTCACACCATACAAGTGAACGTACGGTAGGTGCACATTTATGTACACTCAGCGTTATAAAACTATTAATCTCGTGCATCGGTCCAAGAATTTCATAAATGAATTCTCGTCTATTACTTGTTCGTAAGTAATTGTAAAATTAAAATTATAACTTCCTTGTTTAATTAATAACATTCTGAAGGCATATGTTGATGACTATTGAACCTGTCCACGTCCAGGGCTACAGCTTAACATTTTGCATAGGTAAGTGAATTCACTGCTGGGTATTTGCCGCGAAAAAAATACCCGTAGAAGCTGCTACGCCGTAGCCGTACTCGTAGCCCGCAAGGTTCATATGCCTACGCCGTAGTAAAAATGCTGTTCTTTCTCTTACATGAAATTGTATTCATGTTAGCCAGCTGTCGCAGCCACATATTTGGATTATTCAGTCATTATAATTATATCTATTCAAGCCCGGATGCCCATCTGCCAAACTTGTTTGGGTGATCTGGCTAATTCGATCAGAAACTTATAGTTCTTAGCCCAGTCGATTGTAAGAGGCTGGCATGGCAGGTATCAATGTTGGGTTGCGCAATACTTTTGCGAAAGTCGTTACAACCTACCCGACAGTTGTGTACATCCATATCGGAGAACATTACCTACTGGCAATTTCCAAAGTGGACATCTTAATTCTTTCTAAAATAAAAACTTTTTTGCAAAAAATAAAACCGACTTCACACAAAAAAGTGAAAAATAACTTTAGCTTCTGAAGTCGGTGACCTTTGTTTGATTGATTTAATTTTTTTGTCACCGACTTCAGAAGCTAAAGTTATTTTTCACTTTTTTGTGTGAAGTCGGTTTTATTTTTTGCAAAAAAGTTTTTATTTTTCACTTTTTAGTGGTTCACAATATGTGCATACCCTTTCACAGCCTACCAGCGTGATTTTTTGTTATGAACTGGTGTAAACAATAGACAGACATGAGATTTCAGCAATCCCAGTAAGAGACACACATTTGCTACATTTAATGATGAGTTCCGTTGCCTTTCTCCGAAGTTCTTCATCAGATCTTTACCAAATTTAAATGGGATCACTCCGAGAAAGTACTCTTTCAAAAACTACCCAAATCGCTTCTGGTGTGCCTATAAAAATTTGAAGAGTTCTCTCTATTTCTCCAGGATCCCATTATCAGGATCCTGACTTGATGATTATGGGACCTTCTGGGAAGTATACCCTTTCAAACAATTAAAAAACAAATTCGGTCCAGTCATCTTCGAGTAATCGGGGAACATTGAATTGAGAACTTCCTCCTTTTTGAAGTCGGTTAATAACGACGTTATGGTACGTGACTCAAATATCCGGATAGCCTTTAAAAGATTTGGCCGAGTATCGTTAATTTGCTTCTAAGAATTGAAGAGTTCCGTTCCTTTGTCATGGATCCCATAATCAGAACCTAACCAAATTCTCATCAAACTACCCTTGAAGTACCCTTGCCAATAAAATAAAAAAAAACAATACATGTCAAGGTTAGGCTAAGAAGAGGCTTATCCCCAATTAATGGAACTTAATACACCTAACTGTCGAACTCTGGGAATATTGTACACATCTGCGTACCCCCTCAGAGCATACAGGCGTAATGTTACGTCATGATGTTGTGTAAACAATAAACATTCAATTGCAGCAGTTACTGCAGATTTGCCGTGTATATTTGAAGAGTTCCATTGTATATCTCCGAAGATCCGGATCAGATCTTCAGCAAATTAAAATATGACCACACGGGAAGCACCAGCTTTCAAATTAAAAAAGAATCATCAAAATCGGTTCACCCAGTCGAAAGTACTGAGGTAACAAACACTGTCGAAATCTGGGTGTATTGTACACATCTGCGTACCCCCTCAGAGCATACAGGCGTGATATTACGTCATGATGTTGTATAAACAATAAACCTACAAGCGATAACAGCAATCACTGCAGATTTGCCGTACATTTTTGAAGAGTTCCATTGTATATCTCCGAAGACCAGCATCAGATCTTCAGCAAATTAAAATGGGACCACATGGGAAGCACCAGCTTTCAAATAAAAAAAGAATCATCAAAATCGGTTCACTCAGTCGAAAGTTATGAGGTAACAAACACAAAAAAAAAAAAAAAAAAAAAAAAAAAACATACAGACGAATTGATAACCTCCTCTTTTTGGAAGTCGGTTGAATATATGATAATTATGGTGTCCACAATAAGCGATGAGATAATCAACAAATACGGCAGTGATATACACCTAGTCATGAATTACTGAATGATATCTTCCTGATAACTTTAATTGCTGCCTAAAACATTAAATTAAAACGTAATAAAATGTTAAAAAACCCAACCTCGTGCTCATTGATATCGAGATAACGAATTAGCATCACTTACTCACTACGAGACGATAATTATAAAAAACGATGGCTAAATTAAGATAATTGAAACGCAAAACTGGGCTTCAGAGGTTATCTCTCAATATTGACGTTACTTTAAAAACGTTTGTTCTTATTCAGAGGTCAGTTACCCGATAGGAGATATGATTTATTTTATTGCGGCAATAAATTATCGTTTTTATAATATTCGATTGTTTTAATTACGATAATCAGGTCGTAGCGGGACTGTGCGCGAGGCGGGCGGTATCTACTTACCTACATGTTGATAATGTAGTTGTGAATTTCGGCAGCACTTATTAAAGGGTTTATCAATCGTTTTCAGCAGGAATTCCTTGTTTATTTCGATTGAATTCGATGAGTTTCTCGAGTAGCCTATCTCTGTAGATTTTGTTTACTGTTCTTTACTGTTTTGACATGGTTTTGACTGTTTGGCATCACTATTATTTATATCATTTATTTTGTAAACATTCAATAGATCTAATAACAGCTTATACAAATGGGGTGACAGTAAGTGGCTCACTGTCACTCCATTTTTACAAGCTGATCCTGATCCGAGGGAATGCCGTTTTGGTGCTGGCAGGAATACATGCGTTGTAGTATGGAGTGTCTATAGGTGCGTACAGACTATGTAACATATTATATAACTTGTGTTTTATAACACGTCCATATTATGTAACCTTGTTATTAAACACTAGCGGACGTCCCGCGGTTTCACCCGCATAGTTCCCGTTCCCGTGGGAGTACGGGGATAAAATATATCCTATGTTACTCGTGGATAATGTAGCTTTCGAATGGTGAAAGAATTTTTAAAAACGGTCCAGTAGTTTTTAAGCCTATTCATTACAACCAAACAAACAAACAAACAAACAAAGTTTCCTCTTTATAATATTAGTGTAGATTGCAACATAAAACAATACTGGACACATTAGAATAACAATGCAATATAACAATGTTACATAACCGTTGTCGTTTGTCGTTCTTCAGTGCTATCCACAATGACTTAGTTATATAACATTGATGTACATATCAATAACATGTTATATAACATGTTTAAAAACATTCAGGGTCCACATTATCTGAAACATGTTGTATAACATGTTATGTTATAGGTATAGTCTGCACGCACATTCAGAAAGTATCCCGAACAACTCAATTTGAAAGTAGTGACAGCTTAGTAGTATGACCGTCGGAATGCCAAGTCGTAAGTCTCAAGTTCGAACCGAAGTCACGCCTCAAATTTTCAGATTCATGTGAGATAAGTACCTGCTTATTTAATAATTTTCACTTACTTCGGTGAAGGAAAACATCGTGAGGAAACCAGCATGCCCGAGATTCCTGAGAGACATTTCTCAACAGCATGTTAAGCCAAGTCAGGCATAATGGCATAAAAATCTCTAACACCAGGTTAAGCACCAACCACACGATAAAGAAGTGCGATAGAGAGAACCCCGAACATGAATTGCGGATACTGTGTGCATTAATCTTTCGTCGAAACATTTATGACCTTTTCTTTTCCGAGCTTTAGTTACACTGTAAGAAACTTCCGCTTCAGTACCTAAGTTACTGTATGCGGACTGCCCGCTACCCGCTTGTAACAGCACCGCGGACCGCGGTACGTCAAGCTCATTGACGTAAACCGCCACTATTGTTGCATGACAAGGCTAAAAATAAAACTCAATGGAAAATAACTATAAGTAATATTTATGTTTATATATCGGCAGCAATGATCCGATTTAATATCAGAGACGACCTCTACAGAACTATTGATAACGTTGTGAACATCCATGAATGTGGTAGGATAGGTACTTACCTACCAGAAGATGGAAAATGTGCGTTAGGTTCAAGGCACACCGCACGGAGCGGCAGGTGTACCAATCAGTGATGCCGATCTACTCTTATTTGGAATATGTTTTAATGAGCATGGGTGACCTTGGAGTGAGCGTAGCATGGAGAATCGCAGCAGGTTTTCTCTTAATTAAATTTAAGGTACCTACTCCCATTAAATAAGCAGGTACTAATAATAATATTATATAATATAATAATATTATATATAATAATATTATTAGTACCTACCTGGAGTTCGTGGATGTTCCTTTGTTACCTCGAATGCAGCTCATGTTTCTAGACGTTGTAATGTTTGTGTTTTTGTACTTACGTTTTCGACTACTGTAATCCAAAATTTTATCATACGTTCTTTCCGAATAACTACATAGCCTTTATGCGGAGGCTTAGCATGCCTTTTCCGCCTTTTAATTAGTATTATTTATAGCATTTCTGTACATTTAAGTGTGTTTCTTTGTTTACTTTTGTGATGTCAGAGAATGACAATGACAAGCCTAGTTTTCTTTTTAATTTATTGCTATAACTTGGAGTTGTAGGTTTTATACATTTGATGTTAGACCTTCTTTGTTAACCATTTTATTCTTCTACTAGCTGACCCGCGCAACTTCGTCTGCATCACATAAGAGAAAGAGAGGGTTACAGAGATTGGGTCGTAAGCACCTATAATACAATTTTCAAAGAGCACATCACACACATCCTTCCGCATAATGAAAATGCGCGCCCGGTACATGATCATTATTTTGCTGCGGAGTTATTTAAAACGGTGTATCTCCTAAGATACTCGTATGCATTGAAATCAATTTACGTGCAATACGAAACGCGTCCATCAATTCTGTTAATATTGTTGATAGCAAAATTTGAAGTAGATTGGACCAAGGAATCACATTTTCCCATACAAACTTTGCCCCCCACCTTTTCACCCCCTTAGGGGTATAATTTCAGAAAATCCTTTCTTATCGTATGCCTAGATTTTCTGAAATTATTATACAAAAAATACATCCTCCAAGCTTCAGGTTTCTACAATCTGCGGTAAAGGCTGTGCGTTGATCCATCACAGTCCTTCAGGACAAAGCATTTTTATTATTTGTAGATAGTAGGATTTGAACTCGTTTGTATTTGTAACTTTTCGGGCTTTATGTCTGATGTACATTCGTATAGTCTACATTTTCTTCGTAGTATTATTTTATTTGTAAATACAGGGTGGAAACGATTAACCGGGCAGAAAGGGGAGCTTCCTTAACCGTTGAGTATTAGAAACAGGATCGATTGGCATCAAAAAATGTTTTGTGTAAAATAGCAATTTTCTTGCTAACTGTACTTACTTTTTTTTAATCTGTGAATGGGGATCAAAATTTCACGAAGAATTACGGATGGTTTCCTAAGACCATTTTCATGTAGCTGCAACGGTTAAGGTTTATCATTATTGGCATCAAAAAAAATGTTTTATGTAAAATGGCAATTTTCTTGCTAACTGCACTTTATTTTTTAATTAAATCTGTGAATGGGGATCAACATTTAGCGAAAAAATTATGGATTGTTTCTAAGACCTTTTTCGTGTAGCTGCAGTTCCCCTTAGTGCCCCGTTTACCGTTTCCACCCTGTATTACCAACTACTTACACCGAGGAAAGCCGATTTTCTTGAGTTCCGCTATTTTGGGCGTATTCACTTCAAAAATCAAATTTCAAGAAAATTGAGAAATTATATTTACCTGTATTAGATTTGAAGTATTTACAGCAACTTTTAAAGGCTTATAATAATATAATAATAATAATAATTTATTCAAATAGATTGTAGATTTACAGCTTTTTACATAAAGTACTCGTACATTAATAACAGGTAACACATTATTGTATTCTACAATACGGTGGATGATGCTCTGTCGTCCTAGCTAGGCTACAAAATAGCCTGTGTTTAGGAGACACAGTTTCGATCCCTAGTAACTAGTTGGGTCTGGTACGTGTTACATGTGCAGATTGACAAAATTGATATTAACAGATTCTTATGCAGGAAAAATCTACAAGTAGTACATCTAAAAAAAAAAAAAAAAATTAAAATGATAAAAACAATAGTAGCATGCAGTAAGTGTGTGGGTGTGCTTCGTGTATGTGTGTGTGGGTATCGTGTATGTGTGTGGGTGTTCGTGCGGATGCGTGAGTTTACGTGTGTGAGTGTTCATCTGTGGAAGTAATTAGTGAATTGTCAATTTGTTAGAAAGATTTCGGTTTCGTCATAGTTTAGGTTTGATAAGAAGGAACGCGCAGACTTTTTACAATTACAAAGGGACGAGCCGTAGACTGGTAAATGTGAGTTGATTTTGTTATACAAAGATGGGCCAAGATAGATGTTAAATTTCTTTATAAATGCGGTGTGTGCAGGAGGAATATTGCAGATTAGGTCTTTGCGACGTTTAGACATTTCTACATATGGTGTATTACGATGTTGAAGTAACACGGTGTGAAGAATAAATTGTTGCCGTACATTAAGTACATTGCACGCTTGGTATAGCTCTTTGGTTGGGAACAGTATCGGCCGAAAGGTAGAAACCTTCAATATAGCTCTGTGAGCAGTCTCAAACGGCTTCAATATGGTTTTAGCAGCACCTCCCCAGCAGGTGATAGGTACAATAGGTGACGATTGACTGGCATAGTGCGAAGTATACATTACGGATGATTGACGGGTTAGCAACGTATCGTAAGTTTTTGAAAATATAAATGAGTTTCCGGACGCGTCCTGTAAGAGTGCTAATATGTGGTTTGAAGTTGAGATTTTTATCTAACACAATTCCGAGATATTTTATCTGATCAACTGGCGTGAGAGTAGGACATTGACAGTTCATATTGTCTTGCTCAGAACAGAAATGAGCTTTTATGGTGAAGGCAGTTGTCGGTTGAGAAGCAGTGCTCACAGAAAAGTGAATGAAGCATGTTTTTGATGTGTTAAGAGTTAAAGAGTGTGAATTAAGCCAGTTTAGAGCACTATTAAAACCATGTTGTGTCAATATTTGTAGGTCCGTCCACGAGTCCGCAGTAAACGTTATTGCGGTGTCATCCGCGAAACATACAATTTTAGAATTCGGAATATTGAGGTTGCAGAGATCATTAATAAATACTAGGAAAAGTAATGGGCCCAGCACGCTGCCCTGTGGGACACCATACTCGATAGGGAGTTCCACGCTCTTGTGGTTGCCTATAACAACGAATTGTTTACGATCAGTGAGATAACTTTTGAGAAGTTCAAGTGGAAGCCCCCTGACACCAAGATTTTCCAATTTATTTAAAAGGGTGGGGATGGAAACCGTATCAAAGGCCTTTTTAAGGTCGAGGAAAATTGTTAGCACCTTTTTTCTGTTGTTTAGGCTACCAACAATATGGTTCACTAAGTCATTAACTGCGTCACAAGTAGATTTATTTGAACGAAAGCCATACTGCTGTGGTGATAATAAATTAAAATGCTCAAGATACCGTACGAGTCTCTTTTTCAGTAGACGTTCAAGTACCTTGGACAGTGCACTCAAAACAGCTATGGGTCGATAGTTAGTAGGTTCGGCCCCATCCCCGCCCTTAAAGATAGGATGAATTATTGCAGTTTTAAAAGAATTAGGGAAGATAGCTGACTGGAAGCAAAGGTTGAACAAATAACTGAGCACAGGGGCAAGAGTCCGTGCATATCTTCTCAAAAAAGAAGAGGATATTCCGTCCCAACCAGTAGCAGCAGTGACTCTCAGTGAATTTATAGTAGATACGATTTCTTCCGGGTCTGTTTGTTCAAGCACAAATGATTTTTCACAGGTAATTGGAGGTGCCATACGTAATTGAGTCCGGTCTACAGGAATTTTGTCTGCAAGGTTCTTTCCAACGCTGACGAAATATTGATTAACATTAGTGCAAGTCTGAGTAGGTGTGAGTGAGTTAGAAATTAAGTCAGTTACTAGTCAGATACTTCATTGGATTTTGTTCTATAGGTGTATGAAGTTAATTAATTTTAAACACAAACGCCCTCTTTTTTACGTCTCTGGATGAAATTTAAAAAAAATGCTGAAACAGGTATTTCTTTATTTTTAATAATAAGTATTTACTCTGAGTTTCATGATTCTAGAACAATCTAAAAAAAATTTTTCATACAAACTTTACCCCCCCTTTTCACCCCCTTTTTCCAAAATTTCCCATAATTTATATAGCCTAAATGTTATTCTAAGTTTATTTAAATAGATTAGTGAAGTTTTTATCAAAATCCGTCCAGCAGTTTTTACGTGATGCGCGTTCAAACAAACAAAAATTTTAAAAATGGTTTTAATATGTTCAGTTACTTATTTTAAGTCACACTGGGCGATTTTTTTTTTTTAAT
Organism: Xestia ashworthii; assembly: GCA_950022955.1. Lineage (NCBI taxonomy): Eukaryota > Metazoa > Arthropoda > Insecta > Lepidoptera > Noctuidae > Xestia > Xestia ashworthii. The sequence goes on along the minus strand of OX465556.1, from coordinate 22,247,733 downwards.
CTTCAATGTACAGATTTTTTGGTCTCAACGATTTTATTATAATATGTATATAGATGTTCTAGAACCAACATTATGAACTTCATAATTTCATCATGACGGGAAGCCGAGCCTGAAAATTCAGTCTGCGTTTGGTCCTCGAGCCAGCAACAAGCTGGGAATTACTCTGAAATATTTGACGTGGTCACTAAGCCGGCGAAATCTAGTCCTGGCGTCGTCATGAAAAGCTACAACTACTACCGCAATTACCACTATTGAGAGCCCCTGGACGCTGTCTGCCTTGAAAACTTACTGCTGCTACTACTGTAGCTGCTACAACTGCTGCTACTTCTACTGTTCCTACTTCTGAGAACCTGGACACGGACAGCAGGTGAGCCTCGACCCTCGAACCATCGGAGATTGGCGACTGCGAGTGAGCCTATCACTGCGGTGAGCGGTTTCTGCCAGCTGCGAGCTTTGGACCCTTACCTCGACCTGGACCCTGATCACGTTACCTCGGCTTCCCTAACTTAGTAAATTTCTATTCCCTTGTATTATTAAACCATTATATTTTCTCTTGCCGTTTTTCTTTCAACTTTACACAATGCAACCTTAGGTACATTTTCCTCATCAGGAAACTGTAACGTTACAACGTCCTGGCGGCATACATATTTTAAATTAGTTATGAAAAAAACTAGCTACTCAATATATTGAGTTTAGTGTGGATTGCTTGAATAAGTGGTGGATCAGATATGTGGATGACATTCAGAATATCACGAGTATGATTAATTGGTTGAGACTCGCTCATAACTGGGAGGAATAGCACACAAGACAGGAGACCTATACTCAGCAGTGAGTGAAATAAGGCTACGGTTGATGATGACGGGGTTTTGCACTTTTGTATGAAAAAGTATATTTTATCCCACCGACCTTAGGCAAAAGCATTGAATGTACGGTCGGACAAGCTATTTGGTTAACACTTTAATCCACAAACTACAGTAAAATGTAAACCAAATAGCTTGTTCGACCGTACACAAACATAACATACCTATCGCCTACAACCCCGAAGTGTTAAGCAGAGGTGTACTACCTATTAGTACAGCCACATTTCGCCAGATATGTTTAAGTGCCATGTAGTAAAGACAGACCTTATTGCCATCCACAGGGCCCAAATCTAGGCTCCGTGACTGCTACTGAGCAAACACTGGAAAAAACCCAACAACACTTCCCGGAACCCAGGACCTAATGCGCCTCAGTAGTGGCGCTTGCGACCACCCGACCGCTACCGCAAGTTGTCAAATTTCTATAATAAATATTCCACTTTATCGCTGAACCATTAAGTTCAAGGTTGATTGTTGAAATTTACAGTTTCGGGTTGGTTGATACCTACCTACGTAAATGTATGACACTGATGACGACCAACTTCACAAGCTGCGGCATGCGAGCGATCGTGTGCGAACTATTGTTTAGAATTACATATCATTTACGTCTTGGAAACACGCATTATGAAAAGGGAAACGGCATTCATTGACATTTGATTACTAAACAATAAATCAGATGTTATGTCAATAAACCGCTGACTTATCGCGCTCTTGTCAAACAAATGGCTATACAACAATAATATTTGTTACAAAACGATTCTTCCAGTAGTGACTGGAGAGCTATGGGTGGATAGAATGCTTCGTAGTTTACAATCATTCGTAGTTTTTAAAAACACATTCTAGACCTTTGTGTATTTTTTTTGATCCACACTGCTCTCCAAACGGTGAAGAAAAACATCGCGAGTTGGCAGATTTCTTAGAAGCGAAAATTCGCTGACCAGTAACTTTTATCATCTCGTACTGGGCTCGGCCCACTCCCACCAATAGAGAAGCCTGCTGCCCAGCAGTGGGGGCGGTTCTAGTATCAAGTTTTAAAATAAAACGACTCAATGTATAAGTTCTTAATATAATTTATTGCAGACACAAAGTTCCAGTTCAGTGACCCCGCCGAACTGAATTTGGTGTACCACCCACATTACGATCAATTACAAAATTACCTAACATTATGTACAAGTAAACTAACAACTTATTCAAATAAAATAAATAACCAATTTCTTCTAATAACTGAGTTACGAGCAAGATTACAGCTATTTACGTCGTTTTACACACATACTATAAGATATGCGACTCTCTTGCACTCCTGAAACACTCGATTTTATTCAGAACGCTTTACCACCTAAGGTTGAATTTCAATTTTGCTACAATTCAAAAATCCCATTAAATTGAGAAAAAAAATAAATTCGAACTTACCTGTAGGCATTTGAATGTAAATCGGGTAAGATTGACAGAAAAGGCTAAACTATTTATCTATGGCTTGATATAGTTGGACAAAACTCAGTTCTTCTCACTAAGAAGACCAAAAAGTCTTTCTACCGGTATTTAAAATTCGATCAGATTAGTAATTGGTACTAGTAGATTAAATTAAATTAAATTAAAGAACGAATTGTTCGGAAGACAAAAAAGTCGCATACTCTGCATGTAAGGTTAGCGCAAGTGAGGAGCTTGTTAACAAAAACTAGAATTATTTTATTATATAAATATATAATCGTATGGCAGTTAACTTTTTCTTAGTCACAACATTTTCGTCTGTTAGTAAACCTGAGAATTCAACTAAATTGTTATAAATTAAAGCTATGGATTATTACTTCCTATCACCATTGAATAAAACTGTGGGATAGTTACGTGCCCCACAACTTGCGCTATAAAACGATTTTAATACAACATAAACAAAAAAAACCATCAATTTGATTTACATTGTGTTTATAAAATACGAGATCATTGTTTTATGTGTAAAATATATACCATACATCGTTTTTACTCAGAACTCTGTTAGACTCGACAACTTAATACGGCGCACCCCTAAATATCATCATATAAAACGTTAGTTAGAAAGTAATCGCTGTCTCGCTCCGTTGAACATAAACTGACAAAGACAAACATTGCTGTGTCAGTGCATGGATGTCCTCAGGATGTCCTCACACAAGCACAATGACCGCACGGAATTCACTCATGTAAATTCATAAATAGGTGAGTAAGTACATTTTACACTTTCATAGAAAGATGTGCGTGCTTGTTTCTGCAGCCCTGATTTGTAATTTTACAATAAAAAGCTTTGACATAACGAATCTATTTGGGAAATCCCGAAAGATGTACTTGAGGAAAATGTTGTTGTTTTTTTTTTAATGTTGCTATAATATGATAAAAACTAGACTCGGTAAGTACATAAATAAAAGTGTCTCGTAATTGAGTCGTCGAGCCTCATCCTTCGTTACCGCTTAGAGCCTTTATGAACACAGCTGGTGTGATTCATGACAGAATTTATATCAACATAAGTATAGAAAATATACCTACAGTACATTTGTAAACCAATTGTTATATAACATTACGAAAAGACTCCACTATCAGAGGTCTTGACCTCATTAATTTCGACTTTTCCAACGTAATGCGCACTGACCATGTATAATCATTATCGTCACAGAAGACTCTTCTGATAAAAATAAATAATTATAATTGATATAAATTACATTATTGCTTTATCTTCGGAAACAATGTTGACTATACACAATCACCGCAGGTGACTTTCACATTTTTTATCAAATGATAAATAACAATGAGTTACAACAAATGCGATTGCACTACTCGTCTAAATATTTTAGGCAAATATCAAAACAAACGTAATAATATAGAAATAAAATAATAGAAATAATATTTGTGAAACGAAAAGACCATCAAAATAAAGTTCACCAATAAAATGTGACAAACGCGTGAGGTAACGCAAAATTTTGGTAACATGTGCTTTCTAAACACAACTAATTTTAATAGAAAGCTGTCTCATAGTTTATCATAAGAGAATTCATTATTTCCTGAGCAATCCTATAATTAATTAAAAACACCTTCCAACTAAAATCAGTTCATGATTTTTATAGCAACCGCAGTTCGAGTGAGATAAAGAGACAGTGCTATGCATTTATAGTTTCATCTCTTTCGCTCCGCGAATTGAGATGACATTGGCCACAAGCAGTGCTTAGAGCACACATTGTATCACCTCAAACTTACGTAAAAACGGAATAATACGTACTAATACGTAATATAACAATACAAAAGTGTAATAAAAATAAATTAAATGTAATTAAAGTGATATTTACATAAAGTAATCTAAATAACGTAAGTTTTAAAATACTTTTACAATGAGTTATTAGTAAGTCCCTGGGGGATATCAATTTGACTAAACTTTAAAGTTACACGTTACAGCTCGCGGCTCACGGGCGCCGGGCGTGGCCCCGCTGCGGCGTCAAGTCGTGTCAAGATCATATACCTAAGTTTCTCACTAAACTATATAAAAGGAATCATTTCAGTGCTATTTCATGTTAGATAAATATCCCAGACAACTATTAGAGACAATAATAAATCTTTACAAAAATGATATGTTGCCTCGACACAAATGCAGCGAGCCACAACCCCGGGCTGAGCTTATAAAATGGAAGCATAGTGAAATTATTACAATATAAGTAGAAAATAATATAAAGTGTAGCGGGGTACCTATACCGAAATGCCCTTTATTAATTTGACTATGTTCTAGTTAATTATGACGCACCACAGGTTACACACAGCGCACTAAATGTATTTCACAACCAGAACCCCGCGCCGCAGGGTGAAAGCTACGACATACAACACATTACAAGTTAAATGATACATCTCTAGGTCCCACTTACTATTTAACGTTTTTATTTCCTCAACTAGTTGAAATTGCGAGAAGATTCCCAGTGTTCAATCTATAAGGCACAAAAACAAACTCGTCGCATTTTCACGCACTTCTATCAATTCGTAGTGTTCCGCAATTTATTATAGCTTGTTTCGACATCAACAAATCTACGAACAAATATTATACACGAATGAAGTCCTCGTACATAAGATGTGGTGCGCCATACTGTCGACCTCGAAATGCTCTTCACCACACAACTCCACCCCAAAAATGTACACGCTTGGTCCTGTATTTACAACAATTACAATAAATTGAATTTTAACTAGATATTTACATGGCGCGGCGAGTCCCGCACGTCCGTAGCCGTACTCACGCCTCGGTGGCGACGGGCTCCCTGGCGTGGTGGATGCGCACGTGCTTGTTGTGGTTGGACTTGTTGCTGGACGTCTTGCCGCAGATGTTGCAGGCGAAGGGCCGCGCGCCCGAGTGCACCTTCATGTGCTCCGACAGGTAGTAGCTGCGGTGGAACGACTTGCCGCACTCCGCCACCTTGCACACGTACTTCTTGGCCATCTCGTGCTCGCGCACGTGGCGCTGGCAGTTGTACTTGCGGATGAACTGGCAGCCGCAGTAGTTGCACGTGTAGGGCCGCACGGACTTGTGCGCGTTCATGTGCGAGACGTACTCGGAGTGGCGGATGAAGGCGCCCTTGCACAGCGCGCACTTGTAGGGCTTGGCCGAGCGCGACGCGTGCGTCCAGCGGTGCAGCTTGAGGTTCCACTTCGTCGTGAACGACTTGTTGCAGATGATGCACATGTAGGGCCGCTGTCCGCTGTGCGTCTGCAGGTGCGTGCGCAGGTTCGAGCGGAGGTACACCTGCAACACGTACGACACTCTTACTCACTATACTCTACAGGTGCCATACATACAATTTTGGACCAGCTTCGGCTGTCAAAAGTTACCATTCGGTACTGACCTGTTTGCAGACGGGACACTGCACGTTCTCCTGCTTGTTGCCCTTGTGTCGCTCGGCGAGGAAGTACTCGTTGTGCGAGCGGCGCACGTGGCGCGTGAGCGAGGCGGCGTGCACGAACTTGTCGCTGCAGTACAGACAGGCGCGCGGCCGCTCGGCGTGCGTCTCCTGGTGCCAGCGCAGCTTGGCGCGCGAGTGGAACACCAGCCCGCACTGGCACACGAAGTCGCGCACCTTGGCGCGCTTGGCCAGGTGGTGGCGGTCTCTACACAGTACACATGGACGTTACACTCTAGCTAACTAACAACGTATATATCTCCTGGTGCCAGCGCAGCTTGGCGCGCGAGTGGAACACCAGCCCGCACTGGCACACGAAGTCGCGCACCTTGGCGCGCTTGGCCAGGTGGTGGCGGTCTCTACACAGTACACATGGACGTTACACTCTAGCTAACTAACAACGTATATATCTCCTGGTGCCAGCGCAGCTTGGCGCGCGAGTGGAACACCAGCCCGCACTGGCACACGAAGTCGCGCACCTTGGCGCGCTTGGCCAGGTGGTGGCGGTCTCTACACAGTACACATGGACGTTACACTCTAGCTAACTAACAACGTATATATCTCCTGGTGCCAGCGCAGCTTGGCGCGCGAGTGGAACACCAGCCCGCACTGGCACACGAAGTCGCGCACCTTGGCGCGCTTGGCCAGGTGGTGGCGGTCTCTACACAGTACACATGGACGTTACACTCTAGCTAACTAACAACGTATATATCTCCTGGTGCCAGCGCAGCTTGGCGCGCGAGTGGAACACCAGCCCGCACTGGCACACGAAGTCGCGCACCTTGGCGCGCTTGGCCAGGTGGTGGCGGTCTCTACACAGTACACATGGACGTTACACTCTAGCTAACTAACAACGTATATATCTCCTGGTGCCAGCGCAGCTTGGCGCGCGAGTGGAACACCAGCCCGCACTGGCACACGAAGTCGCGCACCTTGGCGCGCTTGGCCAGGTGGTGGCGGTCTCTACACAGTACACATGGACGTTACACTCTAGCTAACTAACAACGTATATATCTCCTGGTGCCAGCGCAGCTTGGCGCGCGAGTGGAACACCAGCCCGCACTGGCACACGAAGTCGCGCACCTTGGCGCGCTTGGCCAGGTGGTGGCGGTCTCTACACAGTACACATGGACGTTACACTCTAGCTAACTAACAACGTATATATCTCCTGGTGCCAGCGCAGCTTGGCGCGCGAGTGGAACACCAGCCCGCACTGGCACACGAAGTCGCGCACCTTGGCGCGCTTGGCCAGGTGGTGGCGGTCTCTACACAGTACACATGGACGTTACACTCTAGCTAACTAACAACGTATATATCTCCTGGTGCCAGCGCAGCTTGGCGCGCGAGTGGAACACCAGCCCGCACTGGCACACGAAGTCGCGCACCTTGGCGCGCTTGGCCAGGTGGTGGCGGTCTCTACACAGTACACATGGACGTTACACTCTAGCTAACTAACAACGTATATATCTCCTGGTGCCAGCGCAGCTTGGCGCGCGAGTGGAACACCAGCCCGCACTGGCACACGAAGTCGCGCACCTTGGCGCGCTTGGCCAGGTGGTGGCGGTCTCTACACAGTACACATGGACGTTACACTCTAGCTAACTAACAACGTATATATCTCCTGGTGCCAGCGCAGCTTGGCGCGCGAGTGGAACACCAGCCCGCACTGGCACACGAAGTCGCGCACCTTGGCGCGCTTGGCCAGGTGGTGGCGGTCTCTACACAGTACACATGGACGTTACACTCTAGCTAACTAACAACGTATATATCTCCTGGTGCCAGCGCAGCTTGGCGCGCGAGTGGAACACCAGCCCGCACTGGCACACGAAGTCGCGCACCTTGGCGCGCTTGGCCAGGTGGTGGCGGTCTCTACACAGTACACATGGACGTTACACTCTAGCTAACTAACAACGTATATATCTCCTGGTGCCAGCGCAGCTTGGCGCGCGAGTGGAACACCAGCCCGCACTGGCACACGAAGTCGCGCACCTTGGCGCGCTTGGCCAGGTGGTGGCGGTCTCTACACAGTACACATGGACGTTACACTCTAGCTAACTAACAACGTATATATCTCCTGGTGCCAGCGCAGCTATGCGCGCAACTGTACACCGGGCCGCACTGGCACACAGTACCTAACGATAACATTTTATCATCTACGTAACTATTAACTAGCCTGTTATGCAGTAGAACATACTTACAGCATGATTAACTATCAATAAATTAGTAAATTGCCCTAAATTATACGTTTTCTAAACTAAAATACACAATCAAATTAATAACTTTTTAAAGACTTAAAAAATATAACACGATTATAAACAAGTCTGACAGTTACTGTCTATTTGACATCTATTTTTTATTGACAACTTGTTTTATGTTTCGTTGTCAAACCTTTTTCATGAATCTACTACACAAAAAGGTTGCATACATTCCAAATTGATTGTAAGATTCCGAGTAAGATGGCCCTCGGTGAGATGTACCTGTGCTGCACCATGTTGGAGTACCGGCGGAAGGTATCGTCGCAGACGGTGCACTTGACGGGCGCGCGGCCGGTGTGTGTGTTGTGATGTTCCGACAACTTCTGTCGCGTCACGAAGCGCTTCTCGCACACCTCGCATCTGGAACAGTTGCAAATCGATGCTCACCATCAGTGCTACTCGATCGCGTTGGGTACCTGCCCTACCGACTGCGCTTAGCGAAAAGCGTGTACACTTGGAGAACTAAGAACTTAAAACGACGGTGACCAGTCAGATCACCAAACATTAATTCACAAACTTTTACTTGACAAGCAACGATTAGAAAACACATTATTTGTCATTTCATCAGTATACAACAAGTTTTACAAATAATTCACTTCGCAAAATAATTATCACATAAACTTTTATTTAATAACATATTATTTGACAAACAATTCATTATTTTTTCGTTTTATCTCATAAAATAACGTTTGAAACAAAGACGTTACACAAATTGATATTGCCAATCAAAAAAAAAAATTTATTTGGTTTCATAAAAGCACAAATTTTGTGACAGAAATGAATTGCTGCAGAACCGACTCCACGTAGTCTTTTCTGCCCTACCCCAAGAGTGTTATTTAAGCCCGGCTCCGGCGCTGCGGGGCGAGGCGGGCCGCGAGCTGAGGGCCAGGTGGCTTCAACACTCGCCGCCGCGGCTGAGGCGAAGGTGGTGAGTGTTATAACCCTCTGCGGCGATAAGCTCGCGTGTGACCGCCGGAGCCGTGACAGAAACCATGCCTGCTGCATGCTTGCTGCTTGTTGGTTGCCTGCATGCTACATGCATGCTGCATGCTTGCTGCATGCTTGCTGCATGCTTGCTGGCCTTGCTGCTCGTTTGCTGCATGCTTGCTGCTCGCTTGCTGCATGCTTTCTAAATGCCTGCTGCTTGCTTGCTGCATGCATGGAGTATGCCTGTTTGCATGTTATGAAAAAACTATGCATTTCCTTATTTAAAAAAGAGTAACAAAAAAAAACTAGCCTGTAAATTATTTTGTTGAAACGTGATTTGTCCAAACGTATCTAAATAAAACTGAAAAATTTATAAATGAATAAATATCATCTGATGCATTTGATAAAAGAACTATTTGCCAAATAAATGTTTGTAAAACTAATATTTTTAAAATAAAACATTTGCGGAATAAGTTGTTTGCGAAATAAATAGTATACGAAACGTTGGTTGTAAAATGAAAATTTGTCAATGGACTTTTGGTAAAACATTAGTGAACCTAAAACGACGTATGAAAATTGTTGATAGCTAATCGCTTCCTCATCAGCAATGACACAGTTATCTTTGAGTGAACTTGTAATAATTGCGTTACCCATTTTTGACACCAGATGGCGCTAGTTCAGTTTCAATACACATTTGGTGCGTTCGAGTAGACACTATTAACGCTATCAATGCTAACGCTGTCAACTCCCGTTCGAGAAGCCCTAACAGCGTTAGTGAAAAGAAGCTCCCCGAACGACTTTTACAGTGAACTGCAGTGACACTTGACAGCTGATTACTAATTTTATTTTATTTTATATGATGCAAACTGAAAGACTTAATATAATAGCAGTTGTGACAAGTGTCCTGCAGGAAATAATAGATACCTCGTCTTCAGAAAGTGACGATGAATTTAAAATTTTGGAAACTGTTGAATAAATCGATTAGCGCTGTCAAGTTGACAGTGTCAAGGCTAACGCTGTCGGCACATCACCTCGAGAGAAATAGTGTTGGTAGCGTGAAGTAATGACGTAATGTGTGACGTCACGGCAGTGTTGATAGCGCGCAACAGTAGCTTCTCGAACGGGCGACAGCGCTAAATAGCGCTAAAAGTGAGCTACTCGAACGCACCAATTGTAGTTTGCGTCGACGATCGTATAGGTATAAAACGGTATAGAAATTAGTACTAAGCCCCTTGTTTCAATGCCATTTAATTGTTCCCATTTAATTCATAAGCTACACTTATTAAGACAGAGTTATTGTGGTTTATATGTATTTGTAAGATCAAGGGAGGTTGTCATCGTTGTATCGGCGACTACGGACAATGTCAAGGGTTCATAGACCTCACTATTATAACCATGTAGTTTGATGAATGTTCTCCTAGCAGATTTTAGCAACAGGTTTCCCAGTGTCACATCAACAGATTTCTTAACCAGATCTTTTGGCAGGGCAGCCAGTTTTCGATGTTTTTAACACTTATTGTAAAATCACTAATTATAATTCCCCAGGTAACTGTATTGTGGATCAGATTGGCAATTTAATAAACCGACCCCCGAGTAGATGGGACAAGGCTTGGCAGAAGATGAATTACAATAATTACAAAAGAAAGAAAGAAAGAAAGGGCACCAACCACACTTACTTATAATTCTTAATTCCTAAATGTGTCTTTATATGCAGGGACAGGTTGGCTCTCCTGAAGAAGCACTTCCCGCACGTGAGGCACTCCAGCGGGTGTATCTTGAGGTGCGCGTGGAACTGCGCGTCGGTGCCCTGGTCCACCTTGCACGTCGGGCACACGTAGTCCTTCCGTCTGCGCTTCACCTCCTGCTTGATCAGCCGGTCTACCTCGATCTTCGGCTTGGCCTCCTGGACTTGTATACTATCGTAAACTTCGAGGATCGTCGACGATATCGAGTCTTTAGAGTCTATTGGTGGCAGTAAGTTGTCTGAAATGGGAGAAGACAAAATGATAAAAATGAGTATAGAAATGATTTGAACTTAAGAGGGAGGTGTATGTAAAGAAATGTATGCTGAACTGAAGCATTCCGTATTGATTGGGGAAGTTGATAGTTATTGCCTGGGTAATAATTTGAATGAAGACTGAGTGAAAGATCACGCGACTGAAGGGGGAAATGAAAGTAAAAACATTTTACACAGACGCCGAAATTGATGAGATATGTTGTTTGAAGAACACATTACATGAGCACATAACATCATACCTTTGTTTCCCGAATGGTTAGGTTAGGTCACAGATATTATAATACTTCGTACAGATACCCAATCCCATACAAAGAAATGACACCTCCCTAAGTCAGGTTATTGCTCCGGTTATATTCCTTCCTCAATTATTACAACAGATGACAGCACCAGCGTATCACTAATTGCCACAGATTGGAGTTTTACAACGCCATCTAGGAGTTCACCTCGATACTGGGTTGTTTCGATACTAAGTGGCATTGCATGTACTAGATGGCGCTGTTTTATATAGATTCTTACCATCGCCGTGCGTTCAAGAACGAGTAAATAATAACAATACAACAAAAAATGTCGGCGAAACATTTTCCTTTGTGTGAGTGAGTTAGCAATATTCACGCTGCAGCGAATGCTTCTTCATGTGTTTTTGAGTATTTCAATACTTAAGGTGGATGCTCCAGGGAAGCCCGCGAAATTCAAATTTTCTTACGTTTTTTGCAATTTGCAGGCCAGTGCTAGTTTGTATGTTGATAAAAAGGTCGCTCGAGACTGTAAGACATATATGTAAATAAAAAGGGAAAGTTGAAACTCTGCGAACAGCAAAGTGAGGCCCGTCAAATTACGTCTCGCGGCTTTACCTTTTTATTTGGTCTGAGCCTGTATGTTGAACAAAATAATTATGATTCGTTGCAGTAAATCCGTAACACTTATCTATTTACAGAGTTATAAGTAATTAAATCGTCAATACAATCCCATTGAATATCTTATTCATGAAAAAGTCATTCAATGGGATTAGATTAATTAAGGTGAAAGCGTCAGGGGGCCCGCGACATTCAAAGTTTCCTTACGTTTTTTGGAATTTGCAGGTCAGTGCTAGGTAGTATATTGATGAAAATATCGTTCGCGACTACAAGACATATTGGAGTTACAAAAATAGAAAATGTCGACTGACTAATGAAATATTGCTAATATGGTTTATTTTTCTATTTGTCAATCGTTTTGACCCGGTTGGAAGATTCATGTCAAATAATGTTTTTTACGTATTAGTTTGATTATTTTACAGCATAGTAGAGAAATGCATAACCAAATTTCGTAAAGTAAGTTAATTAAATTTCAGTTTAAATCGGTGAGTGTTTTTGCTTTGAATTATCGTATATGCATTATTATTATGCTACTAACTACTGTTTCAATTGGCTAAGACAACCTACACAAACGTAACGGATATTTTATTGTTTAAATTTACTTAATAATATATTTTTAGCTACATCTTATTAGAATGTTCTATTCTTGACATTATTAGCCCTGTATGGAAGCAGAATTGGAAAAAAGTTATTGGTTTGGAAGTTATGAGCGTATCATCTTTGGGCGTAAATAAGTAACGTATTTAATATGAAAACGAAAAAAAGCGAAACCATACAGGGATAGATTAGTTATTAAAAATTTCAAATAACTTTAGTTTGAACAGATACATTCATAGATTTTCATGATATCCAGACTACCAAAAGTCTGCATAGAAAATTTCGCGCGCCCGGTTTAGTTGTAAATCGCATTGCATTTCGCTGCAAGTTGCCTCCCCGGTCAGTGGAGAAGACGGGAGGCACGCAGCACGTGTGTGTGCGCAGTGTGTGGGTGCACACATGCTTGGTTTCCGAACTCGCGCGTGCTGTGCATGTAACTGGTTTTGTTTGCTATCGTAGGTAGGCATGGCTTGAACTATGGAACCCGATATTTCTTTATTGATAGTTCGTGTTGAATTTAGAATTTGTCTCTAATTTTACTGACCCTGTCTTTGGACTTTGGATTCCGATTTGATATTGGTTTACGGGCGGCGTTTCAATTTGGACTTGTGGCGTCAGTGAAGTGATCTTCAGCAATTCAAGAAATTAATTATGGGTACCTAAGTGGAATCTTTTATCTTACTTTGTAAAATTCATGAGGGCACATGACGTGACTTTTATTAACAATAGGTTAGACGAAAAAAAAAATTGTCCGTCAGGTAGATTATTAAAAATATTTGACCCGTATTTTTCTTTTGGTACATAAATCAAAATTGACGAAGATACGACGCTTTTAAAATTCTCAATACGTCACGCCTAGGTATAATTTTTAGCTAGTTCTGACGTCACGAGCTCCTACTCCCGAGTTTCGATGCGTTTTATCTGTGTGAATATTCTATGACTTACAAAAAAAAAAAAATATGTGTCCATTATTTTAAAATACTTTAACTGACGGACTAAATAGATTTGTATTTTTTGATACTGTCGTCATTCCTATTCTAAAGTTTCACGCGCATTTTAGAATTATAAAGTACCGACTGCCTACATCAAATGCAAATAAAGAAACTATTCCTGCAACAATGACTTTTTCTGAATCGTAAGTTCTTTTTCGTGTAAACCTAATTATGGCGCTTAGACGAGCTAAATTAGCAATTCTATTTGTGGTGGTTCAAACTTCGTTTGAAATGCTGTTAGAATAAAGTTCTAATCAGCTTGCACTACAAAGTGGTTGTTACGTCAGCCACTGCGGGCCAAATAGCGCGAAATGAGTGGTTTCGATCGATTTACAAAAAAACTATTGATTAGATTAAAAAACTAAAACAGTATCATGCTAATATATTGCTTGTAGAATTATTTGCCAAAAAATCAGAATGATCGCATGCATATTAGTATGTTTTTTATTGTTTGAAAGATATTTTTAGAGGTAAGTTCGTGATTTCTTTTTATCGAGCCAAATTAATTGTATTTTGTTTTCAACACAGTATCATGCTAGCATATATCCTGAAGAATATCATATATTTTTCTGGTCTTGTTTATAGCAGTGAATCATATACTTTTAGTAATTATAAAACTCGCGTTTAGCTCGTGTAATCGGTAGTGAGACTGCCTTACGTTCTTAGAGTCCCAGGGTTCGAATCCCGGTAGGAGCAAATGTTTGTGTGATGAGCATGTACATTATTTTGTTCCGAGTCATGGATGTCAATATGTACGATAAGTATGTATTATAGTATGTATTATGTATGTAGTATACATAGATACTTTTTTTTTGTCAACTACCTGGTGACCACGACACAAGCCTCGTTGCTTAGTGTGGCACTAGATGACGCTGTGTGTAATGTCCAGCAATATTTTTACTTATTTTCATACCAATGTTTTAATAAAAAATGTATCTTCTTACCGATCATCACAATTTATAATCTCTCAAGTTTTAGGTATTTTATAAGTAATCGGAGTTTGTTGTCGTTCGGTGACATATACCTACCTTTCTTTTTTTAGGTGCTTTGCGGATATATCAATACGTACTGCAAATGTAGAAAATGCCCAAGGCATCCGCCGCAGTCCGTTTTTGTACATAAAGTTTTAATAAATAAATAAATGTCGCCGTCGCCAAGAACCTACGTGAAGCAAATATTGTGGGCAAGTCCTCCGCCTAGTCCCTGTGGTTACACAATGTATTGTTGATAACTGTATAATAAGAGATTATTGTCAACGCTTATTGTACTATTGGCCGCTATTGTAAATAAACAGCCAATACTTAAACAATTTACAAAATAACACATTTTTTTATTTGATGAACCAACAACCAGCCTCACAGTCACATCAAAGAAAAAAAATCGAATCAATGAAATTATTTGTTGATAATAACAATATCTACCTACATTATTCAACGTATAATAATGTTCACGCTTTAGCAAGAGAACTCATTGTCACGTGGGCAAAGTCGCAGGTAAGTATTATGTAGGAGCTTGACCATTCATAACAACAACTAGGTAAATTGGGTGCATATTTATTACGTTTCACACAGTGATAATCCTAAGTTCTAACACCTATTTGTTTGAGTACATGTTGTCATTCAAATATGAATCACATGGCCGCCCGCGCTGTCAATTCAATGAAGTTGCGCATGTATGCCATGTATGCGTATGTGACTTTTCTGTACGCGCACTAGCTCCTTACTGCTCATCACAGCGCGGCAGCGTCTATCCCTTTCGCTCGTGATGTCGGATGAGATGGAGTCATGAATTGACATTGACAGACAGAGTAACTACCTACGTGTAGAACGTTTCGTGTTATGTAAGAAGTAGTTCCGAGTTTAATAAAATGAGAAAAATATATTATTATTTACCTTGGAAATGTTAAAAGATTTTTTATATTTCTCTAAACAGAATACATTCATGTTGTTTTAAAGTTTAAATTTAATTAAAATGAAACAACTAAACGTAAATCAGTTACGATTGTGGTAATATTGAATGTGATAAATTGAGTAAAACGCCATCTATTGCAAACAGCTCTAACGAAAATGATTCACAGATGGCTGACTTTTGACAACTTTATCAATATAAGGGTACGAATTAAGTAAAAGGCTTTCTTTATCTATTTTGTTGAAATAACGTGATTTATGAGCGTAAATAGATAGATTAGCGTTAAACAAGGAACTTTTGATTTTTGCTAATCTTATTTCTTCCAAAATCTACCGTATAACGCATTTTAGTGATTGTTAATTTCATTACTGCTACCTATGCTGCCATCTATTGTCTTTTTTCAAGACTATTTATAATTTGTTCTAGTTGAGACCCCATGGTTAGGTGTACCTATGGTACACCCCTATTTCGCCAGTTATGTTAAGTCCCAGGTAACAGGACCCAGCAGCTGGGCACTAATGGGGAAGGTCGGTGAAAGCTTACTGTAGATGGCGTGTCCATACGTAAGTCCCAATCTGACCAATTAAGGTCAAGCTATTTTGAAATGTATAATGACATTAATAGATTTCCAACCAATGACGACGCTTGGAACTAGCTATGTCAGCAAAAATCTTTCATTTACCTTGCCAACGTGGGCACAACTCAAACGAAACCTACTTGTTTCAGGTTTTTCCTCCTTCTTGATAGCGCGCTGCGTGACAAGGCGGCTGTAGGACGTCTTGCTGGCCGAGCACGTGGGCAGCGCGTGCACGAGCGACTTGTGCGCGCGCAGCTCCTTCAGCGACGTGCACGTGACGCCGCACGCCGCGCACGTGTACACGCGCGCACGTGCGAACACCGGCGGCAGCGGCAGAACCGGCGCGAGCGGCAGCTGCAGCTCTTCTTCGCTGGAAACGATTCGTTCTAGATGTTAATAATAGTATTATGGACATGCAACATGGCTTGCAGAGTAAGCTAAACTGGCTATAGGTTGTGCATGTTTGTCAAAGGAGTCTAGAAGTGGAGACCGCGTAGCAGGCCTAGTGTGGGACGCCCCCAGCTACAGAGACCGACGACCTCACAAAATTTACGGCCACACTGGATAAAACACGGCACAGGAAAAAACACCTGTCCACCTTCTACAGGTGGACAGGTGTTTTTTGCACATCTTGGATCAGTTGGATGAGTTGTGTGGACTGATGGTCCGAGTTGAATGATTGACGCGAATATTTCCCGAGAATTACCAGAAAAAAAAGGGACTACCCCTTCGCCACCGCCGATTTAATAATTCAATGCGAAACATGATTCGCTCGTGATTCAAATGATCGTTGGTGAAGTGAGTGACGCATCTAGACCTCACTCATTGGAGTGCTTCCGCGGAAAGCGTCCGCTACACTAAAATAATCTACCTATTATCATAAGTGTAAAGTGTTTGTCTCCTAGTCTTTTCAAGACTGATATAAAGTCAAACAATGAATAGTTCCCACCATCAATAAATTCTGTTTAGTCCGTCAGTTATAGTATTGGAAAATAATGGACACTTATTTTTTGATTTTGTTGATCAATGAATATTGACAAAGATCAAAACTCGAGAGGGGGGCTCATGACGTCAGAAGGCGCTAAAAATTACGTTCGGGTACAGTAAAAAGGGTCACATTACTAACATGGGCTCCCGCTTCTCGTTCGCATCGACATCTGACCCGTCCGACACCCAACTCTCGCGGGCGATCAGATCGTACGGCTCCGCGGGGGTCACGTCTGTATACATCTGCGGAAATCAACATACCATTTGAAACACGACTTTTTTACAACAACAACAATTACTACTGAATTTAAATATGTATTAAATAAAAATATTATGAATAAGTACTAACTACAAAAATAATGAACATCAATGAAAAACTTATTTATTTAACATAATAATTGTCAATTTCCAGTGTTATATTTCGTACCACAACAATGTTTTCGTTCCAATATGAACTGTTCTGTCTTCTTACTATGTTATGTTATAATAATATGTAATCACAACATTTAAAAGATTTGTAAAAAAACCAACTTACAGAAATAATTCATTCATTCATTCATATCATGTATGCATGAAAGAAAATGATTGATTTGATGTTGGTTGGTTTATAAAATAAACTAAAATCTATTAAATCATTTATTAAAAATAATCTATCCAAAAGTTTTCATGATGAGGGGATGAGATATAAAATGTTGAATAACCAATAAGAACAAGATAAAGAATGGTTTCCAATAGACTTTCGCAAGTTACATAGTGTGGTCTGATGGCTTACCCCGCTCCAGGGCGACTCCATGTCTCCGTTACTCTCCTGGCCGCTGAGCTCTCCGCGCGGTGGCATGCGCTCGTCGGCACAGATGTTGATGGGCGCGTCGCTCTCGCTGCGGCCCTCGCTCAGCACGTCCGCCTTGCAGTCTGGCTCGCCGTCCACCTCCCCTTCCACCTGTCCTGCTCTAGTACCTAGCTCGGAATAATCAATCCCAGTACTCTCAGCTATTTTGTAACTCTCGTGTATAAAGTTAGGTAGCACAAAGTCGTTTTCCTTCTGCGAAGGCTCGCCCCAGAGGTACATACCATCCTTAGCGCCCTCCTTGAATCCCGCCGCCTCTCGCTCGGCGTCGAACGCCTCCACGCGGTCGGCAGTAAAGTAATCTGCGTAAATATTATCGCCGAAATAATTTTCGTTCATCATGCTAACGAACTGTTTGTTTTTAGATGCCGCTTCCAGGTCCAGTAACTCCCTGTCTGTGGACTCCTCGTTAAAATCCTCATTAGACAGATTACCATAGTTAATAACATTGATAGGTCGCAATGTTTCTAGTGGAGTGAGCATGCGGTCCGTCGTCACTGACACTGGCTCGTTACTGAACGCTCCTTCATTGCTTGTGTTTATTTCCTCTTTCACCTGAATCAAATCAATATTCGCAGCAAACTCAGGCTGTTCCAAATCATTACCTGTTAGTGTTTCTATGTCCATGGATTGTTCCGATGTGTCAGCATCAAAGTTCTCATCATTCTCCTTGATCTCCTCAACAGATATGGTTTGCAAGAGATTAGTCTTCTCCTTACAATCTGGCTTATCTGTTTGGTGCATTTTATTCATGGTAAAATTTTCTGGCGATTTGCAGGTAGATGACGTCGGAATGGCGTCTCTTTGTTCAGATTTATTTGCAGTGCTCACAGGAAATGCCTTAACATTCTTGATCTGTAAAACTTTCTTGTGCTTCTTCACAAAAATATTGTTCAGTCTTAGTGTGTTGTGCCTGTATGGCTTCTGTGAAAGCTGAATTTTCTTTTCTGGAAGTCCTAAGTTACTATGGCTAACTTGATTACTTTCAGGTTTGGGAGACATTGAGGTACGGTCGGTTGAATTGTCACCATTTTCTGACAACTCGCTACAAGGTGATATGGAAGGCTTTTCATTACAAATTAAATCTGGCACAGGACAGCTGTCTGAAAAGTCCGTGTCCAACTTACTGTCAGAACTTTTGCTTGGATTACCAACATTCTTTATCACAGAAAATGTATGTGAGACCATGCTATCACCACTAGACATGGATGGACATGATGATGGCTGAGTGTCATCAGATGACAGGTGATTGTTATCTTCTAGATCAGGCAGGATCTTTTCAGGTGACTCAACTCGTTCCACAGGATAATCTGACTCATTGGACCCAGTTAGATCCATGACAGTATTGACCATGTTCTTGTTATGTTGCACGGGAACTTCAAC
This sequence comes from Xestia ashworthii, assembly GCA_950022955.1. Classification (NCBI taxonomy): domain Eukaryota; kingdom Metazoa; phylum Arthropoda; class Insecta; order Lepidoptera; family Noctuidae; genus Xestia; species Xestia ashworthii. Next base: position 22,228,640 of record OX465556.1, on the reverse strand, counting down.
CTTAATGTTGCTCAGAATTTTTAAACCTTTAGTACCACCAGGCATTTCATATTTTGGGTCCACTGCCTCAACGGGAGATTCAATGTTGCTTGCTTCAGTGCTGGTAACCGGTTGTGGCACGCTGGGGCTAGGTTGTTCACAATTATTATCATGTGTAGGAGCTACGAGAGGACCAACCTCTATAATTAGTGTTTTTGGATCTGTCATACTTTGAACAGATTTATCAAGTACACTAGGTACCCCAGAAGTCCCAGACTCACTATAAATTGATGTGGGACATGCTTTATTGATCATTTGTTGAGGTGTTGTATACATACATGAAGTGTTGCCAAACTGATCTACAACCATAACATTTTGATACATGGAGCTAGCCTGAGCTAAATTAGTGACATTGTCATGACCACCAAGGACTGTAGGCATGGTCGTTATAAAGTTCTTACCATCAATGTTGTGCACCATTTCTCTGTAAATAATTTGGGAGTTTTGAGTAACAACAGTTGTTCCTGGAGTGAATGCACCAGTAGTCATTTGGTTCAGTTGGTTGCTAGCTAGAGGAGGTGAAGTTGTTTTGGTATCAATGTGCATTTGTGGATTGGGTACACTGCCAGTCATGATCATGTTGTTCTGCGCGTTCTTCTGCATGAATGTAGGTGTTGATGGCATCATAACATGCATGGGCTTCATCCCTGAACCTAAGTATTGCACACCACCCATATTGGTCTTAAGGATTATGTTATTTGGTTTTGGTAGAACTTTAACAAGGTCATTCGGTTTTCTAGGTGCTGCTGGTAACAATTTCATTCCTGGTGCTGCCACAGGTGGCACATTGTAAGGGAACATATTGTTGCTATTGTCCAAGGCATTGTACTCAGCACTGCGGGAGTACTTGATCTCTCGGTCCTCTTGTTGCTCTGGGTAGTAAACAAACTGTCCATCAAACTCTGGGACTGGAGGACACTGGAAGGTCTGCTGAAGTTTATCAGCTTTAAGATGAAATGGATTGCTTACATGTTGTCCTGCACTACCACCACCAGCAATTCCATGGTTCTCAAAGTTAACATCAAGCATTCTAATATCTGGAGTACCATTTCTAGATGTATTTGAAACTGGTGTAGATTTGGAGGTTCTACTAGGTGTTCTGCGCCAGTAGCGCTCGTGATCAGTACTACGTGACCCAGTCCACTTGGCACTGTCATCAGTTGCAGGTGTTCGAGACCTGCTCCTGTATGAGCGCTCAGAATGCGCTGGCGTGGAAGTCCTGCTGGCATAATTAGAGCCCTTGTTTGCTATACTACACAAAGCTTTTATAACCTGGTCTTTGGGATGGGTGTCCAAGTGGGACTCCAGAGACATCCCATTGTGCAGGTACAGCGTGCACACAGGGCACTGCACGAGCTGGTCCATGTTGACGTCACGGGGTGTTGACTCGGTGACTAAAGCAGCGGTCGCAGCCCCGCACCGCGACGTCGCGATCGTATCAATACAATGTCGTCACAGAACGCGCATTCAGTCCGCAGAGGCAGGCCGCACAATGTCCGTGACGCGCATATCTACTATTCACACGTAAGGCTCTCGCTCGACCCACAACAATACATATCTTCGTTGCACTCCGTCTCCTTATCGATCTGTCAGACAAAATACTCTGTATAAATATACGACATTAAGTCCACAACATCACATTCTACAAACTTGTTCAACGTGCAAACAGAGGACAAAAGAAAACAAAACCCCGAGATAAAGGCCATTGAGACATAAAAAAGTCGAGCATTATGTACAATGAAGAATGAGCTGGATAACGATTTTGCACCAGAAACACACGAATAGAACTCACCTATTATATTTTTTGTCATGTATAGTCCATGACATCTATTACTCTAAATAGATCCGTTAATTATTTACGACTAAGCTAAATCTAAAAATATTTCCAAATAGTCAGACATATTGCAGAGTTGCAGACGTCTTGTTCACGTTCACACACAAACTTTTATATTCCGATACACGAACTCGAACATCGATATGCGCTCGTGGCGATGTGCTATAATCAAATTTCTATAGGTTTTTCGCCAACTGAGGAAATAACGCTAATCATTTATGCGTGAAACGGAATCGATTCAAAGTCAATCCATAGAGAAGAGAACTTAATTTATTCATTGGTCCTAAATTATGTCTTTTTGCCTAAAAAGAATATAATAACTAACTACAACATGCTATGAACAAATAATTAATTAACTTTAATTAATTATTAGGACAGTGGTAATACAATTTTATTCTTTTTCAACGAAACCATTGTGGTCTATTTCCATAATAAAAGATGGGTGAGAGCTGGAACGCGCTAAATAGGTCAATGACACTAGAGTAGTCTCACATTCATTTAAATGTATCGATGAATCTAAAGAAGTGGTGAGTATACCCAGCTGGGTTTTTTCGTCTAGTATTGCAACGGTTCCGTATCATGATACCTAAGTTTATCCTACTACGGAAAGAAGAAAATCTTCTACTTTTCGTATTGAAGGAAATCAAAAACAATCAAACATTCACTATTCCAAATAAACTGTAGCATCATGGAGCAGCCCCATAATTTTTATAAAAAAAAAAATGTAACCCTCATTAACACGTACCTACGGAGAACCACCCTTAATATAATGTTTTTCATCACTTTTGTGTCGCCTTACATAGAACACACTTACTCATCATATTTCAACTCTATTGTACGAAGTCTCGAAGCAGAATGACTGTGACATACTGACGGACAAACAGACGGACACCGGGCGGTCACGATCAAAATCTAAGTATTTCACAATGGCCTAGATGAGCACTTATAAAACGTCGAAAAAGGTGCACGGTTCGCGTTCGTCGTTTTCATGGAAAAGAACCGGCAAGCAAATCCATAGTTACTCTTTTCAAATCATTTGGTATTACAATATTATAATGTTACGGCATTAGGACTAGTTGGAAGCATAGGCCCGACCAATCGATAAAGGTTCCGTTTCAGCAATACACCTTAGGCATGTATTTTTTTCTTCACTTAGATCAATTAATAACACTATTATCAACCCAAGAAAAGTATTAAAAGTTAATTTCAACTACTGCTTGTCGCTTAAAAATAATACTTAACTCCTGCAATTTTCTATGACAGTTCAAACGTCCGTGATTGTCACGACCATACTTTGACGTCATTTATCAAAATCTACCGTGTTTACATCTATTTTTTTGGCCTTAATAAAGTAATTTTACTAATTGCATGTGCTTTATTCAATCAAAAATTGCGATAAAGATAATATAATAAAATCGTAGTGCAACTTTACCTACATTTCAAATCAAAGTTATTTTTTGACATATGAATTTTAATGTCACACTACCGCCGTTATCGAGGATGACGTGTTTTGAGAGTGCGTTCCGTTTTACCAAAAACATGCTACATAAAACAATAAATTGTAAAATAAGTTATGTATTAGAAAGCAAAGCACAAGCGCACCATAATGTTTATAAGCGCCAATACAAAGCATTTTTAATATATAAAAAGAGTTTTGTAATTATCTTGCCTATTTGGCTACGGATCCCTAAAAACAGAGTTGACGTTTGACACATGACATTAGACAAGACAGTTTTGTCGTTTGACAATGACAATCCTATCTTTTGACAAGACGTTGACGTAGCTCGTAGATACGACATCCTGTGTGACTAGGAAAATTTAATTTCAATTATAAATTAAATGCACTAGGTAAAACCTAGCTGGTATAACAGCCCATAAAAACTAAACATCATATTTCAAAAATGTCTTACAATTTTGAAGAGCTAACTTGTAGTGGTATGTTGTGCTTTGTACCTTTCCTACCTCAAGAAATATTTGTATCTCGTTTAGAATAAAAAAGACGACAAGTAAAATATCTTTTTAACAAACTATACTTCACCAAAAATTCGAGTAATTAATTATAACCTATTTTAATATTTTAATTTATTTTTAGAAGCGAAAGACTTACTCCGTCAGTGGAGGGAGAGCAATGAGAGAAGGAGTGAAGATGTCATGGAGTTGTGGACAACAGTCTTAAGTGAAGACTTGCCCAAACTTGGCAATGAAAGTGGGTACCAGTAATTTTGTCTAATTAGCAAGCAAAAATATCAATAGCAATATTATCCGCTATTAAATGTGGTATTACTGTTATCAACATAAACACTGTAAAATAAAAAAATTTTTAGTTGTAGGTAAACATGCATTTTATAAAAAGTCTTACTAATTAATTTGATATTTCAGAGCACTTGGTGTTGGAGCAAGTGATATACGCAGCCCTGGATTGCCACACGTATGGAGTGGCGACGATGTGCATATACCTGCTGTCCAATGAGTTCCCTGGCAGCATGCGAGTCATGAGATACAAGGCTGCTTTGTTGGAAGCTGAGGAAAAGTAAGTTCATCATCTTTCTTCTGCCCTTCTCATTTAAAAGATGACACATGCTAGACAGTGCCGGGTTAGTGTTGCGTGTGCAAATTTGTTTGCCAATTTAAAAAAAAATGGCTGTTGCTTGGTAGTGGCTCGGAAGCATGAGTGTGACCATATAAAATTGCATGTTCAACACTTGGCTGGGACCCGGTAAGGTCTAGCGTGTGTTATCCTTTATTTGGGGTTGGTGGAGAATGTCACCTTCTCCCATACTTGTCTATTATTTGTCGTCTCAGTAGTCAGCTCTTTTCTAGCCACATCATCCTTCACATAGTCCATCCATCCGTTGATAGAATAATAATAATAAATATCTTTATTTCCCAAAATACACACAGAGATTGAACAGTTTACAATATTGAATTAGTGGCAGAACATTTAGATGCTTCAGAAATCTGTGCACAATAAATTAAACTCTGTCTCTTAAACTAGGGTATCCTGTATCTTAAGAGACAGTGTTTCACAAAGAGGTTCCAAATGATTGATGATTGAAGATATAGGTTCTATCTAGATATAGGTTAGGTTACTGTAGTTTTATTTTAAAAAATGTACCTAGGTGTGAGTATGCGAGGGTGAGGGTGAATGAATGTGATAGTGGGTGTGTAGGTGTTTATGTGTGAGAATGTGCTGTTGATGTGTGAGTTGTATGTGCGAGTTTGAATGGATGCGAGGATAAAAGTATTCGTGCAAGGATGGTGATGAGAATGTGCTTGTTAGGTGATGTATGTGAGCAAAGTCTCCGTTGTGGCATAGTCCTGTTTAAGTAGCCATTCTGTCACTTTTAATTTTAGGTTGTGCTTGTTGAGGTCTAAGATATTCAGATGTTTATGAATCTTCTTGTAAATGTACGCGCTAATTACATAATATTGATGTCGCGCGAACGCGGTTCCGTGTTGGGTGCCTGGGGGAAGGTTTGTACGCTTTTTCGGGTTAGACGGGGAAAGACTGCTGTGTTTTCTAAGGACAGATTGAAGCACAAAGAGCTGACGTACTGTGAGAACCTTGCAGTCTGCATACAGCTGTGTTGTTGGGTATCTGTGAGGCTTCTTTGTCATTACTTTTAGTACCGCTCTCTGTGCTCTCTCCACCCTCAGCATGTAACCTTTCGTTGCAGGGCCCCATACAGCGATGCAATATCCTAAGACCGATTGGCATAGCGCGTAATACACCATTTTTAATATATCAGCGTTGGCAGAGTTCCGGAGGGATTTAAATATATGTATGGGGCGCAATGTTCTAGTCGTGACAGCGCCTAGTTGTTTTTCCCATGTGAGTCCATCATCTATGAGGACTCCTAAGTACTTAACGTTGTCACTTCTAGTTAGTGCTGGACAACAGCATGGTGCTGATCTGTTAGAGCATGAGTGGGCAGTAATTGAAAAACTACTTGACGGTGCGGTCTTTCGCCTAATTACAAATGGGATGTAGCAGGTTTTGTCTATGTTCAAGGTGAGAAGATTAGAGTTGAGCCATTTCATTATTTCCGCTACTGCCGACTCTGCTAGAGATTTGATTATATCCCAAGTAGGGCCGTGAACCACGATCGCCGTGTCATCAGCGTATGTATAAATCTTAGTATTTGGAAGGTCCATTTTACAAAGGTCGTTGACGTAAATTAGAAATAAGGTGGGGCCCAGTATGCTGCCTTGAGGGACGCCGAACGTAACAACCTCCTCATCACTGAGGTGGGTATCAATTTTAACTCTCTGGGTCCGATTCTTGAGATAATCTTTGAATATTTCAAGTGACACGCCACATACTCCCAAGTGTTCTAATTTTGAGATAAGGATGGGAACAGAAACTGTGTCAAAAGCCTTAGACAGGTCTAGAAACATACCTAAACATTTAGTCTTCTTGTCTAGATTCTTAGCTAAATCTTGTGTCAGTCCCAGCACAGCATCCTCTGTTGAAACACCAACTCGGAAGCCATACTGGTTGTCTGCTATAACTTTGTGTTTTTCTAGAAAGCTCCTGAAACGATTGTTTAAGATCCTCTCAAAGATCTTAGAAAGTGTCGGCAAAACTGAGATAGGCCTGTAGTTATTGACGCAGGTTCTGATCCCTCCCTTGTGTATAGGATGGACTATAGCCTTTTTAAGAGCATCCGGGAACACGCCAAATTGTAGACAGCGGTTGAAAATGAAGGTGAGTGGTGGTATCAGTACGTGGCGACAGTTTTTCAATAAAAATGGTGATATACCGTCCCATCCAATAGCACAGTCATTCCGCAACTGTAGGATAAGCGACTCTGTTTCATCTAATTCTAATAACGCGAGAGAGTTTACAGGGGAGGGGTTTATACCATTTAGAAAATAGAATAGATTGCTTATATGTTCTACACCAGAAATGCCATATTTCTGAAAGTTATTAAGTTATGGAGTCAGGCGTTACTTTGCGGAAATCCATGGCATTAAATGCTATGAAAAATATTTAGTTTTAATACCGCTAGACAAAAATATCCAGGTCTGAAAGCAGGACACAAATCCCACCGTCATGCATATGCACATGCACATATGGGCCCACCCTCCCGCCCTCATGCATATGCACACATACAAAACAAGTGAGAAATAATTAGCATGCCATGCAACCAAACCTTTACTCGACACGTGTTTCGCCCCTCCACGGGGCATCCTCAGGAGTTGTTGACTCGTCGAGCGTTGATACTACAACTACCTGCAATCATACTTAGAAGTGGTACTTCTAAGTATGATTGCAGGTAGTTCGACACAGATGTCTTTGTGACGTTGTATCGACCGTTATAAAAGCGTCATCGAAACGGTATATAAAGGGCCGACAGCGGTGCGACTAGCACATTCGAGTTGAAACGCTCGACGAGTCAACAACTCCTGAGGATGCCCCGTGGAGGGGCGAAACACGTGTCGAGTAAAGGTTTGGTTGCATGGCATGCTAATTATTTCTCACTTGTTTTGTATGTGTGCATATGCATGAGGGCGGGAGGGTGGGCCCATATGTGCATGTGCATATGCATGACGGTGGGATTTGTGTCCTGCTTTCAGACCTGGATATTTTTGTCTAGCGGTATTAAAACTAAATATTTTTCATAGCATTTAATGAAAGTTATTAGTTAAATTTGAGCATTCTGGTAGTGCGTTTAATCTAAATCAAATCACATTTATTCTTTGCAAACATGTGCATGGGTAATAGGCATAGATGTTCTTTTTTTAATAAAGTTCTTCACATTTTGCCGTCTTATGGGCATGCAAATAATTAATTGGTTAACAATAAAATTATAAACTCGAAATAAGTGGCATGTCAATGGAAAAACGAGGAACATACAATAAAAAATGTAAGAATGGTCAAAGTAACGAAAAAAAAAAATTAAATCAAAACAATTAAAATCAATAAATACATTATTCAATTGCTATAGAAAAGTTCTTTTGATTAAGAAAATCTACAACATTATAATACACTTTATTAACTAAAAAAATTCTCAGCGTTTTTTTGAACAGTGCCAAGGGCAGTTCTCTGGTTAGGTAAAAGTTATTAAATATGGTAGGAGCCACACAAAAAACAAAAAAACAGACAATAAGAGTAAGAAAAACTAAGTAGTTTTTCACCAAGCCAAAGTTAAATAATACTGTGATAAGGCTCGGCTGTAGCATAGAATAAAAAGGGGCAGAAGGCTATCTCCGGCACAATCTGCGTTTTAATTACCTACTGTACTCCTGTACGCCTGTCTCAGGGTCGTCATTTTTAGCTATCAATTTTTGTTCTGTTGTTATGAATGGTTACGATAGAACTTTGGTCTATTTAAATCTGATTCACAATTCGTCAATTATTTTTAATTACGATTTTATAACTGTAAGTAGTTAGTTACTATACCTACCTACAATACTGAGAAATCGTCATGACTAAGCGCAAACAAAGCAATAGCGGCGTATCAATTGACAGATCAAAAGTACCTAATACATTCTAGTGGGAAAGTTTCTAGTTTGTCTGTCTGATAATAATATTAGACAACAAAAAATGTAGATACTCTCATCATCAAATATAAATTATATGCTAGTATAAGCGACTTGCTTTCTTACTGTTTATTAAACAGTATATGTATAGTACTTACAGAAACCCAACACTAACAATTCGATAGTAGATAACCCTTCATCTGTTTGGTCTGACTTCACTGTTTAACTGAACTACTTTGCTAACAAATATGTTTTCACCCTGTTCACACCTCTTCAAGCTCAATGATAGCATAACACATCAATGTTTATTTCAGATATGATGAAGCTCTAGAAGTTTTAGACGGTATTATAAAAGCTGATGAAACCAATGCGGCTGCCAGGAAGCGCCGCGTCGCCATACTGAAGGCGCAGGGACTCATCACTGAAGCCATCAAGGAACTTGTCGACTATCTGAAGAAGTAAGTTTTTATTTCTTTTTAGGAGGTGCAACCACATACAACTCAAACTCAAAGCATTTATTTCAATTAGACCATTAGGGCACTTTTGAATGTTAAAAATACAAAAAAGAAGAAAGCTACTGTCACAGTCAGAACGCATAATAACTTGAGAAAATACTGTAGTTGCTGTTGTTACAATGGTCCACCTTAAGGACTATATGCAGAAACCATAACCCTAACATAGAACATAGAGGTGCAGCAAACAATGTTGTACTTCCTGTCCTGCTCTCTGTGTTCTAAGACATACCCACTGCCCCAAACAACACCGTAGAAGTGGTTTTCATAGTGCTAGGGACATTTCCACAAAACAACATTTCCACAAAACAGCATTTAGTTGTATACATTTAGAACATTGGTAATCTTAAAGGTCTCTTCAGACTGTTTTTTTTAATAGAAATCGTAAGTATAAAGTGTCTTGCTATAAATAAGGGCAGAATAATAAGGTTAATAAGAATTACGTTTGAAAAATATATCTCCCATGTTTTGTGCCATATTAACCACTCATGTACCGTAATTATAGAAACAATTAAACAGCCATTGTGTCTCGCGTAGATCTACGTTCCGGCAGACGAAAGGTTAAAAATGATCCCTTCCTGTGGTCTTGCAGGTTCATGTCAGATGTGGAGGCATGGCAGGAGCTGTGCTCGCTGTACCTGCAGGTGCAGGAGTACGCGCGCGCCGCCTTCTGCGCCGAGGAGCTCATCCTGCACCAGCCACACAACCATCTCATGCACCAGCGACTGGCTGACATTCGCTACACTATGGTATGTTATATATGTCACCGTAAAATTGCAGACACGTTAGATTGTAAAATAACTAGAGAGATTGTAAACTCTCGAAATATAGTCAAACGAACATACTGCTTACCATAAAACGCATTATTTTATGAAGTTACTGTTGTCTGTGCCTCTTTTTAATAAAAAAAGATCCTCTCAAAGTTTCAATCAATCATATTGCCTGTTTCAATTCACTCCTAGACATGGCTTACTCCCTTGTACCACAAAAACTAGTTCTCCACTTTCTGCATGTATACAGTACCTACTTTGTGCACTCTTTGGTGTACCCAAACTTCCAGAAGTGCATATCATCAGACATTCAGCATAATGATGCAAAAAGCTGATGCTTTGGTGTGAACCATAGCACCCATAAAGACAAAATGGACCACTATCTAACAATGCTTTTTTTTCAGGGTGGCGTTGAAAACATGGAGTTAGCCAAGACTTACTATTGTCAGGCACTGAAGCTGAACCCAGAGAACATGAGGGCTATGCTTGGACTTTTCTTGGTAAGTTTCACTATGTAGACATAAACCATAAGGGCTTGTACACATAAACACGATCCGACGTCGTATTGTGGGAATCTGTATCAAAACAAGAAGCAATAAATCTATTAGCGCTACGGAATAATAGGTCGTATCTCCTTGCTCTAAAGCATAGTAAAAAGATAAGCAGTGGGTTAACTTCAAGCGTGCGGGCCTGTGGACGGTGTGCTATGGGCTAGCTCGCCGTCCGTCCGTCTTATGACGAAAGGCCGTGTCGACGGCGCGTTTGTGGTAACGCGCGCCTCAAAAAGATGTCAGCATAAAGGGAGGGGCCCGAAAGGGCCGATGTCTGCCGGGGCTGCAGGACTGTTCGAAAGAGATACCGTGGACCCGAAACATAAAGAGCGAGGAAGGAATATGGATGGGTTTTAGTCAGTAAAGTAAAAGTCTAATACTCCCTCCCGCTCCGCCCAGAGTGGGAGAAGTTATTTGATGATTTCCCATCAGAAAACGAAAAGAATACTTCAAACGTAGATTCCCACGATGCGACGTCGTATGTTTATGTGTACACGTCCTAAGGCTGTCAATGTTGTGCAAACTGCAAGGTGGAAATCTTTGTAACAATACTCCTTTCATTAGCAATGTAATACAGAGCCTTCACCCAGTTGATGGTTACTGATCTGGCACAGTATGCAGTCACTGGCCTTGAGGTGTCCTTTTCAGTCTTTTAATGCTGTTCGACAGAATTTAGCTGCGAGTTTTGATGTGGGTGGAGCACGTGGTAATACAGGGTGTAAACCACCTCATCACGAAGCCGTTAACCAAGCATTCTGTACATGTTCTAAGTACATTTACGCAAAAATTATAGCTGGGAAACGACTTTTTTTTTGGGCGGAAAAATTATGTTTTGTGGTAGAACTCAACGTAACGCACTTAAAACATTGTGCTGATGGTCGTAGAGGTGTTTAAAGTAAAAATATGACAATTAAAACCTGTTATAAAAAAAAATGTTGGAAATTTGACCCTCAATATCTCCGTAACTAGAAGGTTCCCAGGTATGGTCTAGAACAAAGAAAATATCGCAATGACGAGGAGAACAAGTGCCTTTCGGCTTCGTGAAGAGGTGTTTTACACCCGTTATGAATTGCTTTAATTTGTTCATAAGTAATGAGTGTTATTATTGTGTCTGGCAGGTCACAAACAACCTGCTGAACCACTACAAGTCGGCCGGCAACAGCTCGAAGCGCGCGGAGGTGTGGAAGCTGTGTCAGTGGGCGCAGTCCTCGGCCGCGCGCCGCCACCTACACAAGCGCTCGCTGCCGCCCACGCCCGACCTCACCTCCTGCATGCTTTCCTTGGCTATCACTGAATAACACATGCAGGATAGACTAATAACACTTTTATAAGCCTGTTTTAACAACTAGATAATTTTATAAATATTCTATTTTTATTTGAATTGTATCTGGTGGATACGTGAAACAGGCCCCTAGATAATTTTTAACACCTATATCACACATCTAATCGACCCTCGATTCACACCGAGACGCGACGCTGCGCGCACATTTTAATAGAGCGACTCAAAATATAACTTTATTTACTAGACGAAAAGATACACATTTCATTGCGATGCATCTCGCGGCGATCTTTTGGCCTCTTCCAGTAACTTCACTCCGCGTCGTGTCTCGGTGTAAACGGATGCCAAGTGTAACAGACTTCAATAATTGTCAATCTAGGAAGGACGCAAAAGATTGACAATCGAAAGCCTAAAACGTGTTTCCATTATTATTGTAGATATCGAAAATGTATTTAAAATATACCAGGGCCGGCAGTCTCGACAGAGATAACGACAAAATCGCTAACTTTCGATCGCTGATTACTAACGAATAAATGCGTTTGCAATAATGATGATTGCGAGTAATGAAAGTCTCTACATCCTAGACGCATTTCTCGTAAGCATAATTATTGCAAGAAACTTTATTCGTTAGTAATCAGCGCTCGAAAGTTAGCGATTTTGTCGCTATCTCTGTGGAGACTGGCCGGCCCTGGGCCGGCAGTCTCGACAGAGATAACGACAAAATCGCTAACTTTCAATCGCTGATTACCAACGAATACATTCGGTTGCAATAATTATTCTCACGAGAAACGCGTCTAGGATGTAGAGACTTTCATTATTCGCAAGCATTATTATTGCAACCGAATTTATTCGTTAATAATTAGCAACCGAAAGTTAACGATTTTGTCGTTATTTCTGTCGAGACTGCCGGCCCTGGCAAGAATCATTATTGCAACCGAAACTATTCGTTAGTAATCAGCGATCGAAAGTTAGCGATTTTGTCGTTATCTCTGTCGAGACTGCCAGCCCAGGTGAAATCTAAGTATTTAAGTATAATTAGTACATTATATGAACTAGGTTATAGGAATATTTTATGTTTAGTTTATAAAAAGCACGCGTGCATTTATGGTATACCTATACAGAATGTTTCGGGTTGTGTGTCAAGTTTAAGTTAGTTTTATTTACTGGACTGTTCCTGTGGGTATGAACTATTTAAAATAAATTAAATTTTATTATGTTACTACCAACATTTTGTTTTAATAATGTTCTCCCACAGATATATATGTCCATATATATCTGTGTGTTCTTCTAATTCCTTTTCTGAGCCCAACTATAAGTAATTACCATGATAGCATAAGGTCCTGTTCAATTCTCAAGTAAGGCAGTGTTATTGGGTTTTCCCTTCAGGAATTTCTCAGAAGGAGCCACGGAGTCTGAATTTGCACCCTATTTACATTTTGAAACATAAATGGCGAATTGAAACTTCAACATTAGCATCCTCGTAATAAAGTTGCTATTGGTGTCGATTCTGTTGTGCACAAACTAAACTTAATTTAGGCTAATGCTATATTTTACTAAAAAGGCAGTGCGAGAAGAGGACGGCTATAACTATGAACTAAGTTAGAGATGTCAAACTAGTTTATGCCTTGTGCTTCACCGTGTTTTTAGTCGACATGTTTTTACGTGCACCCTTCATTTGTATGGAAATATTAGTTCCAATTAAATTTGACAGCTCTAAATTACGAAAGAAAGAGACGGCTCTTTCTCGCTTCATTAGAGAGAAAAAGATAGCAATAGCCTAAATTAAGTTTAGTTTGTGCACAACAGAACCGACACCACTGGGTTGTTTTTTCTCTTTCTATGTACGTTAAAATACGTTATATCTTTGAAAAGACTGTAGGAACCGTATGGCTAATGGTCCGCGGTAATGGCTGAATTAATGTAAATACTACAGAATCATTTAAAACTTAACATTTATTTAAAATATCTGTCCTATGATATAGAACAGCGTGTCATGTGACGTCATGCCTGGTGGCAGCCATCTTGCTGGCGAGGTAGGCCGCTACTTCTCCGGCGCGTTTCTCTTTCCTCTCTCGTCTGGTCGTCTCGCCCATCGTGAAGTACTTCTCCCTGTAAACAAGTATTAGAATGTTTGATTAGGGGTATGATTTTTTTATATACCAGTTTAAACTCGACGCTGAATAGAGCTGTATTATAATATTGATGTGTAGTAGTTGCATTGCTACTAGTAATGTATTGTACGACGGGCAACGCAACTCCACGTCAAAGCGCGTATTTTGCGTATGGGCTATAATCCACCACGCGGGCCCAGTGCGGGTTGGTAGATGTCACATGTCTTCGAATTTTTGGTTCTAAGACATGCCGGTTTCCCAACGATGTTTTCCTTCACCGTTTTGAGAGCAGTGGTGATGAAATAAATTACGCAAAGTAATGCGACTGGCTGGTTTCGAACCCACGACTTACTGTTCGTAAGTCGGGGCCGCCACCACTGGGCCACCGCTGCTACTAGTAGCTCTGTGGTGTTCTATATCATGGCTGTATGCGGGGTGGTATTATAAAATGTGTTATAGACATAGTAATTTCGATTGAGAAGAGACGAAAATCGTCATATTACGGTCCGCAAAAATATCAGAATACTGCCAGTAGTTTAAAGAAAGTCACAGTTACTTAATTAGCGGATTTCTGTTTTTCAGTTGCCTAATGCCCGATTTCGTCCAAAGCGGAGACGGTAGGAGCGAATACGAGAAGATCCAAGATTCGATCAATGACAGGAGCGAATAGACACGAGATGTGAATATCAACCAATATGATTGGACGATTCCTGCACGCCCTCCGTTCTGCTCGTGTCTACTTTGGTAGACACCGAACCTTAGCATAGCCAACTGCAAAAAAGGGATCCTGTATGCCCACAACCTAAACTTGGCTTTAAAATGAAAAATGATGTACCTAAAGTTATGCACTCCCGCGTTAGGATCGAGCGGCATGTTGGGCACTTCATCCGTGATCTTCTCGTAGGTGAGCAGTCTGCGCGCCGCCAGCTTAGAGATGACCTGCTCCGAGTTGCCGACCAGCTTCAGGCTCGGGTGGGACGGCAGCTGGTCTTCTTGGTACTCTTCTCTGGAAACATTGGACATGGCCAAGAAATAAATAAAAGATAGGACGAGCAGATATTTATCCATATTATTGATGGAGTTTTCAAAGCTCACCCGGCGCGCGGGTCGGTATAATGGCAGTTTCGTTGAATAAGGGAGGCAATATATGAATAGAAGCTCGTGGCTAAATAATAACAGCCGCTCAGGTTAAACCGTGCTTGCCTAGGTTGGTCAGTGGATGGGTGACCGCCCATTACATACCCACGTTTCCTCCGTGCCTCGGAAAGTACGTTAAGCCGGTTGGTCGGTCGTTCGTTCATAAATGTAGATCTTTGACAGTCGTTACAGGTAGTCAGTGGTCCGAATGTCTGACAACTAGTCTTACCAAGGGGTATTTTCCAGAAACAACTAGGTTGTGGAGGTCAGATAGGCAGTCGCTCCATGTAAAATACTGGTATTCAGCTGCATCCGGTTAGGCTGCAAGCTGACCCCCGATGAAGGGTATTTTCGATATGTTCGCCTGACCAGAAGGTCATAATATCTAATCAAGGCCCGATCATATACCTATGGAGGCAGCCCTTTTTTTTTCGGATCGGACATATTCAAATTACTTCTCCCACTCTGGGCGGAGCGGGAGGGAGTGTCAGACTTTTACTGACTAAAACCCATTCATGTTCCTTCCTCGCTCTTTATGTTCCGGGGCCGCGGTATCTCTTTCGAACAGTCCCGCAACCCCGGCAGGCTTCGACCCTTGCGGGCCCCTCCCCTTATGCTGACATCTCTTTGAGGCGCGCGTGGAACACGAACGCGCCGTCGACACGGCCTGTCGTCACTAGACGGACGGACGGCTAGCTAGCCCATAGCTAACCGTCCACAGGCCCGCGGTACGGTGGCCGGTAGCCACCACGTGGCCCCCGACGCCCGGTGCGTCTCCCGCGGCGGCCGGGAAGAGAGGATCTCTCCCTCTCTCGTTCCGCCACCTCCTTCGCTAGCATGACTGCTTCGCAGCGCGGAGGTGACGGCTTCCCATTCCGTCGCACTCCGGACCATGGATTGAACCAGGGCCGGACGCGAGAGGTCGCCGCCGCCGATCGCCGCTACGAGGACACGGCGGTGCTCCGCCCACGCAGGGCAGACTTCCACCAAATTAAAAATTCTTAAAATGGACTTTATGGCAATGGTTACAAAGACCATTTTAAGAATTTAAATTTACGATTCTGCTAAAGCGACCATTTTAGACCCCCAGGATGTTCTAAGGGCAGTTTGTCTGGTGAACGCAAACTTAGCCCGATTTTCTTGTAGGGAGTGAACACAGTTTTAACCCCCTGGGGTATACAAAATTGACTGCAGTTGCGGTAGCTCATACATTGGACAAACCAAACGAACCATCTCATGCCGGATTAATGAACACATCAAAGCAGTGAAAAACAATGAGAGAAACAAATCGGCTATAGCTGAACATGTGCTGGACTTAAAGCAAAATCACTAGATTGAGTTTTATAAACCACAAATCTTGTCTACAGACCGATACTACATCTCAAGGTTAACCAGAGCTGAAGCTGTTGAAATTTCAAAACACAAAAATTTCGGACGGACGGTTTTAAACTACGAGTATCAAGTACGTGGAATCGAGGGATAAACCTAATAAAAAATAACATGCGTGTCCATTATCGTAGTGTCGTATCGTACAATCGAGTTCCAGTTGGAACTCGGTTGTAACTCACTCACTCATTGTACTGGAACTTCCAGTAGTGCCTGTAAAAAAAGACTAAGAAAGAGGGTAGACAGATTTGTCTGCTCATAATTAATAATTTTCGTCCCACCCGCATACTTCTTCAGTATTCCCGCGATCATGATGCTTGCAACAGCGTCGAAATATCGGGAGCTCATAGAAAATCAAAATGAAAATCACGGATATTATCCCGTAATAGTACTTACTATGAATACGGGTATTTATCGCGAATTTACCTTTAATTTAATCCCGACGTTTCGACCGGATTGCACCAGCCGTGGTCGCGGGGAGACTGAAGTATTGGAGGTACCGCGACAGCAAAGTGAAGGCGTTTATTCAACTACCCTCACTCATCTTCATAAATGTTAATTAGGACCGGTTCACACTAGGACAGCACACTACACTAACAGTGTCCGTATATTGAGGCGATTTCACTTGACGAGTACACTTAGTGATCACTGGATTCCACGCAGAAGAGAGTTTGAAGCCGTCTTCGCGATTGAAATTAGGGTACTTCTTGATCTCAAACGCTTCCCGGACCGAGTGAGGGTAGTTGACAACGCCTTCACTTTGCTGTCGCGGTACCTCCAATACTTCAGTCTCCCCGCGACCACGGCTGGTGCAATCCGGTCGAAACGTCGGGATTAAATTAAAGGTAAATTCGCGATAAATACCTGTATGTCATATGTTTTATAATGAGTACTTTAAGTGTTGTGAAAAACCGTGAAAGTCTAAAACAGTGCATTAAGTTAAACTTAAGTTATGCCCACCTCACTAAGGGGAACCAGCACACTAGTCGGCGTCCCATCTCCAGGTGTGTGGCAGCGAAGTTGAGCAGGTCACTGTAAATGTGGGACAGTCCGTACTCCACTTTAGAAGGCACGTGGTTAGGTAGGTGGTGCTCGGATAGTGTGTAGTTCTCTTTCTCTATTCCGATCTTCTCTGTGGGCTCTCGAACACCGTAGGGCGCTGAAATAAATAGAATAATTAAATGTTACAAAATTGGTTTATAGGGCTTGGAACATTTTCAACCGACTTCTAAAAAGAGGAGGTTCTCAATTCGTCTGTATTTTTTTTTTTTTTTTGTGATTGTTACCTCAGAACTTTCGACTGGGTGAACCGATTTTGATGATTCTTTTTTTATTTGAAAGCTGGTGCTTCCCGTTGGGTCCCATTTTAATTTGTTGAAGATCTGATGCTGATCTTCGGAGATATACAATGGAACTCTTCAAAAATAGACGGCAAATCTGCAGTGATTGCTGCATCCGCTTGTAGGTTCATTGTTTATACTACATCATGACGTAACATCACGCCTGTATGCTCTGAAGGGGTACGCAGATGTGTACAATATACCCAGATTTCGACAATGTTTGTTACGTCAGAACTTTCGACTGGGTGAACCGATTTTGATGATTCTTCTTTTATTTGAAAGCTGGTGCTTTCCGTGTGATTCCATGTCAATTTGGTTAAGATCTGACGCTGATCTTCGGAGATATAAATGGAACTCATCAAAAATACACGGCAAAGCTGCAGTAATTGCTGCAATCGCTTGATTGTTTATTGTTTATGCAACATCATGACGTAACATCACACCTGTATGCTCTGAGGGAGTACGCAGAAGTATACAATACACCCAGATTTCGACAGTTAGACGTGTAAAGTTCCATTCAATGGGATCTCGGAGAAATAGAGGTAACTCCTTAACTTTATAGGCACATCAGAAGCGGTTTGGGTAGTTTTAGGCAGAGTACAATCTCGGAGTGATCCCATTTCGATTTGATAAAGATATGGTGACTTCGGAAGATAGGCAACTGAGCTCCTTAATAAAATATGATAGCAAATGTACTGGGATCGCTAAAGACTCACGTCTGTCTATTGTTTACACCAGTTCATAACAAAAAATCACTCCGATACGCTGTGAAAGGGTAAGCACCTGTGAACCACTAAAAAGTGAAAAATAAAAACTGTGACCTTTGTTTGATTGATTTAGTTTTTTTGTCTCCGACTTCTGAAGCTAAAGTTATTTTTCACTTTTTTGTGTGAAGTCGGTTATATTTTTTGCAAAAAAGTTTTTATTGTATGAAGCGTGGCTGGATTTTTTCCACCATTTTTTTTTATGTTTTTCTAAGTATCAGCCACGAATAAGACCTATATTAATCGATAGCTGGTATCAAAACAGAAGTTTTGCGACAAAATGTCCTAAAGTGTCACGTTTTCGAGATCTGAGCTATCAAAGTTAAAGTCAATTAACTGATGGTATCTTCAGCACAACTTTGATTTGATCAGACATAAAACGTGCATCAATCGAAAGCTGGCATCAATACAAACAAGTTTTGTCTGAGACAAAATGTTCTAAAGCGTCAAGTTTTCGAAATATATGGCGTTGTGATCGCTATCAGCACAACTTTGATAGCTTAAATCTCGGAAACGTGACGAGAAGAATTTGTATCAGTTAAAAAATGATTGTATTGCTGCCAGCTATCGATTGATATACAGATTTCTAGTTTCTATTACCACTATGTCAATAATTAATTTATAGATTGTTTTTAGTAGCAGCGGTGGCCCAGTGGTGGCGGCCCCGACTTACGTTCAGTAAGTCGTGGGTTCGCATTACTTTGTGTAATTTATTACATTACGGCTGCTCTCAAAACGGTGAAGGAAAACATCGTGAGGAAACCGGCATGTCCTAGAACCATAAATTCGAAGACATGTGACATCTACGATTCCGCACTGGGCCCGCGTGGTGGATTATATAGCCCATTCCCTCTCACAGAGAGGAGGCCTGTCCCAGCAGTGGGAACATTAATAGGCCGATGATGATGATGATGGTTTTTAGTTGGCAAAAGTCGTGGACGACAGTAATCGCGTCGACCTATATGTGAATACCTAGCTCCACTTAAATACACAAGCCACGACACTTAAGAACACACGCTCTGACGGCAAGAACTAGTTGGTGGGCGGGGTTAAAATGCATGCTATCTCATCCGACATCACGAGCGAAAGGGATAGACGCTGTGATGAGCAGTAAGGAGCTAGTGTTCGTACACATACGCATTCCTGACGCTGAGTCACGCATACACGCGCAACTTCATTGAATAGTGGATGACCGCGGGCGGCGTGTGATTGTGTGCTATCGGTGGCGCGTAGGCGATTCATGTTTGAAAGACGACATGAACTCAAACAAATAGATGTTAGAACTTAGGATTATCACTGTGTGAAATGTAATAATATGTACCCAATTTACCTGGTTGTTATTATGAATGGTCAAGCTCCTACATAATACTTACCTGCGACTTTTCCCACGTGACAATGAGTTCTCTTGCTACAGTGTGAACATTATATATGTTGAATAATGTAGGTAGTTATTGTTATTATCAACAAATAATTTCATTGATTAGATTTTTTCTTTGATGTGACTGTGAGGCTTGTTGTTGGTTCATCAAATAAAAAAATCTGTTATTTTGTAAAGTGTTTATTGGCTGTTTATTTACAATAGCAGTCAATAGTACAATAAGCGTTTACAATAATCTCTTAGTATACATTTATCAACAATAGGCATTGTGTAACCACAGAGACTATACGAAAGACTCGCCACAATGTTTGTGTGATTTGTGTTTGTTACCTGAACCTCCTCACTCCTCCACCTCTGAGGTAACAAACACAAAAGGAATAAATATTCCCCGTGTTTGCAACAATTTTCATTTATGCTCCGCTCCTTTTGGTTGTAGCGTGATGTTATATAGCTTATAACCTTCCTCGATAAATGGACTATACAACACAAAAAGATTTTTTCAATTTCAAACAGTTCCTGAGATTTGCGCGTTCAAACAAACAAACAAACAAACTCTTCAGCTTTATAATATTACTAGCTTATGCCCGCAACTTCGTTCGCGTGATGTTTTTTATCGCAACGCATCGCCTCCGCAACGGAAACTTTTTTCCCGCTTGCAACATTTCATTTTGCTGCTCCGCTCCTATTTGTCATAGCGTGATGTTATATAGCCTTTAGCCTTCCTCAATAAATGGACTATCTAACGCAAAAATAATTTTTCAATTCGAGACGGTTGTTCCTGAGATTAGCGCGTTCAACCAAACAAACAAACTCTTCTGCTTTATGATATTAGTATTGATCGTCACGAGTAAACGTCACGTCTGAAATTAAAAATTGGTATTGACCAGATCTGTGGTAGTTAGTGTTATCATTTTTCTTGCTAAAAGGTTTACAATCGAGGTCGTCTATTATAAATAAATGAATAAATATCGCTGGACATTACACACAGTGCCATCTAGTGCCACGCTAAGCAACAAGGCTTGTGTTGTGGACACCAGATAGTTGATATACTACATAGATACTTTTTGTTTGTAAATACTCTAAGAACGTAAGGCAGTCTCACTACCGCTACGCCATTCGTGTCTTCGTATAATTAGGTATACACGAAAAAGAACTTCAGAAAAAGCCATTGTTGCAGGAACATTTTCTTTATTTGCATTTAAAAATCTCCCTTTTACTCTGCACCTCTTTTTGCGAGCGACACTTGGCCGTAGGCTGGTCTTTCTGCCCATACGTTTATCCTTATTTGCCTCTGTAACACAAAAGATTAGTCTGTATGGTTGTTTCTGTCTATGTAGTTCATATTATTCTGTAAGAAATCAAATCTATCTAAAATATACTATAATGCCATAGCAAAACTACTAACTACTATTTAATTTAGTAGTAATACTTACCTAAATGCCTCTAGGTAAGTATTACAAAATACTACTTCATGTCACAAAGAAACCAGTAACTTCGGCCGGGCCGAGCTTGTGAAAGTCGGGAGCGAGTCTATCGCAAATATTACCACAACATTTTTTTTCGTTCATAATAGAAAATGCCGATTTAGAAATGATCAATTACTAAAATGGCTCCTTTAGTAGAATCGTAAATGAATCACGTAAAAATAAAATATTCATAAAATGGTCTTTGTAACCATGACCATAAAGTCCATTTTAAGAATTTTTAATTTTCGTGATTCATTTTATTGAACAAAATTTAAAATTCTTAAAATGGACTTTATTGCAATGACTACAAAGACCATTCTAAGAATTTAATTTTTTTAACGTGATTCATTTACGATTCTGCTAAAGCGGCCATTTTAGACCCTTTTTAGAACCACTGCCTATTGCGTTCTATAAAACAAAGTCTCCGTCGCATCTGTCTTTCTGTCTGTCTGTCTGTCCGTGACTAACTCAAAAACTGCGGCACGGATTTTCATGCGGTTTTCAACAATAGTCAGAGTGATTCCCGAGGAAGGTGTTTACACACACATGCTAACCCTTGTTAGATTTAACAAAATTATGTTATAAAGACTCATAAAAAGCGTGAAAAAAGTCCATCATCATCATCAGCCTATAATGTTCCCACTGCTGGGACACGGCCGCCTCTCAATGAGGATCAATCAGTGCGGATTGATAGATGTCACATGTCTTCGAATTTTTTATTCTTGGACATGCCGGTTTCCTCACGATGCTTTCCTTCACCGTTTTGAGAGCATTGGTGATGAAATAAATTACATAAATTATTGCGCCTGTCTGGGTTTGAACCCACGATTTACTGTTCGTAAGTCAGGGCCGCCACCACTGGGCCACCGCTGCTCCGAAAAAAGTCCGTAATAACATAATAAGTATGTTTATCTCCTGTGGTAAACTCTAAGTAACCATAATTAATTTCAAAATTTAAAAATGTGACCTAATTTGCCAAGCCGTTTTCCCCTATTCAGTATTAATCCTTATCCAAATAAGTATGTTCATTATATTGATAATTCAATTTAGATTAAAATTGTCTTTACAGCATATCATTTGGATGAATAGTTCAGAAATTATCACAGAATTTAAATTATTCGAGACTGAAAATATCATTCTCAGCGAAACAGGGTCACTATTATAATATGTATAATTTTCATAATGTTATTGCGTAAAAAGTAAGAAGTAAGTTATACTACCTGCTTTAAATTTTATCAAAACATGCTTCAACAAACTTTTGTCCTACACAAAAGTGTTAACGCACATTTTATTATACCTAAACAAACCCAGCAGCCGCTACTTTATAATTCTAAAATGCGCGTGAAACGTCATGAATTTTACAAAGTAAAATAAAACATTCCACTTACCCAATCAATTCTTGAATTGCTGAAGATCACTTCACTGACGCAACAAGTCCAAATTCAAACGCCGCCCGTAAATCAATATCAAATCGAAAATAAAAATTAGGGACAAATTCTAAATTCAACACGAACTATCAATAAAGAAATATCGGAATCCATAGTTCAAGCCATACTCGTACAGACCTACGATAGCAAACAATACCAGTTTCATGCACCGCACGCGCAGGCGTCGAAACCAAGCATGTGTGCACCCACACACTACGCACACACACGCGCTGCGTGCCTCCCGTCTTCCCCACTGACCGGGGAGGCAACTTGCAGCGAAATGCAATGAGATTTACAACTAAAACGGGCGCGCGATATTTTCTATGCAGACTTTTGGTAGTCTAGATATTATGAAAAATCTATGGAATGTATCAGTTCAAACTAAAGTTATTTGAAATTTTGAATAACTAATCTATGACTGTATGGTTTTGCTTTTTTCATTTTCATACTATATACGTTACTTATTTAAGCCCAAAGATGAGCTAAAATTAGTGTTAAAATGTGAAAGTTTCGACGCTGATAACTTCCAAACCAATACTTTTTTTCCAATTCTGCTTCCATACAAGCATAGATAATAATAAGACCAGTTGATACAGCTTTTCATTTTGAACCTACACCGTCAAACAGAGGAGTAATCACCAGACTACGTTTGTATGGAAGAATGACCGGCGTGTTTGTCCTTAAAACTACACGATTACCTTTCGTCACGACATAGTGGGAACGCGGCCTTAACGTGTGACCAATTCGGACAAAATCCATGAACTAAGTGGGGGAGAGGAAGCAAACAGCAGGCAGAAGCAATTTTTGTAAAATGTAAGTTTGTTAGTCAATGACGCTTTACTTGCTGATTGGATTTTGTTAAAATTTTAAACACAAATAAATGAGTGTGGTGAGTGCAAGGAACTCGGCTACGCTATCACACTATTAGCTATACATATACCGATTGCGAGCCTAGGTTGGCCGCTGAAGATATAATATGACCAAATGTGGTATCCTCGATCCATTTCAAACAGATTGCCAGTGTGGAGCAGAGGGCAGAGGGCTGCAGGATATGCTCCACCTACTGTCCTGCCCATCCTGCACCTTTCATGATGTAATCAAAGCAAATGATAGAGCTGTGCAGGTGGTCACATACTGGTCTAACACTATATGGTAGACGTCAAAAAAAAATCAAATTAGTCCGTCAGCTAGATTATCAAAACATATTTGACCCGTATTTTTTCTTTTGTTATGTAAACCAAAATTGACGACGAACGACGCTTGTAAAATTCTCAATGTCAACCTTGGTATAATTTTAGTGCGTTCTGACGTCATTCCCAAGTTTTAATGCGTTTTATCTTAGCCAATATTCATTAATTTACAAAAACAACAAATACGTGTCCATCATTTCCTTATACTATAACTGACGGACTAAATAGATTTGCAATTTTTTTATACTGTTGTCATGCCTGTTTTGAAATACGTAAAGAAAACTAGCTATAAAATCCACAAATGCATTCAAAAACTTACGATCAGTAATAATTGCATCGAATTTCAAGCCTGTTTTCCAGTTATGCAGCGAGAAGTCGCTCACGACTACATCGAGGTACCGCGACTCCGTTCCGTACTGTTTCATGTTGCCGCGTATGCTCTCGTCTTTTGTTCGTATCTGAAAATATAGCGATTTCGATATCAATGATGAATACTGCGCTGTCTGCCTAAACAGTTTCTCCTAGTAAAAATCAAGATCTGATGTAAACTTGTAATACTTGTTTTGTGAAAATTTTAAAATTAAAACCCATGACCGCTTACCATTTCATTAATAACTAAATGTACTATTGAAGAAGTTAGATGTTTGTAAAACAACTGAAATGCAGCAGTGAGTGTTGACAAACATTGAGATGCTGCTGCATTTTCAACATTCACAATGGGTTGACCCTTGCAAAACTCACAGCATGTGTAATGTCCCCTAAGGCAATTTAAAATTCCATTTTCGATATAAATTCAAGAGGAAACAGGGGCTGCCTTTCTCCGTACTTGACGAAAAATTTTCAGCAACAAAAAAGTAAAGAAAATAATATGTTCCTCCGAAAATTCCAAAAAATGCCCCATTTTACGGACGTGATTACCAGACAAATTCGAAAAGTTTTTAATATAAAATAAATTGATACAAACCTAATCTTTCTTAAAAATTTAACATCAATAATAATTGAATCGGCTCAGTTTTCGAAGAGAAAAAAAGGAGAATGCGAAACGTCTATTTTATCAAAAATTTTGGTGGTTTAATCTGCTGTCCCTATCGCACTCGACGAGGGCAGGCTTGACGCAGCGCAACGGTATAAATATTATTTTCAAATATCTACCTCGCAGGCCCTATTCCCTCTTAACACCGGCTCCCAAGTTGGTTTATGTGAGTTAACAATATAGCTACATTGAAGAGTTAATGTACAAGCACCTTAACCTACCAATACATACTTTGTTACCTTTTGACCGACGCGTGTGGGCCGCGTCCGACCGTGCAGCATCATGTAGTCGATATCGGAGCCCCACACGTACGCTGTAACGAAGATCAAATTACTAAACTTTTCTTGTCGCACCGCTGTGGTGCGTTTGTCGTACTGCGTACGGATGTTCGTTTGTTTTCATACAATAATTTAACCGCGTTGCACCGCACTGCGCCTTTATCAACGATACACATAAAATCGACGCGGCGTTGTAGATCGTTATAAATGAACACTAAGGGGCCGTCTCCATGAGCGAGAGAATCGCGGCGATATTATCGTCCTTGCCACGTTTTTCTATACACTCTCTTTTGGGCTAGGGTTAAACATTTACAATAGGTTACAGTCACCTCCAAAATGTGCAGCAGCGACCAGCAAAGACCCCGAGCCGACGAAAGGGTCGAGGACCATGTCTCCGAGCTTGACTTGCGCCTGGTTGGCCATGATGATGGCTAGCTGCGCGTCCATGCTCGTGTTGCCGATGAACTGCCGCTTCTTCAGCGAGTGCACTTGGATGAGGTCGCGCTGCCCGTCTGTTATCTATGATATGTGGAGATATATGTAAATAAACAGTGGTTTTAATTAAATAGAAAGTTAAAACCAACTGTGACAAAAACGCCACCCAGTAAGGTAAACAAGAATTTGTGTGGTTTACAACCACAAAAAACCCAACTACTGAAAAATCACTCTAATTCAGGGTTTACAAGGTAAACTCGACTCCTCCTATTGCTGAAGTCGGTTAAAATGTAGCCTATGTTACCCGACCTAAAGTTGTGCTGAAGGTGCTGTCAGTGAATGGACTTTTTGCTTAATACAAAAAATCTTCCAAGACCTTTACGAACTTAACATTGAAAATACAACAGTGCCCTATTATTTAGGTGCCACCTAGTGTCAGTGTATGGTAATAGTAAGTATTGTATTGTACAACGGGCTGGTGTCCGCAACTCCACATCAAAGCGCGTATTTTGGTATGGGCTATAATCCACCATGCGGGCCCAGTGCGGTTTGGTAGATGTCACATGTCTTCGAATTTTTGGTTCTAGGACATGCCGGTTTCCTCACAATATTTTCCTTCACCATTTTTGAGAGCAGTGGTGATGAAATAAATTACACAAAGTATTGCGCCGGTCTGGGTTCGAACTCTTGACTTACTGTTCGTGAGTCGGGGCCGCCACCACTGGGCCATGGCTGATCTCTTTAGTAAGTATAATAAGCTATTAGAGCTTATTATACTGTTGACATCAGTGAATCCAAAATTATACTGCATAATTTTGCTGGGTAATAAGTAAATGGTTCTTCACCCATTTCCCAAAGAAGACATCATGTGGTTCTTCAGGTACATCATTGGGGTCTACACCATAAAATTCTAGGTAGGCGAGGGTCACGTCGGGGTTCTTGAGTTTCACTGGTCCCCCTGTTGGCAAGTAATTGAATTTCTGAAAGAATATAATCAAATTGAAGAAATAAATAATTAATATTTTAGATACAATTAATTATGAGCCCACACGAAAACAACTAAAACTGGAAAGAATTTACTAAAGTAAATACTTTAATTTGTGTTCTAAGAAAATTTTCTCTTACCTCAATCTTCTCAACCTTTTCTTTCATAGTGAAATGTTTGCAGAATGTCTCTACATCCACTTTAAAAGACTTTTTCGGGGAAAAACTTGATTCTATCAACTCTTTGGGGCACAAACAGGTATCACTGATACCATCCTTTTTTTCACCTAAAATCCAACTTCCTGTGGAATTTTTCAGTGAATTCTTCAAGTTTTCATGTAATTGTGCCTCAGTTCTCGCTTTAGACCACAGTTCTATACAGTTTTTAACCAAAACGGACCTAGAAGCTATTTTCCTTACACAATCTTCCGAAGGTAATTCAACTATCCAATACGGCTTCAGAACGCTCGGCTTTTCCACAAACTTAACCGGTATATTGAGTAGTGAAATAATACTGTACATTTCCTGGAAAATAACATGGCTATTTTACACAAATTATAAAAAAATGATCTGGTCAAATTAGTAATGTTTATAA
The DNA here is from genome assembly GCA_950022955.1 of Xestia ashworthii. Classification (NCBI taxonomy): domain Eukaryota; kingdom Metazoa; phylum Arthropoda; class Insecta; order Lepidoptera; family Noctuidae; genus Xestia; species Xestia ashworthii. The sequence goes on along the minus strand of OX465556.1, from coordinate 22,201,645 downwards.
CTTACTGCATGACGAAAATCAATGTGTTCATGGGCGAACCACATCAAATATCTTCGCCACATTTTGTGCTCGTCTTGCATTGCGTTTTATATCGAAAATATGATAAAGTTTTTATTTACTTCCATCACTGTCTTATCAACAACATAACCTCAAATTTGTTGGCGTTCCAGTATGAGATCACAGCAGATTACTATATTAGTAGTATGAGATTATTATGACATTTCTGAGCAGTGTTGCCACATCCGAGAAAACCATGTCGTCATTAATCTAAAATCGCCTAAAATGCCAAAAAATAATACAGGTTTACGGTAAAATTCGTGCGGATGCGCGCTCACGTCTGTTTTAAAAAATGGTATAAGCAGCGCTTAGGGTGTCGAATAAACCATCCGCATGCAGGCATGCTCGAGTGTCGTTTTGGAAAAACAGTCCATATGAGCGACGGTAAGGCCGCTATCTCACAGGCGTTTTACGAGCGTCGGTGTTGCTCCTACGTCGTTAAATATCGTCGCAGGAGCGGGCACTGACGGATTTTTAAGGATTCATTTAACAAGACGTCCGTCCGTGCGCCTATAACGAACTCTGTGCGTGCGCCCACGATGCACGAGTAAGAAAAAGAAGTGTGATCATTTTTCTGAATTTATTTCTAGAAATACATAGGCTATGTATGTACAAGACTAATCCAGAAGGATTTAGCATATATTGAACATTCATTTTTTTGTTTTTTCCTTCATAATTATTATAATTATTTTATCAAGTACATAATTTACATAATAATCTACTAAAGTTCAACTCAAACATATTCATTAAGCCTATAAAACAGACATTTAAACGGTCATCAATTAAGTTTTATTAAGAAATAGTCCTGGCCACCAGATAGAAGCGCGAATAAAACTTGCCAGCTTTACTGAGCAGACCTTAGATTGCCATATCCATGCGCCAATATGGCTTATGTTTGGGCTGACGCTTGGTCACCCGTGAGTGGGATCCCCGGGCCCTATGCTATGAATCTTTCTCCTCGTCTGTATGGTTGGCCTCGAACGTCTCTTGGTATCTATCGCTGAGGAAGTCTTGGTAGGCATCTTTGATGGCCCCAGAACATGCAACATAGTGGCCGCCTGAATGTTCTGCCACTACTGGCTTTATGAACAGGTTGATCAGGGATTCACTCATTTCTGGGAAAAATATAATAAAACATGTTATTAGAATCAGCCAACAATGAATACTACAAAGTTCAATTATTAGTACAATTATATCTTTTTAAAATATATTTGTAACTTATTCTTAATAAAATAGACATGTTATTTTATTATTGTTAAAACTACTAATAACTTTTGAATCAAAAGTTAGCAGAAGGTAATAAATACCTTTGGGTATGATGGAGTCACTCTCTCCATAGACGTGTAGAGATGGCAGAGTGAGCTCCTCATCATAGAAACCTTTGTGGACTAGGCTGCCTGATCTGAACCCAGATGTGAATATTGCAAACTTGAATGTGTAAGGTAGATCTGAAACAGAATTATATAACATGCAGCTTTATTATCTATTTGCTATAAGCAGGCAAAGTGTTTGTAAGTAGTGCCTGACTCATTCAGTGTAAATAATTATCTTCCTTGATTTTTTGATCTTGAAATATTATTGAATAGATAACTTTTTGACAATATTATACAGTCTTTTTAAATAATTATATAAAATTATATCGAGAAAAATTTATATTTTTGTGTGTATGTTTGTAATGAATAAACTCAAAAACTACTGTGCTGATTTTAAAAATTCTTTCACCATTGGAAAGCTACATTCACCCTTAGTAACATAGGCTACCTTTTATGTGGTTTTTTGGTTGGCCTTGAGGCTCGAAAAAAAATCCAGACCAGACATATGTAATTTTAATTTCTGCCGAATTAGTAATTTTAACTCGTTTTTGTAACTTAATATAACATCTAACTAAACAATTTACATAATAACAATAATTTATTAAATAAGTTGGGAAATTTTCTTTCTCTTTCAAATATTTCATATGTAAACCACACTTAATAGAAAAATGTTTGTGACCACTATCAGTAGGTAAAGAGGTCATTGTACGAAATTCTTCGTGCTCCGCGATATGACTTCTACAGTGATAAATTCATGTGTGAATTTCTTTATTTGATTATATTAAAGCCTCTTTGATAATCAGCTACAGCTGAAGAGACATAACTTGTCAATGTTTTCGTTTTTTGGTATGACTTTTGAGTTTTGTCTGTAACTGTTCAACTTGTCATATATATACATTTTCTTCAGATATTATATTTACTTTTATTCCTATTAAAAGCCTCTCATCGTTTCTGCAAACGCTTCACCGCAAAGGTAGTACTCTGCTACAGGTTATGTGCTAGCGGAAAAGTGGAAATGTGCGAAAAAGTGGAAAATTTAAGTACAAAGGTACAAATTGCACCACTTCAAGGCAAGAATAACTGGGATACCTGGAAATATAAAATATCCATCCTGCTTAGGAGCATACCAGATGCATTGGATATAGTAGAAGGAAGATGTACGAGACCCGTGTTGCCAGCAGGTGGAGGAGACGCAGAAGTTGCTGCATTTAGAACGAAACTAGCGCGTTTTATACAGGCAGAGAATAATGCTATGATCCTGCTTTCAACAAATTTGAACGAAGATGTCGTTAGAAAGGTAATGTCACTTACATGTCCAAGAGAAGTATGGCTAGAACTACATCGGTTATTTGACGGAGATAATGAGAATCGAGCTTATAATCTCTGCCTAGATTTCTTCGGATTTAAATTAAATACTTCTGATGATATGGCCACACATATTTGCAAATTGAAGACTCTCTGGTGTCAGTTGAATAGAGAGATTGGTAAAGATAATCACAATATGAAACTACCAGAAATATTCCTCATTTGCAAAATTCTGGATACATTAGATCAGAAATACTTCGAATTTAAATCAAGTTGGTTGTTGTTAGCCAAAGAACAGAGGACAGTCGAAGGATTAACAAGTAACCTTTGCGCTCATGAGAAGTCACTTCAAAAGAAAAATGGTGAATCGAGTGAAGAGGTATTAGTGACGAGTACGACAAAGAATAGCACCATTCGTAAAGGAAAGAAGAATAAGGATAAGCATATTAGATGCAATTACTGCCATGAGATGGGACATCGAGTAAGATCCTGCCAGAAGTGGATGAAAGATGGTTGCCCGCCTAAAGACAGTAATAACAAGCCCTCTTCAAGTCAAAATGCGAATATGGCTATTATGAGTGTGGATGTCATGGCATTCGTAGCGCAAGATAAAGAATCATGGTACGTGGACAATGGCGCGACTAGTCACGTAACCAACAGGAGTGACCTGTTCCAAACATTCCAACAGTTTGACGAGATCCAAGGTGTTACTACAGCGAATGGTAACATTGTTCAAGCAAGAGGCAAAGGAACAATATATTTGGAAGCAGATGTCAAAGGGAATATTGCGAACATAGCACTCACGGACGTTTGGTATGTACCAGAGATCCAGCGAAGTCTGTATTCAGTGTTAGCTATGCATGACAAACAGAGAAATAGCAAGTTCGTTTCGACCCCGGAAACTTGCGAAGTAATTCTGAATGGGGAAGTAGCAGTTGTTGGCAAACGTAACCACGGTGGAGGGCTTTTTAAGTTGAAAGTTCGCAACGTCTTGCCACCGGTACCTGTACTTGCTACTACAACAACTGATTTGATGCAGCTCTACCATGAAAGATTAGCGCATCAAAACAAAAGGCACGTTAAGGAAGTCATTCAAAGAGAGTTAGGATTGACACTTCCTATAAATAAAGAATCGTGTGAAGCTTGTATCTACGGAAAGATGCATAGACTGAAATTTGGCATACGAGAAAGATCTACACAGCCAGGAGAAATTATTCATTCAGATGTTTGCGGTCCTTTCCCAATGAGTTTTTCAAAATACCGTTATTATGTACTGTTTAAAGACGATTTTTCAGGATACTGCATGGTTTATTGCATGAGAAACAAAAACGAAGTCAAAGACAAATTGACCATAATGCTACAAGAAGCGACGGTCACAGGACATGTAATCAAAACACTGCTGAGTGATAACGGAACTGAGTTTGACAACAAGGAAGTCAGAGATATTTTGAACAAAAAAGGAATTAAGCAACGTCTTGTTATGCCGTACACGCCAGAGCAGAATGGCTGTAGCGAGCGCCAAAACAGGACACTAGTAGAAACCGTAAGAACATTGATGAATGCTCAGAGAGAACTGCCAAAAGCATTGTGGGCGGAACTTATTATGACAGCTGCTTATATTTTAAACCGAACAGGTGCTACTAGAGAGAAAGACAAGTCACCTCATGAGTTATGGTTTGGGAAGAAGCCTAATATAAAGCATCTTAGAATCATTGGAAGTACGTGTTATGCCCATGTTCCGAAAAATAAAAGAAAAAAATTGGATAAGAAAGCAACTAAAGGCATCCTCATAGGATACGACAATGATGACGGTTATCGTATCTGGTATGAAACGCAGTATAAAGTTGACAATCTCATCCGATCCAGAGATGTTATCTTCGAAGAGACACCTATTCCAGGGAATGAAGCTAAAGCTTCAGGAATTGTTGCTAAATCTGATCCAAAACCGATTGAGAAAGAGTGGACCGTGTCATACGATACAGTTCCTGAAAATAAAATTAAACAGCATTCGCAAATCGACAATCTCTTGAATCAGGAAGCCCAATCTGAACAGAGATCTATTGTATCAGAGGGAGAATTAGAAGAAGATAGACATATAAGGACGCCTATTGAGACATCAATAGAGGCAAATAAAACAGGACATCAAAGACAGTCAGTCCAATTAGAGGGAGAAAGAGAAATAAAGTTTATAGAAGACGAAACTGCATTTTCAGATAGTGAAAATGAAGAACAATTTGAAGATGCCGTTCCTGCCTATGTTGAGATAGAAGAGAATTTAGAGGGAGACGTTTCGCTATCAGACGTTCCAAGATATAATCTCCGGGACAGAAGTAGTCTTCAACATTCACGTAAATTGGATGACTATAGTTTATTCCTAGTCGATACTGAAAAAGAACCTTCGACGTATAAGGAAGCAATATCGAGTGGAACAAGTAGAGATAGATGGTTAGAAGCGATGAGCAGTGAAATCGATTCTTTGAAAAGATTACAAGTTTGGGACTTGCAGAATCTACCGAGCAATCGAAAAGCCCTGCCATGTAAATGGATTTATAGAGTAAAAACCAACCCTGACGGCACAATAGAAAAGTATAAAGCCCGTCTAGTCGTAAAAGGGTTTAAGCAGAAGAAAGGTTTTGACTATAACGAAACGTTCAGCCCAGTAGCGAGGTTAGCAACTATAAGATCTTTGCTCAGCATTGCAGCAAGAGAGAGACTTCATCTTATTCAGTTCGATGTTGCAACAGCTTTCCTCAATGGAAATTTAACGGAAGAGATTTATATGAAACAGCCAGAAGGCTTTGAAGATGGAACATCCAGAGTATGTTGTCTAAAGAAAAGCCTCTATGGTTTGAAGCAGGCACCACGGTGCTGGAACTACTGTTTTACAGAAATACTCGAATCTTTAGGCTTCAAGACAAGCGACGCTGATCCATGCCTATATACCAAAATCTTAGGAGATAAGAAAATCTTAATAGCACTCTACGTGGACGATGGCTTAGTTGCAGCGAGTGATGAGAACCTTGCAAAGAGTTTCATTAAAGACCTAGAAAAGATTTTGACGATTACTAGCAAACCAGTTTCATACTATCTGGGGTTAGAGATAGAACAAATGAAGGACGGCTCGATTTTCATTAAGCAAGAAGCTTATGCAAATAAGGTCTTGGAGAGATTCAATATGAAAGACTGTAACCCAGTATCAACTCCTTTACAGAAAGAAGGAACTATTGAAAAAGGGAAAGCTGACAAAGAATCACAATCATTCCCCTATAGAGAAGCAGTAGGCTCGCTCGCTTACTTGATGGTGGGCACTCGCCCTGATCTGGCTTATGCTGTAGGATTGGCTTCGAGGAGCTTAGAAAAGCCAACTTCTAGCGACTGGCGTATGGTTAAGCGCATAATGAGATATTTGAAAGGCACATTATCAAGAGGAATAATGTATGTTCATGATGCAAATTCTCCTAACCAAATAAAAGCCTACAGTGATGCTGATCATGCTGGATGCTTGAAAACAGGTCGCTCTACCACTGGAGTATTGTGTTTATTTTCAAGAGGAGCAATCTCCTGGATGAGCCAACGACAAGCTTCAGTTGCCATTAGCACTACAGAAGCTGAGCTTGTGGCAGCAAGCGAAGCGGCAAGAGAGCTAATTTGGCTAAAGAGACTGTTCAAAGACTTGAATGGCCAACAAGAAATACCAGTTTTGTTCGTGGACAACGAAGCCGCGGTGAAATTGGCACATAATCCAGAATTTCACCGTAGGACCAAACACATTCGTGTGAGGCACTTCTTCGTAAGGGAACTTGTGCTTCAAAACGACATCGTAGTCGAGAGGACGAGCTCTGCTACCCAGCTAGCAGACTTCTTTACTAAGGCCCTACCCAGACCCAGACTAGAGGACCTAGTTCAGAAATTGGGTTTAACGGATAAACCAAATGGTCTACTATCAGCTGAGGGAAAGTATTAAAGCCTCTTTGATAATCAGCTACAGCTGAAGAGACATAACTTGTCAATGTTTTCGTTTTTTGGTATGACTTTTGAGTTTTGTCTGTAACTGTTCAACTTGTCATATATATACATTTTCTTCAGATATTATATTTACTTTTATTCCTATTAAAAGCCTCTCATCGTTTCTGCAAACGCTTCACCGCAAAGGTAGTACTCTGCTACAGATTAAAATTCACCAACCACAAAAATGAGAGTTTTATTAATTGGCCTTAAAACTAAGAAAATTAATTAAACTGAACCTTACATCCTTTCTGCTGCATAGCTACTAAGAGCCCCACAAGACAGGCTCCCTGTGAGAAGCCCATGAACCCATCAAAGGGCCCGTGCTCCTTCACTACATTCTTTATCACTTCCAAGGTGTCTTCAAACCCAAGAGCTGGACCCCCGAGGCACTTGCCGCTGAATGTGTTGTCTTCAGCATTGAACCACCAGGATCGGGAGTCTGGAAACCAGTAGTTAAGTTACAGATCTTGTTAGTCAATGTTTCTTCAGTTAGATAGACTGATTGCTATTGGATAACAGTAGGTGACATAAACCCAATTTAGTATACTATAGCAATCTAGTTGAGTGCAATTAAACAAAAAGCTTTTAGTGATCGATTTTCATGGGACTCGTTTTTATTAAGGTCCTGTTGTTAAAGCTGTGGAGAAGTGAATTATAGTTAATGATTGAGTTGTGTTAAAAAATTTCCAATGACTACAGGATCGTAGTAAAGTTGGCAAATTAATTAATATAAACTAACCTTCATCGCCGCCACCGTCTTCATTCACAATTTTGTGGGGTGCTGATACAAACACAAGCTGTGCGTACTTAGCTACAGCTTTGCGGAACGAGCCGATCTTGGCTCTGAACACTGCGCCATTCTGCCTGTAGCCATGCAGAGCAAGGATCTTCAGCTTCGGCCGGTCTACCTCCTTCTCCTTTTCTTTATTATCCTTGTTGTTTTGTGGAGGCGGCGACATAGAGTGGTTAGAACTCGAATTTGGTTCAGACATTATGCTAGTAGACTCACGATTGCTAAAATTCTTCGGTAAATTATAATTTATCCCATGAAATCTAAACGCTAATCTAATTAAACACGAATGTTTGTTTATTTTGAGGGGTTATTTTTTCGCCTTAGAAAACTAGGTCCGTCACCGGTCACGTTTCGATTCGCAATTGTTTTATTTTCTGATGAAAGAATGAGATAAAATCCCTAGCGTGAAAGAGAAACAAGAGGAAGACTCTGTCTGATATGCTTAATATACAAAAAAAGCTGCCCGTGCATGGTGCTGCCAGACTAAAAATACAAAAAATGCTAGAGTGTAACCAATGAAAATCACCTAAAAATGCAAATAGTAGTCTTCAATTCCTCATTATGGTTCTGTCAATGTCAGCTCTAGTAATATTTGGCGCCAAAAGCCAAGCAACTGTCAAATTGTTGTGAAGACGACTTGTGCATTGTTTAGTTTGTTTATTTGATAATTTGTAAATTATTGTACTCAAGAAAATGGAAGACGGTGATTTCGACCAACGTTTGAGGGATTTACAAAGAGAGTACTTAGAATTCCTGGATGATGAGGTGACTTTTGAACTAACCTTAATGTTTTCTACCGGTTACCTCTTTGTCCATTGGTCAATAACTTTTTACTTGGTAAATTTTCAGGAAGATCAAGGAATTTATATGGAAAAAGTTAAACAGATGATAGCAGATAAATCACAGCGATTAGTTGTGAGTGTTAATGATCTGAGGCGCAAGAATCCGGAACGTGCTCGTACGCTACTGGATAACGCTTTCGAAGAACAGATAGCATTCCAAAAAGCTCTTAAAGAGTATGTCTCGTCTATCGACCCGACGTACGCGAAGGAACAGGAGGAGTTCTTCGTCGCATTCAATGGTAGTTTCGGAAACAAACATGTTACACCAAGAAGTTTGACCTCTAGGTAAGTGAGACTAATCTCTGATCATGTTTGTGTGCAATGAGCACACGAAATTGTTCACATTTATAAATACTAGCCCACGGCTTCGCCCGCCTACAAATTACATACCTACTAAAGCGAGTTCTTCGAGAACAACTATCCATTGGTGAGAACAGCATGAAAATCGGTGCAGTTGTTTTTAAGTTTATTGCTAAAGTAACGCGGCTGAGCACTTTGTGTTGTAATATGTAGTGATTTGGAAAGCATACCGTCGGTGCGCCTGCCAAAACCGTTATGTGCATATTTTGGTCAGTGGGTCGTCTTAGGTTTTGTTTTTTTTTTTATTTGCTAGCTACCTTGAAATCGAATTGCGCATCGATTACAAAAACAAATATGTGTTATTTCCGTCTAGAAATCGATTTGACAAAATCTATATGTGCAACACCCTATTTCGTCATCTCATTTGCTATGGCTGAATGAATCCTAAGTGAGCAAATCCCATCTTCCATTTAAAACTTGAGTCACTTAAACCATAGTAATATTTTACAAACTGTAGACTTACAGAATAAAAAAGAACATATGAATTATATGTTCTTTTTTATTCTGTAAGTCTACAGTTTGTAAAATATATCATCATTTTCCTACCCTTATCCCATGTTACTTGGGGTCAGTGCAAAATGTTTTATTCTTTCATATTTTTAACAAATTATATTCACAGGTACTTAGGCAACCTAATATGTGTAGAAGGTATAGTCACTAGGGTCTCCCTGGTGCGGCCAAAGGTTGTCCGCAGTGTCCACTACTGTCCAGCCACTAAGAAGGTGATGGAAAGAAAATACACTGACTTGACGTCTTTTGAAGCTTTCCCTACGTCTGCTGTTTATCCCACTAAGGTAATTACTTAACAATAAGATCTACGTTTACAGTAACATTGTGAAAAGGAAATCAATCAAAGGATAATATCATCTTAACCATTACCTACTTAGAACTCAATGTTTGAATTAGGCATGCACCATTCACTTGAAATAACCATGATTATTAGGGTAAAATTGACTTACCTATGTACTGCCCTTCCCATAAATGTATAACTTCAGGTCAGTGCAACATTTTCTCTTTTCTTCCTAACCCCAATGAAATAATTCTCTATTTCACTCTCTTCAGGATGATGAAGGCAATCCCCTTGAAACAGAATACGGTCTCTCCCGCTACAAGGACCACCAGACCCTCACAGTCCAGGAGATGCCAGAGCGGGCCCCGGCCGGTCAGCTGCCCAGGAGTGTGGACATCATCTGTGATGACGACCTGGTGGACAAGTGCAAGCCTGGAGACAGGGTGCAGATTGTGGGGAACTACAGGTGTCTGCCTAATAAACAGGGTAGCTTCACTGCTGGCACTTTTAGGTAAGTAGTTAATCTAACAAATGCATTAAGAACCGACAAAAAATGGAGGCTTGTAGAGCCCACATTGTACAGGAAAATCTTGTACATGTCAGTGTCACATTGTTAGAACCGTTAGATTGTAACATAACTAGCGAGGTTTTAAACTGTCAAAAGATTGTCAAACGAACATACTGCTTACAGTATGACGCATTATTTTTCGTTAGATTATTATCTATCGAAGTGAAACTGTACTAATGTTCATTTCACAATCTTTCGAGAGTCCACAATCTCGCTAGGTAGATTACAATCTAACGCGTTTTACAATTTTACAGTGACATACATATGGCAATTAATTAATAATGTGCATATTAATTGATCATTTTGTGATCAAATGCTGTATGTACCAACAGGCCCATAACAGCACAGAAATATTTATTTTTGCATAAAACTACACTGCACTAATAGTACATTGTGATACAAGGGGCTAAAATGACCCATTATAGACGAGGTAGTTTTACTACCGAGCTTTAGCGAGTAGTAAATAGAAACCGAGTTATAATGGGATTTTAGCGCCGTGTGTTACACGTACACCGTACTTTTCACTGCGATTGCGAGAAAATAAAATAACCATATTTGATATTAATGATAGTTTATTTTATTAAAAATGAAATGTACAATTTGTACTGCTGTTCTAATGAGATGTTTTTTCCCGGCAACATAATCTCAGTTCTCTGTGATATTCGTCTGTGGGGTAAACGTAGGAGAAAAAGGAATCCTACTTATAAATTCAAATAAATAATACAGAAAATATCTTATAATTTCGCGCCAATGCCTTTTTTTATTTCTTCTGTAGCTGGAATGCAACGCACACATCCTGCCAAAGAGTTCGGCGTTCGGCGCGTTTGGTTCCATTTAAAAAAAAAAAAAGGTTTTTTTTTTTATGGAACAATAATAAGTCAATTCTTTATGAATTATGAGTAAAGACTTTGCGTTTTCGAACACCGACGACGAAATTTTTAAAAAAAAGCTTATTTTCCCTAGGGCTATAATGAGCAATTTTACGGCCCCTCTGGTACGCTATTATGACGGTCTTTTCGAGCAAGAGGAGTGAAATAGTACATTGTGATACAAGGGGCTAAAATGACCCATTATAGACGAGGTAGTTTTTACTACCGAGCTTTAGCGAGGTAGTAAATAGGAACCGAGTTATAATGGGATTTTAGCGCCGTGTGTTACACCGTACTTTTCACTACGATTGCGAGAAAATAAAATAACCATATTTAAGATGATAGTTTATTTTATTAAAAATGAAATGTACAATTTGTACTGTTGTTCTAATGAGATGTTTTTTCCCGGCAACATAATCTCAGTTCTCTGTGAAGACGAATATAATATTGTGTCGTCTGTGGGGTAGACGTAGGAGATAAAAAGTAATCCTACTTATAATTCAAATAAATAATACAGAAAATGTCTTAAAATTTCGCGCCAATGCCTTTTTTTATTTCTTCTGTAGCTGGAATGTAACGCACACATCCTGCCAAAGAGTTCGGCGTTCGGCGCGTTTGGTTCCATTTTAAAAATATATATATATTTTTTTTTTTGGAACAGTAATAAGTCAATTCTTTATGAATTATGAGTAAAGACTTTGCGTTTTCGAACACCGATGACGAAATTTAAAAAAAAAAAGCTTATTTTCCCTAGGGCTATAATGAGCAATTTTACGGCCCCTCTGGTACGCTATTATGACGGTCTTTTCGAGCAAGAGGAGTGAAAAATACATTAAACACCGTAATAATCTTATTTCCCAAACAGTCCAACAAATCTTTATTACTTTTTATTTAAAGAAAGTTTGTGTTTCTTTCAAATTGCCAATGGTACTGGGCCACTTATTATTTTTCTCTCTTTCTCCAGAACAATCCTAATTGCTAACAACGTAACCCAAATCAACAAAGATATGAACATGAACATAACTCTCGAAGACGTGAAGCTGTGTAAGAGACTAGCTAAGCGCGGGACAACAGACATGTTCGAGCTGCTCAGCAAGTCACTAGCGCCATCTATACACGGACATGACTATATCAAGAAGGCGATACTCTGCCTGCTGTTGGGTGGTATGGAGAAGGTCTTGCCTAATGGCACGAGACTCAGAGGGTGAGTTTAATTTACTTTAATCACGTGATCACGTGATTTTTTTAGCAACTTTTTAACCCCCATGGTGATACGCGGTAACGTTTTAGACTACCCCCTCCCTACCCAAAATCACGTGTATGTTTTTGGTACATTTTTTTTTTAAATCATTACAATTTTTTAAAAAGTTTAACAGGTAATTTAATTCTGCAAAATTAATCACCGTGATAAAATGTCCAGACAAGAAATTTAGAAATCGCGCGTTCAAAGAAAACATAAATACGCGTGATATCTCACTACACTACCTCCTAGTGATATTTCGTGATTTTTTCAGAACTTCATACTTCATACACCTTCATACAACTACTTTAGTGCCTAACAAGAGCATTGATAAGTGGGCAGCCTAAAAAAAGATTTCTTTTCATATCTCTAGGCTAACTTCACTACTGTCCTAACCATCACCTATTCTTTCCAGTGACATCAACATCCTTCTAATCGGCGACCCGTCAGTGGCGAAGTCGCAGCTGCTTCGATACGTCCTACAGACTGCGCCGCGCGCTATCACTACGACGGGACGAGGGTCCTCCGGAGTCGGTCTCACTGCCGCTGTTACTACTGATCCTGAGACTGGAGACCGCAGGTTAGCTCACTAAGCGAACTATTAACTGTTGTCCTTCTTCGTTAAAATTGATTACAACATGTTTTTTGTGACTGTTTTGGCATTGCGGACGCACAGTTTAAAGGTTCGACGCTCACTATAAGTTTGGAAATGATGTATTGCAAGTGAAGCACATTTTTCATCAATCTTAGCTCAGTTCAGCATTATTATTACGACTCCTGCTAATTTATCATCCTTCTTGCTTGCGTTTGTAGATTGGAAGCCGGCGCTATGGTGCTAGCCGACCGCGGTGTGGTGTGCATCGACGAGTTCGACAAGATGTCGGACATCGACCGCACGGCGATACACGAGGTGATGGAGCAGGGCCGGGTCACCATCGCTAAGGCGGGAGTACACGCCACGCTCAACGCGAGATGCTCTGTGCTCGCTGCCGCCAATCCGGTCTATGGACGAGTGAGTTCATTAGGTTAAAATATAGGTAGTGAGAAATTTGTGGTAATAACAGCCTCAATCTAGCAAGAGAAAGATTAAACAAGGTCCTGCCAGCCGTGAGTCGTTGCCACGACAGAATGGCTATTTTTTTATGTCACTTCAACAAATAAAGCAATTTTAACTAGATTCGCTTACGAAAGAAAATAATGTGTGACAAAACTTAATTCATTGACTGTCAATATTTGGTAACCAGTAATTAGGCCGCGTTCTGGCCACAATAACGGGCGGCAACTGAATATCCACTGTTTTTTTTATACATTCTCACAGTCGGCAGCCGATTATACGCGTGGTTTGAACGCGGCTTTAATGTCGAAAATACGCACGGTCTACAGCAAAAGTATCTTTACATTTTAATAATTTCTCTCCCGCAGTACGACCAGTACAAGACGCCTATGGAGAACATAGGTCTACAAGACTCTCTGCTGTCACGTTTCGACTTGCTGTTCGTGATGCTGGACATCGCGGACGCCGACCACGACAACATGATCTCCGAACACGTACTCAGGATGCACCGATACAGGTGATTATGATCCATACAAATACAAAATACTAGTGTTGTAATTTACTTATTTTGAAATAATTTTAAAAAATATGATGAATACCAAGTTATTGAAAACAATTATTTACTGTCATATTTATTTTAGAAATCCCAAAGAACAAGATGGCGAAGTTTTACCAATGGGATCAACAGTTGAGATGCTGTCAACAGAGAATCCAGACAATGACGAAGCAGAGGTAAATACATTTTCCGACGTGTGAGAACCAAATACAAGCTAGAATAAACCTTTTATAAGATAAGACTTGAATATGACTCAATGGTGAATGTTCTTCAATAACAGGAGACAAACACCTCGATCTACGAGAAGTACGACCCGCTGCTGCACGGCAACACTCGCAGCAAGAAGGAGCAATACCTCAACACCAAGTTCATGCGCAAGTTCATCCACATCTCGCGCCTCATGAAGCCCAAGCTCACGCAGGAGGCTTCCGACGCCATCGCCGACGAGTACGCCAGGCTGCGCAACCAGGATATGATGGACAGCGACGTGGCTAGGGTCAGTACGAGTCCTCCGTCAGTAGTAGTAGGACCTCCCTCCCCTCGGTCCCCCAGCCATTCCCTCCGTTTAACTATCTTTAGTCGCATCTGATCAGTTGCAATCAGGAGAGTGAGGATGCATTCCCTTGCGTAAGAGTACGTTCTCATGTGTTTGCTTGAATAAGGATCCTTTCTCATGAGTTGAAGTTTGAAAAAATGTCAATTGATCCTGACAGGTCTGATTTCACCCTATTTGTATTGTATTGTATAGCGGGTTGGTGTCCGCAACTCCACGTCAAAGCGCTGATAATGATATGATGTCACCTTAGAAGCCCTATGTATTTCACCATTTCAGTTGAATTTTTTACGAAAATATTTCCCACTTGTTCCGCAGACACAACCAGTGACCGCCCGTACGCTAGAGACACTGATCCGCCTCTCCACAGCGCACGCCAAGTGTCGGCTGAGCTTCAAGATCACGCAGGACGACGCGCACGCCGCCATCGAACTCGTGCAGTTCGCCTACTTCAAGAAGGTATGTAACGTACGGTTGAACAAGCTATTTGGTTCACAGTTTAACCCATAACATTGTAAAATATAAACCAAATAGCTTGTTCAACGTACACAAGTACGGTTGAACAAGGAATTATCACTGGTGGACTATCGGAAATGGCAATATTTTTGTCGAGATAAGTCGCTTCTACGTTAGTATCGACTGCATCATCGCTTATTATCCAATGAAACAGTGATCAAGAGTACACGCCTTTCTGGAAATAATAATAGTATATTTTATAACGAGGGACTAAACGAAGCCATTATATACCCGAGGTGGTTTGACTCCCGAGCTTGCGAGGGAGTCATTAAAAAGCGAGGGTATATTATGTTGGCGTTTAGTCTCGAGGTGCAAACTGTACTTTTCACTTCGAGTGCGAGAAAAATAGTCATTTAAAACCGAACAAATTTACACTCGACAAAAATTCTGAACTGAGCGGTCAGTTTTTTCTTCTATCAGGTCAGTCACAGATTAACAATTTAAAACACAACACAAACTCTCGACATTGTCGCAATGAAGATGATCCACACTCCACAGATAATTAGTACCTACATTACTGCAGCGGCTAGCAACAGAGGCATTGCACATACTTTTCTTTATTTTCTTCTTTACTTTTACAACGATGCACACAAACAATAACTCGCGTTGAAGAGTTCACAAGTTCATTTTTTTTTTCAATAAACCGCTTTCTATCTGCAAGCCAATTCGAAATTTAAATAATACCTTTGATCCATTAAAAAAAAAAAGTTACTGTTTTGTGACCATGTTTCAGAGTAAAAGATCGTTCCATTTTTAAATTACTTTTTACTCCCTAGGGAATAAACGGTCACTTTAATCCCGCTTCGTAGGGCTATAATGGCGTTCTTTTAGAGCATGAGAAGTGAAATAGTATATTTTATAACGAGGGACTAAACTAAGCCATTATATATCTGAGGTGGTTTGACTCCCGAGCTTGCGAGGGAGTCATTAAAAAGCGAGGGTATATTAAGTTGGCGTTTAGTCTCGAGGTGCAAACTGTACTTTTCACTTCTAGTGCAAGAAAAATAGTCATTTAAAACCGAACAAATTTACACTCGACAAAAATTCTGGAATGAGCGGTCAGTTTTTTCTTCTATCAGGTCAGTCACAGATTAACAATTTAAAACACAACACAAACTCTCAACATTGTCGCAATGAAGATGATCCACACTCCACAGATAATTAGTACCTACGAGTACATTACTGCAGCGGCTAGCAACAGAGGCATTGCACATATTTTTCAAAATCACAAACAACAATATTTTTTCTCGCGTTGAAAAAAACAAATGAACTCTTCATTGGTTTTTTTTTTTTCAATAAACCGCTTTCTATTTGCATGCCAATTCGAAATTTAAGTAATACTTTTGATCCATTAAAAAAAAAAAAGTTACTGTTTTGTGACAATGTTACAGAGTAAAAGATCGTTCCATTTTTAAATTACTTTTTACTCCCTAGGGAATAATCGGTCACTTTAATCCCGCTTCGTAGGGCTATAATGGCGTACTTTTAGAGCATGAGAAGTGAAAAATATATAGTTCAGTTGTGCTCGTGGAGAAATAATAGCAACCGCACGGATCGATCTTCATAAGTAGGCAATAGTTGCAGGGGTAGTTCATGGATGGGTCCCCGTAGCTCGGAAAGCACGTGCAGGTTGTCATTTGTAGAGCTTGACAATTGTTCGACAATGTTCGTATCGAAAACTACAATAACATTAATATTGTGTTTATTTTGTCAGGTGTTAACGAAAGAGAAACGCCGCAAGCGACGTGCTTCGTCCGATGAAGAAGCCGCAGATGAAGGAGTTCAACCTGCCCCGCCGCGCGCTAAGAAGTCACGGAGAACGGTAAATAATATGAAAGCTCGTCTTGACGGATATGTAATGACAATGGTTCTTGTGAACCATCATGGTTTGCGTAAGGTCCTTATCGTATTGACCGTTACCTCTCATGACGTTATTCGACATATCGACGTACAAAGTCCATACTAAATTCCGTTTATCTAGAAAAAGATAGAAACAAAAGTTTTATTGGTCATCATTTTTGTGTTGTTTGGCCGATTTTGGTCTTGTTTTCAATTTTTGTCATTGTTTTATTGTATTTCTACATTCCATGTCGAAAAAAAAAAGTTATGCATGTATCCCAGAAAGAACAAAAAAAAATGTAAAACGTTGAAATAAATAGAGCCGTAACAGGTCAGTCTCTCTCGCGCACGTCCGCAGATGAGTGCGAGTGAGAGAGACGGATAGATCCGAATATATGGACGAAGCGCGGCGTTAGGGATTAGGGCCTCAGAGCCGAGACCGAGTCGTGACGAATGTGGTCATGGCATTCCCCAAGACGCGCCTATAGATGTTTCACATAAAAAAGAGAATAAATGATGTCTACATTATTGAATTTGGTCTACAGGAGGGTGGTGCAGGCGAGGAAGACCCGTACACATTCTCCTCGGACGAGGAGGCCGAGCCTGTACTGCGAGCTGCCAGAGCCTCACTACCGGAACCTACGCCGCGCACTACACGGGCCTCGCAGAAGGCCATCGATACCACCCGGTAAGTAACTAACGGTTGGACTGATGAGATGAATTGATTGGAATGCCATTTAAAGATGTGGCTTTAGATAGCAGTAAACATTGTTCATGTTTTCACTGGAAGAAGGGATGCCCTACAGTGAAATACTATTAAAATCACGGTATTACCTAGTTAATACCTACTGCTCTTTGAATAGTGTCTCACTCACTCAAATTGAAAATAGTATCTATCATCCCATGCGGGGAAGCGGGATTTATGAGCTATCTTCTTAGTATGGATACTTTCGTGCAAGCTAAATCCAGTGCAAATCTCTATGACTGTGTCTGCTGAGCCTGGGGATCCTTACTTATATGATCTCCAAGTTTGTTTCGGCTGTTTCTTGTCAGAGTAGTCAGGTACGAAACACCGGCCAAATCTAGTTAAAAAAAAATGATGTGTGTGTTTGTAAAAACCTACTTACAAAATAAACATCAACCGTTATGTACTGAACCAGCTTCCTCTACACCAGTCTATAACTCCAATTCCCTTTCTAGACTAACTCAATTCAAGACAGCGCTCCACGAGCTGTTCCGCGAAGAGCGCGCCAACTCACTGCCGCTCTCCCGTGTGACGTCATACGTCAACAACAAGTATTCGCACGAGACCTTCGATGACGGAGAGATACACGCGGCGCTGGACAAGATGACGCAAGACAACCAAGTCATGATGGCTGATGATATTGTGTTCTTGATTTAGGAATCTTAGAATAATTATATGATAGATCTGTAAGCCTGCCGTTGTGTGACTGTGAGGCGCGGGACAAATACAAGAGGTGTTGGGCGCGGGCGCGCTAACGGTGTCGGAAAAGCGAGGCGCGGGCATATTCTAGTGTTTACGAGTGTATTATCGTCACGCATTTTCGCCGACTTGTTCTCTCCTGAGCATGCCACTGCTACTCGTAATAGCAGGTGGAAGCGGCAACCGCGCCACGCCGTCTCAGTATGTCTCGCGCCTCACCTCTTCTATACATTTTGTATGAAATATCAAAGAAGTGGCGCCGCGACCGCGCTGCGTCCGCGCCTCATTTACTTGTCCCGCGCCTGAGATGTATTGACCACACTTATCAGAGTGAAATCGGCTTGGACGACACAGATACAGCTTTTTTTTGTGCAGGAAAAGATGTATTTCGCCTTATTTTAGTCGATGCGACTCGACACCGAGTTGGAATGTTATTTTTATCGATAAGCATAACATATCGATTCCGCGTTGATAAGTGTGGCACACAATGTCAATTTTGTTACAAAATTCATGAGACTTGTCACGGCATTGTATCGTAAGAATGGATGTGATTGTTACTTGCTAATTTTGTAAAGATTAAATATCTTTAGGAATAAGGAATTGTCTTTGAAATATTCTGGCTTGCCATAATTGAAATTATAGATTTTGTGTAAACTGATTGAAACAGTCTGAGATACAGCATCACTTCACCGCAGTATAATTATTCCATTACCTGGCAGGTCCAGGTAATTTGGTTATGTTTGATAAAATGTATCACAATAAGGGCCTACTGACACTTAATTAGCGAGCTGCGAGAGATCTGAATAAGTGTGAGTAGTCCCTAAAGCGTGCTACAGACAGCTTGCATCAGCTAGGTCGAATCGACCACTTTGGGCGGCAAATGTTCATACGATTTTACCGCCTGAACTTTGCCTAAATATTCCGATCGGCGACCTGAACAAGAATAGCACCTCTAACAGATCGAATTTACGAATATCATCACTAATTTTTAATTCCCGCCTATAAAATTAAGACAATGATTAGTATTTTCATATCGTTTGTTCATGTTACTGTTACAATAATTGTTTTAGTATTAAGTTCTTACAATATAAATAAGGAAAGTGCCTTTATAATTATGTAATTCATAAATCAAGGTAAATGATTGACAAGAAAATAAAGCATCTGATTTTTACAACAATTTTTTTATTATCATTTAAATACAGTCCTTAATACCTAGTTACATAAAGATCATTTTCTACCTCTCTTTCCCTTTCCTTTGCCGTGCCCTTCTCTGCCTTTACCCTTACCGGACTTATTTACTTTACCGCCAAACACTTTCTTTTGTTTATTGAAAGGTTTCTGTCCTCCTTCGTTCCCATCTCTTTGGAACCTTCTACCGCCTTTGTTGTCATTTTGGAACTTTCTACCTCCTTTTTGATCATTCTGGAACTTTCTACCTCCTTTCTGATCACTCTGGAACCTTCTGCCACCTTTCTGATCGTTCTGGAACTTTCTGCCACCGTCGTTCTGGTTTCCCTTGTAAGGCCTCTTGCCATCTTGTCTGTTTTGCTTGTTTGTGTCCTGCTTTCCTTGGAACTTCTTCATAATTTTCTTGTCTAATCGCATCTTCTTGAAGCCTCGTGGAGCATCTTCGTCGCTTTTCCGCTTTTTCGGTTTTTGTGAGAACAGATCTAGAAAACAAATACATATATTTTAGACCTCAAGTACGACTGCCATATTATTGTTTTTTTTTTTAAATAGTGCCCGGGGATATTGTGCATCGTTATAGTAATGGCAGGTATATAAATATCAAGGTTTCATAGATAACGATAAGAAAAACAGATCGTTTCTGTAATAAAATGTACTTATACGTACGTGTACATTTATAAAATGTAGTAAAATTCCTTTTATACCAATGGAAACAAAACAATACCTTTCTCTGGTTCTTCTCCGACCTCCTGTCGGTAGTAGTCCGCGTCATCGTCCTCGTCGTCCTGGTCCATGTCCGCATGCTGCGACTCGGCATTGGCTAACTCCATCAACCTACGCAATTTTTAAATTAATCAGAGAACATAATGCAGTTCGATACGAGTAACCCGAAAAGAGAACCAGTTTTCCCAAGGCAAGAGTGGTCGGCAGACTTTCGAGCTTATATTGCCCAGTAAGAGTAACTGGGTTGTGGAAGTCAGATAGGCAGTAACTCATTATAATATATACTGATATTTAGCTGCACCTGGTTAGATTTGAAGAACCCTAAAATGTTTTGATAAGACAGCAGCTCCAAGGACCATTATATTGTGAAGGCAGTATTGCCAGTATTTATTGTTTTCTGAGTTCCAC
Source organism: Xestia ashworthii (assembly GCA_950022955.1). Lineage (NCBI taxonomy): Eukaryota > Metazoa > Arthropoda > Insecta > Lepidoptera > Noctuidae > Xestia > Xestia ashworthii. The sequence goes on along the minus strand of OX465556.1, from coordinate 22,181,219 downwards.
GCGGATGAAATCGCGAGCACAAGTTAGTTTAGAACTATGCTTATTTGTAACCTCACCTCTGGCTCTCAGTAACGCCTGCCTTCTTCTGCATGCCCTCAATAGATTTCTGTTTGTGATCTTCTTTCTCCTTCTGTTTCCGTTTGACGTTCTCGTCTTGTTGTGCTTTACGTTTCTCTTTCAGCTTTCTGAAATAGTCAAATATTGTTTTTAGTCCCAACTTATTATACGAAAATACTATTACGAAGTCATTGATAGTGATTGAATATGGCCAGCATTTCAAGTTGCGACTGAGGACAAGTCCCTAATACTGTTGTTAAGCTGTGTCATCCCACTGCTGGGCAAAGGCCTTCTACCTCCACTTCCAAATTTTTCGGTCGAGGTTCGATGTGGACCATTGGTCGGCCGGCGGTTTTCTCCAAGTTTTAGTAACTAAAAACGACGACGAAAGGAATGGGCTACTAGTTACATACATCCGGCTCGCTATTGTACGGCACAGCCGAGCGGCTATATCGAATGAATGTGGATATTGTAGTGTATTATAATTTCTAGAAAAGCCTTAGCTTAAATTGTGCCAAACAGAACATGATTCAGCTGTGGTAGATGCCGAACGGAGTTACCCGAATATAAATAAAGCTAAATAGTAAGATGTGTTTTATAGTGTGCCACGGGTTGGCTCATTTGATTCATCCTTATCTGCTACATTCATTTAGGTTGCAATAGACTAGACTAGAAGATAGATAAACATTGACAAACAATCACCCGAAACAGATAATCTTTGTATTATTTTCCCTTACCTCTTTTGTTCTCTCTTTTTCTTGATCAAAGCTTTCTCTTCTTCTGTTTTCTCCACTAGCTCGTGGTACAGCACTTCACCATCCATTAATCCATCTTCTACCTATAAATAAAGACATTTGTCAAGCCTCAATATTAGATAATAGTTAATACACTAGCCTATTATTCCTTTAGAATAGAACATAACTGGCGACATATGAGTGCGCGAAACACCTCTTTCTAGCCTTTTCGAGAGTACAGGGGGTCTAAAATGGCCGCTTTAGAAGAATCATAATATGAATCAAGTTTAAAATTCTTAAAATGGACTTTACGTTAATGACTATAAAGTCCATTTTAATAATTTTAAGTTTTTAACGTGATTCATAATAATTATGATTTTGCTAAAGCGTACCACTGCTGGACAAAGGCCTCTCATCTCATACGGCAGATGTGGAAATTTTGTGGGTCTTTGAGCATTGTCAGCTGCTGTAGAGATGTTTCATCATGTTAGATCAAATTAATATGCCTTGCATACCTTGATAAGTTGGAAGGATATCCTAGGTCCAAGCTCAAACAGTCTGATGGCTGACTTAGATTCTGCTGCGGCGCCTCGCGAGGCCAGGCTTTGTGGTAGGATCACTTGCGCGTTGGGGTCGTCTTCAAATTCACTCTCTGATAACATTCCAGCTCTGAAAAGTGATGCAATATGTTTAATTGGTCTTTGTTCTAGCATGAGTATGGTACAAACAGTTCATAAGGGAGAATATGAGAAAAAAAGTGTCACTTCGATCCTAAGCAATTGAGACGAGGGCAGGAAAAAGATGATGTCGAGCTTGCGTCTGGTGGCGGGGACCATCACTGGACACTGCTCATTGAATAAACACTTCCACACCCTAGGTATCACTGACAGTCCCCTGTGCAGAGCGTGCATGCAGGCGGAGGAGACGGTAGCGCATGTGCTCCAGGAGTGCACAGGCGTTACCATGATTCGCGAGGAGACCCTGGGAACGCCAAGATCACATGCGGATGTCCTGAGGAGACCGGGAAGTTTAATCTGCTTCTGGAGGGAGGTGGGCTGGTTGGAGCAATCGGCCACCATGGCTCATGCACAATGATCCACTTCAAGGACTAAGTGCGGAAACCTTGACCCCATGATAGATAGATTGGATACGTGTTTTTTGTTTTATAAAATTAATACAAATTGACGAAGACAAAATGCGTCAAAGATGAGGAGTGAGGGCTTGTGACGTCACTTTCCGGTAAAAAATGTACTCAAATGTGACGTCACACGAGTTTTCGAAGCACCGTATCGTCTTCATTTTTTGTTAACGTGAAAAAAATGTACCGATATATTCTGGAAATCTTTCTGACGGACTAATTAGATTTTTTTGTCATCTACCTTATTATGCTGCTAGCTGATGGACGCGGGACGCTACTAAAAGTGCCAAAGTCGTCGCCTAATATTGGGCTGATTCAATTTATTGTCATCAATAGGCCAAGAAGAGAGTTATGCTGTACTTACTTGTCGAAGAATTCTGACATGTCCTTACATTTATTTAGGTTTGGAATTTTGCCTTGCACCATCTGTAAATAACAGACATTACTTTCAAATTAAAATATACATAATTTGTTACGGCAAAAAAGGGTGAGACAGCTGAGTGTGTCAAATACAGTCCTTTCACAATTATTTTACATGTTTTTGAAATCTAAATCATAATCTGCCTAGCAGTATGCAGCTAGGCTCTAGCCTTTTCCCAACTATGTTGGGGTCGGCCTCCAGTCTAACCGGATGCAGGCGAATATCAGTATTTTAAATGGAGCGACCACCTATCTGACCTCCACAACCCAGTTAGTACTGGGTAATATGATACCCAGACTTTTTATTGTCACGACTTTTTGGATCACTGACTACCTGTAACGACTTTCAAAGATTTACAAATGACAGACGGGACCAACAGCGGCACCAGCATAACGTGCTTTCCGAGGCACGGAGGGAATCCAGAATGAGAAATGATTATTGTACCTTTTTAGTTCCTTTATTCAGTCCTACAGGTATGGCTCGGATGGCATAGTGTCGCATGTCCACGAGCTTAGTGGCGGGGTTGTAGTTCATCAGCACGCAACGACGGATGTTCTTCAGTTTCACCTGAAATAAGATATCGCGATAAAATAAAGAACTTTACAATTCAAATCAATCATTTTCAACCATGCAACAAGTTTTTTGCAAAATTATTTCTTTAGATTCTAGCCTTTCCAAAATCTCAATAAAATGGCGTAAAACACCGACTTATATAAACAAATAAATAAAATTGAAGTGTCCGTGTGTTCCGGCTAATTTCCGAAACGGCTGGGCCGATTTTGGCTGGGCTTACTGGCTGATAGGTGATGTTATTGTATACAATGTTGGTGATGTTTTTATTTTATTTAACCCATAAATGGTAACGAAATCTGATTCAAATAGGGAAGTAATAATTTCACGCGGGAAAAGATCACACGAAGTCCGGAAATGCTAACCCTTCTTGACTCAATACTTCATGAGAACAGGCCTCTGCCCTGCAGCAGAACAGTATTAGACAGGTATCATTTATTAAAACTTTATGCACATAGTGTACACAGGCGGATCCTTGGGCATTTTCTACCAGACAGTACAAGACAGTAGGTGCAAAAGTACAGAAAATTTCCAAGAAAAAACAATAATAAAGACATGCTATTTGAGTTTTTGGGGGCTATTTGAGTTTTTGGATGCTATTTGAGTTTTTGGGGGCTATTTATTTGGTACCATTTATACCAATATGTTAAAATACTCGCACGATTGATACGACGTCTCAAAACAATATAACATCCGAAGAAATAGATAAAACACAAGAAATATACAACATAGTAACAAACGATATTTATAGAAAGGTGAACAAGTTAATAACGAACAAAAATACACTGAGCTCGAAGACAATAGATCTCATTCAAAAAAGAAAAGAACTGCTTAAAAATAGAAGAAATAAAACAACATTACATGAAATCACTGAACTAAGTAAAGAAATAAGTCGCAACATAAAACAAGATAAATCGAACGAAAGAATCAAATGTATCCAAAAGCACATTGCTAAAACAGGAGGTATTAATAAAGCACTGAAAGAATTAAAAGAAGCGACGCCATGGGTTCCGAAAATGAAAAGCAAAAACAACAAGGAAGAAACAAGGAGACAGCCAATTTTAAAAATAGCAACAGACTATTATAAGAAACTATACTCTACCGGAAACACCTTAAAACACAACATAAACCTTCAAGACGAGATAGAAGAAATTCCCCAGATTCTTGAAAGGGAGGTCGAACATGCGATCGAAACACAGAAAAATGATAAAGCTCCTGGACCTGACCATATAACCAACGAGATGATGAAAGCTACATTGCCAGAAACAACAAAAAAACTTACTAACTTGTTTAATCTTATCCTAAACACGGAATCCATACCTTCACAGTGGACAATAAGCACTATAATACTCATCTTTAAGAAAGGAGATAGATCAGAAATAGCAAACTATCGCCCAATAAGTCTCATGTCGAACATATACAAGGTGTTCTCAAAAATAATACTAAAACGTATCACCAAGAAACTTGACGAACAACAATCAAGAGAGCAGGCTGGATTCCGATCGGGATTCGCAACCATAGATCACATACATGTGGTAAAACAGCTCATTGAAAAATGTCAAGAATATCATTACCCGCTATACATGGCATTTGTGGACTATAATAAAGCATTTGACTGCCTGGAACATCAGTACATTTGGGAAGCCCTGAAAAACCAAGGAATAGAAAATAAATATATAAGGTTAATAAAAAACGTATACTCCAACAGCAAGGCACGAATAAAACTAGAGACGGAGGGGGAAATTTTCCCAATACACAGGGGAGTGAGGCAGGGAGACCCGCTCTCACCAAAACTTTTTTCATCCGTGCTAGAAGAAGTCATCAGGAAGATGGAATGGGACAACATAGGAATTAACATAAATGGAACACGTTTAAATGATTTGAGATTCGCAGATGACATAATACTTATAACAGATAACCCGGAAAGCCTTAAAAACATGCTACAAGATTTGTCATGCGAAAGCAAAAAAGTGGGACTAACAATAAATAAAACAAAGACCAAGATAATAACAAACGAATCCCAAATAAGTATCACAGTAGATGAAGAAGAAATAGAATATGTTGATTCCTATATATACTTGGGCCAACTGATTGCCTTCAACAACCAAATGGATTCAGAAATAGAAAGACGGGTAGCCAATGCCTGGAAGAGATTTTGGTCCCTCAAAGAAGTGTTAAAAAGTAAGCAATATAATATTGCAATAAAAAGGAAAGTATATAATACATGCATATTACCAATTCTTACCTATGGGTGCCAGACCTGGGCAAACACACAAAAACAAAACCAGAAACTGATAACATGCCAAAGAGCGATGGAGAGGAGCATACTGGGTTACACAAAAAGAGACATGAAAAGAGCTGTAGATCTAAGAAAAATTACTAAAATGGAAGATGTTGTTGGCAAAACCCAAAAACTCAAATGGAGATGGGTAGGCCACATGATGAGAGAGGAGAGTAATAAATGGACGAAAGCAATAACAGAATGGACCCCTAGATTCCAAACAAAAAGAAAACGAGGAAGGCAGAGAAAACGTTGGTCTGATGACATAAAAAGGCATGCGGGTCCTATATGGCACAGGTTAACTCAAACAAGAGCAAAATGGAAAGAGCTGGAGGAGGCCTTCGTGTCGAATGGACACGCCGACGCCCAATCTAACAATAATATAATATCAACAACCAAAAACTAATGATAGTAATAATATTTAATGATTTAATGATGATAATTGCAATTGTAATAATGATAAATTCAATGATAATGCCAATTTAAAATCTAATTAATTTGATTAATAATTGCAATCTTAATGTAATAATAATAATGAATTTAATGTAAATTTAATGTTTTAAGCTAGGATAATTTATTTAATTGCATGCTAAATATAATTAACTATGAAATTTTAAATTATGTAGATTGTGTTGGCAATAAAGGCTTAATAAAAAAAAAATACCAATATGTCATTGGGTTTTTCCCTCAGGAATTTCTCAGTAGCAACCAATCAAAGTGTTGGTAGAGTTTGTAAAATAACTTCTACCATATACCAACCGACAGTTATCGATATTTTTGTTCGAAATTCAGGGTCGTCCCAAATAGCCCCGTCTTACGGTATTATACATACCTACATACAAACAAAATATACAATAATTACAGTCTCACCGTGGTAATATTGATGGTGGGGAACATGTTCTGGAACATGGTGGCCATGAGTTTCATGTGCATGCCCTCGCCGGAGAAGCTGTTGAGCACGATCAGCGGTGCGTGCTGGAACGCGCGCATCGTCACGTACTGCTTGCGGAGCGACGAGATCACGTCGCGGGCTAAACTGTACTGTGGATGGGTGAAATGGTGCTTAAAATTGAAGGTAATCTTATAAAACTTAATAGGATGGTTTGATTTAACTTCCGTCATTTTAATATTTTTTCAATAAATAAATAAACGGCGGAAGTTAGGCCGGCCAGGGTACATATAAAAATAAAATGGCGGAAGTTAGGCCGGCCAGGCTTCATACAAAAATAAAATAGCCGAAGTTAGGCCGGCCAGGCTTCATACAAAAATAAAATAGCCGATGTTAGGCCGGCCAGGCTTCATACAAAAATAAAATAGCCGAAGTTAGGCCGGCCAGGCTTCATACAAAAATAAAATAGCCGATGTTAGGCCGGCCAGGCTTCATACAAAAATAAAATAGCCGAAGTTAGGCCGGCCTGGCTTCATACAAAAATAAGATGGCGAAAGTTAGGCCGGCCAGGCTTCATACAAAAATAAAATGGCGGAAGTTAGGCTGGCCAGGCTTCATACAAAATCTTCCAAGCCGGGGTAATCTTCTGAACTACTGGTCCAATTCCAATTATCCCCGAGTGTTATAGGCTTAATTTGAGTACATTCCAAACAAATTGAGCTTGTCACAACAAAAATTGCCAAGTACTTTTTTCTAGAATTTCAAATCAAAACAAATAGTTTATTTGTGATACACAGGTTACAATTTAGGTCTTACAGTATACAGTGAGTTCATGATGTGATCAGCCTCATGGGTATACAAATTTATATATAAAAAATAAATAAACAATTACTAATACAATAAAATTCACAATGCGCTCAATCAGAAATTAACACTTTATTTAAAACAGTAAAGAGGAAATAATAAAAACATAGTAAAATGAGTGTTTGTTAAGAAATCTAAATAATTTATTTTTGAATATAAAGATGTTATTGCAGTCTCTAATGTCCTTGGGAATTTTATCATAATATTTTATTAAGAAGTATGTGCAGACTTCAGACTCTTTAACTGACCCCTCTTCTTTGCAGGAGGGATCAGCTATTAATGCAGGCCACTGACTGTGCTCAGTGAAAAGCAATGCCATACTTACACTGTGTATGCGGAACGTAAGTGTAGGTCCGCGAGGTAACCTCGACATCCGCATGTAGGAACCTAGCTCAGTCTCCGTGAACATCATGAGGTGAGACACGTGCAGGTAGCCTGATATTGAAACAAAGTCTTTTATTGTGTTCTTTTTCCTTTCCTGAAACACAACATTAATGTTAATTTGTATTTAAAGCCTCATTTCAGAATGGAATTTTTAAATTCAAAACATACATATTTATTTTCATCCCATCTATTCGAAAAAGACGACTTGGTTCGCCTTTAAGTGCACCCAAAGGTGGTGTTTTCTATAAGAAACTTTTAGCGGGCAGTAATGAGTTTTTAATCCTCTTTATAAGTGCGCCGCAATTATCTTTGCCGCGCACTTTTTGAATTTGGAACATCTTGTGTTCAGCGCCCAAGAAATCGAACGCAAATATTGTTTGAATAAAGACTGGCTGGTGCGACGGCCCATAGTAGCGCCGCGCGCCGGCTGAATACAAAAAAAAAAGAAATAAAATTAAAAACGCGCGAACTATAGCCCGCGTTTTCGTCAATTTTCACGGATTGATAGAAATTCATGATTTTGTTTTGAAAAATGAGTTCTTCAAGTGACAGTGAAAGTATAGAATTAACTCCTGATAGTATTAGAACTGACGCAAGAAATGTGATGGATAATCTACTACCTGCAAAATCCCGGGAGAAATATATGAAAGCTTATGGTAATTTTATTGAATGGAGAAATTCAAGAGGCGCCAAGAATTTTTCAGAATCTGTGTTTTTGGCCTACTTCCAGTACTTAGCCAAAACTAAACAACCTTCCACACTTTGGAGTACCTACTCAATGCTAAAATCAAAAGTCAGTTCTAATAACGACGTAAAACTGGACACATATTCGAAATTAATAGCGTATCTGAAGAGGATGTCTGATGGATTTAAACCTAAAAAATCCAAAGTGTTCTCAGTCAAAAACGTGGAGACTTTCCTTAATGAGGCACCCGACAACATCTTTCTTGCCGTAAAAGTAAGTAACTATGTATGTATATATGGTGGATTAGTAAAGTATAACCAGTGTTTTAAAATGCGCATTTTATTGTAACCTGTACTTCGATAGATAGGTACTTGTCTTATTCACATTCGGTTTTGTTACAGGTGGCTTTAATTTTCGGAGTACATGGAGCTTGTCGTGGCAATGAACTTTTAAAAATAACTGTTGATGATGTCGAAAATCACTCGGATAATTTACTGTTAGTAAAGCTGACAGACACAAAAACAAAAATTGACCGATCCTTCGTAATCCGAGGAGAATACAAAACTATTGTACAGAAATACCTGGACCTGCGTCCTGCTGATATAAAGACCAATCGGTTTTTCATCCGTTATCAAAATGGCAAGTGCTTCAAACAAGTTATGGGAAAAAATAAAATTTCTTACATGCCACAAGAAATCGCTACTTATTTGAAGTTACCAGATATCAAGCTATATACAGGACATTGTTTTCGTCGCACTTCTGCTACCCTGTTGGCAGATTCTGGAGCGGACTTAACTGTTCTCAAGCGACATGGAGGATGGAAGTCGAGTGCTGTAGCAGAGGGATATATAGAAGATTCCATTGAGAACAAGGCGAAAACATGTGAACGCATCGTGGAAAACATTAAATTGCAACCTTCAGTTAATCCATCCATGCCACTGTCGCCGCGCCCATCTACATCCAAACAAAGAGATTCACCGTCACATTTTCCTCAAAATGAGCCACATTCTGACATTATTTCAAACACGCAGAATAAAATTAAATCTACAACAATCTCTATTCCTAATAAAACTGTAACAATTAATTTTCAAAATTGTGAAAATGTCTCAAATGTAAATATAAGTTTTTAGTTGTTTTATTATTAGATACTACTTAATTTCAATTTAGTTGTTACTCTGTTTCATTAAATATCAATATTACAATAAAATATGAGGCGCCTTTTATTTTCTCATAGTGGGTGATGAAAAGTAGAGTGTATCACTCGGGCGCAAAATATATTTTTGGCTCGGGCGACGTACTTTGAATCCCTCGCTACGTTCAGGATTCTACTAAAGAATCCCTCGCTACGCTCGGGATTCTACTCTAGAATCCCTCACTTCGCTCTGGATTCAAAAAAGCGCCCTCGCCGTAAAAATATTATTTTGCTCCCTTATGATACAATCTACTATTATTAGTCTATTAGTGCAAAATATATTCTCATTTGTAGTTATAGTATTTAAATGATCACGGTTCTTGAATAGGTAATACCATTAATGATATCAATTACTATTATTAATTATTATATCTAGCCTGTATTGTCCCACTGCTGGGCAAAGGCCTCCCTCCATTCCTTCTAACGATCACGATTCTGTGCTATTTCATGCTATGATATCAATATTTTAGAGAAATTCAAGAAGCTTTACCAAGATTGACATTAGTTTTCAAATATTTCCGAATACTAAATAAACACAGTGAACCCAGATGTAAATAAAACAACTATTGAGCCATACTGCAATTGAATATGCAATTAATGGTCATAATGTTATTCTATGGTTGATTTAAGAAGAATTTATTGTTGAAAATAGTTTGGAATCGTCATGCGTCCCATAGAGTTTATTTTATATAGTCTTTGTGTTTGTTACTAGGTAACAACTTCTTTATAATTTGAGTGTGTCAGTTTAAGAAAAATATTTAACTGTAATGTCTTACTTCAATACAATGATCTTTATTAAACCAACTGCGTGTTAACTCTGTTGTTTAGCTCCCTTTAGTACACTAATTTACAACAGGTTATGGGCCCAGTCCGTAGCCTCGTTGATACAAAATTTTAGGGACAGTTATATGTATTCAGAATAAAAAAAATGACGTCGCAAAATACGACGCAAATTTCCAAGTTGTCGGGGCAAGAAAACTACGCTACATGGTCGTTTTCTATGCAAATGCTCCTTATCGACAATGATCTGTGGGATTGTGTTCAAGATACGTTCAGTGCGACCTCAAATGAGTTGGTGAAGCGTGATGCTAGAGCAAGAGCCAAGATCTGCCTGATGCTTTCGGAAGGTATTTACCCCCTTGTGACAGAAGCAAAGACGGCACGAGAGACTTGGCTGGCACTAAAAAATGCCTATGCGGATTCTGGACTAATGCGGAGGCTTTCGTTGCTGCGAAAAATGTTTCGCATCAAGCTGGAAGCGTACCCAAGTATGGAAGCCTACGTCACGGAAGTTCGAGCGATTCAGCAGCAGCTGCGAAGCATTGGTGCCGGACTTGACGATGAATTTGTCGGAATAATAATGCTGGCGGGATTGACGGACAACTACAATCCGTTAGTAATGGCCATAGAGCATTCCCGTTCGACAATTACCTCAGAACTGGTCATATCAGCACTTCTGAAGGAGGGTCAACGTCAAGAGTCGAATGAGGCCCCAAAGGGTGATTCGGCGCTAGCATCTAGCGTTGGTGGTAGTGGAGGAAGAGACCACACCAGAGAGATTGTTTGTCACTTTTGCAAACGGAAGGGCCATTTCAAGTGGCAATGCAAGCAGTTCAAGGCCAAGCAGCCGGATAAGAAGAAATCAAATGCGAATTCGGCCATGGTGACCAGTGTGAACGCGAACTCAGACTTTTTGACCTTGTTGTCATCTGTAGGTAGCAGTGATAACTGGGTGTTGGATTCAGGAGCCACGTCCCACATGACACCGGTGAAATCCCTCTTGAGCCCCACGAAATCTTGCTCCAAAACGATAACTTGCGCGAACAGCGAGAAAATTGTTTCGACTTCGCAAGGTTCTGTGGAGTTAAGCCTGCGACATGGGGAACGTGACACTGTAGTGAAGATGAATGATGTTCTTCACATTCCTGAACTAATCACCAATTTAATGTCTGTAGGAAAGTTTGCAGATGCAGGCAATATTATTGTTTTTGATAAAACCAAATGTAGAGTCTTTAACAATAATGTAAAAATAGATGATAAGGCATTGTTTACCACACCGCGCCAAAACGGACTTTATGTTTTAGGTTCCGGTTGTAATCAGGCGACAGCTCTTTTAGGGGAAGACAATCAGGACAAGTTTGAATTATGGCACCGGAGATTGGGCCATTTGTCTCCCGCGCAAATGCACATTTTGAAAAGAATTGTCAAGGGCCTAGATTTCGGCAAAAAGGGTGATCGAACCCCTTGTGTTCCTTGTAGTCAAGGAAAGCAGTGCGTAAAAAAGTTTAATAAGCGGAAGAAGTCTTTTAGAGCCTCCGGCATGCTGGACCTAATACATAGCGACGTAGCTGGTCCAATAGATGTGGAGACTTGGGGAGGGAACAGATATCTCCTCCTGTTCATTGACGACTTTAGCCGAAAGGTTTTTGGTTACGTCATGAAGAAAAAGACAGGTGTTAGAGAAGTTCAAGGAGTTCAAGCGTCTGGTAGAGAACCAAACCGAAAGGAAAATTAAACGGTTTAGAAGCGATAACGGTACTGAGTATATCAATAAGGAGTTCCAGGCTTATTTGGTCAAATGTGGAATTACTCACCAGACGAGTGTTGCTCATACTCCTCAACAGAATGGAGTTGCGGAAAGGACGATCCGCACCATTACTGAAAAGGCGAGATGCATGCTCCATGACAGTAACCTAAGCAAACGGTACTGGGGAGAAGCGGTGGGGACTGCGATCTACTTGAAAAATCGCTCACCTACATTAGCAATCGCCGGGAAAGTTCCAGAAGAAGTTTGGACAAATCATGAGGTGGATCTTACCAATTTAAAAGTTTTTGGATCCACAGCTCAGGTTTTGGTGAAAGATAATAGCCGAAGGAAATTCGACTCCAAAACCCGTGAGCTTGTCTTCGTTGGGTACAGTGAAGTACAAAAGGGGTACAGATTTGTCGACCCGGTCAATCCGCGCCGCATAATAGTTGCTCGCGACGCCGTGTTTGACGAGCGGTCAAAAGTAATCAAGGAGATTAAACCCCCTGAGCGCAGTGCACAGGTTTCGAGGGAGAAACCGAGGCGAGAGTATGTAGAGGTACCAATTTTTAGTGAGCGAGATACTGCTCAAGGCACTTCTAGGGCTGTGGCGTCTGAGGATGGCCCAAGCCAAAGTAACATAACATGGTTATGTCACCAAGTTCATCGCCCACTATTACTGCAGAAGAGTTTCACGACTCTTTCGAAGAACCGTCAACAGAGCCGGTTCAAGCTGTAGAGGAGCCTGAGGAACGGCGTTATCCTCTAAGAAATAGAGTCAGAAGAATAGATGAGGACATGGTATACAACTTCCATGTCATGAATGCAACTGACCCGATTTCGGTTATGGATGCTATGGAGCGTTCTGATAAAGACCTGTGGAAGAAAGCTATGAAGGAGGAATACGATTCACTTATGGAGAATCAGACTTGGGAGCTCATCGATCGTCCCAGAGACGCTAATGTCGTCAAAAATAAATGGATTTTTAAGTTGAAAATCGGGGCAGATGGAAAGGTTCAACGGCATAAGGCTCGCCTTGTTGCCAAGGGTTACTCTCAAAAGTTCGGAGAAGATTATACCGAGACCTTTGCTCCTGTAGTTAAGCTATCTTCCATTAGGCTTCTGCTGGGATTATCAGCAGAATTGGATTTAAATGTACACCATATTGACGTCACCACAGCATTTCTGAATGGTGATTTAGATGAGGATCTGTATATGGAGCAACCTGAATCTTTCATAAAGAAGGGAAATGAAAAGAAAGTATGCAAGCTGAAGAGAGCCATCTATGGCCTCAAACAAGCTGCACGTTGCTGGAATGTCAAAATACATGATCACATCATTAAAAGTGGTTTTACAAGATCGAAATATGATCCGTGCATTTACATCAAAAGGGGGAAAGATAATACCCTGATTGTAATAGCACTTTATGTCGACGACTTCTATATTTTTGGAAGTTCAGTGGAAGACATAGAAAAAGTCAAAAAGACAATCGCCAAAGCTTTCAAAATTAAAGATTTAGGTGAGGCCAAGGATTGTCTAGGAATCCATATTACGCGATCTAATAGGCAGATAACCCTATCACAGGCAAGCTTCGCCAGAAAGATTCTAGAAAAATATGGAATGCAAGACTGCAAGCCTGTAGCTACTCCAATAGAATTGAATCTACGACTTGCAAAGGGGGAAAGACGTGAGGATTTTTCTTTCCAAGAAGTAATAGGATCGCTCATGTATTTATCCTGCGGCACAAGGCCTGATTTGACATTTGCGGTCAGCTATCTGAGCCAGTTTAATACATGCTGGGATGAACAGCACATGACTGCGCTCAAGCGGGTGCTCAGGTACTTAAAGGGCACCGTGGACTATAAACTAGTCTATGAAAAAACAGGCAAACCCCTGGTTGCATACTCGGACGCCGATTGGGGAGCTAACGCCGATGGGCACTCATTTACTGGTTATGCCCTTGTTTTCGGTGGAGGTGCTGTGTCCTGGCAAGCTCGCAAACAGAGATGCGTAGCCTTAAGCACAGCTGAGGCTGAATATATAGCCATTTGCGAAACCTCAAAAGAAATAGTCTGCGTTAAAGGCTTATTAGAAGAGCTAGCTGGATTCAACGACTGCGTTACAGTGTTCAGCGACAGTCAGAGTGCAAGTAAATTAGTGCACTCTTCTGCGATTGGTAGAAGGTCGAAGCACATCAACATACGCTACCATTTCATAAGAGAGTTGGCTGAAACCGGTGTGATTCGTACAGAATATTGTGAGACGAACCAGATGCCAGCTGACTGTCTCACTAAAAGCCTGGCTCGCATTAAGCTAAAGTATTGCATGGAGCGCATGGGGATTCAGTGGGGGTGTTGAAAATAGTTTGGAATCGTCATGCGTCCCATAGAGTTTATTTTATATAGTCTTTGTGTTTGTTACTAGGTAACAACTTCTTTATAATTTGAGTGTGTCAGTTTAAGAAAAATATTTAACTGTAATGTCTTACTTCAATACAATGATCTTTATTAAACCAACTGCGTGTTAACTCTGTTGTTTAGCTCCCTTTAGTACACTAATTTACAACAAGAATACCTTGTGGCATTAAGTTTGCCTATGTATCTCGTGTTACTGAACGTAAAGTAAACTCAAAAACCAGTAGACGAATGGGAAGAATACTAACTGCGAAGTAGTTAGATTACTGCTCATAAAACGGGACAAAAACAAACCAAAACTAACCTTCAATTGTGACGCTGTAAACGGTTCCATAATCTTTCTAAAGTCCTTCATCAGGTCTATGAGGTCCTTGCTGCACTGTCCGCGGTGGATAACGAAGGAGTGAGGTGCCTTCACTAAGTTCTCCGGCTCCAAGGCTTCCTTGGAGGCCGGATTCTTCTTCACACATTTTCCTTTGCGTTTACCCATTGTAAAACGCACTTAAATTAAGCTGACAACAATATTCTTGGAGTATTTGAATTCAGTTAACTTTATACAGTAAATGTCTACATAAACTACGTTTTTATAGTTTTTAAATCCACGAGTTTGTGTTTATTTTGAGGTTATAACATGCACCGAGCATAAAAATTATTTTGACACTGACATTCACATTAATTACTTTACTTTTAACATTTAAGTTCGGAAACCATTTTTAATTTATACTTTCTTCGTTTCCAAACGAACTCAGTAGTCATAAAATACCGACTCAAACAGAATGGTTTCGTGTTTTATCCATATACATAAAATATCTAATTTAATCAGTTATCGTTTGTTTGTCCGTATATTTTGCGCAGCCATACCGTTCATCCAATTGCGATAAATATATTGTCAACATAATTATGGTTATTGCTATATTACTATTAATGCGGCTTACGGGTGTCAAGCCCTTTCATTTGTGAAAAAAAAAATGTAACTCATCTTTTTGTGGTGGCGGCCATCTTGAATTTGAAATTTATTATAGCGCATAGTATTCTACAAGTCAAACCCTTTCATTTCCGGGGTTGCGGGACTGTTCGACCGGGGTTGCGGGACTGTTCGACCGGGGTTGCGGGACTGTTCGAAAGAGATACCGCGGCCCCGGAACGTAAAGGGCGAGGAAGGAACATGGATGGGTTTTAGTCAGTAAGAGTCTGACACTCCCTCCCGCTCCGCCCAGAGTGGGAGAAGTCATTTGATGATTTCCCATCCTAAAAAAAAAAAAAAAAAAAAAAAAACCCTTTCATTTGATACCAATATTGAGGGAGTTGTTGAATAAATATTATGTAGGTAATCCGCCATTTTGTGGCGGCGGCCATTTTAGACTGATTTTTATAAAACATCGCTAAGAACACTTCAGACTAATTCACCTTTCAAACATAAAAAAAAAACAAAATCCAAAATCGGTTCATCCGTTCGGCAGCTACGATGCCACAGACAGACACACACACACAAACGTCAAACTTATAACACCGTCATTTTTGCGTCGTCGGGGGTTAAAAATGATTCATCAGAGTCCTAGTACTGGGTTAAAATAAAAGTGTAAATAAGTAAATAAAACTCATCAAAACAAATCAAAACAGCTTTATTTCCTGCTGGCTCATCTGTGGATTTTTGAAACTACACTAGGTATTCTTTGTCTAAGTCTCATTATGTTATTGTAAGCGGTTTTGTTCAATTTGTTTAATTATTAATTGGTATACAAAACCTTCCCGATGTGAGACCTTAGATTACAATAGCTTAAATGTTAAAACGAATAAATACATATTTCAATAATGTTGGTGCTGAGTACTCCCAACACAGTAGGATTTGTACCAGCATAGTAATACAAGTTGAGTAATATGAGAACAACAGCTAACCACCCTAGAGTCACACACCTTGAACTCGACTAGTTCGGGAGCGTCACCCCACTACCACGGTCTACCCGCACACTACAAATTCGATAGAGAGAAAGCATATGGTACAAAAACACTGACTTATCACGACGACACGTAAATACTGATGGTAAACACGTGGTAGTGGTTTTCGAATCACAAAAGAATGATTTTCGATTCTCTATCTTACTTGAAGTGCAATTAGGTGCCATATAGTTACCCAACTATCCTACTATTTTTGGAATTGAATTTAAAAGAAAATGTATTTGGTAGCAAGTCTGACTCACAGAGATTTTCGTGTTATTATCTAGCTATGCACCGTTGGCGGCCTGCGTGCCGATGGACAGTGCCGACCAGCCGACATGCGCCGGAACCGTATATAATGGATGAAGCCCAACCAAAATATACAAAACATCTTACATCATAAAGGTGCAATTGAAAAATTACATAAAAAAAATAGAGAAATTGTTTCGTTGAGAGGAACTAGAAACATTATTCAATTTCATTTGCGATACAAGGTATTTTTTTATATAAATCACAATTTTATTAAGAATGTTGCAGAGAAACGAAGATTATTATTTGTTGTAGTTATGAAATATAAAAAGCCCCTATTTTACCCCTATTAAATTAGCTACTATCTATAGTCCATTCCTATCTCAGTTAAATACCGTATCATTAATTTTATTTAAAATCATATTTATAATGTGTACGTTCATATGAACGTGACAAGTTAAAGTAACACTGATAAACGACTCGCCAGCGCTCGCTTGCTCAGTGCTATCAGGAATATCAGGAATATAATAGAAGTTCACACATTGTTCAGAACATTGGCAATACATCACAATGACCATAACACTGATTTCATATTGTTCTACCTACATTAACAAAACCTATTTAGCGGAAATAAATATAGCCGTAAGAACTTGTTTTATGTGAAACAGTGAAATTGAATAAAAAAATAAAAATCCACATACAAAATGAGACGTTACGAGATCAGTCTGACTCGAGCCCTCGTGGTTTCTCAGTATTACTTTATGCTTCTAACAAATCTGAATATTACAATTATTGGTTCTGTTCATTTGTAGCATAACGTGTAATATCGTACGTTTAGAAGGTGGTACCCTAAAAGTTTTAACCACTATACAAAGCCATGTACTAGAAATCTACCATCTACATCGCAACATATTGAATGACCGAACATTTGGTTTAGTTCGTCACGCTATCGCTACAAATGAACAAGTGCTCACACCGACTACGCAATACGCATACAATGTGATCGTGAAGATGAGTTAAGTTTAATATTAGGGTACCTTCGTATATGACAAAACGGTACAAGTTGAAGCGTCAAGCTATTAAAATGAAATAGTGTCGCGGAGTTAGTAACATAGATTTTTTAAATATTTATTAACTAGTTAAGTGCGAAAAATTATAGGCACAAACTTTCTAACATTCAGTTTAATAATTGAGATACCATTTACGTTTTAGTTATAATTTCAAATGGTGAAATGTCATGGCCTAGGTAGTCTAATAAAGCCACAATAGATGATGAATGATTAATATCAATTGTGCCAATAAGTAGTAAGTATATCCGCACCGCGCACTCGGCGAGGTCGCGACACACTAACGCGTACGTGTCTACTCCGCTAGAGATGTACCGGCTGCCATATCCTCAACCAACTATAGTTAAAATAAATACTATTAGCACTAAAACCTAAGTTTTTCATTGAGCTAACTTAATCGATGTAGTCCATTCGTAAACCTGTAATATTCCATGCACTTCTTTATCAAGTTTATTAACATTGAATCTATTGTAGACTAGTTGACTAATACTCGACTACCGATACATCCCTGATCGCTCTCTATGACAAGCTACAGCGCGGCCCTACAGAGCGGCCGTGCGCTACGCGGCGCGGCGGCGCAGGTCTCACCTCAACATCTATATGTAACAAAACTAGTATCGATCACTTACAAATGTGTAACCACACAGTAATCGTGGTTGGAATTTTCGCAATAAACTACAAAAAGCTACACTCCTTTTTCGTACAAAGCATCACAAAAATACTACAAAGAAACGTGTAGACGTAACAGAATATGTTAAAATCGAGCAAAATGATCGATAAATTAATAACAAAATATGTTATATGCAAAAAAATATAATTAAGGTGTCGTTCGCGGAGCGATGGTGGAGCCTGCGAGCGAGTTAGTTCAGTCGTATGAACTAGGTATACTACAAAATCATTGCGATGCAAAGTTGGTGCCTGCATCAGTTTCGTCCAAACCGCAGCCGAGTCGTTTAGTGTTGATCCATCTGGAAATTAATTATGATATTACATTAGCAGAAGGTCCAACATTACCAAATGTCGAAAGGTAGAGAATACTTTGCGGCATTAAGTCTGCTTATCTACCAGTACAGACTATGCATGATGTTCAGGTAAAAATATTTATAAAAACCTCCACTTACCAAGTCAGGTCACAAATTATAATATGGTAGACGACAAAAAAAAACTAATTAGTCCGTCAGTTAGATTATCAAATAATATTTGACCCGTATTTTTTCTTTTGTTACGTAAACCAAAATTGGCGAAGGTAAGACAGTTTTCAAATTCTCAACACGTCATGCCGTGGTATAATTTTAAGTACGTTCTGACGTCACGAGCCCTAAGTTTTGATGCGTTTTATCTTTGTCAATATGCATTGATTTACAAAAACAAAAAATACGTGTGCATTATTTTTCAATACTCTAACTGACGGACTAAGTAGATTTGCAATTTATTGATGGGTGAAACTAGCATATTTACTAAAATAAATTCAATAAAGCTTTTACTAAAAATAACATACTTGTTCTTGTCCATTGGTCTCCTGTGACTTCATCACGTCTGGCAAATCTGGTGGAGAAGAGTACGGGGCCAGATCCAAGACTTCGAACTCGCCATTTTCCTTCCTGTTTATGGAGAACATTAGGATTATTTTCTTGTTAATAATGACACGACATTAGTTTATTTAAATTAAGTACCATGAATATTGAGAGATTTGAGAGAAAAAAGAATCCTAGTTAAAAATTACACAACAATTGTTACCTATGAATAAATTAATGATTAAATTTATTTAAAAACTAAGACTTTTGTTCTATGTGTAATAATTTACAGTCACATAAAAATAAGTTATCTTATTTAAAACGTCGGCATCAAGTTTTATTAAAATCGGGTTACATTACGAAGCTAAAACAAATGAAATCATTGAACTGACGTACACAGATTGTACTATCTGCATTTCGGGAATACGAAATGGAGGTAGGAGTCACTACGGCGTCGATGTGGGCACGCCTTTAGGAGACTCATAATCTTCTCCCTTCCTCTCCTGTCAACTACTCCTTTTTCTTTCATATCATTACTCATACAATCCATCCATCGTTTAGGTCTTCCTCTCCATCCATCAACATTTAAATTCATGGCTCTCTTAGTCGCATGCGATTCGTCGTCCCTCAACACATGTCCATTACAAGACAGTAAGTAGTGACTAGTGAGGAATGAGTATATTAGAGGAAGTTAAAACTAAACTAACTAACAACTTCTTCTAATAGACTCATTACTTACTTTATCCATTTTGTCACACCACACATGCAGCTTCTGATTCTGATTCTTTTCTAAATTAAAATTAGAATTTTTATTTTGCAAAATGCAGTCTTTTAGGAGATTATTGCTCTTTTCCACCAACACCAAATTACATCTAAATCAATGCCTAAGCGCGCATCGTCCGTTGCGTCTATACGGTAGAAATTCAACCTGAGTGCCGTGTAGTATTTTCTTAGCGTGTCTATGTTAATCTAAATTGAGTCGGTCCAAAATTGGTGCGAGTTAGGCACTTTCAATAGTGTCCATCACCTCCTGTGACGTGTAAACAACAGGATAGAAAGGACACGATTTCAAGTGTGTCATCGTTTGTGGAACGACACCGCATTCAAAGACTACAATATATATAATGAGATAGACGGTACTCTCAACCGTATTTCCGTCATCATACAAGCAGCGCTCTCTATCCGTGGTGGTTAAATCAAAATCTAACAAAATAAATACAAAAAGTGTGTCGTGACCGCGGTTTGATCTTACGATCTGCAGCTCCTAAGTCAGAGGTAGTCATCATCGGGCTACACGTTCTATTGACAACTTGCCCAAAATAGCTGTTCTATTGCATGCTATGACAGTTGTCAGTTGGTGACAGATGGTTGATAGTGTAACCATGAATAAAATACGTCTCTATCATTGATTGATTTAATTTTTTTATATTTGCTTAGATTGGTGTAGATTAAATAAATATGGTTTCTCTATCTAATTTATCAAAATTGTTATTTTCAATTAAATCTTATCACTGTTATAAAGTGGCAACCCAACCAGTAAATAATTTCATCCTCAAGGATAGCTGGCGCTAGTTTCCGTACAAAATTTTCGAGCAGGCTCCAATGTTCTAAGAGAGCACGGCATGACCGCATTTATGCTTGAGTAGTATGTATCTACGAACCTCGCGTTTAATGTAACGTCTAGTCAATGAGTACGCTCGATGCACCACCAACGCATTATTGCTTGTGCGTAATCTCTTTATCGTCTCCCAACGAGGCGAGTGGCATTCATTCTGGTGCCTAACGTCAGTGAAAATGAACTTTATGATGAAAAAAAAAAAAACTGTATGCAGCAAAACACGCACAGATATAAAAATCTAGTCAACAATTCTGGGTGGCGTGTGTGCATATTACAAACACGACTGCATTCATTTGAAATCGATATTATGTCAAGACAATAAAACCAATGTTGCGCTTAATTATTGTGCCATTGCAGTGCAGTCGCTATATTGACTACTGCACAGTACAGATTGCAACCTAGTTTGAAGAATGTATGCAACTTCCCCCTACACAGTTATGCTAACTTAAGACAAGTTTTGGCCATGATGATTGCAGTATGGTGCTGAAGGTTTATGTAGGAAACTTGACCACCGGCTTGTCCATAAACTCAAATCAAAGCGTCACACTACTTTTTCCCGTGGGGGCAGTCAGAAACAAAGAAAGTGTACAGAACACCTGCTTCATTCCTTACGTACTCTCTTTTAGGGATGCCTCGATACTCCTTATTGCCGATACGATATACCGATACCGATACTGTTATAAAAATATCGGCGATTTAGATACCGATACGCTTATTGAATTCAAAAAGGAAGGTAGAATAAATGAAACACAATTAATTAATAGTTTTAGTAATCAAAATTAACATTTATAAGATTTTTATTTATAAAACAAAGTAAGTATTCTTAAGTTTTGCGAGCAAAGGCGATTTCGCAAGTCTGTTTGAATAAGACCTGTGGTGAAAAATAGTCTCTCAGATGCGACAGAACTCATTTGGAAACCAAAAGTCCTACTTCTGCGCCATTTTTTTCAAGTTTGGGTATAAGACGTCATTTTTAAAGCGCGTAATTTGAAAAGTATCGTTGAATCTGCCATAAAAATATCACCGATACCGATATATCGGCAAACCCGAAGTATCGCCGATATATCGGTATCGGTATCGGATGCATCCCTACTCTCTTTGTTTCGTCTTCATCCACAAAACATAGCTCGTCATCATTCTACAAAATTACAAGCAAAATGCAGAGCCGCACGCGCCCTGGTTTTTGTTTTGCAATGATTTCTTGTAATCAGCAAAAAATCGACCTCATGCCTATTGTTAGTTGTGATTCATTGATGGTTAAATGGCTTAATAGTATTGCAGTTTGAATAAATGTAGTCATATGTCTTGTATTATTAATTTAACTTCTCCTTTCTTAGGTCAGATCAGCTCACACAGAGATGCGAAGAGGCGCGCAATTTTTTATTTTATTTAGTACTAACCGATGCCCGCGGCTTCGCCCGCGTAAAATTGTATACTAAAACCTTCCTCTTGAATCATTCTATCTATTAAAAAAACCCCGCATCATAATCCGTTGCGTAGTTTTAAAGATCTAAGCATACATAGGGACAGACAGACGCGGCGGGAGACTTTGTTTTATAATATATTGTAGTGATTGTAGTGATAGTGAAGTACAAATATAGGTACTTATTTCAGTGACATTATTCGAATACGCGGTAGACGCGGCGCGGCGTACCATTGATGCCCGCTACGCCCATTCCGCGCCTTGCGAAACGCAATTTTACGCGGCTTCATAATCTGCGCCGCGCGGAACAGTTACGCTCTTCAAGCATCGTCGCATAGTTTCCCATCCCCTGTTTGCTGAGTTTTAGTTACTATTGATTTTGAAGCCTAAACTTCACGTCCACTTTTATGATAACACAAGTAGGCAGTGATTTTTGTTTTTATGGCATACATGATAAGATATTACAGGCAGTATT
Organism: Xestia ashworthii; assembly: GCA_950022955.1. NCBI lineage: Eukaryota > Metazoa > Arthropoda > Insecta > Lepidoptera > Noctuidae > Xestia > Xestia ashworthii. The sequence continues at coordinate 22,158,782 of OX465556.1, read as the reverse complement.
ATTTCCTTTGTATTGAGAGCTGTTGCACTGGTGGCTGGCTTTATTTCTGCATCCTGTTAGACTGGAAGTCAACTCTAAGAATGTTGGAATAAGGCTAGGCAGCAAAAGGTAGATAGCAAGTCTGTACCTTAAAGCCAATCCAATAGGTGCTGGACATTGGGCCTTGGCAGTGGCCGATGTGAGGCCATACTCGGCCAGGGTCTTCTCATCCTCCATCAGCTGGCTGTCCTTGTTGAACAGCATCTGACTCGGAGGTGTCACTTTCAGGATACCTGGGGATTCAAATAAGAAGTTATCATTTACTGAGCTACTCCTTCAATGTGCAAGAATAGGCTAAATATTCAGCCAGAAAAACAGTATTGCATGTATTATCAATGATGCAATAATGGTGATTCTGGCAAAGTTCTATCATTGTTATTATTAATTCTCATTTGCTAAAATGGATGGGTGACCCATTACTTACAATAGTAAAACTATAGTTTTAAATAATTTTCAACATCTACTGGCATTTATGACAAAATGAAGGTTAAGATTCCAGGAAAAGTGCAGAGGCCTTTTCTTCAAAGTTTTGTATGATGCTTAAACCATAATGTTGAAGGAATATTCTCTTTTACTGCAATGCAGGTATAATGTTGATGGGAAAAATTATTTATATTGCATTTGGTAATTGTGGAGTATTCATGTAGACTATTTCTATAGAAAGACTATTCATGTAGTTTCTGGAATCATGGAAGTAGGATTTGAAAACCAATGGCAGTATTAATGCAGTTAATTATCAACTGCAACAGAATGCATTCATAATGAAATTTCACAGCTGGGGTGCACTTTAAGTGCAGTCCATCTGTGACAACAACAGAAATATTTTATTTATTGATGGTTTCTGTATAATTATAGTTTTCCAGTTAAAACTATGACTAGGCGTTTTTTCACTACCCGGTCTACCTAGGAACCATACATGATACATTTTGTCTGAAATAACATTTTTATCTCAAGGATAACAAAAGCCAAACAAATAATCCACCATCTCTTATTCCTATTTTCATAAAACCATTGCAAGTTCTATTATTTAGTAAAACATGTGTATCTATGCTTGCTCTTCTACTTTCTTCTGAATCATCTCATAACCACTCAGAATTTCAAGGTGTCTTTTAATTAATTTTATAGATATGTTGTGAATGAGAGAGTGGCTTACTTATCTTGGTTAATATTGATTATATTGACACTGTAATCACAGTCCAAAGTCTAGGCAAACAAAGAAAATACTGCATACATAAACTTGCTTTAAAACAGCACATAATTCCTCTTGTTTTTTTTAGGTTTTGTGTTACAGTTAGTGGTATAAGTTTTTTTTTCTATTATGAACACAAACATACTTCTATACCTTGGTTTATCAACACACCTGAAAATTAAATGAGCCACATTTTCTCCATCGGAAAATATCGCATTAAAGTCGATTTCCAGCCAATTAACATTCACGAACAATGAGGAATAACACAAGGCTTAACAACAAAACCTACGCTGCGCGCCCGACATTGTATCCCGACTATAAATAGAATTTTCTCATATCGCAATAATCGCACCCACCTTCGATCATTTTCTTCAATTCTAGCACCGTTGTCGTGTCCTTCGCATCAGTGAAGATGGTTAATTTTTTTCGCCTAATCATTAGAAAGACATCCTGAAAACAAATTCCATTTTTGAGGTTACGTCTTTCAAGCTAAAATCGCACGTCAATAGAGCACTGATTACACAATTCTTTGATCACTGATATAGCCAATGCATACTTCTGGAGACTTACCATGTTGAGTTTATATTTATTAAGTATTATCTATTTATTTTCAGGAAAAAACTCTCCAAGGCGTACCTACGAAATGAAATTATAACGAAATGACAACTGCAGAAATCCACAGATTAAAAACTATGTTGCGTAGCGTTTGAAAATCGATGCTACAGCAGTTATGTATCTGTAAATAGGAAACATACTACATTGGTAAAATCCTATGCGCACATTAGTTGATAAGAACTCGATAAAACAACTTCCTACGTACTCAATATTCTAAATCGTAATTAGCGGTCGAAAATTTTATTCTAGCGTAATATTGACCCACTGCAGGTATGTTTTGAGACTGCAGGACAAACGCCTATTCATGAATAAGGAAAACGTGAATGACCATGGAGCCCCACACTTGCTCAAGGCCGATTGGTGATTTCAGACGTATAATAATAAAGTCCAGGTTTTCTCACGGTCTCAGACCATTGAAAAGTTGAGTTTGGACTTGGACACTAGTACAGTTACTGTAATAGTGTCCAAGTCCAAACTCAACTTAAAAGCTTGCCCGGAAATGAGCCTACCAACCACCATCAATTACAAAACCGAAAGAAGGGATCAGGATCTTTTTGTGATAAGTGATTATGGGTTGAACGACCTCGTTGCTTTTCTGTCGAGGTCTGAGACCACCACGCTATAGGACTATAGACCGCTCCAAATAATGCTCCGATGATGGTGGACCAATTTCCATACTAATAATTCACTTTGATTAATGAGCTAAAATAACTGTGGAAGAATCCCGAATTAATTTATTATCATTAAGCTGTTGAGACCTCGAAATCATTAGCGCATGGATAATGATTTCTGTAATAATTATTATTTTCTCTCTATATAAAATAATGTTTTGCAGAGTTTCACATACCCAGTCCTCCGAATTATTCCGATTTGACATGATATCGAATGGTTGTGAATAATTATGCAGAATAGTATTTGCTATTTAGAATACCGAAATGTTTAAAACGCAAACAGTCAGATTTCTGAACGTGAACTGCTTTTTGGACACTATGGTACGGCGCAAGCGTCAGTTTTTGGTGCGTTCTGAAGCTTTCACAAATAACGACTCAAATAACTTCTAAATTGTATAAAAATTGTCATTTTATATTATCTTATGAAAATAAACTTGCCACTCGTCTTCTAGTATTAACAAACTTATTTGTTTTGGTGGTTGGGATGATAATAAAAACGAATTTTAAGACACGGTAAGGTTGTTTGACACTAATGACATTGGTTATAAAGGTCTTTGCTTAGAACGCATTCGCATTTTAGCTTCGCACTACGCGAAAATGTGAAAATAATGTTTTGTGTGTTTTTGAGATTTTTAATTGTGCAATGACATTTAGAAACGTAGTAAATAAAACATTTTCTGTCATCCTAGTAATGTAAATGCCTATGAATAGTTGTGTACATTAGATAATATTTGTATAACCTCGGTTTAGTTTTAACATTATGAATCCGCAAGTTTGTTCGAATTGTCTCAACGAGAAGCCTGTGAATACGACTGATAATCGACTGGTAACGGAGAGCTGTGGTCATGTCAAATGTATGGACTGTTTGCTGCACGAGAAGACTGGTTGCCAAGCTTGCCTTAGTGAGAAGTCAAAACCGACGATTGAGAAGGTTTTGAACGAAAGTTTAGAGGAAGAGCTGGTGGCAGACTGTACCCCAGCAGAGACTGATGACAAGTCGTGTGACGACGAAGTCGACAAGGAAATACAGTGTGAGATTTATGATGAGTTTTACAAGAAAAAGAAACTGGAAACATCACACATTAAAGTAGAGACAGGTAAGTTTTGCTACACTGTAATTTTGAAAAGTAATCATGTTGTAGTAAACGTGTTTGCAACATTATACAACACACTTTTATGTTTGTAAACATTTAAAAACATATTTTTACACACTTCTGTGTTGTTTTCTTATTAGTACTGGTGTTAAGGGAGTATGAGAAGGAATGCTTTATCTTTCAAAGGCATTGTGCTGGTTGCATGCATGATTACCATACATATTACCACTGCATGTACTAATACATATTTCTTATGTAATTTAGAAAAAAATACAGTAATATACAATGTTTGTTGTTAGTTTAGTTTTTATGTAAAGTATATATTTTTATGGTATGTGATGCATGTGTGTCTTTAATTAGTAAACAATTGTAACAAATTATTTCAAAACTTTTAACACAGGTAGTGTTTAATTTTGTTTAATGTTTAATGAAATTTTACAGATGCAAATGGTAAAATGTTTGTTTGTACTGTATGTAAGAAGAAGTTCCATGCTCGAAGCCAAGTAGCGTACCATGCTTACTGCAATGGACAGAGGAAGCCATTTCAATGCCCTGAGTGCAATAAGGTAATCAAAGTTCTGCATACTCTTGTAAATTCTTCTTCAATTGACGCAAGCACAGCATTTCTGTGTTGTTTCTTTCACAAATATAATATAAAATAACACTATACAGGGTGGATTTTTCAATGCCACCTGTAGGGAAAGTACTCTAAATATTGGAGATAGCAAATTTTACTCAATGGAAACATTCCTTTATTTTTTAAAAAGAAACAAATCTGAATTCACAAATTCATTGGGAAACATTCAATAGGATATAGCACTTTTATCTGTAGTTTTCCTTTCATTTAGTATTTTTTTTAATATTTAGAGTACTTTCCCTTCAGGTGGCATTGGTAAATTCCACCCTGTGTAGAATTTGTTATGCAATAAATTTTATAATTTAGAGCAAGCCTAGGTATAATATATTTATAATATAATTATGTTGCTAAAATAGTGACACTCGAGTCTTTTGCTGTTATTGTATACTGCATCCTAGAGGATTTTATGAAAGTAGATGGGACAATAAAACTTATTTTGATAATTATATTGATGTCAATAATGACTGTAATGATCAAATCTGATTTTGTAGATCTAAGGGACCCCCCACACTAAGCGTCTTTCGAGCGTCGTCGTCGTGCCAGCGTGCGCGCAACGTCCACCCGACGTAAACTCAAACGTTTGACGTCGACGTCGGGTGGACGTTGCGCGGACGCTGGCACGACGACGACGCTCGAAAGACGCTTAGTGTGGGGGGTCCCTTAGATCTACAAAATCAGATTTGATCATTACAGTCATTAGTGTGGGGTGTCTCTTAGGCAGTTGTTACAGGTAGTCAGTGTCCCAAAAAGTCTGACAACCAGTCTTACCAAGGGGTATTGTATTACCCAGTACTAACTGGTTTGTGGAGGTCAGATAGACAGTCGCTCCATATAAAATACTGGGATTCAGCTGCATCTGGTTAGGCTGGAAGCCGACTCCAATATTGTTGGGAAAAGGCTAGGCAGATGATAATGATAATGACTGAAGTGCTTTCTATGTTACTTGGAGATTACGACGAACCACAACCACAACTTTGTCAAGAAATAGTGCCAATATTTAATTGTAAAAACGATTAATTGCAGTAATGCTTTCATCTTAGTGAACAGTAATTTAATTTGCCATTTGCCAAATGAAATTGAGATTCTTTTCAAGTGAATTGATTGGCAATTGATGTGTCTATTTATAAACACCTGTGTTGCTTGGGAATATTTGGCTCATGATGTAGTGATACATAATTATCACTGATAATTAATATTTTTTTCATGGCATATTATAATTATGGAAGCTTAATTTCATATTTTTGCTTCTAATGGAGTTTGAATAGATATAAGACAGTGAAATCATTTGTATTCCAGACCTTCGCAACAATGTCTCACTACAAGTACCACATGCGCGTGCATCGTAATGAGCGCACGTACCCGTGTGACGTGTGCGGCGAGGGCTTCTTCCAAATGTCCAAGTTGCAGAGACACAAATTGAAGCATACTAGTGAGTTCAATACTAAGCTCCTTATGTAATATCATGTTAGCTTTACTAAAAACCGGTTTCGATCTATGAAATGGCTTGAATGTAGGTTTTTCTGTAATTGAAGCCTATATTATAGAAAAGTAGTTTTTTTTTGTGATACGCACAACTTCTCGCTCCATTATATTTGGCGTACGTAAGCACCACATTACACAGCTTGAAGTTAAAAAGATTGTTACGAAAAGGAGCCGGCCTAGAGTTAAACCTTGTGGTACACCATAGAAATGTAGGTGCTGCAAGTATTATATTGATTTAGACCTACTTTCAATATGACTATAATTATATTGAAAGTGTGTATAATTCTAAAGATTGTGTATGTATTCCATACTGGCTTAAAATGTGGGTGGAAGTTGCAATCAACATATTCAAAAGCCTGATTGCTTTTTAAACACTTTAGAATGAAGCCAGATTCATGATAGGCTCTGTCTTTTTGCAGAGGAGAAGAAGTTTGCTTGCAGCGAATGCAACAAGGCGTTCAATAACCTTGCGTCTCTTCGTAAACATGGGCTCACGCACACAGACGAGCGTCCGTTCTCGTGTCCTACTTGTGGCAGCAGGTTTCGAGACAGTTCCAATTTGAGGAAACACGTCCGTAAACACGGTGAGATGAAAGATTCATTATTTGCAAATAAATTGTGTACAGACGCCAGCAGGTCAACGTACCCGAATCTGTCAAATTTTGCGTGAATGTGAACCTTCCGACTTTGTGATAAAGTTGAAAATCTTTTGCAGAAATTTGTCAAATTGTGGTAACTTGATGTGCTGGCGTCTGTACAAATAACATAACCTACGTAAAAATATAAACATACACTACACTAATATTATAAACGCCTAAGTTTGTGAGTATGGATGAATGTATGGATGTTTGTTTGTTATTCTTTCACGCAAAAACTACTGAACGGATTTTGAAGTTTGGCACACAGATAGAGTATAACCTGGATTAACACATAGGATACTTTTTATCTCGGTAGTAAGATTCACGCGGGCGAAGCTGGTTTTTTATAATTAAAAAAAAAGTTAGTATAAAAAAATTGGTCACTGCATTAGCTTATGGGGGATGCTCCAAGGTAGCCCGCGAAATTCAAATTTTCTTAGGTTTTTTGCAATTTGCAGGGCAGTGCTAAGTTGTATGTTGATAAACACAAAAACATAACCATATCGGTCGCGACTGTAAGACGTATTAAGTTACAGAATTATAATCATCAAAACAACCCTCCAAGTTCGTAAGAGTCGATGAACGAATTTTTCACGGTCAATTTAAAGTCCTTCTTCGACTCTTATGAACTTGGAGGGTTGTATTGATGATTCGCGGGCCACCCTGACGCTTTCACCTTAATATGCCATTTATCTGTTAGAAGACAATGATTATTAGCTGACCTGATTTCCATACCCTGTATCCTGTTTTTTTTAAATCAATGGTTGCCTTGTTCGTATTAATGCATGCTAGTATGTCGTAGAAAGGAAGTGCGCTTGCGGCGGATGGGGCGGGTGCGTGCGAGGCTGCGCGGGCGCGGGCCGGGCCGCCGTGCGGCGCCCGCACCAGTGTCCGCGCTGCCCGCAAGCATTCCACTCCAACAAGGATATGCGAAGGCACGCCGCCGTCCACACCGGTACCAACTATTTTCATACTTTATTTTTTTATGTCATCTAATCGAGTCGCAGATCTTACAGTAACAACCTTCATACGTTTTTGTTGCAGATTCCAAGCCCTTCGGATGCAAAGTGTGCAACCGTCGCTTCCGAAGAAAAGACAACCTCGAGCGACACATACGTAACACACATCCGGACTATGTGCCTGCAGCCGCGGTTGATTGCGACGAGGCCGTGCTCAGCCAGATTAGGGCCAACGGACACGCCGCTAAACTTGACGAAAAAGGCGAGAAAATCAAACTAGAGATACTCAACCCTCTTCCCCCTCTACCACAAGAAGTTATCCAGAAACATTTGCACGAGAGCGACAAGAAACAAGATGAGAAGCAAGACATTGCCGAGCCAGACAAAACTATTGATAAGTCTTACATTTTAGTCGCTAACAATGCGCGTCAAAGCGTCATTGTTGGTAACAAAACAGCTAACATCGAAGCGAAGACCGCTACGAATCGTCCCGAGGAGTGTGAATATGTACATAAAATTAGAAAAGCCTCAATTATACCCTTACCGCCTATAGATATGCGGAAAATGATAGAGTTAGAGGAACAAACTAATTTAAATAATTTGGATTTGGGTGCTCCGCCGAAAGATAAGAAGACTTTATATGAGAAGATATTGTATGGGGATAGAGACAGGGGCAGGGATAGGAGAGAGAACGAGGATTCGAATGGTGATTCAGGTCCCGGAGTGCACTGGAGAAGGAAGCTGAAGCAATCTGTTTCTATAGGTAAGCCAACAATTCTTTCCTTTGTGTAAGTAGGGTGCGTGAAAATACTGTTTGTGTTGTGGTAACCAGGTTACACCCAGGAGATGGTTGGGCAACTCGACTGAGCATTTGATGTAGAGTATCATAGCCTAGGAGCTCTTTTGGTTCATATTCAACAGTAAAAAGTACCAATTCCAAGTGAACAAGTTATTAATTTCTTTTTTATTGCAGACTTGAAATGACACGAAGGCTGAGTCGAAGCAGGGTGGGCAGGTAAGGAAAGGTAGTAGTTAGTTAAGTATACAATCAATTTTTATATGTATTAGATGCATATTACGATTAAGGTAACGAAATGTTCTATGTATACAAACCGCGGCGATCATACCGTGCTATACTTTATTGAGTGGATCCTTCCAACGTACTTCCTTAGCAAAGCATGTGATGTCACTAGTGACTGTGTTAACAAAATTGAACTTACAGCTATGGTGATATGGTTTTTGGTTTTATTCAGTACCCCTAGCGTTTCCATTCTCATGAAATTCTGTTGAGCTCAAATAGGTTGTATGCATGATTTTTTTTTATCAATTTAAAAAAAGCGTATTAACGTCAGAAATAGCAAAGTGAAATTATTTTTAAATATTTAATTAGAATACTAAATGCTTACATTTGAAACTGCTGATTAGACAGAGAGATCCGATACCTTTCATGATGTCATTCGTCATATCGACGAACAAAATCCATAATAAATTCCTTTTATCTAGAAAGAGATAGAAACAAAAGTTTTATTGGTTACTAGCGGACGTCACGCGGTTTCACCCGCGTAGTTCCCGTTCCCGTGGGAGTACGCGGATAAAATGTAGTCTATGTTACTCAGGGTGAATGTAGCTTTCCAATGGTGAAAGAATTTAGAAATCGGCACAGTAGTTTTTGAGTTTATTCATAACAAACATACACATACACAAAAATACTTTTGTGTTGCGTGGCCGATTTTGGTCTTGTTTTCACATTTTGTCATTATTTTTACGTTACGCACCGAAAAAAAAAATATGCATATTCCCTATTGCACTGTTATATTAACTTCTATACAATGTATACGATACGTTTGTGCTATGGGTGCCGGTACCGGCTGCTATGCAAATCTTAACCAGTCAATGTTACTAACACTAGATAGTAAGTGCGTCCAAGACGCGTTAGTTCTAAGACGTTACATATATTATTAGCTGCCACAGTTATTACATTATCCATGTATTAAAAATGTATCAGATTTTAACAAGTTATATGTAAGTATACAAAAAGTTTTTATTTCAAATTATTTAGATTGAACGGTTTTGGCAAAAGACCAATAATTGTTGTTTTTCTTTTATTTTTTTTTGATCTCGAAAATTAGCGAATTAATATGTTTTTAATCAAAATTTTTACGAATGAAAGGTTGGGGTAGCAGACTGATAGAAATGTGGGTAGGCAGTGGTATCTAGTAGGAGTATGTTTCGTATTAACTAAATGTCCTATTGCATAATCAACTAAATGGAGTTTGTAAAAATGTTTTGAAAGTAACGTTAGTAACGCTACCGTATTCTTGAATGAAATAGGCACAATAAAATGCTCATATCGTTAAATTGGTCGGCTGCAAGAATCTTAAATATGTGATAAAACCGATTAGTTGAATCTGGAATTTTGTAAAAGAAATATATAAGTAAAATAAAATATGTAATATTAGTTTTTATATAATGTCGACTGAAGATCATGATCTCCGATGTAAGTTGATCTCACGTATTTTAAGTTGATGTTAAACATTGTAGCGGTACACTGTCGCATTTCTCGTTCACTGCTAATTAAAAAAAAAAAGGAAGTTACCTATACTTAACAATAAAATAATCATCACTATTAAGGTGAACGCACACTTATCAGAGCCGAAAGAATAAAAAATGAGAAAATTTTTCTTTCGGCGCGGATAAGTGTGCGTTCACCTTTAAAATAGCGAGTTCGTTGATATAATATTATTGCCGAAAAACGTAAAATGTAACTAAGGTTGTGATGTATGTGTAACCACATTCATTTCTGTGCTAGCCATAATAATGTAAACGAATAAAACAATCACAGACTTCCATTTTTGAAAATTAGAGTAGCAGCAGGTTTTTATCTTACCAGAATTCTGTTACCAGCACGTTTGTGATGTATCTGTCAAGAAATAGGCTGTGGTGTACTATTGTGCGCTCAGTCCCATAGTACTCGATGATAGAATGTATCCGGTAATAGACAATAGTAATTTAACCGATATGTAATAAATAAATAAATAAATAAATGTAACAAAAATTATTGATATCCACTGTGTAATAAAGTAGTTTAATGGTCGTGAACGAGACAATTTTACAAGTAAGTACCATAAAGTAAACGAAGATAACGAGCCTTTTAAGTCATCAATTCATAATTTACTGATGATCATAATTGTAACTTTTAAAAATCATGAAATGCGTATTTTTACTATTGGTATCTGTATTTTGCTAATATTTTATATCTAAACATTTGTAACTACTGGGGGTCTAAAATGGCAACATTAGCAGAATATTAAATGAATCACGTTAACAATTTTAAATTCTAAAAGGGGACTTTACGCTCATAAGAATAAAGTCCATTTTAGGTATTTACATTTTTTAAGGTGATTCGTATTATGTTCTGCTAAAGCGGCCATTTTAGGCCCCCTGAACTTAGATACAAATAAATGAATTGAAACGATCCCTCGTTTGTTTTACTATAATTGATGAGCTGCGAGTGTCCGATCACTACCTGTATCTATTGCCAGTTGAAACAATATTCTCTTGGGTTGCAGCCAATTTTTTCTTGTCGCGTATTAGGGAAATGTACAGAGACGAACTAACCGTACAACATTGGTACGGTATTTTTTATTTAACATAACATCATGCTTGTTACCCCGAAGATTTAGGCAGTAGTCGTGTACCTAATCTAATAACACCATCGTTTGGCTGGTTATTTTTAAGTTCCATTAAATAGAGGCATTCTATTGCCATCAAATGGGCACGAATCCAGATTCCGTGGCTGATACTGAAATATTCCTGTAGGAAGCAACCTATAACACTGCCTGACCTGGGAATCGTACCCAGAACCTCTTGCTCAGCAGTCGCGACTAGACCAAAGAGGTAAAATACTGGTAGTACTTGTACACACGTGACTGATCTACGATTTTACTTGTCGTAGAAGAAAATCGCGATCGCAACTTATCGATTAATCGCGAATATATGAACATGCAGTGAAGGCCATCTCCAATCCATCTTGTATAAATTATTTAATTCTCTTTATATGTAACTAGCTAATGCCCGCGGCTTCGTCCTAAATTAATTTACTAAAACCTTCCTCTTGAATCACTATCTATCAAAAAAACAAAAATCAAAATCCGTTGCGTAGTTTTAAAGATCTAAGCATACATAGGGACAGACAGACGCGTTGGGGACTTTGACTATGTAGTGAAGTGATAAAATTACACAAAAATGGATAATTCTGTAATAATATAATTCTACCTCACAAACTTTCGATGACCTCATTTGCGACTCCTTAACCGATGGAAATAGTCCAGTAAGAAAAACGACGAACAACATTTTATGATTCAATTGAAATGCCATAAATTCATCACTACAAATAAATCAGAGACGTGCCAAGTCCAGCTCTGGCGGCTAGTTCACAGATAAATCACTGAAAGGCTACTGGCTAGCTTTCAGTTCACAGTCAATGTTACTATACGTAGTACGTCCGCATTCTCCGGGCGATGGACATCGTCGCGAATATTACAGACCTGTACAAAGACAGCAACTGGAAGGAAATAGTCCATCGGTATCATGACCATCCTGAGAGGAACAAGCTACTGTGGGTGTACCCAACTGAGGACAACTTCGTCTTCGTTAAGGAGTGTTTGAAGGAGCTCCAGTGTGATAGGATCCTGAGCATCGGCTGCGGGAGTGGACTACTCGAGTGGATGATCACCGAAGCTACCGGTAAATTCAATTGTTTTATGTAGTTGTGATAAGTATTTGCGTTTCCGGTATCTACCCTAGAAATGAACTGTTTGCAAGAGATCAAACATTGCTCCAATGAGAACACATTTCCTTGGTCTTTAAAGTTTGCTGTATGTATTTAAAAATGGAGCCGGATCTATTAACGGCTTTCCGGATCTCGTAAAAATGTTGTATGGAACTGAAATAAATGTAGATTTTTTACTAAAATATGCCAGGACCGAACTGAAGACTGAAGTAAATAATTGTTAGTTTATAAACATGTCTTTTGAAATATTTCAGGTGTACCTGTTTCTGGCATCGAAGTAGACGGGGCGTGGTGGCGCTGCAAGTACGCGCCGCCCACATTTATAAACCTCCACATTACTCCCGCCGAAATAGATAAGAACACTATCACTTTACTGCAGAGCAATAGAACTACTGCTCTACTCTTCTGTTATTTTAACAATCGTCAGGCGTTCAATAATTATCTGCAGTATTACAACGGGAGCGTTATAATTATCATCGGTCCTCATCTGAAGGGGGTACACACTGACCCCCAACCATTCAACGACGTCACAGATGACTGGATCCTTTACAAGTCGCAAGAAATCAGAAGCAGTGGAGACTTCATAGCGGTGTATACAAAACTAAATGTAGAAATACATTCCATTTAATAAATAATAATAATAATAAATATTTACAATGATTTACTAATTAACAGTCTTTTTATAAAATTTCGCCTTGAGCACATGCGTGGTCTCGACTTTAAACGCAGTTATACAACAACAATGTATTTGTTAAGCAACATTCACTTGCCACCATTTACTAAATACACAACTTCAAAATTCATTATCATAAATCTCTTTCCCTTGTCCCAATTCATTTAGGGTTGTAGCAGCATTTATTTATTTAAAATTATGTAAATAACACCTTAACAGCTATAACGCCAATGCGATGTTACTAACCAAGATACCTCTAACTCACTTACGAATAAAAAAATAAAAAAAAAACAAACAGACTTGCATTAAAAAATACCTACAATTAAACAAACATCTTTATACATTCTCGATGCACTTCAGCGCAACTCCTGTGAACTGCATCAGGCTGCAGTGAAATATATCTACCTCAACTGAAATAATATTTAAGAGTCTTATGGCGCGTGACAAGGGGGCAAACTTGTTCAGGTTGGTCCTACAGGATGGCTCGAGTAGCGTAGGCGTGGGGCGACGCGCGCCCCCGCAACCGGCTGGCGCGCGCATCCCCAGCTCCGCTAACAGCTCGGGGTGGTGCAACCAGCCGCGTAACACCCGAAACACGAAGCTACACAGAGCGACGTCTCTCCGCACCGCCAGCCTGCTGTACCCTACCGTCCCTATTACAAAGAGACTCGGGTACATGATCGGGAAGAAAGGATAGACGCCGTACTGTTTCAAGTACAAAAACAGAGTGAATTTGTTTTGGATTCTTTCCACCATGACACTATATTTGGCCTCATGGGGGTTCCACACGATCGCACTCGTTTCAAGACGGCTCCGTACGAGCGCATTGTACATGAGTTTAACCACTGCCGTACCATGAAAGTCTTTGCACTGCCTAAGTATAAATCCAAGATTTCGGAAGGACTTGCCGCATATGTCTAAGATGTGCTGACGAAACGTCAATTCTGGAACCATCTCCACCCCCAGGTCCCGCACATGGGAGACTCGTGACATGACTGCGGCTTCCATCTCATACTGATGCAGCAGTGGTTCCCGCGCGCGAGTATTATCTATGCTCCACTGCACCACCCTATCAATATCTTGTTGAAGCCGTTCACAGTCCGAAGTATCTGCTATCGACAGGAACAACTTGAGGTTGTCTGCAAATAGCAGGCCACTTTGCCTCCTTTACAACTTTCGGGAGATCATTAACTATCAAAATGAAACCTAATTGACCGATATTGCTACCCTGACTCACCCCCGAAAACGTGAAATAAGGCTTGGAGACGTATCCACCATATTCAACGTACTGCCGGCGATCGCTAAGGTAATTCGCGAAGAATCGCAGGTGCGGTGTGAAACCAAACGCCGCAAACTTAGCCAACAGCACATCGTTGTCGACGGTGTCGAACGCCTTCCGAAAGTCGAAGTACGCAGTGTCCACCTGTGCCCCCGCGTCAACAACCGGTGACAGGTATGTCATGAAAGACAACAAGTTACTCTCCGTACTTCGACCAGTCCGGAAACCATGTTGAGCGTCAGTCAGGCGAGAAGTTACCTGATCTGAAATACGACAGAAAAACAGCGAGCGTTTATTGGAAACTCCTGAGATTGCTTTGGAGAAAGACTTCTCATCTGAAGAATAGAAAGTTGTCAATAACAAAAAGAAGGCGAAGAAAGTTGTTGATAATGCCATAAAAAAGGAGGAAATGCGCAAATAGCTGCAATTCAAGCAATCCAGAAGAAAAAGTATTTACATGTATGGTCATTACATCCAGACACATCTGAGAAGGCAATATGTGAGCACGTGGCGGGAATCTGTGGTACTGACGATATCAAAGTCGAGAAGATAATCCCTAAAAGTAAAAGAGACTATGCGTCATTTATGATTGGAGTCCCAGAATCACTATTTGAGAAGGTGAACAATGTAGATAGCTGGCCACTTAACGCCCAATTCAACCAATGGGTGTGGTTTCGGAACTCCCGTAAACCAACACAAGGCAACCAAAGCCAGGAATAAATGCATTCAAGTGTATTACCAGAATGTTCGAGGTTTGCGAACAAAAACTAAGATTTTTTTTACAAATCTATTGGCATCCTCTTACGACCTTTTTGCCATCACGGAGTCGGGTCTCAGTGATTCAATTCATGATGGCGAACTTATTCCACCGGATTATAAAATATTACGGTGTGATCGGGCAGATGGGCGCAAACAAGGAGGAGTTTTTTTAGCAACATCGCCTCGGTTTGATTTAAAGCGCGTTCCAATCGCTTATGTGGACTCAGCCTTATTTGAAATTGTATGTGCTACCGTGCACCTGGGAAATAATTGTTTGTTTTTATGATGTGTAGTTTATATTCCTCCGAAATGTGACAGTCATGAATATGCGATTGTTTAATATTTTTGAAACTGTATGTGTAAATTATGCATTAAAGCATGTCTTGCATACTTCTCAATTTCTCGTAACAACTTCAAAATTATAATTATGTATGAAATGTTGATGATGTCTTAATGAAAATTAAAAACAGTAGCGAGAAAATATTGCTTAACAAATAACTAGAGGTAATAACAACATCACAGAAGGGAGTTTTTAGCTACGAGGGTAATGAGAGATTCTTAATTCTTATGGTTAGTTTTTCATGAGTTCTGTCATATTTTTCACATTGATTTTGTTCGTGGTCGGTCTCACGGCAGTGTTCATCATAGGATCCATTACACTTTGGGTACACGTCGGCGAGTCGTTCCCGGCGTCTTCACTAGCAGGTTCCAGTAAGTCCTTTTGGTTGATAGTGGGCACTTCGCTGACCATCCTGTTGATGTCATCCTGCTGGAAGCCGGTGTCGCTGTCTAGGAAGTGGAAGTCGCTGTGCGGGTATAACCCCTCGAGGTTGTAGTACATGTCTAGCCGCGGCAGGAGCTTGTTGTCGTCCGAGTTGTCATCGATCTCTATGACGTCGTTCTGCTCTTCCGATATCGGTTGAAGGGTCACTCCAGACAGGTCCATAAGTCCGCCTGTATAATTATCACCCACCAAGTTATCCAAAAAGAACTTGTCTATAGTAATGGCAGGTGGGTTCGCTTGGTCGTTGCTTGGTTTATTGTAGATTGGTATATTGTAGAAGGAGTCCGATTTAACTTCGTTCTTAATGTCACTCATATTCTTATGTATTTCTTCGAGAGGCGGTGAAGCTTTATACTCGCGGGCTAGCGCCGAGTTGTTGAGCAGATTAGCGTTACACATTCTTTCCAAACTCGGAGATTGCGTGTTCTGTTTGATCGTACTCTCTAGTTTGATATAGCTGGGGTCGGTGCTCTGTATCTTCTGCGGCGGTGGAAGCATCGTCATGGCGTTGACGTTGATCTGTTGGTTAAATGAGAATATTTGTGGGTTGTTGTTCATCTCGCTGTCGACAGGCGTGGTCGCTGCGTCCGTTAACATCGGCTCTTGAGGATACGCCATTATATTGCTCGGGGACTCGCTCAGCGACGGCTCCGGCTGTAGCTGCATGAACTGCGTCGTGATCAAGTTGTTAAAGGTCACAGGACCGCCTAATCCAAACCTCTCATTGTCTTCCAGTCTCCTAAACGCCATCTTCTGCTGAGAATGGAACATGTTCTCTTGATCGGGTCCTTTCAGTATTAGATTGCTCTTCACTGATATTTTAGGTTTCTTTCTGGGAACTCCTTCAGGTTCCATTGATATGTTTACGGGAGAGTTACTGGAGGACAGTACGGGCAGTATCTGCGTCGGCTTTATTATAGGTCCTGTCACTTTAGTGCTCGAAAAAGATAACTTGTCGGCGGGTTTAAACGTTATATTGTTGCGCAGAGATATTTGTGGCGCGGGAGGCAGTCTGATCGGGAAGTTAGCCATGATGTTGTTAGGTATACTACTCGGTATCGAGCAGTGATTGACCGTGAGCGAATTGACGTTATTATTTTGTAAAAGACTTTGTTCCATCGCCACAGTAGTGTTGAGGAATCCGTGAAGATTGGACGGGGTGCCGTCGTAGGTGAGTAGCGGGTGCTGCGTCTGGTACTGGTGCCTCTCCATCATCGTGTCGTTGGAGCTCTCGGAAATGAGACAATCTGAGTTGTTGTCGTCTTTGCTCAGGTCGCTGAGCATTATTTGGGAGCTGTAGTCTGTCTGCTGAGCATTGGTGTTCGCGGCGTTGCAGTAGCTCTTCGTATAGCTCTGCGGCAAGTTCTCTGAATAGCTGTCACAATCGTACACTTCAATTGGTATTTCGTTGACAGTCTTTGGGGCAGCTTCTGTACTTGGCTCAGTATTAATGATAGTATTTTCATTGTTTTTAGTAGCTTCGCTGGGTATCGTCCACGCAGGTTTGGTACCTTTGCCTTTGTTCATTTGTATGAGAGCCTGTATGCTTTCTTTTTCTGTGTGTGTGGTAAGATGTTGGAAGTGCTTGTCTTTACTGACACATTTGAAGGGGCAGTACGGACATCGATGTACGTCACTGGTGGCGTTGGGGTGATTTGAAACCATATGGTTGGTGAATGCTGTAGACTGGATGGCCGTGTATGGACAATGTTTACATTTGTACACATTCTCTTTTGAGTGTTGTTTCTTGTGTCGCCGCAACGCATTGTGATCGCCCGTCCTGTAGTCGCATTGGTCGCATCCGAAAGGTTTGTCACCTGGAAAAAGGAATAGCTAATTGTAGAATTTATTGTTAAGAATTTAGTGTAGACATAGTCGGCATGAATGGTACACAACGGTATATGTATTACACAATTACAAAACTGCCTGCTTCCTGCCTTTACCATAAACAATGTCGTACTGCAATATACATACCAGTATATAATGTATAATAATAATAAAGCTCATTTATTCCACATTTTTCTTTACAAATGTTTTTACAAATTAATAGTTTAGTTATAGTATTATTAGTTACATATGGATCCCTTTGGGTAAAAGCCTCCTCCATTACATACCAGTATGCGACCTTAAATGCAGTTTGAGCTCTTGTTTCCTAGAGGAGGAGTAGTCACAGTGGGAGCACTTGAATGGTTTGCGCTTTTCGTGGACCTCAGCGATGTGGATCCGTAATCTTCTTACACTGCTGAACTCTCTCTGGCAGATAGTACAAAGTTGTGGGGCAGCCGCCTCCTTGTGAATCAGCTTGTGCTTCGACAGCTGGTTTGAGTTCTTGAAAGCCTTTGAGCATATGGAACCTGTGGGGGTTTATGATTAGAGTTTGAATTTAGGGTCAAGCAACTACACGGAAGCATTTTCAACAAGTATTAAAGTCCTTCAACTACCTATTTCTAAATTATTTTTTTAATTCTTATAATGCTAACATAGACCATAATGTTACTGAAGCTATAAATTAAATATGTAGATGTATTTGCTTTGCAAAACAGTGAATCTCACAGAAATTGCAAACTTTATACTTACATATGCAAACTTTCAACATCTCATGACATTTCATATGGACATTATGTAGTCTATATCTACTGTAAGTCTTGAAGCCACACACTTCACAGGTGGGCAGCTCCATGTCCACCTCGTGCACCTTCCACAGATGCGTGTGTAGTGTGTCCACTGCACCAAACACCTTTGAGCACACCGGACACACCAGCTTCCCATTCGCGTGGCATTGCCGGTGGTATGCAAGTGTCTGTTCCTCTTTCATACATATTCGACATCCATTCACTAAGCACATTTTTCCTTTCTCTGCTTCTACAGTGCTTGGTTTCACCTCCTCAGTCATCTGATCAGCTTTCAGTAGCAATGGAATGTGAGATAAATCTTTAGATTGTGTTGGTGACAGTGCGGCCTCCATGGAAGGCTCCATGAAACATGGCTGTATTGATGCTATCAAGTCCGGAGGGACATTGCCCACTTGGATCATGTTGCATGAAGGTTTGACCGACCCTGCATCAGACACACTCACGTATTGTGAGATTTCATTTGTATACACAATATTTATACTAGCTTCCTCTATTATCTCTTTAGGATCAACTTTTTCAAAGTTTGGCATGCTCATTTTGTTTAATTCATCTACAGAAATAAAGGCCACCCCTTTTGGCAAGTTGTTGTTAACATTCACTGCATCTGGAACTATTTCTATAACCTGCGGTATTTTTATATCAGCCAAATTTTGTGGGTTTGTCTGATTTTGGGTAGCTAGTGGTGTTTCTACACTAGGGCTCTCTTTTTTTAACTTCGCATTTTTAAGAGCAATTTGGACTAGGCTTTTAATCATTTTCTTGATATCTTTGATGCCCATTTTGTGATGATTACGCAGATGTGTCCTGAGAGTCTCTTCAGCGTCGAACACACTGGTGCAACCTGGACAAGGGATCTGGACATTATCTGATAAACCATTGCTCCTAGCTAAGTCTGGATGGACTGTGAACAGGTGAAATTTTATGTCATCCTCGGCAAGAGCCATGTAAGGACAGGCTTCACACTTGAAGAATGAAGTGGATCCCACAGACTTTTCTTCGTATGACATGACCTTCTCCTTCACTGTAGGCTTAGTTTCAGCTGGTCTTGGATTTTCCATTTTGTTTAAATTTAATACGTAGCATCGAGTCGACATATTTTGCATATGAGCCACTTTATCTATTATCCATTTTAACCATTTTATATTTTTAAACTGCAATTATAATGGTTCACATGTTAAACAGTACATTTCAAAATCAAAACAGCTGTAAACATCAGTGATTCAGTGGCCATTTTTGTCATGACGAAAAAAGACACGACTATACATTTTAAAGCAAGAAAGACAAAGAAAACGAATATTATGCTAAAAATATTGAGTGCTAGATGGCAACTGAACCGTGAGTTTCACAAAATCTGACAGTTGTCAAATTAACTAGGTCCGACTCGACATTCAAAGAATTTTAGTCGATTTATCACAGTTCTTCTCTAAAAATGTCTATGAATGATGTCACGACACGTCTATGCATCGTCTTCGTCTATGGCCGGCGAATTGACTGACGTATCCTATTGATGTCAGTGAATAGCATCGCATCGTGTAATATTTCTTATCAAAAGCAAAGCAAACCCCACTAAAATGAGCGTGAGTACACTTAAATTATAATATACCTTTGTTATAAGTCCTAAGCATACTCATATTACAATTTTACGTTGTTATTTCAGCTGGAAATAGAATCGATGGTTCGGTACACGTCGCCGATCAACCCGGCAGTATTCCCACACCTCACACTACTTCTTCTGGGCATCGGAATCTTCTTTACTGCGTGGTTCTTCGTCTATGAAGTTACGAGCACTAAAGTATCGAGAGATCTGTTCAAAGAGCTTCTGTTGTCACTGGTCGCCTCCCTATTCTCAGGCTTTGGTATTCTCTTCTTATTGTTGTGGGTTGGCATCTTCGTGTGAAAACTTTAAATAGGTAATATTAGTTTGTAAGCTATGTATAGCATTCCGCGTATGGTGGGCACGAAGATTGGTTCTGTTAGTCCAAATATTTGTTTGTATTCATAAATTTTATATTTAAGAAAACACTGTTTTTATTTCACTTCCCAGACTTTATTATCCGTTTTATTGTTAATACAATCGCAAGAACATAAACTACTAAGTGTGTTCTACAATTAGCACTGAATGTAAGAACTAAACCTGTTATTCTTACTCCTAGTCTTCACTAATCAAATAATGGTTAAAAATACAAGAAGCGTCGGTCGGGTGGTGGTGTGGCGCGGACGCAGTTCGATTCGATCGTGGCGCCTCTTTGATATTTCATACAAAATGTAGGTATAGAAGATGTGTGGCGCGAGACAAACTGGGCGGGCGTGTTGAGGGCGCTGCTTCCTCGCCCTCGGCGCACCCGCAGTTAGCAGTGGCATGCACGGGGCGGGAACAAGACGGCGAAAATGCGTGACAATTTAGACTTCAAAGACTAGAATGCAGGCGCGCTTGCTCTGCGCTGCGCTGCCGCCCCGGCGGCGCCACGCCATCACCTCGCCCGCGCCGCGCCACCGCTATACGCCTCTTGTATTTGTTCCGCGCCTAAGGCTGATGCTCCAGGGTAGCCCGCGAAATTCAAATTTTCTCACGTATATTGCAATTTTGAGTAGATAATTATAATTTTGTTAGTTTTGGAGGGTAGGTACAATATTTTCATTAACATTCAACAAGCACTGACCTGCAAATTGCAAAAAAAGTAAGAAAGTTTGAATTTCGCGGGCTACCCTAACGCTTTTACATAGATAAAGAACTCGAATCAACAAAATAGTAAACTTACAAGGTATGTTCTCTTAAATACAATGTTAGTACTTGACAGGATTCACAAGAAATAATCACTAATTTTATTGTGAGTTGGACACAGACAGGAAGCCTACAACAATGCCCAAAGCTACTATAGTGGTAACTACTCTAATAAACGTTACTGCCACGCGGCCACGTCACGTTTACAGTATTAGCACGTAATCTGTGGTATTAGGGGGGTTTTCTTTAAGGGGGATGCTCCAAGGTAACCCGCGAAATTCAATTATAAAACTTAGCACTGCCCTGCAATTTGCAAAAAACGTAAGAAAATTTGAATTTCGCGGGCCACCTTGACGCTTTCACCTTAAAGGTTCAAGCCTCATAGCCCTGCATCATAGAAACATAATATGATCTGAGGTTCAAGCACTGGATTCGCTTAAAAAAAACTTTTTTGCAAAAAACATAACCTACTTCAAACAAACGTAAGTGAAAAATAACTTTAGTTTCAGAAGTCGGTGACCTTTGTTTGGTTGATTTAGTTTTTTTGTCGCCGACTTCTGAAGCTAAAGTTATTTTTCACCTGTTTGTTTGAAGTCGGTTATATTTTTTGCAAAAAAGGTTTTTATTTTTCACTTTTTAGTGGTTCTCATGTGCTTATCCTTTCACAGCGTACCGGGGCGTGATTTTTTGTTATGAACTGGTGAAACAATTGACAGACATAAGATTTCAGCAACCCTAGTACCTACATTTGCTATCATTTATTGAGGAGTTCCAAAAAAAAGACCTTGAAATTATGACCCTATGTGTCGGGGGTTTTTTACATTTTTAATTTAATGGAACTTGTTTAGGGTGTTGTTGCTCTCGGTCACGACGGAACTTGTCATCCAACAATACCGTCTCGTGCATGCGACGTGATGCTAGCTCCTCTATGCGCCCGTACAGCGTCTGGTGACCCACCACGAATTCTCTAAAAAACGGAAACAACGTTATTAAAACTGGCCACTCACTCATTGTAGGGAAAGCCTCAGGAAGTTAGCTCAAATAAACATGACGAAAATGTAATGAACGAAAATTTCTAGTGAATGAACTAAATAAAATCCAGTAAATGAACACAATCATTGTTTAATTAATCATTTAGAAAAAGTCTAATTATTACACTAAATGCAGTCCAATAATCAACTTAATAAAACGAACATAACTTTCTGCCTCTAAATCTGTCACCAACAATTTTTTTTTTTTTTACAAAGTCAAAGCTTTAAAATAGGTCTCCCCCAATTCTCGCCACATTCAACGGTCCCGTGCGACTCCCACAACAGGTCATCGGTTCACGTAGAGGAGATCTTTTAGCGCAACGTTTTCCAGTTCGCGGGTGCCACTTCAGAATTTTTCGGCCCCGTCGGCCATCCGTTCTGCGAGCAATGTGCCCTGCCCACTGCCACTTATGTTTGGCAATTCTTCGGGCTACGGCGTCGGTAACCTTGATTCTCTTGCAGATGTCTTCATTTCTGATTTGAAACTTCGAGCATAGCCCTCTCCATTGCCCATTGTGAGCGACCACGTTTCGGTCCCGTATAATCAATGGCAACACACGCTGGTCATAAACTTTCGTCTAGAGACACTACGGTAAGTTGGACGAGAAGATACCGCGCAACATCCCGAACGCTGCACGGCCAAGTCGGATTCGACGATTGACTTCTTTCTCGAAGTTAGACCTACTTAGCTGGACCGTTTGTCTCAGGTACACATAATCGTATACAATTTCGAGTTTAGTGTCTCCGATCTTGATAGGAGTGAGTATAACATGGGCAACATGACCTAGGTTTTGTCCATGTTAATTTTAAGACCCACTATTTCGGAAGCTCTACTGAGGTCATGGAGCATTGTACTAAGGTCCTCCATGTTCGCAGTCATGACCACTACATCATGGGAAAACCAAAGGTGAGTGATGTAACGTTAATGCCTAGCCCTCTCTAGTCCAGAACCTTCAAGACATCCTCGAGTGCAGTGGTGAACAGTTTCGGAGATGTACGTCTCCCTGTCTCACACCTCGCTGTAGAAGTATAGGTTCCGAGGCTTGGTCCTGAAGTCGGATTGACATGGTGGCGTTTTTGACAAACACTTCAACACCTCGATGTACCGGTAGTCGATTTGGCACCGTTGGAGATACTGCAGTACAGCCCAAGTCTCGATCGAATTGAAGGCTTTCTCGTACTCCAAAAACGCTAAACAAAGAGGCAGGTTAAACTCTTTGATCTTCTGTGTAAGCTGCCACAGCTTATGGGTGGGGTGGTGGGGTTCGGGGTGAGTGAGGTGGCCTATAATTCTTCAGCCAGGCATTGTCACCTTTTTTGAAGAAGAGTACCACCATACCCCTGCACATGCCTGTGGCGTTTCCCCTCGAGTATGACGTAAATATCAAACAGCTTTTGAAGGGCCTTAAGAACCGGTTTTCCACCCGCCTTCAAGAGTTCGGCCGTAATTCCATGATCACTCGGTGCCTTGTCGTTTATATGTTGTTTCAGAGCTATCCTAATCTCGTACAGGCTGAGGTCTTCGGTATAGTGGTGGGTCAGTGTAGCTCTTGGGTTGTCTACTAGTTCTACAACGGGTGTACTGGTTGACGGGTACATCTCCCTCAGAAACTCCGGTTTAACGTACAAGATCTTGCCATTGCCGGTCTTCAGTTTTGTGAGCTGGCTCTGCCCAAGAGCCAGACACCTTGGAGCCTTTATTCCACTCAATCACGTCTTTGAAACGCCCGGATTTAGGTATCCATTAAAAGGGACAATAATAGAAAAAAAAAAACAATGTAATAATAAAATCTAGGTCTTACAATCAGGAGATCTAGCTCAAAATATTGTGTTCATTAATTGGTTACATCTTAATGATGAAAGCTAGTATTTGAACATGTTGAAAAATGTAAGTTCATTTAGTGGATTTTATGAACCAATGAATGAACATACCTGTCCCTATACTGGCCTAAAGATCAGAATAGTACATTGTAATACAAGGGGCTAAAATTACCCATTATAGACGAGGTAGTTTTACTACCGAGCTTAAATAGAAACCGAGTTATAATGGGATTTTAGCGCCGTGTGTTACACCGTACTTTTCACTACGATTGCGAGAAAATAAAATAACCATATTTTATAATATGATAGTTTAATGTACAATTTGTACTGTTGATCAAATTTAATGAGATATTTTTTCCCGGCAACATAATTTCAGTTCTCTGTGAAGACCAATAATAATATTGTGTCGTCTGTGGGGTAAACGTAGGAGATAAAAAGGAATCCTACTTATAATTCAATTAAATAATAGAAAAAATCATAAAATTTCGCGCCAATGCCTTTTTTTATTTTCTTCTGTAGCTGGAATGCAACGCACACATTCTGCCGTCTTATGTTGCCGGGAAAAACATCTCATTAAATTTGAACAACAGTACAAATTGTACATTTAATTTTTAATAAAATAAACTATCTTATTAAACATGATTATTTTATTTTCTCGCAATCGTAGTGAAAAGTACGGTGTAACACACGGCGCTAAAATCCCATTATAACTCGGTTCCTATTTACTACCTCGCTGAAGCTCGGTAGTAAAACTACCTCGTCTAAAATGGGTCATTTTAGCCCCTTGTATTACAATGTACTATTTAAAACCATGCATAAGAATAAATTACTTAGACTTATTTTAATAAAAATATGAAAAGGACGTTTGTCCAGTGATTTACTTGATCTCAAACGATTTTTAATTCCAATGCTGGGACACCATAGTTTATTTGAAACTGGCTAAAATTGCAATGAAATCAATTTGAGACATATAGTATTAAAATAATAAATAACTAATGTTACATACTTCAATTTAGGCTACAATGTGTTAACCCATTTCCAGTCCCATGAGCCACATGTGGTTCAGAGCGATTGTTTAACTATTGTGTCTTTTCGTGGACAGTGAATGTGACAAAGAAGTTGCGTCTTACCCGAGTCCTAAATTCTTGCCCGAACAATTACGGTTAACCCTAAAGGAAGGGAGACCTATAACTAGTATTTTGAAGAGGTAAGTTTGGACTTGGAGAAAACGGAAACGTGATAATAATCATCCGATTTCAAAATATTACCAAATGCCATTTATGATAATGTTTCATCGCAGAAGTGGAGGATAAAAATTAAGTAATAAATAAAACATGTTGCGCCCACCCCAAGTAACATGAACAGTAAAATTATCTGTGGGTATTAAGTATCGCACTTGAAGTCGAGTGCATCCAGCCTGTAGAGCTGAGTGTTCTCGACGGCAACCACGGTGGCCACGCGCTTGCTGTCCTTCATGAGCAGCGCCACCTCACCGAAGTGGTTGCCGTCCTCCAGGTGACATACCTGTGAGGGGAGCAGATGGAAATGACATTATATAATTAAAGCGCTATCCACACATTTCCGAATCATCCGTCCGAGCAATCCGTGTTCCGAGTTATTCGTTTCAGTCCGCAGTTTTGGATACGCCTAACCCGGAGCTATTTGAATAAGTAGGTACGTACAAAGAACACGGCAGGGCCGGGTACCCGGAAATGTATGGATAGCGCTTTAGTTTGACTCGGTTGGCTTAACTTATTGGATACTTCTTTTGTTTTTGGACGCTCCTATGCTTATGTTGTGGCTTACCACGATCTTGATGACTTGCGCCAGTTACTCAGTCCACCTTCTATACTAGAATGCGGTCCTTTCACTCGAACTTTTTGGGCCCATCAGAATAGTTATTTTCATCCCCCCATCTCGGAAAGAGTATTTTTGCTCTTCGATATCTGAGTGCAAAAGCCGTTTTTATCGTCTTGAGGGTAAAGTAAATTTGAATTTAGAACATCGTGTGCACTAAGCATGTGAATTCAAAACATCATTAAACCTATTTACTTCTACCTCTATGGTGCCGAATTTATAGGATTTTTTTTTAATTTGTTAAGAACTCAGACTCGGAACCTTCTTGGTGTACTTTTTTTAAATATATTTTGCGCGCCATTTTCTTTTCACGTCATATTGTTAACACCTTAGGTTAAAAACAAGGAATCCAACTTGAAAACAAGTGAAAAACCTAAAATGATCACTCATTATCTAGCGACGAGGAAGTTTATTTGACGCCAACAGAATTAACTGAATTTGTTAATAATGCGCAATTTTTTTTTGCGTTTATTCATTTCCTTGCTGAGTTGGGATGAAAAGTTACGTGTTGCACTCGAGTGCAAAAGATTTTTCACTTCGAGCTCTTTTGATTCCCTCGCTAACGCTCAAGATTCTAAGTTTTGAATCACTCGCTTCGCTCGTGACTCAATTTTAGAATCTTTCGCTTGCTCGGTCATCAAAATTGAGCACGCGGTTAAAAAACAACTTTGCACTCTTGTATAACAAATAACTAATATTGTGCAACAAGAGAGCAAAGTGGGTTTTTGCTGCGTGTTGATTTTGAATCCCGAGCAAGCGAAGGATTCTATAGTTGAATCACGAGCGTAGCGAGTGATTCTAGGTTAGAATCCTGAGCTTGGCGAGGGATTCAAAGACACGAGATGCAAATAAATTTGGTCTGCCTATGGACTGGTCTGGTTATGTTTATTGTTTAAATTCCCTGTTACGCTAGCAATGATTAGGTCAATGTACGATAGTTTTTTATTTTTACTTTTTTCTCTTTTTGTTAATAATTGCCAATTTATTTTGTATCTCTAAAATGTAAGGGAAGAGCCGAGCCTTCAACTACAGGCATTTTTATGCCTAAATGGAGACTCCTTGACATGCAATGTAACCCAAATTGATACGTACTTAATAAACTTATTTAATTTATTTTTAGCTACTAAGTACAATAAAAATTGGATAATAAAATAATAATAATAAAGAAAATATGAGTGAGTCTAGTGACGAAGTCTGCTTTGCGATTTAACACCCGAAGAATTGAAGCATAATGTAAAAATCCAAAAATTAAGTTTCCTGCCTGAAAAGTCTCGCGGTAAATATCGGTACATTATTTATATCTCATTATGTTGTACTTATGTAGTATGTTGTAGTTGTATCTATGTTGTTGTATGTACTGTTTTGTAATGTTTAAGTATTATGTTGTCGCTAGACCAAAGTTATTTGCATCTCGTGTCTTTGAATCACTCGCTATGCTCGTGATTCAACTATACAATCCTTCGCTAAGGCGCTGTCTCCACGAGCGAGAGAATCGCGGCGATATTATCGTCCTTGCCATGTTTTTCTATACACTCTCTTTTGGGCCGTCTCCACGAGCGAGAGAATCGCTGCGATATTTTCGTATAGAAATACGTCAAATCGCCGCGATTCTCTCGCTCGTGGAGACAGCGCCTCACTCGTGATTCAAAATCAACACTCGCAGCAAAAACCCACTTTGCTCTCTTGTTGCACAAATAAATATTATTCAACTGGGCGTCGATTAGACTGACACCGACGGTATGTATAATGCACGGTGGCGTGACTACCTAAGTGATTCTATTAAAAGTAGAAGTACCTCCACGCCTTTCAACGAGTACACAGCCACAGTACCCGTTGCGATGAAGTACATGCAGTCGCCGATGTCACCAGCCCGTACCACCAGGTCATTGGATAAGTAGACCTCGGGGTGCAGACAGCCCAGCACGGTGCCGACCACGCCCGCTGGCACGTTTTCAAATAACTTAACTTTGTGAACTAACGTGCGACATGTGTGCAGTTTGATTTCGTCGCGAAGTTCCTCTGAATCAAATACGAGTAGTTGTAGAATTTTTGCGAATTATTTTATAAGGGTCTTAAAAACAAGATGGCTGCCATTCGCGGGGTCTTAGGTAGGAGTAATCATACGTGTATTTGTCGATAGAAATGAGCATAGAAACACTGTTTAAAACATCAAACACTGGGAGGGGTTATATACTCTATGCTGGGAGGCTTGCGCTTGCGCGAAAAGCAAGGGCCTCCTTAATGAGCCGTGTACCTACATGATTCTGACAATGGAATATTGAGAGCCATAATTTATATGAAGCTAGTATATGGCTGTCAATATTTCTGCTAACCGTTTTTAATTTCTATAAAATTGTATTCATTAGGGTTCCGTAGCCAAATGGCAAAAAACGGAACCCTTATAGTTTCGCCATGTCTGTCTGTCTGTCTGTCTGTCTGTCTGTCTGTCTGTCCGCGGATAATCTCAGTGACCGTTAGCACCAGAAAGCTGAAATTTGGTACCAATATGTATATCAATCATGCCGACAAAGTGCAAAAATAAAAATTTAAAAAAACATTTTTATTAGGGTACCTCCCCCAGACGTAAAGTGGGGAGCGATTTTTTTTTTAATTTTGACCCTGACGTGTGATATATTGTTGGATAGGTATTTAAAAATGAATAGGGGTTTTCTAAAATCATTTTTTGATAATATTAATATTTTAGGAAATAATCGCTCCGAAAGTCAAAAACAATGTGTCCCCCCCCCCTCTAACTTTTGAACCATAAGTTTAAAAAATATGAAAAAAATCACAGAAGTAGACCTTTATATGAACTTTCTAGGAAAATTATTTTCAACTTGATCAGTTGAATAGTTTTTGAGTTATATAGCACTTTTTCAAAAAAAACGCAAATGATAACTTTGTTTTTCATACAAATACTATGAAAAACAAAGTTATTTTTGCTGACGAAAAATGTTGGTATTTTTAATGGTCTGGGAAGCTACGGAACCCTACAGTGAGCGTGGCCCGACACGCTCTTGGCCGGTTTTTTTAATTTATTTTATTTTAAGTGCAACTTTAATTAGTATAATGATAATTAGGGCTCGGATAAATATCTAAACACATCTTTTTATTTGAATCATTTTCATTCATTATTTGGTTTTCTCCATAAATTATGATGTTTTTAAGCTGGGCAATGAGGGTTTTAGAATCCATATTTTTCCATATTTCAAGGTTAAGACCATATTTTTAGAATTTAATTACATTCGTCCATATTTCCTATCTATACATATAATAAAATCGTTGAGACCAAAAAAATCTGTACATTGAAGATTAAAAAAAAAAATCACCCAGGCTGACTTAAAATAAGTAACTGAACATTAAAACCATTTTTAAAATTTTTGTTTGTTTGTTTGTTTGTTTGAACGTGCATCACGTAAAAACTGCTGGACGGATTTTGATGAAAACTTCACTAATCTATTTAAATAAACTCAGAATAACATTTAGGCTATAGAAATTATGAAAAATTTTGGAAAAAGGGGGTGAAAAGGGGGGGTAAAGTTTGTGTGAAAAATTTTTTTTAGATTGTTCTAGAATCGTGAAACTCAGAGTAAATACTTATTATTAAAAATAAAGAAATACCTGTTTCAGCATTTAAAAAAAAATCATCCAGAGACGTAAAAAGAGGGTTTTGTGTTTAAAATTAATAAATTTCATACACTTATAGAACAAAATCCAATGAAGTATGAACCTTTAAAAGTTGCTGTAAATACTTCAAATCTAATACAGGTAAATATAATTTCTCAATCTTCTTGAAATTTGATTTTTGAAGTGAATACGCCCAAAATAGCGGAACTCAAGAAAATCGGCTTTCCTCGGTATAAGTAGTTGGTAATACAGGGTGGAAACGGTAAACGGGGCAGTAAGGGGAACTGCAGCTACACGAAAAAGGTCTTAGAAACAATCCATAATTTTTTCGCTAAATGTTGATCCCCATTCACAGATTTAATTAAAAAATAAAGTGCAGTTAGCAAGAAAATTGTCATTTTACATAAAACAATTTTTTTGATGCCAATAATGATAAACCCTAACCGTTGCAGCTACATGAAAATGGTCTTAGGAAACCATCCGTAATTTTTCGTGAAATTTTGATCCCCATTCACAGATTTAAAAAAAGTACAGTTAGCAAGAAAATTGCTATTTTACACAAAACATTTTTTGATGCCAATCGATCATGTTTCTAATACTCAACGGTTAAGGAAGCTCTCCTTTCTGCCCGGTTAATCGTTTCCACCCTGTATAAACAAATAAAATATTACTACGAAGAAAATGTAGACTATACGAACATTCGTATAGTCTACATTTTCTTCGTAGTAAACGCAAACGCTACATACGCCAGACATAAAACCCGAAAAGTTACAAATACAAACGAGTTCAAATCCTACTATCTACAAATAATAAAAATGCTTTGTCCTGAAGGACTGTGATGGATCAACGCACAGCCTTTACCGCAGATTGTAGAAACCTGAAGCTTGGAGGGTGTATTTTTTGTATAATAATTTCAGAAAATCATTTCTTATCGTATGCCTATGATACGATAAGAAAGGATTTTCTGAAATTATACCCCTAAGGGGGTGAAAAGGTGGGGGGCAAAGTTTGTATGGGAAAATGTGAGTCCTTGGTCCAATCTACTTCAAATTTTGCTATCAACAATATTAACAGAATTGATGGACGCGTTTCGTATTGCACGTAAATTGATTTCAATGCATATCTTAGGAGATACACCGTTTTAAATAACTCCGCAGCAAAATAATGATCATGTACCGGGCGCGCATTTTCATTATGCGGAAGGATGTGTATGATGTGCTCTTTGAAAATTGTATTATAGGTGCTTACGACCCAATCTCTGTAACCCTCTCTTTCTCTTATGTGACGCAGACGAAGTTGCGCGGGTCAGCTAGTCTTTAATAATTAAACTAGCAAAAACTGCATAATTTTGGCTTCCATAGCGCCGTGCCGTGGGAATAAATTGTCGTTGCGCGGCATACACAGATATATAGAGTCGTGCGGGACTCGTGCGCTATTTTTCTATTAAAAGCTATTTTTCTAAGAAAAAAATAAAGGATTAACGATTCTACAAAAAAATAACAATATTCTCAGTGGAACACCAAACGGCAATCCAGAGGGCCTGCATATTCGGACGTAGAGATCTCATATAAAAAGCGTTTTTCCGATCAAACAGAAGGAGCTTCAATTTTGAAAATTTGATGAAACATATCGTTGTATACTGCAACAACTCGAATAACGAGGCAGACTAAATTTTAGCTAAACAATTTAATTTCGTTGTTTTTGATATATTTTTTCAAACAAGATACAATAAATTGTTTTGATGTTTGGTAATAGTTGTCTTTTTTAGTCCATATTTTTCCATATTTCCGTTTTTTAGACCCATATTATATGTAATTATTTTGGAATTTTTGGCACATATTTATCCGAGCCCTAATGATAATATAATTTTAATTTTATTTAAATTCGATCTATTTCAATTTTTTAATTACGTATTTCCATTTTAATTTTATATTTTCACTCATTGTAATGTAATGTAATTTGTTATTTGTTTATTTGTTTGTTTGTTTGTTATTCTGTTATTCTGTTGCTGTTGTTATTATGAAATTTGGATATTTGTACGAGTATTTTTGAATTCGTGTTGCCTGAAATAAATGAATTTAATTTTTATTTATTTATTTATTTGTGAATTAGTTGCATGTACTCTGTCATAGTGGCTTTCACTATGGTCACTATGGTACAGGATAATGTTGTGATTACCAATCAATTTCGAGAGGTGTGATGAGATTCAAGTGTAGCTTTGAATTCTAAGTGTCACTACGAACGGGACCATAAGGACAGATGTACTCGTATCATTCATTAAAAAAAAAACGCTAACGATTTACCTGAGAGGCAGTTAAGGTCGGCCTGCTCTTTAAAATATCGCTCCTGGTACCTGTACTGGTAGAAAGCGCGTACTCGCTTCTTTAGGGAAAGTGGGAACTGTCTGTATTTCATGTATTCCTGGTGGATGATATTTAACTAAATTATCGCGAAATTTTTAGCTAAATTAGTAAATCATTATTATCAAGTAAACTATTAATATTTCTGTATTTAGTCTGGCTGATAAAACATGAAACAATCTTACCTCTACTTGATTCATGAGTCCCTGGTAACGCATCGTGGAGCTATAGATCGTGAGATAACTCTTTACCATAAAAACTACGGAAAGCAAAAAAATAGTTAGTCTTAAAACATTACCTGAGCCAAAAGAGTTCAGTTATTTTTGACTTAAATCAACCAAACAGTGGGGTGAGTAAAAAACTAAGATAAAATAAGATTGGTTACCTAGAGTGAATACCATGAACAGTGCAGCGTACACGATGACAATAGACTGGATCAAGATCTCATCTGGCTGCGTAGAACGGAACATAGTGAAGCCGGTACCTAAAATAACTAGGAGTTTAAAATTGGTACGGTACTTAATATGTAAGTAGGTTTGGCGCTGGAACGACATTGTCAGGAATTAAATTGATGGTATATTTTGTGAAGTGAAATTTTATTGGAAAAACACGATCTAAAGGTTTCAGTTTCGTCTATGGCTACGCGACAAAAGAATTGGTAAGCACTGATGGGAGGTACTGACACCCTTTTTTTTTTTTTTTTTTTTTTTAGGATGGGAAATCATCAAATGACTTCTCCCACTCTGGGCGGAGCGGGAGGGAGTGTCAGACTTTTACTGACTAAAACCCATCCATGTTCCTTCCTCGCCCTTTACGTTCCGGGGCCGCGGTATCTCTTTCGAACAGTCCCGCAACCCCGGCAGGCTTCGGCCCTTGCGGGCCCCTCTCAGGTACTGACACCCTCACTTAACATGTTCTTTAGGAACGAATGTCAACTAAGTACAATAAAGTTCAAATTCTCACCGAAAAACGCAGAAATAGTAATGAGCATTGCTTTATTGTATCGAGTCTGTAAGTCGAGAAGCATCAAGTTCTCATGTACCTGGGGGCGTATATACTCGTAATAATTGTATTGAGTCGGCATTTCGCCTGTCCCTGTTGGAAGAAAGGCAGAAGGAATCTTGAGTGGAAAAGACAGAATGGAATAAAAAAAGAAGTGGTGAAATGGAAGAAATGGTACATCCACATCATTTTCGGAACCAATTTGTCAAGACGAAAAATTTGATGATTCTAGGTCAACGGTCAAAGTACCCCATACGGTTTGATTTACTGGTGAGTGACTGGAGACACAACAGACAGCAGAACCAACGAATATTCCTAATAAGAATTCCATTTTTTTGCCTTTTGAGGTTTGTAACCCAAAAAAATAGTCCAAAATCTAATGATCTGAAGGCGATACAAATACTAGCAACGAGTGGGAATCGAATGAAGCTCGTAAAGTTACCGATACTTACAGTAATAGACAACTATTGGCGGCAAATACAGGAGGCAGATGCACCAGTGCGCGGAGACCACGAACAGAATCACCAGGCGCACCAGTCCGTGCACGATGTAAGACTCCGTGAATATCTGCACACAACACACAGGAAGACGTGCCATTTTAGGGTTCCGTAGCCAAATGGCAAAAAACGGAACCCTTATAGTTTCGCCATGTCTGTCTGTCTGTCTGTCTGTCTGTCTGTCTGTCTGTCCGCGGATAATCTCAGTGACCGTTAGCACCAGAAAGCTGAAATTTGGTACCAATATGTATATCAATCATGCCGACAAAGTGCAAAAATAAAAATAAAAAAAAACATTTTTATTAGGTTACCTCCCCCAGACGTAAAGTGGGGAGCGATTTTTTTTTTTATTTTGACCCTGACGTGTGATATATTGTTGGATAGGTATTTAAAAATGAATAGGGGTTTTCTAAAATCATTTTTTGATAATATTAATATTTTAGGAAATAATCGCTCCGAAAGTCAAAAACAATGTGTCCCCCCCCCCTCTAACTTTTGAACCATAAGTTTAAAAAATATGAAAAAAATCACAGAAGTAGACCTTTATATGAACTTTCTAGGAAAATTATTTTCAACTTGATGAGTTGAATAGTTTTTGAGTTATATAGCACTTTTTCAAAAAAACGCAAATGATAACTTTGTGTTTTGTGTAACAAATACTATGAAAAACAAAGTTATTTTTGCTGACGAAAAATGTTGGTATTTTTAATGGTCTGGGAAGCTACGGAACCCTACAGTGAGCGTGGCCCGACACGCTCTTGGCCGGTTTTTACAGTATAACTTGTCCGCCTTGCCGTCTGTCTGAATTAATTACTTATTCCGTACATAGGGTTTCGAAATCATTTGTAGGCACCAAAAATAGATGGAATCAAAATTTGCCATCTCGCTACCCCTGCACTTGTAGAATGACCAATTTTCGACATGTCTTCTGCCCGAGCATGCGGCGACCCGAAGACATTATGTGCCGTAGACTCGAGTTTCATCGAAGACAAAGAAAGAAATTATTTCCATAGCAACGGGGAAGTATGTACCTAGTGATGTAGATATTCAACGAATCTCGAATGACGTGTCACTTGGGTTCTTACAGATGAGCGACACGTTGCCAACGGCAGATAAACTGCAGCCGTCGCTACATGTCGACGACGAATCGAAAGCAGCCGCCGCCGCGCCGATGCGTTGACGACTGCCTTCGACGGGTGGCGACGCTTGCAGTTGTGGCAAGCCGCGTAAATGTGTGTCGTCGACGTCGTCGTGAGCGACGGCGACGGCTGCATCTTTATCTGTTGGTAACGTGCCCCTCGTCTGAAGAACCCTTACGGTCATTTTCAATAACTTACTCACAGGTACCTATAGATAGGTTGCTGTCTCTTACGGACCGATAGAACCGAAACGTCACAGAAATTTTTTCTTTGATTTTTCTATGAATCATGTGACGGGTAGGTGACGCTGAATTAACTTTGTTATAGAAACAGCGATGGCTACAACCCTGACATGTTAATAAAAAATAACTTAATATATAAAAACAAAGAATTAGTCATTATATTAATAATTTTGTCTAGGTCCGATTTTATGCAAAATGTTTCTACCCCCAAGTGTCAAAAGTAGAGAAACAATTCACGTCATGTTTATTATTGTACTATAGACTCTTGTCGATTGAAGAATTGAAACATTTTTTTCTACATTTTCAACATCGCCATGCTTACGACGATAGAAACCTTTCTGCAATCTGTTATTTTGTCGATTCTTCCTACGACAAAACCCGTTTCCACGGTGGTCATGCTGAGAGAAAATAGCGAAACAAAATTCAATCACTGAAACAAACAAATGGTTCTGAGGACGTACTCTCATGAAGATCTTGGAGTTAACGGCGACAGTGTAGACTCTGAAGACCCTGAGCGTTGACAGCAAGTGCGCTATGAGGATGTACCGCGCCTTGACCTGCAGGTGTAGAAGCACGAAGGCCACGGGCAAGCAAGACACCAGGTCCAAGATGAACCAGAAGCGGACGTAGCGTCTGGAATAACTCATGTGGTTTAGTACATAGCGGAATATTGTGGATACTCTCTCTAACACGAATTATTTCTCATTTTGAGGAAGTAGGAGTCCTATCATATTTCTTTTGCAAATTTTTGATTTTTACGTCCTGGATCAAATTATTTCGATCGGTCATCTGCGTACACGAGTGGATTGCTATTGACGAGAATTTTGTGTCCAGGTCCTTCCTCGTCCGCTCGCTTCAGAATGACTTAAACTGAGGAGCGAGCTGATGAATTGACGCAAAATTTTGAGTATTTTAATTTTTATTTATTGTATTTTTTGTCTTATTATACTGACAAACGAAAACGAATGAAACGTATTCATTGTAGATCGAAGTTTTATATCATATTAATTTATTTGATAAAATTGAGTTTATTTGGAATATAATGGCCGCAGAATCAAGACATTTATGGCTTAAATAAGGCTTTCTTTACGATTTTTTCCGTGAAAACTCAAAGAATTTAACGAAATTCTAGAACTCCAACATTCAAGTAAACATTCAACTTATCTTTTAGTAATTTTAACTTTTATAAGAATTGAATGTAAGCAACTATGTGAATTGCTGCGTCAAACTTTCATCGCCGACGGTTTTTCTTGTAAATTGAGTTCGTAAAATATTTATAGTAAATTACACGAAAAGAAATATGAAAATGTGTAACTCCAACATAGAAGAAAAAGAATAGCACTACCTCATGAGTAAGTAATGTGGCACTACCGTTATTCATAAGCAAATAATGAAAATATCTTACTGCTGCTGAAAATTACAGCCTGAAAAATCATGCATTTGCGTAAAAAGTGTAATAGGACACTTAAGAACTATGCTACGTGAATACAGGGTACTAATAAAATCTTACAAGAATATCGATTGCCTGCGCATATTAACGTAGGTATGTTGTTTTACAATATATCCTGTGTTGAATTTGATGACAATGTCCACCAGGCAGATAACGTAGATTCCCAACAGCACCCGGTCCAAGACGTGGATTTCCAGATTGTCCATGGGCTGAATGATGAAGAAGAGGCGGAAAGTCGTTAGACAAATGTGCAAAATGTTCACTAATATCATGATAGACATCCAGGACAAACTGTAACAAATTAGATGGGGATATTCGTGTTCTACATTGAATCCCCAAGTTTGGCTGATTTACTGAGATTATGATGGAGTGTAGACTCACTGAGAGTAACATTCAATAAGCTCCTTGATGCGATATGAGGGAACATCATGATCAGCTGGTGTAGTCAGATGATGATGTTGCTGGTTATAAGAAATAGAAATTCAACGATATCGGTCTCTATTTGCTTTGTGTTAATTTCTCTGCTCGAGAACTAGGTTGTACCGGTGAATCCGGTGATAGCAAGAATGACATTCACTATAAAAAGATACCTGAACAGGCTAAGAGGATGTATGACATTTCCTCCGTCCTCCAACAGTTGTCTCTGCCGTTCGGCGACGACGGCCGAGTAGCTGCGGAAATGCTCGCAGGTCTCCGGGTGGTGCATGCTGAGCTGGCCCAGCTTTCGCAGCCCGCGACACATTTTCCCGAGGAGAGACTTCTGTCTGGGCAACATACTGTCAGAACCTTTAGGAAAAGACCTTTGTGACAATATAACGCTATGTTTAATTTGGAAATTCGGGAGTAGTAGAGTAGGCTATTTGTCAATTGATACGTGCTTGGATTGTGCGTACTTGCATACTCCCAGCGGATATTGACGGATATCTCAAAAAAAAATTGATACAAAATAATAGGACACGATTGCACGGCGTCCTACTGAAGTGATCTATTAAACAACAAACACAATAATTATTCCGTTATGACTAAGAACACGTATTTGGATGAAACACAGACGGGCTGCACTTTTTGATGCCTTTTAAATTTTTAACCGTCTGGCTTGGCAAGATTCAAGATATGGTCATATTATGTGATAAACAGCCCGC
Organism: Xestia ashworthii; assembly: GCA_950022955.1. NCBI lineage: Eukaryota > Metazoa > Arthropoda > Insecta > Lepidoptera > Noctuidae > Xestia > Xestia ashworthii. Next base: position 22,121,648 of record OX465556.1, on the reverse strand, counting down.
GTGCTTAATTAAAAACATCGGAGAACCGTAAGTTGTAGGAATTTAAATAATATCATTGGAATTTATAATAAGATCTCGGAAAACTAAATATTGAAAACTAAAACAGGGTACTACGTACCGAGGTTTAAATCACAGCTGTGTTTCTGTCTCGGCATTTTGAACTTCTGACCAGGGACAGTAAGATGAAACTGTAATTTCTAAGAAACGAAACACACAAATAATTCACAGAGTACTTTTTACTTTTTATGAAGTAACTATTATTTTTATACATATTTCTATTGACCAGAGATTATTGATCGAAGGACCAGAGAGTAAAACACATGGGTACCTACAATGTGAAAGTACTCCACAGAGCATCATAAATAAACAGTGTGTTTGACTACCAGTTACAGATTCCATATTATACAGGTGGAATTTATAACTGTACTTTAGATTTCAGGGTTTTCTTATCATTTAATTTATCATGTTTTTTAGAGAGATTTGATCCATATATCACCATATATGATTGCCCCTAAAAATTGATGTAAAAAGTACAGAATGTCATTTTTACGAACTTGAGTCGGTTCGATTCCCGAGTGTGGCAAGCGAATGTTCGAAAATCTGTGAATGCAAATTTATTTCTTTTTATAAATAAAGGAATGTTTCCTTTGAGTAAAATTTGCTATCTCCAGTATTTTGAGAACTTTCCCAATACACGTTTATAAATAGATACTCCTAACCCCACACCCCGCGAATGGTAGCCAGTTTGTTTTCTTTATCGTAATCTTTGAATATTAGAGACCTAGAGTCTTGTAAATGATTTTGTTGCAAGGTAAACAACGACACTTAACTATCAAATACTGAAATAAAATTTCTTGAAAAATAAGAAAAAAACATAAAAAATAAGAAAAATAAGATTAAAACATCGTTTATAATAATTGCACTTACATATCTAGGTCTCTTGTATTCCAAGAAATTTCATTGAACATACCCTCGATCAGCCGATTAGAAAAACAAAATGGCTGCCATTTGCGGGGTGTGGAGTTAGAGATATATAAAATCATGTACTTGTCGATAGAAATGAGTATATAATAATATAATAATGCCCTTAGAGTATCGGTAACCTGTTGCCAAGCACACTGTATAATAATGGTGGTATAAAGTACTGTGTGACAGATACCATATGACTGAGTCGTCAACATGACATTTATGTTTTGTCTATTTCATGATTTTGGCTCATATTATTATTAAGTAACCAAAGAGATTTAAAAGACTAAGGGCCTGTTTCACCAGTTCCCGTTAACATACTTGGCAGATAATGTCATACAAATGCTGTTCCATTTTTGAATTTATTCGGTAAGTAGTGGCTATTCGGATATTGTGAAACAGGACCTTATGCAGGGGCGTAGCTACCGCTGCTGTCAGCCGTCTCTATGATACGGGGCCTCCGTGAAACAAGGGCCCCCGATGAGGAAAAAAATCTTCTCACAACCTCAAATATTCCTCTTGCTTGATAAAATGAAATTATTATGATATCACGGTCAAGAAAGCTCCTATATTTTTCGAGTTCGCTTTTTGATGAAGACTTCGCCAATCTCGGTCCAGAATGCACCAAATTTTACAAGAATCTTTGGGGTTGGTTGAGGTACACCTATTGAAGCCTATTGGAGTGGTCGCCTACAGGGAAGCAGTTGTTTTACCGTTAAATAAAACACAAAAAACGAATGCAGTATTTTATCAGATTTATTGTAAAACAAAAATGATTGCACATAAGTACTTATTATGAGTATCTCAACATTTGTATATTTTATTGATTTTTTAAATAAATTCACACACATTTAAATACATTATCATTATTGTAAGCCAATATTGTCTCACTGCAGGGTATAGCCCTCCTTTCCCTCCTTCTACTTTTCGCGATCTAATGCGATCGTAGGCCAATACTTTACGAAAGAGTCCAGCAAAATAAATATAATATTTAAATCTGTCGCCCCCTGCATGACATGGCGAAATGTGAGAGTAATATTAGGTACACCTGTGCATACCTCATCGGGTATAACAGGCGTGATATTAAGTTATTAACTTTATTACTTTGCTTATACATATAATACAAAAACAATAACTATTATTAAGCTATTATCTCCGTAACTGTGAGTTCGCGAACTCTGGGCTGAAGGGAGTGGTGTTGAATCCAAAGTTGTTCTCATGATTGGCTATTGGGTTTCGGGCACTTGTCTGTAATAAAAGAAAAAATATATTATTACAAAGTTAAGTCCAGTAAATACGAATGCTCCGTAATTGACGCAATGTGTGGATGACGAAGAGTATTTTTATTTGCGTAGAACACGGTTTAAACGGTTGGAAAAAGTAGGTACAGTTTGGAGCAACGCGTTTCGTTTAGTGTGACATGCAAATTATGTATTTAGGTACTTGGACAAGAGCATTGAGCTTCAGGTTGAACATTTGAGATCATTTGGTAGGTATTTGAATAATCGTACACTCGTTGAGGGATATCACATAAATTGTAGACTTGAAAAAAATGATATAAATGAAAGCTTACCACTACGGTAGGGTTTTCAGGATCGTTATTCCTCATGTCACTGTCAAGCTCAGGTGGGAAGTAGTCATTCCTGAACTGAGGAAGGTCCTCGATGCCAATAAGATCCGAGTCATTGGACTGCTCGCTGCAACGGAAGTAAGTAGTAATGCTATAGTGTGTACGTGAAATAATCCAGATTGAATCCCGACTTAACTGAATTTGAAGGACCTTTAAGTAAGGAATAATTATCTTCATCAACATCGCGCAAGCCTATGCAGATCTCGGCTGTAAGTTGTAGGCTGTGTGTACTTATGATGTCCGTCACTTGAACAGACACACACCGGCCGTACGGCCGCAGAAGGTGACGTTTCAACTTCAACTGCGCAAGTGCTCCAGAACCGCAGCCAAAGGAATAATACCGGGTAATTTTAGTCATTGAAAGTCTGACAGACCCCTTCGCAGCTCCAAAGCCGCGGACATCCACGAGGATTTAGCGCAAAAAGAGGAACATGATCTCACCTAATAGCGTCAAAGTCTGGTGCTTTAATAGTTTCATTCCAGATGGGGTTGGAACCCTCGACGGCGTGCTTGTTAGTGCCGGGCGCGGCCAGACCGACGCGGTTGAGGCCTGAGTCCACTGAGCTGTACTTCGTCATTGAGAGCGCAGCGATGCGACGGTTGAGCCTGCAGAGAACAAGTAACGATATACAGGGTGTAAACCATCACCTCATCACGAAGCCGTCAACCAAGCATGTACATACAAATTAGTAACTTTACGCAAAAATTATTGCTGGATAACAACATTTTTACTTGGGTCAAAAATCACGTTTTGTGGTATAACTCACTGTAACGTATCAAAACATTGTTCTGATGGATGGATTGAATAGTACGGGGCTCGTGGAGGTATTTAAAGTAAAATCTTACAATAAAAACTTGTATTTAAAAAAATCTTGTGAAAATGTAAGTGTTGTAACTACGAAAAGTAACGAAAAGTTGTTGTAAGGTATGGTGTTGAACAAAAAAAATATCGAAATGACGGGAAGAACAAGTGCCTTTCGGCGAGGTGTTTTACACCCTTTATATATATTTGAAGTTTAGGGAGCCCAAAGTGTTGTGGCAAAACTTGGGAGAAGCATCGTTCGTCTGGTTGGCACGAAGTTCGTGTTCGATCGAAGTCAGCCACCAGGAGTTAGTCAACAACAGCCTAGAGTTCAGATTACTGGCTGCAAGTTAAGTGTAGTTGTAGTGTGGTACCTACAGGCGTGATTTAATGTACTTACGCGCGGTTCCTGACGATGAAGATGACGAGCAGCAACAGGCACAGCACGGCCAGCACGCCGGCGAGCCCCGCCAGGATGTACACGGTGAGCGCCTGCTCGCCGCCGGCCAGGCTCGGCGGCGCGCCCAGTGACACGTCTGCCAGCACCAGCTCCTCCACCAGCAGACTCACGATCAGCCTTTGCAGCAGGCTACTGTCGGTGCGCAGTCTGGTGACATAACGAGGTCAGTTACTTATTTATTTGAACTTTTCGCACACAAATTACGATAATGCGTATTTACCGGTCAAAGGTTCAAACTGGTGACATAATAATTTTTACATCGGACCTACTAGAACATTCGAGAAAGCACGTGATTACAGTATGTGTACGTTGGAATTTCGAGAGCTTTCTGTTATTATTAGTTTTAAAGTTATGTAGGTACAAACTCGCGACCTCTTTATAAAAAGACATTAGAATTTCGACCGTACGCCTAGGGCATACGGTTCATATTTGTTTGTTTTGTACAAGTAGCTAGTAATAATAATTACCTAGCTACTTACCTACTGTTTTTTTATGACCCTCTAGAATATTCTTGGTTATTCTGGTGTGTCTGTTGGCGAGTATAAATAGGCCGCTCAGGGCCACGACAGTCAGTCTTGTTTTGGCTACCATCGAAGCGAATCGAAGTGAACTTGAAGAGCGATATCTAAGCGAATAGTGAACAGTAGTGTAATGTAGTGTACTTGTGATTAAGTTTAAATTGTTTTATGGTTAATAAAGTTATTGTGTTGTTTAATCGGTAGTAATTAATTTATCTCATACCCAGCTCGTAACATAATTATAGAACAGAAGTGTTTAGAAATAAGTTTTCAGCGGGATCAGCTCTGTTAGTGTTTCAGAAAAGGCTTTTTTAGGGTTCCGTAGCCAAATGGCAAAAAACGGAACCCTTATAGTTTCGCCATGTCTGTCTGTCTGTCTGTCTGTCTGTCTGTCTGTCCGCGGATAATCTCAGTGACCGTTAGCACCAGAAAGCTGAAATTTGGTACCAATATGTATATCAATCATGCCGACAAAGTGCAAAAATAAAAATTTAAAAAAACATTTTTATTAGGGTACCTCCCCCAGACGTAAAGTGGGGAGCGATTTTTTTTTTAATTTTGACCCTGACGTGTGATATATTGTTGGATAGGTATTTAAAAATGAATAGGGGTTTTCTAAAATCATTTTTTGATAATATTAATATTTTAGGAAATAATCGCTCCGAAAGTCAAAAACAAGGTGTCCCCCCCCCCTCTAACTTTTGAACCATAAGTTTAAAAAATATGAAAAAAATCACAGAAGTAGACCTTTATATGGACTTTCTAGGAAAATTATTTTCAACTTGATGAGTTGAATAGTTTTTGAGTTATATAGCACTTTTTCAAAAAAACGCAAATGATAACTTTGTTTTTCATACAAATACTATGAAAAACAAAGTTATTTTTGCTGACGAAAAATGTTGGTATTTTTAATGGTCTGGGAAGCTACGGAACCCTACAGTGAGCGTGGCCCGACACGCTCTTGGCCGGTTTTTTTTAAGTCTTGTTTTCATCATTGGTGAGAACAGCAAGCTAATGTTATTTCAAACTGTAGAAGCTATAAGCCACGCAGAGGTATATTAACTACTAGCTTCTGCTCGCGACTTCGTACACGGATCCTGTTGCTTATGCCAGCGACAACGGGGTCGTCAAAATCGAAGATCTGAAACGTCTGATGTCGAATTCTACGAGCCCGTGGACGGCAAAATAACGGATTTTTCCCACCTGAGCAACACATACCGTTTGTTTCTTTTTGCCATTTAACAGCTTCACAAAAAGTACAATTTTCAACCATACCTCCGATGGCGGAATATGTGGTGTATTCAATCATAGGAGTATACGTAAATGCACTCCGTTCCTTATCAACCCAAGGAAGGTCGCCATGCTCTACGGCTATACCATGAGACACATCCGATTCTTCAGATGATAACTCAAGCGTGAATTTGTATCGGTAATTCCGATTCACGAGCAGACAATGCATGTCGCTCACGATCAGCGGACAGTCGCGCATCACGGTCCGCACTTATCTCTAGAGACCTAGAAGCAGATGCGTAGATACGCTGAGAACTCAAGCGCAATTCTCTATCCGTGAACGCCTCCGACTCGCTAGACAATGCATGACGTTCACGATCAGCGGTCAGTCGCGCATCTACTCTTCACTGGACTCTAGAGACCTGGATGTAGATGCGTAAATACGCTGAGAACGCAGGCGTGCTTCGCGATCCGAAGAGATTTCCACGGAGCAAGTTGCAGCCTGATGTTCTCGAACAGCATCAAGTCTCGCCTGACGCTCTTCGGTAGATTCTTAGGATCTCATGATCCTCAATCTTTTAGCTCCTTTGGAACATTGGGAAAGATTTGATCTCTTTCTAGGCATGCTTATAGTTTTGTTGTGAAGATACCCGATCAATTAAAATCTAAGTGACTGCTCTCCTGCGTTACCGGGTAGGCTACCAAGTCACGAAGATAAATGGAAAAGGAAATTAAACACTCAAATAACATAAGCCCGAAGGCATATTTATTCTATAAAATAAAATAATAAGTGGGAGTTTTGGCCAGTAGTCAAATTTTCAATGATATACCATCGTCATCGAAAATTAGTCCTAAACTGTTACCGCCTTCACCGCGTGGAGGTACTCCCAGCTTATGTTATTTTATAACTATACAGTGAAATTAGTGATAGCTTTGCAATAATTTTCACATCCGATGTTTCTGATCTGCGAGTTTTTATAAATCAACAGGAAATGCCCATCAGACCGAACAACTTTTGCTAAGACGTTATTCCTTTAAGTGTTATGGTGTAGCTGGGCTTTTGGAGTTCCACAACAGGTGTTCTTCGATTTTTATAAATCAACAGAGAGTGCTCATCAAATTGAATAACTTTTGCTAAGACGTCATTCCTATATGTGTTATGGTGTAGCTGGGCTCTTAGAGAGTTCCACATTAATTCTCTCGACAGAAAATCCTCATCACGTGGAACAATTTTTACTACGGTGTCATTTTTGTATATCTTACAGTTTAGCTGGTCTGTTGCGGTTCTGCATCAGGTGTTCAAGTTTCCAAGATAAATTATACCCTAAATGTTGCCCAGACTCTACAGACTATAAATCCGCCACTTTGTTAGTCAGTCCCTGATTTTATCAAACATAGCTAAGAAAACTCCCGACTATATCACGTCTTTTCAAACAAAATCAAAATCGGTTCATCCGTTCGGGAGCTACGGTGCCACAGACAGACACACACACACACAAACGCGTCAAACTTATACCACCCCGTAGTTTTTGCGTCGGGGGCTAATTACCTAAACGACGCTGTCAGCACGCAAGAATGTCATACTCACTCGTCGATAGTTTCAACGGGCACCGGCAAGTCGTCCTTTATGAAGTGCGCCCTGACTTCTGTCCTGGTTTGAATGGCCATGCCGTCCGCGTCAGTGGCGGGCTGGACTTGGTCGATGTTGCACGTCATGTTATACACGGTGGAGAATGTTTCGGCTATCTGGTGAACAAAACACGACATTTCGCTATCAAACATGATCGAAACAGTTGAGACAAAGGAAGTAAGCCTTCGTATGGGTGGCGTTGATTTTCTTGATCCTTGAAGGACGTCCTAATAAACAATTTTCCCAAAAAAAACTCTTTATCAATAAATTTAGGTATTACACTAATAATCTGCATAGTCCGCATGTGATGTGAAAAATGTCTGGACTTGAAAAGAGACTATGACCTCTGACTTGAGTTTGTTTCGGTTGTTTCATCTCAGAGTAGTCAGGTACGAAACACCGGCACCATATAGTTTAAAAAAAAATACGTGTAAAAGTGTTTGTAAAAACCTACTTGCAAAATAAACATGATTTATCATTAAGTCCGCCTTTGTAAATAAATAAATAAAAATAAATATACGATTCGCAAAAAAAAAATACTTTACGTGCATGAATCGAAATATTCTGTCTACTGTTTTAAGGAAATTGTTGTTGTTAGTCGTATGGTTCAAAACCTTAGTTTGGTAAGCGTTACAATAATATATTGTTAGTAAACTTACAAAGTCCCTGTGAGTTTGGACTGCCTCCTGTCCGTTGTTGAACGAGAAGTACACTCTGTTGCGTGACGAGATCAGGTACACCTTCACCTCGGAGCGGCCCGTCTCTCCATCTGTATGAGACAATCAGGGGTTTCATATCACCAACTTCTCAACGTCGGGTTACTACTGAGAAATCTTTAACAAAAAAAAAACAACAACACTGCCCGACCTAGGAATCGAACCCTGGCCCTTACATCTAGTAGTTTGATTTCATGAGACGTATGGGGCAGTTTAAATAAGTAGTCTTCTTAAGACCAATCTTCCTTCGCCGCAGAGAGAATGTTTGTGTACTATATGAGCCTTTATGTTAAGGCTAATGCTTACGTTGCAGCACTTTCTGTCTTCCTGATCAACAAAAAAAAAAAGAAATGTTTGTGGTACGTAGACCCTCCTCCCTCTTCATTTATTCCGGATTTCAGAACTGGCTTACTGTATTACTAAACCATCAGGGACCTCCACCTCTTATCGCCGTGTTATCAGTATCAGAAACTATGCAGGACGCATAACTCCATATCTGTCTCACATTGAAGTTTAATACTGAATAATACGAAGGTGATAATAGGCCGATATTCCTCTTGTAATAAGATATCTTACTTGAATCAGTAGCCACGATATCGAACTCAAACATGCCATGCATGGAGGCAGTGGGCTGGATCCTCCGCATCAGCTCTCCGGTCTGAGCGTTCATCTCAAAGGCGGTCTCTTGTACCGCTTCCAGCGATGGGTCCACCTCCATGGACCCCTGGTCTATCGAGTAGGTGATATCGAGGCCTTCCGTGTGCGTGGCCTGGAAATATCGAATCAGTGAAATCACTTGGCAATTCATAAATAGACAATAATAATAGAGATAGTTTGCGATATTGCCGATATCGATATATCGGCAATATCGCAAATTTTGCGATATATCGGAATATTAACAATATTAATCGGCGATATTAAATTATACATAGAATACAAACCTTTACAGTGATGAGAGGCCTGTCTGCCTCGACGGAGTCTGTAGCGGAGATGCCGGCCGTGTAGAGCGGCCTCTCGAAGTGCGGCCGAGGACTCGCCTCTCGCACCTGAAACGAAGTAATGTTTCCTTTTAGCAGCCAACTAGCTTAATTCGCTTTTCAATTAACAGCCTAGTCATTTTAATGAATGGTGCCGTTCAACCAGCTTCCTGAATATCATTCAGTTAATGCGCCCAATATTTAATGAACGGGCTGTCTGCTTAGACTAGACTAGCTTGGATGTTACGCCAGCCGCTGCGCTGCTGCGACGCCGCCGAAATTTGAAAAGAACTTTAGTGAAGACGTGCCGCAGAGGATAAAAAGTTCGAATCAGCTTCTTCAAATGTCCTCCCACTAACTGGCAAACGATCTAACGAAAGATTCAGGCTGAGGCGTTACATTGCTTCCTTTTTCCCTACCAAACCCATTCGTTCCATCTGCTGAAAATGTCCCACCAGGATATATGGACATGAGTTGCCTTGACTAATTCAAAGTCTTTAAGCAGACTCCAGAGTGTAAGTGTGTCCTGTTCCGCAAACGATGGGAACCTTAACATTGTGTTTTGTGTGTCTTATTCTTTATCCATTACAAAAACTGATGGACACAACTGAAGGCGCCAAACTCAGTACTAGACCTCAAATCTAAATTGCAGTAATTTATTATTTATTATATTTATTTATTTATTTAGATTACAATTGACACGCAAAATTCTGCGCTCCCCGGTTTTATCCCCGGGCAATTTTTGAAGGTCAAAAAATAGTTAGTATAACGTACAATGACGGTGACGGTGAGGATGGAGGCGGGCGAGGCGGAGGTGACGCCGGGCGTGTTGCTGGCCGCCACCCGCAGCGTGTGCGTCTGCTGCTCGTCGCGGTTCAGCTCCGCGCGCAGCACCAGCACGTGCCCCTCCAGCGCGAACTGACCCGCCGCGTTACCGTCTGCGAAGTCATCAGGTGTTGTGAGCATGCTTAGGATTGTATGCACTTGTAGCGGTCATACCAAGTCGACAAAAAGAATACTACTGACATCTATGACGCAAATGAAGAAATAAAAAGTCCTATGTTGTGCAATCAGGATACGGCATATAAAATAAAGAAACCTACAACCGTACTATAAATATACGGTGTATTCCCGATGACCCCACTAGCCGCATGCGGAAATGGATTAAAATAATGTACAAAGCAGTGAGGTCAGCGGGAATACACCCACCAGACACAACACCAGTCTATCTGGTCGGAGGATCCTCCCTTTTCGAACGGAGGGTGAGGAACTTTACCCCAACTCAGTTGGGAAAAGGCTGAAAGATGATGATGGACTGTTACACAACGAGATTATTGGCTTATTCAAATTCATATCGTTGGTTTTTTGTGATTGAATGGTGGGTTGATGACCAAAAAAATGTCTTTCTTCATGTTATCTTAGAGGCAGCACAGAGAATAGACTTTTTGTGTGTACAAGTCTGCGATAGACATAAACTCTACAAAAATGTGATGTATTTGACTACTTTTTGTCTGTCCACTATAAGGGGATAAGCAGGATCCTTTCCATCAGTAAATCCATATGGAGATTAAAATGAACAGTCCTAAGTGAACCGTTTACTTGAGTGAAGGACATAACAAGGAAGCGTTTCGTACTTACCAATGATGGTGTAATAGATAATGTAGCAGTCAACATCCTCTTCACACAAGTAATTCTTCGGGTCTGTGGCGGGAGTCAGCGGCTGACGATCCATCAGGCCCGCGCCTAACTCTGCAATGGTTGAGCGAATTGTCGGTGAAAAGTTATCTTAGAATTGGATATGAGTAAGTGGAATGTGAACCAAAGACCTGAGGCCAGGCAGAGGCTCAGCAGTCTGGGTTATGGGACAAGTCCGTCACACTATTCCCAAACCACTGTAACTCCTGAAAGCCAGAATCAACAGTGGCGACCACCAGCAAAAGCGCCGAGACAATGAAGATCGACGAAGTCCCAGAGAATGAAATAACTGTCTTGGATCCCGCAACGAAATTTATGAGGAAGTATAGCGGAGGAGTAGGAAAAAACCGTAATTACTACTTCCCTCCATATCAGCAGGAGACAGAACGAAACAAGGCTAATAGGCACAAAGGGACGTTTACAACTGGAATAGGCCCAGTTGTCTAGCACCACGGATAACCAGTTGTGAGCTGTTATATTTGATTCCAATAATAGGTATGGCAAAAACGCTTGAACGCACGGAAATTTGTTCTAGTTTGTACAAGGTCCGTATAGTAAATAACTCCGGATGTAACCTGTACACTATCCAACATAATATTGCTTTCATTTTGCCAAAGACTGCACTCCCATAAAATGTGATGTGCAGATTGTTCATATTCGCAGTCAGATGTGGAACATTGACAAAAAGGCGAGTCAACAGTCTGTGCCTAATTGTGCCTGTACTATAGGAACACGTCTACCGAACCTTTCGGGGTTTACAGGCGTGATTATCCGTGAGGGTCTAAACCACCTCAACACGAAGCCGTCAACCAAGTATACTGTAAATCAAACTAAGTAACTTTATGCAAACATTATTGCTGGGAAACTACTTTTTTTTGAGGGTGAAAATTTATGTTTTGTGTAGAACTCAATGTAACGCACTTAAAACATTGTGCTGATGGATGGTTTGTATAGCACGAGAGTCGCAGAGGTGTTTAAAGTAAGAATCTTACATTAAAAACTTGTACTTAAAAAAAAAACCTCGAAAAGTTGGAACTTTGATTCCCAATATCTCCGTAACTAGAAGGTTCCCAGGTATGGTGTAGAACAAAAAAGTGGTCGGAATGATGGGGAGATAAAGTGCCATTCGGCCTCGTTAAGGCCGAAGTGTTTGACACTCTTTATTTATGATGGTCTTACCAACAAAAGCGACCTCCTGCGTGCCGTTCTGGAACTCGGGCTCTCCTTGCGGGATGAACGCAACGGTGACGGCGCTGTCGGAACTCTTCGGGCCCGGCTCGTCACCACCGTCTGTGGCTCGAATCGTCAACTGAACAATGTAAAAGCAACTTTTTATAGTTTCCGGCTCGCCCCTTGTAGTATAGACTTAATCATAACTGGGGAAATGTGGGTGAACATACACAGCTGTGCCTATCTTTTCAGGAAATGAATCGAAGCTCATTTACAAGTCAGTATTTCGGGTGCCACAACAATCGCTACGATGTAGTTGCTATGCAGAAATCGCTACGAGCTACGATGTCGTTGCGCTGGCGTAGCGTAGAAGATCATCCGCTACGCGTTCGCGTAGTTCAGCTACGCGAGAGGAGATCATAAAAAGTTCAACTTTGAAGTGCATGGTAGTAGTGTATTGTTGAATTGCATTTAATAGTACACTGTTATCCTAGGAGTGAAAGTAACTTATTTAGTCCCGAGACGGGGTTTGGCGCCCAAGCGTAGCGCGGGCGCTAATAGCTCGAGGGACTAAATAAGTCTTTAACCCGAGGTAAACACTGTGCTTTTCATTACGAATACAAGGAAAGTAAAAACAAAAACACGAAACCACTCGAAAAAAAAATTTAAATCGGATTGCCGCTTTCCCGCCTATTTTGTTTTTTTTTCTGTGGCCGGCTATTCAGCCTTTATTTTCACTATCAAAAAAAATAGTAAATATTTTGCCCAAATCTTTGTTATTTTAAAGAAATATTTGTAACTAAATTACAACTAAGTTATTTAAAATAATTATATTCTTTAATTAGTACTGAATTTTATGTTATTTGAATTTTACATCGCGCTGTAATTTACAGGCTGTATAGAAGTCGGAACATGGTTCAATAGAAATGTGAAAATAGAACTAGATTTTTTTTAATAATGTGACAGCTGTCAGTTGAAAGCGATTCTCCCTAGGGCTGAAAAGTATTACTTTCAGCCCGCTCCTCAGGCAACTTCAGACCTACTTTCCGAGTATGAGTAGTGAAATAGTACATTGTTATCCAATGGGTGAAAGTAACTTATTTAGTCCCGAGACGGGGTTTGGCGCCCAAGCGTAGCGCGGGCGCTAATAGCTCGAGGGACTAAAGAAGTCTTTAACCCGAGGTAAACACTGTGCTTTTCATTACGAATACAAGGAAAATAAAAACAAAAACACGAAACCACTCAAAAAAAAATGAAGATCGGATTGCCGCATTCCCGCCTATTTTGTTTTTTTTTTCTGTGGCCGGCTATTCAGCCTTTATTTTCACTATAGTCACTGAAAAAAAAGTAAATATTTTGCCCTAATTTTTGTTATTTTAAAGAAATATTTGTAACTAAATTATAACTAAGTTATCAAATAATTATATTCTTTAATGAATACTGAATTTTATGTTATTTCAATTTTACATCGCGCTGTAATTTACAGGCTGTATAGAAGTCGGAACATGGTTCAATAGAAATGTGAAAATAGAACTAGATTTTTTTTTAATAATGTGACAGCTGTCAATTGAAAGCGATTCTCCCTAGGGCTGAAAAGTATTACTTTCAGCCCGCTCCTCAGGCAACTTCAGACCTACTTTCCGAGTATGAGTAGTGAAAAAGTGTTTTTCTGGCCAGCTGTCTTGGTTTTTTTAATATTTTCATTGTTACTGTTGGCATGCTTCTGCCTAGGCCTTTCCGAATATCTTCCGATCCAGGGCAATTGTAGACCTCTGGTTATTGGTTTTGCCCAGCTCTTCCCACACAGCTCCGAGGTTTGCCGCGGCCCCTTCTGGCTATGTCAGCGCTCCACATATTTTGGCTCAGAGTTTATTAGGCTCTCATGATAAAAAAATATGCGGGCAGTCTTTGGAAACTACTGATAGAAGTGAAAACTAAGTAATCTATATCTGCTACGGGTTGTGCCCCGCGCACGCCTATGTGGTGCTACGCCGTAGCGGATCTGCTACGAGTGCTACGAAGCGTTAGGTGACGGTCACGCGAGTTCTATGATTTTTGTTCACCCAAAAAATGCTCAACGCTCCTAAAGAAGTTTTCACATCAAAAAAGATCATAGTAGGAAAAGTTTAATAAAAGTGGTAACTACTGACCTGAAACTCTTGCAATCCTTCAGGCAAAGGCTGCTTCAGCGTGAGCATAGCGGAGTTAACTCCTCCGTTCCACACGTCGAAGTAAGCCTCCGCCGCATCTGGTGAAACAAATCGTTTAGATGTAGTACAGTAAGAAGGCTTCGACAAATAATAAAACTTGCGTTGCAGGAATCTTGGAAATTCATTCACGGACGGAAATTGTACAGCCTTACGGACGATAAGAACGATTTTTTAAAATTAATTAACATGGGATGACAGCTTGTTTGGAAGTTCGTCATTTTTACCGATGGGCCCATCCTAATTGGCATACGACATTTTAATGTGGCTAACCAGCTTACGCCCGCACGGAGTTCTTGAATTGCCCTCGGGACCGTACTTCTGGGATAAAAAGACCTATTCTGTGCCCAATATATTTTACCTGGATTCGTTCAGCCGTTTTGGCGTGATTTAGTTACACACACCCATTTACCCATCGCAACTTTCGCATTTATGGTCTTTTTTGTCTTGTTACAATTGTGTGACAAAATTGTCTAATCCAATCCTCGATAAAACGTTTTTTTTTTCTTTTTTTTTTCTCGATAAACTTACAAGTAAAAAAACTATTAAATGGCTTACCACCACCTCCGATTACTCAGAAAGACTATAGGATGCTTACCATCGCCGACTACTGAGAAAGTGACAGTTCCAGCGTGCAGGCCATCTTCGTCTGTGGCAAAAATTCTCTCGAGCGGCGTGGCATCAGCGCCGACCACTGTCAGCTCACCGCTGACAATGGCGCGCTCCTGTGGGGACACATATGATCAGTATACCTTTACACGCCAAATATGCTGACTAAGATATCGCGTCAGCGAAAAAACCTTTACATAGGTAGAGTGTGTGTGGCGGTATTTTCGCTGACAGCGATATCATAGTCAGCGACTTAGCATACCCTTGTGAGTACCGTCACGTCACGTGAAAATCGTCACGTCACATCAAAAGTGACGTCACGGTTACTCGCAGCATGATCTAAGCAATTTCTTTCATAATTGCTCAATGAACTATTGTTAGTCATACTTCTATACAGCGTCAAAATCGTGATTACAAAATGGTACATAAAAACTTTAACAATTTAACTTTAAAAAGAATAAACACTTGTAAATTAAGAGCACTGGTTAAGTATCCAGCCCCAGTTGTGATGCTGATGGTCTCGACTAAATAAAATTGCTACTTACCCTAGACAGCCTGATGACGGATCCAGGTTTCGGGAAGACAAACTGGGGCTCGTGGAAGTTGTACGGTCTGACCACTATTTGGTACTTCTCGTCAGACCTCAGCTGTGGTACGCCGTGGTCAAAAGCCTAGAATACGAAGGATGTTGGTGATTTTACACGACAAAAAAATTTATAATTAGGCCGACGCGTGAGTTAGATTATCAAAAAATATTTGACCCACATATTTTCTTTTGTTATGTAAACCAAAATTGACGAAGATAGATAGAGTTGCTGAATTACTCAAAATTCGAGACAGGCACGTCACGCCTTGATATAATTTTTAGTGCGTTCTGACGTCAGGGGACCCCACTCCCGAGTTTTGATGTGTTTTATCTTTGTCAATATTTATTGATTTACAAAAATAAAAAATACGTGTTCATTATTTTCCAAAACTCTAACTGACGGACTAAATATGTAGATTTGCATTTTTTGATACTGTCGTCATGCCTATTCTTATCAGAGAAGCAGTTTTTTTCTTATTCTTCACTGATTACATGCTGATTATAGACGTAACCGTTTACGTGATCTTGGACCTATTAACTTGAATGTAAATCAATATTTTGCAGGTCAGGTATTCATTAGAAGAAATAGTGAAGTAAAACTTCAAAGCTTACCTCTATATGAATCTCGTAGGTGCCCCAATATCCTCGTAATGGCATGGCAGTTTCTAGCTCCCCAGTCTGGTCTATTCCTCGGTCTTTCTCAATGGTGATCATATTGAAGAGTTGGGGTACTTCGATGTCTCGGTCCGTGGTCAGGCCCAGTATTGCGTACGCCACGCGGGAGTTGTCAGTCCCTGGTTCATCCCGGTCCGGTGCGAAGATTTCAGGTGGTATTCGGATGCCCTGGAACATAAATTTTTACATCGTTGTCTTATTTCAATGAAGGATAAATAAAATCATTTTGTGGATAAAATGATATGAGGTTTAAGCCTCATTGTTCACCGGCATCCTTTTAATTTAGATTTATGTTGTATTTGGTTTTCACCACTAACTTTCCTAACACACAAAAAAAAATAAGATAGAATCATAATGACAAAAATATTTGAATATTGAATCCAATTGTCAAAATCCAAGTGTTAAGTTTCTTTTTTGCGTAGATAACACAAAAACTACATGAATCGGATCATGACAATGACAAGAGCTTTATGCTAAAGTGCTCAAGCACCAAACCCAGGAAGAAATGGCGAGACGAACCCGACTCTTGAAGATATACCACGAAGATCACTGAATAGGGATATGTGAAGTGAAATATGGAAGGGAAGCCTTCAGGAAAAGATAGGTTACCTGTAGTTCATTTTCAGAGACGGTCCAAGGAGGGAACTCGTCCGGCGACGGTAACTCGGGTTTGTTGTCGTTCACGTCAAGCAAAACTATGAAAACTTGTCCTTCGATCTGGTTACGGTTACCATCTAAACAAACAAATGCACTATTTGTTAAAAACGAGTACAACAAAGACAGCTCACCGGCTTTAGAAGAAGCATGCTGAAACAAAAATTACTTTGCTCTAGCTCATCAGCAATGGGCTAGAGTAGAGTAAAATGATTATATTTGAATGAATATACTGCCTGGTTTGTCTAGTGTTCGATTCCCGGGTGAACGAAATGTTATTGAGTTTATCTAACAGTAATTTCTCAGTAGCAGTCCGTAGTCTGGATTAGTGCCCAGTTGATGGCAATAGGCTCGCCACAAAGCGATTAAATATACCTTGTGTAGTATAATTTAATGTCTTTGGCTCACCATCTATTAAATGGGACTTGAACATAACTGGTGTTGATCTCGGCTTAACCCTTCAGATAAAGTTCTGATGGAAAACCCCAATAACACACTGCACGAACTGGGAATCGAATCTAGGACCCTCGCCCAGCAGTAGCGCCCACCAGACCAACAGCTCTCATTATTTCGACGGCGTTGCAAGCGCCATGGTCGAGATTATCCAGCGCCATGAATCAGGTCATGATATCGGGAGTTCAAAATATTCGATAATCACGGAAGATATCCCGTAAGTGGCATTTAAGTTTAGTTTTATGCGGTGAAAGCTTAAAGCCCTTAATTTGACAGGTGGAAGTGTTTTCGGCAGTCAACTCCACCTACAAATTATACACTCAGTTTTGGATGGCCAAAGTAAAAGAAGAAAAATAAGAACGCCACCCTGATGTCTTGTTACGTTTGTCAAGGTATACTTGTGCACGTATAACGTACCTCCTTCGGCTAAGAAGTTATCAATGATGGTGAAATGGATCATGTGGGTGGGTTCGTCGCCATCCCTGTCCAGCACATCAAGTCCGGTGTAGTGCACGCGGAGCCAGCCCGTCACTAGGTCCACCTCGAAGAAGTTGCGGATGGAAGGAGTGTTCACCGCGTAGTTGATTGTGTAACTCACGTTTCGGTTTGGCACTGGAAATTGATAAAATAGGGTAGACGACAAGAAAATAATTAGTACGTCAGTTAGATTATCAACAAATATATGCCCGTATTTTTCCTTTTCTTACATAAACCAAAATTGACGAAGATACGACGCTTTTAAAATTCTCAATACGTCTCGACTTGGTATAATTTTAGCGAGTTCTGACGTCACGAGCCCCCACTCCCGCGTTTTATCTTTGTTCATTGATTTACAAAAACAAAAAGTACGTGTCCATTATTTTCCAATACCTACTTTAACTGACGTTGACGGACTGAATAGATTTGCAATTTTTTGACACTGTCGTCATGCCTTTTATTATTGGTGGTTCTTTGACAGTCGTTACAGGTAGTCAGTGGCCTAAAAAAATCTGATAACCAGTCTTTCCAAGGGGGTATCGTACTACCCAGTACTAACTATATAGGTTGTGGAGGTTAGATACGTAGTCGCACCATGTAAAATATCCGGTTAGATTGGAAGCTGACCCTAGCATACTTGTGCAAAGGCTAGGCATGTTAGGTTAGTAATGCTGGGGCCACACTTTAGGATAATTCGTTATGAATTGTCTAACAATTTTTATTTTAATGGCTGTAAAAGTAAGGGAAGGTCAAAGAATCGATGGATGGACTGTGTGAAAAATGATATCTCAATTCTTTTTTCTTTGTGGTCACTGCTGTGTTGTTTATTGTTCTGTTTTTTGTAACTGAAGACTTGTGATTGGGTGGCTGTGATACTATTTTATTCTGCTTAATTTAGCTGTAAGTTTTCCATAGATCGTAAATAAATCAATGATATTAAGTGGGTGCCTTACGATCTCTGTCCTGGTCGCTGGCAATTAGTTGGACGACATTCTGGCCGCTGACTGCATCCTCGTAGAGGGGCACACTTTTATTATTTTCCATCCCCAAAACAGGCACCTTGTTGTTCGTGTCGATTATCTGGATCTCAATCTGTCAACGCAAAAATAGGGTTTTTGCCATCAAATTTATCTGTGGGTCTCACTTGGTTGAGATATCAATCAAGTTAATCAAATAACTATTGATAAAATAACGTTACGCCAGAAATCCTTGAAGGGTTGGTCAGAGGTATACGTAGTGGGTGTACGTAGCCAAAGGCATTTGCTCTCCCTGTTGAATTGCTATCTTTTATTTTGTTCCAGACCATACCTGGGAATCTTCTGACTTTACGAAGATATTGACGATATTTTGAGTTTTCGTGCAACAAATTCAAGACTTACGTATATTAGTCGTCAAAGTGTGTATATGTCACCGTAAAATTGACAAATACGTTATATTGTAATCTCTCTAGCGATATTGTAAACTCTCGAATTATTGTCAAACGAACATACTACTTACAATAAAACGCATTATTTTTCGTGAAATGCATGCGATGGTAGTCAACTCACGCGGTGTGGAGGGAAGGAGGGGTCCTCCTTGCCCAGTGGTACCACTCTCATGAAAAGATACTGTACCATTCCTGAGAAATATGGATTAATATAACCTAACCTTAAAACACTTTATATTCCCCTAAAAAGCGTAGTCGACGGAGCCCCGCTTCGCGGGGCCCCTATTTCCGAGTGCAGGGTTTAAAGGAACCTAACTAACCTAACGGGGGGGTGCCCCAAGTCCCGTTTATGGGGGCAGAGATACTTCCGTATGTTCAGTTGACAATAATTCGAGACTTTATATTGTAATATAACGTATTTGACAATTTTATGGTGACATCTACACTAATATTATAAAGAGGAAAACTTTGTTTGTTTGTTTGTTTGGTTGTAATGAATAGGCTTAAAAACTACTGGACCGTTTTTAAAAATTCTTTCACCATTCGAAAGCTACATTATCCACGAGTAACATAGGATATATTTTATCCCCGTACTCCCACGGAAACGGGAACTATGCGGGTGAAACCGCGGGACGTCCGCTAGTATAATATACTTCACAAGTATTTTCTTTTAAATAAAAGTTTTTAATGTTTTAACGTTATTTTGAATACTTCCATGAATCCGGTACTATTCAATGGATCCATCACATACTGTTATTTGTACGTTACATTGAGTCTTACCGTAAACTGTGATTAATCACCACAAAAAAAAGTCGTTTCCGAGCAATAATTTTTGCGTTGAGATACTAAGTTTGATGTACAGAATGCTTGGTTGACAGATTTTTCTTCTGAGGGGTCCGATCACACTTTGTATAGTGCAGACATACACACACTACATGTTGTATGAAATCACTGGTTGCGCTAATACCAAGCTTTTATGGGGCCGGCGGAGCATGCGTTTTTCATACAAACGTAATACCAAAATCATATGAAAATCAAATATATTCTTAAGGTAGTGTATTAAGTAGTTCGATTGTATTATAGAATATCTACGTTCCCAAATAAATATTTTGAAAGGACAATGGTATAAAGACGAGAGACATGAGAAATTTAAAATTTCTTTATATTTTTCTCATAACTCTTGTTTAAATCAGTGTACATTCAAAATATGTGTTTGGGAAACTATATATTCTGTTATCCAATCAAAATAAATACACACTACCTTAAGAATATTGTTTGATTTACAAATTATGTTGGTAAGTATTACGTTTGTATGAAATTCGCATGCTCCGCAGGCCTCTTAAGTAGGTGAAATCATAAATCGATTATTTGACAAACTCTTTACCCGTCGAGGTTGAATATCGAAGATTGATGCGGTTCTCGTGCAACAGATTCGGGACTTACGTCAGCAGTAGTATTCCAGTAAGTCTTGTCAGGTGGACATTCCGACTCGTCTTCCAAGGAACATCGGTCGCTGGCTGTGACGGTGTAGTACAAGCGTAACCTCGGAGGCACGTCCGCGTCTATACCTTGGTCCTTCTGCACTGTGATCTGGCCGGTATTGAAGTTAATTGCCACCAGATCTGTTGGAGTGTCGGCTCTTGGTCTAAAAATCAAAACAAAAGCGTTGAACAAAGGACAAGAAAGACATGCTAAATTATTATAAGTTTTAATAATCATTATTATCATCATCAACCTATTAATGTTCCCACTGCTGGGCCACAAGCCTCCTTTCTATGAGAGGGAATGGGCTATAATCCACCACGCGGGCCCAGTGTGGATTGGTAGATGTCACATATCTTCGAATTTTTTGGTTCTAAGACGTGCCGGTTTCCTCATGATGTTTTCCTTCACCGTTTTGAGAGCAGCGGTGATGAAATAAATTACACAAAGTAATGCGCCTGACTGGGTTCGAACCCACGACTTACTGTTCGTAAGTTGGGGCCGCCACCACTGGGCCACCGCTGCCCTTAAGTTGCTGCTCAAGATTTAATGTTTTTAAATTAAACATTCTGGACGTTGGGCTAATTCAAATCATTTTAGGAAACCCCACATCAACGATTGCAAAGTGTGGCTTGGTGAAGGTATTTAATCAATGATTCCCTTTCTATTAAGTACAAACATAGTACCTAAGTAAGTATTCCTAATATTTATGTAACTAGGTAATAAGGTACGATGGGGTTGGCATATCCGTATGGACAAAAACCCCCTTTAAAAATAAAAGAATAAAAAAAAAAAAGATTTAATGTTATTTCTTTACTTTAAATACTTCCATGACCCCAGTACAATACATCCATCGCATACTGTTGTTATAAGGATTATATGTTCTGTACATCCAATTCGTGTCAAAGTTACAAAGGTCGGATCATTTGAGCCAGAATCATAGCTTCTGGGCTGTGTCAGCGCCTCAGCGGGTGAAAGCTTCCTTGTTGGCAGGTAGGTTTTACTTATACTTGGTGTATTTTTAAGATTTCAATGGTTGTCAAAATAATTAAGTTCGTTCTTATAATTATTGTAACTCAATTGTTGTTTGAATCGAGAATAAAATTGAAAAGCTATAAGATCGTCAGCTCATGCTTTGTTAGGTGGCCGGCAACGACCTAAGACCTATGGCTTTCCTTAACATAACATTACGACTTTAGTTGTCCCTAATAGTAAATCAACATTTCGCCAGTTATCGAGCCATTGCTTTCGATCGGGCACAAATTCGGACTTCGTGTTGCAACACTATGTCCGACCTAGGAATCGTCTTTTCTACTTATCTCTTTAGCCCTATTTCTTCCCAATCTCTCCATTTCTGTGCGGTTTTGTGTCAGGGCTTTCCAGCTTCTTCCGGCTACTTGAACTATGGTGTCATGCTTAGCAGTTATCACACACATAAATCACTAGCTGTACTCACTCGATGGTATAGCGCACTTGGTTGTAGAGCGGGCCGTCGATGTCCGTGGCGTACATAGATCCGATAACGAGGCCGCTGAGGGACCTCTCCCGCACGCGGAACTGCTGCGCCAGTTGCCCCACTCCCCAGATCGGCCAGTTGTCGTTCATGTCGATGATCGTGATCGTGAACGTTGCTGGAACAGATGTAATTTCTTTAGTGAAGGCCCGATTGCCTTTCTAAGCTTTTGGCCGAGTGGTGGTCGAGCCTTTGGCTGTCGAGTCTGATACTACTGGTGGAGGATTCCATAATTTGAAGTGGCATCTGCCATCAGTGGTGACAGAGAAAGGGGCAAATGCGACTGTTTCAGATGCATCATCCACACCAGTGGTGGTAGATGAAAAAAAACGTTGCAACTGTCAGCACTGGTGGCAGACCGGTGGGGCAGATCGGAATAAGCTATTCCCACTTGCAGCGAGAGCGGTAGTGGCCCAGTGGTAACAGGGGCAGAACGTGGGTTCGAATCTTAAACCGAAAGTCTCTTCTTTCGTCTTGTAATTCGAAGCAAGTCTATTCAGAAGCTAGTGCGTAGGTTTTAGCCGATCATTTTTTTTGACTAAGAAGTTCACATAAGGTACTCTAAATAAAGATGTTGGCAGGTACCTGCATATTCTATAGCTATGTGTGTGTGACGTAGCTAACTTGCGGTTGGGACCCGGGTAAGTAATCCGTTCATAAGATATTAAAATGAACTTGAGTGTGCGACTAACGTGTTTGGTGTTTGTCCGTCCTATTTCTTCCTAATATACTTTCTCTTCACTTTTCTAGCTTTACAGACACTTACATTCATCATAGTCGTCCCCGATGACGGTGTTCTTGTCCCGCACCCTAACGGTGAGATACAGCACCTCGAACTCCTCATAGTCGATGGTGACCGGTGGATCGCCGTCCCTGATCTCACGCACCTCGACGCGCCCGAACGCGACGCCTTTATTGTTTTCATCCGGGTAACGCGTCAAAATTTCTACGCAACTGGAAATTAAAAAATACAGTGAAATACTGACGTTTTTGATAGTCTTAAGAACTCAAAACTTTACTCACGTGTCACAACTTTATCATTCCTCCGCATCACATGCCCATACCAAGACAACCGCTTACCACACAACTTTTCAGTCACCGGCGCCACTTTCAGAATTCCTCCTATGTACTAATTTCTTATATACTTTATTCATTCGCGTAATACCACACATCCCCCTTAACATTCTCATCTCCGCGACAAATGCCTTTCATTCATCCCTTTCGTGGCCCAAAATTCTGATCCATACAAGACAGCAAGTCTAACCATTGTTTTATAAATCTTCCCCTTTTAAGCTTAAAGGGAATGCGGGAAGAAAAGAATACATCATTACAGATAAAAGAAAACTAAGTGGTGTGACATACTTGTGGAACTCCCTTGCGGGTGCCTCGCGTCCTTGTTTGGTCGCGTAGGAGGTTTCCCAGTCGATCTCGAACCAGAGCTCGGCCGTGGTGTCCGGGTCCGTGGCAGTCACCTCCTCAGTGATCAGAAAGCCGTGCGGCACATTCTCTTCCACATGCGGACTACCGCGAGGCTGGGGGAGCAGAAGTCTCATTTAAATTGTGCTCATGACTTGTGATTGAAGTAAGAAGATGACTAGCTGCACCGGCCCCAGATTAATAAGGGCATCATAATGTGTTTCAGTTTTAGGTTTGCTTGATTAAACCTTAAGTAATAGGTTATTTATTTATTTATTATTAATAGCTAAACTCTTCCTGGTTCAATAAGGCTTACTGTCGGCGTCTGAATTGAAAAAACTAAAAGCTTAGAATTTAACAAGTTTATGGCGATTCCTTCGAAAATCAATATTGAACTTGGAAGCTGTACTTTAGAAGTTAGAGTAGAGCTTCCAAGTTCTCAACTTTAAATTGTCAATTCAGAACCATGTCCAAGTGGGTGTTGGACACTTTCTTAGCGCAGATGTATGTACAGTATAGAGGATCAGTACCTGAAATGAAACCTAATAGTATTTGAACATGAACGTTGCCTTGCTCTACAGATATTGCTCTATGGCGGAATATGGCATAAAGTCCCATTCTACTAACTTACCAGTCTAAGGACAGGGGGTGTATTGTTGATGTCCTCTAGCTGTATCACTAGCTGTGAGGTAGCGGTATTGTGCGGGCCATCGCCTAGCGTGTCATCGGCTCGAACCTAGTATAACAGTTACTTACAATATATCAGTATCAATTATTAGAAGACTTACGCAGACAAGGAATAATACCCAAAAACTAAAAGATTTTGAACAATAGTTTTGATTATATATAATGCTACTTATACAATAATTACAACTAAATATTTGCAAAAAAAGAAATATAAAATAATGATTTGATTGATTTTGTTTTTAATTTTGACTAATTAAATAAACAACAGGACGCTATCGCTGTCGTCCGGAAACGTGCCCAGAACATTGGGCATGTTTGTAAAATTTGGTATTTAAAGTGGTAGATGTTAGATGAAACTTATGTAATATCTAAACAAAGAAAAAATACCTGAATAAACAGCTCATTCTGCCTGTGATAGTTGAAGGCATCGTTAACTGCGACGTAGATGTCGCCGGTGAGTTTATCAATCTTCAGGAAATCAACAGCGTTGCCCATCAGCGAATGTCTGAAGAAATACCAAAGACAGTTTTACATTAATTTTAAAACGACGGAGTATAACAGTCATCGTGCCGATAGTCGTGTCGGCCGGAGGCACTAGGTATCATACATTAATGAAAGCCTATAGAGTTTTCCGTAAAAGAGCTATTAGACTTCGAAATTGGAGAGAAGATACTTGACTGATGAATTTGTGATCGCAGAATAAAGCAACTTAACGGATGATGGTGCAATGAACTTTTTTTCTTATGTGTCCCACTGCTGGTTTGCCCAAAAAACTAAATGCAAAAAAAGATGAGACCGATTTTGAATAACGTCTCCTTTTGCCACAAGCAGGGGAATGAAGTTTCAGTAGAGAAGGTTGTGCCGTTCAAAGTATATCAACTCACTCGACCCTATCGCCCACGTCTCTGTCTTCAGCCAGGACTGTGCCCACGTGGTAGCCGGTGCCCACCGTCTCCGGGAACTTGACCGTCTGTGCGGCATGCTTGAAGATCGGCAGCTCGTCGTTCCAGTTGATCAGGTTTATGTTTATCGTTGCGACTCCAGTCAAGGCGTTGTTATCCATATCTACTGCTACCGCCTGCAGAATTAATGAAGAGAATTAAAAATATGTCCATGTTGTTATAGTAATTCTATTTTTTGGGGTCTTGGAGTCGGCGTAAAATGTTATAAATTATATCATAGAGTGACAAAGGCATGATCAGTTAATCTCACAGTTTAGCTTTTCGCCAAAATTTACAAAAACCGTCATTAACATTAAAATGGGATATTAGCCATGTTTAGGTATAATTTTTTACATTGTGAACTCAAAACAAATAGTAAACGTGGTAAATATTCCGTTTTCAGTGTTAGTGACCATGTCACTTTAAAAACTTATATCTACAAATAGTTTTCAATACATGCATGCTGTAAGAGTATGACAAAATAATCAACATACCTTGATTTGAATATTCTTAAAATTAACTGTTTTGTTGTCGTAATCCAGCATGTGATGGTCCTGAGTCCCCAAAATGAAGGACTGTCGCTGGTAGCCTATTTCAGGGGCAACGTAGAAAGCCTTATGAACTCCCTCCGGATATACGCTCTCCAAGTGCACTTCGTATTGTGCTCGTGGACCCTAGCAAGGCGTACCATTCAATTAAAGAAACCAGCAAAACATAAGTTATAAAGTTATAAAGATTATAAAGATAAGTTATAAAGATTTTATGTGATGACAAATGTTCAATTGTATTCAAAAAAAAATGTGGCAAATTAAAACATTTCGTTCGAAATCATCATCGTTGTTCACTTTTAAAATATAGGATTGTATTATTTTATTCGCAACATAGTATGTAACTTCTGCTATTTGTGAATATTAAGATTTATTTGAAAAATAAAGAAACTTACAAGATCCCGATCATGAAAACCAAAGTCCTCTAAATTGAGAGTCATCGCAGTCTCCTCCATAATGTCAATGGTATAAATACCATCTGCTTTTAGAGGCACTGGTGACTGGTCATTGACATCGTCGATTATAATGGTGATACTGGCTGGCGTCTCGAAGGATGGACTACCTTCTACATCGTTGTCAGCGTACTTGTACGCTATAATAGACAGTTCGAATACTTCTTTTTCAAGTTCATCTCTGTCTATTGGCCCGACATGAAGCCAAGCACCATCTTGACCCCCTTCTATAGTTTCAAGTTCGAATAAATTTTCTTCTGAAATGCGAAACACATTCTTTTGTTTTACCTACTTTTGGTCCAATGACTATTGGTTATTGTATATGTATAGCACTAGTTAGTTTCAGTACTCCTACGCTATATCATTTATGAAGGAATTAATTAGTATTGTCGTGATATTGTTCGAATGGTATCTGTCCTGATTAATATTTCTTACCTTTCGCAGCAGTCTGTAGCCGATAGTATATCGGTTTACCGATCCCCGTGTCACCATCTATAGCCCTTACTCTGAACGATTTCCTGATCTTCTCATCGAATCGTTGCATGGCGAAGATCTCCACCCAGCTCGGCGGCCTGCGTTCCACGTTCTCTACTTCAACCATCATTGATACATCGTGCGAATTTGGAAAGGAGTCCTGAGGATTGACATATGTTTTGAATTAGATGTGTGCTGTAGTAATAGGTTTTTTGTCAAAGGGTAAAAATGGGACCCCATAACTATTACTTAGCCAACCGTTATAGCTAGACAGTTAAATTTTTCACAGATGATGTATTTCTGTTGCCGCTATATGGGAGCCCTCCCAAACAACAAACGTGATTTTTTTGCCGTTGTTTGTTCAATATTAGGTAATAACGGCAACAGGTAAAATATTCACAGAATATTTAGTTGTATATTCACTTTAAAAATAAATCATTAAAATAAAATAAATGTTTATGGGGTGGTCCCCTGCAACAAACATGATTTTTTCCCATTTTGTCAAATGTTGTATAGATAATAGCATGGAACCCATTTTATTTTATTTATTTATTTATTAACAAAGTGACATTGAAATACTCACGAAAGCAAAAACTCTGAATATATGAAGCGGGTTCGCTTCAAAATCTAGACTTTCTTTAACTACTAGTACCATGTTGCAATACATCCATTCACTGTCGGGATTCTCTCTGACCCATTCGAAGACTTTTTCGTCTCCACGATCACTTGTAATTGCAAAGTGCATGGCGCTCGTACTGATCTGACCGTCTGCATCTTGGACTCTGTACGAGCATTTCGTAACGCCAGTCTCGCCAAATTCCTACGAAAGTACATTTCAGTTAATATGGGTTATGATATCATGTATTCTCATCTGTTTTATAATTAAGGGAGTAAAAAACCTCTTATCGAAGCCGAAAGGCGTTTGTTTTTCCCGTCATTGCGATCATTTTTTTGTTCTACGCTATGGGGGGGAAGGTATGCCTGGGAAACTTCTAGTTACGGAGCTATATTGGGATTGAGATAATTTATTTCAAGTGCAATATTTTACTGTAAGATTTTTACTTACACCTCCACGACCCCCGTACTAATCAATCCGTCCATCGGCACATTGTTTTAAATGCCCAAAAAAAGTCGTTTCCCAATAATATATTTGCGGAAAGTTACTTAGTTGGATGTACAGAATGCTTGGTTGACGGCTTCGTGATGAGGTTGTTTACACCCTGTATTTTTGAATTGGTTGTTTTGTTTCAGATACCTTCCGAAATGTTTCTGATGTGATCTACGCTTACTTAAGTGAAAAGCGATAGGAGTAGATAAATATGCAGCGTGTATCAGAAAACTGTTATTATATATATTTAAATTATTAACAATATTTAAATTATTAAGTGTCTGACAGACACCAGAAAACTCAACAACCATCATCACCATTAGACCAACGTCGCAAAAAAAGTATTAGCTGCCCCATTACTACATTTGGGTCGAGAAGTTAATGAGTACGGGATAGTGGATTATTTTTTCACAATTTCAATGCTGGTCCCATAAAGTTGTTCAGTTTGATGGTTTGTGCTATACCCTTGAACATGACCACACCTTTTGACAAATGTTGGCATATTACAAATTGCTTGTAAGGACCTCACGCGGTTCGCGACCACGACTACGACTTGTCGCATGACCGGCCGCTATCTCGCACTAAACTGGGGCTAAGCCCGGTTGTGCGATCAATTTTGTTACCTCGTCGAAGCGAAATGTTTGAATTTGAACCGCGCTTACCAGTCGCACTATTCCACGAGGTCTGGGGCCTAATTCTGCTATTTTAATAAATTCGTCACTCCAACACGATTCCATTCTCATCCCATTGTCATTTTGCTTAAAGTTCGTAATCTGCTAAATTCACAATGGTCGTTCAATGGTCTCGTAATAAAATTGTGTTTTAATGGCATTGTCTTATAGTCATTATTATAAAACCCTTAGTACAAATGGATTTCGAAATCTACTACTAAATGCGAACATTTATTCATGCCAGATTTCATGTACGAGATTAATATTCTATGACATTTCTTTCAATGGAGTGTCAGTGGTTGTTCATTGAGAAGTCATAAGGCGCCATTATGATAGTAGAATTAACAAACTTGTCAAAATTTGACAGAACTTGATCATTATGAAATCAATGATCGAATACTCTGACACTATTGTAATAGCAGAATCGAGGCCTGGAAGCGTCATTCTACAATCACAATCAGCATATGATAACTTAACATGTTGTCTCGATGTCCAGGATATAATTATGGAAGTGCATTAACTCACAGCTATTTGACAAGGGCCGGACATCTCGATAATGGGCGCGTTGTCGTCGATGTTGACGATCAGGAGCTGCACCGTAGGTTGTATAGCCTCGCCTTGTATCCTTATGTTGAACATGTAATTCCTCATCCCGGCTTCGAAGTCTTGCCTTCAAAATGCACAGAATATTACCCGTTTTCTCTTGGATTGTAATGATATAATTACTGATTGGTACTAGTGCCTCAAGTTCCTTACTTTATTGTTACTACTACGTGTGCCACGTTAGCATGCGTAAAAAGAAAAAGAGAGAAGGATATTTCTTTCTTTGTGCAAAAAGGTCTTGGTCTTGATGGAAAAAAGAGTTATTTTTATCTTACCTATTCGTAACAACGAGGTGCCAGTCTCCAACATCAGCCGGTATCCTTTTTATGACTGGACCGAGCATGTGGAATGACCCCCCACCCAAGAAGGGTAACACTATTTCAGGAGTCTGATTGCCTGTAATAAACAAAAGATTTAAACAGTGGGTGCACGAGCTATCCGTTTAGATAATAGATCTTTCTGCCTACAGTGATAAATATAATTAACATAAAGTAGATATTGACTTAGTCTTGACTGGTGGTGACACCCTACGTCTATTAGTCTGCAGCGCAGTGACTTAGGCAGTAGTAACTTAGGCGTTTACGTTCATTGCCTTAAATAACCCATGTTCTTCATAATTTTCTATACTATTGCACCTACTGTTTTATCTCTGCATCACCCTAAGGTAGACTGGTAGAAAATGCCCAAGGCATTAAGTCCGCCTTTGTACATTATGTGCATAAAGTTTAAATAAATAAATAAATAACCTTTCAGCAAAAAACACAGCTGTGACATCTCCCTCAGGCATCGCAACTACGACCGATCTTCGATCTTCACGAGGTCATCGAAGGGGTCCTCCTTGGGGGCTACCAGCTTGCTTAATGGCTGATAAGCACCCCGTTAGACTGGAAGCCGACCCCAATATAGTTGGGAGAAGGATAGGCCGGTGAAGGCGACAATAAGTAATTTAGTCATCACAAACCTCTGTAGTTTAACTTGGCGATGGGTACGTCCCCGTTGATCTCCTCCTCCATGAAGATAAACTGCGTGCCCATGTTGATGATTTCTTGGTTTATGTAGACATCCATGCAGACGTCAAGCCTGTCTTCGGCAGGCAACAGGGGCCGCTGGCTCCATGTCAGTCCTGAAGATTATACATTAAAATAAGCCATGTTTTCTTTATTTAATTGGGACTAATAAACAGCTACGCGTTATATCTTCCAGTTAATTAAAATTATAAAATCATCATTATAATACACATGATACTGCCTATTAATGTTCCCACTGCTGGGAAACGGGCCTCCTTTCAATGAGAGATACAATCCACCACGCGGGCCCAGTGCGGATTGGTAGATGTCACGTGTCTTCAAAGCAATCACGCTTGAAAAATTAGGCACAAGTTAGTATACTTACCATCAAAATTTTGCCCAGGTAACACAGGCCTTTCTGGCGGCCTTGGTATTTCGGACATGTACCCACATCGTTCTCCAAATACTGTAAGCAAGAAAAAAAATATGTTGAACATTTTTCATCTCGGTTTATCTTCATGTTAGTCCAGTTTATGACCACAAGCGACTAGCGACGTCAACTTGCATCCAGCGACACGCTCGGATATCACTTGTTTTCTTCGCGTTGGTAACGCGAAGGTAACTAGAATAATATTTCTTTCGTCTAGTCGGATGACCCGGGGAGGAAATTTTCATACGACACCAATCGTCCGCGCGGTCTGGCGGTGAAGCGGATCACGGTCGCATTGATTTATCTGAATCCGTTGATGACTAAAACGTACGCGTACAGCACACCCAAACCCGCGGAAGAGCGATGTCGCATGAGAATTGCTTTAGGATTACCTGGTTGGGAGGCAGTAGTCGAAGCAGCGAGGAGCACCAGCGCTGCCGTCAGTATCCGGACGTCGACACTCATCTCATGTTCTTATTTAGCTCCGATGGCAAGGGCACACTTCTGAATGAGTTATTTTGGCTCTGTGGACAAATTCAAATTGGTGTTAGATTTTTTATGAATGGTTTCGTTATCGATAAAGCATTGATAAAAACGGAGAAAAATGGTTGGTGCTTCCGCATCCGTTTAGTCCAGTGGTTCTCAACCTTTTTTGAACCAGGGACAACTTTGGTGTCTTTATTGTTAGCAAGGGCCATAAGGTCACAGATAAAAATGGTCACCGACAGGATTATATCTAGAGTGGTGAATTTTTAACTCTCACAATGCAAAAATTGGAAAATGGGATGAAAAACGGATACAAAAGCGATCGAAGTGGGTTCGGAAAGGTTGGAAACCACTGGTATAGTCAGACCATAGTAAATAAGTGCCGTGTATGGCCAGGGCTATTATTTCATGAAGCAAATTGTTCAAACTTAACTACCTGATAGTTTCAGAGGATGGACAATCGAAAGGACGCAGATTTGTTGATCTTTTTAAGTTTGAAATGTTGTGACAAGATGAAAACTCTGCCTTGAGCAACCCAGTTATTAGAACCTACTTGGTTTAGGTAGGCACTACTAGTAGTAACGTAAGCTAGGATCGCTAAACAGGGTGGAATTTTTCAATGCCACTTGGAGGGAAAGTATTGTTAGAGTTTTTTTATTCGCAAAAAAAAGTTACAGAAGATAAAAATACTTTGTGCAATCAGGACAATCATGAATTTAGGTATCAATAAGCGCAGATAACTCTGATACGGTTAATTTCGCATACAATCGGAATGTGGAGCAAAATATAACCAAACTAAGTAAAATAGTACTAAGGAAACAAGAAAAAGTACAAAGTAAAGAAGAAAGTACCTTCTTTGTCTATTCGTAGCAAGAAACAAGAGAAAATCACTGCGATCCTTCGCATAGTCAGTTGTTTCTTGCCATATGATCCTTCATATGGCAAGAAATGTGGTGACCGCTGAGATGACGAGTAATAGAGAGGTATAATATGGAAGTAGAAGATATGCTGCGCTGACCCCGAATAAATAGGGATGAGGGTAGGAGAATGATGATCAAACATGGGATATCATTCCACAGATAAACAAAAAGTTTTAAACATGAACCTCGTGATTATGGGTAGGGGGGAGGTTAGTCTTAACCCTCACCAGGTATCACCAAGGGGGAGAGGGGGTTCAAAAATGCTTAAAAAAAAATCTCGAAACTGTTAGCATAACACTGTTAACTTTTGCACTCATCTTTATGTATTATATTATATAGTGTGTTTATGTACCATCACATTACTTTCAGCTTTCACATCAAAACTGATTATGGAGAATCACAAAAGTCGATACTCAAGGTTTGCCAAAGGTAGATGGAGCGTATCTCTTGGGTGCCGCAAATATAATATTTTGGGGTATGAAGCACAGGGTGTCAAGTTTTTCAAATGCATCTCTCATTCTTTCTCCATTCATTTCATCTCCAAAGGTCTGCTAGGCATGAAGTTGGATTGGGCATGCCATGTCTAGACAAAGAATGCATTGGAACAGGGCCTCAAGTCTGCTATTATTATTTTATTACGAGACCATTGACCGACCAATGATCGCCCATTATGAATTTAGCGGATTACGAACTTTTAGCAAAATGACACTGGGATGGGAATGGAATCGTGTTGGAGTGACGAATTTATAAAAATAGCAAAACTTGGGCCCCTGATGGGCCGGAGTTGACACACAGTGGCTGCCGAGGGCGACTGAAGAAACGTTGAAACGCGTAACGAACTAAGAGACACAAAGAAGAGCTTCGGCTACGGGTGAGATCTTTGACCAGTATTAGTGGGACCATACAGTTTGATTTAAGAAAATGCGAATCGGTATCCCGCTAAAAACGCTCCCAAATAGGTTTAGCTGATTAATATCTTCGCCTCTTCTTTATCGCGTGGTTCACGCCTAACCTGGTGTCAGAGTTAGTATGCTGCCCATGGACCTCTGAGTTGGTTTTTCATCTTCAGACGAAAACGAAGTACACGTTTACAGAGTATTCACAAGTACGTGGTAAGTTGTAACTATGTTTTGGAAGACCACGAAACGAGTATTTTTTGTTTTCTATTAGGGCCTGCGGAGACGAAAAACTTCTATCCGTAAACACGTCAACAGTGTTCATGTTTCTATTTCATTAACTTTACATTTAACGACAAAAGTATCTTGTCTGCGAAGGCTAAAGGCCTTCGCAGACAAGGTACAGGCCGTGCAGGGCTAGAATATCTTACAATATTGATTTAAATTATAATAAACCATTTAGGAATAAAAGTCGAGTATAGATTTTTTTTCAGATAGGCAGTCGCTCCATGTAAAATACTGGTATTCAGCTGCATCCGGTTAGACTGGAAGCCGACCCCAACATAGTTGGGAAAAGGCTAGGCAGATGATGATGAGTCGATGGAAAAAAATTCAATTAAATATTAATCGAAACCGGATGATCGATCCGATTAATCATTTGTTATGTTCATACGCTTTTACTAGAAGGAGATATATATATTATGTCACCGTAAAATTGTCAAATACGTTATATTGTAATATCTCTAGCGATATTGTAAAATCTCGAAATATTGTCAAATGAACATACTGCTTACAACTAAACGCATTATTTTTCGTGATATGCATGCGATGGTAGTCAACTTACGCGGTGTGGAGGGAAGGAGGGGTCCCCTTTGCCCAGTGGTACAACTCTCATGAAAAGATATTGTACCATTCCTGAGAAATATCGATTATTATAACCTAACCCTAAAAACACTTTATATTCCACTAAAAATCGTAGTTGACGGAACCCTGCTTCGCGGGGCCCCTATTTCCGAGTACAGGGTTTAAAGGAACCTAACTAACCTAACGGGGGGGTGCCCCAAGTCCCGATTATGGGGGCAGAGATACTTCCGTATGTTCAGTTGACAATAATTCGAGAGTTTACAATATCGCTAGAGAGAAACACGTTATATTGTAATATAACGTGTTTGACAATTTTACGGTGACATATATAACCTACCCTTTAGGTGTTTACACGACTTTTTGTTGTCACTTAACTTTGTTAGTTGAGCCCTGGGACACTATATAGTTTCACTTAACACAAAGATCACTTGTAAAGTCAAAAACTTTTTATTCTTTTTCGATAATAGTACAACACACAAGCTGATCGGTTTGTTTCTTTTGATTAAGTGCGACGATGTGTTATTTTTGTGAAAATCGTCATAACTGATAAGATTGGGCGATAATTACTTATTTTACATATATCGATTAAGGCGGGCGATAGTCTACGATAACGCAATGCGATTGTACTTTTTTTGTTGTGTCCTGAAATATCTTTGTTTTTCTGATAAGGAGTTTTTGAGAACATTGCAAAATATTTTGTCAACGATAGCTTTTTGAGAGAGTCATATTTTTACCCAACTACGACGAAGCCTTAAAGAAGGGTTATGATTTTTTACTTTTTATTTATTGAGTCTAACTGTCACTACCATACTTTTTTACACTTACCCAGATACTTAGTTCAGATCTGGGGGAGGCTCAATTTGTATTTGCTATAGATACACTAAAAGAAAACTATACCTCCTATTTAATAGCCTTCATTTTGTCATTCAAAGTTTGCCATTGAAAGGAAACTCAAGGTGAAGACTGACGTTATCCTGAAGTTTATCAAAACAGTCACGTTCTGTAAATTTATTTCTTCACGTTTAAATCTATCAGATGAAGATATTATGTACGCAACAAGTTGATCTCTGACCTCTTCACGCTGCTAAACCACGTGGCTACTACACTACTGACGTACAAGTACGCCCTGATGGAGAAGATCATTCATGATGTTGTACAACTTCACAGCTGATATTATACAGAGTGGAAACGGAGCCCTAATGAAGCCGTCAACCAAGCATTCTGTACATCAAATTATAAGTTTACAAAAAATATTGCTGAGAAAGTCCTTTTTTTTTTGTGGTGAAAAATCTCGTTTTACTGTAGAACTCAATATAACGCATTCGAAACATTGTGCTGTTGGATGGATTGAATAGTACGGTAGAGAGTTGGAAAAGAAAAACAAGAAGGTATTTAAAAAAAAAGTTGTGAAAATGTTGCAACTTTGACCCCCAATCTCCGTTAAACTAGAAGGTTCCAGTTCCAAGATATCGTCCAAAACAAAAAAAAATATCGCAATGACGGGGAAAACGGCTTCGTTACACCCTTAATTTTAAGAAACATTAAGTATTACAATCTAAAAATTGTTATTTTTCTCACCTCGTTAAAGAAGTCTTTGGCAAAATGAACGCAATATTATGTTGGAAAGTGTACCTACAGGTTACATCCGGAGTTATTTACTACTAGCTGACCCGCGCAACTTCGTCTGCGAGTGAGGGTTAGAGAAAGTGTGAGTCAGTCAACCTTCAAAAATGGACATATTATTATGCTATCGCGGACTTTTTTTTTAATGCTTAAGAGGAACAATTCCTTCGTACGTGCAACGGAAGCCAAGAAAAAGGAATAAATCTTTGTTTTTGGGAATTTTTTCATTGATGCTCCGCTCCTATTGGTGATGTTAGCCTTCCTTGATGAACGGGCTGTCCAACACCAAAATATGTTTTTAACTCGAACCACCATTTCCTGAAATTAGCGCGTTCAACCAAACAAACAAACTCTTCAGCTTTATAATATTTGTGTAGATTCAAGTAGGTAACAATTTAATTTCTCGGAAATCTTTGCATTAATCGCTCATACTTATGGTTTTCCAAATAAGGGCTTCCCTCGAAAGCTGGCCCATGCTGGCTCACTGCAGGCGGCTGCACACATAGGTGTAAAATTTTTCAATTTTTTTACTCTACGACCCATGAGGCCGTGTCTTAATAGTGCATAACCTCTAAAGCTTTGAAACCTTCAAATATAATACGGTGACTTTCGAGACATTCCAATTTTAGAGTATTAGCACCAAGGTTTTATGTGAGTTCAACCTTTTTGAATAAAATCGAATTGAGTTTTCAAACATGTGTCAAAATAAAATCTAGTTTAAATCAAAAGCTTTGGCATGTATTTAAATCGATATCTGTATATTCCCTTTTTTCGATCAAAATATTTCAAAGTTAAACCAAAAATACTGACTTGCACTCAAATTATGCACACTAAATAAATCAAATTCGATATACTGTTAAATGGTATTTGCAGAACTGTTTTACTGAACGAATAACTATTATCAAAATAGTATATCTAACAATTCTATAATTCAACAAACATATTAAACCTTTTTTAATGAAAACCATCACCTAATTTACTTTTAGGAACATCTATATGTCACCGTAAAATTGTCAAATTCGTTATATTGTAATATCTCTAGCGATATTGTAAAATCTCGAAATATTGACAAATGAACATACTGCTTACAACACTGTATATTCCCCTAAAAAGAGTAGTCGACGGAGCCCCGCTTCGCGGGGCCCCTATTTCCGAGTGCAGGGTTTAAAGGGAACCTAACTAACCTAACGGGGGGGTGCCCCAAGTCCCGATTATGGGGGCAGAGATACTTCCGTATGTTCAGTTGACAATAATTCGAGATATTACAATATCGCTAGAGAGACACACGTTATATTGTAATATAACGTTTTGACAAGTACAATTTAGAGTGCAAGTTAGTATTTTTGATAAGCAATTCGTATTTTTGTTTTATAAATCATATATCCGATGTACGAACCACATTTTTGGTGTGAATTCGATAAAAAAGGTCATCTCGTTTTGTGTTATTTTTTAGTTTTTTTTGCAGTACTTGTTTAGTTAATCAATTGGTTTTTTTGCACAGCATTCATTTTTCTGGTATGCATTCAGTTAATTAGTGGAGTTACCTAGTGTGCTGAAAAAATATACAGATGTGCATTTAAAAATATCCCAAAAGCTTTGAGTATTTATATCAACTTCGAAGCAAATCAGCGCCATGGCCAAAATAATTGTTTACCCTTTTTTAACCCCGTTAGGGGTTCATTTCAATAAAATACGAAACACGTCTTCCATCAATTCTGTTAAAAGGTTTATGCAAAATTTCAGGTAGATTGGACCAAGGAATCACGTTGTCTCTTAAATACTTTGCCCCCCTTTTTTACCCCCTTATGGGTTCAATCTTGGAAAATTCATCTATACCGGATGCCTACATCATATAAAGAACACACCTTGCTTAAATCGCTATTTTGTTCGTATTCAATATTCACCTCAAAAATCAAATTTCAAGGAAACTGAGAAATTATATTTACTTGTATTAGATTTGAAGTATATGTAGCAACTTTTAAAGGTTTACACTTCATTGGATTTTATTCTATAGGTGTATGAAGTTAATTAATTTTAAACACAAAACCCTCTTTTTTACGTGTCTGGGTGAATTTTTAAAAAAATGCTGAAACAGGTATTTATTTATTTTTAATAATAAGTATTTACTCTGAGTTTCATGATTCTAGAACAATCAAAAATTTTTTTTTCATACAAACTTTACCCCCCCTTTTCACCCCCTTTATCCAAAATTTTCCATAATTTATATAGCCTAAATGTTATTCTGAGTTTATTTAAATAGATTAGTGAAGTTTTCATCAAAATCCGTCCAGCAGTTTTTACGTGATGCGCGTTCAAACAAACAAACAAACAAACAAAAAATTTAAAAATGGTTTTAATTTGTTCAGTTACTTATTTTAAGTCACCCTGGTGGATTTTTTTTTTGAAATCTTCAATGTACAGATTTTTTGGTCTCAACGATTTTATTATATGTATAGATACGGACCTTGTAGAAACTAGAGCAAATTTCCGTGCGTTCAAGCGTTTTTGCCATACCTATTATTGGAATCAAATATAACAGCTCTCATGTTAGGACCCAATAACGTTAATATTTATGCGTGGTGCTAGGCAACTGGGCCTATCCCAGTTGTAAACGTCCCTTTGTGCCTATTGGCCTTGTTTCGTTCTGTCTCCTGCTGATATGGAGGGAAGTGGAAACTCCTCCGCTATACTTTCTGATTCATTTCGTTGCGGGGTCCAAGACAGTTAAATTCATTCTCTGGGACTTCGTCGAGCTTCATTGTCTCGGCGCTTTTCTGGTGGTCGCCACTGTTGATTCTGGCTTTCAGGAGTTACAGTGGTTTGGGCGTGTGTGGCGGGCTTGTCCAAAAAAAAAAAAAAGTCTGACACTCCCTCCCTCTCCGCCCAGAGCGGAAGGAGTCATTTGATTTTTTTTCGGATGGAAATCCCATCCGAAAAAAAAGACCTAGACGCAGAGACTCATGACCATGAAAGATTTTACTGACGAACTCTTGCAAAGTTAGAGTGTTTGCTTATCTATCCAAGGAAGGAAGTTACGTCTTCACATGGTTTATGTATGTATGTTCACAATTTGGCACGCTTTCTGGGAACAAACAAGCCAGAATCCAGAAAATTCTTTGCTTAATTTATTTACTTGCTCACTTCTTTATCAACGATAATGGGAAAGATAAGACCAAAAATATTGTTTTCATTTTTCGCACCAATGATTGGTTACGATTAGAAAAGCCACGATAGCGGGACATCCCGCCATTTTGTGTGGCTTTATTTTTACAGTTTGGAATATTCTTCCTTCTCAAAAATCCACCATTTATTTAGGGGACCTTCAGAGCATAAGATAGGTATAGAGGGAGGTATAGGTAGATATCATTATACTACGCGAAACTACAATGTCCTGCGCGTTCAATAAGTAACGTTACGCCTTCAGGATTTTGTTGGGACTGCCATAGCGCTGTAGCAGTCGGAAATGTTCGCGGATGCTCCCACAGATGGATTGCACGCCATCATGCAAAAGAAACCGGCCTATCAACACTACAATACTAACATGAGTAACCATCTGAAACGCTGCTGCTGGACCTTACCCCTACTAAAGCCAGAAACAGAGAAACCAGAACTTATACTTAAATTTATTAGAGGCGGCATCTCTTCTGTGGTCATTTGGATCTTTGACAGGCTTGACTGGTAGTAAGTCGCCCGAAAGTCGGACAATCAGTCTTACCAAGTGGTAATGTATACTCACCATGTATTACTCAGCTATAATTAGGTTGTGGAGGCCAGATAGGCAGTCGCTCCTTGTAAGCTTCAGGTATTCAGCTGCATCCAGTAAGACTGGAAGGCGATCCCAACATAGTAGAGAAAAGGCTAGGTAGACGATGATTATTTATTAGGTTAAGTCGAATGCATTATGAAATTCTACACTAACTTTAACCAAAGCGTTGTGGGGTCTTTGATAAAGTAGGTATTTTAATGACGATGACGGTGTAAAACTACGCGTCGCTAGTTGCTTCGAAATACTCTTTACTGTTATTGCGATGACCATCACAGCGATATTCTGTCTCCGCAGATCTTCGACAGAGATAACCTCACCGTCATCTGCTTAGTCATATCAAAACTGAGTTGGAGGCCACTTCTAAAATATCAGAGACAATCTAAATGTACCTAACAAAGCGCCACACGTCTGGTGACTGCGACTTACGGAGAAATTTAATGAATGAAGTGCTGTGCTCTTAACAATTTCTTGCATCTGTTTATCCAACAGCTTCGCAAATAATAGGCACGATTTAATTGCAAGTCTAGAATAGAATAGAAAAGAATAGATTAATTTATTTGCATTGAATGTAGGTATGAGTTGTAACAGTAATGGTTATTAGTTTATGGTACATTCTACCATTTGGGATGCAAACATCTGGTGGTCTAAAATGGCCGCTTTAGCAGAATCGTAAATGAATCACGTTAAAAAATTTATATTCTTAAAATGATCTTTGTAACCATTACCATAAAGTCCATTTTAAGAATTTTTAATTTTCGTGATTAATTTTATTGAACAAAACTAAAATTCTTAAAATGGACTTTTTGGTAATTTAATGCATTAAAAAACACATGAAGACGGGTATTTATCGCGAATAATTTACCTTTAATTTAAGCCCGACGTTTCGACCGGATTGCACCAGCCGTGGTCACGGGGAGACTGAAGTACCTCCAATACTTCAGTCTCCCCGCGACCATGGTTACAAAGACCATTTTAAGTATTTAATTTTTTTAACGTGATTCAATTACGGTTCTGCTAAAGCGGCCATTTTAGACCCCCTGTTTAGTCTGTTTACTCCGTCAGTCACAGTATTGGAAAATTATGGACATGTATTTTTTATTTTTGTAAATCAATGAATACTGACAAAGATAAAACGCATCAAAACTCGGGAGTGGGGGGTCGTGACGTCAGAACGCACTAAAAATTATACAAAGGCGTATTGAGAATTTTAAAAGCGTCGTACGTTCGTCAATTTTGGTTAACGTAGCAAAAGAAAAAATACGGGTCAAATATTATTTGATAATCTAACTGACGGACTAATTAGTTTTTTTGTCGTCTGCCCACCCTATTGCTGACCTTGGCTGACGACAGATGTCCATTAAAGTTGTCCGTTACTTCATTGAAAAGTACACGCGCTTGAGATAAATAAAACGGTAAATATAAACACAGAAATACTTTTTTTATCTCGTTTTCTTATCATTGCTAGTCTTTCACTCGCCCGGAGTCCGGACGCTGCGCGTGAGTAAGCTGATTATACACAGCAGTAGAACGGACCACTACAACTGGTGAACGATTTTGTAGATCTTTGAATCTATGAACAAAAACAAAAGAAGAATTGTAGTGTGTCTTTACAGGTACAAATAATACAACTGTCTAATCTATTAAGAAAAGTGTTCTTAAGCTTAATCATCTAAGAATCAACTAACGACATCATTTAAGTATGAGTTGTAAACAAATCAATGGTCGTCTAATAACAAATATTGACCCGCGATAAGGTCCGCTTAGCTCGCCTGCGCGCGCGCCTGGTACAAGCGCCGACACACCGCTCCTCTCAGTCGGGACCAGCTCGTTCACCAATCAACGCACCCTTATCAATACACAAGTGAGTTTTACTTTTTAGCTTTTATATTATTTTTATGTTGTTGTCCTTTTTGCAAGTTTAATTTTAACTTAATAGTGCTTAGTAATAATTCAGTTAACGTGCAATTGAACTTTATCTTGTCTTGTGAGACAACTTCTGCATTTCTACCGAAAGTTTTTCATACATGCACGTAAAAAGGTTCGATTTCATTCCAAATCTGTAACCTATATGTTTTTTTACCGGAATAATGTATTTTTTGCCGCCATAAATAGCATCTACTTACATATTATCTATAACTACTTGTAAATCTAGGTAGGTACTTAAGTATACTAATATTATGAAGAAATTTTTTGGTTTGTTTGTTACGATTTAACTTTAAAACTACTCTACCGATTTTAAAAATTCTGATCTTTCACCATTAGAAAGCCACGTCTTTACTGAGTAACATAGGTTATATTTTATCCCCGTACTCCCACGGGAACGGGAACTATGCGGGTGAAACCGCGTGACGTCCACTAGTACCTAGTTGATAAAGCGAGCTAGTGATTCTGCTAAAGCGGCTATTTTAGACCCCTAAGGTCTACTGGAAGATTGATGTTGTGCGTTTCTATCTAATTGTCTATTCACATCTATATTAATTATATCTATACTAATATTATAAAGCAGAAGAGTTTGTTTGGTTGAACGCGCTAATCTCAGGAACTACTGGTTCAAATTGAAAAAATATTTTTGTATTGGATAGTCCATTTACCGAGGAAGGCTTTAGGTTATAAAACATCACGCTACGACCATTAGGAGCGGAGCAGGAATGAAAAATGTTGCAAAAACGGGGATTTTTTTTACTTTCGTTTTTCTCTCTTATGTGACTCAACTCAACTCAACTCAACTCAAATCATTTATTTCAATTAGACCATTACGGCACTTTTGAATGTCAAAAATACAAAACTAACACACAGTTACAAGGCATAATAACTTGAGAAAGTACTGTAGTTGCCCATTCCCTAGCGTAGATCTCTATGGAGAAGAACGGGCAAGAAACTCCATGGACACTCTTTATTGTTACAAAATCTTGGTTACATCATTCATGTTGTGATTATACATATATGTGAGAACGATGTAGACAGACGTGCACATTAAGAGCGTCCAGAGAAAAGATGAAATCAACAACTTAAAAAATAAATAATTTAAAATTAACCGTGGCAGCTGAGAGTTGACCAGTCTCAATTGACAGCGCCCGTTCACGAACATGACGCATGTATCAGCACCATTCAGCTCAACCATATTGAAGGGAACTAAATGACCCGACACACCCGCCACCATCACCGAGACATTTGAGTGAGCATGACATTCTCTCAGCCGCCACGGCTTATTCAAGTCAGAAAAAATAAAATAACTAGATGTAAATGGTGGCTTTACAGTACATAGTACTCACACATGCGCTATGAAGTTATATAATACTAATATATGGAATCTATACAATGCAAGGATCTTTTTTACAATCTTCTGCAGCTTCCACAATAAATTGACTGGGAATCAATTAGTTTGCTCCTATGGTTGTGGAGCAGGACCGGCATTGAGCCAAGCATTTTTATCATCAATGTAATCCACCAACTTATAATATGCTTTACTACATAGTGTGCGTTTTACACAAGATTTAAATTTCGTCTCATTCAGTTGTAGAATGTGGAGAGGTATTTTATTGTAAAATTTGAAACAGTACCCCATGAAAGATGAATCTACTTTAGCAAGCCTGAAACCTGGCTGAACTAGTTGGTCCCTATTTCTAGTATTATAGTGGTGTCTGTCACCTCTTTTACTGAATAAATGCAGATTTTTCCTAACGTACATGATGTTTTCATAGATGTATTGACAAGGTACTGTCATGATATTAATTTCCTTAAACGACAGTGACGCAGACAAAGTTGCGTGGGTCAGCTAGTAGTTGATAAAGCGAGCTAGTGATTCTGCTAAAGCGGCTATTTTAGACCCCTAAGGTCTACTGGAAGATTGATGTTGTGCATTTCTATCTAATTGTCTATTCATATATTTAATAAAGTGATTTCCAGTTTGAAGTATTTGAGTGTACATATATTAATGTTTACTTAATGAAGTAAAATTGTAAATAATGTTATTCGATGTATGGGTTTTGTAATGAACGATTCAACAATAACAATTGATTAAGCCCGTCATTTATTAAGATGAGAATGTTAATTGAATGGAGGTAAACAATAAGTTTCTGTGCTTTAGCTTCCATTGTAATCTGCAACTTTTGGTACTACATGTTAGTCACGACAGTACGAAGTTGTAATCATATTGAAGAGTGTCATTTAGACCCTTAAACTGAACAACTGTCTTCATGGGACAAAATAATAGATCGAAATAAAATATCAGCTGCCCTTGTCATTTCGGTCGCGTAGGTAGATATTGTATTTAATAGATCAGCTGTTTTTTTCGGTATCGCGATCTTGGTCTCATGGAGAATGTTGTTCAGCTTGATGGTCTATACCACACCTTTAAATACGACTACACTTTTCTGGTGCACGCTGTATATGTAAAACAGTCAAAAGGAGAAAGTTGTTAAGTTTGATGGTCTATACCACACCTTTAAATACAACCACACCTTTCTGGAGCACGCTGTATACGTCAAACAATCAAACGGAGAAAGTTGTTAAGTTTGATGGTCTCTAACACACCTTTAAATACAACCACACCTTTCTAGAGCACGCTGTATACGTCAAACAATTAAACGAAGAAAGTTGTTAAGTTTGATGGTCTATACCTACCACACCTTTAAATACAACCACACCTTTCTAGAGCACGCTGCCATGTATACGTCAAACAATCAAACGGAGAAAGTTGTTAAGTTTGATGTTCTATACCACACCTTTAAATACAACCACACCTTTCTAGAGCACGCTGTATACGTCAAACAATCAAACGGAGAAAGTTGTTAAGTTTGATGGTCTCTAACACACCTTTAAATACAACCACACCTTTCTAGAGCACGCTGTATACGTCAAACAATTAAACGAAGAAAGTTGTTAAGTTTGATGGTCTATACCTACCACACCTTTAAATACAACCACACCTTTCTAGAGCACGCTGCCATGTATACGTCAAACAATCAAACGGAGAAAGTTGTTAAGTTTGATGTTCTATACCACACCTTTAAATACAACCACACCTTTCTAGAGCACGCTGTATACGTCAAACAATCAAACGGAGAAAGTTGTTAAGTTTGATGGTCTATACCACACTTTTAAATACAACCACACCTTTCTAGAGCACGCTGCCATGTATACGTCAAACAATCAAACGGAGAAAGTTGTTAAGTTTGATGTTCTATACCACACCTTTAAATACAACCACACCTTTCTAGAGCACGCTGTATACGTCAAACAATCAAACGGAGAAAGTTGTTAAGTTTGATGGGCTATACCGACCACATCTTTCAAGTGCATGCGGTGTAGGTCTATATCAAAATATGTAGTTTGTGTTCAGAGATTTCAACAGTCAAACGGTTAGACAGTGTAACTAGTCTAACTACCACATTGGTGATGATAAGATTTAAGATTTCGTGTCAGTAACCGAGAGCACGTGATCTTCTTTAAGATTAATGATAGCCGCTGTCATTTGCGTGCTATATATACAGAATTATAGTTATGGCAAAGAGGGATTTTCTTTTTCAACTACGCAACAGCGACTAGGGAAGACCCTAGTCGCTGTATAGATGGCGTTGGTCTGACTACGTTACTACAAGGAACGCCTTGTAGTACACCTTGTACATCACATAATTTCACTTGGACCTAATGGTTGTATTTGGAAGCTTATGCAAACGAAAGTGTCAGTCAACGAGCGTATGTGACGTGTGTTTTTTCAAGTAGTAACGTAGTCGGATCAACGCCATCTATCGAGTTCATGGAAACTATTTTTTTTTTAATTCTCAAAAAGAAACCTCTCATTAAAGTTACCTGGAACTGGAGCCTTAGAATAGAATAGAATAGAATTTTCTTTATTCGAGTATCCACGACTCAAAAGCTGTTAGTAAAACTTACGACTATGTTAGTAAGCATCACTGATAAAAACAAATAAGACACCAAAAAGAAAAATAATAATAATAAACCCCCTCCTCTAGGCCTTAGTCCGTTTTTTTATAAATTCGTCATTCCAACACGATGCCATTCTCATCCCATTGTCATTTTGCTTAAAGTTTGTTATCTGCTAAATTCATAATGGTCGATCATTTTTCGGTCA
Organism: Xestia ashworthii; assembly: GCA_950022955.1. Taxonomy (NCBI): domain Eukaryota; kingdom Metazoa; phylum Arthropoda; class Insecta; order Lepidoptera; family Noctuidae; genus Xestia; species Xestia ashworthii. The sequence goes on along the minus strand of OX465556.1, from coordinate 22,076,786 downwards.
ATGGTCTCGTAATTGTGTTAGATGACATTGTCGTATTGCCATTATTATAAAACCCACTAGATTTCATTAATAAATTATTTATTAGTGTTATAAGCAATCTGAAGTTGTAAGAAGTTCGTAAATAGCACCATTTGTCATTTTGTACGAGATTACCATTCGATGTCATTTCTTTCAATGAAGTGTCAGTGGTTAACCATTGGAACGTTATACTGACGTCATTATGTTAGTGGATTACCAAACTTGTCAAAATGAATAATTATGAAGTCAATGATAGACTTTTCTGACACCATTGTAATAGCAGAATTGAGGCCCTGTTCTTCAAAACTCTTACCGAAAATCATGGTCAACCATGATTTTCGCTCTACTTATAAAAGTCCATTACTGTTACATGCGCCGCGCATGCACCCGTGATCGTGAGTAAGAGCATGTTAGCAGAGAGCATGTCGGTGATGTCGGGCAAAGTTCATGCGTGCTTCGAGCAAACAGCGATGAGTACACAAACGATCATCGGTTATCCTAGCGATAAGCAAGAGTTGAGTCACGAGACTCATAGACTGTCCATAATACATTCACACTGTTAGACGAAAGAAAACCGAAAACCTACTCAATCGATACAGCACAGCACTACATGAGGACGCTATGTGGAACATCACTAATTTTTCTCTCTTGACATTTGTACAATTTCGCGGCAAAAGTGTTTCCAGTGTATTTTATTTTGTAAAACTGCTTAAATAATTAATTTGTTTATAAAAACTCTTCTAGTTAATGATAATACACATCTAAATAAATGGAATTATGAGTCAAAGGTATTGTTGAAAGGATTATGAAAAAGTTAGGAAGGTAGTCTGCCTAGTTGTTGGAAATTAGTATTTGCAGAGCAGTTTACCTACCGAGCTATCGATTTCATCATCAGCCTACACAGAGGAGGCCTTCCTCTCTATGAGAGGGAATGGCCTATAATCCACCACGCGGGCCCAGTGCGGGTTGGTAGATGTCACATGTCTTCGATTTTTCGTTTGGTTCTAGGATATGCCGGTTTCCTCACGATGTTTTCCTTCACCGTTTTGAGAGGAGTGGTGATGAAATAAATTACACAAAGAAATGCGCCTGCCTGGGTTCGAACCCACGACGTTCGTAAGTCGGGGCCGTCACCACTGGGCCACCGCACCGCTGCTCGCTATTGACTGAAGATAAACTAAATTCCTATAGATGGACTATACAAGACCACCGTGGACTATTGAAGTCTTCCCGAACGGATGTTGGCGTGTCGACGGAATCTTATCTAGGTCGGCCCAGAATTTCCCCAGAGTTTGACGCCTTTGAAACTTCGGAAGTAGCATCCATCAGTTCCTGTAATGTGTAGACAACAGGAAATGTAGTACACGATAATTCTCACTCTCTTATCGATTATGGAACATTATCAATTGTAGAATTTGAAGACACATTTTACCCCGCAGTAAGTGCAGAATTTCCTACCGAATGAGTCAGAAAACACTTTCATATACCCATTTATATGCACTATGTATAATATAATAACAACAAGCTATGAATGTTCTTGACGGTACAAAGGTTACAGATAACTGCGATTCCGGGAGAGAACACAGTTTCGACGTTATTAGGCCCCGTTCCCACTATGTCGTGACGACAGATGATCGTATAGTTTTTAGTGTCGTGGCTTGCGTATTTTAATGGAGGTCTTTACATACAGGGTGTAAACCACCTCATCACAAAGCCGTTAACCAAGCATTCTGTACATCATACCAAGTAACTTTACGCAAAAATTATTTCTGGGAAACAACTTTTTTTGTTTGAGGTTATAAATCATGTTTTGTGGTAGATCTCGATGTAACGCACTTAAAACATTGTACTTATGGATGGATTGAATAGTACGGGGGTCGTGGAGGTGTTAAAAGTCAAAATCTTACTAAAAAAGCTTGTATTTAAAAAAAAATCTTAAAAAATAAATTTCAGCAAAATGCGAACTATATTTAACGGACTCTACCAACAGACTACTGACAATCCCCCCTAACATCAAAATTATTGAAAAAGAATCTCTTCGCCTCCTTGGGTCTCCAATCTTCGAAAATTCCTTTCCCGATTTCATCGAGGAAAAAATTCAAAATTTCAGTGTTTTTTCGGAAAGGTTGCTCCAAATTAACATGCATTCGGCCATCACCATAATCCGTTATTGCTGTTTCGGCCCTAAATTAATTTATTTCCTACGTGCTTCACCTCTATGGAAGCACACTCATCTTTTGGACAAAATGGATACAATTATCAGAAACACTTTATCATCCATTTTAAATGTGGCCTTGGACGACCGAGCTTGGACACAAGCTACTCTTCCCATTCGTATGGGAGGGCTCGGCGTCCGCAAAATTTCTAGTATTAGTTTACCGGCTTATATATCCTCGGTCCTCGGCACTGAGAAATTAATCAGGAAAATCCTGGCTACCACACTGATTGATTTTGATGTGCCGTGCTTCTCCGAGGCTATCAACGCCTGGAAACTCGCTTGCCCGAATTCTGAGGAACCCGACCATCCATTTTCCCAGAGACGGTGGGACGAGCCGCTCAGCAGAGTAGTTCAGATCAATCTACTGAACACGTCTGCTACTTCTGCTGAGCGTGCGCGCCTGCTGGCTGTTGGTGAGTGGGAGTCGGGTCTTTGGCTTCACGCTCTACCGTCGCCGTCGTCGAACACAGGCACGTTGCTCGACGACACCACTTTCCGCCTCGCTGTTGCTCTACGCCTAGGCGCCCCTTGTTGTTCTCCTCACCGCTGTCACTGTGGTGAAGTTGTCAACAGCCTCGGACACCACGGCCTGTCATGTAGCCGAAGTGCGGGCCGTTTTGCACGGCACGCGAACTTGAATGACATTATCCGTCGATCTCTTGTCACCGTCGGCGTTCCAGCTTTATTAGAACCCAATGGTTTGGCACGCGACGATGGCAAGAGACCAGACGGCATGTCTTTGTTTCCATGGAAGATGGGTAGGCCTCTAGTGTGGGACGCAACTTGTGTCGATACTCTTGCGCCTTCCCATCTTCCTAGTTCATCGTGCTGTGCAGGGGCTGCCGCTGCGGCTGCTGAGAACCTCAAGCGGCGTAAATATAGTAACCTTATTGGATACTAAGGCTTAAAGGCTTAAGCTTACTAAACTATATTTTCGAGCCGTTTGGGGTTGAAACTCTAGGACCGTGGGGTCCGAGTGCTCATAGCCTTTTTAAAGAAATTTCCAAACGCTTAATTGACACTTCCCGTGACCCTAGGGCTGGCTTTTACCTTGGCCAAAGGCTTAGCGTTGCCATACAGCGCGGTAACGCCGCCAGTCTCCTGGGGACTTTACCAGTTGACAGCGTTGAGGAGGAGTTTTTTGACGCCATTTTTTATGTTTATAGTTTAAGTTAGTTTAGTTTATTTTTATTTATAATTGTATGTAGCATTTTTTAAAAATAAAATTTTAAGCTGAAAAAAAAACGATGTGTAGAACAAAAAAATGATCGCAATGATGGGGAGAAAAAGTGCCTTTCAGCTTCGTGAAGAGGTGTTTTACACCCTTTATAGACACGATAACTGTGACATTAAATTAGTGAAGTATAGTTAAGGTAACGCAGTAGAGGCATAAAGTTAGGCAGTTTCTTAAAAGTTTTGGTATTATGCAATAAAGGAAGCTATATGGAAAACCTTTTGATAATAATGAGGTCCACCAACTCATGCTGTCAGGTAGCATTGCTTTTTGTTTTTTTGTTGGCTCTGACGCTTATCAACTCTTTCAAGTCTAAGATCGGCCACAGATATCCTCTGATTTCAAGAAGATTTCTGATGCCAGTTTGGTATTTCGCTTTCCTCTCATATTCAATCCGACGTTGTTGTGTTTCGTGACATTTGCATTAAACTATTAGCCATTACGTACATCTTGGCAGTTACTTTTAATCTGTAACCTTCGCCTGTAACAAAAACATTTCGTCCGATTTGTACCACACACATACAACTACATTTAGGTGCATAACATTGAGTACCTACCTACTTATGACAAACGATCGATTAACTCACCAGTCCTAAGATCACGCACGACTCTGAGTTAAACAGGATGTATTAGACTTTCCATAGATAGAACATCATTGTATACAGGAATTTTCTTTGCGACTTCGACATGAAACCGGTATTTAGCATCATGCATATTTAAAACTATACAGTACTTGAGGATTACTTCTAATTAAATCTGTATTAAGTAAACATCGATTTATTAATTTCCATTATTAGCGATGACCTAATTCTATAGCCAGTAGGTATTTGTAACATCTTGTTACCAATAGTTTTAAAACTCATCGATAACCTTTGCAATAAAATAAACAATATCAAATGTTCATGTACAGTTCAGTTTTATACGGCAGTAGTCGTACGCGTGAAAAATTACCATCAACACCTTTTATTATAGTGCTATTAAAAAAAAAAAGTTTTCAATTTGAATTTCGAATGTCATACGAATATAGCGCGAAAATAACAGTGACCAAGATGGCGGAGAATGGTGACGTTTATAAAAAAAGTTTTAATGGCACATGCACTTTGGGCGTGAATAAAAGGACTTCTGGTTCGATCGCTAAAAAAGCGGAAGCTTATTTAAATGCAGTCAAAGAAAGTGTAAGAACGCCAACAGGTCTGTTCATTTATTTTTTTAATTGTTTGGTGTCTCCGGAATATTTTAAAACAACGCTACGTCAATCTCAGTACCTACAGCATATTTATATAAAACTTGTTTTTTTATGTCAAATATTTAACAGAACACTTTGTCATTTTATGACCCAAAAGAAACAAAATTGAATACTTATAGTTATCACTTTCATCTTGCACGTTTATATGCTGCATCATAAAATATCGTCAAAACAAAGATAAGATTTAATGACGTGGTTCAATATGCACTTCAGTTATTGAATAATAATATTTACTTAGGTATTTTGTAAATAAATGCTTTGGAAAAGAACACAAGATGAGAAAATATCACTTTCACCGCTACATATTATAAAACAAAGTCCTTCCCCGCATCTGTCTGTCTGTTCGAAATTAACTCAAAAACTACTGCACCAATTTTCATACTGTTTACACCATTGAATAGAGTGGTTCTCGAGGAAGGTTTTAGTATATAATTTGTATGCGGGTGAAGCCACGGGCATCAGCTAGTTTCAATATAAACTACTACGCAGGATCGTAGAGGAAAGCCTACGAACTTGAATACGGGCTACGAGCCGTAGACCATCGTCTACGAACGTCTACGCTTGGAGTAGTCCTTTTATAACAAGGCTTTAATGGTACATTGTAATACAAGGGGCTAAAATGACCCATTATAGACGAGGTAGTTTTACTATCGAGCTTCAGCGAGGAAGTAAATAGGAACCGAGTTATAATGGGATTTTAGCGCCGTGTGTTACACCGTACTTTTCACTACGATTGCGAGAAAATAAAATAACCATAATTAAATGTACAATTTGTATTGTTGTTCAAATTTAATGAGATGTTTTTTCCCGGCAACATAATTTCAGTTCTCTGTGAAGACGAATATAATATTGTGTCGTCTGTGGGGTAAACGTAGGAGATAAAAAGGAATCCTACTTATAATTCAAATAATAATGAGTACAGAAAAAATCATAAAATTTCGCGCCAGTGCCTTTTTTTATTTCTTCTGTAGCTGGAATGCAACGCACACATTCTGCCAAAGAGTTCGGCGTTCGGCGCGTTTGGTACCATTTTTAAAATATTTTTTTTTTTTAATGGAACAGTAATTAGTCAATTCTTTATGAATTATGAGTAAAGACTTTGCGTTTTCGAACACCGACGACGAAATTTTTGTTGTCCACCTTGTATTCTTATCTTTCACAAAGCCATAAATTGCATTTTTTCTTTGGTCGTAGTTCAAGAAATACAATAAAAGTCATATTTTGTCAACAGTGGGAAAGGTTGAAGTACAACGGAAACCCAGTATACCGAAGCTGGAGGTGGTCCAGCGAGTGGCCGCCATCCCCATCGTGGGATCCGGCATCGAGGTCACCGAGAGGGTCTACCAGAAGATCAGGGTAAATATACAATAGGCATGAAGACAGTATCAAAAAATTGCTAATCTATTTAGTCCGTCAGTTAGAGTTTTGGAAAGTAATGGACACGTATTTTTTGTTTTTGTAAATCAATTAATATTGACATAGATAAAACGCATCAAAACTCGGGAGCTCAGGAGCTCGGGCTCGTGACGTCAGAACTCGTTAAAAATTATACCAAGCCGTGACGTATTGAGAATTTTATAAGCGTCGAATCATCGTCAATTTTGGTTTAAGTAACGAAATAAAAAATACGGGTCAAATGTTTCTAGACAATTTAAATAACGGACTAATTTACTCATTTAAATAGTGGGACTTCCAAAGTCAAACCAAACCAACTAGCCTCGTTTGTTCACTTTTGCTCCAAGGCAAGAGCCTCCCTCCATAGAATTCTGGCTCTTGCTTGTGCTGAACTGTTCTCCCCGTAGAAGTCAAGCTTTTCCCGCAATCTTCGCATCAGTCTGCTGCGATGTCGTCCTGCTTTGAATAGGACTAACTCTCATTGTCGTTCTTTTAGTCAATTTCTCCTTCGACACGTGGCAAACCTGCCTGGCTCAATATATTTTAAACTTAGCGACTTTTTTTGTGCAATGTCCATCCGCGCGAAACATGTCTGACTGTTTATGTAAACTAAAGATCTAAAATAGAATAAAACTTAAATACGTACTAATAATATAATTATCTTTGATCAGGAGTCAAACCCACTGATCCGCTGGTACCTGTCCCTGGGAGAGAAGTCGTTGGCAACGGGCGTACAGTTGGCCTTACCAGCGGTGCTGCTGTTCGAGACCCCCATCCACCAGCTCGACAAGTTCCTGTGCATGTCGCTAGATGTCGTCGAGAAGACCGTGCCGTCTATCAATCTGCCACCGCAAGCAGTAAGTATTTATAGGTTTAAAGATATTTATTTGTCATAAGAACTTATAAATAACAGTTCACTTCTAATGAGATACAAAGTTACTTCTTAAAACTAATACATTCAATTTGCCTCTGGGGCGATGGCGACGTTACAGGGTATATATGTACGTGTTTTTTTAATGTACTCTCAAATATCTTAATATTATTTATTACACTTCTTTATGTCTTCCGGTAAGTTATTGAACAGTTGTGCTCCCTCCACTAAAATACTGTTTTTTGCCGTGAGTAATCCGTACTCGTTTTTAAGTTGATGAACAATTAGGACACGTCGTGCGGATCTGCAGACCAGGTCTAGGTTACTAGTTTTTGTAGCGGTCCTGAGCAGTTCAAAACGTTAACTTGTGGAACTATAAAAGACTAGCTTATACCCACGGCGTTGCCCACATGTGGTTCGGTAATTATCCCACGGGATCGCCCAGATCGATCCAGGCTATAAACGATCTGTGTCTAAAATTTCATCCAAATTCATTCAGTAGTTTTTGCGTGAAAGAGTAACAAACATCCATCCGTCCAGCCATCCATTTATCTTTCAAATTTTCGCATTTATAATAATATTAGTAGTTGTAGGATACGAATAACGTTTCATTCAACGTTTTGAGGAGATTGAAATATCTGTATTACAGTCAGAAAGGAAAAAAATCGCACACTGAGGGATTTTCTTTTTCAACTCTTCCCTAGTCGCTGGATAGATGGCGTTGGTCTGACTACGTTACTGCAAGGAACAGGACATCACATAATTTCACTTGGACCTAATGGTTATATTCGGAAGCTTATGCAAGCGAAAGTGTCAGTCAACGAGCGTAAGTGACGTGTGTTTTTTCAAGCGTTTTGCCTTTGGCACCTAGTAACGTGGTCGGATCGACGCCATCTATCGAGTTCATGGAAACAATTTTTTTTTTATTCTCAAATAGAAATCCTCTCATTGCCTGCCAGTAACTTGCACGCTCATTTTCCGTTCTGTCTGCAAGCTTTTCTATTTTAGTTGTATACCAAGGGTATTTAATGCATCTCACATTACATACTGTAGGACAGCCATACACACATGTATTGTATTTTAGATACCACAAATAGCATAGCCTATGACTTTCCAGTTCACTAGTGAGACACTGACCTTTTCTCTGTGACTGGGAGTGGGCTATAAATCCTTAACCTACTCGCACCGGCCACTGGGTGGATTGGCCACCCAGTGGCCGGTGCGAGTAGGTACTTATTAGTAACAAGGCGTGATTATTCTTTTCAATTATGCTTTTCCAACGCATTACGGAAATCTTATCACAACAAAATACTTTGGTAGGGGTACTCCCCTGTCTCACTTAGTAAAAGTGTTAATTTGCATGATGATAAAACGACTAATTAACAAAAGTGTTATTGGAACAGGAATTTTCTTAATAGTGGCCACGGAATCTGAACTTGTGCCCGGTTGATGGCAATAGGCTCTTCCCTTTTTTTCATCATCATCTGCCTAGCCATTTCCCAACTATTTTGGGGTCGGCTTCCAGTCTAACCGTGTGCAGCTGAATTTGACGTGGAACGACTGCCTATCTGACTTCCACAACCCAGTTAGTACTGGGTAATGTTTGTTTGTGTAATGTTGTAAGACTTTTTATGCCACTGACTACCTATAATGACTGTCAAAGATCTACAAATGACCGGGACCAACAGCTTAACGTGCTTTCCGAGGCACGGAGGAAGCTCGGTATGTAATGGGTGGTTTTATCAAAAGACCAACTTAGGCAAGCACTGCGAGGATCGACCGGAGGACACGGTGGAGCACACGCTGCGTGGGCGGTGCTCCGCCCACGCAGGGCAGACCTCCACGGTCTGCCCTGCGTGGGCGGAGCACCGCCGTGTCCTCGTAGCGGCGATCGGCGGCGGCGACCTCTCGCGTCCGGCCCTGGTTCAATCCATGGTCCGGAGCGAGACGGAATGGGAAGCCGTCACCTCCTTCTGCGAAGCAGTCATGCTAGCGAAGGAGGTGGCGGAACGAGAGAGGGAGAGAGCCTCTCTTCCCGGCCGCCGCGGGAGACGCACCGGGCGTCGGGGGCCACGTGGTGCCTACCGGCCACCGTAGATGCGGGCCTGTGGACGGTTAGCTATGGGCTAGCTAGCCGTCCGTCCGTCTAGTGACGACAGGCCGTGTCGACGGCGCGTTCGTGTTCCACGCGCGCCTCAAAGAGATGTCAGCAGCAGAGAGGGGCCCGCAAGGGCCGAAGCCTGCCGGGGTTGCGGGACTGTTCGAAAGAGATACCGCGGCCCCGGAACGTAAAGGGCGAGGAAGGAACATGGATGGGTTTTAGTCAGTAAGAGTCTGACACTCCCTCCCGCTCCGCCCAGAGTGGGAGAAGTCATTTGATGATTTCCCATCCTAAAAAAAAAAAAATAAAAAAAAAAGGCAAGCACGGCTTAACCTAAAGATTGACCCGAGCGGCTGTTATTATTTAGCTACGCGCTCTCCCCTTATTAAACGGAAACGGGACTTAAACAGCTTGGTGGCTATCATGGCCGACAGAATGGACAGTCCAATGATGTGGCACTGGATGACCACTCATCGTGCGTCATTTAGATATTTAAAATGAAATTCTCATTATATAATGTATATGTGTATCTTTTCATTTTATGTATGTTTTTGTGTTCTTTCATGTGTGTGTTTTATGTATGTACGATAAACATTGTAATGTTTTAAATATGGACTCGATGGTCTGAAATAAATTTTATTATTATTAAACGTAACTGGCGATCTCGGTTTACTTACCTACGTACTATTATTCGGTACAACTCTGGGTAGCCCTTCGTGGATTACTGGCGTGATGTTATGTTGTGTAATTAACAAAACAGATTCACTTTTATCACTACATTAGGATGGTTCTTACATATCAAGTGGTATAGTGGTATCCGGTTGTAAGATTGCATTCGTGAACATTAAATATATGAAGTTTATCGCGCGCCGGTTGCTTGGGTCATCTAAGTTCATATTGTAATTATCTTGAAGCATTACTTAACGTCCGGGTAAATATTTGCCCTAAGAAAAAAAATCATTTCATACTATTTTTGCTGAACACGCAAAGTAAATCCTGAATCGTTGTAACTACCTAAAATTAATGTTAGTAGCGTTAAGCTCTCGGTTAGTTAGTTGTAGATCTTAACAAATGCATAATGCAGTCACAATTCAATTTAAAAAAAAAACCAGATCGTTTGAATTACACTTTTGTATGAAAAAGCTAGTGTTTTTTTAATAATCGACGAATTTTTTTGAATTACGTGCTGGACATGTAAAAATTTATACATCCCACCATGTATTTTTAAGAAATTCACAACTCTTCCGCCACACTGTTTTTAGGGTTCCGTTGCCAAATGGCAAAAAACGGAACTCTTATAGATTCGTCATGTCTGTCTGTCTGTCTGTCCGGCCGCATGTCACAGCCACTTTTTCCGAAACTATAAGAACTATGCTGTTGAAACTTGGTAAGTAGATGTATTCTGTGAACCGCATTAAGATTTTCACAGAAAAATAGAAAAAAAAACAGTAAATTTAGGGGGTGCCCCATACATAGAACTGAAACTCAATTTTTTTTTTCATCAGACCCATACGTGTGGGTTATCTATGGATAGGTCTTCAAAAATGATATTGATAGTTTGCGCGAGAGACACTTCCAAAGTGAAAAAATGTGTCCCCCCCTGTAACTTCTTAAATAAGAGAATGATAAAACTAAAAAAAATATATGATGTACATTACCATGTAAACTACCACCGAAAATTGGTTTGAACGAGATCTAGTACGTAGTTTTTTTTTAATACGTCATAAATCGTAAACCGCAATTTACCTTTCATTTACAACGAACTGCTAGAACTTTTATACTATGTTACTTGCTGTTACGGAACCCTTCATGGGCGAGTCCGACTCGCACTTGGCCGTTTTTTTCTTACTGCCAACAGCGTTTCCTGCAATTGTAACACATCATCAGGTACTATTGCGTAATATTTTTTGCGAACAGATGTACTCCGAGACCCGCAGGTTCGTGCTGCGTCGCGCTGACTCGGTGAACCAACTGGCCACAGCCGTGCTGGACTCTCGGGTTACGGCCGTCACCGCCACGGCGCTGGAACGCGCCCTCACCACGGCGGACAAGTACGTGGACAAGTATCTGCCCCCTGATCAGCAGGATGCTTCTGACGGTAAGTTTTACTGGCAGGCAGGGATAGCAGATTAGTATTTAGAGTTAAGGACTTTCATTTATAAGCCACTTTCATTGCTATCCAATTTTGGACTTTTTAACATTCACGAGTATACCAATAGTACCAAACCCGATTTGCATTACACGGCTACAATACGAATAGTGGGTTCATCAATTAAAGTCCTCGATTGAACATATGTATATGTAACCGTAAAATTGTCAAACACGTTAGATTGTAAAATAACTAGAGAGATGGTAAACTCTCGAAATATTGTCGAACAAACATACTGCTTACAATAAAACGCATTATTTTTCGGTAGGTTGTAATCTATCGAAGTAAAACCGTAATATTGTGAAATGCATGCGATGGAAGTCAACTCGCGCGTTGTGGAGGAGAGGGAGGGAAGGAGGGGTTCCCCTTGCCCAATGGTACCACTCTCATGATAAGATAATGTACCATTCCTGAGAAATACCGATTAACATAACCTAACCTTAAAACACTTTATATTCCGCTAAAAAGCGTAGTCGACGGAGCCCCGCTACGCGGGGCCCCTATTTCTGCCTACAGGGTTTAAAGGAACCTAACTAACCTAACGTGGGGGTGCTCCAAGTCCCGATCATGGGGGCAGAGATACTCCGTCGCATGCATTTCACAATGTTACGGTTTCACTTCGATAGATTACAATCTACCGAAAAATAATACGTTTTATTGTAAGCAGTATGTTCGTTTGACAATATTTCGAGAGTTTACAACCTTGCTAGAGAGATTACAATCTAACGTGTTTGACAGTTTTACGTTGACATATACTGTATAGTTGTTCCTACTGGCTGCGTAGAGGTCTTATATGTGAATGTATTACCCCTGTCCCACTGCCTGCGATTAGCGGAAAGCGATTATACATCTTTTTCTGACTCCGGACTCCACAATATTTTGTTTGTTTCTGGAGCGAGATAATAGTTGATAGCTTCCTCGTCAGTAGGACAGCTATATAGGTAATATTTCTTGAAGGAATTCGTCCGGGAACGTAGAGCAAACAAAACTTTTTGCGCTGTGGGATGAAAGTAAACCGCACATAACGAGGACGTGGGTGTTATTAGAATGTTTAGTTTCAGTGTTACTGAGCTGGGCCGTCAATTTATTACACAAAATATCAGAAAATATTGACTGCCTATAAAACAGCTGTGTACATGGAATCATTTAACATAATATACACATGTAGACCTAGGTCTGGCATACAGAGTGCAAAATCCTAATAAACAAGATAATTGTTTGTAAATTCCGTAAGATGCCAAAATAGACATGATTCATTGTTGATTAATTATTTAAATCCTCGCTATCGTAATAGCCACTTATTTGTGATTAGATTAATAACTTTGATATTCCTTAGAATCGAATTGGGCCGATAGCCTCGGAATGAGTTTTGATTAAGGCGCCTATACGAGCTAAATTAGCAACTCTATTTGTGGTGGTTCAAACTTCGTTTGAAATGCTGTTAGAATAAAGTTCTAATCAGCTTGCACTACAAAGTGGTTGTTACGTCAGCCACTGCGGGCCAAATAGCGCGAAATGAGTGGTTTCGATCGATTTACAAAAAAACTATTGATTGGATTAAAAAACTAAAACAGTATCATGCTAATATATTGCTTGTAGAATTTTTAGCCAAAAAATCAGAAGGATCGCACGGATATTAGGATGTTTTTTATTTTTTGAAAGATATTTTTAGAGGTAAGTTCTTGATTTCTTTTTATCGAGCCAAATTAATTGTATTATGTTTTCAAAACAGTATCATGCTAGCATATATCCTGAAGAATATCATATATTTTTCTGGTCTTGTTTATAGCAGTGGATTCACTGCTATAAACAAGACCAGAAAAATATATACTTTTAGTAATTATAAAACTCGCGTTTAGCTCGTGTAATCGCCTTAAATTGGTAGAACAGTTGAGTGATCTCATAATTTCCTTTGTTTAATCTTTGCGGATTTATAAATATTATCAAAGTTTATTATCTTCTTTTCCACCAAAACATACAAAATGCTATCTTTTAAATACAAGGAAGTTTAGTTATCAAAAATGTTGGAATTTGTTTGAAATCTAATAGTTGCATTTAAATGCAAATCTCCGCTAGACAGGACGATCTCTATAATTAAACCATTACTCAGCAATCGTACACAACATAAATAAGAAGCTATTTACATAGTCATGACAAATACCGGTTCCAATTGAGTGCAATTGAGGGCAGTTTCCAGACATCTCTAAACTGTCGGTCACAAGGTTACTTGATAACTTTAGTCTGAACCCTGTCTGCTCCTAATTAACGGAAGCACGTATACAATATCACCTATTGTCCTTCTATAATTAGTCCGTATGCCGAAGTAATAAAGACTATATTATCAGTGCTGCCTTCGTTACTGTTACTTTTCACTGTTATCTGTCTGGAACCGGTGACAAATTAGACGTGATAGTAGCACTGGACTCTGTGCCCATTCATGTGCCGATCATTATTTATTAGAGTATACTTCATTATGTCTAAGGATGTGTTGTGTTTTCTGACAATGGTTCACTTTACCTGTACTGTTGTACATACTTCTATAACAAAAAAAGGAATTCACAAACTGGAATTTGGGTGATCTCAGTAATAGAAATGAGTAGGAGCATTCAGCCGGTCGCCCAAGTGTAGTAATACACTTGGGCGACCGGCTGAATGCTCCGACTAGAGATTGACTCCACTTTCGTTAGACTAGTACCTAATTTAGTCTTTATTTAGTCATCCTGTATGTATATCTATGATGTATATGGTGCTCCTTTATAAGTTACCAACACCGATGGCAAAATTAAACAAATCAGTCCACTTTCACATACTGAAACTCCTAGAGAATACAAAAATATCTATGATTAGATGGCGTCCTTTTATGTCGTCAACACCGATGGCAAAACTCCAACAACCCAGTCCATTCACCTTAGATATCTACCTAGCTGTTACCACCTGTTACTTAAGTAAGCTCCCAAAAGCCATCGGTGCCGGCTGCTGTGGCTAACGTCGTGCCCTTACTATAGTGGTGATCATAGTGACGAGCGCGGAGGCGGTGGAGGGCGGCGACAGTGGGCGCGCGCGCGCCGAGCGTGCCGTGCAGCACGGCGCGCGACTGCGTCGCAAGCTCACCAGGCGCCTCACCCGCCAGGCGCTCGCTGAGGCCAAGGCGATTAAGGAACAGATCCATGTGCTGGCCTATGTTGCGGAATTGGTAAGTTTATGTTTATGAACTAGGCCAGGCGGTGCGCCTCAAGTGGACCTTGGCAGGACATCTGGCTAGACGTGGAGATTGCTGATGGAGCAAGGCTTTGCCCGAGTGGTGGCCTAAGTTTGGTAAAAGAAACCAGGGCCGTCCTAAAGCTCGTTGGGTTGACGATATTGTCAGGGTCGCGGGGGACACCTGGATCAGGGAGGCACAGAACCGGGCAGTGTGGCGGAAGAAAGGGGAGGCCTATACCCAGCAATGGGTGATTCCGGGATGATATGATGATGATGATGTTTATAAAAGTGCCAATGTGTGGATCTTTCTTCTATTGGTCCGAAAAGCTTTGAACTTTGGTATAATAGACCTTCAAAAGCTGAATACTAATCTTCTATTAACATGGGTATGCGTAGATTTATTTCTCTACAATGAACTAATACCCAAGTAGCACAGAAACGCTGTATATCAGCTGAATCACTGTGTACCATAGAATCTTAAGCTGTACAAGCCTGCTGAACAAGAGCGTTAGAGGCGCTGTTTCAGCTGATATAACTCCGATTTGGGCACAAATTAAACAGCTAATAGTTCAATTACTGTACTAATTGCGTTATATTAGCATTATTTAAGCATTTATAATGGTAACAGTCACCCCAAGAGCTGAACATTGGCTGATTATTAGAGTGGGTGTTACCTATTATGCAGCACAATGGCTGAATTATTAGATGTGAGTTACCTGTTAGTCAGCACAAACTACAGACGTGGATCTTTTTAATTCTTCGGCTGTTGAAAATTGACAAGTGTCAAATTTTTATTTAATACTTTGGTGTTGTATTTGTGCGCCAACCATTTTGTGACTAGTGTTTGTGATAAAATATTAGTTTTCGGAAAGTAAAACCTTGATTTTTTTCTTTAACATGCATGAAATTTGATTGGGAAAGCAAGTTTATTGTCAAATATCGTATGATTATAGGCGAAAATTTTCACGCGCTCTCAAAATTTGACTGTTTAGGTGAAAATTATAGAATAAAATAAAATGATAATACAAAAAAAAACCTAGAAATCTCTTTTTATATGACATGTAATTTGGCTATATGCTGTTTACTTATAAATAGTTGGTATCCTTTTCAAATCTAGTTGTTATTTTCGTTAAATAAACAAAAATAAATTGTTAGTATTATAATAAATACTTAGGTTAAAACAAGAAAAATGGCGAACACCCAATGTGCACCGCATTAATCACAATTAAACTCTATGTGCTGTATATGAATTCACGCGTGGTACATAAATCCGTAACAAGCTGACACGAGTAGTTTTTGTGTCGAACAAGTCAGCCACAGATCCATGTAAAGCTTAAATAGTGGGTAACACGTACGGCACACGTATTGGCTTTTAGGGATCGGTGGAAATAGCATAAATCCTCACTAACAATGCAAATGCAGTTTCTGTGTCTATCCGTTTATCTCATCCGATCAGTTGTCATCATAAATTTATAGATATGTACTTAATATAAAAAAAGAAGTAGTAGTAGTAGTAGAAAGCAGTAGTAGAATTGCCTATGCTAGTACAAGTATTCCGCTCCAAGCAGGATCAAAGGTCACATATGATCTAATTTATAGCAGTTGGCTGTAACTTAGCATCATATAAATTCACCTATAGTGATCATGTGGGCTAGATAAATGCTATTATAAGATTGCATGTAGCAAGCTGCTTAACACTAAAAAAGTTCAACTATGTTCAGCAAGACGCAATATATCTTTGTTAATTGAAGTCACAGAATAACTTATTACATTAAAGCAGTTCACATGTTCTTTTTTAAAATGCAAGCATTTTATGGGTACGTTTGTGGTCTTCAATTCAGAATATAGCTACTTTCAGGTTCACAAAAATGCTATATTGTAGCTGCCGCTACTATTTATTGCTAAATGCTGATTAACACAGACCTGAACACCTATATTAACGCTCGCAACATTACAATGTTATTTCTGTGGTTGTTACTATAGTCAATAAACAGGCGAAGGCGTAGTTTTCAGCTTTTGTAGTTCGAGTGAACTGTAATAAGTCTTCATAAATGCTAATGTTACCGATGTGGACCCTATGTGACATCCTATAATGCAGTTTTGTGCTACTTGGGTAACCATCCCGGTTTTTGGGGTGTGTTCAATCTACAACAAACTTAACTTCATTGTTTGCTAAGAATTTAAGTATTAGCAAATCGTCTTTCTTCTTTTCGTGTCGATAGTGGATGTATCTGTACTATACTATTTAGGCCCAATAAGTTACCACGTTAATTGCAGCGATAATGCATATTATTTATACATTGTTAGGTAGCGACAGACCCCGCCCTCGCTTGGAAGAAGGCTAAGGAGCTGTTCGCGAACCTGAGCGCCGCAGAACCAGAGAACCAGGCGCGACCTGCCACCCTGGAGGAGCTGGTGGTGCTGCTGACCAGGGAGACTGCCCGGAAGATGGTGCACCTCATCCACTACACGCACAACGACCTACCCAAGTAAGTGACATGCTAGGTAGAGAGCTGGTCCACGACGTGGAACTAAATTAGTAAGATTTTAACTATGTTTTGATGGATGCTCCACGGTAATCTGCAAAATTCAAATTTTCTTAGGTTTTTTTGCAATTTGCAGGCCAGTGTCTGGTTGTATCTTGATCAAAATATGATTCGCGGTTGTACGAGTAAGAAGTATAGTTACAGAAGTATAATCATCAAAGTCATCAATAAAACCCTCCAAATTCATATAACTCGATTGAATGACTGTTTCATGAAAAATTATATTTCATCAACATACAACCTGGCAAGTCGCAAAAAACCTTACGGTGTTATCTCTCGCTGAAACGAATTTCTAGAAAAAACTATTTCTTTGGCTTTCTTTGTTCAATAATTGCAGGGTCTTTGGACGATATAATGACAAACTATGTTGACAAATTGATTATGTGCATCACCACAAAGAATAGAAATAGGTACCTACTTCACACTTTTTTGTTTCGTGAAATGACAATGTATTTTTGCTCTAGGAACGTTCGTCAAGGCATGACGCTTATCACCAAAACCCTGACCACGGCAACCGAAGCCCTCATGAAGGTAAGATAGATTGATATCCTTGCTATTACACTTGCCTAATATTTCTATTCGGTCACCTACTATAAGCCTATTTCACAATGTCGCAAGTGTGGTTTGCTGAGCGTGGTTCGCAAAACGATACTTAGAAAATTATCAGAGAGTCTGCCGTCTGAAGTCTTAATTTATAACCTATATATGCTTCATATGCTTATAGTATTACCTACTCTTTCCCCAGACACCAAGCCAGCTGATATTTGCTATAAACCAGGGATTGAAAACCGATACCAATTTCGGTTCTGGTACTTCATTTAGGTCCTTAAAAAGGTTCCTGTTTTCGGTATGGTTCCGGTTCTGGTATCGGTTCCAGTGTGGGTTCCAAACCTTTAAATCGGATGATATTATACCGGTTCCTTGTCACCCGATAAAGGTTCATTACGGAAGAGAGGGTGGTGTTCGGAGCGAACCTTTTCTTTTAGTTCGCCTTCGTGCGTAGTATTACCGCACCTCAAAAAACTAGTTTGGGGACTCGCTTTGCCTAAGAACCGGTAAAATAGAGGTTCCAATTTAGCTTTTGGTTCCTGTTCCGGTATTGGTACCTACTGGTACCGGAACCCGTGAATACCGGTATTATATCGGATTTTGGAACCGTTTTCAATCAATGCTCGAAACTCTTTGGTGAACACAAACGTCGAATCGTTAGGTAGGTACAAACCATATCTTAAGTCCTTACTGAATTCTCCTAATGTAACTTGCAGACCGTACCTGTGGAGACTGCGTTGTCTGAGGTGAAGGAGTGGCGCAGCAAGTTGGAGACGTTGCTGCAGCATCTGCAAACTGCTTCCAAAACATACTTGGTAAGATTTAAACAAGCATTTTATTCAACTAGGTAGCAGTCAGCTAAAATTAACTGCGGTTCATAACAGATAAGTTGTACACCTTTTATACCCCATAAAATGGCCGCTTTAGCAGAAAATAATATGAATCACTTTAAAAAATTTAAATTCTTAAAATGGTCTTTACGGTTATGACTATAAAGTCCATTTTAAGAATTTAATTTTGTTAAAGTGATTTATATTATGTTCTGCTAAAGCGGCCATTTTAGGCCCGCTGTTCTGATACATTTTCCTGACTTGTTATTGATTGATCTACTTATTTAACAGACTCGGGCCTACTCAAGCCCACGGAAAGGGACATTGTATAATGATTGGCTGTAAGTCACGAATGTATTAATAAATCATACTGGGCTTCACTCTGTAGAGGTATACTCATAGTTTCAATTCAAGACACCCTTGGAGGGACGATAAACATTTTCATTAGGGATCATAAAACTTTAAAACTGTGTTGTATTGCGTAAAACTTTCCACCTAATTCACTAATAAAACATTTACTCTACTTACCCACTTTTTTATGATGTCGCTGCGGGTACCGGGTTCGATTATATTTGTACAAAGTAGTTATTCCGGATTTGGCTGTTTCTGGCGCATGTGAGTTTAAAGCACTTAAAGTGTGTGTAAACGCGATACAAGAGAAATTCCTAGTGTGGGGAAACTTTTTGAAGTGAGAACTTCTTTAGGCGCGTTGAGCACTTTTTGAGTGAACAAAGATCATAAATTTCGCGTGATCGTCACGTACGCTTTTCCGTAGCGGATCGGCTATCAGTTATCAATTTATCGGCAGTCCCCAAAAGGTCTTGGCCCAGTTACACGACTCCGCTCCCACTCGGCAAAAAGAATATAATTATAATTAATATATTTTGCCAATGTAAAGTATATCTAAATAGCAATACATAAAGCTCATATTTGAATTAAATTCTTTTTGTTGGGTGGGAGCGGAGTCGTATAAGTGGGCTAGACTGCCCCGTATGTTTTTTTTTTTATCATAAACATTAAATGTAACCTCTTTTTCAGGAACACCTGGCCATCTTCTTGGCGGGAAATGAGGAACGTGAAAAAATCGCGCCGCGGTCCACGTACGAACAACGAGATGATTCGGCTATCAATGGACTCAACTAACATCTCATTTTTATTTAGAATTAATAATTAATTATATCAATATTGTTATACCGTGCCTAATATTCTCTTAGATCTGTTTTTTACACAATTTTATGTGATAGAACCTCTCTCTATGGAAATGCTATGAACAATTCTAGGATCACTCATGATGAGAGCAGATAATCAATCCTGAATAAGAGTGCCTTTAGGCATGTAGGATACCGCGCAATCAAAAATTAATAACACTCGATTTAAGTATACAAATATTTAGACATGAGCTGAATTTAAATTCTTTAGAATAGAAAATAATTCAAATAATCACTTTGGTTTTGATACTTACTAATGTAATTTGTAATCGGGCGAAGCCTATCCCCCATTTTTATAGCCTTTGTTAATAAATGGGGGGTCTTTTTTTCTGATAGTAAATCATCAAATAACTTCTCCCACTCTGGGCGGAGCGGGAGGGGGGAGTGTCAGACTTTTACTGACTAAAACCCATCCATGTTCCTTCCTCGCTCTTTTTCGCCTGGGTCTTGGATAGGCGATCGCAGTATGCTGTTAATAACATAAAGTAAGTTTATGGAGTGACTACCCACCCTCTCGGTGTACTTAACGAAAATTAAAACATCGAAATCATTCCTTTAAAATAAATGTATTTAGGTACCAATATTACATATTTTTAGTTCTAAGTATGTACTGAATAATATATAAACTATCCAATATAATTTATTATGTTTTTGACGATATTAATTTTCATGGGGCTCATGAATACGTAACATTTTATAAAAATATATTCTATACTTTCTAAAAATATTTTTTTTATTTGTCACCTGTTTTATGTTAAAGATATCAACCCTGTTATGCTGGACTAAACTATAAGTACTGTATAAATTAAAATGCAAACACTGTTACCGAAACTTGGTACTGAACATGACAAGTAAACCTTTTTATACAGCGGCCAAGAGCGAGTCGGACTCGCGCACCGAGGGTTCGGTACAAACTTTTAAAGGACAAACTTAACTTTGCTGTTCGATCCCATGAAACGGCTTTTGCACCAAGCGCAAATAATAAGTTTGTAGTAGTAAAATTGTTATTTTTTGTTACTGCAAATTTACGGTTGTCAGATTTTTCCCTTTACATGTGCTGTAAGACATTGCTTCTCGCCAAATTTCGTGATTCTAGGTCAACGGGAACTAGTACCATTTAGGTTTTCAACCCAAAACCTAATGGGTACTTCCGGTTGACCTAGAATTGTCAGTTTAAGTAAAAATTCCGAAAAGCAAAAAAAGTTGAAAATTAAGGTACATTTTGGTAATTAAGTACTTACAAGTTTTTACGAAAATTTAAATTTGCCCTATACATATTTTTATCGCGTTGACTCAGGACCTTGATACAACTAATAGGGACTATAGACCTCAGTATCTGGTATAAATTTCAACTTGCTAGGTCCACCTGTTTGTAGCGGCACTACAAAAAGTACTAAACAACATTGGACAAAAAGTACTACAGCGCCATCTATGACAAATATGATGAACTATGATGATCTGACAGTGTAACTCGTCACAAATCCTATAACGCGCAAGCAACATTATCCGCGACAAGTATATATGTCACCGTAAAATTGTCAAATACGTTATATTGTAATATCTCTAGCGATATTGTAAAGTCTCGAATTATTGTCAAATGAGCATACTGCTTACAATAAAACGCATTATTTTTCGTGAAATGCATGCGATGGTAGTCAACTCACGCGGTGTGGAGAGAAGGAGGGGTCCCCCTTGCCCAGTGGTACCACTCTCATGAAAAGATACTGTACCATTCCTGAGAACTATCGATTAATATAACCTAACCTTAAAACACTTCATATTCCCCTAAAAAGCGTAGTCGACGGAGCCCCGCTTCGCTTCTTCACTTTCCGAGTGCAGGGTTTAAAGGAACCTAACTAACCTAAGGGGGGGGGTGCCTCAAGTCCCGTTTATGGGGGCAAGAGATACTTCCGTATGTTCAGTTGACAATAATTCGAGACTTTACAATATCGCTAGAGAGATACACGTTATATTGTAATATAACGTATTTGACAATTTTACGGTGACATATACGAGATCCCGACTAGAACAGTCGGGCAGTAGCCCACCAAACATAACACTCGTCTGGTCGGAGGATCCTCCCTTTTCTATGGGGGATGAAGAGCTTAACACCCTGTTCTTCATACTCCCAAATGTTCTTGAGAAAATAGGTGGTAACAGACGGACAGACAGATTGACGAGAAAGTGATCTTATACCTATTATACGGGTTCCTTTTTTTTTCGGAACCCTAAAGAGGTGATCCTCTTTAAATAAAAACAAAATGCTGGTTTTAAACATTCTGTGACGTTTCTGCTTTGTCAGTTCGACAAGCACTCACGCGGCAGCCCCGGAAAGCACATCTTTCTACATTTTTGTATTTTTTATGGAGCATTTTTAGAACAATGAAATGATAATTCTTGGAAAAATATAAAAATTAATGTCACCTAAACTTTCAAAACGGAATAACTAAACAAAATGAATCTTGACGAACTTTTGAAAGACATTCAGAATCCGCAGCATACTTACTACGTAAGTTCCCTTCAGTACTTTGCGGGACTTCAGTGAACCACTAGCACGGCACCTCTCCCACCGCTGACGAGGAACTGAGGCACTATCGCATACTTTCTTATCCGTGGTGCTAGGCAACTGGGTCTATCCCAGTTGTAAATGTCCCTTTGTGCCTATTGGCCTTGTTTCGTTCTGTCTCCTGCTGATATGGAGGGAAGTGGAAATTACAGTTTTTTTCCTACTCCTTCGCTATACTTTCTGATTAATTTCGTTGCGGGATCCAAGACAGTTAAATTCATTCTCTGGGACTTCGTCGAGCTTCATTGTCTCGGCGCTTTTCTGGTGGTCGCCACTGTTGATTCTGGCTTTCAGGAGTTACAGTGGTTTGGGCGTGTATGGCGGGCTTGTAATACTATAAAGCTGAAGAGTTTGTTTGTTTGAACGCTAATCTCGGGAACTACCAATGGGAACTACTGATTCGAATTGAAAAAATATTGTGTTGGATAGTCAATTTATCGAGGAAGGCTTAAGGCTATATAACATTACGTTAGGACCATTAGGAGCGGAGCATGAATGAAAAGTGTTGCAAAAACGGCGGTTTTTTTCCCTTTAGTTTTTCTCTCTTAATGTGACGCAGATGAAGTTGCGTGGGTCAGCTAGTTACGTATAATTATGCTGGTACGATATCATTCTTGCCAGAAAAGATTAAATTATTTTACTGATCGCAGAGAGCTCATGCACATGACATTGAAATATATACCTTACTAACAACATGTCCACCGCATACCCACGTTAAAGTAACCCAGACCACTTATCCAAATACTTAGAAATGTTTTGATACCCGCTTTACTGTACCGGGTGCCTATTCGGTTTAAGTTTAACATAGTTGTAAGCTCCTACTGGCTTTTCGCTAATCGCCGACAGTGTGACAGTTGCCTGAAGTACCTAGTCTACTAATTCTTTAAAATAATTCCAGCCTAAAAACGAATGTTGTGACGAGCTAGTCCTGATTGAAAACGGGGAGTGTGGTGAAATTCACGGTTCGGGATCGGAATGGACGACCCAAACCACTCTCTGGGTGATGGCTTTTGCTGTACTTCTGTGGTTAATCACATATATCCTGGTGATGACGATAACTATATGCTTCGACTTCAGCTTCCGCTCTGTTACAAATTTTAATCGTTTGATACAATGTATTAACGGAACCAACGATGATCCAACCGCTAGATTCATCATATCGTAATAAATTGTAATGTAATATAATAAAAGTTAATTACACGTTTTCTTTCGTTTCAACCCGTTATTTTAGTCAATTTCGTGTGTGGGTATTATTATTTTAAACATGTTTGTTAAAATCAAACCTAAAAGTTGTTTTCTTTTATGCCCCTTGTTGGGAAAGGATTAATTACACATAAATGTTCTAACATTTATGTGTAATTAATCCTTTTCGCAAGAGTCCAACTTTCTCAGGAATGTATATTATGTCACCGTAAAATTGTCAAACACGTGAGATTGTAATCTCTCTAGCGAGATTGTAAACTCTCGAAATATTGTCAACTGAACATACTGCTTACAAAATAACGCATTATTTTTCGGTAGATTGTAATATAACGAAGTGAAACCGTAATATTGTGAAATGCATGCGACGGAAGTATATCTGCTTCCGTGATCGGGACTTGGGGCACCCCCACGTTAGGTTTGTTAGGTTCCTTTAAACCCTGTAGGCAGAAATAGCGTACCGGGGCTCCGTCGACTACGCTTTTTAGGGGAATATAAAGTGTTTTGAGGTTACGTTATGTTAATCGGTATTTCTCAGGAATGGTACATTATCTTTTCATGAGAGTGGTACCATGGGGCAAGGGGGACCCCTCCCTCCCCCTTCACCACACCGTGCGAGTTGACTTCCATCGCATACATTTCACAATATTACGGTTTCACTTCGTTACATTATAATCTACCGCAAAATAATGCGTCATATTGTAAGCAGTGTGTTCGTTTGACAATCTTTCGAGAGTTTACAATCTCTAGTTATATTACAATCTAACGGTTTTTACAATGTGACGCTGAAATAAATATCCAACCAATCTAATCGGTCCGGGCCGAGTGTCGTACTCATCCGTGCAATTTTGTATGACAATCCATTGTCCGTTGCTCGGTATCGGCTCGGAAGTGTGTGTATATCCATTATCCATACAAAATTGCACGGTCGACACCTGTGGTCGACACTGGCTCGGATCCGGCATGGTCTAGCGTGCGTCACCCTTAAATGTGGCCGACCATAGAGACATAGAGTTTCACGTAAATAAAAGATTATTTTATTCTAGTCTATATATTAGCCTTCAGTATATTTTATCTGTGATTTGAATAGCTGTCACATTGACAATTTGACATTTGACACCTAATTCGCAAATTGTTTCACGTCAGCGTCATTATTCCCGTATTTAGTTTATTTAATAAGATAATATTTCGATTATTACTAAGTGTTAAAATAGAAGAGTTTACAAGGCTAAAATGCCTTCGATCGACGTGTTGCCTCCTCCGGGGATGCCGATGGAGCCACCATTGGAAGAACCCCAAGCTCCTCCTGCTCCAGTCATTGGCATCATTTATCCTCCGCCAGAAGTGAGGAGTATCCTTTGAAATTAAATTATTATATTATTATTTTTGCCAGTGTTCTTTGTTCTAAAAATTGGGTATCATCGTATACCTAGGTTTTGCATCATAACCTTAAATACCTGTACTTACGAGATTGTTTGGTTTTCTTGCCAACCAACTCTGCATTTTTCAGTAATCGACAGTTACCGTGGAGCTAAGACATTGTTTACCAAAATATTTAAATACGTTTTTTTGTCAACAGGTTCTTGAAAAACATAGTTATTTAACCCTCGTCTCTTTTCAGCAGCATCATTCAGTCTGAAGAATAAATCTTGGAGTTTTGACTGCCATGTAACTTATAGTTACGATATTATGGTTTCATCCTTGATAAATAGGTAACCTATCTTTCTTTTATTTGTGAAATTCATTTTTAGGCTGTAATATCAGAATTTCCTTAACAAAATTCTCTAGATATTGTGGACAAGACTGCAAGTTTCGTAGCTCGCAATGGCCCTGAGTTTGAAGCCCGTATCCGGCAGAATGAGCTCGGCAACCCAAAGTTCAACTTCCTTAACTCAGGGGATCCCTACCATGCTTACTATCAGCATAAGGTCAAGGAGATCAGAGAGGGGAAAGGTAAGTTGTTTTTTTTTGTTATCCTGTTTGTCCCACTGCTGGGCAAAGGCCTTCCCTTTCTCTCTGTCTTGTGCGATATCCGACCATGTTCGCCCAGCAAATGTGATCAGATCATTACACCACCTTCGCTGCAGTCGTTTTACGTGATCTGTCCACTTAACAACTATTATGTTGCACTCCATCACCTGCTGGCAAATCTTGAGTTTGGATTTCTGTTGTTCAGATAGTGACCAACTTAGTGCACTATAGATTAGGACAGGCAGCATGTAATAATTGAAAGGCTTCCCTTCATATGTCCTTTTAGAGCCCAGTATGACTTCCAAGCATTTTGGACTCTTCTTTCTATTTCTTTATCCTGCCTATTTTTAAACAACCCTACTTTATTTTTTTTACTCTACAAGACTCCACTACATAACCATAGCCTGAGGTCACGTTCCCACTAAGTTGTAACGATGAATTATTTATTGTTGGTTTTTATTAAGGCAAAAGTCCAACAACAGTAATAGACTTGTGTCCTAAAAAAATCTAATTAGTCCGTCAGTTAGATTATAAAAAAATATTTGACCCGTATTTTTTCTTTTGTTACATAAACCAAAATTGACGAAGATACGACGCTTTTAAAATTCGCAATACGTCACGCCGTGCTATAGTTTTTAGTGCGGTGTGACGTCACGAGCCCCCACTCCCGAGTTTTGATGCGTTTTATTGTTGTCAGTACTCAGTGATTTACAAAAACAAAAAATACGTGTCCATTATTTTCCAATACTCTAACTGACGGAATAATTAGTTTTGCAATTTATTGATGGTGGAAACTAGCCTATTGCGTTGTCCTGTGTGAACACCTCCATTTAAATACACAAGCTACGATACAACATGATTGTCATGACGTCAAAGTGGGGAATGGGGCCTCAAATTGAAAGAGATAAGAAAACTGTTTCATTTTTGAATAGACCGATGTGCATAAAAAATGTATGGCTTGTTTATCAGTAGTGTAATGCTAATTTATCCCGTGAATAGGTCCAGACCCAGGTGCACTAGCTCTGATGGGAATTCCAGCACTCCAGCGACCCGGCCTCGCGCCAGCCACCGCCCTACGACAACAGGAACTTCTCAAGGCGGCCGCGCCCGCCGAACCTCCCCCACCTCGTGACCCACCACCAGAGTTCGAGTTCATCGCAGACCCGCCGTCCATATCGGCACTCGAGCTAGACATAGTCAAGCTCACTGCTCAGTTTGTTGCACGAAATGGACGACAGTTCCTTACTGACCTGATGAAGAAGGAGGAGAGGAATCATCAGTTTGATTTCCTTCGCCCGCAGCACTCTCTGTTCCAGTACTTCACGCGGCTGTTAGAGCAGTACACGAAAGTACTCTTACCTCCAAAGGAATTGGTTTCAAAATTAGCAGCTGAAGTCCGCAGCGGTGTGTTAGAGCAAGCCCGCAGTAGGGCTGCCTGGCACTCGCACCAGGCGCGACGTAAGGCGGCCGATGAAGCCAAGATCGAGAAGGAACGTCTAGCATACGCATCCATTGACTGGCATGACTTTGTCGTCGTCGAGACCGTGGATTACCCGGCTGGGGAGCCTGGGGACTTCCCACCGCCCACCACACCTCTGGAAGTCGGAGCGCGAGTATTGGCACAAGAGAGAGGAGAGGATATTACGCACGCAAACGATGATGACGACACAGAGATGCAGTTGGAGTCCGACACGGAATCTGAGTCTGATGAAGATCTAGCGGAGATGGAAGACCGTACCCAGCAACAACAGCGACCCGACGACAATCGCGTGCAAGACATGGAGGAGGATAGTTCATCATCAGACGACGAGGATACGCCAGAGAGCGGGTCACGGGCACCAGGCGAGGATGCGCCGTTACCGCCGCGTCCAGACCGCGTGGTTGTCAAGAAGTACGATCCTAAACGCGCCAGACCGCAGCCCGCTCCCGCGTCCGAGGAATGGTTGGTGTCGCCCATCACTGGGGAGAAGATACCCGCGAACAAGGTGGCGGACCACGTGCGCATCGGGCTGCTGGACCCGCGCTGGCTGGAGCAGCGCGACCGCGCCGCCGCCGAGCGCACGGACAGGGATGAGGCGCTCGCTCCAGGTGCTGCTATTGAGGCTTCGCTTAAACAGGTATGTTTCACACAATTACTCATCTTGGGGCCTAAAAACGCCGCTTTAGCAGAATCATACCAGGAAACTGCGTCAGTGACCATTTTAAGAATTTTAACGTGATTCTTTATTCTGTTGTATTTCACGATTGTAAGAGTTAAATGGTAAAGACATGGAGTTGCGAACACCAGCCTGTTATGCAATAAAACAAGTCTCATGGTATAGGGGGCTATCCTAATACGCCATTTTGAATCAATATCTGTTTTTACCAATAATCCTTTAATTTTCGTTCCATAGCTCGCTGAACGTCGTACAGATATCTTCGGTGTGGGCGACGAGGAGACGGCTATCGGTAAGAAGATCGGCGAGGAGGAGCGGCGGCGCGACGACCGCGTGACGTGGGACGGGCACACGTCCAGCGTGGAGGCTGCCACGAGGGCTGCACGTGCGCACATCACGCTCGAGGACCAGATACAGCAGATACACAAGGTAATGCAACTAGCTTTAGTCATCGGATAGTACTAGGAACTCGTTTCTTCATTGGGCATAATAATATGAGACGTGGACTTGCTGACCATTTTTTGACGTTTATTTAGCTGTTAAGTTTTTAGCATGACTACTTAACATTAGATTTTTAGTCTGAAGTTTAAAGAATAGACTTCAGCATATTCTTTAAAGATTTTCAAATTTTATGATATCTATCAGATAACATCTGACTGAGGCAAAGACTACTTGGAAATTTCTTTAGAATAATGGTTATTTGTGACTTTTTCGTGAAGAATGCACTTTCATCACTAATCGAGTCTCGTCTGTTTTACTACACAGGTCAAGGGTCTTCTCCCCGACGAAGAGAAAGAGAAGATCGGTCCGAAGCCAGTAGGTCCCCCGGGCGTGTCCCGCGCCGCCCCGGGCCGCGCGCCCCCGGCCCCCCCGCCCCCGGCCCCCGCCCCCGCCCCCCCGGCCCCGCAGCCGGTACTGCTGCAGCCGCTGCAGCCGCTGCCGTCGCTGATGGTGCTGCCGCCGATGGCTCCGCGGCCTCCACTGATACCGACGCCGGTTGGAGCTGTGCCTGCGGTCGGTGCTGTGGGTGCCGTAGGTCTGTATCATTTTATTATCTATACTAATATACTTACTATTATTATAAAGCTCAATTAATCTCAGGAACTACTGGTTCGAATTGAGAAAATCTTTTTGTTGGATAGTCCATTTATCGAGAAAGCCTTTAGCCTATATAACATCACGCGACGACCAATAGGAGCGTAGTAGCATACATGAAAAATGTTGCAAAAAATTATTCTCATTGCAAGCTTTTTCTCTCTTATGTGACGCTAGTCTCTTAAAAAGGGTAATATTCAGATATAAACGTATTGCCTAATGAGATTAAATATTTCAACTGAAAAAGAGAGTGTGAAATGATGATTTCAACATTTTATGTGTTTGTTTGGTTACAACTAGCGTTGCCAGGCTTCCTTGTAAAGCCGGACATAGTTAGCCTTTTTACATTCCGCAAGCGCGGGCGAGCGCCGAGCGTGGCCGAGCGCAGTCAAGTCGACTGATGATGTTCCCACAGCTGGGACAGGCCTCCGGGCCCAGTGCGGATTGCTAGATGTCACATGTTTTCGAATTTATGGTTCTAGAACATGCCGGTTTCCTCACGATGTTTTCCTTCACCGTTTTGAGAGCAGCGGTGATGTAATAAATTACACAAAGTAATGCGCCTGCCTGGGTTCGAACCCACAACTTACTGAACGTAAGTCTGGGGCCGCTACTACTGAGCCACCGCTGCTCTCACTGAGCCACCGCTGCTCATATTTATGGTAATAATCAAAAAAGCTTGAATTTATTCATAAAATTTTTTGTCGTGCCTATTAGGCACTCGTAATACTGAGACACCAAACCTCAATCATGTAGGGTGTCTGGCCTTTTTACCCAAATGTCGAGCCAAGCTGGCTGGTCTGTCCGGCTATTAGGTTTGGCGACCTGGCAACCCTAGTTCCAACTAGAGACTGCGTATACAAGCTTTTTGATTTTGATATTGATTTCAGCGAACCTTTCTTATATGTAATCTTCTTCCCCTATAAACTTTTACCTACATTCCAACAGTGAATTAGACAGACATTATAACAAATAGATTGACTAATGTACATGCTTATACTATTCCTATTTCTGCCTACTCGAAAGCCTTATTTCCCCAGTTTGACATAATCATTTTGAAATCCAATAACAAGTAATATTCGTGTACGTTCAGGTGCAGTGGCTGCGGCCGGGTTCCCGTTCGGTGCGGTGGCGGTAGAGGAGGATGAGGGTCCGGCCGCCAAGCGCGCGCGCACCGAGGATGCGCTCGAACCTGAACACTCCTGGCTGACGCGCCATCCTGGACCTGCGCCGCTACAGGTAACCTATATCACTTACAACAACCTACAAGTAAACCTATACCGTAACGTATGTGAAAATACTACTTCCAGCTGGGACTAGCGTTTAACAGTATCCATTTTAAATCCTGGGATACTTACCTAAAATCTGTAGATTGAAAGGTGTTTCAGTTACGCCTAATAAAAGTTAATCCTCTTCTGTAATAGTTAATTATTATTTTTAGTGTTCCGTACTCAAAGGGTAAAAACGGCACCCTATTACTAAGACTACACTATCCGTCTGTCTGTCACCAGGCGGTATCTCATGAACCATAAAAGCTAGACAGTTGAAGTTTTCACAGATGATGTATTAATATTATTATATTATTGGCACTATAACACAAATACAAAAACAGAATAAAATAAATAATTAAAGACAAAACGGCAAAAAAATCACGTGATTTTTTTGCTGTTTTGTCTAATGTTGTATTAATTTAATTTAATTTAATTTATATTTAATGTCAGATTACAAAGATCCATAATGGTTAGTAACAATTGGAACTTATAAACTATGTTAGTAGAGTTACAAAATAAAAAAATAATAAAAAAAACAAACAATTACAAAACACATTCACAACATAAATTATATTTATTTTACTATTCCTACCACAATTTTCACCCAGAGCGAGTATATTGGACACTGATATTTATCAGAAATGATCCTCAGAATGCCGTTGCTGCTGCCGCGTACTCTGCCTAACAGTGACGACACACGCATGCGTCTTATTGCATAGAAATCATTCGTATGCGCTTCAGCAAACATCGCGGAAGCACTGCAGAACCGCGGCAACCGCAACAACATTCTGAAGACATTATTGTATTGTACCCGCAGAGCGCTGTATGCCCTTTGAGTATAATTGATCCACAGGCTGCTCGTGTAGAAGGATTGACAATAGGCTTTGAACAATGCTAACTTGACCTTAGCTGAGCAACAAGCAAACCTGCGAACCAACATATTACCCCTGACAGCCAGCGCTCTGCGTTCACGTTCGATGTCCTCATTGTCCTTCAGATCATTGGTGACAATATGTCCTAGATATTTAAATTTTTTCACTCTAGTGAGAGGAGAACCATTCAAAAAAATGGGTGGAGTTTCATGACGTGTTTTATCACCCAAGCCGAAAAACATACACTCGCTCTTGGTCGCATTGTACTTTACACCAGTCCATGTCTCTCCGCATACCGCTCACAAACCTTCAGTAGGTTGCGAAGGGCCCCTATTGATGGGCTCAGCAGCACCATGTCGTCAGCGTAGCTTATATTATTGACTGCGACCCCATCAATATAACAACCTGCATGCATGCTGCTGAGCTCACCAATCAGGCTGTCCATATATACATTAAAAAGAGTGGGCGAGGAACTTCTCCCTTGCCTCACGCCGCACTCCAGCCTGTACTCATCAGAAAAGCTATCTGCCCATTTAATGACATTTAATTGATTGTCATACCAAAATTTAAACATCTCCACTAGTTCCGTCGGTACATTTTGTTTACGAAGTTTATCCCACAGGACCTCATAACAGACCAGATCGAAGGCTTTGGACAAATCTAAAAAGCAAGCGTAAACAGGTGTCCTGCGATCCAAATAATACCTAACCGTGAAAATGGTATTTACATTAAATAGGCTTACGTTTGGCCGCAACTTTTCTGATCTAAAGCGATGATGCAATTAACCTTAATTCCTCGTCAGGTGGCCCTCCCGTCCCTCCCGGAGCGCGCAGAGTGGCGCCTGGACGGTCGCGCGCTGCCGCTGAGTGTGTCGCTCAACACGACGGTCGGCGAGCTCAAGAACATCCTGCAGCGCTCCACCAACATGCCCACTGCCAAGCAGAAGCTGCATTACGAGGTAAACACGACACAATATAACACATACTTCAACAAACATAACATATGCCTGTTATCCCCCCTAATGGTAAGGCAGAGGTTCACCAGTTATGTTTAATTTCCTTGTACTAGAGGGCATTCCTTTTGTCATCAACCAGGCAAAAATCCATGGTGAAACTGGGCTCCTACTGAGAAATTTCTAACGAACACACTAAGGACTATTCACATTTATTCAGTTCTATTCAGCTTATGCCCATAGAAAACGACGATTTTGTATGAATAAAAACCTAACCTATGAACCAAAACCTCATAGTCAGCAGTAGAGCTTACGATCACTAGACCACAGATACCGTTACACATCATATGTAATCATTTATGCTAATGGTATTACCGACCACCTAAGATCACATGCACAGTGGGGATTGCAATGTGTTTTAGTAACAAAGTCATTAGAGTAAATGATGCTATGCCTATTGTGATTCTTAATAGCACTTTTTGAAGGATCTGAATTTTGTAAGGTGCCTCGTGTGTTCTGGACAAATGAAATCATAGCAAAATCATCTTAGCACTTATTTTTGTGTGGATCCACGTTTGTCATACGAAAGGTTAAAAGCTAATTGTAGATGGCGCTACCATAGCTCACAATCTGACCAATGAGGTCAAGGTATTTTAAAATATGAAATGACATTCCTTGATTGTCAACCAATGACGATGCTTGGAACCAGCTATGCTAGCGCCATTAGTTCCACAGTGTGCATCCCCATTTATTTCACCGCCGTCCAAAGACTCATCATCTGCCTAGCCTTCTCCCAACTATGTCGGGGTCGGCTAATCGGCTTCCAGTCTAACCGGATGCAGCTGAATACCAGTATTTTACATGAAGCGACTGCCTATCTGACCTCCACAACGCAGTTATCACTAGGTAATACGATACCAGTTCGTAAGACTAGTTGCTTGGGCTGGGTTGTCAGACTTTTCGGGCCACTGACTACCTGTAACGACTGGGACCAACAGCTTAACGTGCTTTCCGAGGCCCAAAGACCATCCTAATACTATCCTAGGTTTATCATTTAGCCTACCTAACACTACCGATTGTATGTTGCAGGGCCTGTTCTTCAAGGACACGAACACTCTGGCGTACTACAACGTGCCACCCGGCGCCGTGCTACATCTACAAGTGAAGGAGCGCGGCGGACGCAAGAAGTAGATCCCTTCACTCGACAAATAGCCTCACTTTCGTTTGGTTTCAATACAGTGACTTGTGTTCAAGACTATTTCAAATACTTTCTTGTTTTGAGGATTATTCTAGTAGGAACATGTCTTGAAATAGTAAAATGCATGGAATTAATCAAATAAATATCTATGACATGACACCAGTCTTCTTATTGCTTAGTTTTTAAGGATACTCTCAACCTCTCGCCCCAGCCGCCGCGGGAGACGCACCGGGCGTGCACGTAGGCGCGGCCTGTCGACGTGAGCTATGCGCTAGTGAGCCGTCCGTCCGACCACATGACGACAGCCCGTGTCGACCAGACCAGACTCGTGCTCGTCGCTTGTGGAAACAAGCGACGAGCAAGAGATGTCTGCATATTGAAGGGCAAGAGCCGAAGCCTGCCGGGGCTGCGGGACTGTTCGAAAGAGATACCGCGGCCCCGGAACATGAAGGGCGAGGAAGGAATATGGATGGGTATTAGTTAGTAAAAGGTCTGCACTCCCTCCCCCTACGCCCAGAGCGGGAGGAGTCATTTGATGATTTCCTATCCGAAAAAAAGGATACTCTCCGAAATCACTCAAAAACAAGAATGAAAACAAATACCTTTCTAGCACTTTGACTTTGACTTTGACAAACATTTATTATAAAAAAATGTATAAAAATAACAAAAAGTACAATATATTATGATAACAAAAAGCTCTCCAACCATCTTTTATTAAAACAGTTAATTGTATTACTATTTACTCCAAGCAGATCATGTAAAGGATTAATAAAAAAAATTACATGATTTCGTTTAAAAAAAACCATTTCAAAATGTAATTATGCTAATAAATAAAAATAAACATTGTTGGAATGTACTGGATATTGCACAGTAAAGCACCATGAGATTGTCAAGTAAATGTGTAAATAAAAATGTCTTTAAAATACCTCACTTATAACTATGATCACATGACATCAGATTCTGAACGATTCAATAACAAAATTCAACAATAAAATCTTATAACAAGTAATAAAATGCTGTATAATATATGAATAAAATGGAATGTTCTACTTATAAATGTGAGAAAGCAAAATGTGCTCGATTTAAGCTTAAAAGCCTTTGACTACATTAAAAGAAATGCTAATTCACTGGAGTGTTAATATCAATTTAAAATATTATGTCAGTATAAAAAATTGGCTACCAGAGATACCCGTCTATATTATCCCTTCTAATAAGCTCGTTTATAGTAGATAGTTATAAATCAGCTGTGTAGATACGCTAAACATCAATAGAACACAACGAATTTCATTTGATTTTAGTAACGGAAGTAATGGGGAAGGCTGTTCAAAGCCGATTGAAGATG
Source organism: Xestia ashworthii (assembly GCA_950022955.1). Taxonomy (NCBI): domain Eukaryota; kingdom Metazoa; phylum Arthropoda; class Insecta; order Lepidoptera; family Noctuidae; genus Xestia; species Xestia ashworthii. The sequence goes on along the minus strand of OX465556.1, from coordinate 22,042,597 downwards.
GCGCGTCCAACACTTAGACTTAAGACGCCTGCGGAGCATGCGTATTTCATACAAACGTAATACCAAAATAATTTGTAAATTAAACATATTCCTAAGGTAGTGTATATTTATTTCGATTGAATTACAGAATATCTAGGTTCCCAAATATATATTTTGATTGGACACTGATTTTAACAAGAGTTATAAGAAAAATAAGTTTTCTATGGAAAGTTTAAATTCCTTATATCTCGTCTTTGTATCATTGTCCTCTCAAAAAATATATTTGGGAACATAGATATTCTGTCATCCAATCGAAATAAATACACACTAGGTTAAGGATATGTTTGATTTACAAATTATTTTGGTATTACGTTTGTATGAAATATGCATGCTCCGCCGGCCCCTTAATCTGACCAATGAGGTCAAACTATTTTGAAATATAAAATGACATTGACAGATTTTCAACCAATGACAATGTTTGGTACAAGCGGTGCTAGCGCCATTAGTTCCACAGTTGCCATCTCCATTAGTCCGGTTGCCATTTTTTTGCAATTACTTTTCTACCGTGATAATTATTCAAAGACCGTTTTCATCGAGCTATGGAAGTTTATACGTGTGAAAAAGAAATGTTTTAGACTTTGAAAATACAAGTTCGATAAAATGCAAAATCTGTAGTTGCCATTTGGCTAAAAGCCCTAAAAGGCAGGATTAAGGTACTAAGTAGCACCCAAGAAGATTGTAGCGCATGTCCCATCACCAACGAAGAAGCGACTAAATAGCTGTGTAGCTATCGACTATGTACTCACTCACTAAACGGACAATAGATGTACGGTCGAACAAGCTATTTGGATAAATGTATACCAAATAGCTTGTTCGACCGTACGTTAGGTCAGTGAAACAGATACATTGTAATGGGTGTAAAAGTACCATTCACGAAGTCGAAAGGCACTTATTCTCCCCGTCATTGCGATCATTTTTTTTAGGCCATTTCGGGGGATTGGGGTTTACAAGTTTTTAATGTTATTATAACTTTCCTCAACCTCTTTTGAATGGATCCATCAGCATAATTTTTGAGTACGTTAAATTGAGTCCTAATTTAAACCGCGATTTTTCACCTCAAAAAATAAAATTGGTTCCCCAGCAATATTTTTTTGCATAGAGTTAAGTCACTATGCAAAAAATATAATAAAATAGTTTGACGAACAGAATGCTTGATTGAAGACATCGTATACGGTCCGTTTACAGCCTGTATTATTACTTGATCGCTGACAGTTCACACACACTGCCGGAGAGAACATTATCAAACAAATAACTCGTTTTTAGTCGCTAACTCGACTCGCTTCTAATCGCCAGTGATGGGAAAAATGCCATTAGCAGTTACTCGTACATACGTATAAAATGTGATATGTCGTTACTATTTAAGTTAAGTTTGACTGAGTTAGCTTTAATATTCCCCCAGTTTGGGTAAGGTTTCAATGATCTCTCTGTAGCGGGCTAGCATCGGCGTGTAGATCTTGTCGTGGTCGGGGTACGGAGTCGCCACCGGGGACACCTTTAGTTCGGACCCTGGAACGTAAATACAGGCAGGCTGTATGAAGTTTGGTTATCATCTAACTTAGTATAGCTTTATCCACAAACAAGCTGTGTGCGATGGAATGTTCTATTTGTATCTTTTCAGGATCAGTTACCAAAAAAAAATTAAATTAAACCAGTCTTCAACGTTTCTAACTCCACTATTGCTGAACTTCCACGTCGATTCACGAACTTAACTAAAATTTAGATTCACGGCATACCTCTAGTTAGATGAAAAAAAGTTACCTGAAAGTGTGGTACCAGTAGCAGCGCTCCAAACTTCAGCTGCGCGTATCGCTGCTCCTAACAACGCTGCATTCGCGTGTTGATCCTGCTCAAAAAATATTTTTTTAATTGGAGCAAGCCTATCAGCTTTACAAAGATCTTTTGGCTAGTGGCTGTTAACGAATCTAACGCCGTCATCCTGTTTTCTCGGTATTTGCAAAGGATCCATGAAGCTCTGAATATTTTGTGTTGGGTATTGTGTGCTAACTGCATTACCTGAACGTATACCGGTGTGTCGAACACATCGGCGAATATCTGCAACAGTTCCTTGTTCACGGACGCGCCGCCCGTCGCTATCAACCGGGACGACTTGTCTGGAATTATTGAAAAACATAATCATAGCTTTAAAGTTTCGGTACGTTTAGTGAAAATTTAGTGATTTTGGGTAAGCAAATTTTTATGTTTATGAGTTCAAACAACAGTAATCAACATTGGCATGTTTGTGTTCTTGACTGATGATTTAACTGAGCATGACATTCTGGTTTAACCTTTTGACCGCCACAGCATAAACGCACGCGCATGCCCTCCACGCCAAGCCACAATTTCATCTACTATTTTGTCACATACTCGTATTTGTGTCGCTTGGCGTACAGGGCACGCGCTTGCTTGTCACGTATATGTGACAATGGCGTCCACAAGGTTAATACTACATTCGGTGAATACATTTCGTGTTTTTTTTTGGGGCACACAATTGCTACCTAATGCGTCTCCAGAAAGCCATACTCAGCAGTGACGAGTCGAGAGATTCGATTCAACTGACTGATTGAATGGATTGTTAACATTGTTGCCCGATAAACAGGAGTCCCACTAAACGAGCTCATTCAAAAGTGCAAGAGCGTTTCTAATAGGGTATAAGTATGCATATTTTTTTTTTATATTTGGATATGGAATGTAAAAATAACAAAAAAATAATGTCAAAAAGTGAAAACAAGACCGAAATCGGTCAAACAACACTTCTTCTATCTCTTTTTAAATTTAGTATGGATTTTGCACGTCGAAATGACGAATGACGTCATGAAAGGTATCGGATCTCTCCCTCTAATCACCAGTTTCAAATGCTTATAACTTAGTATTTTTTATAAATATTTAAAGAAATAATTTCACTTTGCTATTTCTGACGAAAATACGCTTTGTGATAATGAAAACAACATGCGTATACGCTATTCCCCAAGGTTATTATGTACGCGTAGACGCTAGTCACCCAGTTTGAAGCCCATATCCTCTGCATGCGCGCGCCGGGCTAGCGCCTGTCCCTCCAGCAGCGCGCGCGCCTCGTACTGCGGCGCCGGGCTCGCCGCGCGACCTGACCCCTCGTACACCCAGCGACCCACCGCGCAGCGAGGGACTATCTCGGCCGTGTCGTAGTAGATACCTGCCCGACATCGTTCACTTTTTCAAGTCTAGAATCATTGTGTGGCTAGATGAAGAAATAAAAAAAAATGCCTGCCCACTGCCACTTTTGGTAATTCTTCGGGCTACGTCGGTAACCTTGGTTCTCTTACGGATGTCTTCATTTCTGATTCGATCACGCAAGAAAACTCCGAGCATAGACCTCTCCATTGCCATTTCAGTAAGTTAAAGCAATTTGATGAGGCCCATTGTGAGCGACCATGTTTCGGTCCCGTAAAAGTCCCGATGAAAAAATAGGAGAAGACTTTTTGCAGTACACAAATCAAATTAAATGAAGAAAACTACAAAAATAAGACTTCAAATCATTTGTTCTGTTTTATCATGTTTAATCAAGTCTGCGGAGTTTCACTAGCTAATTTAATTTGACAAAACGAACCTGGGATAATAATCTCTTTTTTAATAACTCACCCATATAGCCCATGTTCCCTCTCACAGTAGCCGTAAGCAGATCATTGAAGGCGTCCCAGCTGTTCCCTGCTAACCTGTCCCGATGGTTCTGTCGCGTCAGGGAGCCGTTAGCAAAGCACAGCAGCGCCATGTAGCGCGCGTCGGGCGTGGGGCCCACCAGCACGTGGCCGGCGGGGGGGGCCGCGGGTCCCGCTAGACCCAGTAGCAGCGTGTCGCTAGTGCCCAGCGACAGGCCCACCCAGCCCGAGCGGAGACGGAGACCTGGCATATTGTCAATTCAATAAGTTTCGCAATGTGGTTTTAGTATTTGAAGTCTATGATAGCGGCAATTGTGATGCGTCACATCAGTAACCATGTTGTCCTCATAGGATCTAACAAAGACAAAATCTGGGCTTAAAAGTATACTAGGACCTCTGAGTTTGTAAAAAAGGTAGTGTAAAGGTGTTGGTGCAACAAACGCACTAGCAAAAATTAATATCATGCATGATTTATGATAAAATATTAGGTACGAAAAAAAGCAGAATCCCAAGTTGGTCTTAGTGAAAAAGAAGAAAAATACCTCTTCATGGATAAAAAATGCTAAGTCTCAGAAAAAATAATATCAAATTTATAAAAAATTCGTATCACAGTTTTTTGTTATCGAACTCATCCAATTTGTATAAAAAAAATTGCGTATATTTTGTAGGTCTGAGAATTTTTCGTAGGATAGAATGCCTTTAAACATATGATTTTACTCACCTACTATATAAAAGTAAACAATCCATCTTGATAAGACATAATTATCTAACAAGTAAGTAGGATAAACGCTACATTAAATCGTAGTTAGTGATAAGAGCGTCTTATCACTCAGCTGGAAGTTAGTACTGATAACGACGCCTTTCATGTGTTATCAGAGCACGTTATGTTGTTATAGTTACAACTATTTACTTAACACTTGTTTCCTAGAAGATAAGTATTTTCCATTGAGTGGTTCCGCAAATATAGTTTAAAAAAATAAATAAAAATAAAATCATTTTATTTCAGGCATTGCACATAATGACATACAGTTCACCCATAGCAGCTACGTATTGATATATATATAAGTGATTGAAGATTAAATTAAATTACATTAAATTAGATTAGATTAGATTATTAAATTAAATTAGCTTATTAATAAACAAAATTATATTCTATTCTATAGATAATTATTGTACAGATAATACTTAAGTTATGCATATGACTTACATCTTACAGTTTAACCAGACCTCTAAGATACGAGGCATCACGTTTAGAATGTTTTGATTTTTCTAAAAAAAATATATTTAAAAATATTGTGCATAAATAGCTATCTGCATAACTTTGTTCCAGCTACGTTGGGGTCAGCTTCTAGTCTAACCGAATGCGGCTGATTATAGCCCTAGCCGCCTTGCCTTGGTAAGACTGGCTGACAGACTTTCGGGCCCCTGACTACCTGTAACGATTGTCAAAAATCTACGAAAACAGCCAGGACCAACGGCTTAACGTGATTACAGAGGCACGGAGGAAACTAGTTATTTTATAGGTGGTCACAGATCCACGGACCAAACTAGACAAGCACGCCTTCACGTAAAGATCGAACCGAGCGGCTGTTATTACTTAGCCACGAGCTTCACGAACATAGGAAAACAGCTTGCGCTATGCATTTTGCGTGGTCAGTGTGTGTATGTGGAGTTGTCCATGACACAACAAGGTAAAGAAGAAACCTCCTAGTGGCAATGATAGATCAAAACAAATAACGTCTTACCAGCAAGAGCCGAGCAGTTATCCCCAGTGAAGGCGATGACGCGACACTCCGGATTGAACCCGTAGCGTCCCACGAAGTAGTTGCAGATGGGACCCACCACTGTAGCGCTGGGGACTGGGGTGCCCAGTTTAGCTGCTAGAGATTCGTCGCCACATGCCTGGGAATTTTTAACACCGTTATGAAAAACAAGAGATTACACACAGAAATTCAGAAACCAAATAGCGGCGACGAAATTCAGAAACCAAATAGCGGCGACGACGCTTTCAGTAATATCGATTGTATTCACAACCCACTAGGGTCTTAGCTCACCTGCAAACACGTCTCATCCCACTGCATAGTCCTGATATCCAGCAGGTTCATGCCCGACCCGTCGGACAGGTCTATGGGCGCGATCTTGCCCACCAGCAGTGAACACGCGAAGGAGGACACCAGCGAGATCCTGCTGGTCGCGTGGTACACCCGCGGACGAGAGCGGAACATCTTGCGGATTTGGGGACCGGTGAACCGCTCGTATGCGCGCGAGCCTGTGATCTTTGACAATTCCTGGAAGAAACAAAATTAGTGAAAACCTTTCCTCCCTTTTTTAAATGACACATAACGATAACATAATGCAATATACCTCTGTACCAGAACAAACAGAACACTATTGATGGGATGGATCAATAGAAAATCGGATTTTACAGTCGACATATTTTAGTTTTTCTGGTGGTTTAGGTTGGATTGGTATTGGTAGCCATTTACACATTTTAGGTATTACTAATCATGCTGCGATATTTTATAATGCTATCCCTAACCTATGGCTGAAAAATCTCTTCTTTCTTTAACTTTTGTCAACAGGCTCTTTCCTGGTCTTGACTCACCTCAGCCCCCACAGCCTCTTCCAATGCCTTGCAGTCCACCGAAGTGCTGGAGTCCATCCACACGGGTGAGTCGGATACGAAGGCGGTCGCCAGCTGCGTGTGTAGGAACTCGTCCGGGGATAGTTTGCCGAGTTTCGTCTCCGCGTCCTTCGACCACCATACTGAGCCATGTTGCTGACAACAAATTTTATGTTTGCAACTCTTTAATTTCAAAATCGACTCAACCATTCAAATGGTTTTACATCTCTGCCAAGGGCGAGATTTGTGCATTTCATGTATTTTTATTAGGACGCAATTGGCTGCTGCACTGCGTGTCGGGAGTACGACGATTCCCACACGGAAAAAAAATATGGCCAACAGTTAGTTGTTTCAAGTCTGGCTATTAGAGTAAGTACAAAATACAAAATACAAAAATATTTATTACTTCTCAATCATTGTGTCATACATAAACTGAGGCAGCCCCAGTAAGTTACAATAGTACTTGTGTTGGAGCTGTCTCGCTCTTCCCGTAAGTGGTATCCTAACAATGTAAGTGAAGTTAAAGAACAAAGCAAAATACAATTTAATAAAGAGGAAAACAAAATAAATTAAAGAAAAAAAAAAAAAAATAATAATCTTAAAAATAAAAATGTGAAATGATAAACTAAATAAATAATAGTTATCTGATCAGCTCTCGGTATGTGAGGAGTGTTGTAAATAGGTGTGTGTTTTGTGCGTGCGTGTGTATTTGTGTGCGTGCGTGCGTGTGTGTGTGTGTGTGTGTGTGTGGTTGTGCGTGCGTATGTGTATGCATAATTATCCACCATGTTAGCCTACCCTGATCAGAATGTTTTCGGTTTCTTCATATGTTAGAGATCTTAACCAATCACCAACTGTTCTTTTGCAGTTGTATAACCGCATGGGATATATTTCACACTTAAGGTTCAATTTATTATAGATGTAGGTGGATTGAGTAACATATTGACGTCTAGCAAAAACCGATCGAACTCCTGAAGAGTAGGCCACAATATCTCGACGCCTTCTGCTCTGAGTAGCTGGGTCTCTGAGTAGTAAGTGAGTTTAAATGTTTGTAAACACACCCACAACACAGGAGAAATTTCTAGTACGGGGCAACTTTTTGTTTAAACAATTACTAAGTCATAGTCTAGTTGCCTGCCTGTGTTACTTGAATTGTAAACAAATTTTAATTAAACTAACCCCCGATATATTACAGATGCTAATTAAAAAACTATACTAATTAGTTCATTAGTCTTTTACACCTAGTATTAGGGATAAAGACCAAAGTACCAATCTCACCTGTCCAGCCCCTGAAACTGCCTCAATGGTGGAGAAGTCAACTCCAGCCACGACGAGGCGGTCCATCACCATGTCGAGTGCCTTCACCCATAGTAGTGGAGGAGCGATCACCTCACCGCGGTCCACACCACGCACCACCCCGCCTGCGGTCCTAGGGGTAGAAGATAAGAGACAAGTAGGTATTGTGAAATATGTACTTATTAGTGGGGGGAAATCTAGAAACAACCTGTTAAATAAATATTTAGCTGCCTTTTGTATGGTTTTAGCTCAATATTGACATGATACTGCACATTTCACAAAAATGGCAACTACACCAAGGCCCCATCCCCACTATGTTGTGACGACAGATAATCGTGTAGTTTTAAGTGTTGTAGCTTGTGTATTTAAATGGAGGTGTTCACATATCGACACGATAACTGTCGTCTTTGTCTTTTGCCAACTATACAACCAACATAGTGGGAACAGTGCCTAAACCTAACTTTATTTTGGGCACATCCAACAACCTCCATCTGCAACCTTATACTTATGGACCGACCATTCATAATTCATAACAAAGTTTTAATTAATTACTTATTTCTAAAAAAATAATTATGTTGGTAGGTAACCTTTAAAACCATTATGAATTATGTATGATTTGTTAATAATGGATTTATTGTTGATGATGCAACTTGATTGGTTGGAGGATTGACTATTTAATGTTTCTATTACATATTTCACTACTTAGCTAAACTAGCAGTCTTTAATTCAATGTTACTAGAATAGATTGAAATACAAAGAAGAATATTAGAAACAATACTAACTTGATGAGTACCGTAACACAAATAAAGTAATATATAGTTTACAATACAGTCATGGATTTAGTATATAAACATACCTGAATTCTGGCAGATCAACATCAAACTCCACCTCAGCTTCATGGAGCACACTGAAATCTTCACCAATTACAATGGCTTTTAGCTGAAATGGCACAAAACATTTTGTTACAAAGTTAATACAATCATCTCAATAAGATTTACATCTTCACATTCAATTGTTTTACCTAGGTTCATTATCAGAGTATTTATTTTTAGCATGTACTTAAGGTTATATTTGTAAACCAAAAAACAATTAAGAAATAAATAATCATTATTTTAGTAAAATTTTTGTAGGATATTCTGTAGTGTATTCATGAAGTTTTCATTTTAAATTTATATCACAAGGGCTTGGGAGTTCAAATATTTTTTTTAAAAACAAACACAGTTGGACTAGTAGCAAGCCAACAGAAGACATTCTAATTATTTAACGATTTTATTAAATAAACATACGTAGGTTTTAAAAGTAGGTTCAACTTAACATTTAAACTTGATCATTCTCTTGTTAATATGTCAGTCAAAACAATTCTATTAATCAATAGCTACGAGTTTATTTTATTGAAACGTGATTAGTTCAAAACCTTATCACAGTTATCACCTTGTTTATCAATTTTAAGGGAATAAATTAGTTACGCGAATCACCTTAAAATAGTGTACGAGGCAGAGAAATGCCTGAAAAAGAACAGTAAAACTTTGGAAACCTGTATGCACTCATCTTCAAACACTAAAGAATTTTTTACTTACCCTTTGAGTACTGAAATCAAATCCCAAAAAAGTTTTTCTTGAATCCCCAGTCATTTTTATATTTTGACAGCACAGGCGGGCAATGACACAACTCGGCGGTGCGTTCAGGAACGCGAAATCGACTTAGCTTTCGTGACTGAATGCCGTTTTGTAAAATTCCAACGCGATTTCACGATAACATTATAGTATTTTATTAGTCTCAGCACACAAATTAATCGCTTTAGTCGGATGTTTGGTGCAATTCGTTATAGAAGCCCCAGCAAGGTTAATAGTTATCTCATTTAAATAATTACGCAATCCTACCTACTTTAGTTACCACACAAGACGATTATAAATTTCCGAAGGACATATGTACATAGATTTCGTTTTTCGAAAAGGAATACCTATATTTTTACAGTTCTGCTGATGAATATTTACCTATGTAGGTAGGTAGTTAACTCATCCACATGTCCATTATTGCATCAAAATTTTTGATCTTTTTCTCACTTCTCATCCTCAACTACGTTACTATAAGAAGTACACAGTAAAACAAGAACTGTTTAGCTAGTCTCTCTCCCTGAATTTTTTTTTTCAGTTGATTTAGGTTTGTTGGTTATAAAATTATGATTCGCCAACCGCTGTTGAATAGCCACTAGAAAATCAGCGAAGCAGATCGACACACAATAGAACAGTTACCTATGCTGCATTGTTAGCCTTTTTAAGTAACCTGCTTGTATGATTCATTGCGTGGAGGCTTACCTCACAGGTAGGTAGAACGGGTTCAGTGACCTATATAGCATCACACTAATGACCGCCGCGGGTACACATGCTTAATTGAACAAAGCGCCTAATATTAGCTTATGTTATATTTTTTAAATTACCTGGTCAGCTAGTATTTTGTTAGGTAGTGTAGATGTAGGTACATACATACGTTAATACGAGTATTATTTCATGGTCCCTACTATTGTATTTATTAATTGAGTGGGTCGTTATTGTGCTGAATTAGCTTATTTTTACTGTATTGATTAATTATTAAATCTAACTAGTTTAATAAGAAGAAAACTGGCATTCCAGATAAAGTATGGATTATGTTGCCCGTTTCAGAAGAAAACAATTAATAACCAGCAGTGCCTGATACTTTTATGGTTAAAACTTTTTGCTATCATAATTTCAGTAGGCGGTCCGTTAGAGGACATAAGTGTGAAAAGTGTCGGACTTTCAGTGTACTTGGTAGTACTTACCTCACTTCTCACAGTTCGACGAAGATGGATATTATTATGAGCAAATCTATACTCATCATCATCAGCCTATAATGTTCCCACTGCTGGGACACGGCCTCCTCTCATTGAGAGGGAATGGGCTATAATCTACCACGCGGGGCCAGTGCGGATTGGTAGATGTCACATGTCTTCGAATTTTTGATTCTAGGACATGCCGGTTTCCTCACGATGCTTTCCTTCACCGTGCACCGTTTTGAGAGCATTGGTGATGAAATAAATTACACAAAGTAGGTAATGCACCTGTCTGGGTTTGAACCTACGACTTACTGTGTTATCTATATTAAGTAGAACTTCTTTGTTAACAGCATCGATTCCGGAATATCCCGCACCCCAGATACCTACTTACGATGCCTACTTATTTTATAAAAATTTTTGCTAGTAATTGCTGTTATATATTCAACGTAAGAGCATCCAGTCAGTAACCTGAGTGGCGCTATAGATAAGTACTTTTAACATACTGATTATCTTTTTTTTGTTTTATATGCAAGTACTTCTTATTATCTTGTACTGCATATAAAATAACTAGCTGACCCACGCAACTTCGTCTGCTTCACATAAAAGAGATTTTTATCACCGACTTCTGAAGCTAAAGTTTTATTTTTAAACTTTTTGTGTGAAGCCTTTTTTTTATTTTTTGCAAAAGAGTTTTTTTGTTTTCACTTTTTAGTGGTTCATAATATGTGCTAACCCTTTCACAGCGTACCAGCGTGATTTTTTGTTATGAACTGGTGTAAACAATACACAGACGTGGAGATTTCAGCAATCCCAGTACATTTGCTATCATTTATTGAGGAGTTCCGTTGCCTATCGCTGAAGTTTTTAATCAGATCTGTACCAAATTGAAACGGGATCACTCTGAGAAACTCTTCTTAAAACTACCCAAATCGCTTCTTGTGTGCCTATAAAATTTGAAGAGTTCCCTCTGTTTTTCCAGGATTCCATCATCAGTATTCTGACTTGATGATTATGGGACCACTTGGGAAGTATACCCTTTCAAACAATAAAAAAAAACAAAATCGGTCCAGCCATCTTCGAGTAATCAGGGAACATTGAATCGAGCACCTCCTCCTTTTTGAAGTCGGTTAATAACGACGTTATGGTAGGTGACTCAAATATCCGGATAGCCTATAAAAGATTTGGCCGAGTATCGTTTTGCTCCTAAGAATTGAAGAGTTTCGTTACTTTGTCATGAATCCCATAATCAGAACCTTACAAAATTCTCATCAAACTATGATTCGCCACCAGTACCAGCCTTGAAGTACATCCTTTCCAATAAAAAAAAAACAAAACAATACATGTCACGGTAATAGACTTATCCCCAATAAATGGAACTTAACACACCTAACTATCGAAATCTGGGAGTATTGTACACATCTGCGTACCCTCTCAGAGCATACAGGCGTGATGTTCTGTCATGATGTATAAACAAACATCCAAGCGATTGCAGCAACCACTGCAGGTTGGCCGTCTAATTTTGAAGAGTTCCATTAATATCTCCAAAGATCAGCATCAGATCTTAACCAAATTGAAATGGGACCACACGGGAAGCACTCACTCACGAGAATCATCAAAATCGGTTCACGCAGTCGAAAGTTCTGAGGTAACAAACAAAAAAGGAATAAATATTCTCCGTTTTTGCAACATTTTTTTCATTTATGCTCCACTCCTAGGTCGTAGCGTGATTTTATATAGCCTAAAGCCTTCCTCGATACATGCACTATCCAAGACAAAAAAAAAAACAATTCGAAGCAGCAGTTCCTGAGATTAGCGCGTTCAAACAAACAAACAAACTCTTCAGCTTTGTAATATTAGTATAGATAGTATAGATAAAGATCAGTCAAATATGAAATAAGTACCTAGTTGACGGACTTGACATCAATAAATCTGCCGAGGTCTGTGTCATCATGAGTACCCAACTAATCGAGTCTAAATCGAATTATCCTCAAATACTGAATGCTACAATATTGGGAAAGAGAGCTGATCGTAAGTTCGAATCCGTTTTTCCCCGTTGGGCTAAGGCAAGTAACCAATTCCTAACATAGCAAATGCTCATGTGGCCATAAATAACATGTGCATATACATATAACAGAAGTAATACCTACAACATATTCCTATGAAGTCTTGCAGTTAAACATCCCACCGCTTTCTACACTGCCATCGGTGTATGTGTCACCGTAAAATTGTCAAACACGTTAGATTGTAATATAACTAGAGAGATTGTAAACTCTCGAAAGATTGTCAAACGAACATACTGCTTACAATGTAACGCATTATTTTTTGAAAGATTGTAATCTATCGAAGTGAAACCGTAATATTGTGAAATGTATGCGATGGATGTCAACTCGCGCGGTGTGCAGGAGGGGGAGGGAAGGAGGGTTCCCCCTTGCCCCATAGTACCACTCTCTTGAAAAGATATTGTACCATTCCTGAGAAATACCAATTAATATACCCTAACCTCAAAACGCTTTATATTCCCCTAAAAAGCGTATTAGTCGCTACGCGGGGCCCCTATTTCTGTCTGCAGGCTTTAAAGGAACCTAACTAACCTAACGTGGGGGCCCCAAGTCCCGATTATGGCGGCAGAGATACTTCCGTCGCATGCATTTCACAATATTACGGTTTCACTTCGATAAATTACAATCTACCGAAAAATAAAGCGTTATATAGTAAGAAGTATGTTCAGTTGCATGCGTGCTACCGGTTCTAACCTATGGCTGCCAAACCTGGGCTCTCACCAAAGCGCAAAGCAGAAAATTAGAAACTTGCCAAACAGCAATAGAGAGAAACATGCTGAATTTAAGAAAATCAGACAGAGTACGAAACAAAACAATCAGATATCGCACTAAAATACAAAATGTTTCAACTAGAATCCGGAAACGTAAATAGGCAGGACATACAATAAGAGGCACCGAAAAGTGGAACAGAAGCATAGTATTTTGGTACCCTAGAAATAGAAAAAAGCGGCCAAGTGCGAGTCGGACTCGCCCATGAAGGGTTCCGTAGCAGATTTAATGAAAGCTGGTAAATTGCTGTTTACGATTTATGACGTATTAAAAAAACTACTCACTAGATCTCGTTCAAACCAATTTTCGGTGGATTAAGTTTACATGGTAATGTACATCATATATTTTTTTAAGTTTTATCATTCTCGTATTTTAGAAGTTACAGGGGGGGGGGGGGGACACATTTTGCCACTTTGGAAGTGTCTCTCGCGCAAACTATTAAGTTCAGAAAAAAATGATGTTAGAAACCTCAATATCATTTTTGAAGACCCACACGTACCTACCGTACGTATGGGTTTGATGAAAATAGTTATTTGTTATACAAGAGTGCAAAGTTTGCACTCTTGTATAACAAATAACTATTTTGTGTCTGAAATCTGAATAAAGGCTATTATTATTATTATTATGTTCGGTTGACAATATTTCGAGAGTTTACAATCTCGCAAGAGAGATCTCAATCTAACGTGTTTGACAATTATACGGTGACATAATAATATGACTGTATATCAAGTTTGTAGGTACTGATGTAGAAACTATATACCGGCTACATGCAGAGTACCTAGCTGTTCAGTGTTCAGAATATATTACAGTCATGCTTCAATTAAAAAGTTTTTACTAAAATCCCCATAAAGTCCCATCAGTTTCCTTCCTTCTTTTATATTCTTCACCCAACAGTAATTACCGCACAACGTATCTAGCTGACCAAAAAAGTGCCACTCACACAGCCACGGACAAACACACACAGGCTTCCGTGTGTGCTTACGAGGGTGGCATGTAACAAAACTAATCGAATGGAAAACCTACACGGGTGGTGAGGCGCGCTTTCGACGGCTATATTTATCTGTGCCACCCCACTAGGGACTGCTTGGACGCGCTGGGACGAACGCTTACGCCTTTAAACTTCAAATACGTGTCACTTTGCGAGCGTTTGATCAAGATATTAGTGGAACGCAGCCTTTCGGTGGCCTTCTTTTTTTAAACCGTTGTCAAAATCAGGCGGAGTTTTTGTGTAGAAAAATTATGTTTGAGGAAGTCTTTTGAAAGACTATTTAAACGAAAATCATATAGTGAACGTAAAAAAAACTCTGTCCGTCTTCGATACCATACACGGCATACACCTGCATGACTTTAAATTTGACACACGAATAGATCATACAGAATACCTTTTATCCCGGTAGTACGCGAAGCCACGGACAGAAATAAGTATAAAATTAGAAAATGTTCCAAGTTTTATTCCGATATCAACCGACTCATTGTATGTATCGAAACAGCTTATGTACGTGTACAAGACGTATAGACGTGCTTATCCTATTATTACAACGTACAAACACTAGGGATCAGTGGTAAGAAGAAGGTCAGAATTACTGTCTTTTAGCTATTTCTCATCGAAGTTAAAGTCGAAGCGAATTAATCGGTTATCGCCACAAACTTCACTGACATGATTTGAAGAAGATGGCGGGACGAGCTAGACAAGACTGTCGACCATTGTAGTGGTCCAAGTTCCCCTGGATGATCAAAATTACCTTGCAACTTGTCATAGTCGATTTTGATACAAGTGGACAATTTTTTCTATGCTTTGTTTTCGACAGGATAAAGAAAGGCACGAAGCCGCTGAACAGCTTAATGTAAAGTATATGTATTTTTTAGATTTTTGAATTAAAAACACAAATAAATGTTAATTTGTTTATAAAAGTAAACATTAGTTTTAAATAATCAAGTTTAACTATGATATTCTATTTATAAACACAATTTGAATATTCAAAAAATGTTAACACTGCACTATAAAGTCACTTGCTTTGCCGAAATTAAAAAAAAAAAAACATTCGCCTCTGACTATAGACCAATGAACCAATTTGGACTAGGTACAGGCAAAAAAATATCAAAAAACGCACGTGTGTGAAAAACACTGCATTTTGGACCTTATCGTAGTGCGAAAAGAACCAGTTTTCGAGGAAGTGTATTGAAAAAAAAAACAAATCGGTCACACATGAGATTGATAAAATGTAAGTAACTGTTCTAACGACGCTGCTCACCCCTCGCTAAATACAGGAGTTAAGCTACCCGGTACTAACTGGGTTGTGGAGGTCTGACAGGCAGTCGCTCCATGTAAAATACTGGTATTCAGCTGCGTCCGGTAAGACTGGAAGCCGACCTCAACATAGTTGGGAAAAGGCTAGGTAGATGATGATCTGTTAGGTTTTGCAGGCAGCTTCGCCACCGTGGAAGTTGGAAATTATTCCACGGAAATGTACTAGTAGGCTAAAAAATATCCTATGTCCTAACACTGGTCGCCCTACCTGTGTGCCAATTTTTATCAAAATCCGTCCAGTCGTTAATGAATGAGTTGGTTTCGCATTTCTATTATTTGTACCAGCGTATTTACGAGACAAAACAAAAAGCTATGCATCACCAGTCTAGCTTTATCAGTCTTTGTTGAGGTCAGCTTCAAATATGTAACCCGAAAAAGAAAACTAACTGCAAGAGATTATTCAGTATGCTGAGCATTTGGCAGGCAGTCAGTAATTCCGCGCCGCGTCGCTAGTTCGTGCCAAGTGCAACAGGTGGCGCTACCTGAGCGCGACGCTTTAGTTTCGCTTTTCGTTTGTTTTTTTTTTTCAAATTCTATGCTTGTGCTGCGTATGATGGGTGGGTGAATGAATGAGGTGACAAATGGTTTGTAGTTATAGTCAGTAGGGGGTGTTACGGATAGCAGACGCGCATTGATTCCAGTCCAGACCGTAGGTAAAGAAATATTTGGTGTTGTTTCATACTGCTGATCGTGTTGTTTGCACTTTTTTGCGAAACAGCCAACCAGCTGTTTTTGAAGTAAAAACTTCTTTAGGCGCGTTGAGCACTTTTTGGATGATCAAATATCATGGAACTCGCCCGACACCGAACGCTTCGTAGCACTCGTAGCCGATCCACGTGTTGAACTTGTGGACACATTTCGCGCATCAATATTTACAGAGCGTATCATGGCTATTAAATTGTAATATTCTCGCGTCCTATCTTACCTGTGAGTAGCCATCAGCGGAGGTGCCATATCCGGTGTAGTTTAAGGTCACATATGTTTATTTAATTAATCGCAGGTACATTACAGTCACTTGCTTACTTTAAACAGAGCTTTTCATGGGGAAAATTGAAAATGTAGACCAACCCCATAAAAATATTTCCTCGTCGTCTCTTAGTCTTTTCCCAAGAATGTTTTGGTCAGCTTCCAAACTAGCTTCGGTTCTAACCGGATGCTGCAGAATACCAGTATTTTATATCTAGCGACTGCCTATCTGACCTCCACAACCCAGTTAGTACTGGATAATACGATACCTTGTTAGGACTGGTTGTTGTAACGACTGTCAAAGATCTACAATAACAGCCGGGTTCAACGACTTAGCGGGCTTTCCGAGGTACTGAGGTAACACGTTATGTTATGGGATGGTCATCCATCCTCAGACCAACTTAGACAAGCGCGGCTTAACCTTTGTTTTTTTTCTGATGGGAATGATCTATCTATCCTCCCGCTTCGGGCGGAGTGGAAGGGAGTGTCAGACTTTTACTGACTACGGTATCTCTTTTGAACAGTCTCGCAGCCCCCGAACAGTCCCGCAGCCCCACAGTCCCGCAGCCCCAGCGCGGCTTAACCTAAAATTCAACCCGAGCGGCTATTATGATTCGGCTATTATCACTATTTCAATTAGTTAATGAGTAGATTCATTTCATAATGTATTCGTGTACTACCATTTCGTAGCTTATATTTTTACGATTTGAAAGTCTTCCTTCTAAGATTTCGTTTCTGCTTTGCTACGACTGCGTAGGCTCGTTGCTGGACCCTTTTACGCCTACGTCGATTTGCCACGAGTTCAAAAGCACTTTTCTACGAATTCGTAGACTAGGCTTTCTACAACTTCTAAGATTTAGTAGGCACCTTTCTGCGACTTCGTAACCACCTTGCTACGACTTCGTAGGCTCCTTGTTACGAATTCTTAGGACCCTTTCTACGACTTCGTAGCCCCTTTGCTACGACTTCGTGTCACTTTTGCTACGACTTTGTAGGCTCCTTGCTACGAATTCTTCGGACCCTTTCTACGACTTCGTAGGCTCCTTGCTACGAATTATTAGTACACTTTCTACGACTTCGTAGGCACCTTGCTACGAATTCTTAGTACCCTTTCTACGACTTCGTAGGCACCTTGCTACGTATTCTTACAACCCTTTCTACGACTTCGTGTCACTTTTGCTACGACTTTGTAGGCTCCTTGCTACGAATTCTTCGGACCCTTTCTACGACTTCGTAGGCTCCTTGCTACGAATTATTAGTACCCTTTCTACGACTTCGTAGCCCCTTTGCTACGACTTCGTAGGGTCTTTGCTACGAATTCTTAGGACCCTTTCTACGACTTCGTAGCCCCTTTGCTACGAGTTCGAAAGCTCATTTTTACAAATTCGTAGGCATACAACGACTTCTTAGATTTCGTAGGTCCCTTTCTACTATTTCGTAACCACCTTGAGACTTTGTAGGCTCCTTGCTACGAATTCGTAGGACGCTTTCTACGACAAAGCATCCTTGCTACATAAGTTTCAACGATCTTTTCACCGAATTCGAGGATTTTATAGCCACGTCGTTTTTATGACTTCTAAGCCTACATATTGTACTGTAAGCCTAACATAAGCCGGAAGTAAGAAAGCGCACTAGATTTAAAAGGTTCGGTGCTCGCACGAAACTATATTGTAGGGAGTACATAACATGACGCCTTCGTTTACTTGAAGTTGTAGGCAGAGATGTAGTTTACAAATTTTACACCCCCAATTTGGTAGGTATACATATAATAGGGGCGAGCCTAATGCCATCGGGGCACAAGTTCAGACTCCGGGCCGTTACTGAAAAATAACTCATGAGAATCCCCAATAATACTTTAAATCGACCTCGTGGTCAGTGGTTGCGACCGCTACACCCAACGTACACAGACATCGTTTTCTGTAAGTTACGAAAGTGATTTTTATGACAAAATGTACCCTTTACCTACTGAAGTTTGTTTAGCTTGATGCATATAATATAAATACAAATCTTGACTTGACTCGCGATGTTGTTGACATATGGGAAGTGCCGATAGTTGTATCAGCCCATGGCTTAATTGCCAAGAGCCTAAGGTTCCTCTCTCTAGAGCCCTGACCGCTGCGCTGGTAGCTTGGACCCTGTTCCCGATACCAGCGGCCTACAAATTTTTATATTTTTAAATGTTCTTTCTTCTTATTGTTTTTGTAAGGAATATTTAAAAATGAAATTGATTTGTAAAGAAATAAATAAAGAAAATAATAAAAATAAAACAAAATCACATGCAACTTTTCATTCAAATCCATCGAGTAAAGTCATGATTCAACGCTACGAATCTGTTTCAGCACCCAAGTTTCATCCATTGCTGCTTCACAAACTCCTCTCTAAACCCTCGTACATAACAGTGCCAGCAATGCACGCAAAACATAGGTATTTTTCCGATCATTGGTCGGCCATGGGCCATCGTGTACACAGCGAAATGGGTAACAATGGCGATCGTGGGCGATGTTTTGTAACATGTTACTGTAGCGGCCTATGAATTGTCGTAGTAAGTCTACGGTACGGGTATAGGAGCTTTCGAAGCGCAAGTTCTCAAAAACTCGCAAAAATAACATAAGAGTCATCAGGCTGTTTTACCACAGGCAGAATAGCTGCAGCAGGGCTGACTTGATTCAACAATTAAGAAAAAAAGCTTCCTAAATAAAATATAGAATATTGATATCGTGAAAAAATTGCATTATTCCTAATTTTGGCAATTATTTCTTAAATAGGCAATTGTTTGAGTTGTGACATGACGACCAATTGAAAAGTATGTAAAAAGACATGCTGCGTCGACCACACAAAAATGCAGGAGAAACATGACTTGATGATGTGTAGGTATTAATGTATTATAAAATCAATCTATTGGTTTTAATGAGTTTCGTGTCGGTGTGGTACGCTAGTCGTCGGCGTGGTACGCGCGAGTGGCGTCTGGGTGTCGGGCCGCGCCGCGAGGATGCTGCGCCTCTTAAAATTGTAAACAAGAGCTTTTTCGATTGGTGGGCGGGCATCGCGCAGGCGTCGCACGACGTGAGCTTGTAGCGGCGGCCGCTCGGTTTTATTTAGCAGATTTAGTTTTTCAGGATTTGGTTTTTAGGATTTGTGAAAGTCGACAAATTAACACAATTATTGAAAACTAGAAGTTTTGAAGTTAAACATAAAGTTAAACATCAACCTTAATGAACTTTTCAAAATAAACTGTCTGTCTTATTATTTGGTGTGATGTGCCCCTCAAATCTCTAAACGATGTTTAACACGAGTAACAGATGTTTCCATTTATCCAGAATGTTGTCAAAAACACTAAAGCAAGCTAACCTTATAAGTTGAACATGACTGAATATTTCTTATTCGGGGCCTAAAAGTTAACTGTTTCAGTATGAGGAATGAACCACCACTCTTGGACACACTGTAAATGTAGATAGTTTCCATGTTTCCATTGTTACATAGTGCAGTTATCGGCATATTCTCTGAGCGATGAACAGATTCAATGTAGGCTGTTGTAAGTTTGTGTCATAAGTTGAGGAACGTTTCCAGAGATAAGAGTGGAAATCGATTGTGGTGTGTTGTCCTGCCGCCGGCACGAGGTCGAGGCTGCGTGCGGCGCTGCGCGTGTTGCGGGCGGGGCGCGGCGTGCGGGGGCGGGGCGAGGCGCGTGCGCGGGCCGGCCGGGGCGCGGGCGGCAGACGCGCCGCGATGGTGGGCCGCGACAGCCGCTCGGAGAGCGCGGCGCGCCCCTGGGCGCCGCGGCATGAGTAGCGCGCCAGCCCGGCCCGGCCCGCGCGCCCGCCATGGCGCAGGCCGCGCCCGCGCCCCATCGCACCCACTCCTTCGCGAAGAAGACCTTCCACAAGCCGACGTACTGCCACCACTGCTCGGATCTGCTGTGGGGCCTCATCGGGCAGGGCTACGGCTGCGAAGGTACGCGTCGCGCATGCGCCCCGCGCGCGTCGATACCGGCTCGGCGCGCGGCCGCCGGCACGACCAGCGCGTTATGCAACCCGGAGCAGGCGCCCGGCCCCGGGCGTGTCCTCCCGGCGGCCGCCCCGATCGATACGCCCCGGAGTCCGCGCGCCCGGTCCGCTCCCGGACCAGCCCCGCGCTGTTCACGTGCACGCGTCGCGTGCGAGCCCTGTATCGCCTTGCACTTGAAATTTCAAGGACGTAGGAGCCGCCGCATGTGGCTCCTCGCGGCGGCTGGTCGCGGAGCACGTGAGGCCCGCGCAGGCCTGCGCTGGTGTAAGTCCGTGGGGTGTAGTGCTCGCTCGTGGGGGGGACTCGATCAGCTGAAAGTCGAGGGTGTCGGTGTCAAGCGAGTGAGCATTCGGGAGCATATCGATCGATCTGTTTTGTAAGAGGTTTTTTCGTAGCGGTGGCGCGGGGCGGGGCGCGGCGCTGCATCCCCCGCTCGTGTATCTCTAGCTCTGAGCGCCGTGTGCTCGTGTCCCCGACCCCCCAGCTAGCCGAGGTGGTAAGTGACCATTAGCCGCAGGGTGTCCGCTGAGTCCTCCGTCCGACACTCGCACACTTAATTAGGTCCGAGATGAGAAGACATCTTGTTTTTGCGCATTTTGTTTTGGTCCCTTGGAGTTGCCTTACTAAAATGTAACGTCAAACTGAAAATCGATGAACGCTTTATTCTTGACTCTTACGTTTACGAAGCTTAACACGTCAATGCTGTTACCGTTAAGTGTTCTTTAGGTACGTATTTTGTGAACCTGTAAGCGGTTCTTAAATGGAACTCGTACTTGAAACCGGCTGTTTGTCCTCGGTGTTCGTGGCTTACATTCATTTGATATTGGTCATGAAACTAATACCGATGTATTGCTTGTTAAACCGCAAATTTTCGTAAGTAGGTATCGCAGTTTCACGCGTATACATTTATTCCATAGTTTATGTACATTACATCACAAATATTCCTGTTGTTTTTTTTCCTCCTAATATCGAGCCCTACGTCACGTCATCACATTGTTAACAAACATTATAATAGCTGCTGTGACTAACAGTAGTTCAAATTTCGAACTCGAGATAACATATTTCAATGCGGAAAATTAAACTAGGCATTCATTTAAAATGTGGTAAAATCGTTGACTTTTATCCTAGTTCAACAATGACAAATGTTAGTATGGCCAGGTTAGATGTAATTGTAACAATTTAGCGTCTCTGGCCGACTTGCGTAGCTGGCTCGTGTAGCGTATCGATCTTCACGCCGCGTCCCAACGGGATTGGGCAAAGAGAAGCGACGGGTACACTCTACATTCACGACGCCCAACTCTATGGAATCATTAATGTTTAGCTTTCACTTGTTCCTTCTGAGTTCCAAACACGCCGCTAGTGTCACTTCGTACATTCTAAATAACTACTTGATTATTACTACTTCCAAATCTAAATAGTTTTAACTAAGAAATAATTGGAGGTAGGAACTCGATTATGTAATCTCAATTGGTACCTGTTTTTTTCTCTGTTAGCTTTTTTTATATTAGCCGTGTTACAATTATGGTGTAGGCTCATAATCAAACTAAAACAAACTGTGGAAAACGTGAAAGCTTGAGAAATGCATTTTGCAAGTCTTGCAGTTGTTGTCAATGTATTCAATCTTGTAAAAGGTACATTAAATACAATTTCTATAATAAACTCCTAAGTACTTAACTGTTATTGGTATTTCTTTATGGGTTAACAAAATTATCGTATATCCCCTTTTATAATTAAACGGGATAAAAACCGCACTCTTAAACTAAATGAACCAAGAACTGTTTTTGCATCTATAGTTGGGTTATTCCTTTCTACAAGGATCTGATGAAGAACTTTGGAGTAAAGAACTTCTCAATGTCAGCAAACTTGCATCTCCGGATGGAATGCTTTTAAACAGAAACCAAAATGTGTAATTTAGTGACACTTTGAAAATATCACATTTCTATACAGACAATTGACTATTCTTATTAAACCTCCTTAAGGGCGGGGTTTATAAAAACCTTTCTTACAGAGCACCTTGCAATAAAAGCGATAAGGTTCTAAAAACTAAGCCCTAGAATAGCAATTAGTGTTCCACAATTTCGGGAATATTCATAAACCAAACTTAACACAATATGGTTTGAATAATCTAAAATGTCATAAAACTACTATTTGAACTCACTGAAACTCTCGGTAAGCTACGTATCTTTTTGCATAGGTATAGGTTTAAAGTTAATTTGATATTTTCCTACAGTCTATATATTTACCTACATCCGCTTCATTTTATTCTCGCAGCCTGTTGCTACAACCCACAAGTTAACTTGTCGACCACCTCCATTTTTAACCTTACCTTACGTATTTTAGGGCTTTGACTCACGGTGAAGATATAACAAAAGACAAGTATGGATATTAAGTAATTCTGAGCTGTTCCGGAATAGGTAATGATGATTATTCTGTTAATTCGTTTTTACAAACACTAAACTAGATTAAGTCGGTGATTCCTATCTGAAAACGCTTAGAAAGCACAAAAAGAAACTCAGAGGTGACCGTCTCTTGAAAGTCAATAATGGTCCCGCAAAAATGTTTCGACCTTACGACTCATTTTCTATCAATCTACTGCTAGTAGTAAGATAGATGGTCCATGTAATAGATCAATAGGTACAACTTAAATCTTGGTTAAGTCAAAAAGAGTCTTAAAGCCTCTTTGCTCCAAATACTCAAGGCGAGATTTCTATTTTCTATCTACAATACCAGCCTTTAGTAGGTAGACTAAAGAGGGCCTTAGAAGCGGCAATCGCTTTCAAAGCAATTCTTCGTTCTCCAACGGAATTGACGTAAGTTTCACTATACAGTTAGATTACATTATAATTTCTTTTATGTCTGTGTACTATTACGCAGTACACCTCTGACTAACCCTCCTAGGAATACAGGTGTGATGTTATGTTATGTTGTAATCTAGAAATCTAGCTACTGCTAGATTTCTAGATTAAAAAAGTCAGTCAGTTCAGTGTAAATTCATAAATTCATACATTGGTTCTGTTACCACTTCAGCTTATGAGGCCTGTTACAAAAAAAAACGCGAAATTGCGAGTTTTACTCTTTGAAATTATACTTTTTGATCGAAGGTTCCTTGGTTGAAATAACAATTACTTGTTACAAATTCGTTTTCTCTATTTCAATAATAATAGAACGAAGTTTAGATAACTTATTTGTTTATGTAGTAACTAGCCGATGCCTGTGGCTTTGCCCTCGTAAAATTATATACTAAAACCCTCCTCTTGAATCACTCTATCTATTAAAAAAACATCAAAATCCGTTGCGTAGTTTTAAAGATCTAAGCATACATAGGGACAGACAGACGCGGCGGGAGACTTTGTTTTATAACATGTAGTGATAGTGATAGTGATAATCATTCTCTCGATGTATGTCGAAGCAAAAACTCAAGGAAACCTGATTTCATAATTTAGGACCTGTATTTTTTAGATACTATTGAATATAATAGACAAGCAACATTTTTTCCATCTCACAAATATCCTGTACTTTCATAATAATAGAGTACCTAGTTTTGAGTTTTTTAGCATAACACCAAAATGTAAAAAGACTCTTAAGTCAGGCAAACACATTCGAAGGTTTTCATTGTTTCTCGGTTAGAGTGTTATTTTGTTTAGACCCTCTTGCCTGTTAGCTCTGCCGTCCGTTCGTACATATCGTTTTAGTCAAAACTTACTCGTACTTACCTGTGACAGTGGCTTTTTTGTCCTTGTTTGTAATTAGGAACTTTTATACAGGTGTACACGTACACGGTCGAACAAGCTATTTAGTTTACAGTTTAACACACAAATTACATTGTAAAATGTAAATCAAATAGCTTGTTCGACCGTACATGACGGTCCCATTGGACTTTATAGTCTTCGACAGAAGTAAAATTATCAAAAATTACAAGACATTTTAGAAAGATAAATAGAACTTACATCAAGCACTATTCAGCTTCTAATTTTTATGTGCGTTTTCATGTGAGGACACTCCACTTCCTATAGATTTAAAAGCAGCAACAAGCTTTTCCTAGTTATCTGCTGAATATTTAGACCATTGGACCTTTCAATAAAATAACAATTGATAACTAAATCGTACGTTTTGTCATTACTACGATTAGCGTACCGCGTAGCGGCCCTAAGTACTAGCAAAATATGACTGTTATTTTTTTTTTTTTTTTTTTGTTTTGGCAGGAGTGGGAAATCCCCGCGGACACCTCGACTACCTCACAGGTTGTGAGATAGTCGAGGTAGTACCGGACTCGAACCGGCTAAAACCACACTCCTGCCCCACCAGTGTCCCTCTGACATAGATCAGAGCCCTTGTGTACTAAACTTATTTAGCTACTGATTTTTAGAAGGCCGAGAGACCGCACAAGAAACTATTAAATTTCGACAATGTGTTTTAATTACTTTTTACTATTCGTATATTATGTTTAATTTTACTATTTATATATTTATTTTCAGAAGCTATTTTACTAATTTATATTTTCCATGATCTTTACTCTACTAGTTCCGATGTCGAGATTGATT
The DNA here is from genome assembly GCA_950022955.1 of Xestia ashworthii. Taxonomy (NCBI): domain Eukaryota; kingdom Metazoa; phylum Arthropoda; class Insecta; order Lepidoptera; family Noctuidae; genus Xestia; species Xestia ashworthii. Next base: position 22,017,568 of record OX465556.1, on the reverse strand, counting down.
TTAATTCTTTACTATATGTTTTAATTTTCTGCAATTTTTCCTGTATTTTAATATTTTACCCTGATAATATTGTGCCCACATAATCTTGACTGTTATATTGAAGTACATCTATCTGCCTACTCGTTTAGAGAAATGTGTTTTTTTATAATATTAGTTGGGCTCGCCTTAGATCGTTGTATTACCTAAAATTTACAACTCCCAAAGATAACAGAATAGTAACATTTTCATTCGAAATTTGAGGAATTTCTGCTAAAATGACAACTAACTTAAGACTCCTGCGTGGAATTCCAATTCTTAGTGAAATGTAAATTATAACAGTAAAATATTTGAGAATACATACAGCAGACTTATATATATTTAGTCAGTTTGGCAATTATTTCTTATCACAGATCATTAATATCATAGCAATCTTAGGTGTGTTTTCAGCAGTTTTTAACGTAATCCTAGTTGATAATAAATATTTTGTATAAAACCAGATCGAAGTACAAAAGTATAAATAAAAAAAACTATTACAAAAAACAACTAAAACTATTCAGTTTCTACTAACTTAGTAGAAACTGAATCACATTTATCAGTAGGTCGATGCATACAAGATAACTATTTTCTTTCAATACATAAAATATGAATTGTTGCTTATTAACGCGATTCAGGCCGTAGACTTCGAAGAAAGCTGTGACAATACGTAATACGTTAAAATGGTACAACTAGTACAAGAGTACACTTTTCAATATTCCTTCAAAAACGGATAAATCTTGAAAGTCAATTCAATACAAACAATTACGTCCAACTAATCGATGAAAACAATAGTTGGAAAAAACCCATAGTAGGTACAGGTTTTGATTTCGATATCACACTGTTTTATTTGTCTCTCTGCATGAAAACAGCTGACCAGAAGTGGGCAGCAATAAGCTGAAAATCATAAGCATCAACGTAGCCTTTGTCAAGGATTTGCTCCGTAGCATCTCGTAGCAGGGTCTGCGTAGCACCGTAGAAACTAAACGTAGCGAGTTGTAGTAATTCTCCGTAGCGGCCTACGGCGTAGCGATAGGTCTACAATGCACAAAACGATTGTTAGATTTTTATAATATTTATAGTTTGTTATATTTATTGGTGTTCAGTAATTTATGTGAAGCGTTTACTACGGCTTCGTACGTCACTACTGCAAGGTCCTCGTAAGAATAACTTTACATTTTCGCATTTGAGGTCATAGTAAATTATACAAATATAACTGTTAGTTTCTATATTTAAAGCGTGTTATTACTGGAATTAGCTTCGAATGGCGGCGTTACATGTGCTGTGCTAAGAGTTCCGTCTTCATCGTGACACGTTTTGTTACGTACCTATATTCACTAATTAATCTATTATATTACATTCTACGAGTATGTAAACTGTATATTTCTAAAATATAGAACTTTCCACATAAACACTGAACGTAACATACAAAACGGTAACGCACACAAACAGGTATCGCGCATCATATCTCGACCGTATTTTTCCACAATACCGTATTGTCCACAGTTCCGAACTCGTCGCTAACACAGAGCTAGAAGGGCCGACACAAACATTACACATCTAAACAATAGCGCGAAGGGACTGCAGAACAAACTGTCAGTGCAACATGCAAGACAGTTGCGAACAAAACAACAATAACGTTCATTATGTCGCGTTGTCGCTTGACGCGCACTATCTCGACACACGTCGCGACAAAGCGCCGCGCGGGAGACAAAGCGCGTCCGACGCGCGACGTCGCCACGCCCGCGCATTCGCCTTTGTCGCTTTTGTCGCCAGAGATAAGGGATGCGACGTGTGGAAATGGACAACTTATTGTCGCAGGCTTAGGAGACACTCACTATGGGGTATCTATGGGTACGCGGGACATGTATGGGGGCTGTGGGCATGTTTAGAATAAAGCTGTGACGTCATAGAGACGCGTGTATTGTGCTTATCAGTTATCAGATGATTATGACGCGCCGGTGTTCTGTTACAGTGGCGATATCTTTCGTTCAATGGAATGGAATTGAATTAGGTTTGGTTCGAGTACGCACTAGTTTTGGACAAGATTAGTTTCAATAAGGTTTTACTTTGGTAATTGAAATCAATTCAATATTTTGTAGTTTTATTGTAATTTTGGGAAGAGTGGTTGCTGTATTAAAGCATCTTGCTATAACGAGCTTATATTTCAACTCAACAAGCTGTAGTTACACTATTTATTAAAGGGCGGGCAGTATCAAAAGCATATTGACCAACCGTCACTCGTATATATGTAGGTATTAGATACAGAAATCGACTAACACTCTCCAGTCTACTGAAATTATGACGTAACATAACATCACGCCAGAAATCCCTGAAGGGTTAAACAGGTGTATCTAGTAGTATACCCACAATTCGACAGTTAAGCTTAAGTCCCATTTAATAGACCAGACTTGGGTCTAAACCTTGGGTCAGATCCAAATCTGGTCTATTAAATGGGACTTAAGCTTAAGTCAGCCACGGGTGGTTGCTACTGACAAATTCCTGATGGAATAACCCAATAACATTTCATCGTATTACCCAGTACTAGCGAGCTTACTGAAATTATAATACCAACCTAAACCAAGTAGGTACATCCAAACACAAAGGCGAAAGTGTATTGCCAGCGAGCTTTACTTATTCATGCAACAATCTTGCCTACAAAACATACTAGTAAAACCACACAAGTTCGAAAGCAAAATGTTAACTAAACCACCTACTAATTCCAAATTATGATTCTCTAACATTTTGTCGCGAGCCCACAGTCTTTAACTTACATTTTTAATTCATCCATTTGTATACTCATCAAACAAATATAAACCTTAAGTGTGATCCAACTAAGTTCAAGTGTTAAAGCATGAGCTACAAGCTCGTAGGCGTTCAGGAAACACCCCAGTCGATCGGTATTTACTGGTATTTACCATTTGTTTTAATCATGGCCGTTGTGGGTAGAGTGTGAACACGACATGACATATCTATTCCTGGATTTAATTGTATTTACTTGTTATTAGTATAGTTTTAAAATTAGATCGAGAGCGCTTAATTGAAGAGTTATTTTGGAATAGGATAGTCAATTCATGCTTTTAATGGTGTCAATTAATAAGTCATCAGAAGTACTAATTTAAATCATATAAATAAATTGTTAAAATCAATGTTTGGCATGAGACCACTCAACTGCCGTTGTACCAACGCCATAACTATGTCACATAAATAAAAAAACTCCTTTAACTTAAAACCACAAAATTAATACAAACGCAAACAAAACAGAACTGTGAAACTTTCTCTGCGAAAGTAAAACGGAATCCCATCAAGTGCAAAAAAGTACATGTTTATTTTCGTATCCACAAAAGCCTATTGACGTTCTAAATATAGAACTCCTTGGTCTTGCAAGCAGAGTTTAAAAAAAGTTGGATTCGTAGAAGCAAGCTGGGTGTTGGGTCGCTACCGGGGCTACGCCCGGCGTATGTAGGCCAGCCCTGACGTCACACGGTGATGACCCAGTTCTATTGCCATTGAGAGACGCGCGTCAATGGTGCCCCCCCCCCCCAGCCTCGGGCCCCGGCCCCCTTGCACCCAACAGTGCAGCACCCTCGTCGATAAGGGGGCGTGTCAAAAATAGATACGAAATTCAGCAAAACACCTATTGAAACTATTTATTTTCAAAATTAAAGTATTTGTTTATCAGACTTAAAGAAGGCAAGAAGTAGCTGGAGTAATTAACTAAAGCTAGATTTACGACATTATTAAAACCAAAACCATATTTCAGTACCAACGTAACAATAATAATTCATAAAACTAGGTTACTGAACGGGCGAGGCAGAAGCGTGCTTTCATTCAGCCACTGCACAGTGCACCGTATTTAAAATGTATAGTCAAAGGGAGGGTAGATTTGCCACACCGAGCACAGCGGAGCATTAGCACAGCCGAGCACAAGCGAGCACTTGCCGCTTTGTGCTCCATGTAAATGTCGTGGATTCACCGCGGGTCTAATTCGTTCTTTGTGGTGCACTGTGAAGTTACTTTAAGCTTAGGATTCACTAGCTCGTCCTCATTACGGCCTTACATCTTACATTGCGCAAGTTTTCAAATGAGGCTATATTTGCACTGTTTTGCTTTGCACTTTTTCTTGACCTCCACTTTGTGAAAAGAAATAACTTTACTAAACAATTCTAAGTTCTGGTTACGATTATGGGTAGATCATTAGAAAATGAATTTAGATTTTCCAACATTGAAACAGTACTTCCTCAGATTGGAATCGTTAGCGATGATTAGAACAGGGCTAGTATTCTCTGACACCTGTTCAAAAGCTTCTCAAACTTATTCTAACTGCAGCAAGAACATAATGTCTCATCACCTATGCACACGTGGAACAATGGCTAAAGTATAAACAGGCACAAAGTTCACTACACGGCTGCACAATAACAAAAGAGCTTGCACAATAGCAAAAACTTTGTCCTCGCTCTTCACGCCGTAACACTGGGCGATCTATTATTTATATCAGTCGAGAAAGCATTGTCTGTGTAAGTTTACACTATTCAATTAATAATGCAGTTCTGTTGCGCTCGGGTTTTGTTCGGGTGTTGTCGGCTTAATGAACATAGACGCTCGCGCAACGATCGTGAATGGCTGGATTCATTAGTGCAAGTAGGGGTAAGTGTGTTTGAATGAGAGACTGCTCCTCATTAAAATATGGGTTTACTTGAGTTGTGCAGCGGCTTCTAATTAGCGGATTTAAAGTAGCATTTTGCCTCTTTTCGATGCTTTAGAATATCATCTTCTAAGACTACTCGGTATTCTACTTAGTAGGTACTACTACGTCATGTATGTTCATTAGTCAAATTTAGGCAATAGGTACTGACCCGTGACTCTCGATAATTTGTATTAAATTACATCGGGTTTTGCTTAATCAATAACGGTAACGTGTAAATAACCCTGAGTTGAAAAGAAACCCTCCTTTCAGCTCGAGTATTGATTAAAAGTTCAATAAAGTTTTATAAACTTGAGACATTAATGTCACACACACATTAGGTACATCTAAACAGACAAAATGTTGCCAAAACATAAATTATACAAAAAAGCACTTCTGGAACCGCATTGTAAACCTTTTAAACCAAACTGACTACATCTTTCATTTACCAACCAAACTATTTATAAACTGGTCTACAACATAAACACAAAAACACTACTATTCTAAAACGTTCCCAGCTGAAAAAAAAGAACGATGTCAAAGAAATAAATCTGCAATTACTCTTCCTAAATTTTGAGCTATTAAAATTTGGCAATGGTGCGAATGTGGGTCATTCTCGGCACTCGCAAGTCTCACAATAGTTCTATTTATATCAAAGTAAAACTAAAATACACCAGTATTCCTGTACGCACGGACGGAAATAACCCGGCTGTATGTGTAGAATAGGAGTTAACATTGCAAGGCGTAAGGCGTCCTACTTGACTTTAACGGGCGCGCGTCAAACGGAACATCCCGAATAAAAATGTTCAAAATTGCGGAATAAGGATTACTGTGTTGCGTACGTAGGTGTGACGTCATAGCTCTGTAAATTGGGGTTTAACACATTTTATTTAAAACAGTTACATATTCGATTTTTATGATTCGAATAAAAAAATTAAGTATTAACATATTCGGGGAAACGACAAAAAAAAATGGCATTAATATAAAATCAAGAACCATATTTTTTTTTCATACAACTTAAGTCCTAACATGCAGTTCCTATATCATATCTGCATAACTATTTACATCCAAAAACTAACAGTCAGAACTGCTTTTGACCGGTTAACATTTTGGATAATGTTGTGACATTGTTGATATGGTCAATAAAATTGAATTAGTTGCAATTATTGGTACAGTCCTGGAGTACACGGACCCTCTCCCTCCTCCGGTCGGTAATGAGGTTGTGGCAGTGTGACGTCAGCACTATACGACCTAATTCGCATGAGCTCGCCCCGTACCTCGCCCCCCGCACCCCGCTACATGCACGCCTGCATGGCCTGTAATGACGTGAATGGGGAGGTTTATTTCAATTTCAAGTTATCCAAACGGTACTGAATATATCCAGCTGGGCTGTGGACGTCAGATAAGCAAACACAGCATGGAAAATACTGGTATTCAGCTGTATCTGCTAAGACGGGAAGGCGACCCCAACATTGGGAAAGTGCTAGGCAGATGATTATGATGAGTGAAAAAAAAAAACAAAAACAAACCTCTTTAAAGACGATTGTAAAAGAGAAAATGTATTGTCTGAAAAAAAAACATTTTTTTTTTATTTTGAAAAAGATAAGTTTCTCTCAATCTAAACAATATACAACATTATCCTTATTCCAAGAGTTGCAACAATGTTCTCACTAACTTAAGGTGAAAGAAATTAAAATAAACATCGAGCTACGAGGTTACGTCGTAGCGCTCCGTAGCAAGGTCCGCGTAGCAACGGCGTAGCGCGTAGCTATTTTTAGACTGATGCGTAAAGTACGCATCAGTAATTGAATTGCTCGGTTCAAACTTTTATACAAATATAAAATATTGTATATCTAGGTATCTTCACGCGTATATTTAATAGCTAGGTAGACGAAGTAGTATGTAAAATTTTACTAGTAATTTAAATAATTTTCAACAAATTTTTCTTAAGTTTAATTTATTAACTTAACTTGATAATTATATTTTTATTTTCTTTTCATAAAATTATGACAATTTTTTTCTTTTCCCGCGGGGTTGGTAGGAACCAAAGAACCATTATAGAAAAGCCGGTCATATCCTATTGAAGTAATCTGTAAATATTTAATTCTACGGTAATAGCCCGTGGTGCATGGTGGTTGGTTTTTTCCTACTCCTTCGCTATACTTGCTGATTAATTTCGTTGCGGGATCCAAGACAGTTAAATTCATTCTCTGGGACTTCGTCGAGCTTCATTGTCTCGGCGCTTTTCTGGTGGTCGCCACTGTTGATTCTGGCTTTCAGGAGTTACAGTGGTTTGGGAATAGTGTGGTAGGCTTGTCCCTAAAAAAAAGCCCGTGGTGCATCTCTCTACGCTGCACTGACCTAACAATGTATTGTGATTGCGTCGAGAATGTTAAAGGACTTTCATGACCACTCTTAATAGTGATCCAAAAATCTTGCTTTGTTTTTAATGTAGTAAAATTGTTCGATGGATGGATTGTGTGAAGAATAAAATCTATACTATTCCTATTTAATATTATAAATGTGAATGAAAGTTTGTTTGTTACGCTTTCACGCGAAAACTACTCAACCGATTATCATGAAACTTTGTAGGTACACATATTCTTGGAGGTACTAGAAGTAACATAGGATAGTTTTTATTAAAAAAAACTAACCCTCACTCGCAGACGAAGTTGCGCGGGTCAGCTAGTAATATTATAAAGCAGAAGAGTTTGTTTGTTTGTTTATTTGGTTGAACGCGCTAATCTCAGGAACTACCTGCTCGAATTGAAAAATTCTTTTAGCGTTGGATAGTCCATTTATCGAGGAAGGCTATATAACATCACGCTATGATCAATAGGAGCGGAGCAGCAATAAGAAATGTTGCAAGCGGGAAATTCACGCGAACGAAGTGGCGGGCAGAAGCTAGTGAAAGATAAAGGACTGTATGATAGCATGACAGTTGACAGAAGAGAATAGAAGACACAACGTGTTGCGCCGACCCCAAGTAACATGGGCCAAGGGTAGGAAGATGACGATAATGATGATTTAAATTATGGTTTTGATCAGTATTTGTTTTCTTCACTGCTTCCAGCAAAAAAATTTGAGGAACCTACCAGAAAATTTTAGTTTTCATTGAATAAATTATATAAATTGCTGTATGTTAGTATCTATATATAGCATAACTTGAATGCATTCCCACAAACAAAGACAGTCGTATCTTCACAGCGTAAAACTCAGTTAATTCAATGTATTTTGTCAATGGAGCGACCGAGTAACAGCTAATAGTACTTGCACATATATCTGTGCTGTCGGGTGTATTTCCATGAACTTCCATTAGGTTGGTAGTCCTAGTATGTCATATTCAAATTATATAAATAGCTGTATGTTAGTACCTATATGGCATAACTTCAATGCATTCCCACGAACAAAAACAGACGTATCTTCACAGCGTACAACTCAGTTAATTCAATGTATTTTGTCAATGGAGCGACCGAGTAACAGCTAGTACTTGCACACATATCTGTGCAGTCGGGTGTATTTCCATGAACTTCCATTAGGTTGGTAGTCCTAGTATGTCATGGAAACATTCACTATTTAACTTTATCGCTTTCATCCCAGTTGAAGCTGCAATCAGATGCTTCTTTCGAGGAATGGTTTATGGTTTACTCGAGTGAACGTTGTGTGATACCGTGTGCCGATGTGCAACAACTATTGGATTGGTAAAATAAGGAATTCATTTTTCGTTTTTGATTCATTTTTTTTCCGACGTTTCACAAAGTCTTAAGATCGGAATCATCAACATCTGCCTAGTTCCAGCTCCAGTAGCTGGATACAGCTGAATACTAGTAGTTTACATGGAGCGACTGCCTATCACTGTGTTGAAGATGCCGAAAGAAAGGCCAAAATTAACGAAAAGTGAAGCATCTACTATCTGCTTTAAGGTAACGGAAACATATCACAGTAACTGTGAAACGCATTGATTGCTCTTTCACGGAACAAACGGCCATAAACTCGTGCAATAAACGACTTCATCAAGTATTTATGACGAATGCTATTTTAAGATAAAAGTTGATCTCTTTTCTAACCACGGATCACGACTCGACAACGCTTCGATTCGTTTTCGATTCGGGAACTCGTATGTCTATCTCGCTCGTTTTCGTTATGCCAAAAAAGGATAGACATACGACTTGTCGAATCGAAATTCATTTCGAGTGTTTGTGAATACGGGGGCAGGTCCAGATTTCCCATGGGCCAGTGAAGTTACTCTCAAATTGATTTAGGATTAATTTGAAGAATTTAGTATAAGGCAACGTAGTTAGATGAGCTTCTATTGCTGATCATGAAATGTACTTGTTTGATGACATATTTGATGCCTATGTCTTTCTGGAGCAGGGTAAACACCTCTCAATATTTCATTTGCTCGAACGTATAAGTTTTTGTAGTGGTATTCGAATGTTGCGTGCACATGGTTTTGTTAGGCCTAAAGGCACAAAACCTGACAAACAGGCTGGATATACACATATATAAAGATACACGTAGCCTGATTCGTCTGGCTTCGAAAGATTTCGGAAATCTTTGAAAGACATCTTTAAAACCACAGCTTCGATCCACATACAGTGATCAGTACAAACGTGAAAGTTTACATATAACAATTTTAAACAGTGTATATTTAGTTAAAATGTGTGTGATGATAGGGCGGTTCTCATCTCGATCGGCACGAAACCGGGTCGGTTGCTCCGCTCGCTCGGCGTGAACTGTGTCACTCGTGACGTCAGAGCACCGCCCGCTCCCCAACACCCGACCACTGCCGACCAGAGCCGACCACCGTACCGGAATATTATGAATTATTATGAGTGATTAGTTATGTAGACACAACTCTTAAATGGGTCAACGAACCGGTGTGTGATTTTTTTTCTACAAAACACTATTTCGTGCCAATTTCTGGTTGTCTGTTTTTTTGTTTAATTTCTTCGTACGTAGGCTTTGTCAATATGTGAAAAGTTGTTGTTGCAAAGCTATCTGAAGTCATCGCCTGACTTTCTTTTCGGTCGATTACCAGACTTCATTCGTCAGTGTCACAATTATGTATAATATTTATCTAGACTGATTAAAATCTGCCTACCGTATCCACACGCATACATCTTCAAGAAACGATGGTTTATTTCCATTTGAGTTGAATTATTTCCCGATAGTACAAGGCAGAGCAAAAAATGTTTGTGTTGCCATTTCCAATAGTAACGTGCTTAAGTAAAACAAAATACAATAGGTCTATTGCAACCCAGTAGTACGTGGGTTATATTCCCGACCAGTCTAAATTGTTGCGAAACTACTATTTTACGTAGCACATAAGTATGCACGTCACTAGCGGTAACTGACGGTTATTTTTAACTGTGTTTACTGTCGTAACAGTGTCTATTTCAGAAATGTGGATTACGTGTCGATTCGAAGGAGTTTCGTTAAGTTTTCAAAACAAAAGCTTACGATGATTTTATGATGTTTGGTCAAGCTCTATTAGATGGTGACTATAATGTCGACTGAGTGCCGTTCATTTGAAATCATTTAGGTCGAATACTCGTTAAGATCGCACTTAGTTGTTAGACAAACAGAAGAAACTAAGCTTGTTCGATCTCTCTTTATTCTCACACGCAGAGCTTTATCTGTTGTTTTTTCATTTGAGTCTGTCCTGAAGAAAAGATTGTCAATATAGGTTAAGATCCCAAGTAGGTACCTATCAACAATGAGTATCTTCCAACGCTGTCAAAGTTAAACTTTAATTAATTGCACATGCATCAGAAAAGCGTAAATCATTTCCCGTAAACGCCACTTTCGCAACGACCATTATTGAATGTTTATTTAACCGGCTCGCCATAGGGCCTCTACTCACTAATAGCATTTACTGAAGTAACAACTGCGTTGCAACATTTACGGCTCTGCTGATCTATTGGTTGTTAGAAAGATTTACCGTCCCCACCGGTCTGATGACGTCATCGCTTGTATTTATCTCAAGGCTCGCACTAGGGCCTACTTCTGTTAAATTATGATCCAACTGGCCAGTACGATGTTATTTATTGTAGGAACTTTTTATTTGAGATGTTGATGAGTGGATATGTATTGCGTTGTTGTTATTCCGGGCTGTTAGGAGTCGAGTGTGGAAATTGGTAGATGGTCTCGTTATTGATACGGCTTTTTCATTCTCTTTTTCGTATTTGAAGATAATAAAGATGAGTTCAATCACGATATGTCATATTTTAGGACCACCTCTACATTCTTAGTCTGTGGTGGAGTAGCTACTGTCAAAGTTGACAATAAATAACACACATAGCTATCTCTAAATTGCAGTTTATTCTCTGAAATATGCCACTTTCTTATTCCTGGGATATAATAAGAAGTCTGGTAATTTTCCCCATATCCGGGTGTTTGTCCTTGCATTGGCAAGTTATCTCCTACACCAGCACTTGTTTAACGGCGTCAGAGCAGGTGTCGTGAAGAAGCGTTTGATCTCCCAGGCTGCCATAAACTATTTCAGTACCTTTATGGTCATCTATAATTGTCTATTGTTTGTCTGTTCATTGATTAAAGGGAAGTCTGCTCGATGGTACGGTACGTTGTACTTAGTTGTTTAAGATGTGTTCTGTTTCATTTCTCAGTACAATTGCCCGATTTTTTATTTATTCATTGTTTGATATCGTACGGTCGGTACGGTTCGTATGGTTGCTGACAATCTGTGGACTGCCCCGACTTAGCTACGATCTACAATTAATTTTATTTGTGTGATTTTGCCAAAAACAACTTTTTTGCTTATTTGCATTTTGTTACGTGTGATACTTTTACCAACTGAGTCATTTCCCTAAGAATATAAATAGGAAGTTTCTTTTACCTACCGGTGTTAGAATAACGTAAAACGACGTTTTTGAATATTTCAGAGGCGCATGAGTTAAACAGTGATCTGGAGAATTACAGGTCATTAGGATTACGGTCTATGACGAGAACGTGTCCGCATGAGCCCCATGACTATGAGGTTATCGAACGCAATTAAGTAATCTTTATCTACCAAACAAGATGCAAAGGCATCGAAATTATACAGCCAAAGCTCCCAATGGGGATAGAGCTAAGCCACCCGCGGCTAAGTCAAATTCGAACGACGAGGTGGAGCGCGATTGGCTTGCGCGTGTGACGTCAATGCCGACCTCCCGCCGCGCCCCGCCCGCCCCGCGCCCCCCCCGCCGAAGGCCGCGCTGCTCGCTTCTGAAAAATAATCACGATTTTCGGACGGAACGATTTTTTTTTTCTTTTCTTCACCACGTTCACTAAGACTTCATTGTTTTAATGTTTGTAGGTGAAGGTGTTATCCAATTATTTTTGCGGTGATTTGAGATGTGTTTCGCACGAGTCGGCCGAGTCTACGCACATAGGTACGAGTACGTACCGATTTCGTACCTATAGATACTCTTATAGGAAGCTGTTCATATGTTCGGTGCTCAGTTACGTAGATCACGTAAGCGCGAATGATTTATTCGTAGAATATTGAACGTACAACATTGTCAGATGAAATTAATTGAAAGCTTGACAAGTTCCGCTTTCGTTTGTTTTATCTGTAAAGTCATTATGTTGTGGTACCACCATTTAAAAAAAAAACGCGCCAAGTGCGAGTCGAACTCGCCCATGAAGGGTTCCGTAGCAGATTGAATGAAAGGTAAATTGCTGTTTACGATTTAAGATCTATTAAAAAAAACTACTTACTAGATCTCGTTCAAACCAATTTTCGGTGGAAGTTTACATGGTAATGTACATCACATATTTTTTTTCTTTTTATCATTCTCTTATTTTAGAAGTTACAGGGGGGGGGACACATTTTAGCACTTTGGAAGTGTCTCTTGCGCAAACTATTCAGTTCAGAAAAAAATGATGTTAGAAACCTCAATATCATTTTTGAAGAGACGTACCTACCCCACACGTATGGGTTTGATGAAAAAAAATTTTTTTTGACTTTCGGTTCTAAGTATGGGGAACCCCCAAAATTTATTGTTTTTTTTCTATTTTTGTGTGAAAATCTTAATTCGGTTCACAGAATACATCTACTTACCAAGTTTCAACAACATAGTCCTTATAGTTTCGGAAAAAAGTGGCTGTGACATACGGACGGACAGACAGACCGACAGACAGACGAACCGACATGACGAATCTATAAGGGTTCCGTTTTTGCCATTTGGCTACGGAACCCTAAAAACGCATAAAAATCCAAAAGCTTAAGAATTGCATCAAAACTTTAGAGAAACCATAGACAACAACCTATTTTGAAATCTAGGTGTAAGCTTAAAACATGGTCTAATACAATTATGTGGAAAACTGACTAAACTAAAATTAGCAACCTTTTATCGATTTCCCAATGACACCTCCTTTTTGCTTTTCGAAAATACTTAGCTTTTGTTAAATTTCGTGAAAAAAAATAAGTACACCTCTTTTATTCGATCTAGCTATTACCATATATCCTAAGACTACATTTTGCAAGGCACTAATTAAAAACCTAATTGCAAATAAAAACTTACCAAAATCTACATCGCAATTTAGAAAACCAAAATAAAAATATCCTATGAACCGATTGTTTCGCCGCATCATATCGATACTGCTTCGTAAACCAACTAGCGAAGTGACATGGAGGCCTATGGAGCAGAACACGCGACATCAACAGGTGGCTTGAATTTTTACGATGCATAATTAACCTCCGTGCTGGGGACATGGTATGGTGATAATCGTAATGGCTGACTCGCAAGAAAACTCACCGTAATATGTGGTGGAGGGACCATTACATGGAATTTTTTAACTGGAATTGTTGGTTTAACAGGCTGGCTTTGAAGTAAGCTATACATAGAGTATTTATGGTATGCCAATATTGTTTTACACCTCTTTTACAAATGGGTACAATTGCGGTCTTGTCCAAGAGCAGTTATAGATGTAACTACTGAAGAGAAGAAAGGACTTATCCAAAAATTGTATGAGCCTGTACCCCAGAATGAACAGACATACAATCTATGAAATTTATAGTAAAAATCTTTTATAAAAAATATAAATTGCTCAGCAGTTTTGGACAAAAGTTATAAAAGTTTAAAGAAGTTGTTTTTGTCACTACGTTTAAAGTACTTTTACCTAAATTCAATTGAACTTAATCTCGATCAGATGCAGTTAAAGTTAATTCTTTTGGAGATATTCTGGTAAGACGATGAATATAACAAATAAAAAAAGCTGGACATTTCATAAATTAAACTTAGCCTCGTTGTTATTAGAGGTGAAACACAAGCAAACGATAAATTAAGTAAAAGAAATCGACAGAGATCACCTGTCATTATCATTATTTTCTCATGTACGTAATAAAGAGTATTATATTCCACTCCATTATTCTATTCATAAATACTCAAATAGTACATCATGGTTTAGTCTTGTTGCTAACCAACAAAGTTCCACAATCAAAATTCGGACGCGGAACAATATTCAATAACTTCGAGCTATAATATAATATAATAAAGAGCCCAATAAGGCGCCAGAATTGCTCGCGTCGCCGGCGTGCGCACACGCATGTTTACAAGCGCCGCGCTATATATAGCCCGGCGGCTATTTGTGCTGTCTCTGATTCATTGCGTTAATTAGCTTTATTCCCGACACCGAGAGGTTCCGATGAATTGTTTAAATTTAACTCTCTTATATTACTTTTAGCTCCAACTATAATAGTTTAACTCTGATTTGTTTGCGGGTAAATTGTCTGTTTTGGAAGCGTTTCGTAATGATTGAAGTCTCTGTTTTGCTCTTATTCATAGCTTGACTTGTTATATAAATAGGACACAATATTAGCTTACCTACTACAGCTAACTATCGGGGGTTAGCTTAGCTAGGTTAGCTAACTTAAATAAAAAAGTAATTCTAAACATATTTCACCTAGGTAGGTAACGTACTCGTGGTGTCTAATATTTGTCGTAAACACTGGACTCCATGATGATCATCACGCTATAGGCTATTGACCTCAGGCTATTTCAGTTCTTGTCTAGTGAGTGTTTACTTTGGTATTACGACTTACGATATACACACGAAAATACTTCTAAAAAATTCTGTAATTGACGAAGATTTCCGTTTTAGGAATTGATGCTTTCAATTCGAAAATTTGTTCGCGTTCTTCGTTATGTATAGTATAATAGTCTCTATAGTATACCTAATGTAATGGTTGCAAATGATCTTTATATTATTATCGGATTATCTTTCGCTGAACATCCGGCAATAGGCCATTATGTAGTATTTGTCAATAAAAGTAAATGTGAATTTAAAGAATCCAATCAGTACTTCATATGCTATAAGTTCCTAGTCTAACGAACTAATAAAATAGTTAAGTATACCAAAAGAAGTGGTCATGCACTTTTCAATGGCCGATAATAAAACAAAAAAACGAGTTCCATTTTCGTAAATAGGAAAAGTTAAAAAAAAAAACAGAAAGATTTAACTTTTTAAACCTGATCTTTGAGTTTTGTATGGAACTATTTAGTACGAACTAAACTCATTAGTGATCTGTAATGTCACCGTTATGGCGGGAGGTGGTGCCGCGTTGGCTACAGCCGCGTCTATCCAACCAGTCCGCTTCACCAGCCGGCCCCGCCCGAGGTTATTTAAATACGCCGTGACGTATTAACGTCAGAACTACACCACTAATATGTTTCCTTGATCCCCATCCGGCTGTGCGCCCTTCCGCGTATAAAACCCGCGTAGTTTATTGACAAGCGCACACTACGTCACTATAAATAAGTTTAATTTTGTTTTGTGTTTCGCGTACGTTTCGGGGTAAAGGTTACGTGTTTAATTTTGTAGTATACGTTTCGTGTTTTATTTATTTTAGGTAGAAACTATTTGTTATTTATATTATCGCTCTGGAAGAAATGTTTTGTCGTCAAATTACTTAAACATTAATTATATTTGGAGCCCCTTTGTGTCTTGGAAAGTGTATAGCGGTTGCATGGCAACAAGCCATTTGGTTCATTACATAAAGCGCATGATGTAATGAAAATTATGATTTCATAAGGGAATAGTTTACCTAGTTCAACGGTTACTACGTTCGCCCACGCGCGCTTCAATTTTCCGTATCTATGTGTTACAATTTTATTACCAAAATATGATATTTTGTTCCTAATTTCTTCGTACCTAAATGAATACTAACATATTTTAGAACAATTGCTAAATTAATGATCGGTTATAATAACACTCGCGTGACAAAATAATTTGTAAATCAAGTAACAAAATGCTACGACACGTGCTACGGCGTAGCACGTCGTAGACCCTAATATGTATTTTTTCTTATTTAACAACTTTAGTTTAATAAAAAACCGTAGTCAATGTTAAGAGAGTAGTTATGAAAAATCGACACAAATCTCATACAACCCACGCTAGGCCAGACCGGTTACTACAGCATGATATCTGAGAAAATCGATTACCAAATGGAAATCTATACGTACTCGTAATAACTATAATTAGAAAGATCAGACTATACAAACATTTATATGTAAACCTTGAGTGTAGTAAGCGTTTACTCTTAACGTCGACATTTCTAGGAACCTACCACCTATCTACGTAAAACCTAGACGAATGGAGCTCAGTGCTTGGTTACGGAACAGGCTGGCTCCTAGTGCTACTACAGCTACCGGGGACAATATAAATTGGCAACATCAGTGTCTCCAGTGGGATGGCGGCGAGATGCGAGCATGCGCGGCCCCTATCGATCCGTGCTTCGAGATGACTTCGCGAGAGGCCGAGTGGCCCGCTCGAGCGTCCCAGCCGAGCCGTGCATGTCCCGACGTTGCCGACTAAACTCTATGAGCAGCGCCACTGGCTGCCTATAAAAACTCCTTTTAGGTTTTTGGTGTTCCATTTTTGAAATTATGAGTACGAAAAAGGTTTTATTTAAAAAGTTTCAAACCTTTTTTTTACAGATGTTTACAGATTTACTTATAATATACACTTTGGAGTATTCTGGGTGCAGTAAATCGTTACCTAACCAACAATATTCCTCAGTACTCAACATTGTTTTATTCATAAATTATAGAGAAGAGCCAGAACGATTAGAAAGCCATACATTAGTGATATCTTGGCAGCCACTTCAAACCTCTTACAGTCGTTACTAGCTACTCGTCTATCGCAGTTTCATGGTAATCACAATACACTGAAGATTAACTAGCTTTTGACCTAATTCAATTAGTGTTCCAGATTGAAATCAACGCTTTATATTGCATTAAATACTCCTTGATTAGTTTAATTTAGATCTTGCCAATTTGTACGGAAATTGAAATTGTGCATTATCGGACAATCATGTTGAATCGAATTATAGGTGGTAGTGGTACTAACAATCTTTTATATGACAAAACATTAATGCGAGCAGCATTTATATTTTATTAATGCAAGCAGCATTTACATTACGTCAAATATAAATTTTCTATAATAAAGAGCCCGCTACATAAATCAATCTGGGTTTTAAAATTGAACTGTGTTGATTATTTGGTTTTTAAACGTCCCCGAACAAGAAAATGCAATTATAAATATTTTTTTAGTAACAAACTAAAAAAAGTAAGCGATAGCCGATAGATATTTCTACCTCCGATCTGCATTACAACCGCGTGCAATGGGTTACTGGCCATCCGGATTTGTCTAGACATGTCCGGTTATTTAAGTAACCGTCCGTACTATAGGGTGTAAAAGACTCTTAACGAAGCCGAAAGACACTTATTCTCCCCGTCATTGCGATCAGTTTTTTTTCTACACCATACCTGGGAACCTTCTAGTTACGGAGATATGGGGGGTCAAAGTTACAACTTTTTCACAAGTTTTGTTTTTTTAAATACATGTTTTTAATGTAAGGTCTTTATTTTAAACACCTACACGACCGCAACACTTCAATGCACTCAGTGCGTTACATTGAGTTTTACGGAAAACGAGATTTTTCACCCCAAAAACAAAAGTCGTTTCCCAGCAATAATTTTTGTGTCCGGTTACTTAGTTTGATGTACAGACTGCTTGGTTAACAGCTTCGTGAAGCGCCTGTATGCAGTGGCCTAGTCACTTGTCCAGAATTTTCGATGTAAGAAAATACAGAAAGAACCGGCCAAGAGCGTGTCGGGCCACGCTCAGTGTAGGGTTCCGTAATTTCCCGTCCGTCACAGTATAAGGCCCATGTTCACCAAAAAGATGATGGTCTGATTATCTGAAAACAGCTGTTTAAAACACATTTTTGTATGACAACATGTCACAGTGACAGCTGTTTATAGATAATCAGACCGTTATCTTTTCGGTGAACATGGACCTAAGTGTTCAATCAAATTCGATTTTAATAATTCTTTTTTTGTTTGAAAAAAGATACGTTCAGGATAATAAAATATGTAAACGAAGTTAGTAAAAATGCTTGCATATACGATTATACTACAAACTTAGTCCAGAAATTAGTTTGTACAACTTTTTTGTCTCTTTTTACAAAAACTGTTGTTTCCAGTCAAGTTCAAAATGATTTTCCTAGAACGTCCTTATAAAGTTCTACTTTTCAGATTTTTTTCATATTTTCTAAACTTATGGTTCAAAAGTTAGTTACTTTTGGAGCGATTATTTCCGAAATTAT
The DNA here is from genome assembly GCA_950022955.1 of Xestia ashworthii. NCBI lineage: Eukaryota > Metazoa > Arthropoda > Insecta > Lepidoptera > Noctuidae > Xestia > Xestia ashworthii. The sequence continues at coordinate 21,999,257 of OX465556.1, read as the reverse complement.
TGACATTATCAAAAAATGATTTCAGTAAACCCCTATTCATTATTAAATACCTTTCCAGCAATATATCACACGTTAGGGTTGAAATAAAAAAAAAATCACTACCGTCTTTGCCCTAATAAAACACTTTTTTCCAATTTTTATTTTACCACTTTGTCGGCGTGATTGATACACATATTGGAAACAAATTTCAGCTTTCTAGTGCTAACGGTCACAGAGATTAAGCGAGGACGGACAGACGGACGGACAGACAGCAGACATGGCGAAACTATAAGGGTTCCTAGTTGACTACGGAACTCTAAAAAGAAAAGCAACTGACTGACTGACCTTTTTAGGGTTCCGTAGACAAATGGCAAAAAACGGAACCCTTATAGTTTCGCCATGTCTGTCTGTCTGTCTGTCCGCGGATAATCTCAGTGACCGTTAGCACCAGAAAGCTGAAATTTGGTACCAATATGTATATCAATCATGCCGACAAAGTGCAAAAATAAAAATTTAAAAAAACATTTTTATTAGGGTACCTCCCCCAGACGTAAAGTGGGGAGCGATTTTTTTTTTAATTTTGACCCTGACGTGTGATATATTGTTGGATAGGTATTTAAAAATGAATAGGGGTTTTCTAAAATCATTTTTTGATAATATTAATATTTTAGGAAATAATCGCTCCGAAAGTCAAAAACAATGTGTCCCCCCCCCCCTCTAACTTTTGAACCATAAGTTTAAAAAATATGAAAAAAATCACAGAAGTAGACCTTTATATGAACTTTCTAGGAAAATTATTTTCAACTTGATGAGTTGAATAGTTTTTGAGTTATATAGCACTTTTTCAAAAAAACGCAAATGATAACTTTTTTGCTGACGAAAAATGTTGGTATTTTTAATGGTCTGGGAAGCTACGGAACCCTACAGTGAGCGTGGCCCGACACGCTCTTGGCCGGTTTTTTACTTTTCGTTTTGTCTTTATTTATTTTGAAATGGCAACCCTACGTGCGTGGCCCGTCCCAAGCGTGTGGCATGTCTGAACTTGATCAGGGGCGGTGCATCGCGTGCCGCCTAATGTAATGCGTTCGACCACTTCATTACTACAGTACTGCTCCACTATTAGCTTATTGAATATTTCCATATGAGAAACAGATATGTTCCATTACTGGTAACTAATCTAGCGATCAATAGGAAACACAACATCGAATGAGTATGGGTTAAAAATGTTTTAGAATCAAAAATCACCTAATTGCTGTCGGCACAAGTGTCATGTGGCAAACATGGCAATTTTTTACTTACTGGTCATCATCATCATCATCTGCCCAGCCTTTTCCCAAATATGTTGGGATCGGCTTCCAGTCTAACCGGATGCAGCTGAATACCAGTATTTTACATGGAGCGACTGTCTATCTGACTGGGTGACCACCCTAACATACCGAGTTTCCTCCGTGCACGTTAAGCTGTTGGTCCCGGCTGTTATTTTTCCATCTTTGGCAGTCGTTACAGGTAGTCAGTGGCCCAAAGAGTCTGACAACCAGTCTTACTAAGTGCTATCGTAGTACCCAGTATGAACTGGGTTGTGGAGGTCAGATCGGTAGTCGCTCCATTGCAGGTATTCAGCTGCATCCAGTTGGACTGGAAGTCGACTTCAACATAGTTGGGAAAAGGCTAGGCATATTATGACAATAATAATATAACTGGTTATACATTCAAGTAATCAGGATGTAGAAGAAGGCTAATTTTATTATAAGTGTCTACTTATACTATAATTTTGGTTGAAGGCGTCGCGACATGGAGTCACATTTTTTCTATAACATTTCTTCGGCTTTGGATCTTGAATTTATTTGTCTATCACGCCTGAGATGTTATGTTCTTGGAATTAGTAGACGATGTTTGGTCTGTAGATATCAAATAAACGGTACCATATAAGATTATTTTGAGCATAGTTCCATTTTAGGATCTGGTCCTTCTTGTTTATATTCAAATGCAGTTGTAGAACGAGTGAACGACCTATCGCTTCCGTAATCGTTTTAATTATCTGCGTTATACTTGTCTTACAACATTGCAAGCGCTAAACCTTAACATCGCCAAACTTGTTCGTAATTTACTCGTGTAAGATATTTTTGTCGGATCCGTCGAGTTTCTCCACACAGTAACACCTTCGCTAATGGTCACCCACCCATCCAATTTATTACAGCATCAATAATAATTTACGACACTGATCCAGCGCGGGGACATTATCCCTTTACGCTCATGACTTACGACGTCACTTGACATAAAACCTTCTTGTTACAGTTTGCAACTTCATAGTGCACGAGCGATGCGTGGGGCAGGTGGTGACGCCTTGCTGTGGAGTGGCGCCGAGCCTTATCAAGGTAAACTGCACTTTAACACCTTTGTAACACGACAAACAAAAATCATGATAGTCAGCAGTTGACCCTCATCAAGGTGAACTGCACTTTAACACCTTCGTTCTACAACACAGAACGTAACAACAGAAGTACTGATATCAACAGTTGAAACTTTAAACAGCAAAAGTAGTGAGCGATGTACTTCGGTCACACACTATCACAAAAGTCAAAGGTCATTAAAGGATCATCTATTATTACTGCACACTTCACAGGTGTGCGCTTCAAGATACCTTGCTGCTGATTGCGTGAAATACATAGTTGTAGTACTGAAATGTCTACGGAACTTTGACTGAAGCAGACTGTAACACTTTTCAAGTTCGTCAGTTAATATAAACCGCCTAGGCTACGTTTGACTTTTTCCTAATAATTTGATAATGGAACATTCTGTATATTATCTTCATTATTTGAAGCTCATAAAAAAAGAGAATCATCGACTCGTTTGTCATGTAATACAATCTGTTATGTTATAAAAGTTTAATATTAGTTGTTGTGTCCCACAGAACCCAGTGGCTCACTGCTGGTCAGAGCCCACACACCACAAACGCAAGTTCTGTACGGTGTGCCGAAAGCGGCTCGATGAGTTACCAGCCTTACATTGCATGAGTGAGTACTCCACCATTTCTTGAATAAATATTTTAATCACGAAATCAAAATGTTGTGTTAACCCCTCTTTTTTTGTGTGGAGGGTTAAAACAGTTTCCGGTCTGGCGCACACGTTTAAATGAGGCTCTACAAAGCCGATCTTTTCCTAAAATTCGATGTGGCTAGGTTTTTTAATAATTTCTAACTTTTTTCTTTTATGATAGGTGACAAAGTGGGATGCAGGAGTTACGAGTAAATATTATGACTTTTTCATTTGTAGAAAAGCTACTTGTGATAATGAATTGATGATGTATTATGTTACTTGTACGGCTATGTAAAAGAGCCCATATTTGTGTGGTTTGTTAACGTTACATATAAAGAGGAAAGTAAGAACAAACTAGGTTCAAACGAAACCTTTAAGGCCCGGTTTCTACCCAAAGCGGAAAAATGCAAGATTCGACCAATCACAGGAGACGCGAGGCACGCGATATGGCTTTCAACCAATGTGCCTCCAGAAATAGTCTCCGCTTTTGTGCGGGAAACCGTGCTTTGTAAAAAGCTAGATGTTTTGGAGGTGTGATATGTTTCAGTTTTAAACTCTGTAAGATGAGTCACGTATGCTTTCTTGTACAGTATGCGAGTACTACGTACACGGCGAATGCGTAGACTTCGCGGCAGCAGACTGCAAGGAGAACGCGACGTACTGCGCGGGCAGCGAGCCGCGGCACGTCCACCATTGGCGCGAAGGGAACCTCCCCGCCAACAGCAAGTGCTCCGCCTGCCGCCGCGCCTGCTGGTCGGCCGAGTGCCTCACCGGCTACCGCTGCGAGTGGTGCGGCAGCACGGTACGTACACCATACTTCTGTCTGATAAACTCACCCCTAAATATAACGTTCTTCATCCAGTCATTCAACTGGTACCTTTCATCCCACAGTGCCACGCAGGATGTCGCGCCCTCATACAGGACGATTGCAGCTTTGGGATGATGCAGCCAATCTTCTTACCACCGTCAGCAGTGTCAATCCCGCGCACGGAGGTGCCCATGGAGGCCATCATCGGCGTGCACGTGCGGCCGCCGCCCTCGCAGCGCGACTTCGGCTGCCGTAAGTGTCCCACAAACAGTGGCCCCGGCAACCACCGCTTCCCGCCACGTACATGTGCCACGCCATTCGCAGCGAGCTTCCTTAGTATAGGCCTCGCTTGTAAAGTAGTCCGGCGGCTCGCGCTCTCCGAGCTGCTCACAGGCACACACGGTCAGGGATCTGCCGCTCGAAGATGTCACAAACACTGCAGGAACTTTTGCCAACATATTTTTCTTATCGAATGCTTTGCTAATGATTTCTTTATCTTACATTGGGTTTGGATCATAGCAGATATCTTTCCGAGTTACACTTCTTTTGGCTTGACTCCCTCAGTACACTTTTATCTCGGTCCGTCGACCGTGCACTGATCCCGGACGCGAGTGTCGAGTCCTGATCGTGCGTGGCTGACGGCGCGGCATAGTCGCGGTAGGCGGTGTAGGTCGGGCGCTCCGCGAATCGCTTGGCACATGCGTGGAGCGGCGTGGCGTGAGCGTGTGTGTTGGGGCAGCGCGCGGCGGCGGCTGGGCGCCGGCGCGGCTGGTGACGCTGGCGCGGCGCCTGCTGCCCGCCGCCTGCAGCCCGCACGGCGGCGCCTCGCCCCCCTACTCCCGAGGTAACCGCGAGCTGAGCCACGACCCCACGACCCCACGACCCCACGCCCGCGTCTAGCGCACCCGCACCGGCTCCGTGCGGCTGTACCGACCAAGGCTTCGTCATCAGCTCTATACTCAAAAGGTCTTAAGACTTCCGACCTTTACTTCAGAATTTTACCCCGTGACAGATATTCAACTTGGTCGGGACTGAGCTTGTCAGTTGCACACATATCTTCCTTCATATGGACGCCCTGGTCGATACAACTGCATGCATGTTACTTGGCTGAACTTTTTGTTATGGTTTGGTTAAGTTGAACGTTAAAGCTTTCGCTGTAAGCTTATACCTTCCTTCTAGACGCTCTACATCTATGGTAACCGAATCACTATTTCTAATAATTAAGAAATAAGAATGTACACGGAAATTACTAGACTAGAATTTTACCGAAATAATTGTATATTCTCTATACAAAAAGTAAAGTCTGGGGTTCAAAAACCGTTTACATTGTTATCGAAATCTTGAAGCCTTGAAGCTATCCTCTTCTTCGTACGTTTCTCTGGGTTTCTATGTGTGCATGAAGCAGCTTTGATCAGCTACATGCTTTATAACCAGTAACACACTGCACATGACCGGCACCTCTCTACCTCACTCGACGCCGTCACTCTACACTGTCAGACTTGCCTTTCATGAAGCTACAAGACCCCAAAATTTTTCAAATATATTATTTGATTGTCCTTAGCAGTCTCTTCAAATAAATAAGATCGAACTTGGCAAGCACTGGCTTGTTTATTCTTAAAAGTAGTTAACAAAAAGATTCTTTATAGTAATCAAATATTAAAGGATTCTATTCACTTTTTACAAGAAATGCAAACCTGTGAAAAAGAACTTAGACTGAATGCTCCCCTACCCAATTTTGCCAATATTTTCATTCAATTTTTATCACACAGCTTTCATTTCAACAAATCTCTTTGAATCTTAGCTGTACTGTCCCGGCACTAGACTTGTAGTTGAGTGAAGCCCTGGAAACATTCCGTGCCCTCTCCTGGAACGCTCAGACCGGTCAGTCCAAGAATACTCATGATGTAGTATTCCAACGGCACGAAGGTAACAGACGGAAACGCGAAATTAACGACATACATTGTGTGTATTTATGTATGCTTAAATGTCCAACGCAGCTTCGTGTAACTTGTCATTATACAACACACTTAATATGCAGAGCCATGGATTCGATAATATAAAATCTTTTGGCAATTATTCGTACAAAATCACCTTCCAATAAGTTGACTGCTGAAATGGTGAAAATACAATTGTTGAAATAAATGTGTTTTGTAATGACACTCTATAATGAATGTGTGTAAAAAGTTGTATGATCGTCAATCAAGTTCATGTGAGGAATCATTTGCGAGGTCCAAAGTTCAGTATGTCTAAACACAATGTTTAACTCACGCAATATCAGACGTATCATGTAACTTTATATTAGTATAAAACCACCTGTAACAATTCCATACATCGAGATACAATTTTGTTAACGTTTCAAATAATAATTTCAATATTTTGAAGGAATCAACTACTTACTTAAAATACCAGTTTCTGAATGTATATGTTTTTTACGTCTTGTTGTATGGAAACAATTAATCAATAACTAACAAATTAATAAACGAATGATCTAAAATAATAATATTTTAAATGACTTATATATAATACTTCCCTTTTTGCCTGCGTTGTTCGCTTACATATGAGAGCTGTGTCCTGAAATTAAACAATCCTGAAACCGCTTTAATAAAATGTCCTACAAATAAAAGTAAGCTTCATAAAATGGTTTTATATAAAACACAACTAAACTCTACAGGAAGATTTTGCCCCTCCTAAAGAAGTTGTGGCTGAGGCTACATTAGGCCGCGACGCGACCTGCGACACATGAGCGATTAAAACAAGTAAATGAATGCTCACGTATATGGCTACACTGTACATCAACGTCATATTACGATTACTAGCGATCTTTGATTTCTTTATGCGATCGGAACAACATTACTGTGTACGGCATCGGCTACACCAACATAGCGAAATTGAAGCGAATTTATTAGAAAATACGCCGGAATCTCGCTTGTAATGTAGCCATACCATGTTTTTCTCGTTTCGCTCTTCCAGTCGCATCGCAAATCGCTGCCTAGTGTAGCCTCAGCCTTAGACTGGAAAGTCTCTTCTTCTTTACCTCTGCATTATGTGTGATCTTTTGTGTGATAATCCTGTAGCTTCTTGTGAAACACAAGAAACTACACATTTCTTCTCAAAGCAGGACTGAATAAAACATACATTTTGGCTATTCCATGGCGACGCGTTGTGTGGCGCGATCGGGGGTGTGTATGTGAGCGATATGGGTGTTGCAGCGCGCAGCGTCAGCGAGGAGTTCAGTTCCGGCTGCGAGGGCCGTTCGGGCTCCGGCGGCGGCTCCACGGGCGCTCCCGCCGACCAGGACCACCGCCCGGACCACAAACAGCATCGGGACCGGACCCCGGATGATCGGGATGAAGGTACCCACTACATTGAGATTAACTATTATCTCACACTCAAATTTTAGGACTATCAACGAAGATGATAGTAGAGATTCCCCACCCATGCCACTTTTTCACTTGCCTTGTGATGGTAATAATGATGAGACATATCAGAAATCGACTTAGATCTAAACGTCTTAAAATGTTGCCGTGTAACAGAAGTGGTGAAGGTGTACGACGGCGAGGCGGCGTGGACCCGGCGGCTGTACCGGCCCGTAGTGGTGGGCCGCAACTGGAACGAGCGCGAGCTAGTCGCGGCCGCACTGCGGGCCTTCCACGTGGCCCGGGACCCCGAGCTGTTCGAGCTGACGGACGCGCTGGCCGGCGACGAGCCGCCGCTCAAGGACCCCACGCCGCTCGCGCACGTCACGCGCCTTCCCAACAAGAGACCGGCACTCTTCTTAAGATTCAAGTGAGTGTTCCAACACACCCATCACCACCAAGTACAATCTCCGAAAGTTTAGGCAAAGGTGTACCTAGGTACAATACACCTACATTTCGCTAGTTATTTTTGAGAGCCATATGTCGTTGGGGGCGAGCCTATTTGCCACCAACCAGGCAGAAATCCAGACTTCAGATAAAACCTGACCTGTGATGGGGAATTTCTCCGTAACAGATTGAAAAACCGACCGACCGGCTAAAATCTTAGGTTTTATTAATTGTTATAATTATACTCCCTAGCAATCAAAGCAAGAACTGTGATCTGCATAAGATGCTGCTAGTAATAATTCGCAGGTATAGAAATGGCGAAATATTTCTAATATTATTCGCTTACTAACATTTCCTGGAATATAGCAAGATAGCAACAACACTTCTTGGAAATACCTTACAGCACATGTTTCCAGTTATTTCGCAACACGTGTTCTAGGAACCATCACCAATCCTACTTGAGTCATACATTCAAACATTCGTCCAAAAACTCACGGCCGCAAATACAGCGGTGCGTTTAATGGAACTGCAAATGTAACGCCTACACGCTGCAAGAAACGCCTCTCCGAATTTGTGCTCCTATAGGCTCCTTTTGCATCACACAATTTCCTAATGTTGGTTCATTGCACACAGAGAGCCCGAGAGTGGTGGTGGAGAGGTACGGGTGTACCCGGGGCGAGTAGCGGGCGCCGGCGAGACGTTTGTGACGGTTGGCTGTTCTGGCGATGACGCCGTGGCCGACCTGATGGCCGCCGCGCTCGAACGGTTTGGGCTCGACCCCGCGAGGGCCGTTCATGATTATCGCTGTTCAGAGATTTTGTTGGACCGAGGGGGTAAGGATCTAACAAGTGTGACTTAACCATGTTTGTTTCCAAAACCACTTGAACATTTTGGAATTTTCGACGATCTTTTCCGCTTATAGAACGTCACTTTGTCTTGGCCTTCTCATTTCCCTAGACTTTTCCCAACCATAATACAACCTGATACTGACCTCCACAACTGTTGCTGGGTAACGCACGGTACCCCTTGGTGAGACAACTTGTCAAACTTTCGGAATGTGTTTCACAGGTCTTTTTGCAAGAATAAGATAGATAGGTCTTGATTTTTGTGAAATCCACAACTACTATAAGAACCACCGAAACAAACACAGTCCATCTATTTCTAGTAAGTCTCTTTTAAAGTCCAGACTTATAATCTTGGTCAAGTTATGGGAGCACCATGCAGATAAGTATCTGAGGTGGACAGCTAAGCATCAGATAATCACGCGTAGCTTGCAATTGTTGGCCCAGTGTCGGAGCGCGTGCTGGATGAAGAAGAACGGCCGTGGCGCATCGTCGTGCGACTGGCGCGCGAGTCGGTGCGGCGCATGGAGTTGGCGCGGTTCTATCTTCAGCCGCGCCGTGATCCTCATGGACCCACGCTCGCGCTCTTCGTGGCCTCACTGCCGCCCGGCTTGTCTGAGAGGAACTACGAGAACATCTTGGTCGAGTTCCTGGGTGCCGGTCAGTATACTTAACCAAAGCCATTGTTTCAAATTATTTTAGATTGGCCAGAGGGTTTTAAATTTTGAGTGCATACAAACCATAGATAATATTTCTGTGATACAATGCTATATTTAAGCAAGTAACGTTAAAATTCTCGCCATCAGAAAATATCTATAAACTTTTGCTAACGCAGCAGCATTAATGTGGACCGTATGGCCTGGGCGCTTTTTGTAAGCGACCTCGAAAAAGCTGTCTTAAATAGCATGTTTTACCCTTACATCTTGTTCTTTTTGTGAGTGCTTTATTTTGTACTTTAAGCGTCACGTTTACTGCAAATAAATGCATGTTATTTCTTTCTAAGAGTGTTTTCTGGATGTTTACACAGACAACAAGTTCACGTCGATCGGCCCCATTTACTATGAGTACGGGTCCATGGTGATCACGTATGAAGACGCTAGCAAAGCGGTGCGCGCGCTCTATGCGCTCAGAGAGGCCAAATATGAAGATAAGCATTTATTGGGTAAGTCACCAGCCGTTTATGTAATAGAAGAATGACCAAAAAGATGTACCAAACTCGAGCTTTTGTGGTTTCTCCACAAGATGTTTCCTCGGTGTACTGAGATCGTACTGGACCTTAGAGTAACAAAAGCAATAATCACTAACCTAGAAGTTTTATCTTATCACCGTTTAGATTTTCTATCTGTGTCTCCGAAGTGCAATATGCTTTTCTTAGTAGCAGAAGAACTTTAGAGCTTTAAAGACCAGTAATTATTATTCTTCTAACCTTTATGGTTTGAGTGTAAAGTCGTGGTCTGTTCCACAGTGATGTTGTTGCCGAGCATCGAACCTTCGATGGTGCCGGCGGGCGTTAAGCCTCTGCTGGTGTTCGTTAACGTTAAGTCTGGAGGCTGTCAAGGCCTCGAGCTCATTTCTTCCTTCCGCAAACTCCTTAACCCTTACCAGGTGTTTGACCTTGAAAATGGAGGTCCGTTGCCTGGGTGAGTTACTTTTTACTTTTTTTAATATTGTGTACCTTATTCATTGATCCTTTGATAGAAATGTTCAAGTAGAAACTTACGGGATATCTTTCGTGATTATTTATTATTTTGAGCTCCCGATAATCACGGAAGATATCCCGTAAGTGACAATATAAGTTTCGTATATTTCCAGTCTTATATATGCTATGCAGAAGTTATCGCTTAATACGAGTATTCGTTATCTTTATCGAGACGCTGACGTTTGCCGAAAAGAGCTAGCAACTAGAAACGAGTTATATTTTTATGTGTTTACACCGGTCACGCTGTCAACAGTACCAGCGATCACTAATCATTTATTTATACTATGTCTCTCTTACTAAGACGGGCGTCTTAGAAAATGGTCGATAGCTAGCCGTATCCCATCAGCGATGGGACCAATGCCTAAAGCCACAAGTACACACTCAACACTATGTTCCCGTGCGCAGGCTGTACGTGTTTCGTCACATTCCGAACTACAAGATCCTGGTGTGCGGCGGCGACGGCACGATCGGCTGGGTGCTGCAGTGCCTCGACAACGTCGGCCAGGACTCGCAGTGCTCTAACCCGCCCTGCGCCATCGTGCCGCTCGGCACTGGTAAAGACTCCTCAAACATCACCTTATAATTGCTGCACAGATTAATAATAATAAGTCTTCCTGATCGTTTTCTGTCATGGCGGCTAATCTCATCGATGTGGGAGGTATTTTCAAACACTTCCTTCATTCTCGTATGTGGTGGGACGGGAATCGACACGTTCTGAGAGAAATCATGCACAGGATCAACCACTTAACGTGCACAAATTAACACGAAGTACAAAACAGAAATTGCACAGAACAGGGAGGTTTGGAGCGAGAAAGGGGAGGCCTTTGCCCAGCAGACACAATGAAGGCTATAAAAAAAACTGCATAACGTCCGACACCTCACAACTTCATTCTCAATTGAAGACAAGCTTCAGTCACTAGTTGTATGAGGTTTTATTGTGCCTATTTAGCGTAATCGTCAGGCACACATTAGTTGCTAGAAAACTTGTTATATAAACATAAACTCGCCAATAAGACTTCTACTCTTTGAGAATGCCCAACCCTTGAATTCTGTAACATATAAAACCCTTAAAATCTTTAGGCAACGACCTGGCTCGCACGCTTCGCTGGGGCTCCGGTTACACCGGCTGCGAAGACCCGATAACGCTGCTGCGTGACGTCATCGATGCCGAAGAGATCCGCTTGGACCGCTGGACCGTCGTCTTCCACCCCGAGGATAAGCAGGACGAGCCTAAGGAGCTCTCCAAACAGCTACCGGGTTAGTGGATAGGAGGCAGCTTGCAGAGCTACCCTTATCGTTGATGATCAACGATAGAACTTGAATGTAGGATAGGCATAGCCAGGTTGGATTTTACGAATCAATGGAGTGTGAAACTAATGGCGCATAGCTAGTTCCAAGTATCTTCATTGGTTGAAAACCTATAAATGACTTTTAAATTTTAAATAGCTTGACCCTTTTTTTTTGAGGCTTAGCTGTGGTAACGCCATCTAGCTCAATGCTAAGACAGCCCTTCCCCATTGATGAAACAAAATTATGAGTTTTTATCGATGATTCCCACTTTTATTCATCTGGCTGTGCCTACAATGCTTTTCATTTTAGAAAAACACCATTGGCTTTGTGGTCCAAACATTCTAACCGATATCATTTCACACAACCGACGTTTAGGGATCATAGATAGTCCTCTTGAGGACTACTTTTGGACCACACAAAATTTTAACCTTAACACATGAATAAAGAACGGAGACGGAAAAGATGTGTACAAAAAAATACACACTTATTCTTCGACTCGCAATAACAATTGTTTTTGATCAAAAGTAAAGCCCCCGCGCCATTTCATCATACCGTAGTGGTGACTACATTTGTGTGATTCCGCAGCGTCTGTGACCACAGGATCACAGAGCGAAGACAACTCGCAGATCTTGGTGATGAACAACTACTTCGGCATCGGGATCGACGCGGACCTCTGCTTAGATTTCCATAACGCTCGTGAAGAGAACCCTAATAAATTTAATAGCAGGTATGTGTTAACTGGGCTTTTCTAGTACTAATTTCATAAAAATCGGTATAACTTTTCCATATGAGCCGTATGAGCGCCCGTACTAGGTATAGTCAACTCGGCAAACCTCTAACCACCTCTATCAAAACTGTCCAAATAATACTTAGATAACCTACGAGTACAAATCTCTACCGACAGTTCCGGGCCGAGATATTCCCTGCTTTAAGCCCTCAGTCGTGTCATAAACAGTGTTGTCACTTAGCTAGATTATTGAAGGGTATTCGAAACTAAAGTATGCCCCAGCACAAAAAAAAACATCATTCAAATTAGGCTGAATATTAGCTCTTTTTGAACGTCAGAACTAACTTATGAAAGCCTTCCTTAAACATTTACGTTACGAAACCATTTAACATCATCTTCACAATGTGATGTATGCTCTAGGCTCCGAAACAAAGGTGTGTACGTGAAGATGGGACTCCGCAAGATGGTGGGGCGCAAGATGTGCAAGGACTTGCACAAAGCTATACGCCTAGAAGTGGATGGCAAGCTCGTGGAACTGCCCCAGCTAGAAGGGATCATCATTTTAAATATACTCAGGTAATAACCAGTAAACGTGTTCCCAAAAGTTGCTACATTTAAGTAGATTATATTCATTGTGGACCCACATGGTTGATATACCTATTTAGTCAGTATTGTTTATACGGGTGTTAAATTATGGTCTAGATCTGTAAGTTTACATTAAGGCCCACTAAAGTCGAATTTCATCAATAACACAGACAGCTCTTGGAAAAAAATTGGATGTACCTACTGATCGTTTTCAGTTTCATTGGGGAAAATCGTCCTAAACATAACCCTGTGACGAAAAATATACACGATTCAGTGTTTGAAACATTCCTAAAACTATTGAGAACGTCATACCTACACTTATGTAGAACCTCCATTATATGATATGAAAGCAACTAACCTCATTGTTCATACAGCTGGGGTTCAGGCGCGAACCCGTGGGGCCCGGAGAAGGACGATCAGTTCAGCAAGCCCAACCATTGGGACGGCATGCTGGAGATCGTGGGGGTCACGGGGGTTGTGCATCTGGGGCAGATCCAGTCCGGCTTGCGGGGCGCCATGCGGATAGCGCAGGTGAGAACACTAGAGCAGACAGAAGAAGAAGAAATTGATCAAAGTTAAGAAATACAAAGTACACACAGAAAAAAGATACACCACACGTCATTGTCAAAAATAAAACCGACTCCAAAAAACACAAAAAAAGTGAAAAATAACTTTAGCTTCAGAAGTCGGTGACCTTTGTTTGATTGATTTACTTAGTTATTTGTCACCGACTTTTTGTGTTTTTAGGAGTCGGTTTTATTTTTTGCAAAAAAGTTTTCATTTTTCACTTTTTAGTGGTTTACTTGTTCGTCATCAGATCTTCACCAAATTGAAATAAGACCACTTTAAGAAAGTACCTTCCAAAAACTACCCTAATCACATCAAGTGTGCCTATAAAACTTGAAGAGTTCTCTCAATTTCTCCAGGATCCCATGATCAGATCCCGACTTGATGATTATGGGACCACCTGGGAAGTATACCCTTTTAAACAAAAAATGAATAATTCAAATCGCTCCAGCCATCTTCGAGTAATCCGGGAAGATACCTAAAAAAAAAATAAAAAAAAAGGTTCCGACGAATTGAGAACCTCCTCCTTTTTCAAGTCGGTTAAAAAGCTTTTGAAACACAAATAATAAAAAACAAAACTACTGGCTTCTCCAGTGATCAGACTTTCCAGGCTTCTTAATGCCTGTAACGATTACCTACTGCTGCGCTCTTCCTAAAGCGTACCGGTAACCGCAGATTTGTGGGAAAGACTAAAAACTATGAAAGCTACCTTTACTGTTACATATAAGGCAACTTACAAGTCCGGCGAAGGAACTTCAAATCATTTTCACTATCCTAAAAAATGATAGTTTTCGGATCGCCAACTGAAATCTGCCAACCTTGACCACAGGGTGGCCACATCAAGATCAACCTGAAGAGCGAGATCCCAGTGCAGGTGGACGGCGAGCCCTGGGTGGCGGCGCCCTCAGAGGTGGTGGTGCTCAAGTCTGCGCTCAAGGTAACTACACTCCATCGCATTTACATACAACAACCAGGACCTGACGGGGGCTGAGCATTGTATACCTGTATAATATAACAATTATGCTCCCGACTGATTTCCGGAATGGATAAAATATCTACATGGAAATTGTCTTATGGTGGTAAAAAGAGGGGCGGTCGTCGCCATTAATTGATAGTTCAGGTATCAGTCTATTTCATTGGGAGATGAAAAGTGCTACCAAGTTTCACATTTGTAGTATACATTGCGTAAAAGGTAATATCCACCAACAGAGGCTAGCCAAGTAGGTATCTACGTACGAGATATTATAGTGTGTGCGAAAACACGGGTGCAATATCTCTTACCTTACTGCCATTTTCCGATGGGACGGCGACCACACGATCGCAAGATTAGGCGCGGGACAAACTGCTTTAAGTGCTTTCCTCGATACGAGTATATCGGCATATACCCATATGTACGACATGCACGTGTCGCTGCGTTATTAGAACCTTTTGCAATGCTATTCCCATCTATTTATATGCAGAACAGCAATATATCAATTTCAATTTCAATTTATTTTTTCCAAAACTTAAATGTGCTTTGGGAAAGCCAACTCTCAAGGTAAGAACAAGCCAAGTCAAAGGCCCAAGGGCCGCAATAAAACCCTGACACCAGGTCAGGCAGTAGGTAACCACACTATAAAGAAGCACATCGTAAGAACACCACGCTCTAATGCTCAGCTCTCGTCGGTCGTAATCTCCGTCAATGTTTGCATGTGCTCGCTTGCCAATGCCCAAATAGGGCTCAATTTAAAGCTTGTTTACAATTTAATTGAAGATTTTGGACTAAAACTATCTTATTCAAATGAAAAGTTTCGCTTGGTCAACTGGAATTTTGGACGAAATAAATTGAATTAACTTTATTTTACACAGTGAAAGCTAAATGAATTAAATTTTACGGCTTTCCAAGTTTTATTTAATTGGGAGATTGTCAATACATTAGTGGAGCTTGCAATTAGAACTTTAGAATCAACCATAGACAAATGATGAAGCGGAACTTTGTATTTTAAAATATACCGTCCCGAGTCACGTATCGCCCGAGCACTCAAACTCCACTCAGCACCGATGTTCCACTAGTTATAGCAAGCCGCGGTGTCGGGACCACCGTGCCGAAACCGCGGCTTCGGCCCGAGTCCGCCACCGGTCGGATCTCACCTACGTACACCTGACATATCGCAGCGACATCGGCACGCGCGGGGAACGCTACAGTCCAGTCGATCGCACACTACTTTTGGGCACATCTGCGCTTTGATCGAACTTTGGAACTTTCGCTTTGTACATATTTAGTCTGCCACAGTCGTAGTAGCACAGTCCGCGGGTAGCGCTAGGCCGTCAGGTGTACGTAGTCTCGGGCGGCGGGGCGGTACGGGGTGCGGGCGGCGCGTGACGTGCGTGTGCTGCAGGCGACGATGCTGAAGAAAACCAAGCGCGGGTCCGCGGGCGCGTCGTCGGCGGCGGGCACCTGACCGCTCGCGCCCCGCCCCGCCGCTGCCAGTCGCGCCCCGTCCGCAGGCCACCATGCTGAAGAAGCGCGGCAAGGTGCGGCGCCGCAACACGGAGCCCAGCATGCCGCGCTCGCCGGAGCGGCCCGAGCGGCCCGAGCGGCCCGAGCGGCCAGAGCGGCCCGAGCGCGAGCGCGCCGAGCTGCGCGAGCGACCCGATCGGCCCGCCGACTCCTGAATCTGGCTGAGCGAGCGCCTCATCTAACGCGCGCGCCCGCCCGGGGCTCAGGGCGGGCGCGCGCGGGCGCTCGCTGGGCTGTCCGCCGCACCTATCGTGTATATAATAATAAATATTTCAAAATATATAAACATAACTATAAAAAAAATAAAAATACTAGATAATAGTACAGTTGTTTTATTTAGAAAAAAATCAAGTAATATATTCATTAAACAAAATGTAAAATAAAAAGTATATGTGAAAAATATTAACATCAAAGTGTTTTACTTTTGTATCCCGTGCGGTGGTCCCTGGCTACTCAAACGATGTCCATTGCCACAGATACAGATATGTCAAGCTGTGACTGTGCTTCTATTGGGAATCGAAACGCAACTAAATAAGATGATAATTGACAGATCTTGTAACAGGGTCCAGGGTGCACGCGTTTGCCTCGTGAAATGTTTTGACAATATTAAGGAGTACTCTTCAAGCACGTCTTTATGCAGTAGACTATATGGGCTTCTAAACAATGATGCTGATGATGCTAACTAGGAACAACTCCTGCTTTGGATAAGGAAGGACAATCCGTCTTTCACCAAATGAACTTTTAGATTTTAGTGATTGTGGATCACTAATATAAGGAATCGATGCTTAGGTTGTAGTAAATAAGAAGACGAATAACGATCTGTAGATTTTATTCTAAAGCACGGCTTATATACAATTTCGAAATCCAAAAATAATAAAAATCAGGGTACATACACAAACTTAATAACTAACACAAATTGTAAATGGCGGTACTATGTGCCGTGCTCTCTTCGAGGTGCTAGCGCAATGATACAGCGGCCGTGCGATCCAAATTCCTTTCTCTTGTGCCGCCGGGCCAGCTTAGTACGCGCCACAGAGTACTTTTCCGCGGGCGCACGGTGGCAGACGGCCGTGCGCGCTCCTCTAATACGTATGCCTTGGTACGTAAGTATTAGCTGCTACAAGATCTAACAAGACGGGCACTTCTGAATCCACTTCTGATCATTGCATCAATTGTTACAATGTATGTAAGGGGAAGTGTGAAGACATAATAAAACCTAATACCTAACATTAAACCATTCCTAATCATACAATAATTAGACCCTCACCTTGCAGAGTTGTAGTACGGTCGAACAAGCTAATTGGTTTACAGTTTAACCCACCAATTACATTGTAAAGTGTAAACCAAATAGCTTGTTCGACCGTACACTCACATTTCACGAGTAATGTTTAAGCTCCTTGACATATCGGGCCAGCTTGCCATCGACATCACAAATCACGACTCCGAGCTGCTACTGACAAATTACTGATGGAAAACCCCAATAACACTTTGCCCATGCCTTTGCTTCATGACCAGGGCCTCTACTCAGCAGGTGCCTACGACCGCTAGATCAATGAGGTAGTCTTTAACACAACTTAATCGGAGGTAAATCTGCTCTAAAGAAGCACAGAAATAACTAAAAACCCCTTGCAAAGCTACATGAGTATCCGCACAATAGTTATTTGTTACACAAGAGTGCAAAGTTGTTTTTTTAATAACCGTGTGCTCTATTTTGATGACCGAGCAAGCGAAGGATTCTAAAATTGAATCACAAGCGCAGCGAGTGTTTCAAATATTAGAATCCTGAGCGTTAGCGAGGGAATCAAAAGAGCACGACGTGAAAAATCTTTGCACTCGAGAGCAGCACGTAGGTAACTTTTCATTACTCATACTCGGAAAGTAGGTCTGAAGTTGCCTGAGGAGCGGGCTGAAAGTAATACTTTTCAGCCCTAGGGAGAATCACTTTCAACTGACAGCTGTCACATTATTAAAAAAAAATCTAGTTCTATAATTTTCACATTTCTATTGAACCATGTTCCGACTTCTATACAGCCTGTAAATTACAGCGCGATGTAAAATTGAAACAACATAAAATTCAGTATTAAGTAAAGAACATAATTATTTTAAATAACTTAGTTATAATTTAGTTACAAATATTTCTTTAAAATAACAAAAATTTGGGCAAAATATTTACTATTTTTTCAGTGACTATAGTGAAAATAAAGGCTGAATAGCCGGCCACAGAAAAAAAAAACAAAATAGGCGGGAAAGGCGGCACTCCGATCTTCATTTTTTTTTCGAGTGGTTTCGTGTTTTTGTTTTTATTTTCCTTGTATTCGTAATGAAAAGCACAGTGTTTACCTCGGGTTAAAGACTTCTTTAGTCCCTCGAGCTATTAGCGCCCGCGCTACGCTTGGGCGCCAAACCCCGTCTCGGGACTAAATAAGTTACTTTCACCCCTTGGATAACAATGTACTATTTCATCCCACCTCAGCGAAGAAATGACTCAATGCAAAAAAAAAACATTTGCGCAATATTAACAGTTTCTGTCAATTCCGTTGGCGTCAAATAAACTTCCCCGTCGCTAGAACCACAAATTTTAGGTTTTTCACTTGTTTTCCAATATGACGTGAAAAGAAAATGGCGCGCGCAAAGTTAATTTAAAAAAACAGTACACCAAGAAGGTAAATATGTTCATTATGTTTTGAATTCACAAACTTAGTGCACACGGTGTTCTAAATTGAATTTACTTTAACCTCTAGACGATAAAAACGGCTTTTGCACTCAGATATCGAAGAGCAAAAATACTCTTTCCGAGATGGGGGGATGAAAAATACGTTTAAGGACGTTGATCCTCATCTAGTAGCACGGACATCGTACTTTTTCTTGCTTCTATCTATCCTTTTCACACATCGTTGTCGTTCAAATTCCTTCAGGTGAAAACTTCGCGATGCGACAGATTTAAAAAACAAGAAATCATAGCACGTGGTGTAGTGTATTCCTGAGTAACTCTTGCAAAAAGGCGTCAGTAGCGTGGTGTTTGTAGAAACTCACCATCATCATCTACCTAGCCTTTTCCTACGTTAGGATCGACTTCCAGTCTAACCAGATGCAGCAGAATACCAGTATTTTACATGGAGTGACTGCCTATCTGACCTCCACAACCCTGTTACTGGGTAATACGATGGCTCTTGGTAAGACTGCATGGTTGATAGACTTTCGGGCCACTGAAGACCCGTAACGACTGTAGATATTAGGCAAATGACAGAAATTGGTGACTTATCTATACTAATATTGTAAAGCTGAAGGATTTGTTTGTTACTGTCCATGGAGTTTCTTGCCCGTTCTTCTCCATAGAGATCTACGCTAGGGAATGGGCAACTACAGTACTTTCACAGTTTTTATGTCTTGTGACTGGGACTGTAGCTACATTTAATTTTCATCTTTGTTTCGACAATTCAAAAGTGCCTGTTATTGGCCTACTTGAAATAAATGCTTTGATTTTGATTTTGTTAGATTGAACACGCTAATCTCAGGAACTACTGGTTGGCATAGAAAATTATTTCTGTGTTGGCTAGTCCATTTATCGAGGTTTTTTTTATGTCAGCCTATTCTGTCCTACTGCTGGGCAAATGTATCCCCCATGGCTTTCCAATCCTGTTTACAACAGGAATATTATCAGCTATATTATGTGACGCAGACAAAGTGGCGTGGGTCAGCTAGTTAACAAAAAAAAACAACAAAGTTCCATCAATAATTTTATTATCTCATCCCGAGACTTAAGACTAGTACAAAGCACTACTTTTCTTATTAGATACCGTTATTATGACTGTCTTTAGACTTCAACGTCATTAACAAGAAGTTTAGTCTTTTAGACTGTGTACTTTAAGCTTAAATTATAATAGCAAGCGATAAATTAGGTATAGTTCGACAACTCAACTTAAGGCGAGAAAATTGAGCAGAATAAAGTTACAAGAATTTATTTACAATAGATTAAGAAAGGGTGTGGTCTACGAGCGCTTTAAAGTCAAATATTATAAAAGGTTAGCGTAGGTATTAGAACTCTTCCGCCCTTGGTAATTGGTATACAGGGAGCTTTGGGGGGGATTTGATAAAACGTTATGATGAATTACAGGGGCGGGAAGGGGTTTTGAACTACGCGTTTTGTAACATTGTTTTCTTTTATCCTTTTAGAACAGTCGCATAGATAGAATCTCTCATCACGCATTTTTTTAAACACGTTTCTTCTCATAATTGTGACTTTAAAGGTGGACGCACACCTATCCGCGCCGAAGGAATCGACCGCGCCGAAAGAATCGAATTTTAGAATTACTTTTATGAAATCCTACTAAACCTCGCACACTTATCCGCGTCGAATCGGACGAATAGATGACGTCATACGTATGAGAAAAAAATCATTCGGCGCGGTCGATTCCGTCGGCGCGGAAAAGTGTGCGTCCACCTTTAAGTAACGTTTTACATGGGGGGAGGGAGGGGGGGTCAAAAATCTCCAAAAATTGCGATATGTGATACTCACGCACACGCGATACACGCTCCCTACAAACTTCTGCGTTCTGACCGACTTCTGTGGTGAACTGCCCTGTCACAATGCTGAGGGCATTCAAGAGGACTGATCAGGTCGATGCTAGGCTTCTTGCTTTGAAAACGATACTCATATAAATGCGTCCTTCACGACGCCGATAGCCAAGCATTCTGTACACCAAACTAAGTAATACTGCGCAAACATTTTGCTGTAAATCAACTTTTTTTGGTATGAAAAATCATGGTTTACGCTAGCTCTCAAAACATTGAGGGTCATAAAGATATATTTGTATAACATTTAATAACAAATGTTATAACATTTAGAACTTGTATATTTTTTTTGAAAGTCAGAAAGAGTTGGTTGACATTCAATGGTGTCGATTCTGTTGTGCACAAACTTAACTTAATTTAGGCTATTGCTATATATATTTTACTAAAAGACAGTGCGAGGACAGGACGACTATAATAGCTATCAACTTAGGGCGCTTTCAATTTAGACGTTTCGTGTCGCGCCGCTGCGGCGCCGAAACAGTGCGTTTGTCGTACTACGTACGGACGTTCGTTTGTTTTGTTATTCGTTTGTTAGAGATGTCAAACTAGTTTATGCCTTGTGCTTCATGTTTTTACATGCACCCTTCATTTGTATGGAAATATTAGTTCTAATTAAATTTGACAGCTCTAAATTACGTCCGTCTCTTTCTCGTTTTATTAGAGAGAAAAAGATAGCAATAGTCTCAATTAAGTTTAGTTTGTGCACAACAGAAACGACACCAATATCTACGTAACTAGAAATTACGGTCCGGAACAAAAAATAACCGCAATGACGAGTAGAACAAGTTCCTTTCGACTTCGTAAGGGTGTTTTACACCCTATAATTCTTTCACACGGGAAATTACAAGCGAGCTTTTGGAAGTCCGATCACCGTCGCCTAATCAGAGGTCTGTTATGTTGAAAGAGTTCTTACACCTAAGCTATAAGATACAATTTTGTACTTCATCAGTTACATGAAGACGAGTGTTGTGTTGTAAAGTAGTATTTATTTACATACGATTAGGGCTTCACTCCTGACGCTAGTTTAAAGTAAACACTACAAAAAAACACACACACAACCGTTCAATACAAATTATCCTTCTATTTACCTCTTAAACAGCTAAAATGCTGTAGTGGCTTCGTATATAGAATACAACAGATAGATTAAAAACTAAAGCGTAAATTCCCGCCACGCTGACGTTGTCCGCGCACGGTCGGTCGTGACGTCATCGAGAACAAAATACGGCTGTCGGTCACCGCTGACGTCAACATCGCAGTATGCGCGACCGACGTCAGTGCAGGAAGTATTCAAGCCTTGTGCGATAGCCACAAGGAGAATCCCCTTAAAATGTTATTATAGTAATATCAATTTAGATCCTTCATTCACCAAAATTCACAAACCAATTGAGTGTTAAGCTATTTTGGCATCAAAGAGGACAAATACTAAATAATTTTGAATTAGCGTCAAGAGTTTGAACGTTCTCAGTTAGATGTGAGACAATGCATAACACTGAGTACTTACAATACTTAGCCTAAGGCAATAGAAATCACAACAGTCGTGCTCAACAGCTTTCAGGACAAGGGCCCGTTGAAAAATACACCCAGAGCCGAAGACAATAAAACATATTTTAATTCATCAAATTCGGATATCAGTCAAATTACTTTCAATCGACTCTAAGATGTTATTTAACATTCACTTATTATATTTCTAAAACGTCGATATATTATAAATATCATTGAAAATGTGATACAAAACTAATGATCAATGTTGTCTTTTAAAATTGTCAATTTAGAACTAGAGAAATTAATCATATTTTGAAATTGAATTTTAAAAAAAAATATGTACTTATTAATATTAGACACTGAAATAAGTAGTATGTGCACGGCCCGATCAGAATTCCTCGCAAACGAATCGAATCATGCGAAATGACGTCATCTTCCTTTACACAGGAACTTCAATATAATGACAAACTATGATTGTGAAGGTATCGCTAGGCATACGCGACGCCAGCGAATGCAATCTTTTAAGTAAACTAACTCAATTTGTACAAGTCAAGTTTTAACCGAATTTTAATTCGGTATTCATTAACTAAACTAAAAAAGGGCTTTAAATATGTTTGTTCGAAGCCTGCCTTGCTTAACTTCCGCCATTTTATAAAATGCAGAACACGTGACGCTTTAGAATATTATTAGTTTTGATGCCAGCTATTGATATCTACAAGTTTTATTGTGTGGCTGCTACTTAAAATAAAATGGCGGCTGTTAGGCAAGCCGAAACATTCCAACTAGACAATTTTGTTATGACAACTATTTCATAGAAGCCGCCTTATACAGGGTGTTAGTGTAAACACCGTTGTCACTCAAACCACGGGTAGTTGACATAAATAAAAAAATATAGGACAGAGTTAAAAAACTGGATATGGGAATTTCTTTAAGAAAAAAATTAAATTAAATTATCCGACGATGTCCCCGAAATCATGGCTAGCCCGAATACACGAGTGACGTAATTGCTGCCCGCCCGTCGACGCATCTATCTACTTACAGAATTCTCGTAACATTACCTGATAAATGCAACTTTTCCTGGCAAAATACCTACCTCACGTGTTGCGTGACGAGTCTAAATGTAACTTTGATGTGACAACAAAGAAAATGAAAAGTAATCCAAACTACTGAGTAGGTATTTTGGCGTATTTAAAAAGTTCATCACAATTTTATGTACGTACAGTTAAAAATCACCGATTAAATTTACGCAGAGGTCAGTGGGTCGTATTAGACAGATTGAATATCTACTAACTTACCTACTGTTCAAAATTCACACATTTTAGGTTGTTGAGCACTCGAGAATCTGATGTCTGCATACATCCTACGAACCTCGTACAGGTTATTTATCACCCGCAATGGCGTAAAGCCGTACCATTACGGTCCACTGTTGACTTGTGTAAGACATAGCACTAAATTTACGCGCGAGAAACTTAAGACTCGGCGCGCGGCGCGCGCTCCGACGAGCGGCGTGGACTCGCTTTGGCGACAGCTGGCCGACTGAGGTAAGGTCGTGACTCACCGTTCACTCGATCCCTGCGCGGGCGCGCGGGCTGCGGCGCGGTCGTTGACCCGGTCGGCGGTCAGCTGTTTCCGAGTGTATTAGGGTGAAATGATCTTGAAGAAAATAGTGGATTTTCTTCAAAAAAAAAAACGTTGCTTTTTTTCATTGGTTTTAGGTTCTACTAATGAAACCGAACCCCTGGTTTGAAGGATAACGGTGTTCACACTAACACCCTGTACAATCAAGCTCAAACAATCCCTTGATACATTTATCGTCATCTTTATCCCAACGATATTAGGGCGAGTTTCCAACTTACAAAACATTACTGGTCACCGAGATTTTACACAATAATCTCATTTAAAACAACTTTAGATCGGTCAAAGTGTACACAAAGATGCTGTTGACATGCAGTGGTAGAGTGCAGCCATAATTGGTTTAGAACACGTAGCTTATGAACACCATATTATTAAATGCATGGATAAAACCGTCCGGTACATTCATGTTGATTAAATATGGTGACAATGAACGTATTTAAGGGGCCGGCGGAGCATGCGTCTTTCATTCAAACGTAATACCAAAATAATTTGTAAATAAAACATATTCATACAGTAGTGTATTTATTTCGATTGTATTACAGAATATCTAGGTTCCCAAATATATATTTTGAATGGAAACTGATTTAAACAAGAGTTATGAGAAAAATAAGTTTTCTATAGAAAATTTTAATTCCTCATATCTCTAGTTTAAATCAGTGTCCATTAAAAATTTATATTTGGGAACCTCGATATTCAGTAATCCAATCGAAATAAATACACACTACCTTAGGAATATGTTTGATTTATAAATTATTTTGGTATTACGTTTGTATGAAAGACGCATGCTCCGCCGGCCTCTTAAGTCGAAATCCAGCATTTATTTACTAGTTTTAAGAGGCCAAGTAATAAACAATGCCTCACTTAAATACAATCTTTACGTTTTTATCGGAAGCTGAAAGCCTCCAGTAAGCGCTGACTGTTTGTCACTTGTCAAAGTCATCTTGAATGAAAAGCGAACAATCGGCGACGAGACATTACAACAATAAACACCATCTCTCGCTCTATTGGCAACTCAAGGAAAGTACCAAACACCTAGCGCCATCTGCGTCGAACTAATGTGACAGTTCTTTGTCTGAGCGTGTCAAAGAGTCGACCCATAACTTAGCTATATTTGACAGTTCTCTTCCTCATTCAGTTCAAGCGAAAAGCGCTTTTATAGCAACAATATTCCTTGCCGTAAACTGAAAGCTTTTACCATGAATTTCTTCCAATAACACTCTACTCACACTCGTAGGAAGCCCTCAAAAATGTTCGGATAATTCCACACACTTATGAAGTTCCCTTTCACTAACTTCTGGTTTTTGAATTGAGTAATTGAAGTTTAGAACTTGGCAAATGCTACTGAAGTTTTAAATTCCAAGTGTTAATAATGTAATACACCGCAAAAATCACCTGAAGTAGAATTTGACTAGTTCCCTAATCAAATACTCAAATCAGAAACCAGGCGTTTTAATTCTCTTTACCCTATTAATAAACTAGATGTTATTGCGTACCGACAGTTCAGCCGCCAGATGGATGCGCATATTGGACATACATACAAGCTTGTCATAGAAGCTATGCGTATCACTCGCTGGGGACAGGCGGCGTGGCGGCGACATCCTGTAGTATGTCATCATTTAACTCTGGAAAAAAGAATATAAACTATGATCGTCTTAACCTGATAAAACCTAAAGAACTTGTTCACTAACAGTACATACATACCTAGCTAGGTGTACGCGTGCGTGGTGAGGAGCGGCGCGTGCGTGTCGGCGGTGTAGCTGCGCACGCGGCTGAAGGCGAAGGGAACTTGTTCACTAACAGTACATACATACCTAGCTAGGTGTAAGCGTGCGTGGTGAGGAGCGGCGCGTGCGTGTCGGCGGTGTAGCTGCGCACGCGGCTGAAGGCGAAGGGAACTTGTTCACTAACAGTACATACATACCTAGCTAGGTGTACGCGTGCGTGGTGAGGAGCGGCGCGTGCGTGTCGGCGGTGTAGCTGCGCACGCGGCTGAAGGCGAAGGGAACTTGTTCACTAACAGTACATACATACCTAGCTAGGTGTAAGCGTGCGTGGTGAGGAGCGGCGCGTGCGTGTCGGCGGTGTAGCTGCGCACGCGGCTGAAGGCGAAGGGAACTTGTTCACTAACAGTACATACATACCTAGCTAGGTGTACGCGTGCGTGGTGAGGAGCGGCGCGTGCGTGTCGGCGGTGTAGCTGCGCACGCGGCTGAAGGCGAAGGGAACTTGTTCACTAACAGTACATACATACCTAGCTAGGTGTACGCGTGCGTGGTGAGGAGCGGCGCGTGCGTGTCGGCGGTGTAGCTGCGCACGCGGCTGAAGGCGAAGGGAACTTGTTCACTAACAGTACATACATACCTAGCTAGGTGTACGCGTGCGTGGTGAGGAGCGGCGCGTGCGTGTCGGCGGTGTAGCTGCGCACGCGGCTGAAGGCGAAGGGAACTTGTTCACTAACAGTACATACATACCTAGCTAGGTGTACGCGTGCGTGGTGAGGAGCGGCGCGTGCGTGTCGGCGGTGTAGCTGCGCACGCGGCTGAAGGCGAAGGGAACTTGTTCACTAACAGTACATACATACCTAGCTAGGTGTACGCGTGCGTGGTGAGGAGCGGCGCGTGCGTGTCGGCGGTGTAGCTGCGCACGCGGCTGAAGGCGAAGGGCGGGTACTTCCCCGGCGTCAGCTCGAACTGCGTCCACTGCTCGCGCCGGGTGGACACGGAGTAGCGCCGCCATACTAGTTGTGCGTTGCGATAGGAACGGACGTTGCGGAGCTCCAGCTCCTAGGGAACAACAACAATGTCAGATTGTTTTTCATCCCTTCTATTCGAAAAGTGTCGGGAGCGGGAGCAAAGTAGCTCTTGTCTCGACTAGACTTTTTAGCGGGCAGTAATGGGATTTGAATTTGGAACATGAATCGTTCATTGAAATAGAACGCAAATTGAGGAAATCACTGGCTGTAAGTGTTGGCTGTACGGTGCGGGGAGGGGCGGTAAATAAAAAAAACAAAGCGCGCGATTTACTTCCCTGCACCACCATCTTTGTACCTATTTTCCTTTCTTCTTTTTGTATGTAGTGTGTACATAAATTGATAAATAAATAAATTGTTAAATAAGCTTCGTCACAAAAAAGTCACAAAAAACTTAATACCGACGAAATCCCAGGAGAAATATTGTCTCAGAAGGAGATGAAAAGTAAGAGTTTATGCCTCGAGAGCCAAAAAAAATTCTTCCCAAGGCGATGTACTTTGAATCCCTCGCTACGCTCGAGATTTTATTTTAGAAGCCCTCGCTTCGCTCGGAAACAAAATATTATTTTGCTCCCTTGTCACGCAATCTACTAATGCTATCCTAGGGCAGGGGGGATTTTTCCTCTCGGCGAGAGGGAGTGAGGCATAACCCGCCGGACCACGGACATTTTCCTCATGTTTCCTCTCGATGGTTTACTTTACCGTTTAAAGTGTTCTAACGTACCAAGTGGAAAATCTGTTCCTGTTGTTCGATCTCCTTGCGTCGCGAGCGGAAGCGCGTATTGGATGCCTGCACAGTCTTTTTCTCCTGGTTCGTTTTCTTTATCACTATCACTACCTGCAACAATCAATGAACATGTTAAACTCTCCGCTTTCGAGTGGATTAAATCCTGCGACACTAGGGTGTGGCATACATGTATAAACTCACGCCTCACGCCTCACGCCCATGGGACCAGCCAGCAACTACAGAACGCCACCATATGATCATTACATACTCTTTTTGCGTTCAAACACCTGATCATACACGCACAAGAGTTGCAAGCAGTACGCATCCGCATGTCCCTCTAGGCCCTAGAGTCTAGGGTGTCCCTTCCCGGCGTTTCCACTCACATCTGCCCTGGAAATACCTTTTGTTAATCGCCTTTTATTCACGCTCATACGATTTCTGTATACTCGTTTCTATTTGTTACATCATCATTTATGCCTAACCTTTTCCAAATATGTTGGGGTTGGCTTCCAGTCTAACCAGATGCAGTTCAACATGTTCAATACCAGTAATTTACATGGAGTGACTGCTTATCTAACCTCCACCATCAGGTCACTGACGTCCTGTTATGGAAGTTATAGATCTATTAATAACAACCGGGACCAACGGGTAACGTGCTTTCTGAGACCTTGGCAAGCGCTGTTTAACTTGGAACATCGCCCCCCCCCCCCCCCCCAAACCCCCTAGCGGCTATAATTATTTAACTACTAATTCCAGGTTTTTTTCTTGCATGCAATATCTTAATAAAATTAGTTTGTTAGATCTTCCAGTAGGCTTACACCAAAGGATGTATGATGTTGTACCTTGTCCCCGATGAGCCGGTAGTGGCCGGCCATGATGCCGAGCCCGGGCTTGGTGTGGCGGTACTTGAGCTGCGTCACGCACGATGCCGGCTCGTCTGCTGTCGTATACATCAGTACCAGGCCCTCGGAGAAGAACCTGTGCCAGAAAAAAATCTTGTGGTTATAAGAAGAACTTGGGCCCATTTGTCGATCAATACGAGCAATTTAAAGGCGAATAAATGATATCGATATAGTCCCACCGGGTAAAGGCATCCCTACTGTCTTTTAGTAATTGATTTGACTGCATGGTTGGCGCAGTGGCTGAGCGATTTGTTGCTGCGCTGCGTATCAAGGGTTCGATTCTCGCATGGAATATATATTTGTATTGCCTAGGTGTTCCGGGTCTGGCTGAATTTATGAGAATTAAAATGTTTCTAAACGCACCCAGGATACATGAGGAACAATCTAGTGTCCCGTTTAAAAAAATGGTATCGAAATATCTGGCGCCACTGACTAGATTCATATTTATTTATTCATTTATTTGGTCCATGTTCACTAAAAATATGACGGTCTGATTATCTAAAACAGCTGTTTAAAACACATTTTTGTATGGGAACATGTCACAGTGACAGCTGTTTTTAAATAATCAGACCGTTATCTTTTCGGTGAACTTGGACCTAACTGGGGGCAAATAAAATAGAACAAAACTAAGCTTAAACTGTTGTACCAAATGCGATTTTGTCTGGTTTGGTTATTAATTAATCTAATCAGCCGCAGCGGCAATTATAATCCCATCAAGTCCCATGTTATTGTCGGTCGATGCACCACGATTTTTCATTCCATCCTCCCCTGTCATTACTCACACAATCCATCCATCCAATTACGTACAAAAATCATAGAATAAGATCAGAACTAACCTGAGATACCTGTAATAGTCTATCAGGTACCATGGCTTATAGAACTGGTCCTGGAAGGAGTTCTCTCCGTGACGGATATACGTAGTCTTGCTGATGTAGACCCCGTTCAGATGTACGCGCGGCCGGGACACGAACATCTGTCGCCACGAGGGGAACCCACTGGCGCGCGGGGTGCCGCATTCTATGCCCCATGTCCTGGAGATAACGCACTGATTACCATAACTAGGTGATGACGTAGGCGAGCGTGACATGACTGGACAAACTAGCGCGACGGTTACAGCATTCTATGCCTTATGTTCCGGATATAAGACACAGATTAGAATAAATAGGAGATAATGCAGAGATCTGAAATCTTTGGTCAGGTTCACAAAGTAAGGTCTTCAAGCTAGGTGGAGTGACGATAAAAATGTGTACAACAGCAGATAATCATTTACAGATCATGAACTGAGTTCATGGTAACTGTCTACGTGGTGCCCTGTATGGCGAGTCTAATATAAGCTGTTCAGACGCTTCTATTGAGCACTCACTTGACACAAAGCGAGCGCCACACGTCGGGCTCCCTGGCGACGACGTACAGTCCGCGGCACACGCCGGCCACGCGCTCCAGCGACGCCGCGTCCAGCTCCGCGCTCACCACCCAGCGCAGGATCACCAGGATCACTTCGTACGGCAGCCAGGAGATGTGCGCGCCCTGGATACAATGGGAGACCGTAAGGGGAAGTACACACCGAGAATAATATTCCCCAGGTGGGTCCCGGTAATGCCGGGGAATCCCACACCGACTCGTCGGTCTGCCTCCACCGTAATCTGGGGGGGGGCACTCTTCTGCCTAAGGCGGTTTTACCGCCAGCACCGGCTGCGGCTCACGCGCCAACTAAAACACACACGGACACGACCACGGCTGCGATTTGTGCGCCCACTGACTCGACGACGACTGCGACACCTTCCACGATGGCCTGGCAACAGAGTATCGTTCGGAACAGTGTCACAAACAATCCCGACAATGACGCCGACAACCCGCGAATATCCAGCCTTAGCAGCGAACTCCGCACGCTGGCACTCCAGCGTGAGAAGATCGAGGCAAGGCTGAGGGACATAGACTCTCTCGGGACGGGAAAGGAAGCGGAGCCTGGTGGTTCCGGTTTCATCTCTGTGGACGAGGTCCGCAAGCTGAAGACTCAGCGCGGAAAACTCCGAAACAGAGAAAGAGAGCTCAACAAACGTTTGCGCAAAGCCCGCGAAGGCAATAGTCTACGCGATGCGCAAACGGGAGGTTGTAAAGGAGTACGCGACCGACTACAGGCACGCGAAGGGGAAACCCAGAGCAAGCAGCAGTCGGACGCGGAAACGAGCGGGCAGGGAACAGTACGCGAAGGGGAAACCCTACGCGAGAAGTCACTGCCCGCACCGGGACCATCCGGAGGAAGCAACCAGAACCGCAATGAGACGACTGGCGACCGACACCGGACTAGAAAACGAGAAAAGCGGGCTGGGTTCCTAAACCGGGCATCCCTGGAACAAAGAGCCAAGCCGGGCCCCACAGAACCGCAACCAGGGCCAAGTGGCCAGGGAGCGGCGAAGCGGGAGCGTCCGGACGATACGGCCTCGCCAAGCACGCTCCAGGGGGACGCCAAGCGTTTCAGAACCCAGGCTGCTCAAGGGGAGCAGAGAACCTATGCGCGGGCCACGAAGGATATTCCTGCGCGACTCGCCGTAGCGATCTGCTTCCCGCCTCCATCACGTGACATGACACCTGTCGAGGGCGAGGTCGTAAAGACCAAGCTCGAAGACCTGATAGTGGACACGTGTTGTACGGACCCCACCAAAGTCCCGGCCTTCCGCGGCTACCCAAGGGTAGTGGATGGCACGGTGCACATATGGTGCGAGGACGAAAACGCGCTAACTTGGCTAACTCTGAACGTACCCAAGATACGACTGCCGGACACTGACGTGACACTGACTATAATGAGACAGTCCGACGTACCGACCCCATTACGAGCGGCGCTCTTCGTACCCAGGTATAATGGGGACATAGCGCTGCTCCAGAAGATTTTGACATGCCAGAACCCCTGGTACGCTGTCGGTAGGTGGTCCCTATATAGGGCGACTTCGGTCGGTGGAGATAACCATGGGACTTATTTGACCCTGGGTATCCCACCGGACGAAGCCGAAAAGGTCTTGGGTAGGGAGCGACGAATATCGTACCTTCTTGGGTCGATATACGTTCGCTTCATCCCCAAAACCAACCCCTCAGACACACAGACTGACACTCAGACCGACACCGACACGGAACGGACGAAACCGGCACCGACGGACATTGACCCGACCATGACCGAACTGGAGGAGGAGATGGCCAGAACGGCGATGGCTGATGCCGACGCGGTGAGGACTGCAGCCTCACCATCAGGGTGGACGGAGCGGCTGCTCTCGTCGTCACCGGTACCGAGTGTAGACCAGCACGGGCTGGAAGGGGGGGGTGTATCATCCGATGGATCCCTCTCCTCCTAATTCCACCCCACTACCGCCCACATCCCGTCCTTTAAAAATTATCCAGACCAATCTCCAGCACAGCCAGATGGCTACCGCCTGCCTGCGCAGGGCACTGGAGACGGAACCCTGTACCATTGCACTCATCCAAGAACCGTGGATCCGCAAAAATAGAATATGTGGCCTTGGTAACATTGGAGGTAAGCTAATCCTCGATACACAAGGCACAGAAAAGCCTCGAACCTGCGCCTATATACCCAAAGATGTACCCACCACCACACTCACGCAATTATGTTCCAGAGATCTAACAGCAGTCAGGATAAAAACCGACGGTGATGCACCTGATATCGTCCTAGCCTCGGTATACATG
Source organism: Xestia ashworthii (assembly GCA_950022955.1). NCBI lineage: Eukaryota > Metazoa > Arthropoda > Insecta > Lepidoptera > Noctuidae > Xestia > Xestia ashworthii. The sequence continues at coordinate 21,967,661 of OX465556.1, read as the reverse complement.
CCTGGCGAGGATGAGGACTGCCCACCAAAGGAGATGGCCGACCTGGTAAGGTATTGTGAAGATGCCAACCTGGACCTGGTCATCTGCACGGACTCAAACGCCCATCACCCACTTTGGGGCTGCAACAAAGCCAACACTAGAGGTGAGGTACTATGCACATACTTGTTCTCCACTAACCTTAACATCGCTAACCACGGCTCGGAACCCACTTGGGTTACATCTCGCGGACAAACAATTATCGATCTCACGCTGGCTTCGGAAAGCGCGGCAAAACTTATATCTGACTGGCACGTCTCCAACGAGCCTTCCTGCTCCGACCACAGAAGAATCCGATTCTCACTAGTGGCTAGTATAAAAAAACCCGAACCCAGACGCAACCCACGCCGTACCAACGTACCCGGCTACAAACGACTACTGGCCTCCCTGCTAACGCAGCACCAAGCGCCCCAAACTCTAACAGACCCTAAACAACTTGAAGACACTGTAACAAAACTCTCGGAATTCATAATCGAAGCCTACCACGCCTGCTGCAAACTAAAAGACCAAAACACCAAGACAAAGGGCAACTCCTGGTGGAACTCGGAACTTAGTAAGCTCAGGCAAACCATGCGCAAACAATTTAACAAAGCCAAGAACTCCAGACTACCAGAAGACTGGGATTCATACAAGAAAACACAATACACCTTCAAAAGACAAGTCAGGTACGCCAGCAGGGCGGCCTGGCGAAGGTTCTGCGAAGAGATTGAATCGAACAACGAGGCCGCACGCGTGAGAAAGATCCTATCTACCGATCAGGATCGCGCCCTCGGGTCGCTGAAAACCCCAAACAACACATATACCAAATCGGACCACGAGACAAGTAAGGTTCTCCTGGAAACCCACTTTCCAGACTGCGACCTCTCCGAGGACAGAACCTGGGCAACTGAGCCAACGCACACACCAAACGACCAAGACTGGGCCAGAGCCCGCACTATAGTAACAGCAGAAAGAATAAAATGGGCAATAAAGACTTTCAAACCATATAAATCCGCAGGCTTAGACGGAATCTTCCCCGCCCTCCTACAATGGGGAGTAGACGTCTTAACGCCATGGCTGACCGTCATCTATCAAGCCTGCATAGCACAGAAATATATACCACTTGCATGGCGAGAGGTGAAAGTCATTTTCATCCCTAAACCAGGCAAATCAGATTACACACAACCCAAGGCGTACAGGCCAATAAGCCTAACATCTTTCTTACTGAAAACCCTCGAGAGACTCTGCGATCGACACATTCGGGACGGACCTCTTAGGGAAAGACCACTTCACAAACAACAACACGCTTACTCCACAGGAAAATCAACAGAATCCGCGCTGCATAGTGTGATCTCCAGGATCGAAAGTGCAGTGGAACATAAATGCTCGTCACTGGCCGTCTTCATCGACATAGAAGGCGCCTTTGACAAAACCATCTTCCATAGCATCAACGCAGCCCTCGAGAAACATGGGGTGGACCCAACCCTGCGAGGCTGGATCACAAATATGCTCCGACTGAGAGCCGTTCAAGTTACGGTGAACGACACCACTAGAGCCATAGTGGCGAAGGGCTGCCCCCAAGGTGGAGTCCTCTCGCCACTACTGTGGAACCTCGTAGTAGATAGCCTCATCAACCGCCTCAATAGCAGAGGCTACTACACGGTGGGCTACGCCGACGACCTGACTATAATAATAAACGGCACACATGAAAACACATTATGCAACCTTATGCGCCAGGCCCTAAGGATAGTAGAAGACTGGTGCAAGGAACACAAACTAGCAGTGAACCCCACCAAAACCGAACTCGTCCTCTTCACAAAGAAAAGGAAGCTGGCAACGTTGCAACTACCAAGCTTCTTTGGGACAACTCTAAGCCTATCGACTGAAACCAAATACCTGGGTATCTATTTGGACAAACAGCTCAACTGGGCAAAACACACGGATTACATCGTCACAAAAGCCAGTATATCTCTCTGGCAATGCAAGAGACTCCTCGGGAGAAACTGGGGCCTAAGCCCCAAAATCACCTACTGGCTATACACCACAGTTATCCGACCAATTATCACATACGGGTCTTTAGTATGGTGGCCCAGGACCAACCTAAGTACGACCCAAAAGGACCTTGAGAAACTACAAAGATTTGCCTGCGTGGCAATCACCGGCAGCATGAGAACATCACCAACTGCTGCCCTACAGGTGATGCTGGGGCTACCACCCCTACACCTCGTCGTAAGAGAGGAGGCGGCCGTAGCGATTTTCAGACTCGAGTTAGCCGGCACCCTAAGGAACGACTCAAGAATAAAACATACACGCATCAAAGAAGATGCAATCAAAGAACAACCGATGATGGCATCCCCTATCGACAGAACTCTGAAGACTCACTGCTTCAAAAAACACTACAACATAGAGCTCATAGAGGAGTTGTGCGACTACTCAGGCACAAGAGAGCTAAGAATCTATACTGATGGATCAAAAACCAACGATGGGACAGGCGCCGGGGTGTTCTCCGACGACCTCAACATTAAAATATCAAAATCTCTTGGAAGGTTCAACTCTGTCTACCAAGCGGAGTGTGTGGGCATTATCCAAGCAGCACACGCTATAGAGGCCAGGGAGGTTACGGATACCAACATTCGTATACTCTCCGACAGTGCCTCGGTCCTTCAATCCCTAAAGAGTAACCAGATCACGTCGAGACTAATACTAGAATGCCACAAGGCCCTAGAACAAATCACGGTGTTGAATCACAACACGGTAACGCTGCAATGGATTAGAGGACACAGTGGATCACTCGGCAATGATGCGGCTGACGAACTTGCCAGAAGAGGATCCAGTACAATACCATACGGACCCGAACCCATTGTGCCCATTCCCTTCAAGCAGCTGAGGAACTGGTTAAAGGATCACACCCGATTACAAGCAGGGAAATGGTGGGCCTCGGCACCAGGTTGTAGGCAGTCCAAGGAAGCTATGCCATCCTTGGATCCAAAGCTGACCAGGCGCCTTCTGCGCCTGGACAGAGATAGCCTGCGTCTGGTGGCGGGGACCATCACTGGACACTGCTCGTTGAACAAACACTTCCACACTCTAGGTATCACTGACAGTCCCCTGTGCAGAGCGTGCCTGGAGGCGGAGGAGACGGTAGCGCATGTGCTCCTGGAGTGCACAGGCGTTACCAAGATTCGCGAAGAGACCCTGGGAACACCAGGATCACTTGCAGATGTCCTGAGGAGACCGGGAAGTTTAATCTGCTTCTGGAGGGAGGTGGGCTGGTTGGAGTAATCGGCCACCATGGCTCACGCACAATGGTCCACTTCAAGGACTAAGTGCGGAAACCTAAACCCCCATGATGATGATGAGTACACACCGAGACAAGACGGTACTGAAAGAGGGCAGTGATTTCCGCTGCTGCGGAAACCTTAGACCAGCAAATTTTAAAACCAGTGGTCGAGCACATTCCAATTCGATTGTGGTCACTCCCTCACAGCCTTTTTTGATAGAGGTAGCCACTGCATCCACAACGCACGGAAGCGGTTCTAATTTTCGGTTCAAGGTCAACGTGGTCCCGCTATTACGGTTATTTACACCAGTTTCCAGCACAAGCTCACCTTAGCCTGGTGTTCGGGCTCGCACAGCACCCCTTTCCGCGCCTGGATCCTCTGCAGCTTCGTCAGCAGATCCTCGCCTTCCACCGCGTCCTCGTCGTCACTGGGGTGCGCGCTGTCGGGCCGGACTACTTCTTCCGTCTCTGATTCTTCTTCTGCACAAACACAAAAGACATTGGGAAGGATTCTACGAAATATGGATACGCCTGATTTCCTAATCTTTTTCAAAACACTCAAGTCCCAAACCCTACGCGTGATTTAAGGTGAACGCACATTTATCAGGGCCGAGGGAAGCGAACAAGCCGAAAGAATCGAATTTTATAATTTCTTGTATGAAATCCTATGAAACCTCGCACACTTATCTGCGGCGAATCGGACGAATAGATAACGTTATACCGATGAGAAAATGTTTCTTTCGGCGCGGTCGGTTCTTTCGGCGCCGATAAGTGAGCGTTCACCTTTAATATGGGTTATTCGAACCAAATATACATATTTTGCTATGGAATTGGTTGATTGGAAAAATTTAAATTAACTTGTTTATCAAAAACAGCCAGTATTTCCTTATGTTGATTCGCCTCAGCGAAGCTTAAGCTTCAAAGATTCTTTCTCTTTTACTTTATTCACGTACCCTCCGGCGACTCGGCGCGCAGCTCATCGTAGAGGCGCGTCTCGACGTCGGGCAGTATCTGCATGGCTCGCTTGTAGTGTTGGATGGCTTCATACAGCTTGCCGTCGCGTTCCAGTTCCACGGCATTCAGGAATAGCTGCTTCGCCTGAAAGGATAAACCGGGTTAATATAATGATGAGTAGACTAGGTATAGTAGTAATGGCAAGTTTTCAGAAAATTGACATTAATTCTGATCAAAGCGTAAGTTAAGTACTAAGTAGACCCCGCCGATTTTGCCAAAACTAGCAACAGGCCAGTAAAAACTTGCGATGGACCGAGCCACCGAGGCGCACTCGACAGATTCTTTTAGAATATTTTTTATCAATAGGAATGTTTATAAAAAGGTCTCTTGCCTTATCTTCATCGGTAACAGGTTCGACCACCTGCTTCTGTTTCGGCGGTTCCTTCTGCGGAGTGGAGGGCGCCTCTAGTTCCCGCTGGGGGGTGGTAGTGGCCTCCAACTCCCGCTGCCACTGCTGCCGGAACGCTGACAGCTCATCATTGCCGCTGTTCTGAATTGTGACGCTTATAGAATTATAAAATAAACATATATAAATAAATATATAAAGGGTGTAAAACACCTCTTAACGAATCCGAAAACCACTTGTTCTCCCCGTCATTGCGATCATTTTTTTGTTCTACACCATACCTGGGATAGGAACCTTCTGGTTACGGAGATATTGGGGGTCAAAGTTCAACTTTTTGACAAGTTTTTACTGTAAGATTTTAACTTTAAACACCTCTACGACCCCCCTACTATTCAACCCATCCATCAGCACAATGTTTTAAGTGCGTTACATTGAGTTCTGCCAGCAAACATGATTTTTTACCCCAAAAAAAAAAAGTCGTTTCCCAGCAATAATTGTAAATACTTAACACATTTGCAAACTGATAACAGTTACAGTCATTTACTTCTGTTGTGATAAGATTTTAGATTTCTTTAAGTCATCTGGAATTATCAATAAACCATGACATTACATTTTTTTGTTTTCCGAAATAGATAAAGTGGTACACACAATGACAAATCATGCTTTACATTATGAAAGGTATTGATTTGCATTCTGGTCAATTTCAAGGAAGTATCTATGATAATTTTTTTCATGACCCGAATCAATAATAAAATAGGCTGGTTTTTTTTTCTTATTTCCTGAATTTGGTAAGCGTTAAAAACCCTTATTAAAACGCAGCCCGTCTGTAACCTGTAACTAGCCCTAGCCCTACATCCGTGCCTTCAAACACACAGCGACATGTCGCGCGATGTGTCATTCTGTTTATTACTTGCGCGTTATTCTGAAATACAGTCAAATTGAAATTTTAAATTACAGCTTTATTAAATATTTGACCAGGTATCGTAATTTAAATTGATTAATTATGTCTATATGATATAATTATGTCTGAATGTTGAATGCCAATACACACCCATTCCTTTCTAAATCGGAGACTCTACACTCGAAGACTCAGAGAACTCAGAGAGAAATCAGAGACTCTACACCTGGGACAAACGGTCCAGTTAGGTAGGTCTAACTTCGAGAAAGAGGTCAATCGTCGAATCCGACTCGGCTGGGCATCGTTCAGGAAGCTGCGCGATATCTTCTCGTCCAACTTACCACAGTGTCTCAAGACAAAAGTCTATGACTTTTGTTTAACGAGAGGGCTATGGTCGGAGTTTCCTTGCGTGATCGAATCAGAAATGAAGACATCCGCTCATCAAGAGAACCAAGGTCACCGACGTAGCCCGAAGAATAGCCAAACTTAAGTGGCAGTGAGCAGGGCACATTGCTCACAAAACGGATGACCGATGGCGCCGAAAAGTGCTGGAGTGGCGACCGCGAACCGGAAGACGATGCGTTGAAAAATCTCCCACTAGGTGGACCGATGACCTGGTGAAGGTTGCGGGAATCGGTTGGATGCGAGTCGCACGGGACCGGTCAATGTGGCGACACTTGGGGGAGGCCTATGTCCAGCAGTGGACGTCTTTCGGCTGAAATGATGATGATGAATTATGTCTATTGTGACAAGCTCCTGAATTGTGACTAGGATGCAAAACTACACCTTGGATTTCCAATTTGACATGATGTCTCTTTGTACAGATTTCTCATAAAATGAGAGATCTGCATAAACTGGTATTGTATGGCTTGATGTGACTTTTGCATACACAAATTATTATTGATCCTGGAAATACCTTAGTTACCTTATAAATAGTGGCATGGAACATTTGCAATTTGACACTCTATTTCTCAACCAAACTCTCTCTTCTCATAGTAGTTTACTGCCAATTTCTAAATATAAATAATATAAATAAATAAATAAATATCGCTGGACATTAACACACACTGCCACCTAGTGCCACACTAAGCATAGCTTGTGTCGTGGACACTAGATAGTTGATATACTACATATATACTTTTTGTTTGTAAATATATACTTATTATACATATAAACATCCATGACTCGGAAACAAATGTCCATGCTTATCACACAAACATTTGCTCCTACCGGGATTCGAACCCAGGACCCCAAGAACGTAAGGCAGCCTCACTACCACTACGCCATTCGGGTCGTCGAAAAAATATGTACTGCATGCTATTAGTATACTAAGACAAAACTTTAATATTTGTATGGCCGAAATGCCAAATACAGGGAAACCCTTAGATATTAAGAACTTATGTAAACTACCTATATTCTTGCAAATAAATGCATCATGCTCTCATAGAAATCTTTAACTCTATCTGAAAACAAGTTTTTATGTCAATATTATATTTTATTATAATTTGCCAGTGCAAACACACATTTTGTTTATCTTTTTATGGTACCAACACATACATCCTGTAGAATTTTTAATTATTAATATCATTAACCTTTGAATTTTCTTGCACCTTTAAGTTTTCGAGTGCCTTTCCAACTTCTAGCACTTCATTAAGGGACGATGAAGAGGGGTCTTCCTGTTCCTCTCCCTCGCACTCAGTGCCAGTTCCACCCGCCGGGGAACCTGCTCCAGATACTGCTGCCTACAACAGATGATCATCTCCTTAAAACAATATTTGATTTCACTTTTATTAGTTAAAATAATCATAATCCTAAAATCTTTATTTTTCTCAACGTCATGAATTACAGGCACTGGTACAATCTTATATAGAGAAAGGAGTCTGATGTAGGAAGGTACTGTGGTACAGATAACCTGACCACCCAATATTTTAGAGATATGATAGAGAAAGGTGTTACATCAGACACCTTTTTGAAGGAATAGATGGAATCTCCATCATAGATGGAATCTCCATCCTAGATGGAATCTCGTGTGGTTCATTTTATATGCTGGTCCCCATATTTATACGCGTTACGACAATAAACATACGTAATTTTAAGCGCCCTAGTTTATACAAAAGTGTCAAGGTTACCGAACTAAGATTTTTTACAGTAAAATAATGTACCCCAGTTTCCTGTATTAGAATTTGCTTAAACAAAAAAATAATGAAGGGAGAAATTTTGGTATTATTTCCAGTATCAACATGGCTATTATTTCCCAATATTATGTAAAAGATAAAGCATTATATTATAAGAAAAACCATCACGAAATTGCCGAATATAATTTTGGTGTTCGAGTATGCCGCTGAAATTGTACACAGAAAAATTCTTACCATTTTTTGTAGTTTATTAAATACGGTAACGTTTTAGAATTTTACAATGCTCTGCAACTAATATTGTGAGTTTATTACTGTTTTTATTTTAATCATCCATCGATAACAAAAATAACGCAGTTACCGCTTTCTGACAGTGACAAGAATATTGAAATCAATTCAGCAGTGTGACCAGATTAAATTTTACGAAAACACCGAGGCACCTCAAAAAAATACTGAAATATACCGACTTACATAGGACAGATATACCAATAAAAATACTGATTTTCTTAACACGTTTTATTTATTCATACTCACAATAAATGTTAGAGTTATATTTTAACATCCTTTTCGAAGGCTTAAAATTTTCACAACCTCCTTCATCCTTAACACCCACCTTGCTTTGTTTTTAAAATAGCCGACACATTTTTGTTTATAAACCTGTTTCTTTGGTCCGTTTTTATTAAATTTATCTGTGAAAATATGCGCTCGCATGCAGCATTCGACACCGGTATACATGGAAGAGAGTTACTAAAACTAGTTATATTTTTGTATTTTAACATGCCATCACTGTTAGAAATTTTCCCAACTTCCACCCAAAATTGTTCACACGAGATGGGTGAGCCAGTGCTGGAAGATTGTAACAAATCACTTACTTCGCGATCAAACTTTAGGGTTCTATATTCTTCGTCAATTAACTGCATTTATTCTAGCTGTACTTCGCATGGGAAAGTTTCTATCACATTTCGTAAACTGCGAAATTCTTTATGCACGGCAGTGTGTGGGTCGAGAAATTTCAGTTCTCGAAAAACTGGATTTTCAAAAGGCAGACAATAATCGCGTTCTATTTATATGATGACAAAAACATCTCCTATTTTGGGGAAATTCCCGAATTATCGAAAGAAAGTCCTCAAAGATTAAGTCGAATGCAGAAGAGACAATCATTTCACTTGAACCGTATTAGACGATTTGATACTAGTAATAAAGTATCTTTTAAGTTTAACTACTACCTATTTATGCAACAGAAATCTTAAAAACTAGACGTTGTTTTGAAAATTATAGATAAACTAGCGGCCCGTCCCAAATTCGTCCGGGTAGACTGATATTCATGAAACACAAGGAATTTGAATGTATGCAATCTGGAAATTACGCTCTATCTAATAGTGCAAACCGCATTAAAATCGGTCCAGCAGTTGTAAAGTTTTAGGCGAACATACATTCTGCAAGTCTGACTATGTATTGATTGATAAATTGTATATGTAGTATTACAATACTACAACGCCGGCACTGGTCGTCTTTCTTGTCATATCTGTAACTTACTCATCTTTGCTCATAGATAACATGTATAAGTATAAACTAAATCCGGGAAAGTCCCCAATGTTCGCGTTTCGGGGAATTCCGCAAACATTGTCGCAAAGACGATCACTCACTACGGTGCTGCCATAACTTCAACCAAAATATACCCAAAAATACTGACTGCCAGCAATATACCTGAAAATATACTGATGTTCGGAAAAATCGCTGAAATATACTGAAAAAGTATTAAAATACTGAATCTGGTCACACTGCAATTCAGAGTTCCACTTCCAGTTCACTAATCTGAATCTCCTATGTATTGCATTATTGCATAGCTTATTTGAAAATAGGATAGCACTGAAGCATTTTCAGAACAAACAACGTGTGTAAGACAGAGATGATACTATTTTGGTGCATTTCTTAACGCTTAAAGTAACAAGTAGCAATCTCAATTTGTCAATAAAAAAACATGTTATTGTCAATGTCAACCAAACTGTTTTGACAGTTTGTTTGGGTCTGGGTCTGGCCCCGGACTGCAACACAATTTCAGTCGAGTTACTTACTACTCGACTCAAAACGTACTTGGGATAAAATCGCCTAAGATTTGTTACGAATATGTTGTTCCAATGCTCCTATTATGGTATAGAGCTCGGCATTGGCTCCTATACCAATTATGTGGCTACAAATAAAAGTCCGTCCTCCTCCAGCCAGCCAGAGCCCTTACTAACCTGGAAAAACACATATCAAATAGACATGTTGCGTAGGTGCTCGTCAGTAAGTAATCACATTTTCATCAACATACATCATGTCTCATGTTGAGACTGACCTGCAAATTGCAAAAACGCAAGAAAATTTAAATTTCGCAGGCGCATGCGCTAAAACTTGCCGATTGACACGCTAAGAATAAGAATGGTCACTGTTTTCTAGGCCTGATTCAGTTGTTAGTTCAAGATAGAGACAGAAACATGGCTAAGTCAAAGCGAGTGCTAAATAGTACATTGTGATACAAGGGGCTAAAGTGACCCATTAGAGACGAGGTAGTTTTACTACCGAGCTTTAGCGAGGTAGTAAATAGGAACCGAGTTATAATGGGATTTTAGCGCCGTGTTACACCGTACTTTTCACTGCGATTGCGAGAAAATAAAATAACCATATTATTTAATATGATAGTTTATTTTATTAAAAATGAAATGTACAATTTGTAGGTACTGTTGTTCAAATGAGATGATTTTTCCCGGCAACATAATCAAGTTCTCTGTGAAGATGAATTTAATATTGTGTCGTCTGTGGGGTAAACGTAGGAGATAAAAAGGAATTCAAATAAATAATACAGAAAAAATCTTAAAATTTCGCGCCAATGCCTTTTTTTATTTCTTCTGTAGCTGGAATGCAACGCACACACACATCCTGCCAAAGAGTTCGGCGTTCGGCGCGTTTGGTTCTATTTTTAAAATAAAATGTTTTTTTTTCATGGAACAGTAATAAGTCAATTCTTTATGAATTATGAGTAAAGACTGCGTTTTCGAACGGTCTTTTCAAGCAAGAGGAGTGAAAATAATTTTTCACTCCTCTTGCTCGAAAAGACCGTCATAATGGGCAATGGCGTACCAGAGGGGGCGTAAAATTGCTCATTCAAATTCAAATTTAAATATTTTAGGGAAAATAAGCTTTTTTTTTAAATTTCGTCGTCGGTGTTCGAAAACGCAAAGTCTTTACTCATAATTCATAAATAATTGACTTACCTACTACTGTTCCATAAAAAAAAAAACATTTTATTTTAAAAATGGAACCAAACGCTTGGCAGGATGGTGTGCGTTGCATTCCAGCTACAGAAGAAATAAAAAAAGGCATTGGCGCGAAAGTATTATTTATGTGAATTTCTTTTTATCTCCTACGTTTACCTACCTCACAGACGACACAATATTATATTCTTCTTCACAGAGAACTGAGATTATGTTGCCGGGAAAAAACATCTCATTAGAACAACAGTACAAATTGTAAATTTCATTTTTAATAAAATAAACTATCATATTAAATACTTAATGATTAAACGAACTTACCTGTACGTGAAGTTCGATCATAATTATACGAAGTGCTTCGTCCGAAGAGATTAGTAAGATAGAACATTATTGAACACAATGTAGTAACGCTTAGGTGTTACCACTTCAGCACTATAGTTTAGAGGGTATTAGTTATACCCATTATGGCAACACAATTTATTACCCCAACACTTCCCTGCCTGCATGAACACCCAGTCGGCCGAGCTTCATTAGTTTAGAGACTTGAACATATTTCCGGAACTCCTGGGATATCTAGGGCGGGCGGGACTTACTAATCTCTTCGGACGAAGCACTTCGTATAATTATGATCGAACTTCACGTACAGGTAAGTTCGTTTAATCATTAATTATACTCGTGCTTCGTCCTCAAGATTAGTAAGATAGAACATTATTGAACACAATGTAGATGTTGAGATATAGAACGTGGAGGAAATATGAAATTAAAATAAATTTTATCTTCTAAACATTTATTTAAATTCCCTTAGAACAATAAATCAGATATCGATAATTTTATTGTGCTTATTAGCTACATTTATAGCCAACAACTATGTATATAACAAAACTGAAAGTTCTAATTTACGTAAGTACCATTATCTGTATTGATCTATATTTACATATCTAGTGTAGAGGAAAATACTGCCTTTGCTACAGCGACATTATCCTCTTGGCCAATGATTGGTCTGTTATAAAATTTTGCGAAGGTAGTGGAATTGCCGCTCCATCCTGCGGTTTGTCGTATGGCGTCAAGGCTTACCCCTTGTCTATATGCCATAGATGTTGCAGCATGTCGTGTGCTATGGGAGGAGAACACAGATACGTCAATTCCACTATCTTTCAAAGTTGACTTAATCCATCGACTAAGAGTTTGACTCGTAACACGTTTAAAAGGTTTACGATGGCTTATGAACAGTTGATTCGAATTTCTTAGGTGTATAGTCTTATCTAAATAAGCTATGAGTGTTCTTGCGGGACATATTTCAGGTCGCTCGCTAAAGAATGGCAAATAAAGCGTCGGTTGATTTGTACCTGATCTTGATGTTTTAATAAGATCTTTAATTTTAATTATAATTTTATCATTTAGGGTAATTATTTGATCAATATTAATTTTAGACAGTGTCTGTGCCCGATGGACTGTAACAAGAGCTAGAAGGGTAGAACACTTCTTCGAAAGTCGCTCTAATGTTAGACTTTCGTTGGGGAACAATGTCGTTAAATAATTTAAAACGACATTTGCATCCCATGTTACGTTATACCGCGGTAACGGCGGTCTTAATTTATATACACCTTTACAAAATCTTTTGATTCGATCATCGTCAGAAATGTCACCAATAATTAAGGAAAGTGCAGATTTATGGCTATTAATTGTCCCATACTGGGCACCATCATTAAATATCTGTGTAAGAAAATCTAAAATGATTGGAATGGATGGTTGGTACATATCAATTGCATTTGCAGAACAAAAATTATACCAACGTTTGAGGCAAACGTCGTATTGTTTGAAATTGTTGTCCGATAGAGAAGCGAGCACGATGTCTAAGGCTGAGGCCGGGATACATCGTTGCTGCATGGCCGCGCGTCCGGACAACACTCCGGCAACCAGGGTAACGTGAGCTTGGATGTTCCGGTTGCTGGAATTAGGAATAATGACGTCATTAGAGTCTAATTTAATCATTTTAGAAATAAGTAATCGCTGAAATAATGGATACCATGGTTGTGTAGGCCAATCGGGAACAACCATGATACCTTCAGCATTATCTGCAATAACTTTCCTTAAGGCCTTAAGAATGATTGCTACTGGTGGGAAAGCATAAAACAGATGGTTGGACCAATTTAGGGTGAAGGCATCAATCGCAGATGCCTCTGGATCTTTGTGCCAAGAGACATACGTTTCACACTTTTTGTTAATGCGAGTAGCAAATAAATCAACTTGTGGAACTACCATCAAACAATCTATTAATTTTTGATAACCGGTGTGCGACAGTACCCACTCTATGTCTGGATGGGTTCGTCGGGATTCCCTATCAGCAATAACATTTTCTGATGATTTGATATATGAAGCAAATATGATAATTTTACGGTCCTCACACCAATGCCATATATCTTTTGTGATTTTGGTAAGATGAGGATATTGGATACCTCCCATGCGATTAATATAGCTCACAGCAGTGGTGTTGTCAATTCTTAGTAATATTTGGCAATTTTCATAATTTTTAGCAAATATTTTGAGTGCAAAATATGCTGCTAAGAGCTCAAGGTTATTTATACAGGAAAAGTTTTTAACCAGTACGCAAATTTTGACATGATAAACTTGAATGTATTTTAATAGACACGTATTTTTTATTTTGATATGTGTTAGTAGTAAAAAATAAAGTTATCGGCTTACGAGACTTATTTACCTATAAACTTATTTTATGGTCGCTTGCCAGTCGGGCGCCCGGTCGACCGACTCACGCGTCGACCGGTCGCCCAACCGGCAACCTGAGATCAGCGGGGTTACCACAACGTCCAAATGCGATTCAATTTAGGTTTGAGCTGTCATTTTCTGACAGTTTTTCTATGGAACTGACAGCTTGCGACTCAGTTTAGGACCTGAATTGAATCACATTTAGAGGTTGTGGTAACCCAGCGGCGCCGACGTAAACTTACCTACCTACGCGCTGACGGTTACTGACCGCCGTTTCGCGCTACTTTTTTAAGTTTAGGCTGTGATATGTTATTTGTAAACGTATTCCAATTTTTCCTTCATACTTTCATGGGCTTAGGATACATCGTACGTCAGCAGCCAGCGCGTTTTCATTCACAGTATTACAATTAAATTATGTCCATGTTATGCTTATTTTAAAATGGGACAAGATGGAAAAATTTGAAAAAAAAAAAATAAAACTAAAAATGGGAATGTGTTCTATTACTAACACTGAGCTACCAAAAAAAATTTACGCAGTGGTTAAAAACTTTTCCTGTATGCAGCTTAACCTCGTTGTTAGACCAACTACCACTAGCCGTTTGTTCATTACATGCGGCACCCCACCCCGTTGTTGAGGCGTCAGAGTAAATTTCTAACACGTAACTATCGTTCCTAATCCTATGTACGGCATGACCATCATCTATGACCTTACACCACCAGTTTATATCTGGTAACAATGACTGCGGTATTGTCATGATTCTTTCATAATTATCATCATTTCGTAAGTTAAGAAACTTGCAGCGTTCAAGTTCTTTTGTATGTAACCACCCGTACTCTATGGCAGGGCAGGCAGACACTAACAAACCTATTAACTGAGCGAATTTCCTAATCTTACAACGTTTTAATGTTTTAAAATGTTGTAGTTCGGTTTTGATTCTAATTCTTTTCTCAGACGGTAGGCTTAATTCCCATTTATGAGTGTCTATTACGTAACCTAAATATTTGCATGACCTTGAGGATATTTTATTACTCTTTTCCTCGTTAATAACAAAACCTAATGCTTGTAATAACGTCTGAGTGGTCTCAATGTTTTGCAAACATTCATGGTGGGTATACCCAACAAGAAAAAGATCGTCTAAATAAATAGATGATATAAAACCACACGATCGTAATAACTTAATGACAGGTTTCATCAATTTCGTAAATATGAATGGAGCCGTACAGATACCGAAGGGTAGGACGTTAAATTCATATAATTTTTCATCAATCATGAACCGGAGGTATCTCCTTGAATCGGGATGAATATTGATGAGAAAATATGCATCTTTTAAATCTAAAGTTGCGATGTAACAGTCTCGTGATACGAGTTTTAATGCAGTACGTATGTCCTCTAATTTAAAATGTTCTGAATTAATGAAAATGTTTAAGTTTTTCAAGTTAAGAATGAATCTCATCTTGCCATTCGGTTTCGGTACTAAAAACACACGTGACACATATTGATCGGAACATGGTTTTGTTTCGGATATGGCACCCATGGATAACAGGTTATCTATTATGATTATCAACTGAGCCTTTTCAGAGTCAGAAAATATATTTGGTGTTGGAATACAACGTTGATGTACTGGATGGTTAAACTTAATTTTGTAACCGTTTATCCACGACAATACAGTACGGTCTTTAGTTAATAATGACCATTGTTTATAAAAGTGGGCAAGTCGGCCCGCGTAACGTACCGGGTCTATTGGGGGCGGTTGCGCTTGGGTCGCTGCGATGATGCTTGCGACCAGTTCCTGTGCGGCTGCGCGTTGCGAGTAGCAGGTGGAAGTTGCTGCGGCGGCGGACCCCTCACCTGCCTGCGAGCTGGGATCCTCGCCTTCCCGTTTAAAGGCCTGTGGTTGTATGTTTTATTCGCCGAAGTCGAAGCTTTAGGTTTAGTTGATTCTGGTTTCATTTCAGAGCTGGATTTTGAGACGGCCTTCGCTGTTTTGAGGGTATCAGCGAGATCGTTTCCAAAGAGGAACTTGTCGATCTTTGTAGTATCCAGCTGGTCCTTCAACTCTTTTTTGAGTGAATATAGTGTAAAATTACGCCTAGCTTGAGATTCTGAGTGTTGAATATCACATAATATTCGGCCAACGTCCATGAGATCTCTTAGTAGAGTATGGTTTCTCTCCCTGGCGTCAAGCTGCTCGGATATAATCCTACCCAAGGATGAAATCCCTGCTGCCAATTGCTTCTGTCTCGATTCTATGGCTTTGTCTCTTTTATGCACTTGATCGGTTGTGGCGGCTTTAATTTCTGCATTCAGGAGTGGTGCAGCTATCGTAGTGCAGTTTCCTGGTACTAAAAACTTACTGACAAGATCTTTACGAATGTCTTTGTGCAGTCCGGACGTTGCGATATGAGCAAATCTGGATGCTACATCTTTGTTTATATCCGGGCCGTATTCAATCGTTATTGATGGGTCTGCTCCCAATATATCCAGGATTTCAGTATCGCAATCGGCGTGGTCGTTTGGGACGATCACATCTTCTGCCGGGGCAGACACGGCTATCATTGGTGATACATCGTCATCCACCACTGTGACTGGTGGGTCTACAATGATGGTGTCTACGTGCTCGTCAGGGTTTGTTGTTGCTTCCTGATCTGTGAAGAGAGGATAGCAATCAGACTACTTGACAAAACGAATATGCATACCTACATAGAAATGCAAAATCGGCAGAATGTAACCTTCGAAAAATCACAATATAGTGATTATCAAATGCGGTGATATAGTCCCATAGACTAATCTGATGCATAAAACTAAGATACCTACAAACAATTAGGTTACACATTATGCGGCGATGTAGTCCCATAGACTAATCTGATGCATAAAACTAAGATAGGTACCTACAAACGATTAGGTTACACATTATGCGGCGATGTAGTCCCATAGACTAATCTGATGCATAAAACTAAGATAGGTACCTACAAACGATTAAGTTACAAATTATGCGGCGATGTAGTCCCATAGACTAATCTGATGCATAATAGTAGGTCAATTACGAGCAAAGACTCCGTGGTAATTATTTTAAGCGGCGAAATAGTCCCTCAGACTAAACTGATGCATAAAAAGTGGGTAGTCTTCCAACGGTTTACTCCTTTTAATTACGTCTAGGTATATGCGGCGACATAGTCCTGCAGACTAGTCTGTTGCATTGGACGTGATCGTTAGTGATCAGGGTAATTGGTTAGGTGTAATATAACCGTTAATATATATTACCAATATTCACTTTATAATTTCCAAATGTGGGTACTTACTGTCTGGGTTCTCAGGTGGCGCCGGCGCGGGTGTAGAACTCCTCGATGAGCTGCATGAGGACGAACTCGAAGACTGGCTCGAAGATGAGGACGAACTTAACCGAAAACAATTACGTCTATTGCGGCGCGAACGTTCCATTTCTTTTTCTAATTTTCTTAATTTTTTCCTAATGAATTCTAAATTATTTTCGTTAGCGCGTTTTGGCATTATTACTTTATAATTTATTACTGTTATTATTTTGTGCGAAGTGGTTGAGCACTAAAAAGCGAATGAAGCTCGGCCGACTGGGTGTTCATGCAGGCAGGGAAGTGTTGGGGTAATAAATTGTGTTGCCATAATGGGTATAACTAATACCCTCTAAACTATAGTGCTGAAGTGGTAACACCTAAGCGTTACTACATTGTGTTCAATAATGTTCTATCTTACTAATCTTGAGGACGAAGCACGAGTATAATAGCTGCTGCCCGCGACGTCGTCTGCGTGAAGGCTCTACAGCACCAAAAATACCTAAGATGCCAGTGTTGCTATAGCATTTTATGTAAACAACTTTTAAAATAGCATTAAAATATAAGTTTTATATAATGCAGGAATACATTCCAGGACACAAAAGAGTAAAAATATGTAGAAAGGTATCATACCTTACAACACTTCCCTATAAACTACGTTGGTAGTTATGCTGCCAGGAGCCAAAATGTAAAGAGAGTCAGGACTGGTGACGCGGGAGCATGTGACGTACAGTTGCCCGTGTGAGAAGCAACTCGTCCTGAGGTCGACACCCGCTGCCCTCAGTGTCTGCCCCTGCGACTTATTGATGGTCAATGGTCATTGCGAAGCAAACACTCACGAGGAACTGTACGCGCTTGAACTGGAACGGGAAGTTATGAGGTATGAGGGGAATGCGTGGTATAAATACTGCTTCGCCGATGCCACAACCCGTAAGAATTTCTGCAATGGTATGTCTGTGGAGCGAGATGACTTTAAGGCGGGTCCCGTTACACAACTTCGGAGGAGATAGGTTCCGAAGAAGCATAATCGGGACAACGACCTTCAGCTTGATGGTATGCGCTGGAAGTCCACTTGCCTCATGCTCAACGGCGGTTTCAAGAGATCGAGCTAACCTTTTCCTTCGGGAATCATTTGTGGATTGAGATAGGTTAGACCGTTTTCTAGGCATTTTGATTCTTATTAATTTGAAAAACTAAACAAACAAAGATAACAGAAAAATAAATTACACAGAATAATGCAAAGTATACCTAAATATGAATAATTTGATGAGATGATACTATTTAATCAGTAGTTCGATTGAATAGCGAAATAAGTAATAATTATTTTATGAACAATAATTATATTTCCACGCAACCACGTTAAATTCGACCAACCACACAATAACTAACAGACAACGCAGGTAACCCCCGTTTCCATAGGTTGAGGCGGCGACATTGGTACCCATAACATTACTTTTTGTGAACGAAACCATAGCGCGATCTAATTCGACGCCAACACCATCTAGTTAGAAAAAAAGAAACATTTATATATGGTGAAAAATTATTATGACTCTAAACTATTTTAACATAAAATAAATGGCTGTGTTAACATAAAATAAATAGCTGTGAGTGAGTAAAAATAAATCCAGCTAGCTTTACATCACATTTAAGTTTATAATTAGGTAAACG
Source organism: Xestia ashworthii (assembly GCA_950022955.1). NCBI lineage: Eukaryota > Metazoa > Arthropoda > Insecta > Lepidoptera > Noctuidae > Xestia > Xestia ashworthii. The sequence goes on along the minus strand of OX465556.1, from coordinate 21,949,027 downwards.
ACATGAAAATATTATATTAATTACCAAGCAATATTCACACAGATAAATACCGAAGAAAAGTATTAACAGTCAATGTTTATTTTGTACTAACAACATGAAATTGATGAAGAAATGATCATCATCAATGAACATAACTTTTTTGTAGTAATTAACACCGCATTTTTTTTAAATTGTCTTCCTCAACTCTGCTCAAGATTTTGAGGCTTTTGTTGAAACTTGAATTCGTCAAAACGATACAATTTTTATGAAGATGAAGAAAATGCACATTACCATCTATGATTTTTTTTTAAGAATAACTAACAACTAACCTCGCCAACATGATCAAATTTAAATTATTAATTTAAAAAAGTGGTAACATGTAACTTGATTTGATTTTTATGAAATCTCATAGATGGCGCTGCTTTAAAATTGTCTTTATTTATACTACTAACATTCATTAAACTGTCTTTCTCTGCCCAAGTTACTTAAATGATGTAGTTTTTATAGTGTAAAGCTAGATAATAGCATGGGTTACTCAAAAACAACATTTAAATATGCGTCGTTAGATTACACGCTGTCACAGAAAGCGTAAGAAAAATAAAGATTCACAGCTCCTCCCCCGTAGGTGATAGCGTGATAATATGTAGTACCTCTTAGTAATATTCATGCAAAATTTGAAGTAAATCCATGCAGTACTTTTTGAGTTTATCCCGGACATACATACAGACAAACAGACAAAAATTCTAAAAACTATATTTTTGGCTTCGATATCGATTGTAGATCACGCCCCAAGTATTCTTTTAAAAAAAATATTCGATGTACAGTTTTGACTTTCCTACGATATTATTATAATATGTATAGATGGTTATTTTATTTTCTCGCAATCATAGTGAAAAGTACGGTGTAACACACGACGCTAAAATCCCACTATAACTTGGTTCCTATTTACTACCTCGCTAAAGGTCGGTAGTAAAACTACCTCGTCTATAATGGGTTAATTTTAGCCCCTTGTATCACAATGTACTATTATGGCTTAGAGATCTCGGCCTCAGTCTACGTAATCTTGGCACACATCTCGCTCTGAACGTTTCCCAATCGTAATGGGCCGTTAATGGGCGTCTCGTGAACACCTGCATGCCCAATCGAACTTCCAGTGGGTCGGGCGTGCCCCGAATATTTCGCAAAACTGATGTCGGCCGCACCTAATGGCCCAGAAACCGCCACCGCCATTTCTACACAATATATTTTGTTCTGAAATAAATGACTTATGACTGGCTTTTTGGATAGAACTCGAAATCAATCAATGAACTTGTCATCCCATAAAGAATAAAAACTGGCAACACTGATAAAGGTTATCCATAGAGAGTTCTAAGTAAGTAATGGATTATAATATGTTATTACTATTAGCAACCCAGAAAACTTTAATTGGTTGCCTATACAATCTTAACTTCGGTGCTCCACTAGGTCGCCTACTTAGGTCCGTAACTCCGAACGCGGCACAGACTACGAATTGTAACAAAAAGTGTTAGAAGCAAAGGTTCCCCTTTAAATACTCTTTTCAATGGTATTTAGCACAAGTCTATTGGACTTCAGGGCAAATACCTATACATATATCGGCGCCCATTCTCTTTTGTGTCATTTTCACGTGTCACATATTTAAAATTATTAAGACCCAATAAAAACTTTTTTTTTACAAAAAATAAAACCGACTTCAGAAAACACAAAAAAGCGAAAAATAACTTTAGCTTCAGAAGTCGGTGACTTTAGTTCGATTGATTTAGTTTTATTGTCACCGACTTCTGAAGCTAAACCCCTTCACAGCGTACCGGCGTGATTTTCTGTTATGAACTGGTGTAAACAATAGACAGACATGAGATTTCAGCAATCCCAGTACATTTGCTATCATTTATAGAGGAGTTCCGTTGCCTGTCTCCGAAGTTCTTTATCAGATCTTCACCATCACTTCGAGAAAGGACGCTTCCTAAAACTACCCAAATCGCTTCTGGTGTGCCTATAAAATTTGATGAGTTCTCTCTATTTCTCCAGGATCCCATCATCAGATCCTGACTTGATGTTAATGGGACAACCTGGGAATTATACCCTTTCAAACACAAAAAAATAACAAAATTAGTCCAACCATCATCGAGTAATCGGGGAACATAAGCTCCCCTTTTTTGAAGTCGGTTATTAAAGACGTTATGGTAGGTGACTCAAATATCCGGATAGCCTTTATAAGATTCGGCCGAGTATCGTTAATTTGCTCCAAAAAATTTAAGAGTTCCGTTCCTTTGTCATGGATCCCATCATCAGAAGTAATCAGAACCTAACCAAATTCTCATCAAACTACCCTTGAAGTATGTTCTTCCTTTCCAATAATATAAAAAAAACAATACATGTCACGGTGTCACAGCTTATCCCCATTAAGTAAATGGAACTTAACACACCTAACTGTCGAAATTCGGGTGTATTGTACACTTCTGAGTTCCCCCTCAGAGCATACAGGCGTGATGTTACGTCATGATGTTGTATAAACAATAAACAACCAAGCGATTGCAGCAATCACTGCAGATTTGCCGTCTATTATTGAAGAGTTCCATTTATATCTCCAAAGAGCAGCGTCAGACCTTACCCAAAAAAACATGGAACTACACGAGAAGCATGAGCTTTCAAATAATAAAAAGAACCATCAAAATCGGTTCACCCAGTCGAAAGTTCTGAGGTTACAAACACCAATGAAAAAAAATAAAAAATAGGCACAGTCGAATTGAGAACCTCATCTTTTTGGAAGTCGGTTGAAAACTATGGATTTTTGAGCACCGAAGTTAAGATTTTCTGGGTGAAAATACAAAGTTACTTACAGTAGTTTGATGTACAGAATGCTTGGTTGACGGCTTCATGGTGAGGTTGTTTACACCCTGTATACATAGCACCAACTGCGACGCTGACGTCAGCGGCGACCGACAACCGTATTTAATTCTCGCTGACGTCACGACCGACCGTACGCGACCAACCGTTAGTGCGACAAGAATTCAGGCCTAAACAATATTGTAGACGAGAATATTTTGTCGGTGCCTAAAAGCTGCGTGCATTGCACGCTACTTTGTCTAACCAATCAGTGCATGAGAATATTACAATATTGTAGGTACATGACCGCGTATAGTGCTCGTTTTAGAACTGTTACGAACACTTAACTCCGACAAACGTTTCTCCGCCGAATGAGCCGCCGACAGAATGTTTCGTTTAGAAGTTTTTCAACGACAGAACCTTTCCGCTACGAACGTTTCGCCGACAGAACGATTAATTCGTGAGTGAATCGACGACAGAATCTTTCACCAAAGAAAGATTCGTCGACAACACTGATTTAGGAATGGCTTCACACTATTAGTGTCACTACCTACTGACTAAATCTAAAGATTACAGGTACTAACGTTTTGAAAGGTAAAATGAAAAATCATACAAAAATCAATAAACAATTAAGAAGAAAATTCAATGACTCATACGTTTAAGATGATAGAAGAAAGATTTCGGTTTTAGCTAAATTCTTGAGAGTACCTACGCATTTTTAGGGTTCCGTATGCAAATGGCAAAAAACGGAACCCTTATGGATTCGTCATGCCTGTCTGTCTGTCTGTCCGTCCGAGTCGCACTCGCCCATGAAGGGTTCCGTAGCAGCAAGTAACATAATATAAAAACATTTTAGTTGATTGAATGAAACGGAAATTGCGGTTTACGATTTTATTTTTATTAGTTTTAACATTTTATTTTAGAGGTCACAGGGGGGGGACACATTTTACCTCTCTCTCTCGTCTTTCTCGTAAACTATTCAGTTCAGAAAAAAAAAGGCATGACGAATCCATAAGGGTTCCGTTTTTTGCCATTTGGCTACGGAACCCTAAAAATACGTAGGTTCGTGCAAACGCGTATTGTGACCGTTCTAAACCTTTTATGAACGGTTATTTTGCTATTTTTTACAAAATAATGGTGAGATATAAAACTTGGTACCGCCGCGTTTTACTGTAGGTATCGAATTTTGTGTCCAATATCGTAATAATGTATCCTGACCTGATTTACCGAGTTTTATAGTAGGAAAAATATGTTTTTGCTAAGAACGATTATTTTCCTCAAAAATGTTTAAAAATGTGTGTTGGCCGGTGACTGAACGTTCTAGAGGGCAGTAGGTATCATACTTGCTTTTCAATCATTTAACAATATTTTTCTTGCCCGACACATTCATATCACGTTTATGGTATGATACGGTGTAGTGGGCATAGAATAGTAGTCCATGTCATGTTTTTCTTACATAGAACGGTCATGGTATGGTAGTGTGGTAGTAGGCAATCACCTTTGGTCAGGGGGTCGTCATAAGGGCGTTTACCTATTTGTCATCTCCAAAAACTACTTTACTCACAAATCACAATGCAGCAGCTGGTTATTAATAGGTAGGTATACTGCGAAACGGGCAAAGTAACCGCGCGCAGAAAAGGGTAGGTAGGTATAGTTATCTGATCTTGCTACTAGACTAAAACACAATACCTACATGCTGACATGCTCTAGTGGTAAGGCTAGGTACGCCAGACAGGTTTTTTTGAGCTACTACACCATCGTACCGGGAAACCACGTACAGGGAAAGTAAAAAAGTGACTTTCTTTTTTTTTATATATTTCACTTTACTAAATTAAATATTACATAGTCAATATAACACACCATGATGTTGCACGGTTCCAAAGACTGATGCCTTGCACAATGTTATTAAATATTTTTTAAATTCTCACTCGAGGCTTCATAAAATTGTTATATGAATATTGATTACATTTGCCTCTTCTTTCACAACTAACAACTGACTATTAATTACAACCCAAAAATATATCAAAATTATTTCATGTATAGCAGCCAACAAAATAAACATTGTGCCAAAAGTTGTATGGCCTGATTTGATTGTTACTGCAGATATGACTACAGCGGTTCCAAAACTCCATAACATATAAGCAAACATACTCCATAAATATAAAATAATCAGTAGCTGTTTACGAAATGCAATAGCCACGCATAAAATTATATGCAGAGAAAACACGAAAACACTCAAAATACCATAAATCCACGCAAGTCCTCGGAGATACGATTTAGGTACTCCATGTTCATGTAATAGCTTCATTCCAGGTGGTAAAGCCAATACCATGCACGCTATTGTGGGCAATATGCCTAATCCTGCTATGATATATGAACCGGTTCTCAAAGGGATGCAATAGCAACAAGCCTCTACAACGGGGAACGGACGGCCAAATGCACTCACTACATTTACAACGTCTTCATCCGTTTTATTTGCGTAGGTAACGTGTGGTGGTGATACCTCCTTGTCTTTTTTAGCCATTAGAAAACAATTTCTTAATGTTCCCTTTTAACTTCAAACATAGATTCTTTCGAATACTGTATAGTATTTTAGTCAATTCAAACATGAGAGTGCAAAATTGATAATATTCAAAAAATAACGTTTTTGACAGACTTTTTGAACTGCTTTACTCACAGAGTATATTATAATCACTACGTTTAGCCATGCGTTTAGCTTTACTGACCACTATGTTACTGACAGTAAGTACAGAGTAATTACAGACTGATAGTTTTCCACATACATCGATAGTCATAGTCTTAATGTGTATTGTACTCTGTGAATACTAAAAGTAGCCCGCGAAACTCAAATTTTCTTACGTTTTGTGCAATCTGCAGATCGGCCCTGCATGCACACAATACGATTGGCAGTGTCCCTGCACGCACGGCCCTGCATGCAGTGCTTTGAGTAGTGGCCTTTGGCAAATGTTTGGGATGGCTTCTTCTCGAAGCCATCCCAGACTATTGCCATGACCCCCTACGCCCAACGAGCTGTTTCTGGGACTTGGATCACAAAATTCTGTAACTACAAACGTCGTACAGCCGCGAATCATATTTTAAACAACATGCAACCACAGCACTAGCACTGATCTGCGAAATTTGAATTTCGCGGGCTACTTTTAGTAAGCTAATACATCACTATTTCAATCAATCTGAGACCGCGTTCCGAGATAGACTGTAAACGCCTTGAGCGTCCATAAACCCGTTCCGAGTTACTGTGAGCGCGATCACAAGCGCGATATCGATATTCCTTGAGTCATCATAGATGACGTCATGACACGTGCCATCTTCGATTACACCGACCATGCCCCAAAGAAATATCACCGTGAGCGCTGTTAAATGACCTAATGACAGATCTTAGCTGTCATGATCGTGAAAACTAAAACGGAACGCAAAATATTGCTGTGAGCGCTGTGAGTGATTATATCATATCTCGGAATGCACCCTGAAACTTCACTTTGACATTGCGTTTTGAGCGTGACGTCATATTATTGATCATGTCGTCACGTCAGCCACTTCTTATTTTGGCGTAGTTTATTAAATAAATTCCAGGCACAATATGTGATGAAGTTATAATTAAGCGAAAACGTATTTGACATTCCTTTTACGTGTATTCTGTGACTTAGACATAAGATTCAGCGATGGTAGGTAACCTCTAACAACAAAAGTTTTCCCTGTTCTAAATTTTAGATACTAGCCCATGACTAGCCCAGTACTTACTGTTATAGTACTAAAAAACACGATTTCATTTATTTTCATTGTGTGATGTAGGATTGCATTCATTTTGCATTCAAAAATCTCCAATTTTTCAGATGCAATTTATGCTATTATTCAGCCGGCAAGGCAAATTGAGACTGCAGAAATGGTACGTGGCTCATCCGGACAAGCTGAAGAAGAAGATCACTCGGGAGCTGATCACTACGGTGTTGGCCAGAAAGCCCAAGATGTGTTCATTCTTGGAATGGAAAGATGTCAAAATTGTCTACAAAAGGTTGGTTACCCCAAATATATAGCCTCATCCTATGTGAAGGCGAGTAAGGAAGGTAGCTGGTGGTGTCGTAGTTTCTACCTACCCCCATGGCAAACTCAAACTCAAATCATTTATTTCAACTAGACCATTACGGCACTTTTGAATGTCAAAAATACAAAGAAAAATCAAAGCTACAGTCACAGACACAAGGCATAATAACTTGTGAAAGTACTGTAGTTGCCCATTCCCTAGCGTAGATCTTTATGGAGGAGAACGGGCAAGAAACTCCATGGACACTCTTTTCAATCAAAAATGTTTTTACAAAATCTTGGCTACATCTTTCATGTTGAGATTATACATATATGTGAGAACGATGTAGAAAGACTTGCACAATAAGAGCGTCCAGAGTAAAAAAATAAATCAACAATTTAAAGTAAAGCAATTCAAATGATCCATGGCAGCTAAGAGATGACCAGTCCCGACTGACAGAGCCCGTTCACGAACATGACGCATGGATCAGCGCCATTCAATTCAACCATATTGAAGGGAGTTAAATGACCCGACCCACCCGCCACCATCAGCAAGACATTTAAGCGAGCATGACATTCTCTCAGCCACCAAGGCATATTCAAGTCAATGAAAGATAACTAAATGCAAATGGAAGCTTTACAGTACATGGTACTCACACATGTGCTATGCAATTATACAATACTAAGAGATGGAATCTATACAATGCAAGAATATTTTTACAATCTTCTGCAGCTACCACAATAATTGTCCAATAAGTTTGCACCTATGGTTACGGAGCAGGACCAGCGTTTAGCCAAGCATTTTAATCCTCAATGTAATCCCCCAGCTTATAATATGCTTGCCTACATAGTGTGCGTTTTACACAAGATTTAAATTTCGTCTCATTCAGTTGTAGCATGTGGGGAGGTATTTTATTATAACATTTTAAACAGAACCCCATGAAAGATGAATCTACTTTAGCAAGCCTGAAACCTGGCTGAACTAGTTGGTCCCTATTTCTAGTATTATAGTGGTGTCTGTCACCTCTTTTACTGAATAAATGCAGATTTTTCCTAACGTACATGATGTTTTCATAGATGTATTGACAAGGTACTGTCATGATATTAATTTCCTTAAACAGTTCTCGTAGAGAATCGCGTCTACGTAATTCATATATGGCTCTGATGGCTCTTTTCTGCAGAATAAAAATAGACTCGATGTCTGCAGCCCGTCCCCGACCCAGTAAAATACCGAATGACATAATACTATGAAAATAACTAAATTAGACTATCCTCGCCGTATCAACATCAGTAAATTGACGGATTATTCTAACAGCATACGCTGCTGAGCTCAGCCGGCCTGCAAGAGATGTTAAATGAGGACCCCATTGTAGCCTGTGGTCAAGCGTAAATCCCAAGAAAACCGTTTTATTGACAAATTCAAGTTTCTCTTGATTCAATACTATGTCACCATCACTACTTTTGACATTTGGTAAAGCAAATCTTATGCACTTAGTTTTTTTCCCATTTAGTACTAAATTATTAGCGGTAAACCAATTATGAACCTGCAGTAGGGCGCTATTTACGTCGTCAAGATTTGTGGCACGTCTGTTTATCCTAAATATTAAAGAAGTATCATCAGCAAACAACACCATTTACGGATGGTTGTTAAATAAATGGGGTAAATAGGCGTGAGCTATGTATACTGTTTGCCCTTTGCATCCTCATAGATCTTATAAGATATTCTTTGATTACAGACACATGTTTACTTTTTAGTTCTATTATTGTTTTACAACTAAGATACACACAAAAAATATTTAAAGCATTAAAATAGCCCATTAGATCCTCAACATTATAATTCCACAACAAGAATTTCTATGTCACAATTAATCACTCGCCTTTTATCAGATCAGAATCATTTGTGTTGATTAAAAATGTTGCCAGTGTTCTCATTATTTAGTAGTTACACTCAGCAGCAGGATAATGTCATCTTCTCCAAACCAGATTGATATCATGTTTTCCCAACTGGGTTTACGTTAGGTTCTAGTTCAACCAGATGCAGCTGAATACCAGTATTTTAATTGGATTACTCCATAGCTATCTATCTAGCTGAATATATGACACCAAAACCCAAATTACTGTAATACAAAAATCTTTTGTAAGATTGGTTGTCCAGCTTTTGGGCTTCTGACCACTTTGATTTTTAACTTTGCCATAGACTAGGAATTTCTCCTGTGTTCTGGGTATGTTTACAAACAGTTAAACTCACATACACAAACAGCCAGACCAGGAACAACAAGCTGTAGGTCATACAAATATTTGTTCCAACCAGAGATCAAACTCAATACAGAGCAGCAGCCAATCACCCACACAGCTGTCATTTACAAGCGCCTGTGAAACAAAATAATATAAATCGTAATATTTTCTTGTTTGACAGATATGCATCACTTTACTTCTGTTGTGCGATGGAGCAGGAGGACAACGAGCTGCTGACCTTAGAGTTGATCCACCGCTATGTAGAGCTGCTCGACAAGTACTTTGGTAGTGTAAGTATTTGTTTGTTCTCAATGCTTGTGAAAATCAAGACACACCAAGGCATTGCAGGCCTGTCATGATAAGCTTATGGGATTAAATGAACAATTTTCTCGCCTGTCATCATTTTCTTGCCTTTATCCCAATTCATTTGGTGTTGGCGCATCATTTCTTCTTTTTACAAACTTCTCTATTTTTCATCATCTCATCAGACACTTCTTTTCTTGCCATAACATTTTTAATACAGTCCATCCAACGTTTCTTTGGTCTTCCTCTACTCATATAGCCATCCACATTCATACTCAAACTTTCCTCACAACATTTTCCTCATCATTCTCATCTCTGCGACATGCAAATACCTTTCATTCCTCCCTTTGGTGGCCCAACATTCTGATCCATACAAGACAGCAGGTCTAATCATTGTTTTGGAAATCTACTTCTTAGGTTAAACTTAAGGGGAAAATTTGATTTGATTTTTAAGAGTCGCAGATTGTTCCCAGACCTGCTGCCATTTCATCCATCTCGTGTTCATTCGGTGCTTTATTATATATTTCGCCATCGCTTTGCATTAGTGAACCGAGATACCGAAAGTCGGAGCAGACAGGAAGAGACGCGCCATCTAGTGCTATGGCTCCAGAACCTCCAAAATCGCAGAACATGTATTCAGTTTTACTTCTGCTGAGTTTTAGCCAACATTCTCCAGTTTCTGTTGCCATTTCTCCAAACTGCTCTGGATTTCTCACCTGTACCAGTGCAAAATACAGGCTTTGCATGTGTAGCATGAAAAATTGAGGCTTTGAATAGATATACGGGTGCATTCCGTTTAAGAAAATAATCACTCACAGCGCTCACATCAATATTTTGCGTTCCGATTTAGATTTCACGATTATAAGACAGCTAAGAGCTGTCATCAGGTCATTTGACAGCGCTCACGGTGATATTTATTTGGGGCATGGTCGGTGTAATCGCAAGATGGCGCATGCCATGACATCATCTATGACGATTCAAGGGACATCGATATCGCGCTCACGGTAATTCGGAACGGGTTTATGGACGCTCAAATCGTTTACAGCCTAATTCGGAACGCGGCCTACAAGTTGTTAATTTCAGCCAAATAGCGATTGGTCCTTTAATAAATATGGTGTGTCTTAACTTTATACAAACCCAGACCCTCAACATTGTGATTGTCTCCTTGACAATGAAAAAGAAATAGAGAAATTTGCAGTACCTGTTTTGTTTTGATTTTTTCTGTTCTTATAAGTCAAAGAAATTAGTATACTACTGTTCTAGCCAAAATACGCATTATGACTAATTTAAAAAAATTCATAAACATAACATCACGCCTGTAACTATCAAAGAGTTAGGTAGAGCTAACAAGTACACCCACATTTCGCCAGTTATGCTTTTAAGTCCCATATTATAAGGTCTATTTTGCCCTGAACCAGCCAATAATCCAAGCTGCTACTGATAAATTCCTGATGTCAAAACACAATAACACGTTATCTGACCTGGAAATCGCACCTAGGACCTCATACTCAGCAATCGCACTTGCAACCACTCAACCAACAAGGCAGACAGCGACACTACCATTGAAGCAGACAAAAGTAAAAATTTAAATAATTTTATTTGTTTTTCCAGGTATGTGAACTGGATATAATATTCAACTTTGAGAAGGCATATTTCATTCTCGACGAGCTGGTGCTAGGTGGTGAGCTGCAGGAAACCAGCAAGAAGAATGTCCTCAAGGCCATCGCTGCACAGGATCTGCTCCAAGAGGTCAGTAGCCAGGATAATGAGCTTGTCTAATTAACTAGGTGATACAGGACGTAGATAACGATACACAACGAGGTTTTAGTGGCTTTACTAACTGTGCTTACTTATAACTGAGAGAGAAAAAGTAAAAATGTATTTGAAATTAGAACAATTAAATTGTGTCAAACTTGTTCATACAACAAAAAAAACAAACGAATTTAGATTCTATTTATTGTTAACAGTGAAATGACCATTAAAAATTAGGTTTGCACAATTGGTGAATCAAAAAAAGCGATGTGTTTTAACCTTAGTAAGGTTTGAAAGTGAAGTTCTTAATAGGCAGGGATATTCAGGACATCCACATGTGGGTGCTAAAAAGCAAGGGCAATATCAGTTTGGAAAACATAATTTTGAAGTTGTGCTTTTTTATCTTAGGAGGTTGTTACATTACTCAATTATTTTAGGATATTTTACCTTTGAAAAAATGTGTGGTGGTCAATTTGAGCCTTTTCTCTGATTCCTCTATTCTTTATTCAATAAGTAATTATGTAGTTCCTACATATCCCACAAATGTTTTTGCATAGTGGATATCAGCAATCATTTTGTTCCTTTAAGATTGTTAATGTATTATTATTATCAGTAATTTATCAGAGGCAATGTGGATAGTTTATTTATTATAATGGGTATATTAAGGTACTATTATTTAGCTTCCTCTAACATGAATTATAGAAGAAGTATATTATTTATAGTCATACAAGAAAACTGCCATAACATGAATAATCATATCTAGTCGCAACACACCTAGATGTTTTATAGCTATAAATATTGAATTAAAAGTATCTAAAATAAATAATATATAGGTATATAAAGTGGACCAGTTAATAGGACAGTGGCCTCAGTAGTGCCTTTTGATTATGTACTAGATATTATAACACTAATGTACGCGAGTAGGAAGCACTGCCTTTTAGATTAACTTCAAAGAAGCACTAATGTCTAACACATATCAATTTCTTGAACAACAGTGTAGTCACACTATTAAAAGGAAACGTATTAATTTCATGTGAGAACATGAGACAGAAATCTGTGAAAACTGGCTTGATCCAGTCTGAAAGAAATGTTGCCATGTAGAAAAAGCGAAGAAAACGTTATTCGTCTCCTTTCGGACTCTCTCCGACACGCTGAAGCCCCGATACTGCGTTAACAAGTGTGGGGATTCTCTTAATCATAACAGAGATACTGTCATTTCAAGAGGTGCTTATGCAAAAGATCTATCTCTGAGCATGAAACAAATATGTTTCCAGATTTTTCTCTACATATCACAAATTGATATTAAAACTTACTTGTAAATTCTAATCTACCTTAAAAGCTGTCCTTCGTTAGGTAACAAAAAAAAAGGGACTAAATTCAATAACTATTATTATAAAAAGCTATATTAGTGCCTAAAATGCTATTTTATTAGATGTATTATTATGATAAAAATTTAATGTCAATTTAAATGTTTAATAACATAATTACTGTGTATGATATTAAAAACAGAATACTCTTTATTTAACAAATGACAGCTAGGAAATAAAACTGCACTACACGAACAAAGATTGACAACTTCCATAAAATACCGCGTTTTCCAAAGCTAATGAACTAGTCAAATGGCGGGGCAGTCGGCGAATGAGGACAAATTTTGCTCAATTTTAGATAAAAACCAGAACTTGATATTATAACTTGCTGTTTGTTCATCACTGAGTTGTAATCAATCTCAATTAGTTATAAAACTTCATGAACGTGATGGGTGTCGTTTCCAGTATAAACCGAGCAGTCTCGCATATTCATTTATTTTGTTTGTACTCTGCAAGGTCAAATGTTATTCATGTGGCCACCCTTAAGTAATTGAATTAAACGTAAACAAACTAGACAAATTAAAAAAAAAAACAACGAATAACGTGACTTGAGTTAAAAGTGGGCTTTTTACAGGACTAAATATTTAATTTTAAATATTACTTGCTCAATTTTACTAGATGTTATTACATACTAACTACTTCCTAACTCCTCATGAGCCGCGCCGACTGTGTCCTCACTTTCTGCTTAATACAATCTCCTTTATCTTCCACTGCACTCTGCTAATTTTCTCCTTTGTTTTGGTGTGATATGCATGCATTGGTGGCGGTCAGGACCTGAACGATGGATTGTTACACTGATGTGTCGCACAACCTTGGACAATCACGAATTAAATAAGCTATTCAACTATCTGTGTGTTTAGTGCTTTTATTGCATGCGCTTCTCTTTGTTTTTGTATTTATTTAAGCATATTTTATTTATTTGATCAGTAGAACAGTATGTAATCAGTTTTCTTGAAGTAATATTATTTCTTTGCTACTCTTGCATGGCTATCTTAAGCCGACGTAGCTCCATTTACTATCTATCACACACTCTCAGTATATAATACATACCTACAGATAATCTCAGAAAAATCAGAATTAAATCTCGAATGCAGATCTTTCATACGTTATTATGTACTTTAGTGGTTAAGGAAACAAGGCGTCGTCATTGCCTCATTATAGTTAGTTATATAAATAGTTTATCTGTATATCGTTGCTTCATATGTGTAGTTAAATTATTTTACGATTATTACATTGTATCGGGACACTGCTTTACCGTGCTTGTTCATGTAATCTAAGTATGATACCTATTTAAAGATGAAATATTGAAACTGATGAGAGTAAACGAACCTATTGCTCAACGTATAAGTCATTAATTTATCAGGTAATCCTATAGTATTTTGTATGATTGTATAATGCACTAAATAACTAAGTAAAACAGTGTCCTTTTTGGTTATGGTCTGGCTGTTCATGCATTTACTGTAATGGGTTGTCGAAATACATTATTAAACAAATTAATCTGTTTTCTTGCATGTACCGAGTTCCTGTCCCAAGCATCCGTAGCATGAGTTGAATATTCATAGAATTGTTTCTCCTATTTGATTAGATACCAACATATAGGCTACTTTTCAATCGCGCTAAAGAATTAAGGAAGTTCCCAGAATTCTTTAATAATTTCTCAAGTCAATCTATTGTAAGTATGTCTATTTTCAATAACTCATGCTGCGGATATCCCGTGTGTCCGGTGTGGTGTCGCAAAAGTGCAATTGTACAATTTATTTAACGCTTTTCCTTGGCGTGAACTAGGCATTTAACAATTATATTAACAGCATGCTAACTTTCCCGTTTTAAATCATTTTTGATAATTAACTTTCGTAACAAGTCAGTTTGAAATCATGAAATTCTCTGTGTTAAAAATAATGTTTTGCAAACAATCTGCTTCTATTTCTGTTATGACTTACTAACAAAATGAGATTTTAAATTTTAATGATATAAAAGTCTTATCAATTAAAATGCACTAGAATAAATCAAAATTCGGCCCTGTTACTTCATTCGATTCAAAATAAATTAGGGAGACGAAGTGCAGTAGGTACCTATTCTATTTCTAACAAAAACCTACTCTCTTAATTGATTTTTAGCTCGAACAATAAAAAAAGATACAAAGAAATCATAATCCGAATGAATGCATGGTAAGGTTGAACACCAAGTAATAACTGAGGCGTCTAGCTTAGCTGCATGCTCACGGCGTGAATTGTGTTAGGACGAGACCGTGGACGCGGCGCTACGCGAGGTGGGGCTCCTCTAGTGGACCCGGGACTCCGGACTGCACTGCGCGCATCCCACTACTTGCGATACAAGACTAGTGCACCGCGGTGCATATCAAGGGACGTCCTATGACCACTCAATCGCCCATTCAAATACTATATTTGGATTCAACAACTTTTGCCATATATTTTTAATATCATATTTCTACATAATTATTTTAGATTTTGTATAGACTGTCATTAAAATAGTATCAGTCATTTTTTAATAATAAAAAAGCTAAGTACATTGATAAAGATTTTCTACGAAAGACATTGGGCGACTGATACTAGAGATTGGTTTTATATTATCATACAATTTGCATTTTTAAGTATCTAGGTAAGTATTTGGTATAATGTAATGACGGAATTGTTTCTCCAGGCCAAAGTGGACCAAGAAAGAATTTTAGAAACTCTTGATCGAATGTATTCTAAATTTAGCGAAACTGCCAATTTGGAAGATTCCCCTAATTAATATAAAATAGTTCAATAGTTGTTCATTAGTTTATATTTTGTCTTTTAGTGTAATTTATAGGTGTTAAAAAATTAACTGCAAGAATTTCGTGTACGCACTCGGTATCAAAAAACAAATATATTCCAAAAAAAACTTTTTCAACACACTTGCTCATAAAGTGGCTCTAATTTCACCGCAATTAGGCACATAATGACACCTGTAATCAAACTGTGACTTTTTCATTGCTATTATTCACAAGTGAGTTATAGGGGTTTTTTTTAATTTTATTGGTTGAATTGCTTTGTTCTTAAAAAAGTTTCGATACAAAAAAGATCGTGTTCAATAGTACAAATAAATTAATGTACCTATTGCTTGCTCATTTCATACAACTTCGTATCTACATAGATAATTTCAACTTATAAGTTTTTAATAAATAAAACTTTCACTCAAATGCAACTTTTGTTTTCTTTTTTTTTACTTTTTTTTTAATTATAAAACTTCGAATTCCCCATTTCGTACGTGGCTGACACGCTATCCGCGAAAAGCCAAAAAAAAAGGAACCTCATTCTTTTAGTCTATGGGCGATCGCCATTGTTAGATGCGCGCGCATAGGAAAACTGATGAATTATTCCCGCCATTGCGAAAAAAAATTCACAACTCGTTTTCACTGTTGAAATTATAGTTATTTTTAGTATTATTTTATTCTCAAGTGTGTTGAAAAACGTCGTATGATACACGTGTGTGTTGAAGATTACCGTCTCGGCTCTCTTAAGAACCTCGCCTAACGGCTCGGTTCTCAATGGCGCCTCGGCGGTAATCACCAACATTACACACTTGTACCATAATGTACTATTTTCAAGCATTTTTAGTTTTTACATAAAAAAAAACATTGCCAGTCCAAAGTCTGCAAAATGTGATGGGAAAGTTAGAATCAGCTGTCTACGTTTGCGCTGTCGCAGGGGTGAACGACCACGCGCGCGGCGCCCTGCACGGTGACTGCAGTGACAGTACAGTCAAGTGCGCATATTCAATAATTTTGTGCGCAGAAAATATTGCATATCTTTGAAACGGACCGTTACATAGATAACATTTTTTCGTGATTATTTTTTATTTGTGATTCCAAACAACTCAAGTTTCTTGCAGTTAATTTTTTAACACCTTATATATTTTGAAGTTTGTCTTGTTTATTTGTTTGTTCTGTTGAACTATTATAATTTTATGATTTGTTGACAACGAATTTATATTTAAATTACATTGATTATTCTTTGTCTAAGTTATTTTTAATAAAGTTACTAACTATAGTCTGTTGACATGACCTAACGAATTTCACTATTTCTTACCTACTTGGTAAAACTTAAAACTATTACATTAATGTGGCGTTTGTTATAGTTTTATAAGTTTTCCTATTCTAAACTAAGTAGACGCTAGTTTCGTCTACAAAACATTCGTTTTTAAAATAAAATTAGATTATAAAATTACTGCCAATTCTAAGAAATTACTATTTTAAACCATTTACACGTCTACGGTTATTTTTATATTTCTTTGTTTGTTTCTATTCAAATGGAAAGTTTTTTATGAAATTATTCAGACATTTATCTCCGATTTAAAATTGTGTGACGCAGACTTTAATAACATATTCAAGGAGTTTTGTGCAATAAACTGTATTAATCTCATATACGATAATATTTCGTTTCATGATACATATTATGTCTATGTGATAAAATAACATATTTCTAATAAAATATATTTTACACGTTATAAAACTTTTAATTTTATTAATCAGGCACCTTTTCTTTTGAAAGATTTTGTTAATACAAGAATTATACAACTTATAACTTCCAAATCTTTAAAAGACTACGTACGATAAATTCTATTCACCGTGCACATAAGGGTACTTAAAACCGAAGTAAAAATAACGAGTAGTCGATAACCGAAAAGCGATTGCTCGGTCTAACGCGGCCACGAGCGACTCTGGCTCAGTGATACCCCTTGTTGCAGGAGGAGACGCCCCAGGGCTTCTTCGAGGACCACGGGCTCGGCTAACGCTCCGCGCCCCCGCCTCGCACCGCCCGCACCGCAACAACATACGTAGCGACAGCGTACACCATTGTAACATCATGTATTTTGATATTAGAACATTTTGTTAAACCTCGTTTTGATATTGTCGATATCACAGTTGCGTTGTATTCATGAATATAAATATGTAAAATATATTACAGAATTTTGTTCAAAAGACGAACATTGTTCTTGTTGTTTGTTAAACATTAAAGGCCTTTAAATATCCATTGTACTCATCGAGTCGTGCAGATCAAATTCATAAAATCAATTGTTCTGTGGTATAATTTGCATATTATTATATTCATTTTAGAGCTTATTCTTACTAAGTAGTTATTTAATTACAAAGCATTTTTGCACTTGGAGGTTGTTTATGCATAATTACTTATAACCGTGGCAACTACTTATGTACTTAATTTAGTTTTAGTTGTATTATTACGTGTTTAGCACCGCTTTTTGTTATGTACATATAGATGGTACATAAAGTTAGTATTACGAGTCTAGTTTTGCCACTGAATGTATGTAATTGTGGTGGAACAATTTAATAATAGTTTGTGCCAAAAGAAGCAAACGAACTTATATTTTCATACATTTCGCTTATGATTGTTATTCATATTGTAGAGTAGAACAAAGTATTAAACCTCTATGATCAATATAACACAGTATACCAGTACATGTCACAACTAGCCCTCCAGTTTATAAAATTGTTATATTCTATCGCATAGACTGCTGTATTATTGTATTAGGGATTGTTCAAACAAAACCATATATTTTAATAAGTATCTTTGGACCTACTTGAGGATTTATGCGATCGGGCAACGGTATCAAATGTTTCACAGCTTGGTGTTGATTATGTCAGCCAGCCAGGGCTAGCTCGCGGTTTGCTGAGCCTGCTCGATCCACATCATTTGTATACATTTCTACATTTGTAAACTTTACAGTATTTATTGCGCTGTGTAAAATATAAATATTTGTGTAAATGCCCGGAAGTCTTACGTCAGACTGTAATCTCATATCACACGTTTCATATCTAAAAATATTGAGAGGCCTAAGAATCAAACAAGTGACATTCTCTTTGGAATATATTGCGTATTAAAATTATATTTAAGAATCAAACTTCGTTTTATTTTAATATAAAATCTTTTATTATAATACGATTCAAAACTCGCTATACGATACAAAACATTTTCATTACAATATGCCGTATAAAAGCGATAAATAATTCAAAATTAAAGACATACTGACAGTCTTTTGATAAATAGAAATACATTTAATGTTTTCACTTAATAATTAAATGCGCCATAACGATTTGGGTACAGCCTGTATACCGTCACGTGGCTCGATAGCTTAGGTACTCTAAGGACACGATGTTATTATTAGCGGCGTGAGCGTGCGACGGTGTTTGTTCCACCGGTTCCACGGCCTCATTTCATATCGCAACTTAAGGACATTGCATTATGCATGCCACTGAAAAATGCAACCGACGCTAAAAATAATACCCTGTCTGCAACTTACACGTTAGAAATATAATATTTATTATAAAAAATATATGAAGATTTAATTGTTAGAAGTTTCTGTCGACTTGGACTCGGGTGTCGCCTTCACTTGGTTGGCGGTGGTAGGGGCGGAGTCCTGAGGGTTCTTAGGGGGAGCGGGTGCGGGAGGGGCGGGCTCTGCTTCCTGGGGCTGCTCTTTCTCTTCTTCCTGTTTCTCCCTCTGTTGCTGCTGACTGGTGACGTTGGCGAGGTGGAGCGCGGCCAGCAACGCCGTGAGGTAGCGACGCACGTCCAGCTCCACACCTGCAATAACATCGTAATTTGATATTTGTGAAGAGGTGATAAGATTGACTTACATTGGAACTAGATTTTCCGCACTCAAGGTCAACGAGGGAGAATGTTTTGAAAGTAATATTGATCGCGTGTGTTGCGTTAAAGGTTACTTGTTATCGTATAACAAATGTCAGTAGTCGAACCTTTATCATTCTAATGGAATATTTTAAACAATAGAATGGAATTTGGTGATAAAATGCATACAGGTAAATCTATTTGAAATTAAATAAACGGTATAAAACACCTCTTCACGAAGCCGAAAGGCACTTGTTCTCCGCATCATTGCGATCATTTTTTTGTTCTACAACTTATCTGGGAACCTTCTAGTTACGGACATATGGTCAAAGTTACAACATTTTTTTGTAAGATTTTGACTTTTAACACCACGACCCCGTACTATTCAATCCATCCATCAGCACATGTTTTAAGTGCGTTACATTGAGTTCTACCACAAAACATGATTTATAATCTCAAAAAAAAAGTTGTTTCCCAGCAATAGTTTTTGCGTAAAGTTATTTAGTTTGATGTACAGAATGCTTGGTTAACGGCTTTGTAATGAGGTGGTTTACACCTTGTATTTTGTTTCGCTAAAAAACAACAAGGTTTAGCTGATAATTATAAAAAATTCGACGCCTTGTTAGTTTTTAACAGGAAAATAGAATATTCGTTTCTAAGAAACAGAGAAAATTCTGCTTTTGACACCTAACCAACACCTTCAGCCCACTGTTGGACTTTGCCTCATTTAAAACATTCAGCTGAAGCTACAGTTACATAAAACTGCTCTTTAATGCACTGTTACTATGCTGTTGCAAAAATTCAGTCATGGCCTGCGACAGCGAATTTCTTAGTGAAAATATAACATGTACCCCAAGACTGAACCCAGGATCACGTACGGTCGAACAAGCTATTTGGTTTACAGTTTAACCCTTAAATTACATTGTAAAATGTAAACCAAATAGCTTGTTCGACCGTACTCGGACTCAGCCCTGGTAACCATAACATCAAAGCTGCATAGTAAAAAACTAGTGTTTGTTTAATTAAGTACCTGAGTTTCTAAGCTCGTTCACTTTGTAAGCGAGGTTTGCCCACACGCGGCGCGCGGCGACAGCGCTGAGCCGGCCCACAGTCTGCACGGTGTGCATCGCCGGGTCACTGGACACCGCTACAATTTCCTCTACAATTAACAAAACCATTACATTCGTAAACGATGTCAACTTTCAGCTGACTACAAGTTGACATGCACTTAGAGCTAGGTTAGTTTAGTTTAGGTGGCATAATCAGTCTAATGCCCGTTGCTGGAATTCTTGTATCTATGGATTTCGTAAATCAATGGTACCTATGCCTACCATAAGTTATATAATATTTGTTTGGGGCATTTAGAGGATGAACCTCATCAAGCAGCACAAAATCGCACTTTTTCATACTCATATACTTTTGTGTCGCTCTGAAGCGGGAATGCTATCGAATGATATCATCAACGATGATTTCGGCAGCACGATCTTTTTCTCGCTCTAGCAAATGATCCGAGCGACAGAAAAAGAAAAAGCGATTCCGTGCTGCTAGATGAAGCGCAACCTTATGTTACTTGTGGGAACCCGTTTCCTGTAATTGCCATGAATCTATTTTTTATTTATTTGAATAAGTACAGCCACATCACATACATTTTACAAAGAAATTCACAATTTATGATAAAGCGGTCTGATGCACGTGACAATAAAGGCGTACATAACATTCACAATTCTTCGGCTCGATGATAAAACACAATTATTATTTAAGAAAACCTATTTATTGAGAATTGAATTAAAAACTAACAATTCAAAATATTTGATAATTATATTACATTAGTATACAAAGAAATGCCAGATAAAAATTAGGATCAATGACAATATAATAGGATTGGCCAATTATTATTCATAAAAATAATTTAATAAAGTTGATTGAATTTGTTACAATTAATAGCATATTAATATATATATAATAAAAAAAGATAAAAAAAGATAACTTAGGGCACATATTTTATTTTGTTTTTAAATATATGCAGCTTATCATGGAACACATCGAGGTCGTGTAGATTTTACAGATGGAGTATGGAAAATATATTTGAGTTTCCCTCGAGGATAGGTGCGAGGGATCTTTAAGGGTATATTCTCAAGGAAATGGCAACAATGGTACCGGCCGTTCATGACTTTGTGAAAGAAGCACATGTCTAGCAAGCGTCTACGTTCACGAAGGGAGCTCATTTGGAATTTCCCCAAGCGGACTCTGTATGGATTCCTATGTGAAAAACCGCTAGAGTTATAAGCCAGATGCCTAGTGAACGATCTTTGAATGCTTTCAATGCGCTGCGAATGAACAGCATAAAAAGGACTCCATACAACGCTGGCGAATTCAAGATGACTGCGCACCAAAGTATGATATAATAAGATTTTGGTGCGTTCTTGTTTAAATCCGCGCGCGTTTCGTTTTAAAAATCCGAGCATTTGAGCTGCTTTTGAATCGATACATTCGATTGATATTGAAGAAGGTTCTCTGCCGACCCTATTAGCGGTAGGTACTTTTAAAATATAAATTAATCCGAGTACATTGTCCACAAAATGTACTCGCTTTATCCTGTTGTTATCTCTAGATAAGGATAAGGTAATCTTATAGAGCATTGTGCAATAATCTTCAATTATTATAATAGGTACAATCATTTCTAGAAGTTTATGACTTGGTCACTCAATATCTTTATGGCTTAGGACTCATTTATGCGTTTATATTTGCAAGATGTAACGTACATACGTAGTCAGAAATCAGAGAAAATTATTTCATGCCTGATTTGTCACCAGCCATTCTTAAATCTCTGTGACGAAAGAAAAAACAACTATTTTTTAAATAGGGTTGTTATCAGTCATCAGTTTAACTTTAATGTGGAGCAAGACAACCGCAATTATTTTCTCTTTCATAGAGAAGATTTCCTACGCATGCAGAAGAATATAGTGTGTAGGCTTGTGTTGTGTTATAGGATGTTAGTTTACTACTTTGTTAATACCTGTCACAAATATTTTAACCATTGTTTTAATGTAACAAGTAACTCACTGCTAGACTCCTCCTGAACACCAACGGGGGGTAGGTAGTGGTCCAGCAACTGCATCGCATACATGGCACCAGCATCGACGCTGTTCACTGCCTTCTGGCCGTATGCTGTCGAGAGCAGTGCGTTGGCCTTGGCCCAGGAGAGCTCCTTGAGGGAGCTGACGCGCTGTTCCGCGGCTACTCGCGCTGTGCAGACCTGCAGAAGAAGTTTATAGATTGGTATGTTGAACACGAGATGGAAGCCTTTGCCGGAACACTGGTAAAGGTGCTATATTAGATGGCAGATAGGTCTAAACTCTAATGAGACACTTGTCATCATTATGTGCATTTTTGCGGAGATGATTCTGCCTGACAATGACAATTTTCCCTGTGAAATCGTGAAAAACAAATTTTGAAGAAATTAATAATGAAATCATCAGCCTGTTTATTAGCTTGTTTTCGTTCAATTTTTGAATGACTGCCCAAAATAAAATGGTTGTTCTTTTTTCGTTCTTTGGTCAATCGTTTTGGTAACTGTGGTCAATTGCAACAACAAAAGCGATCATTGGCTGCATCTTATGGCTCATTGATATAATTATGAGCGCTTTGTGTACGAATGAAGCTGGTCGTTGATTTTGTAAGTGTCGAGTTTTTATAAAAGAACGCAATTTATAATGCTATAATTAGATCGTGTCCCCACATATTACGCATTACATATTTGCTTTACTCAGACTTTCAGCTCATGGCAACTAACTAAGAATTAATTAATTTCATATCAATAGATTATTAAGATTATGTCAAAGTAATTATTTGGATAATTTAATGTAGTTGTTTTGAACGTTTTGAGCTGATGTGCATTGACATTTTAAATTGATTAATTCAATCACGCAATGACTTGACAAATCGATGTTATTAAGGGGCCGGGCGGCGGAGCGTGCGTCGTTCATACAAACGTAATACCAAAATAATTCGTAAACCAAAGATATTCTTATGGAAGTGTGTATTTATTTCGATTGGATTACATACTATCTAGGTTCCAAAATATATATTATGAATGGACATTGATTTAAACAAAAGTTATGAGAAAAATAAGTTTTCGATAGAAATTTTAAATTCCTCATATCTCGTCTAAATATCATTGTCCTTTCAAAATATATATTTGGGAACCTAGATATTATGTAATACAATCGAAAAAAATACACACTTCCTTATGAATATGTTTGGTTTATGAATTATTTTGGTATTACGTTTGTATGAACGACGCATGCTCCGCAGGCCTCTTAAGTCTCTAATTATAAGTTTTTATTTATTTAAACTTCACGTAGGTACAATAGCGGTACATAGGCGGCCTAATGCCACTAGGCATTCTCTACTAGTCAACCTTTTGTTTAAATAAGACAACATTGTGATGGGTACAAAATTGTCCCTAAAAAAACTACTTGTTTTCGATAATTTACCATACATTTCATCCCCGTACTCCCACGGGAACGGGATCGCAGGTGAAACCGCGTGAAGTCCGCTAGTAAAACATAAGTAGAGTAGAAGTAGTAATAAGTATGTAGGTAGGTAGGTACCTATCCTGCCGGGGTTGCGGGCCTGTTCGAAAGAGATACCGCGGCTCCGGAACATAAAGGGCGAGGAAGGAACATGGATGGGTTTTAGTCAGTAAAAGTCTGACACTCCCTCCCGCTCCGCCCAGAGTGGGAGAAGCTATTTGATGACTTCCCATCCTAAAAAAAAGAACAAAGGTAGTTACCTATCTAAATCCTAATCCGTGTAATGCGGACTTTAGTACCCGGCTGACCTTGAATAACTATTGAACTTTGAGTGCGACTTACAACAGCTAGAAGTAAACTACGTACAGAGTATACATTAACGACACTGAATAGTTATGTAAACATGTAGACAGCTACTTCAAGTAAATATTATGAATTTTCATGACGGTTGTGAAAATTATCTACGCATTTCTCCGCGTTCAATATACGTAAAAACACCGCGTCGCGCATTTAATCGCGTTTAATATACCTACCCCACAGATGGGCTACTACCGCCTGGCTTTCCACAGCTGTGTGTGCCTGTGCCAAGGTACGAGTGTGGTCAGAAAAGTGCAATGTCTACTTCCAGACTATCAATAGGTATACTGCAATCATTATTCCTTTATGTTTGGTTGAGCAGCTGAGCAATGACAACCTTTACTCATGATAGTAGCACCAAGGCAGTGAAGGCAGTCGCTCCATGTAAAATACTGGTATTGCTAACTACTATTTCCAAACCTAGTGGTTTAAGAATAGTGTGGCGAGTGACTCCTGAAAGCCAGATTCAACAGTGGCGACCACCAGTAAAGCGTCTGTAAACTGTCTTAGAGGTGGCGTTTTTTTACTGATTTTAGCCACGCATCAATAGATTCATGAAGCGGTAACAGCAGGTGTTGCCCAGAATGAGGAAAATGTCGCGCGAATATTTTTGAGTATGAATTTGAATGTATAGTAGAGTAGGGGGAGTTTATCCACCCCAATATTAAATATGATAAGGACAAGAGTATAAAAAAAAACCGGCCAAGAGCGTGTCGGGCCACGCTCACTGTAGGGTTCCGTAGCTTCCCAGACCATTAAAAATACCAACATTTTTCGTCAGCAAAAATAACTTTGTTTTTCATAGTATTTGTATGAAAAACAAAGTTATCATTTGCGTTTTTTTGAAAAAGTGCTATATAACTCAAAAACTATTCAACTCATCAAGTTGAAAATAATTTTCCTAGAAAGTTCATATAAAGGTCTACTTCTGTGATTTTTTTCATATTTTTTAAACTTATGGTTCAAAAGTTAGAGGGGGGGGGGACACATTGTTTTTGACTTTCGGAGCGATTATTTCCTAAAATATTAATATTATCAAAAAATGATTTTAGAAAACCCCTATTCATTTTTAAATACCTATCCAACAATATATCACACGTCAGGGTCAAAATTAAAAAAAAAATCGCTCCCCACTTTACGTCTGGGGGAGGTACCCTAATAAAAATGTTTTTTTAAATTTTTATTTTTGCACTTTGTCGGCATGATTGATATACATATTGGTACCAAATTTCAGCTTTCTGGTGCTAACGGTCACTGAGATTATCCGCGGACAGACAGACAGACAGACATGGCGAAACTATAAGGGTTCCGTTTTTTGCCATTTGGCTACGGAACCCTAAAAATGAGTCTGAAAGAAGCTAGCTAAACGTAACAAGGTCCTTCCAATCCGGTTCATTGTCCACCGCGTGATTACGTCTCGTCACAGCAGCTTTATCTTATCGTTGCAGCGGCCGCCATAAAATAATACCGGCCCGACTACTCGCTACCAATTGTATGTAAACGCGCTTTATATTTTATTTATAACTGTAAACTGGTACACAAGACAGCTGCTTCAACTTGAATGTTATGTAGCTACATTTTATATTACATTTTTTTTTCGTAGCGAGCGTGGGAACTCTTCGTCTTTTTTTGGTTTGGTTTATTAGGATTTCATTTTTATTGGCCATTGTGCTTTTGTCCGGTAAGGGTAAAAGATTGGGCTGTTATTCTCAAGTCTATTGGCACAGGTCTGCGAGTTTTTGATCAGTTATTTCTGCCAACCTGTTCGTCATTAATCCTTCTTCTAAAAAAATCTACCTACCTCAGAAGTTTTAATTTGGGAGTCAGCTTTCTTAGGAATATTCAGTAGGACTACTACGCTAGTTTCTGGATATATTCAAGGAGAAATTCAGAAGGGAAAAAGTCCTCCTACATTTACTAACATGAAATTTCATGAAATCGTAGATCCTAAGACTCTGTAAACTCTGTTATCTCTGGTCACACGGCGTTGAAGCCACAACAACGTGATGGGTTTGAAAGTCGATAGCGCTAGTGCGTTACACAGGAATGTAGGTACTGACTACACTGGAGTTACTTACATGAATACCCGCGGCCGCGGTATGACTACCGGTTACTTGACTAACGGCACACCTGCTGCGTTTAGAGACAACTTGCGTTTTAATTAAGATGTGTGATGGAGGTACGAAGAGAGATTCGTCTTCGGGCATCCTTTATCCGGTCAAGTTACGATTCACATTATTTGGGGATTTTCGCATTTCTGGTCGTTATTGCGAAGCTTCGGAGAGAGGCCCATGATCAGTATTTAACTGATTTTTGTCCCAAAATGATGAGAACTTCTTGGTACGGAATTGTGAACTAAGTCAAACAAATTGTAATTGATAGGTAATGAGCGTATCGGATGTGCCGTTTTAAAACACAAGAACGTGATCAATCCTCCGACGAATAACATCATGATATCAAACAACCGCAATCGATCGATACAAAACTACCGGTTACATGTATGAGTACCTCTACCTAGGGTAAATACGCTAAATGTCGGCCCCCTTACGGATTTTCAAAACTGCATCGCTCAGTCTGCATCAGTTTGCAACAAAAGGATAGCTTGTGATGCGGTTTTAGATAGGTTGATAAATCAATTTTATGTTTATAAGCAAAAGGTTGGCTTTACTACTAAAAGAAAAAAGTAATAAGGTTTAAATGCGTCCAGGTCGGAAAAACCCTAAAGTCGGCCGTTCACGGCCCATGGTCGGTCGTATTTTTCCCAAATGTCGGCCGGGTACAGGGTGTTTCAAATTAAGACATTTAAAAATATTATTAATGTGATTTATTTCGGCAGGAGTATAATATCACAAATTCACAATAAGTTTGAATTTGCATTTATTTAATTAAAAATTAAATTAAACAATATAAATCAATAACCAATATTAACCAATTACAGTTTCACAACCAACGCTACATATTTTGTAAGCACATAGGGCATTGTGATTAATAGATAGGTAGCAATAGCAAGTTCCAAAAGAGCAATAATTTATAGGTATTTGTATCACAAACCATATTTAGCTATCATAGATATGTTTCCAAATTGTCAACTCGTACATCCAAACTATTTGTAATACATACTAATAAATTATAATAATACATAATAAAATATTCAATTTTGAGAAAATAAGAAAGTAAATAAATAAGTTAAAAATGACTACCCACACAATCAATGAAAACATATAAAAGTAATCAGCCTGTATAGTGGTGCTCGATTTCGAGACTGGCCGACATTACGATCTTTAATATTTCTAAAGTCGGCCCCTGTTTTGTGTACCTTATTTCTCGAGATTCAACTAATATCACCCCGGCCGGTATTTGGCGACTAAACGTAAAATAGATTTATTTAGCGTAATGCTTTGTAAATTCTCCTATTAAGCCAATGGAACGGGTAGAATTGGAATTTATAAAACAGACTGCTTTTACTTTAAAGCCGGCCCCGGCCGAGAATACGATTTCGAAGTATCGAATTATCCCCGGATCGTGGGTATTCTCAGGAAGTAAGCTATTTTAACTAAGAATTTGACGCTTCAACGGCGCCATCGCTACTGATGCTGAGTGTGCGAAGTGCGAGTGACGTAAACGGATAGTAACGCTTTTAACCTATAGAGTATGAACTAAGGTTGCAATTCAAGTGGTAAAATTGCCACTTAATTACCGTTTGAATGAACGCAAGCCGAAAATGTGCAGACGGCCGAAGATTGGGGGGTGGCCGATGTTTGGCGTATTTACCCTACTACCTACCTACATGACCACATACGGGCGGCGTAGCTAATAGTCAGTCCCGAACCGGTCCGAGCGTTTCCGATCAACGGAAATGGTGCTGCATACTTGAATGCGCCATGTTTTGTAAACACAAACAGCTCATACTGACGATCCGTTATAAAATGTCATTGTGTACGACAGAATGGTGATCAGTAAAATAAGTGATAGTGCCACATCCTGTCGGTAACAAGTTGCACTTTGAACCTGCATGCTTATTGGTCCACTTCCTGAACAGTGAGATAATGAGAATATCCGCGTCCGGAATGTTCTTGTCATAAGTTCGACTTTGAACACTGATTATAAAATAATAATCTAGGAAAGTTTTTCTTAACAAACTATTATCAATTATGTTTTGATAACGAAATATGCTTAAGGCGATTGTTTCTTTTTTATTACAATGCTGAAATTTATGCATAAACCCACTCATTCTCAAAGGTTTTAAATAAGCTGACTCATGCATGATGTTTTGCTAATTAATTCCAAGATGAAAAAGTTACATCATTTTTAATTGAACCCTCAATTCAAGACTTGGGCCTTATTATGTAGGTACATCATTGAGCATCAATTCTGTGTTGTATCTTGGTAAGGAGAGGCCAATATTGCAACCTATAAACAAACAATTCAAGAAAATAATCAAGTCCTACCTTGTTTACATGTGGTGAGATTCTGGACAAGACTGCCTGTTTGGTGGTCTCTACGATGACCTTGGGGGGTTCTGTGACGAGGGGCACGCGGCGCTCCAGCTCATCTATGGCTGCAGCCACCCTCGCGTCGCCAGCTACCAGGGGCGCAGCTACGTAGGGTGCTGCTGTGTTTGCTGCGATGTATACACCTGCTTCGGCTGTTGATAATGCCCATTCTAGCAAGGAGTGGGCTCCTGTAGGAAAGATATTGTGTTAATCTTCTGCCTGTCTTGTGTTGGCATGGCAATAGCTTCATGCCATGGTAAAGTCGCCAGTCAAAATCGTTTGGTAACCCATTATATTTAGTAGGGTTGACTGCCCAAGTAACATGGACTTAATTAAGTATAGTCATTTATGCGGGATTTTTCACTTTTTTTATTTAATATATAATTTGTTTGTTAAGTGTAGTTTTTATTTAGAATCGCCCCTAAGAAGACCAACTAACCAGAATTTTGTTTATTAAACTTCAGTGGTTTAGTGACCCAAGACTGGTAGAGGGTAGATTGAATATGAAAACCAGCAACTCATTTGATTGTTACCTAAAATATTTGAATGAACTTTACACAAAAAGGTGGAAAAGACTGCTCTGAGGGTAGAATGAAACATTTTAATAATTTTGTGTATTTCAGAGTCAACCAAGATACCTATTTAAATAACTTTTTGTGTATTCAGATTCAATGATGAATGATATCTTTTTCTATATTAATTGACTACTTAAACATTTTGATCTGTAGTTGTGAACAAATGGATTTCAAAGTAGTTGATCTGAAGTCATGAAAGAATGGATTTTACACTATATGCATGTGCTTTTACTTATCATCTTAATTCCTTTGGCTAAACACGTGAACCACAAAGAAAGTTTTCACACTACTATAAATTTTCTTCAGTAAAGGTCATGTTTCAGTTCATGTAATTTACTCACTTATGATTAATATTAGTTCAAGAAAGGGTTTTTATTTTAAATGAGGGTATTTTTTAAATGAATCCATTCTTCTAGAAAACCGCAGACTTCAGTCTAATAAAAACTGATGTCTTAGAGGGTCCATTTTGGGCACACAAACATGTGCAAAAGTTACTGGTAGCAAAACTTAGGACACCTACCTTTAACTTTAGTGTAGAAGGCTCCAACTTGTCCAACGGCAGCGCCAACTGTGGGCAGTGCCATGGCCTTCTGTACGGACTGCAGCTGCGGCATCGACGGGGCACTCACTTCTGTTGCCATCTGTATCACGGGGAAAAAAAATATTATTTTCTATTGTAGCAGGTAGACCTGAAATTCTTCAAGGAATGTTCTGGGAAGCTATGAGCTAGCTATGCTGCTAGATAAGAGTTATTGGTGAACCAATGTGAGTGATTGGGATTTGTACATCTTTTTGCAAGGACTTCAATATTTTTCTATCAATTTCTAGAAAAGACTTTGCTAGAGT
Organism: Xestia ashworthii; assembly: GCA_950022955.1. Lineage (NCBI taxonomy): Eukaryota > Metazoa > Arthropoda > Insecta > Lepidoptera > Noctuidae > Xestia > Xestia ashworthii. The sequence continues at coordinate 21,919,071 of OX465556.1, read as the reverse complement.
CACTATTTTCACTACCTCTATTGATTGCAGTATCCAAACCAAATTAATGTCGGTGGCAGCAAAACCTAACTAACAATAGCGTTGCATTGGAGGGTAAAAATTACAATTAAGCTAATTTTAAGACGGAACGGTAGCGAATTTCCTAATCCACGCATTTTAACGATAAATATAGATCGGCAAAAGTTTTAAACCCACCTTAAAAATTCACGAAAGTTTTGCTAAGTTTTAATACTTTCTAAAATACGACGATAATCTCAGATACTAATTACTTGTTCAATACGTTTCAAGCGACTGACTGAAGTAAACTGATCGTTCTAAAGAAAGAAAATATATACGTGATACAGCTTGAGTGACGATGAATAATTATTTTATTTATTATTTCTGATTCAACGCTTTGTTTGGACTTTGATCGGCTAAAGTTAGAGCTGTCAACTTCAAAACTTACTAAAAGGACGATAGTCGATTTAAAATATTCGAATAAAAATCCATCAGTCGAACTAATTCACATAAGAAACCAATAAGAAAACTAAGAAGGAAGCTTACTTCTCTGTAATCAAACCACGACTTATATTAAATATTACTTTGTTTTTTAGAATACTAACTTTCGTATCCTTTCCATCTATTGGAAACACAAATATTTATTAACTTCCCCAAAAACGATTAATTAATGTGCGACTTTACGGTGATGGGTGAAACGGTGAGCAAATCTATTTTTTTAAAACTGATGCAGGATGCTGATAGTTTCATCGTTTGTTTCAAGTTAGAACACACTATTCACAACCCTAGGGAAAATGGAGCTCCCGATTGAAAGAGACGGCGCATCACATTAAAAGGTGTGGCTGGAAAGAGATAGAACATTTTTTATTCTACGCACTACGACCAAAAGTAACAAAACTGCTCTTTTTACAAGCGATGTTCTAATTCAACACCTATTTCAATAATCTCATTATTTCACAGTTATTATTTTTAATATTACATAACTTCATCAAATAATATTACTGGGTTGTTGGTCGCCAAATGCCAATGACCAATGACGAACATTGATCGCAAAATTTGTGGAACGAGGCCAGCACACGTGTACTCGTTCACAAACATTGGATGAGCGATGTGTTCCTATTGGCTGTCAGATGTCAGTGGTTCATGTTTTGGTTGGAGAATAAATATTACATTTTTTTTTTAACAAAATCCAATTATTAGAAATGTCGTGGAATAGCGATACTGTGCTGGAATTCTTGGAACTCTACAGAAGAGAACAACATCTATGGGATCCAAAACATCCTCTACACAGAAATAGAAGCGAAGTTTCAGAATCCTGGATCAGAATTCAGGCATCTTTAAGTATACAGTGTTCAATTACTGACCTAAAAAAGAAAAAAGAATCACTAATGACGTCTTTCAGAATGCACCTCGGCAAGAAAAAGGTTCAACCGGAATATCGCACAACTTGGTTCGCCTATTCGCTTATGGAGAGCTTTCTTGGCGGTAAATACGAATGTGATAGCACAAACCAATTGGAAAATGAGGTAAACAGTCCTTTTACATTGCTTTACGAGTAAACCGGCTTCTTTAAAGTTGTTGCATATATCACAAACATTATTTTCAAGTTTGTAAATTCAAAAACTTCCGAACTTTGGTCTAACATTGGGCCAAATTGGACCCAATTGCGTAATGCCATAACCATTTTGTTTGTGGGTTTGGCAACCAAACTTTGGTACATTGCAGAACGGCGGTATAGGTATTGGCTTTGTTTGGTACACATATTTGTTGATGGTCAAAAATAAAAATATTGGTGCACTTAAGGCGAAGTGCTATGGGTAGTAAGTAGGTACACCGTGCATTCGTGGAAAACACAAAGTTACATGTTAGAATGGTTATTAACAAAACAACAGTAACATACGACTATATAGCGTAGATTTATAGGCTAGCTAAGTGCCAGCCGGTGCATCGAGAAGGGTTCCGTACAAAAAATACCGCTTTTAATTAGGGTAGGTACCTATAGTGCCGGTTTAATGGTCAGATTCATTCTCCTATCTCGGCCCAGATCCAGAACAAAATTGTGAACCAATCCATAACATTTAGTAGAATGTACCTAGAACAGGATAAAGTTTCTCAATACTCCTTAGAAAAGGGAGTATCTTCCTACCAGACTAGTGTCGAATCGTGTCTGGTGGGCTACTGTTCGATAGTTGTTGTAGGGTTTTCTATATCGTCTTAAATAGCAGGAAATTGTGATTTTAGTTCTTTGTGTCATAAATCACATAAATGGCACTGAAATACATTTTGTACTTAGGTACTATCTCACTGTAGGTAGTCATTTTGTACTATGTCGCTACAAAGATATTGGAGGCTCGCAGGGCACGGTTAGACAATCTTATTGGTCTCGCTGGCGCGACATTATATTGTTGGTCCAAAACTTCGCTTCTTCCACGACTTTGTAAGTGCCAGTGCACAGGTCGTTATGGTTGGTTTTGGTGCTCAGTGGGCAGGTTAGGAGGAGCACAGATTGTGACACAGCTCCACAACCCCGCATCCTGCTGCTGATCCATCAAGGTAGCCCCCACTTCGCGAGGTTGGAGTTAATCCTCCTACTAGGGTCTGCCGACAATTCAGAGACATTCAGATGGAACGCCAAGGTCCGAACCTGAAGAAAAGTATTCATTAAGGGATAGATAGTGAGGAGGCAGTTATTTTGCTCTAGGCAGGGCTCATGGCCAGAGTGGCCAATAGAAAAAACAGCCCTGACCTTATGTATTCAGAATTTAATAGCTTAGTGTAGATGTATACCTACTTATTACGGCTAGGGAATGCAAATCCGTCCAGTTTCAAAATCCGGATTTTAAGGAACGGATTTTTGTTTTAATCCGGATTATCCGGATTTTACGGATTTTTCATGAAAATAAACAAATCTGCCCATATTGGTTTATTAATACGATTTTTCATATTTTTGTGTGAATGGGTTAAAATATAAACTCAGGAAAATCAAATCATATGATTTTTTAAACTTTTGTTACTTGAAATAATTCAAATTCAATACCTTGGTTGGTTTCGTTTTATAACCATTATATTCTTTGTAAACTTATGTTTACATTTGAATCGACGTTGACAGCACTGAATATGCTTGTAAGCACCTGAAACTGATATTTCACTTGGAGGCCTCCAAGTGAAATATCAGTTTCAGGCGTTCGGCTGATGAGCAAATTTTCGAATATTCACGCGAAAATGTAGCCCACGAGTAACAATTTCTTATTATTCAGAAAATCCGGATTCGGTTTTCAAATCCGGATTTGAAAGTCGAGTAAAAATGTGGCGAAGTCCGGATTTTTCGGATCACGTATAGTCCGGATTGCATTCCCTAATTACGGCCCTGTAATAGCGATTAGATAAGGTAGGCGTACTCGTACGGTAGCTTAAGCGTACGGTTTTTTAATGTAATTTCATTGTTTCAGTACTTCACAAATACGGGAAATTACACTACTCAACCAGGTATACCAGATCACATGAATAATATCACCAGAAGCGCTAACATTACGGATAAACATGCCTCAATGGTCAGACAAAGTAAGCCGGCGTCCCCGTGTCATAGAAATTCCACAAATAAGAATAGTTCTGACATAAATTATGCAAAGAAACGGATGGATGAAGCTGTAACGTATCTGAAGAATGCAGGCGGAGTGAAGAGTGAAATGGACGAGTATGAGCTGTACGGTCAGTTGTTGGCAAAGAAATTAAGGAAGTTAGACGAGCACCAACGCGATTTGGCGATGCACGAAATCGATAATGTCATGTTTCGTGTTAAAATGCAGGGTGCTACGCCACAACAGACAAGTTACTCGACGTCACCGTCCCCTATTCCTCGCAAGATAAAATCTCCCATTTTTATCGTTACGCAACAAAATCCAACTAATATTCAGTATGAAGATGAAAATATTTCGTATCAGGAGCAGCCTCCATCTTAGAAGTTTATTGACGAGTTTTGTGCACTTTGGATTGAAGTTTGATTGATAGCTGAGGGCATTTGAGAAACTGGCCGGAATCTGATTAATGTCGGGTCACGGATGCAGCGATAATAGATTACAGAAAATTAATTTATGTTACGTTATTTTTAGAATTATTACACAAGGTGTAACGAAAACAAAGCTAAAATGTAAGCAAGATTTGTTTAACGACTTGTAATGTGATATTTATTTTAGCCGGCACAAACTATTGTTTATTAATTTAAAACTATTTAGTTCATGTAAAATACCTAAAAATAAAGGTACCTATATACAACGAAATATAATAATTTCACCTGAGGACTGAAATGTCCGCTATTCTTAGTGAAAAAAAAATCGTTACTTATCACACTTTTTCACGATTTTCCAAATCACTGCAGTCTTATTCCCATGTTACTTAGAAAACATAAAAGTTGGTCCTAAAACAGGGTAAGTATAATTTACTGGAGAACTTATGACATGCATGACCTAGCTGGGTAGCATGGAGGTAGCTGGTAAATAAAGATAGGATACGGAAAATGGGGTAATTTTTTGCTATCTGTACTGTAGTAAATGATTGATTGATCTCAAAGGCTCCGTTACGTAAAGTCTTTGGCCGTCGCGTAGGCATGTACAGTATACGGTCTTTTATAATTTGAGTGAAAAAAAAAACTTTTTTGCAAAAAATGTAACCGACTTCACACAAAAAAGTGAAAAATAACTATAACTTCAGAAGTCGGTTTGTGTGAAGTCGGTTAGATTTTTTGCAAAAAAGTTTTTATTTTTCACTTTTTAGTGGTTCACATGTGCTTACCCTTTCACAGCGTATCGGTGTGATTTTTTGTTATGAACTGCGGGCCTAAAATGGCCGCTTTAGCAGGACATAATATGAATCACGTTAAAAATGTTAAATTCTAAAAATGCACTTTATTGTCATAACCTTAAAGTCCATTTTAAGAATTTTAAATTTTTAACGTGATTCATATTATGTTCTGCAAAAGTGGCCATTTTAGACCCCCTGGTGTAAACAATAGACAGACGTGAGTCTTCAGCGATCCCAGTACATTTGCTATGATTTATTAAGGAGTTCAGTTGCCTATCTTCCGAAGTCAACAGATCTTTATCAAATCGAAATGGGATCACTCCGAGAAAGTACTCTGCCTAAAACTACCCAAACCGCTTCTGGTGTGCCTATAAAGTTAAGGAGTTACCTCTATTTCTCCGGCATCCCATTGAATGGAACTTTACACGTCTAACTGTCGAAATCTGGGTGTGTTGTATACTTCTGCGTACTCCCTCAGAGCATACAGGTGTGATGTTACGTCATGATGTTGTATAAACAATAAACAACCAAGCGATTGCAGCAATTACTGCAGCTTTGCCGTGTATTTTTGAAGAGTTCCATTTATATCTCCGAAGATCAGCGATCTTAACCAAATTGACACACCAGCGAAAAGCACCAGCTTTCAAATAAAAGAAGAATCATCAAAATCGGTTCTCCCAGTCGATAGTTCTGAGGTAACAAACATTGTCGAAATCTGGGTATATTGTACACATCTGCGTACCCCCTCAGAGCATACAGGCGTGATGTTACGTCATGATGTAGTATAAACAATGAACCTACAAGCGGATGCAGCAATCACTGCAGATTTGCCGTCTATTTTTGAAGAGTTCCATTGTATATCTCCGAAGAACAGCATCAGATCTTCAACAAATTAAAATGGGACCCAACGGGAAGCACCAGCTTTCAAATAAAAAAAGAATCATCATAATCGGTTCACCCAGTCGAAAGTTCTGAGGTAACAAACACAAAAAAAAAAAAAAAATACAGACGAATTGAGAACCTCCTCTTTTTAGAAGTCGGTTGAAAACAATGATGACATAAAAATATTAGTTACCTACATAATAGTTATTTGTTATACAAGAGTGCAAAGTTGTTTTTTAACCGCGTTTAATTTTGATGACCGAGCAAGCGAAAGATTCTAAAATTGAATCACGAGCGAAGCGAGTGATTGAAAACTTAGAATCTTGAGCGTTAGCGAGGGAATCAAAAGAGCTCGAGGTGAAAAATCTTTGCACTCGAGTGCAACACGTAACTTTTCATCCCACCTCAGCGAGGAAATGAATAAACGCAAAAAAAATTGCGCATTTTTAACAAATTCGGTTAATTCTGTTGGCGTCAAATAAACTTCCTCCGCTAGATAATGAGTGGTCATTTTAGGTTTTTCACTTGTTTTCAAGTTGGATTCCTTGTTTTTAACCTAAGGTGTTAACATTATGTTTATGACCGATGCACGATGACGTGAAAAGAAAATGGCGCGCGCAAAACATTTAAAAAAAGTACACCAAGAAGGTTCTGAGTCTGCGAGTTCTTAACAAATTAAAAAAAATATATGATAAATTCGGCACCATAGAGGTAGAAGTAAATAGGTGTAATTATGTTTTGAATGCACATGCTTAGTGCACACGATGTTCTAAATTCAAATTTACTTTACCCTCATGACGATAAAAACGGCTTTTGCACTCAGATATCGAAGAGCAAAAATACTCTTTCCGAGATGGGGGGATGAAAATACCTTTGTCTATTTATTTTTTCCCAGTCTCATCATTATGACGACCCACGTTATAATGATGAGGTACTAGGTTAGGTAAGTAGGTACCTAATATTTATCCATCCATATCGATATCGTAATGGATGAAAAATTATTGCATGTAGCGGAGATGAGAATGTTGAGATGGATGTATGGAGTGACAAGAATGGATAAAGTAAGGAATGAATACCTATATTAGAGGAAGTTTGAAAGTGGCACCTGTAACAGAAAAATTGAAAGGAAGCCGTTTGTCTACATGTTTTGAGGAGGGATGAAACGAAACGCATGTGACTAAAAGAGTGATGGACATGAATGTTGATGGATGGAAAAGGAGAGGAAGAGTATGTATGGTGTGAGGCATGATATGAAAGAGAAAGGAGTAAATGATGCCGTGACGTCTGACAGAGGAGAATGGAAGAAGAAAACGTGTTGCGCCGACCCCACATAGAATGGGACAAGGCCAGGAAGATGATGAAGATCGATATCGTAAAGTAGTTCGTATTGGATATGACACGCCATTGGCAGATTTCCCTATAGGCCGAGTAGGCCCGGGCCTAGGGCGGCAAAATTTGGTCGTTGTTTTTTCAACCTTCTAAAAAGAGGAGGTTCTCAATTCGTCTGTATTTTTTTTTTGTGTTTGTTACCTCATAACTTTCGACTGGGTGAACCGATTTTGATTGTTCTTTTTTTGTTTGAAAGCTGGTGCTTCCCGTGTGGTCCCATTTTAATTTGCTGAAGACCTGATGCTGAGAGCTGAAAGGACTATACTATTTACTGTACACTGGACTGTACTTCAAGGGTACATTGATGAGTTTTTGGTTAGGTTCTGATTACTTCTGATTATGGGATCCATGACAAAGGAACGGAACTCTTAAATTCTTATGAGCAAATTAACGACACTCGGCCGAATCTTATATAGGCTATCCGGATATTTGAGTCACCTACCATAACGTCGTTATTAACCGACTTCAAAAATAAGGAGGTTCTCAATTCAATGTTCCCCGATTACTCGAAGATGGCTGGACCGATTTTGTTTTTTTTTGTCCCATAATCATCACATCAGGATCTGATGATGGAATCCTGGAGAAATAGAGAGAACTCTTCACATTTTATAGGTACACTAGAAGCGATTTGGGTAGTTTTAGGAAGTGTACTTTCTCGAAGTGATCCCATTTCAATTTGATGAAGATCTGATGAAGAACTTCGGAGATAGGCAACGGAACACCTCAATAAATGATAGCAAATGTACTGGGTTTGCTGAAATCTCATATCTGTCTATTGTTTATACCAGTTCATAACCGAAAATCACGCCGGTACTCTGTGAAGGGGTAAGCACATGTTAACCACTAAAAAGTGAAAAATAAAAACTTTTTTACAAAAAATAAAACCGACTTCAGAGAAAACAAAAAAGTGAAAAATAACTTCAGAAAAAACGCTTCAGAAGTCGATGACAAAAAAACTTAATCAATCAAACAAAGGTCACCGACTTCTGAAGCGTTTTTTCTGAAGTTATTTTTCACTTTTTTGTTTTCTCTGAAGTCGGTTTTAAGTTTTGTAAAAAAGTTTTTACTTTTTTAGTGGTTGCCCACTGCCCCCGCTCCTATGTGTTAAAACTCGAAAATGTGTCCATATAACATCCCGCAAAAAATTACCATGTATGGCGATTACGATTATTAGAAGTGTTGCTCATCCAACTGAATCTTTGCTTACTAGTTTATTCCAAGGTTAATTTAATTTCTGTAGTTTATTTAATTTTTCATGCTTTACAGCACATAGGGGGCGGCAATCTTTCGGAGGCTAGCCAACGTATCAAATCCGCGCCTAATGACACGTGTATAAGTGGCGATGAAGGATAGCTAATCAAAGTAGAGTACCTACCTAGTTGTAGGTACGAGTACGTCCAAAGTCCAATATCCGTGACGCAAGGTAGAGATTTCCCCATTGAAAGTACTTTGGTCAGAAGAGGACGTGGACATTGTATTCAGTAACAATCAACATAATTATAAATATGTATTCCGAGAACTGACGTAGCTTTACAAGAAAAATAAATAATTATTGTGCAAGATTCTCGTACTGACGAAATAAGTATTTTGATGAGTAAGTACCTAGGTACCGGTTTCCGTATTAGATGATCTATCTAATTATAATACACTTTATAAAGTTAAATCTTTTTCTATAAGTCTTGTTTACTTTTAAAGTGTGAACTACAAACTATAAACGACGAGCGCGTCGGCGTGTGACTCAAAGCATGGCGATATGCGTTAGTAGTAATCTGTGTTAGTAGCGTGTTTGGGTCAAAGATCACATCATAAGTGTCAAGTAAACAATAATAGTATGTGTTGGACAAGTTAGAAAATTCCATCATGCGGGTACCAGGAGACTGGAGGGCTGGAGATGAGGAAGGCTGCAGTTCGATACAATGATAAGATAGATGCGCAACTCCAGTTTTCGTTTTTAAAACTGTGTACCTAAACTGTTAGATGGCACTGTTAGTTTCTCTTCAACCAAATAAATACAAAAAGTAGTTCTTGACTCCGGATTCGAACTTGGGACCTATAATCACATCACAAGACAGCCGCTAAGCTATCTACTTCAATGACAAGTTGTCTAAAATAGCTGTTCTCTTTATGACAGTTGTAAAACAGTCAAAACAGTTGAAAAGTTTGTGTTCTCAAACACACAGATGGCAGCACTATCTATGAACATTTTGTTTGACGCCAATGTATGGAAGTTTCACCCCTGGTTCGATAGAATCAATGAGCTGGGAAGCACATATTCAATTATTTATTGGAGCAGCTTGTGACTAAATATTAACAGCCGCTCGGGTCGATCTTTGGTTAAGTCGTGCTTACCTAGGTTGGTCTGTGGATGGGTGAACACCCTTACATATCGAGTTTCAGGGGGGTGAGATTTAAAAACGAAAACCAGAGTTGCGCATCTATCTTGTATTATAAAGTGTATTATCTATGCCGAGTTTCCTCCGTGCCTCGGAAAGCACGTTATGCTGTTGGTCCCGGCTAGATTATTCTAATCTATGGTCCCGGCTGTCATTTGTAGATCTTTGACAGTCATTCTAGATACTCGCTACTAAACGTAGTGATTATATACTCTGTGCTCGCTACGATGTAAAATACTTGTATCCAGCTGCATCCGGTTAGAATGGAAGCCAATCCCAACAAATTTGGGAAAAGGCAGCTATGATGATACAATCATTTATTGATCTCATAAGGGTAGGCAGAAACTAGCTACTTAGGTGGTATGCTACAGACACAGAACATATATACTCTAGCTACAGAACATCACGGTCCTTATATTCGGATCCTTGATCCTTGAGTCAAGGATCAAGGATCCGAATATAAGGACCGTAATGTCACATCAAGGGTCAAGGACCTTGACCCTTGATGTGACATTACGTTGTCTAGTGAGTTCCTACCTTCCTGAAGCACAATGCACAGAGTATATAATCACTACGTTTACACAATGCAGTAGACTCATAACTCTGCATGTAGGTATGATTAATTAGTCTATTTCCTGTTGATCATAGCATTGAGGAGAGTTTAATACAAGTTCGATGAACTGTGCATAATTCACAGACTACTCTTTATACGTCTGTGGCATAATTGAATCATGAACAACGAGGATATCCGAAAACCTAACAGTATTTAGGAAAATCGCAGAAGCTAAAAAGTTCATAAGCTAGAAAAACAAAGATTTTTGTTTAAAAAAAAAAATTTTTTTGGTAGTGATTCGTTTTAAAAATCGACTAAAAATATTTTTGATACTAGTTCTCGTCTGATCAAAGCGTTTCAATACTCGTGATACGGATATTGTAAGCATAGTAATGCTGCCATCGCGGTTTCTCATTGGCTTGATTTGGTATGTCATCTTGCTGTCAGTCCATAATAGCTAGCTACTAATATCTAATCTGTGGTCCATTTAATGTTCATTGTGATATGCTCATTGCTAGCATGATTATATACTCTGTGATTGCTAGCTAGCTACTATTATAGTAATCTGTGCTCATTGCTTTGTTTTGGTTTTGGGGAAAAACATGATCGTAAATAAAAACATCTGATATTTGATTTTGATAAAGATACCCACACCAACCTGAATTTAGTGCCAAGAGAACCATGGCTACTATGGTAAAGGAGAAACGTAAAGAAGTAAGTTAGATTTGTGTTCAAATAAAATCCTTTGTCTGTATATTTGCGCAGCAAAACATTCTGATTGTTAGGAATGTGTTACTTATTATTTGATATCTGCGTGTCTGTGCTGAGCTCTCTATCTACACTAATATTATAAAGAGGAAAACTTTGTTTGTTTGTTTGTTTGTTTGGTTGTAATGAATAGGCTTAAAAACTACTGGACCGTTTTTAAAAATTCTTTCACCATTCGAAAGCTACATTATCCACGAGTAACAGGATATATTTTATCCCCGTACTCCCACGGGAACGGGAACTATGCGGGTGAAACCGCGGGACGTCCGCTATTATATGTAATTTTCGTATAAGGTTATTAAAGCGACCACAATTGCTTGTCTTAGTGTGCAACAGCTCAAGAGCTTTCATCATATTATTAGGCCGCAGTAGACCTCCTAATTTGACTCGTGCCTAAGACGACCCTCTGACCGGCTACCCTTTATTTTTCATTGATGTCTTTAGATCCTACTAATAAGACAGAATTAAATTGGGTAACATAATATTACTCGATTTTTTGTTGCATAGCTGTCAATCACCTGTGATCAGATGAGTAATACCTTATCATTTTGTTGATATTTTCTTTAACCGGTCTCAACAGCAGACATGAGAATCGATTACTCATTGACAGACAAACTGGGGCTAAAAATGTAGTTTAATTCAATGGAAAATGGTATTTCCCATAACAGTTAATAATGTTTATTTTAGGGCCTCTTGTTGATCCCTTGATTTTGTGTGACCTATTCACTAGCCTGGGATTTCTCAAATATTGTGTACAGCAATGAAACAAAAACAAAACAAATCATTTTCATAACATTTTTTTTACTTTCCAGAAAAAGAGATCAAAAGAAAGAAGCAGTGCTAACAGAGAACTATCACCAGTTACCATAGACCCTCCACTTCTAGAGGAATTGGTTCACATCACTGAAACCGCTAGTGGTATTGAAACCTTTGAGACTGATATAATAGAATCAAATACTCAAGCAGATGAAGTTATTGAAGATGCTGAAATCAGTAATATAAGTATAGAAATAATAGAACATTCTGAAGAGACGGATAGTGAAAAAATTATAGAAACCAATATAGGTAAAAAAGAAGATATAGCACAACCTAGCTGTATTGTGGACCAGACTGAACATATGAATGAAACACCACAGATCGCTGAAATAGATAATAAATCAAAATTTTCTGCTAGAGAGGTATCATCATCAAGTATTGAAGGTAGTTACAAAGAATTGAGTAAGCAACTAGAAAGGATAGCAATACAAAATGAGGTTAAAGAAGTTACTGAAGGCAGAGATTATGAGCTGGTGCAGGAAACACATGAAACTTCTTTTGAATGTGTAGAAGATATAATGCCTTCAGCACCATGCTTTGAAGAAGTACCTCAAAAAGTTCAATATGAAGAAGTATTTGTAGAAAACAAACCTAGAGTAAAATGTATGGCTTTAGAAGATGCAATAAAACTGTGTGGAGGGAAAGAGATGGAAGAAGTTAAGGCTATGAGTGAAAGAGAGGAGGAGATAGTGGAAGCGGGGCCCTTAAGTGGACCAGAGCATCCACTTGTTGATTTGTTGTCTACATTCAGGCATGTATTAAAAATATTTTTCAGAACATTTTCTGTAAAAACTGTTAAAATAAAATTAATGCTAAGGTGTTATCATATGTTATCAATTCCTACCACATGTTGACTGTTATCAAAAAGCAACATTACTTGAGAAGTGCAGTGTGTGTTGAAGTGAAGTGTGTTTCACTTCTCATGCTCTAAACTACGCCAATATAGCCCCACGAAGCGGGACTTAAGTGACCACTTTACTCCCTAGGGAGTAAAAAGTAATTTAAAAATGGTACTTTGAAACATGGTAGCAAAAGAGTAACTTATCAAAGGTTTTATTTAAATTTCGAATTGGCTTGCAAATAGAAAGCGGTTTATTGAAAAAAAAAAAACATTGGAAATGTTGCTCTACAAAACTAACTGTGGTGTGGATACACCATAATATTTAGTCAAAAATACCACTGTCTTGGGACAATCAACCATGTGAATATTGAACATCTTGCTAATACACCTTGCAACAGTCTCAAACAAAACCGTATAGGTTGCAACTTCAACAATAAATCAATCTTTATCAATATAATCTATCTTTCATTTCCAGATCATCACTAATAGCAGTAGAACGCGAAAGAATACAACTCGCTTGCGGGTTTGCAGAAGAAGAGAAAAGGAGAGCCAGTCTTTGGAAGATAGAGAAACGTTATGTGAATCTCTCTGAGAAGTGCAAGTGTGGGCTCGATGTACACTTAAGAGCCAGCTATGAGTATGCAGAGTTGGTTAAGGAGAGGTTACCCGTTGCTAAGTTGAGGCTGGAGAGTCTACTGAGGGATGTACAGGATTCTTATTGTCATCATCAGCATGCAGCTCTGTTGGCGCATTGTCAGGTATTACAATTTTGTTTTGGATGAAAGAACTAGAGTATTTTTGTTAAAATAAAGAGTTTACTTGTGCCGATGTGTCCAGAGATAGCACTAGATAGAGAGGTTTGAAACGAGACAGCAGAGGCCTATGCCTAGCATTGGTACAGTGGGTCAGAAGGCTTCAAAATCAAAACAAGGAAATCAACAGTAGTAACGGTACAGAATAAATAAAAATTACCTTTCAAAAGTAGAACCTAAGTCCTTTTTTTAATTCTTTCAGATAGAAGAACTAATATCAGAAACAATACAAAGTAACAAAAACGTTATACGGGAAGCTTTATCTCTAATCTTACAAGCGTTGCGTCTAAGCGACAATGCGCCTGAAGCACTTGCCAGTGCGCTGCAGCGCTGGGCCGCAGCGCTATCAGCCGCTTTACTCGATAACCGCGACTTGAGGCAGCTGCTGTTTCTTATGCATCATCTGTTTAGGTGAGGAACAAGCCCTGTCCCAGTGCCGACAACCACGCAATAAGACATCCTATTTTCCCTCGCTCAAGAAACATACAAAACATTATAAGTACTTTAGATGTTAACTCTAGTCCCTCCTCGCTAATCACCGTGGGACAGCTGTTGTCATGTCAACATGTTTCTGAGGTGGGGCCTAATACTTATGGCTGTGAAACTTGTTACGTTGTAACGTGTTACTATGCAATATAATATCACCCAAGTGAAAAATATCAAATGTTTTGCGTGCTTGCCTAACTTTCTGTAAATGCACGGGCTTTCTAATCTGTAACTTAACAACTGTCCAATTTTCAACCTTATTACTTAGGGCATAAGGGTGAAAATTGGCAGACCGTAAGTGAACTCGGTATTACTGCGCCAGTTCGCAGTAGTAATATTGTCATTTAATATAAAGTTAGTTTAATTTGACCCCCAATATTTCCATAACTAGAAAGTTCCCAGACTATGATCTAGCTAGAACAAAAATAGATCGCAATGACGTAGACATCAAGGTACACCCTTTAATATCCAGGCAGTCCCGCTCGGTCCAGTGGGCTTCACTGGTGATACACCTCAACGTGGACGCCGCGTCGCCCTGGCGCATACTAGCGCTGCTCTCCCTGTTGCTCGCGCGGCCCCGCACTGACACCGCGCTAGAATGCATTGAAGGTATGACTTATCAACTAATAATCTACCTATTATATATGTTCACATAAATTGGGATAAGGACAGGAGGACGATGATGATGATTCCCACTGCTGGGAGTCTGGGACACAGGCTGCAATCCTACATGCCAGCCCAGTGATTGATTTGATTGAAAAGAGTGTCCATGGAGTTTCTTGCCCATTCTTCTTCATAGAGATCTACGCTAGGGAATGGGCAACTACAGTACTTTCACAGTTTTTATGTCTTAATTGTGACTGTGACTGTAGCTTTGCTTTTTTGTATTTTTGACATTCAAAAGTGCTAATTGAAATAAATGATTTGAGTTTGAGTGCGGGCTGGTGGAAGTCATGTCTTTGAAGTTCTGGTTCTAGGACATGCAATAATATCGAATTCCATTAGCAAGTAAGCCAAAATAATTACATGTATACAGGGTGTAAACTGAAACTGACTCATCATGAAGGCGTCAACCAAGCATTCTGTAAATCAAACTAAGTAACCATACGCAAAAAATATTGTTGGGAAATAACTTATTTATTGGGGGTGAAAAATCACGTTATACGGTAAAACCACTATTCATAGTGGAGGTGTTTAAAGTAAAGTTTTGAAAAATAAACTTGTGAAAAAGTTGGAACTTTGACCCCCAATATCTCAGTAACTAAAAGGTCTAGGTATAGAACAAAACAATATTGCAGTGATGGGGAGAACAAGTTCCTTTCTGTTTCATTAAGAGTCTGGAGGGTGTAAAACCCTTTATAAAACCACGGTTAGAATACGTCAGTACTGTTCAAGACTTCTTGCTCTGTGCTGTTATTTAATGACCTCCGCAGAGGCCGAGGAAGCGTGGGAGGAGGTAGACGCACATGGCGGCGCCGGCGCGGTGAGCTCGGGCACACTGCGCGAGCGCGACCTGCTGGCGCTGCTGGCTGCCTTTCCGCTGCGGGACCTGGTGGCGCGCCTCGTGCTCTTCACACATGCTGTAAGTTTCAGCTGTTTGTGGCAACTATCATCATCTACCTAGCCTTTTCCCAACTATGTTGGGGTCGGCTTCCAGTCTAACCGCATGCAGCTGAATACCAGTATTTTACATGGAGCGACTGTCTATCTGACCTCCATAACCCAGTTGATACTGGGAAATACGATACCACTTGGTAAGACTGGTGTCAGACTTGGGCCACACCAGTAACGAGCGACTGTCAAAGATAGACAAATGACAGCCGGGACCAACAGCTTAACGTGGTTTCCGAGGCACCGAGGAAACTCGGTATGTAAGGGTGGTCACCCATCCACAGACCAACCTAGGCAAGGATGGCTTAACTATGTGGTAATTAAATACCAGTGGCGAAGATTCCTTACATCTCGATTCCTACCGGTTTCCCTTCGTAAAATGGCACAGTCAGTATATAGACAATTAATAACACATTTTGCTGTCTACAGTCAGTTTATAGACAATTAATAGCACATTTTGCCCGCAGTACATAACTCTGGCTACCGCTACTGCTAAATACTAGCTTATGTAATACATTTGACTTTCTTTACTGCTCTGAAGCTGTGAGACGGTAGCTCACTTGGATGTCTTTCTTAAGAATCAGAACCGGGACAGATGGAAAACATAGGAGGCTTTAGCCCAGCAGTGGTACAATACAGCAGTGCAAGTACGTAAAATTCGATAGGATTCGATTAGATAAATTTGACAGTACTCGATAAAATGAGTTTTTATGGAGTCAAAAACTCATTTTAACGAGAATAACTGTCAAATTTATCTAATCGAGTCCTATCGAATCCTACGTACTTGCACTGCACTTGCAGGTTCGATATAATAAAACGATATTAACACTGCTGCTTGTAGGTAAACTTGTGACCAAAGAGGGTAATAAGAGACCTTCCATTTGTACCTTGTGATTACCAAAGTGGTTTAAAAGAGAGCTCACATTTGTACCTCAAAATGGGTGATTCCGTGCTGATAAATGACGATGAAGAGAACAGCTCAACTTTGAACGTTAGTAAAAAAGCAAAACTAATGCACCTATAACCAAGTTTTGCCACAACTCCCACAGTTGTCCGCCTTTGGAAGGCAGGAGTAAAAGCGCAGGTTATCTCGTTGGGGACCATTCCAGTAGGAGTCCGACATAATTGCCATTCTCTAAAGATAACGGTTATCTATGAGGACTTCCCAAACAAAAAGGAGAGGGGAGGACATTCCATATGTTGATTCGCAGAAGCAAGTAACAAAATGTTTCCCAGGACATCCGCCACGCGCGTCCTAACGAGTGGGGCGACTGCGTGGGAGGGCGCGGCGTGGTGCAGGCGTGCGCCGGCGTGCGCGTGCTGCTGCACGTGCTGCACACTGCGGCGCGCGCGCACCTCGCCTACGTGCGCCTGCACCGCGCGCTGCGCGACTTGGCTGCGAGGGCTCTGCACGCGCTCGCTTCTCTACATCTTACATCTAGGTAGGTTAGCCGTGGAAAGAGACTTCATATTTACTTTGGTCGGCTAAATATTTGCATTAAACTATGCTATATAGAAACGCTTCTTCTTTTTCTCTTCTCTCAATTGAAACCTTGTCTTTATCAGACATGTTTTCACGTGAATGTTTCGCTAGTCTGACCATACAGTTACAGCTACAGGTTTGCGCAACATACTGTTCATGTGTGGTGAATTACGGCCCACTTAGAAGGAGACCTTTCCATGTTCCAGTGCATGGGTGGTTTCCCACATGTTATCGACTGATGTAGCCATAGCGTAATCGCATTATCGAGCTCCAACCAGAATTTTGACAAAATTTTCAAAATGAGATAGGGCCCACCGAATTCACTGACGGTCGACCACTATTCACCTTTGTGCACTGGGTAATAAGGTTGAAATGTGGTCGACCGTCGGGGAATGCGATAGTACTTAAGAGATAGATAGAATACATTATTTTGATCTACGCTAAAACCAGAGTCAACACAAGAAATGGTATTAAAAACACTAATTGAATGTTTTTTTTCAAACCCTAGAACATTCTACGCCCGTGAATTAGAAGAGAAAATATCAGCCGAATTGGAAGCATCGTTCTCAGCCGGATTCAATCTATTTGAAGCACAGGAATTAGATAAACTTCCAGCAACCTTGCTCGGTAACAACACTGTAAAGGATTACTGCATATCCATAATCATTGGGCTACATGGTATGTTGTGTTCAATTTCTAAATATTTTTAGCTTTTTATAACACCAGATGTGTTTGAAGTAGAGTAAGAGAGAGGAAGAGAGAGAGAGAGAGAGAAAGAGAAAAAGAGGGAGAGATGAAGAGAGTGTAGTGGAGAGGAAGACCAAAGAAACAATAGATGGAATGTGTAAAAGATGATATGGTAAGAAAGAAGGTGTCTGATGAGATGGCGAGTAATAGATAAGTATGGCAGAAGACATGCTGCGCCGACCACTAATAAATAGGGACTAGCTTCGCCTTTTTTTTTTTTCGGATGGGAAATCATCAAATGAGAAGTCATGCCCACTCTGGGCGGAGCGGGAGGGAGTGTCAGACTTTTACTGACTAAAACCCATCCTTGTTCCTTCCTCGCTCTTTATGTTCCGGGGCCGCGGTATATCTTTCGAACAGTCCCGCAACCCCGGCAGGCTTCGGCCCTTGCGGGGACTAGCTTCTGCCTGCGACTTCGTTCGCGTGAAGTTTTGATATCGCAACATTCGCAACGCATAGCCTGCTCAACGGAAGCTTTTTCCCGCTTGCAACATTTCTTATTGCTGCTCCGCTCCTTTTGGTCATAGAGTGATGTTATATAGCCTATAGCCTTCCTCGATAAATGGACTATCCAACGCAAAAATATTTTTTCAATTCGAGCCGGTAGTTCCTGAGATTAGCGCGTTCAATCAAACGAACAAACTAGCAAACAAACAAACTCTTCTGCTTTATAGGGATAGATAAGGTTAGGAGAATGTTGATGAAGATCGCGGGCAACAGCTAGTTTAAGGTCAGTTCACACTGAGACGCGACGCTACGCGCAAATTTTAATAGAGCGACTCAAAATATGACTTTATTTACTACACGAAAAGAATAGTAGATTGTATCATAAGGGAGCAAAATAATATTTTTACGG
This sequence comes from Xestia ashworthii, assembly GCA_950022955.1. Lineage (NCBI taxonomy): Eukaryota > Metazoa > Arthropoda > Insecta > Lepidoptera > Noctuidae > Xestia > Xestia ashworthii. The sequence continues at coordinate 21,900,640 of OX465556.1, read as the reverse complement.
CGAGGGCGCTTTTTTGAATCCAGAGCGAAGTGAGGGATTCTAGAGTAGAATCCCGAGCGTAGCGAGGGATTCTTTAGTAGAATCCTGAACGTAGCGAGGGATTCAAAGTACGTCGCCCGAGCCAAAAATATATTTTGCGCCCGAGTGATACACTCTACTTTTCATCACCCACTATGAGAAAATAAAAGGCGCCTCATATTTTATTGTAATATTGATATTTAATGAAACAGAGTAACAACTAAATTGAAATTAAGTAGTATCTAATAATAAAACAACTAAAAACTTATATTTACATTTGAGACATTTTCACAATTTTGAAAATTAATTGTTACAGTTTTATTAGGAATAGAGATTGTTGTAGATTTAATTTTATTCTGCGTGTTTGAAATAATGTCAGAATGTGGCTCATTTTGAGGAAAATGTGACGGTGAATCTCTTTGTTTGGATGTAGATGGGCGCGGCGACAGTGGCATGGATGGATTAACTGAAGGTTGCAATTTAATGTTTTCCACGATGCGTTCACATGTTTTCGCCTTGTTCTCAATGGAATCTTCTATATATCCCTCTGCTACAGCACTCGACTTCCATCCTCCATGTCGCTTGAGAACAGTTAAGTCCGCTCCAGAATCTGCCAACAGGGTAGCAGAAGTGCGACGAAAACAATGTCCTGTATATAGCTTGATATCTGGTAACTTCAAATAAGTAGCGATTTCTTGTGGCATGTAAGAAATTTTATTTTTTCCCATAACTTGTTTGAAGCACTTGCCATTTTGATAACGGATGAAAAACCGATTGGTCTTTATATCAGCAGGACGCAGGTCCAGGTATTTCTGTACAATAGTTTTGTATTCTCCTCGGATTACGAAGGATCGGTCAATTTTTGTTTTTGTGTCTGTCAGCTTTACTAACAGTAAATTATCCGAGTGATTTTCGACATCATCAACAGTTATTTTTAAAAGTTCATTGCCACGACAAGCTCCATGTACTCCGAAAATTAAAGCCACCTGTAACAAAACCGAATGTGAATAAGACAAGTACCTATCTATCGAAGTACAGGTTACAATAAAATGCGCATTTTAAAACACTGGTTATACTTTACTAATCCACCATATATACATACATAGTTACTTACTTTTACGGCAAGAAAGATGTTGTCGGGTGCCTCATTAAGGAAAGTCTCCACGTTTTTGACTGAGAACACTTTGGATTTTTTAGGTTTAAATCTATCAGACATCCTCTTCAGATACGCTATTAATTTCGAATATGTGTCCAGTTTTACGTCGTTATTAGAACTGACTGTTGATTTTAGCATTGAGTAGGTACTCCAAAGTGTGGAAGGTTGTTTAGTTTTGGCTAAGTACTGGAAGTAGGCCAAAAACACAGATTCTGAAAAATTCTTGGCGCCTCTTGAATTTCTCCATTCAATAAAATTACCATAAGCTTTCATATATTTCTCCCGGGATTTTGCAGGTAGTAGATTATCCATCACATTTCTTGCGTCAGTTCTAATACTATCAGGAGTTAATTCTATACTTTCACTGTCACTTGAAGAACTCATTTTTCAAAACAAAATCATGAATTTCTATCAATCCGTGAAAATTGACGAAAACGCGGGCTATAGTTCGCGCGTTTTTAATTTTATTTCTTTTTTTTTTGTATTCAGCCGGCGCGCGGCGCTACTATGGGCCGTCGCACCAGCCAGTCTTTATTCAAACAATATTTGCGTTCGATTTCTTGGGCGCTGAACACAAGATGTTCCAAATTCAAAAAGTGCGCAGCAAAGATAATTGCGGCGCACTTATAAAGAGGATTAAAAACTCTTTACTGCCCGCTAATAGTTTCTTATAGAAAACACCACCTTTGGGTGCACTTAAAGGCGAACCAAGTCGTCTTTTTCGAATAGATGGGATGAAAACACATTTCATTACGTTGCGTCTCGTGCGCGGCGCAGCGCGATATCACTGGCCTCTTCCTACCGTCACGTCGCGTCTGACTGAACTGACGTTTTAACCTCTCGCGTGTCTTAAGTTACACAGTTCGACATACAACTCGTACGAATTAACTGTGCACTTCGCTGGAATGCGACACCTCTCCCGCTACCTAATGACGTCACAGCGCGAGGTGCACAGCTAATTCGTACGGGTTATAAGCAATTGTCTTTCTATTGTGTCTCTTATTACGGCATTCGATGAGTTAAGCTAAACGCGAATTTTATAATACCTAAAAGTATATGATTCACTGCAATAAACAAAACCATATATAAAAAATATTATATTTTTCAGGATATATGCTAGTAGGATAGTGTTTTGAGAACAAAATACAATTAATTTTCCTCGATAAAAAAAAATCACGAACTTATCTCTAAAAATTTCTTTTAACGTGTAAAAAACATACCAAATAAAATACATGCGATCATTCTGATTTTTTGGCAAATAATTCTTCAAGCAACATATTAGCATGATAGTGTTTTATTTTTTTAGTGTAATCCATAGATTTTTTGTAAATCGATCGAAACCACTCGTTTCGCACTATTCGGCCCGCAGTGACTGACGTAACAACCACTTTGTAGTGCAAGCTGAATAGAACTTTATCCTAATAGTATTAAGTTTGAACCACCACAAATAGAGTTGCTAATTTAGCTCATGTAATCGCCTTAAACTGAACAATATTTGATGGTCACATTTGGTGAGTATGTAACTATGTAATCATTTACTGACTAGTCTTTCTCCCAACAGATACATCTCCGAAACAGCTAGAGCTGCTCTCAATAGAGCTGCCGGTGTTACCATGTGACGTGCGCATACGCATAATAGCTCAGGCCGTCGTCGATCGCACGCAAGACCACGAGCTCGCCAGAATTGTGCTGGAATTCTTGTTACAGGTAAGCTAATGGCTAATTTACTTCGGTATGTTTAGCTTTTTGATAGAGGAATTAGATAAAATATCACACCTGTTGTAAGTCCCGTAAATTTAGACAGAGGTGTACCTATAGGACACACATTTAAGCAATTATGTTTGAGTGCCTTATTACAAAGGGCGAGGCCCTATTGCCATCAAACTAAACTGGGCACAATTACAGACTCCGGGCTGATCAATTCCTGATGTAAAACTGCAATAATAGTAAGAATAGTTTTAACTGAAATGAAGAAAGAGACGAAAGAATAAGATTTTATGTTTAAAAACAAATACAATATATAAACAAGATTACATTATCTCTGGACCTGGTGTCGATACTTTTATATCAATAAAAGTTAAAATCCAAAAAAAAAAAATACTCGAAAGTATCACGACATGTATAGGCAACGAAAGTGCTTGTTTTTGAACATTTTCATTGTTACGTTTGTACTTAGACTGCTCGACGGCGCGTTCGTGTTCCACGCGCGCCTCAAAGAGATGTCAGCATAAGGGGAGGGGCCCGCAAGGGCCGAAGCCTGCCGGGGCTGCGGGACTGTTCGAAAGAGATACCGCGGCCCCGGAACATGAAGGGCGAGGAAGGAACATGGATGGGTTTTAGTCAGTAAAAGTCTGACACTCCCTCCCGCTCCGCCCAGAGTGGGAGAAGTCATTTGATGATTTCCCATCCTAAAAAAAATATAAATTGGTCATTTCACCACGATCCTATTCTCATCCCATTGTCATTTTACTACAAGCTCGTAATGTGCTAAATTCATAATGGTCGATCATTGGTCGGTCAATGGTCTCGTAATAGAATTGTGTTTTAATAACTTTATCGTATTGCCATTATTATAAAACCCGCCATTTTTCATTTATACAGTATGTTAGTTTAAACGAGGGACATATTCAAACCCGCAATAGTCCATGCTTACATGATACTAAAAAACATATGAACAAAAAGAAAACACTAATACATAACAGATAGATCCATACCAAAAACTTCGCCTAAGTTTCGCAACGTGTGCGCCATGCGCTTATCGCAGAACATGTGTGCGGGTCAATGACCTTTCTAGGTATAATCCATTTTCCCTTCATACTTTAAATCTGGCTTTAGACAGGCAAATATCTAGGTAACTAGGTACTGACCGAATGTTCGCAGTCGTTGATTGACACCTTGCATAATAATTAACGGTTCCTCGCACAATATCACTAGATAACACTTAAGCACGAACCATAATCGCAATATTCTTCACTGGAATAATGATATGACGTAATTTTTGGTTATTCAAGAACACGTTTACAGGACACTCTTAATATCGCGAAGTAAGCGGGGTTGTTTGTTAAATGCGATACGCGGAAACGCAATAATAGACATGCGGAAGTAACGGCGCTCGCGCATACACTGAGGTGAGCGCGGGGTGGCGCGGGAGAGTGCCCTGTCGGTGCATCGGGGACACAAAGCAAAGGGGCGGAGTTTGCGCACGGAGCCCAGGACCGGCACGTGTTTTGCCGCATGATACCTACTTGCGCGCTCAGTGTCCATGAGTAATGTATTTAATTAGACAATTATGTCAAAAATTAAGGTTATAGGTTTTTTACATATTTGGATTGAGAATCGAATACTGAATACCTTCCCTCAATATGTCCCTCGTTTAACCTAACACGCTGTATATGTCACCGTAAAATTGTCAAATACGTTATATTACAATATAACGTGTATCTCTCTAGCGATATTGTAAAGTCTCGAATTATTGTCAACTGAACATACGGAAGTATCCCTTGCCCCCATAAACGGGACTTGGGGCACCCCCCCGTTAGGTTAGTTAGGTTCCTTTAAACCCTGCACTCGGAAATACCCCGCGAAGCGGGGCTCCGTCGACTACGCTTTTTAGGGGAATATGAAGTGTTTTAAGGTTAGGTTATATTAATCGATATTTCTCAGGAATGGTACAGTATCTTTTCCTGAGAGTGGTACCACTGGGCAAGGAGGACCCCTCCTTCTCTCCACACCGCGTGAGTTGACTACCATCGCATGCATTACACGAAAAATAATGCGTTTTATTGTAAGCAGTATGTTCATTTGACAATAATTCGAGACTTTACAATATCGCTAGTGATATTACAATATAACGTATTTGACAATTTTACGGTGACATATATATTTTTACATATTATTTATTAGATAAGCAATTTGAAGATAAGCAATTTGAAGTAGTAAGAAGTTCGTAAATAGCACCAGTCATTCATTTGTCATTATGTACGAGATTGCCATTCTATGCCATTTCTTACAATGGAGTGTCAGTGGTTGATCATTGGAAAGTCATAATGCCGCCACAATGTTAGTAGGTTGCCAAACTTGTCAAAACTTGACAATTATGGTATGACCAATGATCGACTATTCTAACACTATTGTAATAACAGACTTAAGGTCCAGGACCAGAGATAATGTTACCGGGTTGCAGTGTTAAATTTCGCTATGTTAGCATACCGTTTATTATTATTAATCTTCATCATATTAATTGTGTTACAGACTGGATTGAAACGTAAATCAGTATCATGCAAAGGCATGTGCGAGGCGGTCGCGCGGGAGTGCGTCGGCCTCGTGGTCGCCGCGCACCCATACCTGCACAGCACGGCGCTGCACATACTAGCTGATCTCAATATAGGTCAGTTTAGAGAAGGAAGCTGAAAGAGTCAGCAGAGATCGTATGAACAATAGACATGACGACAGTATCAACCGTACATTCCGAGATACGATTTAATCACTCACAGCGCCCACAGCAATATTTTGCGTTCCGTTTTAGTTTTCACGATTATGACCGCTAAGATATGTCATTAGGTCATTTGACAGCGCTTACGGTGATATTTCTTTGGGGCATGGTCGGTGTAATCGCAAGATGGCGCGTGCCATGACGTCATCTATGACGACTCAAGGAACATCGATATCGCGCTTATGATCGCGCTCACGGTATCTCGGAACGGGTTTATGGACGCTCATAGCGTTTACAGTCTATCTCGGAACGCACTGCAAAAAGTAACAAATCTATTTAGTCCGTCAGTTAGATTATTGAAAAATAATGGACACGTAGTTTTTGTTTTTGTAAATCAATGAATATTGACAACGATAAAACGCATGAAAACTCGGGAGTGGAGCTCGTGACGTCAGAACTAGCTAAAACTTATACCTAGGCGTGACGTATTGGGCATTTTAAAAGCGTCGTATCTTCGTCAATTTTGTTTAACTTGGTTTAAAGTTTTGGAATATTTTTATAATCATTTGGCTAATGTCGCGGGCAACGGCTAATAAATAAATATAATCCTTACAGTGGAAACCCTAGACCCGTCTTGCGTGAAGACCCTGAACGTTCACAAATGGCGGCCGAACTGCTTGGAGGTACACGCTCTGCTGGACGACTGGGCTCGGCGCTGCCAACAGTTCCTGCAGTATCTGCTACTGGAGCTCGATTATACGCCTTATGTGTAAGTGTTCTAAGTGCAAATTAAATTAGCTTCAGTCGTTCAGCCCTGTATTTGTTTTGGGGTATATTAGGTGAAATGTATCCAGCTTAATAAATTTAACCTTACATGAGTACCACTGCGCGTAAATAACTTCGAACCTTTCTATAAAATACTTTCGAGACCAGTACGAAAACAGCACTCTCAAAAAACACAGACTCAAATATGATGGCTGTTTGAGTCTTCCGTCCTCGCCGTCGAGGCCCGTCGAGACAACCCAGACCTTGCCCTCCCCGACCCGATGCTAAGCCTGTAATTTCAAATCAGCCCCTAAATCGTTCAGATCCAGTCTGTCCCTTATTGTCCCCCCCCCCAAGCGACGCCTTAAGCCGAGGCCCGTACCCCACAGGGGGTGCCCTTAGCGTGTAGTCTCTTAGCTTGTAGGGTTTTTGCCCTAGCTGGAGGCGTTATACTCATTGGCAACATAATATAGTCCAGTTAAGCAAACGACGACCTTCTAGGTTGATATGCGAGAAGTATTAAAACAGAATCGTTTCCGTTCCCCCAGCGGGCTCCCCCTAGACGTGCAGCTAACAGTAGGGTCGTGGCTGTGCGGCTGGGTGGTCCCGCTGGGCAGTACGCCGGCGTGGTGCTGGGACGTACTGCGGCGCCTGCGTCTGCACCGTGCGTGCTGGCGCCTGCCGCTCGATGCGCCCGCGCCGCATGCCGACCCGACTGATCTCTTCGGGACGGCCTATGCCTTGTACGCGACCTCGTATGGACATTGTATACCGGTGGTGAGTTTTATCTGTTTATAATGTTTGTAAGTTTTGTCTTATTCTGTTATTCGTAAAACATTTCTTAAGTTTGTCAACTAACTTTGTAAATTTAAAAAATCTAGCCCTGTAAGAGACTTTAGTTGGGCCAATTTAATAGATCACATTTGACATCTGTCAGTTCTAACTAAGGTTACCGTTTTTTGCCATTTTTACAATAAATATGTTATCGTTATTGAAAAATGTTAAGGAATAGGGAACATGCAAGAAATACAAAACTCTTTTATTTATTAAAAATGCCTTATGGTGCGCTTGTTTAAGTTTCTAATACATTACTTATTTTACAATTTATTGTTTTATGTAGCATATTTTTGGTGAAACGGAACGTACTCTCAAAACACGTCGCTCTCGATAACGGCGGTAGTGACATCAAAATTCATATGTCAAAAAATAACTTTTATTTGAAATGTAGGTAAAGTTGCACTACGATTTTATTATAAATATTTAATAATATTTTTTTTGCTTGAATAAATAGTAATATTTTATTTACTAATTGTATGTGCTGAAAGCACATACAATTAGTAAAATTACTTTATTAAGGCCAAAAAATAGATGCAAACAAGGTAGATTTTGATAAATGACGTCAAAGTATGGTCGCGACAATCAAGGACGTTTGAACTGTCATAGAAAATTGCAGGAGTTTAGTATTATTTTTAAGCGACAAGCAGTAAGTAGTTGAAATTAACTTTTAATACTTTTCTTGGGTTGATAATAGTGTAATTAATTGATTTAAGTGAAGAAAAAAATACATGCATATTCCATATTGTGTAGTTCTAACTTCAAAAAAATAAATAATATTTAATGCCACCCGTTACAAGGTTACGTTGTTGTATTTTGATGAAGTGTCAAATATGATCTATTATCCTGGCCCTCCTGTAGGAAATTGATAACGTAAATCTTCGATCAATAATAGTACTAGATTAAGGATCAGGAACAAAAATACGTCGCTCAAGTGGCCACGAGTGCACACACGCAAACATCTACATTTCATAGCAAAAAGTTTAATAATCTGAACAACCTACAGTTTAATATAAACCTTAATGCTTAAACGTAAAGTTTAATTACCATTGCAAAACATATTGATTTAAGTCCTTTCATCGAAGAAAGGATTAAAAGAACAAATTTAAAATGTTGATTGAAAATAAAAAGTCATCAGTACAAAAATATTTATTCTAAAATGAATCTTAAGTCTGAGTCCTTAGGTTAAAAACATTTTGTTTACAATTTCGTGCTTATTCTATTGTGGAACTAAACGTGATTTTTGGTATGACATTTCAATATTTAGAACACAGTAAGTATTGAAAGACGTAGAGTTGCAGAATATATTTTTTTAGTTTCGTATGTATGGTAGCAAATATTTTTGATCGATTCAAAAAGGTAAAAAATACTGTTTTACATTGCCGCTATTACAACGAATAGGTAATAAAAAAACTTAATAAAGTTAAAAAAAAATAAAGGGAATCAAGAAACGTGTTTTCGGCTAATTCTTTATACAAAAGTATCTGAAATAGTAATCTAGATAAGTTAATTAATAACCTTATAAGGGTTGCATATTTTTTTCCTCTTTCTTTCGAGACATTAGATATCCATTCTGCGCAGCGAAATGGGTCACTAGAAAAACGACAAATAAAAATAACAACACTACTCCATGCGTTCCCTGTTCAAGAACTGTCAATGTTTGATACAAAAGTTGGTGCGTTGTAGCAAACATTGGCCAAACAATTAAAATATTAGCTGTTTGAATTTATTAACTATTTAATTGTTTTTATTTTATGAAAAACACTTAGTGATATAAACTTACCAAAAAAAAAAAAAATATTTCATCCAATACCTTCGTGTTAAGATGGTATTTTTACACAGTTTTTGAACTCGCACTGCGGCATTTTGACGTCTTAATGTTGGCTATGCTTGGACCATACTAATTTGAAATAAGACCACAAAAGTATTTGTGGTCTTATTTTTCGGGCCGTTTTTGAAGCGCTGATCGGGAATCTAGTACTATTATTGATCGAAGACGTAAATCGAATTAATAAACTGATAATGTACTCTAGGCGGATGAGCAAAGAAAAAGGATAGACGAGCAATGCCTTCTGGGGTTGCGGGACTGTTCGAAAGAGATACCGTAGCCCCGGAACATAATGGGCTAAGAAGGAACATGGATGAGTTTTAGTCAGTAAAAGTCCGACACTCCCTTCCGCTCCGCCCAGAGCGGGAGGAGTCACATAATGATGTCCCATCCAATAAAAAAAGGGGCGGACGAGCAAAAAAAAAGATACTTTAATAAGTAAATAGTTATTTGTTATACAAGACTGCAAAGTTTATTTTTAATTCTCTTGAGCGTTAGCAAGGGATTCAAAAGACGTGCTCTTTTGGATGAAAAATCTTTGCACTCGAGTGCAACACGTAACTTTTCATCCCACCTCAGCGAGGAAATGACTAAACAAACAAAAAAAAATTGCGCTTAATTAACAAATTCAGTTACTTCTGTTGACGTCAAATAAACTTCCTCGTCGCTACATAATAAATGGTAATTTTAGGTTTATCACTTGTTTTCAAGTTCCTTGTTTTTAACCTAAGGTTTTAACATTATGACGTAAAAAAAAAATGGCGCGCGCAAAGCAAATTAAAAAAAAGTACACCAAGAAGGTTCCGAGTCTTGAGTTATAAACAAATTAAAAAAAGTTGTATGATAAATTAGGAACGATGGAGGTAGAAGTAAATAGGTTTAATGATGTTTTGAATTCACAAACTTAGTGCAACCGATGTTCTAAATTCAAATTTACTTTATCCTCTAGACGATAAAAACGGCTTTTGCACTCACATATCGAAGAGCAAAAATACGCTTTCCGAGAAGGGGGGATTAAAAAGTTCTTTCGTTTTTCAAGTATGTATATTTATGTTTGTCCCCACAGATATGTTCGGAGGGAGTAGCAGCTCTATGCAAGCTAGCCGCTGCACGTCCGCACGACGCAGTGCAGTGCCTGGCAGGAGTCATGCTTGTCATGGCACATTCCCCCGAGTCTGTGGCATACACTCCCAAGTAAGTGGCGGTATTTACCTGGACTTTACGGATAAGTCGTAGAGTGATGCTAGAGAGTTTGTTCCGCCACTTTTTCTCCCCAAATAAAACATTAGAATGTGGTGAAGGGCGGGCGTTTTGAGGGTCTTGGTCTTTTGTCATTTTTGACATTTAAAAAGTGCTGATTTTTAATAAATATAGTCATTTCTAAAAGGTTTGATAAAGTTGTGAACCCGACACTACGGAAAAGCATGCTGGAAAGACATAACAGACGCAAAAGTGTTTGGGATTTTTGTGTGTATCGCACAGTTGATGATTAAAGATCGTATTTTGCGATCTTGAAGTCGGTGTCATGCTTTTTACAGCCGTTTCTTCTTCTTGCCTTGTCCAGTTCTATTGCACATTTTCCACATAGATACCTACACAATAAGGTGTTCACTATTAACACTAGTTATGGTTTAGAATAAAACCACCAAATGATCAGTGAGTAGATGAACATTAGAGGTACGTGTGCCACGCTGCCCGGGATAAGTGGGCCACCAGATAATTATAACGTATATTTTTTCTCAGATTCACAGAACTATTCACAACACTACTAAGTTCCGGGCCGACACTGATGCAGCGCGCTCTCGGTCGCGGCGGCGCTACTGGCTCGGAACTGCTGTTGCGTCTTATACTAGCTCAGTTGTCTGACGAGTGAGTCACCAGTCCACCACTTATTTTATAGCATAGCATAGCATAATTAGCCCATAATTTTCACACTGGGACACAAACCTCTTCTCTTAGAGAGGAAGTGGGCGGTCGGCCACGTGGGCTCAGTGTGGGTTGGTAGATGTTACATGTCTTCAAAAATTTGGTGTCACAGTAATCAGTATTTTTGTTTGTGAAAAGACTGGCTGGTTCAGTAGGCGGTCGAATAAAAACTTTCGCTCGCAGATCTGCGCACGCGCCGTTGTAGATGTGCACGCAGTCCAAGGTCTCTGTCCTCCATCGTTCGCCGCTACAACAGGCATCCCAGCCCGCGTAGCATGACCACCGTAGAAACCAGTTTCTACGAAGAAATAATCGACAAATAATATTTTCATTTGTCTGTCAGTTTGTCGATTTAATGACAGGTGAACAAAAGATTTGTTTCTTCTTTTTTCGAAGAAATTGTGTCAGGCTACGCAGGCTGGTATGCGAGACGCGCGGGCACTCCATACAAAGAATTCTATGTTCGTGTGTGTGGTCCAAGATTCATGAGCGAAGCGGGTCAGCAGTAACGCTCTAAAATGTAAGTGGCCCACACGACAATTAGTTGGTGAGTGGGGTCATATTTAGTTATCGTGATCAGTAGTGGTGCAGTACCTACCTCCGGCGTACTGAGCGCGTGGCTGCAGGCGTGCTGGCGGCCGCAGGTACCGGCGGCGTGTGGACTGGTGGACGCGGCCGCCTGTGCCACCAGGCTGTGGCCGCATCTCGACGCCTACGCTAATGCTCTGGTACAGGTATGTATGTTATAATCAAAATACTAATATTACCCTTTTTCCGATAACGGTGGGCTACTATTTTTTTTTGTATATTTGAAATCTTTTTAGTTTAGTTTTGTTCGTTTAGATTAAAATATTTAAAAATGTGAATTAATGTGTATAGAAAATAAATAAAGGTCATCACATTCTCGGTTTATTATTAGCATTCTGCTAATAACTTGTTGAATAATAGTACGTTATGGTACAAGTGTGTAATGTTGGTAATTACCGCTGAGGCGCCATTGAGACCCGAGCCGTTAGGCGAGGGTCTTAAGAGAGCCGAGGACGGTAATCATCAACACACACGTGTATCATACGACGTTTTTCAACACACTTGAGAATAAAATAATACTAAAAATAACTATAATTTCAACAGTGAAAACGAGTTGTGAATTTTTTTTCGCAATGGCGGGAATAATTAATCAGTTTTCCTATGCGCGCACATCTAACAATGGCGATCGGCCATAGACTAAAACAATGAGGTTTCTTTTTTTTGGCTTTTCGCGGATAGCGTTTTAGCCACGTACGAAATGGGGAATTCAAAGTTTTATTTAATACAGAGAAAACAAAAGTTACATTTGAGTGAAAGTTTTATTTATTAAAAACTTATAAGTTGAAATTATCTATGTAGATACGAAGTGGCATGAAATGAGCAAGCAATAGGTACATTAATTTATTTGTACTATTGAACACGATCTTTTTTGTATCGAAACTTTTAGAACAAAGCAATTCAACCAATAAAAAAAAGAAGAACCCTATAACTCACTTGTGAATAATAGCAATGAAAAAGTCACAGTTTGATTACAAGTGTCATTAGAGCCACTTTATGAGCAAGTGTGTTGAAAATACCCTTATAAACAACAATGAGTATGACTCATTGATTTTTAATAATAATAATAATTTATTCATCAAAACAAAACATTAACGTTAACTAACGTTTTTTTGTTACTATGCATTGTTAGCATGTCAAAAAAAATGGTAATTTAGGAAAAATAATTCTGTTTTCTATCATATCTTCAAAAATGACTCAGAAATTTGACGTTAAAGTACGGTCCTCTCGGCAAAATACGATTAAGCGACCACGCTGACATGTGACATCACGCCGCGAGCTGCAAATAATTTCAATTAATTAATTTAATAAAAATAATATTTAAACACTTAAGGCGCTACCCCGAGCTAAGTGGCGCCCTCATTGAATAAAAAATCGTAGCATAGCATAGAAAACAAAAATAAAAAAAATGAATCTTGGAGTTTGTTACAAAGAGGATAAAGTATTTTTACGTTGTTAAAACAGGACTCAAAATGTTTAGTATCCAAAGTAGATAGCAAAAGTACCAAAAGCGGCCGTTTTTGACAGTTTTGCCAGGGGGTAGCGCCTTAAAATAATAAGTGCAAATCACCCGCAATCGGACATGACACTCGAAGCGTGACGTCATCGCAGTAGCACTCGAAGGAAAGCGTTAAAATAGTCGTGAAACTTTCTTCTCTCTTCTCTTCTTCTTCGATGAAATAAAAAAACTAGTATTATTTGCACGAGTTTTTATAGAAATGTTTTGATGTGTTGGTGTGACTCATAGTAACCATTCCTTTTCGTACAGGATGAAAACGCAAAGGATCACATAGGTGACGCGGTCCGCAACGCAGGCACGGCGCCGCTGCTGTGCGAGTGCGTGCTGCGCGCGTGGCACGCACTGCGCGAGGTGGGCACGCGCGTGCACGCGCGACTGCTGACCGCGCTGCACCTGCAGCGGGTGGCACAGCACAAGATACACGTCGATAACGCGCTGCAGGTAACATAATGCCTGTAAAAACAAACCCTTAATGAAACTGAAAGCACTCGTTCTCCCCGTCATCATTGCAATATTTTTTTTGATCTGGACCTGGGAGCCTTCTAGTTAGGGAGACATCAATAGTCTCGGAGTCTATTGGAAAAATCTTTAAGGGTTCCGTGTTCCGTATTTGCCCATCGGCAACGAAACCCTAAATAAACCTTGGGGACCACAAGTTGTCGTAAAACACCTTTTTTGTATTATAAAATTCGCACATGGAAAATTTGTCAATGTTATTTAGAAGTTACAGATTTTAAACAGATAACAAAATTATTCACAATCAAGTGAATTAGAAATGTGTTGTATTGCAGAAAATAGGCGCCAACATAACGTCAGAAGAGCTAGTAATATACCGAGCGGCGACTGCAGCGCTGGCGGCTCCTATGAACCATCCCGCACACTTGACGCTGTGGAGACTGTTCATGCACCTGTACCTACAGACACCGCCGGACTACGGGTAACTCTTCTTAGAACTGACCCCATATTCACAACGCTTTGATTCTATTTCGATTCGGGAACTCGTATGTCTATCTCGCTCGTTTTCGTTATGCCAAAAAAGGATAGACATACGACTTGTCGAATCGAAATTCATTCCGAGCGTTTGTAAATACGGGGTCTGGTGCCAGTTAAAATGACAATAGCGGTCATTGCCTTTTCCCTAATATCTCTTGGTAAGAACCAAAACAAATGAACCATGTCTCGTTTTTCATAAGAAAAAAAGTTGAAGATCACGATAGACACCGATTCAAGACTTGAACAGGCTTATTTATGGTTTGCAATGGTAAGAACTTTAATAAATGTAGGTGGGTCAATGACCGGTATTGCCATTTACACGACTCCGCTCCTACCCGGCAAAAATAATGTAATTCAAATATGGGCTTTAAGTATTTCTCTTTAGATATACTTTACATTGGCATTGACAGCGGTAAGCCCGCTGACAGCTAATTAATCTGCTAATTTAAGTTGCCAATGTAAAGTATATCTAAAAAGCAATACATAAAGTTCATATTTGAATTATATTCTTTTTGTTGGGTGGTAGCGAAGTCGTTTATGTGGGTTACAACCTTTCATTATCCACCTGAGGGACGTACCACTGCACCATTACGACAGGTCCCGTCATCTAGCTTATAAGGATCAGTTACCAACAAGAGAAAAAGTTCTTGAGCACTTTTTTTATGTCACTGGATAAAGGACCGCATCATTATTGGTTTTGGGTATAAAATTGGACGCAGACTTTAAGCGTTTCTTCACCCGTGCCCGAAGATGCGCGAGCGTCCAATTCGATATGTAAAGTAAAAATTAACCTACGCTGATTCCAAAACCATTTGGAGATTTTAGGGTCTTATTTTTCTATTTTTAGCTTTCTATATCACAAGATTGTGTTTATTTTCACAATAATACTTGTAATCATTTGTCTTTCATTTGACCTCTAAATGACGTCATAACGTAGCCTGAATAGACTACTTCCTTCGTGCTTTTCAAGATAAATTAAAAAAAATACTTTTGTTTGTCATACCTACCGTCAGTGTCAAATCAAAACTGTCAATGCTAGTTACTGTGTTATTTATTTGAATGCATCGCGCGCTGATAATTTCGCGTTCAAATGATCTTCGCAACAAAAAAGAGGCCCAGGCTTGTATTCCATATTTACTTCCTTGCACCACTTCTTTTTTAGCGTTTCTTTCACATTTACAAACAATTTATGTCGGCTATTTGTTGTAGTGTTTTTACATGACGGTACGAAGCATTTATCACTAATTGTCGATGACAGATTCATTGCACGGATACGCAGCACGGATAATGGATAGAAATTAAAATTTGTTAAAAATCGTAGGAAACGAAACTCAAACAAAAAGTTCACATCACAGTCACGATCACAGCATTCACAACAAAATAAAAACACATATCTGTCAAGCGTCAACTGTCATCAATGTCAACTTTGAAGTTATCTATTAGTGTTTTTTGCATGTACTGAAAACGTGGCAAAGACTTAAAGCTATTCAGGCTATGAAATGACGTCATCACGAATAATACTTTAAAAATAATAAAGAAGAAACTGTTACTTGGAAAAAAAAGCTTAAAATTAGTTGCTTAAAATTAAATGTTTTACGAAATAAAAATGTAAAAAAAATACCTGAAAAATACTTTACATACCGAATTACCCTAACAGATTACCACAACAGGTCCTATGACCTGACCTGATGAAGTTCTACCTTGTGGTATACCGGAACCTCCTGGTTGTTGGCCGGTCTGCGATGCCTGAACCTAGTCTAGATTTTAGTTTGGCAATACTTCGAGCTAGTATGGGAGTGACAGACACTTGTTCTTGTTGGCACATCGCTACCATACAGCAGTATATTTTTTTTGGAGAACAAAGCAGCCCCGATATAATTGTGTATTCGACTTTCATTGCCTCGTGGCGACCGACTTACACTCTAGGTTGTTGAAATAGGAGCCGACTTATTGTGTCTTTAATTTGTCTTTTATAGGTCAGTACCAGCAGTGGGACCCCTATTCTTCAGCGGACTAATAAAATCCCGTACCCTAAGTCAAATCAAACGCAGACTCCTAGAAACGATCACATATCACCACAACGAAGGCGAATCACTCAAAACCGAGCACAAATCTATCGATACTAGTGAAAGTAGTGAAGCACAATCGATTAATCGAGTCGAAAGAGCTACCCCAGTTAGAGCTGACGATGGTCTGTTACCGGCTTTATCGATAATCGATTTGACGGGAGAATCGAGTGGGTCTAGCGATAATGAGGATAGTGTCGATGATAGCCGAAGTGAGAAGGAAACTAGTCCGAATAGTGATGCGGCTGAAACGAAGAGGAATATATTTAATTTGATTGCGTATCATGCCGCTGCTGAGAAGTAAGTCTGATTTATTTTTTACATAATTGTATATGTCACCGTAAAATTGTCAAATACGTTATATTACAATATAACGTGTATCTCTCTAGCAGTGGCGCAGGCTCCTAACAACTCAATTCCCACCGGCTTACCTTCAGAAGTTTAGAATACAACCACTCTCTACCTACCGTAATTGAAAAATTGCATAATCACTACTTCTTACAAGCATCACCAAACGCCTACTCGCATTTAATAAAAAAAAAATTACCCTTCAATAACATTTTGCTATAAAATAACCCGCAGGCGCTATCGGCTTTTTGGCAGTTTAATTTCTAAGCAAAATAAACGTCATGACGTCACTAGCCAGCCCGCCATATTAGGGCTCTGGTAAGCCGAAGCAAACCGAGTTATTCATAGAGAAAGTAATAGAAAATGCGTGCGCGTGAGCGAGATGGAAAGAAATCGTTATCGCTCGTTGAATTTCGTAAAGAATCGGACATCATTCATGCTTGATGAATTTTATCGAGTTACGACAGGGGCAGAAAAAGAAAGTATGATAGGGGAAGAACGAGATAGTATTAGTAATGGTGGATTTCGTATTTGGTTATTTATTTGGATGTTTATTTTGTTGTTCACTTTAATTTTTTTACTATGGTACCTCTGCATTTTATTCTATTTTTTTTTTGTTTTTTTTTACCATGCCAATTTCATTATTTTTGGGGTCGCTGATAATGAAAATTAGGTCAAAATGAAAATACAACATGACATTTTTTGGTTGTTTCTTCATGGGTGTTGTTTTCGTGGTATTTGAGGTCGCTGATAATGAAAATGAGGTCAAAATGAAAATCCAAGATGGCGCCGACGATAAATTTCGGTTTTTTCTTCATGGGTGTCGTTTTCGTGGTTTTTAGGGTCGCTGATAATAAAAAAGAGGTCAAAATGAAAATCAAAATGGCGTCGACGAAAAATTTCGGTTTTCTCTTCATGGGTGTCGTTTTCGTGGTTTTTGGGGTCGCTGATAATGAAAATGAGGTCAAAATGAAAATCCAAGATGGCGCCGACGAAATATTTCGGTTTTCTCTTCATGGGTGTCGTTTTCGTGGTTTTTGGGGTCGCTGATAGTGAAAATGAGGTCAAAATGAAAATCCAAGATGGCGCCGATGAAAAATTTCAGTTATTTCTTCATGGGTGTCGTTTTCGTGGTTTTCGGGGTCGCTGATAGTGAAAATGAGGTCAAAATGAAAATCAAAGATGGCGCCGACGAAAAATTTCGGTTTTCTCTTCATGGGTGTCGTTTTCGTGGTTTTTGGGGTCGCTGATAATGAAAATGAGGTCAAAATGAAAATCCAAGATGGCGCCGATGAAAAATTTCAGTTTTTTCTTCATGGGTGTCGTGTTCGTGGTTTTTGGGGTCGCTGATAATGAAAATGAGGTCAAAACAAACATCAAAAAGTCAAGTAAAAAAAAATCATTCTATTTTTTTTCTCGGCTTACCCTGACTCTTTTTTCACCCTTCGCCACTGCTCTCTAGCGATATTGTAAAGTCTCGAATTATTGTCAACTGAAAATACGGAAGTATCTCTGCCCCCATAATCGGGACTTGGGGCACCCCCCCGTTAGGTTAGTTAGGTTCCCTTTAAACCCTGCACCCGGAAATAGGGGCCCCGCGAAGCGGGGCTCCGTCGACTACGCTTTTTAGGGGAATATAAAGTGTTTTAAGGTTAAGTTATAATAATCGGTATTTCTCAGGAATGGTACAATATCTTTTCATGAGAGTTGTACCACTGGGCAAGGGGGACTCCTCCTTCTCTCCACACCGCGTGAGTTGACTACCATCGCATGCATTTCACGTAAAATAATGCGTTTTGTTGTAAGCAGTATGTTCATTTGACAATATTTCGAGATCGCTGATCGCTGTATCCTTAATATTATAAATGTGAGTATGGATGTATGGATGGATGGATGTTTGTTACTCTTTCACGCTAAAACTACGTAACGGATTTGGATGAAATTTTGCACATAGATGGTTTACAACCTGGATTAACACATAGGATACTTTTTATCCCGGTAGTAAGATCCCATGGGACAATTTTGAAACTTCACGCGGGCGAAGCCGCTGGTAGAAGCTAGTTTTCAATAAAATTCCGAAATAAATTCACATAAGCCCGTTTTCTATAACTTACTTACGTATAATTGCCAGTTAATATGTTCTCGTATCTATCGGTGTTTCTATAAACAAAATTAGCTAGAAATATCCTATCAGCGTCACCTACCTATCACTTGATTCATAGAAAAATCAAAGACAGCTTTTCTGTGACGTTTTGTTTCTATCGGTCCGTAACTTAATATGTCAAACAGACGGAGTTAGCAACCTACCGATACCTGTGAGTAAGTTATTGAACACTAGCCGATGCCCGCGGCTTCGCCCGCGTAAAATTATATACAAAAAACTTCCTCTTGAATCACTCTATCTATTAAAAAACCCGCATCAAAATCCGTTGCGTAGTTTTAAAGATCTAAGTATACATAGGGACAGACAGACGCGGCGCGAGACTTTGTTTTATAATATGTAGTGATGGCCGATAATACTGTAGAAGAAAACCACAGAAAAACTGACTGTGCGGCTTAAATATTTATTTTACCCTATCAAGTTATAATAATTTTAATTCGTATATCTAAACTACCTACATACATTGCTACTAACTTAGTCTTAAGATATTTAATTTGTATGCTACTAACAAAGTATGGACATCACTTAGTCTGAAATAAACATTTTTTTTTAAAGTACTAAAATGCCAGAGACAAATGTTGTAACCTTTGTATTAAATTAGTTGCCTGTTTACCCATATTGTGACCCAGGATTACAAGCAGATCATTTCACACGAATTCTATTCCTGGGCCTCGATTCTGCTATTACAATAGTGTCAGAGTATTCGATCATTGATTTCATAATGATCAAGTTCTGTCAAATTTTAACAAGTTTGTTAATTCTACTATCATAATGGCGCCATTATGACTTCTCAATGAACAACCACTGACACTCCATTGAAAGAAATGTCATAGAATATTAATCTCGTACATGAAATCTGGCATGAATAAATGTTCGCATTTAGTTGTAGATTTCGAAAACCATTTGTACTAAGGGTTTTATAATAATGACAATACAACAATGCCATTAAAACACAATTTTATTACGAGACCATTGACCGACCATTGTGAATTTAGCAGATTACGAACTTTAAGCAAAATGACAATGGGATGAGAATGGAATCGTGTTGGAGTGACGGATTTATTAAAATAGCAGAATTAGGCCCCTGTTTTCGAACTTATATGGCTGATAGTGGAGACTGAGATGGGCAATATTATTTTATGTTTTCAGATTGCTCAACGAATATCTATGTTGGTTGGAACAAGGCGATAAAGTGCGCGTAGCACCCCACTTTGCAGATATTGCGAGATATGTTCCAGAGCATGTAAGTCCAGTTTCATTTAGTGCCACTTTAGCTAAGATAGTTTGCGATTATTTTTATTTATTTAATAACAATGTTTGTAAAACTAATTATTATTACAGTAATTAAAACTAGAACTAAAAGACTTACAACATAAAATTAAAATATACAAAATAACAAAGTAAAGGTTCACACTTTCATAAATTCCTCTCACAGTACTTCTGACAAACAGATCGTCGGTTGGATTAAATTCCAAGAGATCATTTCATTATCAAATGCATTTAAAATAACTTTTTTGGGCTGCGTTAGTCTTAAGGTCGCATGCGCTACCGCTGAGCATGGGGTCCTAGGGTTCAATTCCCGGGAAGGACCTTTTCCACCAAGAGTTCCTCGGTAGAAGCCTGGAGTTTTGATTTGTGTCTCGTTAATTGCAAGAGGCTCATCTTACATGGGACTAAAACATAACTGGCGGAATGTGTACTAAAAACATCTCTACCGAGTCCTTCGGGGATCGTGACCATATATTACGTAGATTATAGCAGTTTTATTTCTTATTGTCAGGCTCTAGAAGCGGCATGGAAACGCGCCGTGTCCCGTCCCCCGCCCTCCGCAGAGCTGGACAGCTTCCCCTCCGCGGCAGTACCACCTCCGCCCGACGACACGCCGCCACAGACGCCCTTCCACGTCGCTGTCGACAACATATTGAAGATCAAAGACCGCTCAAGGAAGAGGTATGTCTTATGGGACTCGGTACTCATCTACTTCAATACTGGTCGAGAAATCTTTATCTGCCAAGACTTTTTCCGACTTTTTTTGTTCTCAGGCGAAGGAGAACATTGATCAAGTCACCCGTAGACGATGTGGACTTCAGAGACGCGCGCACTCTTATATCGCTGGTCGACAAACATTTGAATGACATCGAAAAGCTGGCTCAGTAAGTTTTTGACTTCTATTCTTTAATCTGCAGTCGCCTCGAGAGCGTCTCTCCGGGATAATTCGTATCCGCAATATATAAGAATGTGTGTGGTATACAACAATAGTCCGGGAGGTAGCGTTGCATTTTAGGTAGTGGTTTAACGACGATCGGTTGCCATCTTGTTCAATAGATCTCAAATGACTGATAAGTAAACCCAGCGTCAACTGACGCACCCGCGGTGGGTGTAGAACTGGGAGGTTAGGTTAGATTACAAAAAATTGCAATAACAATATTTCAATATTTTTGCTGCACAGTTGAAAAGATTCCGATGTTATATTGATCTGTTGAACAGAGAGTGGTGTACAGAAGTAGGTCGCGTGTCGTCACTAGACAGCAGACTGTGGGAGCTGGTGGGCGTACTGCGCGTGCGCCGCGCGCTGCCGCCCGTGCGCAAGAACTGCGCTAACAACTGCAAGCCCATCACTATTTACATACCGGTACGTATGCGACTACACCTGCAATATTGTCTCTTGTGAGGGTCTAAAAATGACAGCTGAGTGGAGAAAATGATTATAAATTATATATTTACATAAAAGGTTAAACTTCATTTAGGAACAAGAGTGGTGTATATCAGTGGATGCGGAGCGCGGCATCAGAGAGAACCGCAGCAGTGCGCGCGCGAGTGTGCGGCGTCTGGCGCGCGCCAGGCCACACGCCGCGCGGACTGCGGCCGCGTTGCATACTATTGCGAGGTACGTTCACATTTAGAATAATCCATAAACTACCTTTGGGCGGGTAGAAGCAAACTAAAACCAACTTCTTTAAATCTTTTTCGTTCTGTGAACGTAATGGTATTAATAAGCAAAATGTTGTCTGTTAGACGCAGTTGCAGTAGCGAGGCCGCTGTGCGCGTAGTGGAGCGTGCGTGGCGCTGTGCGGGCGCGGCGTACTGCTCTGCGTGCGCGCCCGCCAGTACTGTACTCACGCAGCTTGTTAGCGATCTGGCCGAGGTAACTAACGGTCACGTTTCTTTGCGGTTGTGACTTTTATTATTCATAATGGCTTAACAACGAGTTTTTTTGTATAACATAAGGATCTTTTGGTGTATGGCGAAAATCGAAACGGACACTGCCAAGTGGTTTTTTCAAAAGATTTCACATAAAAAATTCACGTATGTTCATCTGTGAGTACAAAAGTCCCCAGTTCAATGCCTCTTAATTGTCAAAAGATTCTTGCTTTTAATTTTATCTATGTCAAATACCAGCGCTGGATATGTCACGACGGGCGCATATCGTCAGACTTGGTGTCCGCGTGGGGCAAGCGGTCCACGGTCGTGCTACAGCAGACGCTGTGCGGAGCCCTACTGGCGCCTAGGAGACTACCCGCCGCCGACTGGCCCAAGGTGTACATAGCGTTGTTGGACTCGCAGCTACCCTCGCATACCGTGTTCAGTTATCTGTCTAAGGTGAGTGTAAGGAAGTTGGGTTCATAGTGATACCATTATAAACAACTATCTGGTGTCCACGACACATGCCTTGCTTAGTGTGGCACTAGATGGCGCTGTGTGTTAATGTCCAGCGATATTTATTATTATTATTATAAACGAGAGGTGTTAAGCTGTGGTTAAGCCGTGCTTGCCTAGGTTGGCCTGTGGATGAGTTACCACCTTTACATACCGAGTTTCCTCCGTGCCTCAGAGAGCACGTTAAGCTGTTGGTTCCGGCTGTCAGTTGTAGATCTTTGACAGTCGTTACAGGTAGTCAGTGGCCCAAAAAGTCTGACAACCAGTCTTATTGAGGTTGCAGTTACCCGGTACTAACTGGCTTGTGGAGGTCATAGGCAGTCGCTCCATGTAAAATACTGGTATTCAGTTGTATCCGGTTAGACTGGAAGCCGACCCCACCCAAGATAGTTGAGAAAATGCTAGACAGATGATGAGCAGTGATACCATTCTAGACAAATGCAAAAATATTTCTTTTTCAGTTCGAAATGTCACGCTGGTCAGAATCAGCAGAGCCCACCCAACGTCGGGACATGCTGGAAGCCCTAATCCGCGCCGTGCAGCGCTGGGGGCCTACGCCCTCCACCGAACATCACATGCTGGTAGAGCTACTAGGAGTACATAGCGCAGTACTAGTGGACAGTAGAGAAGTGTGTGCGCATGTACTGAGATGTGTTACTGCGGCTATCAACAATACGTTACCGCCTGCACATTGGACCCATATCGTCAAAGCCGTGGACGCTAAGGCGGCTACAGTTCCCTTCGATCAGGTAAGAAGTACTAGGAGTGCATAGCGTACTAGTGAGGGATACTAGAGGGCTTCTTTCTTGCAGTGAGATGTGTCACGCCAAAGACGACACACGTCGTGACAGCTGTTGGTGCGGTGCTTCGATCAGGCAAGAAGTTCAAGAAGTTACTGGTGGCGTACCATGACGTCTTAAAGCAGGATCGTTTTAATCGTATTCCAGAGTGAAAAAGAGATGGCGCTAGACGTTCTGAATACGACGGAAATATGTGCCCACATAGCAGAATAATTGTCATTGCTAAATCGCCATGCTGTGCGATTTAGCAAGTGCGATGCCAATTTAGTAAAACATTTTGATGTGCACTGTACGCAGAGCTGCGCCGGCGCCTCGTCGTCATAGCAACGCGGTTGGCTAGTCCTTCCCGCTACTCCCGCGAACCTTCCCCGCCCACTTCACTCGTCCGATATCAGTCGCGCGGTAAGGGTGTGCTGCCCTGTCTCATCTCGCTACTTACGCGCGCCCGCGCAGCCTCGTGTAAACAATGCCGTTTACGTTTTCTAATACACTACCATATCTAAATGCTCCCGAGATATGGTGGTGTGCTAGATCATGAACATAATTAGTGCATTCGACATAGTTAAAAGTGACAGAGACACATTAATCGCATTGCAATCGAATTTAATACGTCTTGCTCACTTTGTGCATTGGACGAAGTGGTGGACATTTTCAGCACCTTTTGTAAACTAGATTTTTTCGTGATTATTTTTTATTTGTGATTCCAAACAACTCATCAAGTTTCTTGCAGTTATTTTTTTAACACCTTATAATAATCCAAGAATGTTGACCTAATGGGGACTACCACTCAAGTGAAATTGTATTGAAATCACGTATCGCCAAATGTTGTTTGTCCGCCATCTAAGGCGAGAACAAGATTTAAAAGTAAAAAATATCGTGGTCCTCAGCTAGGTCACCTGCTGCGCTCGCTGGGCGTGGCATGGTGGGAGGTACGCACCGGGGTGCGGGGCGCGCGACACACTGCGCACACTGCGCACACTGCGCACGCTGTGCACGTGGCCGCGCTGCTGCACGCGACGCAGAGAGCCTTCGTAGCTGCCGCCACTAAACTCAGCTATGAACCCGAGAGAGGTACGTCTAAGGCCCGATTTCCACCAAAGCGGAGAAGAGCGGAACAGGGAGGAGATATGTAAGATTCGACCAATCACGTTGGTTGGAGTCTTCATCGCGTCTCTCGTCTTTCCTGTGATTGGTCGAATTTTGCACATCTCCACTCCTCTCCGCTTTGGTGGAAATCGGACCTTTTGTCTTGTTTATACGTTTCTAGTACAGTAATCGAGTATTGTGGCGACCGAGGTCTTGTTACTGACTCGTCGTGTAATCAAGGTATTAAAATCAAAGCAGACTGAGCTGAAACGTGCTGTAGCAGTTTCACATCGACAAAATTAAATGATATTTAACTTTATCTAAACCAAAATAGAGCTCAAAATAGTATCAATGATATGATTTCGCATATTATCCCAAAACTTAACGGCAAGATTTTTTTTTCTATCTATTGAGATCATCAAGTGTTATTAACTTCTCTTCTAATACGATATACTCATTACGGGAAGTGTAAAAATAATATCCTAAGTACCCCGTACTCAGACATTAGCAGATCACCCAGTAATGTTAGTGGTTCGTCCTTAGTGGCGTGGTACGCGTGGGGCGCGCTGCAGGAGTCGTGGGGCCCGTGGATATCCCCGCACCCCGCCGCGCCCCCGCTGCTACCCTCCACCTCCACGCCGGAGCGGGAGGCCTACACGCCCATGTTGACGCACTTTGTGGATAATGTGCATCAGATCATGCTGGATTGTCCCGGTAAGTGCGTCAGTATGAAATTCCACCTGCGGCTTCGACCAAAATCGGACGAAGTTTTGACCGAAACCGAAGGTTTGTAGCAAACGCCGAAATTAAACGAACTGATTCGAATGCGCGAGAGCGTGCTAGTTTCAGAGATAACGCGTTCGGCAAATAAATTCTTCAACTTTAATATATTATATCATGGATTTAAGAATGACCAATCTTGACTATTCTGTTCCAATTTTGAATATAAGCATCTATATTAAACTCAATTTTCCCAGGTTCGGAAATCCACCTCCTCCAGCAAATATTCGAATGGTCAGTTCAGGCGTACGTCAACGTGCAAGGTTCACACGCGGCCAGTGCGCCGGGCGCCAGTACACAGGAGAGTCGAGTGCAAGCTTCCGCGTTACTAGCCGAGCTAGCTAAGCTACCGTGGAGCGAACACCAGTGGTTCTATGGGAAGTGTCTGCAGCAGGCTTTACAGGTCAGTAGGTGGTGCTTGAGCTTAATATAATGTTTCTCAGTGGCTCAGTGGTGGCGGCCCCGACTTACGAACAGTAAGTCGTGGGTTCGAACCCAGACAGGCGCATTACTTTGTGTAATTTGTTTCCTCACCACTGTTCTCAAAACGGTGAAGGAAAACATCGCGAGGAAACCGGCGAAAAACACCGCGGCGGCGGAAAACCAAAAATTCGAAGACATGTGACATCTACCAACCCGCACTGGGCCCGCGTGGTGGATTATAGCCCATACGCAAAATACGCGCATTGACGTGGAGTTGCGGACACCAGCCCGTTATACATAATGTCTTGAGTAGATGAATACCTCTATCCTGACCGGATTTAAATCAGCCTTTGATGTAACCATCTTGGATGCCCGCATTTTTTTGGCCAAGCTACTGTATTCCGGTCTGTCCCCTTCTTACCATCAGTAACAAGTTTTATGCCTACGTATCCGAGATGATCTAGCTGGGCCACCGCGCAGCCCTCGTGATGGAGGCTGCGCAGGTGGCGCCAGGCTTCGAGGTGGTGCAGGAGAAAAGTACCTGAAAGTATATGAGGGAAGCTTTTGCCCAGCAGTGTGATTAAAAGCCTATTAAAAAAAAACAAATCGAAACTCTGTGGTATGTTATAAATAAAGGCTATAGTTTCCACCATCAATAAATTATTGCAAATCTATATAATCCGGTATTTTTTGGTTTTGTAAATCAATTAATACTGACAAAGATAGAACGCATCAAAACTCGAAAGTGGGGGCTCGTGACGTCACAGCGCACTAAAAAAAGTACCACGGCGTGACGTATTGTGAATCTTAAAAGCGTTGTATCTTCGTCAATTTTGCTTTACATAACAAAAGAAAAGATACGGGTGAAATATTTTTTGATAATCTAACTGACGGACTAATTAGATTTTTTCAGTACTCAAGTCTATGTTGTCCATCCAGATATCGAGCAGCACTGACAGCGAGTTAACGTCGTGGTGCTGTAGGGTCTGGCGCGGCACGCTGGCGGGCACACTGCTGCGGGACTGCGACAGTACGCAGCTGGCGCCGCACCTTGCCTCGCTGCTCTACCTGTTCACTGGCACACATCTGCCGCACGACCAACAGGTATACATAATATATTTAAAAATGACTTATTTTTAAGTAATAGCGCCTCGAAAAACCACGAAAACGAGACCCTTGTCGATAAACACCATTTTTGGTAAATGATCTGTAATGATGATGAACTTTCAAGTTTCCATAACTGCTATTTTTAACCCCCGACGAAAAAACGACGGTGTGTTATAAGTTTGGCCTGTGTGTGTGTGTCTGTCTGTGGCATCGTAGCTCCCTAAGGGATGATTTTGATTTTTTTGGTTGAAAGGTGAATTTGTCGTGAGTGTTCTTAGCTATGTTTGATGAAAATCTGTCCAAGATGACCGCAGCCACAAATTGGCGGATTATACATATTTATTTAACAACTCCCTCAATATAATCAAATGAAAGGACTTGACTAGTAAAATACTATACGCTATAATAAACTTCTTTAAGATGGCCGCCACCACAAAATAGTGAATTACATTTTCTATTCACAACTCCCTCAATATGGATATCAATTGAAAGGGCCAACACCAGAAACCGGGAATATCTTGAAATTATAACCCTATGTGTCGTGGGTTTTAATTTTTTTTTATTTTATGTAACTTGTTATTTTGCTTATTAAGTTAGGCTAAGTAAATGAAAACGCTTTTGTTACACAAGCGAAAATGTTCTCGTATACGTAATGGTGTGGTGGACTGTGTGAAAATGTTCTCGTATACGTAATGGTGTGGTGGACTGTGTGAAAATGTTCTCGTATACGTAATAGTGTGGTGGACTGTGTGAAAATGTTCTCGTATACGTAATGGTGTGGTGGACTGTGTGAAAATGTTCTCGTATACGTAATGGTGTGGTGGACTGTGTGAAAATGTTCTCGTATACGTAATGGTGTGGTGGACTGTGTGAAAATGTTCTCGTGTACGTAATGGTGTGGTGGACTGTGTGAAAATGTTCTCGTATACGTAATGGTGTGGTGGACTGTGTGAAAATGTTCTCGTGTACGTAATGGTGTGGTGGACTGTGTGAACACAGTACCTACTTCTCAGTCCATCTCCAATAACCGAGCAACACATTCATAAATTTAATTTCTAAAAAGGTTTGATGATACTAATTACCCATTAGCAAATGTAGTTTCGCATGGAGAAGAATGGGCGTAAAACTCCTTTTGAAAGCTTTTTTTTATCTCGTATTTGATTAAATCCTCGTTTTTCTCAGATCTTAGACGAGGCCTGCAAGTTACCGTGGTATCGTCTCCCGGAGCTGGCGTTTGACGAAGCTCTGGACCGGTTCTTTATGCTGCATCACGACCCTGCGTTTCCCTACCACGACCTACCGCAATTCAGGTGATAACATATTATTTTTAAAGGACGAAAAATGGTGGAGGTTCTCAATTTCACGCGTATACACAGGGTGGCAACGGCAAAAAAATCAAATTTGAGTGTCTCATAAAGTTTCCAGTCTGTATGTCCAGTAGTTTAGTTACCGGACTTTATTTTTCAGAATTTTGTACACGATGTAGATTAATAGGCTAGCACCGACTGGTAAGCGACCCCCGCATCGGTAAACACATGTTGCCAACTCACATACCTAAGGTTAGTAAGCTTATAAATGGTGTTCTATTTCGTTACTATTTTTATGCTTGTAATATTTTCGATGTTAGGATTTATACGATGTTTTAAAATATTCCTATGAACCAGTACCAGTGTTTTCATTCATTCTCGTATTGTCGTCGCCACCTTGTATATGTTTAAGTTCATAGCAGATTTGTATCGTAACTTGCTACGTTTGTGTTGTTTTTGAGCAAAATTATGTGATTTTTCGGTATAAGCAGACTAAACACTTAAATGCTGTTTTAGCAGGGTCACTAATCTAATAGTAAACTGTCTAATTTCTCGTCATCTTTAGTGAGTTTTCGCCAGCTAATTTAACTTGATCTTGTTTATGTGAAAACTGCGTATAAGCCGAATCCACAACACACCAGACTAGCCAATTAAGGGTCGTCGTTCCAGCGAGTGGAGCATGGATCGTACTCGACTGACGGCTTGATTTTTTTGCGATCTTACCGCGCCGCTCCAACACGCTCCAGCCAAACCACACTGATCCACCCACAGTGAAACTCTCGCTCGCTACACGCGCAGTAATAACATCAAATTGCAGTGGTAGAAACATGCACCGTGAAACTGCAAACGTGGCACCTACATTTAAATATTTCCGATAAAAATCTGAGATACGACGACATTCAAAATTATCCATATCATTTGATCAGTTTGATCAGAGACCATGCGTTTGATGACGCGCTCCGCACACAACCGTCCATGCCACGCGCCCCAAGAGACTGAGGCACCTTAGTGTGCAAAACCGACAAGCAACAGATGGCTCGCGGCATGAAGCGTGCGCACCTACAGCATAGTTTGGATCGCGCGAGGCACGTGCACACCAAACGGTTCGTGGACCGCGCTCCAGCCACGCGCGATCGTAGCGCGGTGGATCGTCTGGTGTGTATCCTGCTAATGATGTCACAGCTGGATCAAAATTAACCTAACTCTTTGCTTAACAGATTAATCCTCGTAGCTTGCGGGCTATCAGTAGTTGACGGTAACCACGTCCGCTCGGACGTACGTGCGCGTGGCGTGTCGCAGTGGACACGCGGCGCGTGTGCTCCCACGCTCGTCACGCACGTGCCCGCGCACACCGTGCGTGTGCTCCACACTGTCACCGAGCTAGGTATGTTATATCTAAGTGTGCGTACAGTTGTACACATGTGACGTACGTGTCGCAGTGGACACGCGGCGCGTGTGCTCCCACGCTCGTCACGCACGTGCCCGCGCACACCGTGCGTGTGCTCCACACTGTCACCGAGCTAGGTATGTTATATCTAAGTGTGCGTACAGTTGTACACATGTGACGTACGTGTCGCAGTGGACACGCGGCGCGTGTGCTCCCACGCTCGTCACGCACGTGCCCGCGCACACCGTGCGTGTGCTCCACACTGTCACCGAGCTAGGTATGTTATATCTAAGTGTGCGTACAGTTGTACACATGTGACGTACGTGTCGCAGTGGACACGCGGCGCGTGTGCTCCCACGCTCGTCACGCACGTGCCCGCGCACACCGTGCGTGTGCTCCACACTGTCACCGAGCTAGGTATGTTATATCTAAGTGTGCGTACAGTTGTACACATGTGACGTACGTGTCGCAGTGGACACGCGGCGCGTGTGCTCCCACGCTCGTCACGCACGTGCCCGCGCACACCGTGCGTGTGCTCCACACTGTCACCGAGCTAGGTATGTTATATCTAAGTGTGCGTACAGTTGTACACATGTGACGTACGTGTCGCAGTGGACGCGCGGCGCGTGTGCTCCCACGCTCGTCACGCACGTGCCCGCGCACACCGTGCGTGTGCTCCACACTGTCACCGAGCTAGGTATGTTATATCTAAGTGTGCGTACAGTTGTACACATGTGACGTACGTGTCGCAGTGGACACGCGGCGCGTGTGCTCCCACGCTCGTCACGCACGTGCCCGCGCACACCGTGCGTGTGCTCCACACTGTCACCGAGCTAGGTATGTTATATCTAAGTGTGCGTACAGTTGTACACATGTGACGTACGTGTCGCAGTGGACACGCGGCGCGTGTGCTCCCACGCTCGTCACGCACGTGCCCGCGCACACCGTGCGTGTGCTCCACACTGTCACCGAGCTAGGTATGTTTTATCTAAGTGTGCGTACAGTTGTACACATGTGACGTACGTGTCGCAGTGGACACGCGGCGCGTGTGCTCCCACGCTCGTCACGCACGTGCCCGCGCACACCGTGCGTGTGCTCCACACTGTCACCGAGCTAGGTATGTTATATCTAAGTGTGCGTACAGTTGTACACATGTGACGTACGTGTCGCAGTGGACGCGCGGCGCGTGTGCTCCCACGCTCGTCACGCACGTGCCCGCGCACACCGTGCGTGTGCTCCACACTGTCACCGAGCTAGGTATGTTAAAATATATCTGATATCGTGTGGCCGTCTATCAAAATGATTTTGTTTTTGTTTGGTTTTGTTTTTTGTTTTGACTCTCCCATGTTTTTTCACGTTCACTGTTAAAACGAGTTGTGTACTCTATGTACAAAACTTCTGGAAAAAAAATACATCTCGGTTGTTGTATCCCACGTTCCGCTCAGGATTCTACTTTAGAATCGTTCGCTGCTCTCAGGATCCAACTTAGTCCCTCGAGTTAAATTCCCTTTTTTCACTTGTTGTTCATCAACTATTCTTGTTCTTCTTCATTGAAGTAGAGAAAAAAAATCCAAAGTGCCCGTTTTTTTTGTAAAAGAGTTAATGTTTTCAATTTTGTGGCCCGGCTGTGCCGAATCACCCCTTGCTTCTCAGGGCATGTGATCTTACGAGTCACGTAGCACCACCACGCACATTGTCTCTCTACCTGACCACGTGTGATACTCGGCGACTCTGCGCTCGTGTTCCTAACTTGGAGTTCCACTTCAGTACCTTCTGAACAAAATATTTAATGCTCAAGTCTTTTTCTTGTTATATAGCGCCATATTTGGAAGAAGCCAGCGGTGAAGTCGAAGAATTACTCAGTCGTGCTGTTGTTATAATGTGTATGGAGCCGGCGGCATCTGCGGCTTTACCGGTAAGTACTATTGTTACTTATCGTTACTGTTTCTGTTGGCCTGCGTCATCTGCTGGGCAAAGGACTTCCAGATCTTTGGACCAGTGGGCGTTGGTTCTATCCAGCTCTTCCCACCGTCTTCTCGAGGTCTGCCGCATCGCCTTCTGTTGTGGTTACTATTTGGCGTCCTAACACCATAATACCACCAAATAACCATTTTGACCGATACCTCGTTGAGCATACGGCAGACGTGGCAAGCCCCCAAATCAGCATAAACCAGGTTTTTAGCTAACGTTAGAAATATATGTGTTTAGCGAATGGGTACCTAAAATTTTAATTTTGCCACGTTTTCATAAAATACTGTTTTTTGCACCAGTTGGTCAACGAGTCGGTCGGTCGGTCGAGTTATATCAATTTTCCTGTCTAATTCAGGTATGGGTAACCTGGGTAACCAAAGCTCCTCCCCGTTTGGTTCGAGCGTGCGTGTCAGCAGTGGCGACGCTCACTGCGTTCGAATACTTTGCTACGCTTGCCGACGCGGCTGTGCGAGCCCTACTACTATCCATTGGTAAGTTCATGACATACACGCGGGGTGAGAACTGGGATTAATGTGGCTGCTTAGCTTACTGCTACCGTTTGAAAATAGCGTGATTCAAACTCAAGTACATCAAACAAACCAGTTTCAGGCAGAGGCACTTTTGAACCCCGACAGCAACGTTATTGATATTAAAGTAAAGGTTAAATCAGAACAATAATGAACACGTCAGCGTAATTGCGACACCGCGCAATATTTTATGTATTATAAGTAAAAACGTCTCGGACAGTATATCCGGCTCGAAGGACCAATGTTTGGAGTTAGGGTGAGATAAAGGTAAAATACAAATAGGATAACTATTAATATTAATGAGGTGAAGCAGATGAGATTGAGTCGCGCCTGAAATGTGAAAGACTGTAGTTGCCTATTTCGTAGTTTAGATTTTTATAGACAAGAACAGACAAGTAACTTCATGGACACTCGTTGAAATCAAACTATTGTAACAAAAACCTTATCTTTTTTCGGTATTTAAACTTGGTGTTCAAAGTTATCACTACGTTTTTTTTCTATAATTTTGTCCCACAGAACCCCATGGCTGGCGTGAGATCACAGCGCGCTGGGCGTCGTGCCCGTGGCGCGAGGCTCACACGCTGGTCCAGCGTGGCCGCTTGCACGCGGCGTACGCGTGCGCGCTCACTCATGCGCACGCGCCGACTGCCACGCGCGCCGCGCTCTCTGCGATACTAGCTGCAGATATACACTTGTGAGTATGATGGTAGTAGACGTTTATTTCGTGTGCCGTGCGTACTCGTGACCTCATGATCAAAGTGCTCATAAATTGAAATACTTGAGTGTGTGCCAGGCTTAGCCAGGGTGAAAATGGCCATGACGGCCCGACCTTGAACAAAAGCTCATTAACCTATACTTGTCCTAAAAATGGAATCTATATGCTTTGTCAGCGTGGACAACGAGCCCATCATAGCCGTGTGGATATGCTACGGGTGCCGCATGGCGCTCACACACGGCGACGCCGAGCGAGAGGACGCGGCGCGGGAGTGCGGCGCGGCGGCGCGGGCGCTGCTGGCGCGCTGGACCGAGCAGACCCGGCGGTCCATACTGAGGGTCGTTACCATGCACGCCGATACTGACAAGCCTACTGCACTGTGAGTATAGCCCTCACGCACACATACACACACTATTAAACGGATTTTACCATTTAACGGATTTTGATAAAACTTTACAATAATGTAACTCAGAATAAATCATTAAAAAAAATAAGCTATAATTTATAAAGAACTAGCTGATGCCTGTAGCTTCACCCACGCACAAATTATATACTAAAACCTTCCTCGAGAACCACTTTATTCATTGGTGAAAACAG
Source organism: Xestia ashworthii (assembly GCA_950022955.1). Lineage (NCBI taxonomy): Eukaryota > Metazoa > Arthropoda > Insecta > Lepidoptera > Noctuidae > Xestia > Xestia ashworthii. The sequence goes on along the minus strand of OX465556.1, from coordinate 21,867,652 downwards.
CATGAAAATCGGTGCAGTAGTTTTTGAGTTTATCGCAAACAGACTGACAGACAGACGCGGCGAAGGACTTTGTTTTATATGTAGTGAGTACATACATAGTAAAATTGAAAAACATGTTTCTCTTTCCCTTCCAGTCACCGGCTCCTCTGCCGCTACGCTCAATGCGTCCTCTCCCCGGACGACAACACCCGGCGCGCGTACGAAGCCGCCTGCAGCGCCACGTTGGGCGCCAACAACGACGTCAGCAGCTGGGCCGGCAGCCCACAGCTGGACAAGCTCGTGCGCCTAGCGGGCAGGCTGTGGCCCAAATATGAGAAGTACTTCCACTATGAAATGGAGCTCGCGCCTCGGGTCAATGTTGTGAGTGTTTGAGATACCATACTGTGCTGACTCTTGGTTTAAACGAAATTGAACTTTATTCTCATCAGAATTAAGGATAATGTTTATATATTCCTATGAGCGAATTTTAATGAGAGTCTCATGCAAATAGGAACCTTATTGTTTTGTGACTATTGTTGATATTTGTATGAAACTACTAGTTTAAAAACGCATAGTTAATGTCCGGTACTTGGATTTTGTCCTTAGTAAAAGCGTCTGTAGTTCTATAATGCAGATTTTATTTTCCAATTTAAAAAGTCTTCGAATGATATCATTCGAAAGTATTATCGTGATTCGTTGATTTCGCCTTTGAGATGAATTTGGGCAGAAAGATTTTTATTTGAACCTGGACAGATATTGTTTAAAAATGATTTTTTCTTGTTAATTAAGAAGAGGTAGTATAGAAGTATAAGTATTATTTTGCTGTTATATGGCTTGCCAAATTATTACGAAAAGAATATTTTTGTAAGTGCAAAAAAATGATATTGTAAAGTGCATATTTAGCCAATATAGCACGATCGACTGAAAACAACTTATTACCCGACTTCGCAACAGAGCATAGTCAGGGGTTATGTTTTTTTTTAATATTTTATTAGATCGTAATTCTTTTATTTTGTGTAGGAGACTGTTATCGAAAACTTTATTAATTTAGAATCTTTGTAGGTGCCATTCCTAAACAAAACAATTAAAAAATCGACACGACTTGTGGAGCGAGTACATTCATCCGACAAAACGCACGTACGTGTCACACGTGTGTCCTGCCCGCTTAGCGTGACCACCGGAGAAACGAGAGACACTCGACAAATCTTTTGTTCATCTGTCATTGAATCGACAAAATGACAGATGAACAAAAGAATTGTCGACTCTGTCGTGTCTACGGTGGTCATGATACGCGGGCAAGTCGCAAGTCGTATCTCCCGCCCGCGGCCGTCAACGGGAACCGAGTAAGGGATGACCTACCCTAGACCGTGCCGGGTCCGAGCCGAGTGTCGACGGTGCAATAGGAGAGACTACAAAAAAAAACTAATTAGTCCGTCACGCGTCAGGTTATTAAAAAAAATGTTGACCCGTATTTTTTCTTTTGTTACGGAAATCAAAAAGAACGAAGATACGACACTTTTAAAATTCTCAATAAGTCACGCCTAAGTATAATTTTTAGCGAGTTCTGACGTCACGAGTGGGGACTCCCGAGTATCGATGCGTTTTATCTTTGTCAATATTCATTGATTTACAAAAACAACAAATACGTGTCCATTATTCTTACTGACGGACTAAATAGATTTGTAATTTTTTGATATTGTCGTCATGCCTAATTTGTATGGAGCGTTGCTCGGTAGCGGCTCGGAAGCGTGAGTGTCTCCATACAAAATTGCACGCTCGACTCTCCGCTCTGACCCGGTACGTTCTAGCGTGCGTCGTCCTTTAACTGTGTTATATTTCTATAAAAAAACGTGATTAGGTATGAGCGCGGAGAGATTTTAAACGATTTACTCAATCAAAGAGTAGTCGAAGGTATTCAACGTAATCAATACATAGACATTTTTAATCGTACGAACTATTTCATTGTGTATTCTATTGTGTTATTTGTCTTAACTAGTCACGAATTATGACAAAATTATTGTTAGTCACCAAAAATGTTATTCAATTAGTTAGTTTTTTTTTTACAATTTTTGTATTAAAATACGTGAAGCAAATGTATTACGTGATTCGTAATATTTAATATGTAAAAGATATTGACGCGCAAACTGTTCACGTGATTAGGGTAGACGACAAAAAAAAAACTAATTAGTCCGTCAGTTACATTATTAAAAAATATTTGACCCGTATTTAGGGTTCCGTAGCCAAATGGCAAAAACGGAACCCTTATGGATTCGTCATGTCTGTCTCTCTGTCCGTCCGTATATCACAGCCACTTTTTTCCGGAACTATAAGACATATGCTGTTGAAACTTGGTAAGTAGATGTATTCTGTGAACCGCATTAAGATTTTCACACAAAAATAGAAAAAAAAAAACAATAAATTTTGGGGGTTCCACATACTTAGAACTGAATATATAATATTATTTTTTTCTAAACTGAAAAGTTTGCGCGAGAGACACTTCCAAAGTGGTAAAATGTGTCCCCCCCCTATAACTTCTAAACTAAGAGAGTGATAAAACTAAAAAAAATATGTAATATACATAAACATGTAAATTTCCGCCGAAAATTGGTTTGAACGAGATCTAGTAAGTAGTTTTTTTTATACGTCATAAATCGTAAACTGCAATTTAGCTTTCATTCAATTGGCTACTGACGTCCGACTGCGTCACACTCTTCGCACTTGGCCGCTTTTTTTTTCTACGTAAAACAAAATTGACGAAGATACGACGCTTTTAAAATTCTCAATACGTCACGCCTGTTTATAATTAATTTTTAGCTAGTTTAGACGTCACGAACCCCCACTCCCGAGTTTTGATGCGTTGCACCTTTGTCAATATTCATTGATTTACAAAAACAAAAAATACGTGTCCATTATTTTTCAAGACGGACTAAATAGATTTGTAATTTTTGATACTGTCGTCATGCCGATATTGGATTTTAGACCCACTTGCGTTGGATTTTTTTATCAGTTATTAAAAAGAATCAGCTCTATTTAGTTCATAATGTGCATTTTAAACAGCTGATTTGTATTTAGTAACTAACAAAAAATATCTAAGTTGAAGTGTCCGAGATCTATACAGCGACGTTTGGCTTGACTTAAGCTAAGCGCAGTAGCGTTTTATCCGAAAATAAACCTTCATTATCAGGTTAATGTTCGTAGGTCTACAAGCCACTGAGCAAGCGTATCATACGAATAAAACGCTTGCTTAACGGCTTCATGAAGGTTCCGTTTACATCCTGTATTTCTCAAGATTTTTTTTTGGATGGGAAATCATCAAATAACTTCTCCCACTCTGGGCGGAGCGGGAGGGAGTGTCAGACTTTACTGACTAAAACCCATCCATGTTCCTTCCTCGCCCTTTAGAGCTAAGATAATGCGCTGATTTGAAGGTAACAGTTTGCGCGTCTATGTCCATAAATGTCAGTTTTGACTGAATGGAAAATGCGCGAGCAATTTACTAGCTGCATTGAAAATAGAACCGTATACAATTGATGATGATACAATTGCTAACAGGCGCGCTGCCGATTCACGAGGTTTTATGTCCGCGTCGATATACGTACAATTTTCTACTCTATGGTAATGCGGTCCTATTTTCAATGTAGCCACTAAATTGCGCGAACACTTTCCGTTCTGTCTGAATAGGGGAGAAGACAAAAAAATAATAATTAGTCCGTCAATTAGATTATCAACAAATATTTGACCCGTATTTTTACTTTTGTTACATAAACCAAAATTGACGAAAATACGACGCCTTGGTATATTTTTTAGCCAGTTATGACGTCACGAGCCCCCACTCCCGAGTTTCGATGCGTTTTATCTTTGTCAATAATCATTAATTTACAAAAACCAAAAACATTATTTTCCAATAATCTAACTGATAGACTAATTGTCGTCATGCCTATTGACCCTTTCACCCTATATGTCTTGTCACAGTAATAGCGTTCGCACTACTTACGTGCCAATACTTCGTTTTAAATAGTTTAAGGTTTTAAATCAATCTGCAGTGCAGCTTGCTGTGTCGAGGTGCTGGTAGTAAATATTATAATTATAAACATATCACTCATATAATTGAGGAAATAGTTTCTCCTTGTTTTGATTTAAAAAAAAAAACTTCCTAAAAAGTGTTCAAGGCAGTATGATCTGACCAAATATATCCTAATTATTGTGTTTAAATAATTATCATTAAGTGGATGGACTATTTTTTTTTAATTTCTCAATATTTACTGAGATACGTAAAAGTTGGAAATAATTAATGTTATCTGCAATGTTCTTATTGTATTTTATTGAGCACGACAGCTTATGAGGGTTTGTTGCTCAAATAAAACCATGTTACTTTAGCTTTAAATAAATATAATTTCAAATAAATTATCGTTTTATTGTACTTAAAATTACCATTAACTTATGAATAAAACTGGTCACATCTTTACAGGGTGGAAGGGACCATAACGCACAAACTATTAACACTTGTTCAGAAAATCATTCCGAGCCCCCTTTCATTTTTAATCAATTTTCATCCATTTTTATTATTTGCTGTTATAGAGGCAACAGAAATACATCATCTGTGAACATTTCAACTGTCTAGCTATCACGGTTCATGAGATATAGCCCGGTGACAGACAGATAGACAAACGGGCAGTAGTCTTAGTAATAGGGTCCCGTGTTTACCCTTTGGGTACGGAACCCAAAAAAAAACAAAAGTACAATACCATTACCTACACGTTCAAAACAATCGGAATGATGTACTGAATGAATGATAACTGTTTGTGAGTCGATGTACGGTCGAACAAGCTATTTGGTTTACAGTTTAACCCACAAATTACATCGTAAAATGTAAACCAAATAGCTTGTTCGACCGTACCTTCTACCCTCTATAATATTTATTATAAATAACTATAGGGACTGACCACACATAACGACATGAAATCGGCTTGAGCCGACCACAAAGAGCTTTCTGTCCGCCTATACGATAAAAGCGAAAAATACGTCATTTGCTTCATTCCGGTCCGGTCCGCTCCTCTCCACGTTGTTGGAATCCGGTGCTTTGGCTGCATTTCCTCCAGAGATGAGCGATGCTTAGCGAGGGATGTGTGTGTGGAAATAACACCTATCACATAACTATATCTCAAGGTGTGAAAAAGAAGCGATATTATTGGTTAGTTCCAACCAAGGAATCACTGACAAGCCCCTGTGCAGAGCGTGCATGGAGGCGGAGGATACGGCGCAAGTATGTGTGTACCTTGAGAGCACCGGCGTTACCAAGATTGGTGAGAAGACCCTGGGAACGCCAAGATCCCTTGCGGATGCCCTGAGGAGACCGGGACGTTTGATCTGCTTCTGGAGGGAGGTGGGCTTGTTGGAGTAACGGTCACCATGGCTCACGCACATTGGTCCACTCTAGCGACTAAGAGCGAAAACCTAAATAAACCCCATGACAGATTGGTTAGTTCCACACACATTCCTCGCAACTTCTCGCATCTCTGGTGGATCGCAGCCTTAGTCTGGTCAGTCCCTCAAACACTTACAATACTTAACAATCTAATGTAATACAACTAGTGATGGGAAATTCCCGAGAACATTCTCTTAGGGAGAACATTGCGGAAATGTTCTCGAGAATGTTCTCCTGGCAGAGAATTTACGAGAACTTAAAATTTGAGTAACAAAACCCTAACTTAATTGAATCCCCTTTTAAAATTTGAATGATAGATGAAATGTAGTAGTATATTATTTTAAATTTTGATACGTTTTGTGAAGCTAACTACATTTGAGGATTTTTTAAATGAAATACAGTATAAATTGAAAACCAAATCATCTTTATTTACGTAATTTCGGCTAAATAAAATAAAAATAGGAATGTCATATTAATTTTTCCAAAATAGGTAGTCAGATTAATATTTCTTTAGACAACAATTTCCATTATATGAACAAAACAATAAATATTTATCTTATAAAATCACATATTCATAGCATAAAATATAAAAATAGGAGGTAATTACTTATGGGTAAATTAAAATATCTACTTAATTAAATCACTTTGGTATATGTTGATTATTCATTAAAGACTAGATAATCAAGGTGTATTCAGGGTTTTTTTTATATGTCTATATTTAATGGGTCATTGTTCTCATCATTGCTGAAGTTCAATGGCTCATATACTTCTTCCTCTTCACTTTCTATATCTTCTACTACTGAATCATCTACGGGTACCATATCCTCCGATTCTGACTCAACATCACTTTCTTCAAAATTATCTGTTTGAGTCATTGCTTGACTATAGTTTACCTGATTTGGATTTCGTGGGAATGGATGTGCACCAGATGTACTTGGAATAGGATCAGAAGAAATTACATTACTTTCTAAATGTATTTTTCGGTTAATAATCTTCCAATTATGTGCGATTAAACATATTTTTCCCGCAGTACCAGTAAGAAATCTATTGCGCTTTTTCGTGTGAACGTTGGCAAATGTTGAAAAGGAGCGTTCTACAGAGGCTGCTGTGCTGGCTGAGGTTGCTGGTGCAGTTAGTACCTTGAGAGCAATCATACCAAGTTCTGTATCAGTGAACAGTGTCTCCCACCAGGTTATTGCGGGCACTTTTGCGGCCATGGCCCAGATAAATTCCTTACTCCATAATCCTGAACGACACTTATACTCGGAGACTTGTTTAAAAAAATTTGACACCGACGGGGATTGCTCTTCTACCAATGTCATTATAAATTCCCACCCATCTATACACTCCTCGGGTGTTAATGTCACTCCTCTGTTTTGAGGATCTAGGAGAGTTGCTGCAAGATGTATTGGCTTTATAGTTGTAGCTTTTCTATTTGAAAATTTAACTTTTAGCTCCTCACAAAAACTTTCCTGCAGTATTTGAACTGTAGCAGGCTTGTGGAGAACTTCTTGAACTTCTGAAAACGCTGTATGCACCAAATGTATCAAGCACCGATCTCCTTCTAATTTTGTAAGCCAATCTACAATGGGTTTTAATACGGATTGCAGCTGTTCAAGTTTTGTCCAGGTGTTATCATCCAGTAGTAAATTTTTAAATTTACTTAAAGAAGCTGCATTTAAGGCCATATTTTGTAAAATTAACTTGCATTCTATCACACTGTTAATGCAACGTAAATGACTGCCCCACCTCGTTTTGACAGGCAACTGAAGCGCTTTTTTAATTCCTTTTTCTTGGGCAATATTACTAAAATCTGCTGTTAAAATGTGGGATCGATGAATGCATTTAATAAAATCAATAATGTCTGACATAAGTATCTTCAGGTGTTCATTTTTTAGAATATCACCGATCATCAAGTTAAGTGTGTGTGCCAAGCAACCGCTCCACTTTATGTTTGGATACTTTCTTGATAACATTTCTCCACATTTAACCATATTAGAAGCATTATCCGTTATGACCAGCATTATTTTATTACTTCCGATTTCATCTATTATTTTGCATACTTCCTTAAATAAGTAATCAGCAGTGTGTCTGTTTTCTTTAGTTTCTATAAATTTATAAAAGTATGGTGTAGGTGTATATATAATAATGTTTATTATTGGCTCATTCCTAATGTTTGTCCAACCATCCAATGCAATGTGCACAACTTTGGCTTCTTTGATGTCTGCATCAATTTTATCTTTGATTTTTACATATTCTTCTTCCAGAAACGTTGTTGATAAAGCTTTTCTATCGGGCGTATTAAATGTCGGATTTAAAATCTTGAAAAATTGTTTCCATAGTGGATGTTCCACTAGGGCCAACGGCTGTCCAGACACGTAGATTGCCCGTGCAAGAGCGCGCTGTGCATTTTTCTGAAAATAGCAAATAATATCGAATGTAAAAACATAGCAAACGTAAAAAAAATAAAATGTTTGTTATGAAATAGCTAAGCAAACTTACCTCATCAAAGGGTACCAGACGATTATCATTCGAACTTAGTGTTGAATTTGTTGATTCGATATTTGATGAGCTCGAATTTTCCAAATTGATATTGCTGTTGCTGTTAGAAATATCTGATAAAGCCGATCTGGCTTTTAAATTCGACTTCACAATTGAAGGGCATTTCTTGCAGTTTTCTATCAAATGCTTGGTCATTCGGGTTGCATTTCTGTTCTTATAACATTGACCACAAAACTTACACAAAAATACAGATTTTCTATTCTGTAATATTTCTCTGTAAAATTCGTACACTTTTCCCTTTGGTTTCATTATGTACTTTGAAAGCAAACGACTGACGAAACCATACACGCGGCGCAACGCAAACTGACGTGAACGCACTTCGACCGCTTATTCAGTACTAACCACAGCGAGCGAAGTGCAACAGGGGGTAGCAGGCGGGGTGGAGCGGCAACCGTATTCATGCGATGCATTTTTGGTTATTATTTTGTAATACCTACACTATTATAATTTAGAATGGTATTCATATTACTTAATAAAAACTTTTTTGCAAAAAATAAAACCGACTTCACACAAAAAAGTGAAAAATAACTTTAGCTTCAGAAGTCGGTGACCTTTATTTGATTGATTTAGTTTTTTTGTCACCGACTTCTGAAGCTAAAGTTATTTTTCACTTTTTTGTGTGAAGTCGGTTTTATTTTTTGCAAAAAAGTTTTTATTTTTCACTTTTTAGTGGTTCACATGTGTATAGGGTTTTCACAGCATACCAGCGTGATTTTTTGTTATGAACTGGTGTAAACAATAGACAGACATGAAATTTCAGCAATCCCAGTAAGAGACACAAATTTGCTACATTTAATGAGGAGTTCCGTTGCCTTTCTCCGAAGTTCTTCATCTAATCTTTACCAAATTTAAATGGGATCACTCCGAGAAAGTACTCTTTCTTAAACTACCCAAATCGCTTCTGGTGTGCCTATAAAATTTGAAGAGTTCCCTCTATTTCTCCAGGATCCCACTATCAGGATCCTGACTTGATGATTATGGGACCTTCTGGGAAGTATACCCTTTCAAACAATTAAAAAACAAATTCGGTCCAGTCATCTTCGAGTAATCGGGGAACATTGAATTGAGAACCTCCTCCTTTTTGAAGTCGGTTAATAACGACGTTATGGTACGTGACTCAAATATCCGGATAGCCTTTAAAAGATTTGGCCGAGTATCGTTAATTTGCTTCTAAGAATTGAAGAGTTCCGTTCCTTTGTCATGGATCCCATAACCAGAACCTAACCAAATTCTCATCAAACTACCCTTGAAGTAGGTACCCTTGCCAATAAAATAACAATACATGTCAAGGTAATAGGCTTATCCCCAATAAATGAAACTTAATACACCTTACTGTCGAAATCTGGGAATATTGTACACTTCTGCGTACCCCCTCAGAGCATACAGGCGTGATGTTACGTCATGATTTTGTATAAACAATAAACATTCAAGCGATTGCAGCAGTTACTGCAGATTTGCCGTGCATTTGAAGAGTTCCATTGTATATCTCCGAAGACCCGGATCAGATCTTCAGCAAATTAAAATATAACCACACGGGAAGCACCAGCTTTCAAATTAAAAAAGAATCATCAAAATCCGTTCACCCAGTCGAAAGTACTGTGGTAACAACCACTGTCGAAATCTGGGTGTATTGTACACATCTGCGTACCCCCTCAGAGCATACAGGCGTGATATTACGTCATGATGTTGTATAAACAATAAACCTACAAGCGTTAACAGCAAGCACTGCAGATTTGCCGTACATTTTTGAAGAGTTCCATTGTATATCTCCGAAGACCAGCATCAGATCTTCAGCAAAATAAAATGGGACCACATGGGAAGCACCAGCTTTCAAATAAAAAAAGAATCATCAAAATCGGTTCACTCAGTCGAAAGTTATGAGGTAACAAACACAAAAAAAAAAAAAAAAAAAAAACATACAGACGAATTGATAACCTCCTCTTTTTAGAAGTCGGTTAAAAATGAAAACCTTTTATGTTCAGGATCCAATAAGTTTAGTATAGCTGCTATTTATAGTATCACTTTCCTATTTACAGACAGAGATGTAAATAAAATTCTATAATTAAAATTAAAATCATCATATTTTTATGTTAAAATCGGAAGGAGCACATACAAGTTTTAAGTTCTCATAAGTTCTCGTATGTTCTCGGCTCACGAGAATATTCGGGAACATTCTCGTTCCGAGAATGTTCTCGTTTTGAGAATGTTCTTTTTCCCCATCACTAAATACAACCATTGTGCAACAGGTTTTCAAGACTAGCTAGGATTTACGCACACTTTGCTATATCATTTTCCAATAAGTATTAACTTTTGTCTATAAGATCAATGTCCATCAGCTGACATGAGTGTTATCAGCTACTGACATTGATAAGTAGATTATTTCGCGAGTTTACTGTGTTACTAATAATACAGTGTGTATGAGAATTAATAGATACGTCAAACTCAAACTGTATACTATAACTTGCAATTTATTTGTGTCATGAACATACACAGCGCGAGTTAATCAAACAACTGTGTGTGTGGTTTCTAAAACCACTGTAACATATTTGAAAAAAACACCGTAAAGTAAATAAATGGTTTAAAATAGCACCAGGAAGGTTAACACTTGTAATACAAGGACGATTAACACTTGTAATCAATGAAGTTTTTTCAATAAATTAAGAATCTATAAATAATACATTCGAATGCTTAATGTTTCCTCACATCGAGTACTTATTGGAAACACAATACAACATAGACTTTATAGAGAAGGGAAATGGTACGATATTCTATACGGTGTATGCACCTGATTGATATCTCGAAACACTATGAAACCAAATGAGTGTAAATGCTTGTTTCATTTCTTGATGCATCCAGAAGCAGTTCCATCGAAATTTAGAGAATTTCTAAACGAAGGTCGCTAGTCGAAGTTACTACTTTAAATATCACCCGTGCGAAATCGGGGCTGGAGACACCTAACCGTGGTCTGAATTTCCTGACACTAAATGTTAGGGCCATTAGGTGGGAAAAGCTCGTGGCTAAATAATAACAGGCGCCTCGGGTCGATCTTAGGTTAAGCCGTGCTTGCCTAGGTTGGTCTGTGGATGGGTGACCACCCTTACATACCGAGTTTCCTTCGTACCTCGGAAAGCACGTTAAGCTGTTGGTTTCGGCTGTCATTTGTCCATCTTTAATAATTGTTACGGTGGTATCGTATTACCCAGTACGAACTAGGTTGTGGAGGTCAGATAGGCAGTCGCTCCATGTAAAGTACTGATATTCAGCTGCATCCGGTTAGACTGGAAGCCGACCCCAACATAGTTGGGAAAAGGCTAGGCATATAATGAAATGTTAGGGCCACTAAAACCTCTTCCCATGATAATGTATCACGAGCCCTAGAACAGCCGACGCAGTGGCGATCCCACTAGCTTGAGGGACACTGAGCTTACTCCCCCACAGCCATCCAGGTGGAAGCCAGCTCACGGCATGGAGCGTGTCCAGCAGGAACTTGGTGGTGGTCAGCGAAGCCTGCGTGAACCGGGCTGGGGCGCATTTAGTGCGCTCGGGAGATTTCAGGGCTTCAGAGGTCGCGTTGAGGGCGCGGATTGATCTGTTGGTAAAGAGGAGCGATTGTTTTATTGAAGTGAAGACTTATTTAGGCGCGTTGAGCATTTTTTGGGTGAACAAAAGTCATGGAATTCGCGTGGCCGTAACCTAACGCTTCGTAGCACTTGAAGCAGATCCGCTACGGCGTAGCACTACTAAGGCGTGCGCGAGGCACAACCCGTAGCAGATATAAATTACTACGGGGCGGCGCGCGTTGCGGTTGGCAATAACCGCAATAGACTAAACGTAGTGATTATATACTCTGTGCAATAGACAACGTCGATGCGGTTCTAATTTTGAATGCGCATTTAGGATTCACAACACCTACTTATCTCTCTATCTGTCGAGTGTACAACGGGGACGCTACTTATCTGATTTTCGTGTGTTTGCTATATTTATTGATTGATTTGTTCTCTGGATGTGTTTTAGCGTAGGTTAACATTAATTTTGTGTTTCAGCGAACATGTGGTTAACGACAGTAGTGTATTCTTATCGTTTAAGCAAACAATAATCCCTTAGGTACAATTTATGCGTTCATTTCAATATTAAGGACAAAACATAGTCAATAAATACAAGCGAAGGATTAAAGCGAAACTCTTTATTTACAAAAGTTTATCCGTATAATATGTACGCGTACTGCGTAGTGCCAATTCCTCTTCTTACTTTGGTCGTAAATACTTAATCAGTATGTCAATAGACCAATTAAAACTAATAATAAAACTCGTAATTGTTCCTTTTACCCGTAATTGTGTAGCAATAGTTTCTAGATACAACATTACCTTAAATATAAAAGAAATAACATAGTCTGCCATGCTAATATTCTTTTTCTCACAAACCTGAGGAATCCAAAAAAGGCTGACAGAGACCAGAACAGCTTGTGCGCTGTTCTTATTTTGAATTCGGTGTCTTTGGAAACTTGTAGCATGCCAGTGTCGATGAGCCACGAGAGCTTCTCTGCTTGGAGGTAAGCGAGGGTGAATGTACTGCCAGCCACGCCCAGTGCACCCCAAAATGGACCATCCTGGAAAAATAATATGTTGAAGCTGCATTCATTCGAATACTTAACACATTTTGTGTTGGGTTAGGTCAGTAAAACAACAGTATATTGCAGTAAAACTGGGGCTGGTATCATAATATCAGCTCGGTGAAGAAGAAGAACATGACAGGATTACTGTTATTTAGATATTGGCAATGAGGCTGAGCAACCAAAGGCTTGCAAGTTTATTCCCGCAGTTCACGAGATGACAACCTCAAAGACTAGAATACTTATATCAATAACCAATTAGGGTGTGCGTAAAGGTGGCTTAAAGGAATTTGAGTCTGCCAAAGATATGTAACTGCGCCTATTCGTTTTATGAGATGTTGGGTAGGTATCTGTTCGAGTTTAAATCGAACACTAAGCGAAAATGCATAATTGCATCGAACGCAAGTATGCACGTTCGCTCGTCCACCAAAATGTGGGCCAGTTCGTGTTCAGATCTCGTTAGAGACACCGCGTACTCAAAAACCATTACCATTACCATAACCATTGTCTTGTAATTAAGTGTTGTAGTGATTTAATATACAGCTATCTCTCTTAAAACTCAAGACTTTAACTTTTACCATAAACCATACCCTATTAATACTAGAAAGGAGTGTTAGGTCACCCTAGCGCCAAGCACTACTTTTTACAGTATCTGAATGAATCTCAGCCAGATATATTCCGATACCGCAAAAGAGCCCTAGTGAAAAGCGGTATCTTTTATTAATACAGCTTTTTACATCTCGATCGAACCAGTCTTATCAAGGGGTATCCTATTGCCCAGTACTATCTGGGTTGCGGAGGTCAGATAACCAGTCACGACTGGAAGCCGAACCAACAATGGGAAATAGCTACATTTCGATTGACTGGGTCTGGTGGCGATTGAAATGGTCACTTATGTACTTACTTAGATAAAAAAATAATTGAGAAAACTCACTTGCTTCCCAAGTCCGTATGCTAGCGCAGTCTTGAGCGCCACAGCATCATCGAGGAGGCGCAGCGACGCGCGGGCGGCGGCGAGGCGAGCGCTCGCGGCCAGCAGGTCCTTGCGTTGTGATGTGGAGCCCCATAGCTTGAGCGAGTAGCATGCTAGGTTTAGCACCTGGTGGATGCGAAAATATGTAAAAAAAATATTATGAATGGGCATGAATAAACTCTTCTATACCTAATGAAGTAATGACGAGTGATTTTATTACTCGTAACACTATCAGTTACTTAATATCTAAACAAATAAGATAAATAATCGAAATAATATACTAGGTAATTATTTTATTTTGAAACACTCCGAATTACGATACAGGTAAATGCCAGTTTTCACCATAGGTACCTACAATAGGTGACACCAAAAGGAATGTCTAATGAATTCAAACTTTCGGCGCTGAGCCAAGCTTTGATAATTGAAAACTGAATATGTGATCTGCTATGAGTTCCTACACAACTTTCCATGCAAAATTTACCTATAACCGATTCGACAAATAAAAGGGTGTGCATGGGGAGAATGACACCTCTATCCACATAACATATCTTTGATCTTGATGATCTTTGTGCAGTCTACCTGCCACCACCGGTCTCTAAATCAATGTTGGAACATTTTATTAGTAATTGTAATTCTTACCAAGATGACCATAATGCGTACACTTGCATCGTGGGAGATTTTAACTTGAGAACTATAAACTGGAATGACATAAACAATCCTCTCATAAATCAGCACATTAGTAGCCTCGATCAACTTCTTATTGATTTTACATCAGTTAATAGTCTCCGACAATGCAATAATGTTACCAACAAAAACAGTAGACTTCTGGATGTTGTATTGGTGGACGTTCCAGGTTGTTGCGTTAGTGAAGCGGATCCTTTGAGTGTTGTAGACCTTCACCATCCTCCACTAGATATACAAGTAACCTTGACGGAGTCGCTAAAGCTAAAATCTAATAGCATTCCAAAAAGAAACTTTCATAAGGCCGACTATGAAGCAATAAACAAGCATTTGCAAGAGAAGGACTGGGAAGAGTGTCTAGGATGTTGCAGTAGTGTTGACGAAATGGTGGAAGTTTTTTACAGCGTTATTGGATCAGCTATAAATATGTTTGTACCTATCATCCAAAAGCAAAGTAGTAGTGTTCCAATATGGTTTGATAAGAAACTTCTTAATTTATTAAAGGAAAAAAAACAAACTTCGTATTAGATATAAAAAATACAAGAATCCCCTTGACAAGCTATCACTCAGATTAGTCTCTAAACGATGTGATAATTATGCTAAAGAGTGTTACAATCGTTACATTGAAAGTACAGAAGAATCTATTGCTAGATGCCCAAAATTGTTTTGGTCATATGTCAAGAATAAACGTGGTGGAGAAAGTTCATACCCAGCATCAATGACTGATGGTCCGATAGCATCTTCGAATGGAGAAGGAATATGTGAGCTATTTGCTTTAAATTATAGCAGCATTCACAAAGAAGGAACAACATCACCTTCAAATCAAGACTATGTAGCCTCCGAATACTTGGAAGCAATAGCCTCACAGTCAGACAGTATAGGTTCCGTGGACATCAACTATGAAAATGTTGAGGAAAAACTAAAAGGCCTTGATATTACTAAGGGGGCAGGCCCAGATGATATACCGCCACTGTTTATAGTCAGATGTGCATTGAGTCTGGCTGTTCCTTTGGCGAAGATATATAACGCCTCAATCCGATCCGGTCAATTCCCTAAAGAGTGGAAACAGGCGAAAGTGGTACCGGTATACAAGAGTGGAGACCCTTGTGACGTAAAGAACTATAGACCAATATCCATCCTTTCGATTTTCGGTAAAATATTGGAATCGTTGATTTGTCCACATATTCAACGCTATTTCTCCAAGTTCTTGACAGACCATCAGCACGGCTTTGTAAAGAACAGATCCACAAGCACAAATCTGGTGTCCTTTGTTGAAGCCACATGCGAAGCTATGGATACAGGTAAAGGTATACAGGTTGACGCTGTTTATACAGATTTTAGCAAGGCGTTTGATAAGGTTTCGCATAAACTGCTTGTTAAAAAACTATCCACGTACGGCGTCACCGGTAGTCTTCTTGAGTGGTTTGGTTCTTATCTAGCTGGTAGGGAGTTTTATGTGGTTGTCAATGGGTTCCGGTCAAGTAGGTAGGTACGCAATTGCCTCGGGTGTCCCTCAAGGTTCTCATTTGGGCCCAGTATTATTCATTATATACATAAATGACGTGACATCGTGCTTCCACAATACTAGCATATTCCTTTTTGCAGACGACCTGAAAATCTCAAAAGCCATTACCTCTCAACAGGACGTAAACCTAATGCAAGAGGACATCGACCGACTATCTGCATGGTGTCACCATAATAAAATCTCGTTGAATAGTTCAAAATGTGGCCACATAAAATTCACCAGGAAAGTAAAAACATTAAATTCCGCGTACCAAATAAACGGAGTGAACTTATGCGAGGTGAATGTAGTACGAGATCTGGGAGTTATCTTGGACTCCAAACTCACATTTATACCACATATTGAGAACATAGTCAGTCGATCCCAGCGTATGCTTGGATTTATCATTCGTAATGGGAAGGTATTTCAACGCCCACATACTAAATTAGTTCTCTACAATAGCCTTATAAGAAGCATCCTGGAATACTGCAGTGTGATATGGAGGCCTCACTACGCAACCCACTCGCTGCGGTTAGAACGAGTCCAAAAAAGGTTTATCCGATTCCTAGGGTACTCAAAGGGAAGGCAATTTAAATATCTATCCTACCTCGATAAACTAGCCTGCTACAAAATTAGTACACTGGAAGCTCGAAGGGAGCTTTTGGATTTGAGATTCGCATATAAACTGCTCAATAACACCATTGACTGCCCACAATTGATACGTAAGTTCAATTTCAGAGTACCTCGTATACCCCCTCGCAAACCTATAACCCCCTTAGCTCCACCGCTTCGCCGTACAGTGTTTGGTACTAATTCACCTATACCCCGCATGTGCAAACTCATAAACGAGCGCAGCGACTTGGTTGACGTCCACGCAGACTCAATATCGAAGTTTGTTGCATTTATTAGTATTAGTGCATAAATTAGTATTTAGTATAATTATCTTGAATTTAAGTAGTTGTAGTAATAATTTAAGTAAGTAACTAGTAATTTAAGTTTTAAAATTATAAATAATTACTAAGAGCATTATGCATGTGGTGTTTGCCTGTAATTGGTTGTGCAGTTAGATTTAAGACACAATTACTTGTATGTTTCTAGATGTAAGATATCTGTAACAACTGTTGGCGAACCTTAATTAAATAAATAAATAAATAAAAACATAGCTAGCAACACAACTCTAACAGCCTGTATGTATGAAAAAGTGATAAATTGTAACTAGAAAAATTATCCTACCTTATCCCTATTATCGTGTGCCTGCAACAGATCGCAGAGCTCGCTCACAGCAGCCATGACGCGCTCGTGTTTACGTCCACAATGATACACCATACGTCCGCGGGACGCAGAACCGATTACCTCCGATAAGATACGAACATAACGCCGATACTCTCAATCTTTCAGCACGGTGTACTACCGAATATTATGTAAGCAATCAATTCGATAGTAACAATGACATCTTATCAGTATATACTTATGTGAAGTTGACATCTGTAATCTTTATGAATTAGATAGGCAGATCTCGCGGAACAGAACAGGTAACTGGTTATGTCAGTAAATTATACATAGGTAAATCTATTGTTTGATGGCCGCATTGGTGTAGCGTTAGCAAGCGCGACTTACATGTGGTCCTGGTATCGATTCTCGGATCGGGGACTCCTCGTAGTTAGGTATCATGAATTTCTCAGTAGGTACTAGTCCCGGAGTTTAAATTTGTACCTGATATTTACAAGATAACTTGTTACCCGTACAAACTTATTAAAGTTCGCACCAGTGATTCGTGCAGTTAGAATACCTACCTACTCAATGATGTCTCTCAGCATTTGGATATATTTTCTTGCTGTTTAGCGGAATTCCAGAGGGTGTCACTTAGCATGTTATCTTCTGTATAAATTGTGCTTCTACCCAGACCCGTTAGTTGTGGGACTGGACAATTTGCTATAATGACTCTTTTGTTAGCTTGGGTTTTACCTGTTAAAACAAATGTATGTGTTATTGAATAAAACATTAAATAAACTTGCGAAATGTGTGTGTACTATTACGTACACCTCTACCCAATCCATCGGGAATTACAGTCGTGATGTTATGTTATATTTAGGTCCATGTTCACCAAAAAGATGACGGTCTGATTGTCTAAAAACAGCTGTTTAAAACACATTTTTGTATGGGAACATGTCACAATGACAGCTTTTTTTAGATAATCAGACTGTTATCTTCTCGGTGAACATGGACCTTAAGGGACTACGCACACTTATTCAGCTCTATTCAGCTTATGCCCACAGAAAACGACGATTTTGTTCGCGACGCGTACGCGCGCGTTCAGCGCGTACGCGTCTCATACAAAATCGTTGTTTTCTATGGGCAAAAGCTGAATAGAGCTGTATAAGTGTGCGTAGTCCCTAAAACACCATTTAACCATTAGTTATTAAAAAGCAACTCGTAATCTAAAATGTTTCAGGAACAAGATCTAATCATAATTCAAATTCATTGTCAAGGTTTATCGTACATTCTTCATATGAAATTGATATCTGATATCCAATCATTACAGATTAGGAAAGAAAACTAAAGGAATATATAGTAAACCAATTGATAAATATCTAAAATATTGTAATGAAATAAAACAACAGTTATCAATATAGTTTAAAAAATATAATAACTTTTTATATTATTTTAAACTAAAAGTATACAATAAACTGTACATTAAGTAAATAGTTTCCTCAATTCACTGACGCATACTTAAAACAATAACTATATAACTATGACAGGTATTATATAATACAGTAACAGGTACATACGAAGTTAAAGTAAGCCTAATATTGACTATGTTGTGCAACATACCCTACGGGTCATAATCTTGGTAAACAAAAGTTGCGCAACAATGAAAGTTGTTGCTATAGTGCTGCATGCTCCGTTTCTATGCGTGATCATAGTTTGAACCTACGCCGCTACAGTGGAACCGCCAGCGTTGCCCGTGAAATTCAAATTTTCTTACGTTTTTTTGCAATTTATAGTTCAATGTCCTGCTGTATCCTTACATGGTACTAGCGGACGTCATGCGGTTTCAACGGACAATTTTTTTTTCAACACACTTGCTCATAAAGTGGCTCTAATTTCACCGCAATTAGGCACATAATGACACCTGTAATCAAACTGTGACTTTTTCATTGCTATTATTCACAAGTGAGTTATAGGGTTTTTTTTTTATTGGTTGAATTGCTTTGTTCTTAAAAAAGTTTCAATACAAAAAAGATCGTGTTCAATAGTACAAATAAATTAATGTACCTATTGCTTGCTCATTTCATACAACTTCGTATCTACATAGATAATTTCAACTTATAAGTTTTTAATAAATAAAACTTTCACTCAAATGCAACTTTTGTTTTCTTTTTTTTTTACTTTTTTTTTTTAATAATAAAACTTTGAATTCCCCATTTCGTACGTGGCTAAAACGCTATCCGCGAAAAGCCAAAAAAAGAAACCTCATTCTTTTAGTCTATGGGCGATCGCCATTGTTAGATGCGCGCGCATAGAAAAACTGATGAATTATTCCCGCCATTGCGAAAAAAAATTCACAACTCGTTTTCACTGTTGAAATTATAGTTATTTTTAGTATTATTTTATTCTCAAGTGTGTTGAAAAACGTCGTATGATACACGTGTGTGTTGATGATTACCGTCCTCGGCTCTCTTAAGAACCTCGCCTAACGACTCGGTTCTCAATGGCGCCTCGGCGGTAATCACCAACATTACACACTTGTACCATAATGTACTATTTTAAATTACAATATGCACTTTTTTAAATCAAGGCACAAGAATCTGAGTTATTTAATTATTTTTGGCAATAATGATGTCTATTACATCTCGAAGATGAAATATTTAAAAGGAATGTTTTTTTACATAGAGTAGGTAAATCAAATAGGAAGAAAAACGCATATATTTACAGCCAATATTTTAACATAGATTTATATAGGATAGATAAATATTTACACAAAATGCAACTAATTTAAAAAAATCTAACTAATCACAAAAAGGTTGAACCTGCCAACCGTAAGGGCCTGTGCAGACGAGGGACTTTTGACCGCCGCCGTATAGAAACACCCGTTCCTGTTCATTTCAAAATCAAAATCAAAGCATTTATTTCAAGTAGGCCAGTTACAGGCACTTTTGAATTGTGGAAACGATGAAAATTAAATGCAGCTACAGTTCCGGTCACAGACCATAAAAACTTTGAAAATACTGCTGTAGTTGTATTGGTTTTTATAATTATTGTTTTTTCATCTATTGGTTGACGTCCATTGGTGGTTGCAAAAGTGTTCGCAGACAAATTGTCCCTCGTCTGCATAGCGTTTAATACATTACAAAACTCCCAACCTCACCTTAAACCTTGCTATCAAAACCTATGAATGTTTACAACCATATCATTTGAGCAATCGTTTCTTCGCAAAATACATTGCAATACCTATAACTGATGAAGTGGTGGCAATGGCTGCTACCTTCGTGGAACCTATCTTCTCTCCCCATAGCCAACCAGCGGGCAGACAACTGATGGCGTGTGTGATGTCAAGGCATAGTTTCCCAGCAACTATGGACTCTATGGTCAGTCTGACGTCCAGGTGCTTACTGGCGTCAGAGCTGTCTTCGGATGCTTGTTGTAAGCATTCTCTACTCCACCATAGTTTTCTTATCGAGCTTGAGGTTCTGAAAGAAAGGTTTTATGTTATTGGCTATATTTATGACCTCTATTATTATGGGCTATGAACGGCCTCGATGGTCTAGTGGTCGCAATACCAACTGCTGAGCTGAGGTCCTGGGTTTTATTCCCAGGTCAGTTTTCCATAAGGTATTTCTCAGTAGCAGTCACGGAGCTTGTCGTCCGGGAGGTACCGTTGGTTGCATTTTAGGTAGTGGTTTAACGACGATCGGTTGCCATCTTGTTCAATAGATCTCGAATGACTGATAAGTAAACCCAGCGTCACCTGACGCACCCGCGGTGGGTTGTTATGTGGGAGGTTATGTTAGGATAGAAAAATAAAGTCATAGTACGCCGGCTGAAACTTGTTTCATAAATACATTATACTGAGCTTAAAAAAATCGTCAGCTACACAGTGGTGGGGGGATTATGCGTCTGCCGCTCGCATGAACTTGTAAATGATGCACGCCTGATAACAATCTAAAAGCAATACAGAATATAAAGGGTGTAAAACACCTCTTAACGAATCCGAAAACCACTTGTTTTCCCCGTCATTGCGATCATTTTTTTGCTCTACACCATACCTGGGAACCTTCTAGTTACGGAGATATGGGGGGGTCAAAGTTACAACTTTTTGACGAGTTTTTTTTGTAAGATTTTGACTTTTAACACCTCCACGACCCCCGTAGTATTCAATCCATCCATGAACACAATGTTTTGAGGGCGTAACATTAAGTTATACCACGAAACGTGATTTTTCACCCCAAAAAAAAAGTTGTTTCCCAGCAATAATTTTTGCGTAAACTTACTTAGTTTGATGGACAGAATGCTTGGTTGACGGCTTTGTGATGAGGTGGTTTACACCCTGTAGACCTGTATCATTTATATAATAATATGTTTATGCGAGCGGCTGACGCATAATCCCACCTCTACCATGACGGTTGGTCCACTTATTGGTAATATAAGATCAACCTTTTTTTTTCGGATGGGAAATCATCAAAAGACTTCTCCCACTCTGGGCGGAGCGGGAGGGAGTGTCAGACTGTTACTGACTAAAACCCATCCATGTTCCTTCCTCGCCCTTTATGTTCCGGGGCCGCGGTATCTCTTTCGAACAGGCCCCCGCAACATATAAGATCAACCTTCGATGATAATATCAGCCGGCTTACTATGACTTTTTTATTTGCAACGGTACCTCCCGCACTATTGACTTTCTGCCCCTAATGGCTGGCAATAGACTCGCTCCTATTACGTGGGACATAAACACACACACACAAACACACACACACACACACACACTGGCGAAATGTAGGTGTAGTGTAGTGGGTGTACTATTAGGTACACCTCCGCCTAACCCTTCGGGGATTGCAGGCGTGATGTTATGTTATGTATGTTTATAAACACAGTTCTAGATTTTTCATTTGTTTTCAACAAATCCAAATATTGCAAGTGATAACACGGCATTACGTCTGCAATTCTTACGTATATTTTTTTGAATAACATCGTAAAATATGATATTGCTTTTAACGATAAAACCACCCATCGTATCACTCTAAGTAAAAAAGATGCATCTACATAATGCAGAGTATTCTTACTAACCAAATGTCACTTACTGAATATTATTTCAGATAACAGCGTCAACTTTACTTTCTACATTTATTCAATTTAATAAGTATTTTAAGATTTATCAACAAGTGAAGACTACTAGACAGGAAGTGCATGTATAAAGTCGTAGGCGAGAATGTAAATAAGGAAGTTTACGACCGGAATTAGTAATATGAACATTGTAATCAGATCAGAATGAGTACAAATTCAGTATTGAATAATTTATTTATGGAATTGAAAAGATGGTCGCAACTTGTTTCAGAATTTAATAGTTTAAGTAAGGATGAGCCGAAAGTCTCCACGCTATGGGTGCCTGAGGATGGACGTGTACTGCGATAGCTGGTTCGAGGTGGCGCGTAAAAGAGTACCTAAATGTACATGGACTCGTATACACAATGTTTGAGAAGTAATAAATATTTTTGAAAACGGTTAACGAGGCAGTAAGGGGAGCTACCTTAACCGTTGCTGCTACACGAAAATAGTCTTAGGAAACCATCCATATTTTTTTGTAAAATTTTGATCCCCATTCACAGATTTTCGTAAAAATTTACAATTAGCAAGAAAATGATCATTTTACACAAAATCTATTTTTTGATGCCAATTGATCCTATTTCTTGAAAATATTAACAATTTCTTTTTAATTTTAATCGATCCTATTTCTAATAGTGATCAAAAACTTCTATCGGACCAACCATATTTGGAGTACTAAAAAGTATAAATAGTCTCCTAAGACCATTTTCGTGTAGCTCCCCTTACTGTCCCGCTTACCATTTCCACCCTGTAAATGTGAAAAAAAAAAGATATGGAGATGGCCTTTGCCCAGCAGTGGGATGTCCACGGCTACTAAAAAATAAATAAAAAATAAAGGAAGGTTATTAGGTTACCAAAAAACATTTTATTCATCATTACACCACTAGGCGGTTCGGTGTAAGCAACAACCATATAGGCTGTATGGTCGTTGGGTGTAAGTAACCCACGCCAAGCTGGTGATATTGGGTAGTTATGATATGATGATGAGTTAGGGGACAATGGGCGCTCGCACTTTCTCAAACACGCGCGAGGAGACGCTTAATGCCTGCGTCGAATTTTATAATTAAAATCAATACCGATACAGTCCATTGACATCAAAAAAGTGCGCGAGGATTTTTCTGCTTGGTGGAAACAGGTTACTGAATTACTTACTGTATCAGCGATATGATCAGACTGGCAGCCCACAGCATAGTGCTGAACGTCTCCAGCTGGTAGGCAGTCTTATCACTCAGCTTCAGAACCCCCACGTCGTACAGCCAGCACGCCTTCTCTACTGGGAGGAACGCTTGGTCCACCATGTTGGCTATGAGACCCAGTGCTGCTGCTGTTGTTGTTGCTTCCTGAGGGGACAGGAGCATGTAAGTTTCAAGTTTCAGTTTTAATGGAGACATTTAGGGAGTGACCACAATAACAGACATGGAATCGGTTCGAGTCTATCACGTATTACCACAATAGGCTAGTTTCCACCATCAATAAATTGCAAAACTAATTAGTCCGTCAGTTAGAGTATTGGAAAATAATGGACACGTATTTTTTGTTTTTGTTAATCACTGAGTACTGACAAAGATAAAACGCATCAAAACTCGGGAGTGGGGGCTCGTGACGTCACAACGCACTAAAAACTATAGCACGGCGTGACGTATTGCGAATTTTAAAAGCGTCGTATCTTCGTCAATTTTGGTTTATGTTACAAAAGAAAAAATACGGGTCAAATATTTTTTTATAATCTAACTGACGGACTAATTAGATTTTTTTAGGACACAAGCCTATTGTCGCATTTAGTTCATCAAGTCGGATGGATCTTCGTTTTCTATTTTTATTATGTGATTAGTGGCTAACCTGGTGTCAGAGTTTTTATCCTGCTCATGACCCTCTGACTTGGCTTAACATGCCGTCGAGAAATATCCCTTGAGGCATGCTGGTTTCCTCACGATGCTTTCCTTCACCGAAGCAAGTGATAATATACAATATGCACATGAATCCGAAATATCTGCGGTGCGTGTCTTGGGTTCGAACTGGGGACCTATGACGTGGCAATTTGATGGTGACACCACTAGGCAGTCACTGTCACACGGCTGAACCGAAACGAGGCAAATGACGACTCTTTTGGCTCTTCTGCTTGGTTCACGTCGATACCGCGACGACAAGTGTGGTTACTCCCTTAGGTTAATATGGACTGGGAATTTATGATGTCATTAAATTGATTGCCTTCAATAGCCTTTGGATATACTTGGGAGTCAACTGTCTACAAGCTTGAAATGTATTTTCAGTAGATAGCTGCAGTAGCCTGGTATAACCAGGGAATAAATTGGATAGTTTTCCAAGGTGACAGATAACTTTTAATCTTGTTATATGGCATGGTCTTTAGTGGCACTAGTGCACTGCAATATTGTCACAATAATTCTGATGCCCTTAACATAAAGGGTGAAAGAGAATGGGATAAAATTAACCTTACTAGATACACCTTTATTTGTTCTGCAAATGTGCCCCTTTTGGTTTCTTTCACACTTACATGCCTTCCCAACCCATAGTTGTATGTGTGCCTGATCATGGGGATATCATCAAAGAGTCGCAGCATCATCCTGGCAGTGGACAGTCGAGAGCCGGCAACTTGCCATGGCTTCTCTTCTTGGACACATCCATACAGTTTGCATGCGTAGCAAGCTAGACGGACCACCTGTGTAAATAGTATGTTTAAGTAAGTATTTAATGGTTGAACAAACAAAAGTTTTGCCATACAGATAAAAGTTTATTCTTTTTATTTTTTTATTGAATAATTTTCTTATTACAACAATTATCATCATCATCTTTTCAAGTCATTCTCCTAATTAATCAGCATAACTATATTTAATTGAACTGTTTAAAATACATCTTATTGAAGATATGGTCTATCTAATAGGTAGCTACTTTTTTGTTATTTTTATGAAAAGTAATGAGGCATTCAATATTGCAAATAACATGACAAATTGCTAATATTTTATCGAACACTTAATGGTATTATAAACAAATAATTAGGCAGATAATAGGTGTAAAAGGTCAGTAGTTGTCACCTATATTGTAGTTTACTTTAGCAAATTAGCATCAAGTTCATGTTATTAACTATGTATGACTGGTGTAAGTGGTGTAAATACCAAGGCCGACGGGCTTCCGCATACCATACCTTGTCTCTACCATTGTAGCTGTCCAAAAGATCACAAATATCGTCTACTACTGAAGACATTTCACTGAAACTGCACTGTTTTTGCTATTGTGAAAATATGTGCAACTGATAAGGTATCTGCACGGACTAGTACATCCGCGTGTTTCGCGGAAGCGTGCGCTCTTGTAGATTTGTGCTTGATAACTATTACATTTCTCCAATCTATTAGATTATTGGCGTTTCACAACCTTGAAGTTCGTTTTCGAAAGCTGTTCAGTGTTCACTAGGCTGTCAAGTACAGCTGATGGTGACGTTGTGGTTGACACGAGGTTTTGACAGCTGACATTATTTTTAGTGATGTCCTTCAATCACCGTTTTAAAATACTTTCGATCAAAAACCAGATTTAATTCAAGAACATTTGGCATTTTGTCCTGTCAATAACTGTTGAGAATCGTCATGCGTCCCATAGAGCTTATTTTATATGGTCTTTGTGTTTGTTACTAGGTAACAACTTGTTTTTATTTTGAGTGTGTCAATGGTGTCGATTCTGTTGTGCACAAACTAAACTTAATTTAGGCTATTACTATCTTTTTCTCACCAATAAAACGAGAAAGAGACGGACGTAATTTAGAGCTGTCAAATTTAATTCGAACTAATATTTCCATACAAATGAAGGGTGCACGTAAAATCATGTCGACTAAAAACACGGTGAAGCACAAGGCATAAACTAGTTTGACATTTCTAACTTAGTGCATAGCTATAGCCGTCCTTTTCTCGCCCTGCCTTTTAGTAAAAGATAGCAATAGTCTAAATTAAGTTTAGTTTTTGCACAACAGAATCGACACCCAAATAATTTTCAACTGTAATGTCTTACTATAATACAATGATCTTATTTAAACCAACTGCGTGTTAACTCTGATGTTTAGCTCCCTTTAGTACACTAATTTACAACAATAACACATCCTGTAACGAAGTGAGAGTGAGACGACGCTACGCATCTTGAATTCAAAATATTTACTTCAATCTACATACAATTGTGAACAAGGGGACCGCAAGTACGAACTGCACGCTCGCGAATGTCTTTATAGTAGGTTACTAAAAGTACTCTCAAAAAAAACCTGTAAGCTTCTTTTCGTTGCGAATAATTGTGAAAAATTACATTCCAGAATTCTATCACAATCTTGCTCGATAATAAACTCGAAACTCAAGGCACTTCACTTCTTCGCACTGAGGCGACACGTCTGCGGAGTTAGTTAGAGAGACCAATGGTCATGGAATCGAATATGTTTTATAATTATATTGAGCTATTATTAGCTTTCTTATTCTTTATTGCACACAAAAATAACAACAAATATACATATTACTTGCAATAATATAGCTTATGTACAAAGGCGAGCTTAACCCAGAGTTGGGTTTTCTTACAGCAAACCTAATTTTGAAAGCGAGATTTGCAAAAGAGGATATACTTACGTATGTGCATTTACATTACATTCTAAATTAAATAAAAAAAAAAAAACTACATTCATACAATACAATATACGTAATACATACAGCTTAGATATATATTATACATACCTATATATTCCGATATTTATTTACATACATACATATTGATCATGTTGACAGGAAATGGTCCTTTATTCCCTTCTTGAACACCTCTAACGAAGGGCTATCCCGCAAGGAGTGTGGAAGTGAATTCCAAAGGCGCACAGCACGAACAGTGAATGATCCATCATACCGACTTGAGGAGTGGGGAGGGAAACGAAGGAGAAGAGATGATGATGAGCGACAAGGTTTACCTCTAGGTACGAGATACTCAAAGCGTTCACGAAGATAGGAAGGAGCCTTAGAGTTATGAAGAATGGAAAAGAGAAAAGAAAGAATGTGACAATCTCGACGCTGCCGAATAGGTAGCCACTTCAGCTGCTTCCGAAATTCCGACACATGATCGTACTTACGAAGCCCGAAAATGAAGCGGATACACAGATTCTGCAGACGTTCGAGCTTATTCAGAAGTTCCTCAGTCGCATCAAGAAAACAGATATCAGCATAGTCTAGAAGAGGTAGAAGAAGAGACTGGGCCAGAGTAATTTTAGTTTGAAATGGCAGGAATTTCTGAAGACGCTTAAGAGACCGATACGAACAAAAAATTCTCCTGCTTACTTCAGCAACGTGACCATGCCAAGATAGGTTGCAGTCCAAGAATACACCTAGGTCCTTTACTTTCTTGGAGTAGGCTATGGCGATACCATCGTACACAACAGGAGGGAGAGGCTGTTGATTGAGTAAATTGACGAAGTATCTGCCACCAATAATGAGAGCTTGTGATTTTGTTGGGTTAACTAACAGTCCATAGCTTTTAGCCCACTCTTTGATATTTTGAAGATCATTATTGATGGCATCGATAGCTCCAGGGAGCTCTTCAAGTTTAAAATGGCGATAAATCTGCAAGTCGTCTGCATAGAGATGATAATGTGACGTTAATACCTTGGTGACAGCGTTAATGAACACGGAGAAAAGAAGAGGAGAAAGGACGCCACCCTGAGGAACACCCGCAGAAAGATCGCACCAATGAGAGCAAGCCTCATTCAGGTGAACCGACTGCGAGCGACCCCGAAGATATGAATCAAACCAAGCAGTCACAGAGGGAGATATGTTTAGAGAGGAAAGGATACCTAAGAGTATGTCAAAGTCAACTGAATTAAACGCACTGCTAAAGTCCAAAAGAACCAACACCGTAAGGAGTCGGTTTTCCATGGCCAGTCGGATGTCATCAGTAATTTTAAGTAGGGCAGAAACAGTGCTATGACCAGGACGAAATCCAGACTGAAAAGGACTAAGCAGACTATTAGAAGAAAGGTAATGCGACAGTTGACTATTAACAACACTCTCAAGGACTTTGGACAGGATTGGAAGTATTGATATTGGGCGAAACTGGGATACTGAAGAGGGATTTGAAACTTTAGGAAGAGGCAAAACGTAGGCCTTCTTCCACGCAGAAGGAAAGGAGCCGGTAAACAGGGAATAATTAATAATGTGTGAAATAACAGGGATAAGGTCATCAAGGATAGGAAGGAACATTTGAAGTTGAAGACCATCATCACCCACTGCTTTTGTAGAAATAGACGTAATGGCCCGCTTAATATCCCCTTCTGTAACTGGGTGAAAAGAGAAAGAAGTACATGTTGGAAGAGGAAGATTAGAGAGATTGTTTAGAGTGGAAGATTTAACGCTGTCATCCAGAGTCACCGGTGATTTGGAAAAGTGTAAATTTATCGTGTTTAGGTCAAAATTAGGCGTGCAGTCGTTCGCAACTTTGCCGATTCCAAGTGATTTGAGGAATTGCCAAACCTGTGCTGTGTTGGAGTGTTGAATTGTGTCGTGTATGTGACGCCTTTTAGCATCCCTACACATACGACCGCAGCGATTTCGCAGTTTCTTATAGAGAGACCAGTTTTCATCCGTAGGGTCCCTTTTGTACCGCCTTTTCGCCTTATCCCTTTTGGACATCTCCTTTTTAATAGCATCCGACAACCAAGGAGCTGGAAGATGCTTCACCCTGACCTTTTTTAATGGAGCATGCACATCAAAAAGTTTTAACACTATCTTGGTGAACTCGGCCACCTTAGCGTCCAAGTCATTGCTGTCATAAACAGGGGACCAGTCAATATTGCCCGCATCCCCTCTCAAACACTCCAGATCAATGTTCTTGAAACTACGTAGCAAAAGAAATTTTGATTTGCGTTTTGGAGGACGAATTTTATATGAAATAAACAAAAGGTCGTGGTAAGAAAATGAAGCAGAAAGTTGCCCGTACGTGGCTACTTTGTTCGGGTCGGAAACTAGAATAAGGTCTAGAAGTGAGGGATTGCAGTGAGGCGCATGATGAGTAGAATTGAGCTGAAGGATGTGCATGTTGACAGAAGAGACAAGAGACCTGAGTTTACGGCTGCGCACATCATCTTTGATCAGACAGGTGTTGAAGTCTCCGAGTATTATAGTCTGGTCGTACAAAGAAGAAAAATTTTCAAGATAAGTTTCAAAAGAAGTGAAGTAATCAATATGACAGGAAGGACTATAGAAGACACCTAAAAGTAATTTTGTGTGATTGAAAGTTATCTCAATAAAAAGGTGTTCAGCTGATTTTGAATAGTTACTCGGAGACTGATCGATAATTTTGTAAATAATATCTTCACGAAGATAGATGGCGACTCCCCCACCACCCTTGCCCGTTCTGTCATTACGCACAAGCCTGTAGCCAGGCAACGAATATTGTGTTGAAAAAAGTGCAGGTTTGAGGAAAGTTTCAGAGACAAGCACAGCATGTATAAGATCAGAGTCAAATGAGGATAGCAAATCGGCATGATGGGCAGGAATACTTTGAGCATTAATATGGACAGCGTTGAAAAACTTGTTGTAGCAAGAAAATATAGAAGAAAGCTGGTCACGCAAGTGTAAAGAATCATCAGTGAACGCACTGGCGTAGCTCTCGTCAGACGAACAAGAAGAAGAGCAGGAAACAAAACTGTCATCAATATTGTCTAACATAAAAGATAAATAAATATAAAATAAAATAAATATATATATACTAAATTACAAAAAAGCTATCTCTAAATAAAAAACAAAAAAAAAAAAAAACTAAAATAATTGATTATCCTCGATGCACCTTGCCGTTTCATTAAGATTAAAATGCTGGTATCCAAGTCATAAAAAAAAAGAACAGTATAGCAAAAAGGAAAGTTTCTGAACGAGCAAGTTATAATCATCGCTGTCAAAATGACAAACGTCAAACAAAAACAGTCTAAATATTTTCAGTGAGTGACCGACACAAAAGAGAAATATGACAAAAAATTTATAAACGATGTTTGATACGTGTTGTGAGCGATCATTTGGCCTGCCTCCGCGACCTCTTGTCCAGAGCAGTGTTATTAATAGGTGACGATGCAACCTTCGCAGCCGAGTCAGCAGATGAAGACGCTGGAAACTGCGCAACAAGTTGTCCAAGTTCGGTAGCCGATTCAATCTTTCGACGCGACTTGTCTGGGAGCATGATGATAATTTTGCCCTCGGAAGTCCAACACTGCTTCACACTAAAGTGTTTGCGAGCGGCCAGAAACACGTCGTGCCTAGGCTTAGTTAGGAACTCAGAGAGAACCAGACCCGAACCCTTTAGCATTGTCTTGCTGCGCCACACCTCGCTGCGCAGGTTGTAGCAATTGAACCGAATAAGAAGTGGCCGAGGCTTGCCTGAATTAACTCCCAAGCGATGGCAGGATGTGATGTCCGATGGAGAGACGTTAGGAATCTTCATCTTATCTGTTAAAGTTAGAACGGCCTGGGAAGTGCATTCTTCATCTTTCTGCTCCGGAAGACCATGTAGGAGTAGAACTTGCCTGCGAGACTCCATTTCATGCCGGTCTAAGCCCACAGTCAGCAACTCCATCTGAGCTTTCAGCGCGCTCATAGTCTTCCAAATGAAGCACTTGAACTCCATGAAGTCCCGAGAGAGGCTGGCAATTGTCTTGTGTGGAGCCTCGTTGCTGCTTACATTCTTCAGGTCCTCCTCATAGGTGTCCATGCGTGCAGTGAAAGTGGCTGACAGCTCCTCCATGCAGTTTGACAGCTTGGCATATAGATCCATTTTGTAGAGACTTGTGTTGGTTCAAGTTAGGTTAAAGGAGATGGAGAGTTTATAAGTGCAGTGAGTGCATCCGAGGATAAACTAAACCTTTAGTGCATATGTACTTTATAAAACTATAATACACTATTTTAAATATTTATTATAATGAGAGCTATTAAAACTTGTGTTTACTTAAGCTACCCTCACACAGAAAAAAGCTCTTAGCTCTTAGCATTCAACTTGGAACGAAAGATTGTTGTAAGTTTAAGTATTTAGATTTTTGACTCCGTTTTACATGTTTTAGTTTGATTTTAGTCACAGTTGATCAAGTATAACTTACCTTATAAACAGTCCGTTATTAAAAAAAAAAGTTAATATTTCCGATTTCCGAAACGTCTATTGATTAACGTACTGTGATAGGGATGGGCAAGTGAAAAAAATATATCGGAATTTTATCGTTTCGATATTTTTAAACAATTTCGATAATTATCCAGTGAAAAATATCGATATATCGTCAGTTTTCGTATGATTTTTCAAACATATTCCCAAAGCATTCAAACTTCGTAAAAAAGAAAAAAAGAAAACAGTATTTTTATTGATGCTTGAGCCCAAAATAATCTATGTGTCGGGTTTGGCAGGATTATATTTCGTTAGGCTTGAGCATTATGTGGGCAGAAGACGGGTTTCGTGCTATGAAAACTCACTAAATGCGATACTTTGTTTATTGTCAGGTGCTCGGTTCGGGTTGGTTGTTTCCATGGAGAAGAACCGGCAAGAAACTCCATGGTTACTCTTTTCAAACAGATACCTACACTGAGTAAACTAACAAATTACTTGACATTACACTTTCACACTATAACACTGGGTACAATGAATCGGATACAGTTTCAAGACGTCTGAACTCCGCTGCGATCCGACCCAGAATCTCGTCCTCGCGGCGAGCTGTTAACGTCAGGACTCTGTAGAAGCACGCCATGGCGGGGGTAGACTGGTGTCTAGGTCGCGTGATGTCACCACTGGCGCGCTTTGATTCATTCCCGTGTCCATACCAATGACCGAATCCGACATATCTATCTATCTATCTTCTAAACATATAAAAGAAGAAAGTGACTGACTGACTCACTCACTGACCATCAACGCACAGCCCAAACCGCTGGGTCTACAGATTCCAAATTTGGCATGAAGGTTCCTAATGTGGTCTAGAAGTGCACTAAGAAAGTATTTTTCAAAATTCACCCTCTAAGGGGGTGAAACGGGCCCCCAAAGTTTGTATGGGGAAACAAGATTAGTTAGACTATTTTATTCGAAACTTCACAAGAGTACTCCTATTGATAAATGAGTAGAAACGGGTTTCAAGTTTTTTCAAAATTCAACCCTTAACAGAGGTGAAACGGGCCTCCAAAGTTTGAAGGGGAAAACAAGATAAGTTATACTATTTCATTCGAAACCTCACAAGAGTACTCCTATTGATAAAAGAGTAGAAACGGGTTTCAGGTTTTTCAAAATTCAACCCCTTAGAGGCGTAAATGGGGTTACAAAGTCTAAAAATCACCGCACTGCCCAAACCGCTGGGTCTACAGATTCCAAATTTGGCAAGTAGGTTCCTTATGTAGTCTAGAGGTGCACTAAGAAAGAATTTTTTCAAAATTCACCCTCCAAGGGATGAAACGGGCCTCAAAATTTTGTAAGGGGAAGCAAGATTGGTAAGACTATTTCATTCGAAACTTCACAAGAGTACTCTTATTGATAAATACAAGATAGCGCCGAGCAAAAGTATTTGTTTTTCCATCTCGGGTGTCGTTTACATGGTTTTTGAGGTCGCTGATTACAAAAATGAGATCGAAATGAAAATCGAAATGGCATTGAAGTAAATTTTTCGTCATGTGTGTCGTTTTTATGTTTTTTGGGGTCGCTGATATCGAAAATGAGGTCAAAATGAAAATCCAAGATGCCGTCTAGGGTTTTTTTTTTTTAATATTTCTGCCATGGGTGTCGTTTGCGTGGTTTTCGGAGTCGTTGATAACAAAAATGAGGTCAAAATGAAAATCCAAGGAGGCACCTAGGATTTTTTTTCGTTTTTCCTTCATGGGTGTCGTTTTCATGGTTTTCACTGAAGACAAATCTAATATTTCTTTAATTTTTGTTTGTCCTCGTAGCTACGTATCGTTATGTAATTTACCGGCCATAGTAATTCCATCCTAGACAATAATTTAAGATTTTACACAATACTTCTGCAAGGTTCCTCTGTTCTGCTTTAAAACCAACTAATTTATGAGCAACCCAGATATGTATATCTTTAAAAGTCTGCTGGATCTTGAATTTTACTTACTCTTTGTTTTGCGCAATGAAATTCTCTCATTTTTTAATTAAAATTATCCCGAATTCAACGCGAGCAAAGCCGCAGACAAGGCTATCTAATACATAAAAATCTCGTGTTACATTGTTTGTTATCGAAGTCCTCCGAAACGACTTCACCAATTTAATATATTTTTTTGTGTATACTTGCTATGTCAGAGAACAAGTCGAAGGCTTCTTTTATGCCCCTATGTGACAAGGGTGGTTTACGCGGACGAAGTCGCGGGCAACAGCTAGTTACATACAATTTAATCAAACCGGTAGTCATCAGATATGGCCACGAAACCAAAGTTACGTTAAAAAAAATCAAATTTGATACGAAATCGATACTCTAAAATAAATATCGAATATCGAAATATCGCGAGGAAAAAATATCGACTATAAATATCGATAATTACATGGAAAAATATCGATATTTCGATATTTTTTGCCCATGCCTACTCTCAACTCTGCTGATCTGCTGTGATATTGATTAATTGATCGAAGTCAAAACCGAACCCATGTAAAAAGCTAATAATATCCTATCTCCTTCGTTTGATGGTCTATCATTAGATGTACGGGATATTGGCAAAATTGTGGTGACTCTTTCACAAAAGCCATTAACTAAGAGTTGAAGTTGAAGTTGATCTAATCTGTGATGTAAAATTGTAAATTTAATTTTCCTATACAAGCGCTTTTTGTGACTGTAAGTGTAATTTGTGATGAAACTGGCACAATGAACGTGTTTTCAATAACTGACATTCCTGAATTCTCGAAAAAGGAACGCATTGTAGTGGTGGGTGTGATTGGAAAGTCGCCGTATCGGTACCCGAACAAAACAACCCCACTTCTGCCTACCGTACAGTCTAAAGAGGTAAGTTTGGTCTCCACAAACAACGGCCCAACTTCTATCTTGCGCTGCATGCTCTGTCGCCTCCACCTTTTCACTTGACGATCTCATGACTAACTAAATTGGAAAGGAGAATGAACAGTCAGTCAGCTGAAAAGGTCATCAAGTGAATGTACCACTTTTTCTCAACATCACATTTTAGCTAATATCAAAGATTCTGTGGGACAGATTTTTTCAGTTCCATATAAGAAAATGTTGCAATTGAACCCATCTTTCAAATGAGCTATGTAGTAAATATGGGGGCACTCCTTGATTTTGTATCAAGTTTTGGACCAAACTCAAACTCAAACTCAAAGCATTTATTTCAATTAGACCATTACGGCACTTTTGAATGTCAAAAATACAAAGAAAAATCAAAGCTACAGTCACAGACACAAGGCATAATAACTTGAGAAAGTACTGTAGTTGCCCATTCCCTAGCGTAGATCTCTATGGAGAAGAACGGGCAAGAAACTCCATGGACACTCTTTTAAATCAAAATATTGTTACAAAATCTTGGTTACATCATTCATGTTGTGATTAAACATATATGTGAGAATGATGTACAAAGACGTGCACATTAAGAGCGTCCAGAGAAAAGATTAAATCAACATCATAAAAATAAAGTAATTAAAATAATTAACCGTGGCAGCTAAGAGATGACAAGTCTCAACTGACAGCGCCCGTTCACGAACATGACACATGTATCAGCACCATTCAGCTCAACCATATTGTAGGGAACTAAATGACCCGACACACCCGCCACCATCACCGAGACATTTGAGTGAGCATGACGTTCTCTCAGCCGCCAAGGCTTATTCAAGTCAAAAAAAATAAAATAACTAGATGTAAATGGTCCTTTGCCATCGACATGCTAAGAAGAAGAAAAAACTATATAATATCCTACATCATCTGTTGTCATCAACAGCCTACAAACGTCTTCAGTTAATCACTACCACTTCACTATCACTACATATTATAAAACAAAGTCTCCCACCGGGTCTGTCTGTCCTTAGGTATGCTTAGATCTTTAAAAGTACCCAACCGATTTTGATGCGGGTTTTTTTAATAGATAGAGTGATTCAAGAGGAAGGTTTTAGTGTATAATTTTACGCGGGCAAAGCCGCGGGCATCAGCTAGTCTTGGATAAAAAACTGACAAATATCTTATATAGTATGCGCTGGCCACAAGTAATTGGGATAAGGGCCCGGGAATGATGATGACCTAACATAGTATGCCTACCTACAGGCAATAGCAATTTACTGTCAAAACATGCAATTATATGGAGACAAGCTTCTGCTGGTGGCTTGTCAAAAAAAACTCCTATAGCAATGATGTGTTCTTACAGAACGGTATAGAATGCCACTGGGATGAGCGCCGTGCCATCCTGTACCTTCACGCCATAACATACCTGGACACAAAACAATTGACAAAGCTAGCAGCTACCCTGGACGATGACACTACTGGTACGGACAAGGAAGCGGACGCAGCTAACTGGCTAGTTGCCTCCGGAGAACTGGCATCAGAGTCCTGCAAAGCTATAGCTCTGCTGTTCCATTTGTGCCATATTGTGGTGCTGTCTTCTCCAACATCGGTGTTTGATCTTGGATATCTGCAGCTTTTTAAAGCTATTGATGCTTACAGGTAAGTTTCATAATGTTTGTCAAAGATTTCAAATTTTGATCAACTGGCTTAAAATAATAAAGTGTCACTTTATTCTTTCTTAATTCAGTGTATTTTAACCCTGATAAAAGAAAGCCTATAAAATACCAAAGTTTTCAATGTACAGACAGTTGCATTAATTAGGTATCTGTCACACATGTCTTACACTCAATAAAAGAGGTAATGAACTAGTGGAGCTGTCCGTAGACAAATATGGATGCCAATGCAGCACCTACCGACACCACCACCTACCTACACCACCTATTATATTTATTATTATTATTTATTATCATATACTTACTCTTTTATTTACCAAATTCTTCACACAGTCCATTTATCTTTCACTTTTAGTCTCTGGGCCTGCATGATGGATAAGACCTGTTCTGTGTCACAGAGAGAAAGGCTGTGTCTTGAAAGTAGGAACTAGACTGATTATGCTCTTTTAGTCACATGCATTTTATCCTTATGAAATCTTAAATTGTTTTTTGCTATATCCACAATGTACATAATTATACAGATGGTAAATAACAAGTGTAAGAAACAGTTGTCCCTGTGAAAGACCCTGTCGGACACAGCAAATTCTTAAATAAGTAGAGAGAGGAACCATTACCTTTTCTGGTTGTTAAGATTTCATTATTTTTATTCCATTAAGTATTTAAATTTCCATTCATACTTCACTTACAGAACAGAACAGATCGCCCGCAGCACACAGGCCCTCGTGAACATCAAAGCGACAGGCGCCTGGGAGACCCACGGCCGCTCCTGCTGCCCTCGCCTGTTGTTCCACTTCCGACGCGCCCCCAACCCTGTTCGGAAGGTCCCTGCAGCGTTGAAGAGATTAGAACATGCGGTGGAAGACCAGCTGTATTTTATACTGAGGAAGGCTAGGATTATTACTAATGTTTGGTGAGATGTTTTACTTTTTAATTCATCATTCGCAGAGGTGGTTTTATTTGATATCCTGCCCAGCACCACAATTTCAAGGAAATTAGTCATCCAGTGCTTCATAAATGTTCGTCTTCTTTACAAAGTGAATCACGCAATCAATAGGCTCGTTAACTGAAAAAATCTAATTAGTCGGTCACTTAGATTATCAAAAAAAAATATTTGACACGTATTTTTTCTTTTGTCACATAAAACAAAATTGACGAAGATACGACGCTTTTAAAATTCCCAATACGTCACTGTTCGGTATGATTCTTAGTGAGTACTGACGTCACGAGCCCCCACTCCCGAGTTTTGATGCGTTTTATCTTTGTCAATTTTCGTTGATTTACAAAAACAAAAAATACGTGTCCATTATTTTCTAATACTCTAACTGACGGACTAAATAGATTTGCAACTTATTGATGGTGGAAACAAGCCTATTCTGTAGAACTGTCAAAGGATTGCGAGTGTGTTAGGTACGCAATTCTCCTACTGGATTTTCAACGCGCTGCTTAAAACATAGAGCTGAAAATTGAACAGCACGCTTATATGGCACTCTTGAATGTGCTTTGTTGGATTCACAACGTCAATGCTCGGCTTAATACGGAGAGAATGTGTTACCTTAAAGCTTTCGTGGAAATCGCATTTAAAATTTGTTGCGTAAGTAGTTTATAAGAACGTCGTTGTCACATAGACAGTCAAGAAAAGCAGCTTATATCTAGCTGTGTTATTAAAGGTGAACGCACACTTAACCGCGCCGATCTACTCGTCCGATTCGACGCGGATAAGTGTATGAGGTTTTATAAGATTTCATACAAGTAATTCAAAAATTCGATTCTTTCGGCTCTTTCGCTTCCTTCGGCTCTGATAAGTGTGCGTTACGATACCTTAAATTACACTTCTTTTTCAGTGCAAAATCCCTATTTGCGATCCCAAAGAACGAAGAGTTCGTATACATAAGTGGTGAGGAGGAGAGCTCAGGCGCCCGCGAGGTGAGCGCCCTGGTGCGCGGGCTAGCCGCGCGGTGCAGCGCCGGGCTTGACGTGCCCGCGCAGAGGCCCACCTTCCGACAGTTCCTGCAGACGCACGTGGACATGGCCTTCGGGGAGGGCTTCGATGATAACGTTGGGAAGTACGCTATGAGTACGTCGTTCTTTGAGGTGAGGAACTTGCTTGATTTTTAAGAGGGCGCATTCAGAAGGTTGGCAACCTAGCAAATACCTGTCAAATGTTTACCTGTTTTAATTAATTTCGAAATAAACACATTTCTTATTTCCATAAAGGAGGAAATAAGACAAAGCATAAAATGTACAACATTTTTGGTCCTAATTAAATGATTTATTTATTTATTATATCTTTTTTTTATTGTCCTCAGTTACCAAGTGCGTCATCATGGCGCGCGGCGGCCCAGGCCTTGGCCCCCGTGTACCTGGAGCCCCACGCCCGTGGGGACGGCGAGTCGCCCTCAGGAGCCCTGTATGACGCACTTGCTACCGACGTCCGGTTCTCACAGGCGAGATGCGCTAAGGTAAGAAACTGCTGGGACAAAGGCCCGGGTTTGTAAGAAAAAAATAAAAAAAGAATGACGTAAATCGGTCCAGTAAGCACGGAGTTACATGCAGGGCAGTCTTTGGGCAAAACTAAGTAACCAAAAATAAACTTTATCTTAATTGTATAAGGTTGATTTTGACTAACCGTTCTATAAAAGCGTTCGGTGACGATGACGCGAGTTCCATGATTTTTGTTCACAAAAAAAACAGAAAAATTGACAACCTCTTTTAGTCGGTTACTAAGCTGAAGAAACACTTTTTGAATGTCAATTTAACACAAGATATTCTTCCAAAACACCCGCCCTTCGCAGGCTCAATCCAAGTTTTGGTGAATGTCCTATCCTATATCATCCTATTTTTTAGTTTTAGGTCATTTGTTTTCAAAACCTATTTGAAGACAATGTGTTACGGCAGCCTAGTCCTGCTTAAAGCGAGGACAGATGTGTCCCAGCAGTGGGAACATTATACTTTCAGCTGCTTAAAAGAATACGTTATAATGTTCCTTGCAGGTACTACCTATAGCGCAGGCATCGTACGCGGAGGGCTTACCCGCGCACTATTCTAGTCAACATCACGCGCATAAGGTCAGTGTTATTAATATCTATTTTGTTTTCTAATTAACCCCCGACGCAAAAACGACGGAAAAACGACGCAAAACGGATTGACGTGTCTGTGTGTGTGTGTATGTGTATGCGTGTGTGTCGCATCGTGGCTCTAAAATCAATCCAAAAAAATCAGTCCAAAGTGGCCGCCGCCACGAAATGGCAGATTATATTTTTATCCAACAACTCCCTCAATATGGGTATCAAATGAAAGGGCTTCACTAGTAAATACTATACGCTATAATAAATTTCAAATCCAAGATGGCCGCCACCACAAAATGATGAATTACATTTTTTTTTTCACAAAGCCATCAATATGGGTATTAAATGAAAGGGCTTGACTAGTAGAATAATGTTCACTATATTGAAAGGCAATGATGAATATTATATTATTATACTACACACACACAGCTTACTGCATTTCGTTACGTGACGA
Source organism: Xestia ashworthii (assembly GCA_950022955.1). Classification (NCBI taxonomy): domain Eukaryota; kingdom Metazoa; phylum Arthropoda; class Insecta; order Lepidoptera; family Noctuidae; genus Xestia; species Xestia ashworthii. The sequence goes on along the minus strand of OX465556.1, from coordinate 21,828,444 downwards.
TTTCTACTAAATCGCACTACCCGTATGCAGAGTTAAGGAACTTCAGAAAAATACCTTGAAATTATGACCCTGTGTCGGGGGGGGTTTTTTTTTTAATTTAATGTCACATGTTTAAGAATTTGTTGTAAGTAGGTACTTATTGTTTGACTAGACGTGTTTTATCCGGTTCGAGATAATGGTATATCTCGAACAGGGTCGACCATTATAACCATCTCGAGTGGTTCGTTTGATTTTCACGCGAGAAAAACTTAGACTTTTACTCGTTTTCTTATTTCCTACTCGTCTGGACGTCTGAGGCATTTGTCTCGCCGCCAACGAGAGAGTGACCAGCCATAGACTATACCTAGGCGCTCAGCGTCTTGTTTTCCTAGCAGTTAGATCTACTCACTTCTCGCTACTTGCCAGCAAGGAGACACGTGCCTAATATACAACAAATATGACAATCGACACGAGTGCTGCCAGTGGATTGCCACACGAGCGGTATCGCAACGCAATGACGCAGCTCGATATGATGAACATGTTGCCTGTACAGGTGAGCCTGGCGCTGGCCGTGCTGGACAGCATGGCGCGCGGCCCGCTGGCACGCGGAGCTCGGTCGCGCCTGCGCGCTGCGTGCGCCGCGCTGTGGCGCGACCGCAGTCTGTGCGAGGCGCTCTCGCTCACCGGACACGTCTGCATCGAGCCCGAACAGTATGTACACTATCGTCATCTCGAAGAAATACTGTTTCAAACAAACAAGTGATCTTATAAGAGTTCCTTTTTTACCTTTTGAGTCACAGAACCCTTAAAATAATCACTCCTATTGCTGAAAACTGTATTAAATTCCGTTGCGTAGTTTAAAAGATCGAATCGTACAAACAGCGGGACCGACTTAGTTTTATACTATGTAAATATGTATGTATAACGGCGAGCTTCACCCAGAATTGGGCTTTCTTACAGCAAACCTTACTACGATTTACTTACCTTACTTACTGCGCACAGCACGAACTGTGAATGATCCATCATACCGACTTGAAGAGTGAGGAGGGAAACGAAGGAGAAGAGATGATGATGAGCGACAAGGTTTACCTCTAGGAACAATGTACTCAACGGATTCCCGAAGATACGAAAAATAATTAGGATTATGAAGAAAAGGAAAAGAAAAGAAAGAGTGTGAGTATTTCGGGGCTGCCAGATTACTCATGTGGCAGTTTCGAAATTCTAACACTGTTTCTTTTCACAATTCAACTGCTTCCGAAATTCCGACAGATGATTCAAGATTCAAGATACTTTATTTGCATGAAATATAGTATGTTACATGATGGTCTTATAAATTAAAAGGTTTCACATATTTCGCTGACTTCTATCAGCATGCAAACTTAAAAATTAAAATATCTAACACATTTTACTCGTAATGTACGTAGTTATAAATTTAAAAAAAAACATCTAAGAAGCATTAAAATGTCAATTTATCTTTGACAATACTATTATTTTAGAATTAAAAATACTCATGTGTAGAATAAAATAAAATAAAAAAGCAATACAAGGCAAGAAAAAAATAATAAAGTTAAAATATTAACATCAATAAAATAGGAATATAAGCTATATACCCATTACAAATGGGTTTTTCAAAAACTCGTTTATTGTATAGAACACGTTATTACAGAGCCACTTCTTCAGTTTCCTTTTGAAATAATTTATTGGTAGTTCTCTGATTTGTTTCGGTATTTTATTGAGAATTTTGACCGACATGCTATAGCAATACGCTAGTTTCCATCATCGATAAATTACCAATCTAATTAGTCCGTCAGTTAGAGTATTGGAAAGTAATGGACACGTATTTTTTGTTTTTGTAAATCAATGAATACTGACAAAGAGAAATAGTATCCAAACTCAGGAGTGGGGGCTCATGACGTCACAACGCACTAAAAATTATAGCACGGCGTGACGTATTCCGAATTTTAAAAGCGTCGTATTTTCGTCATTTTTGGTTTACCTACGTAACAAAAGAATAAATTTGGGTCAAATATTTTTTGATAATCTAACTGACGGACTAATTAGATTTTTTTAGGACACAAGCCTGTTCTGGAAGAGAGTGCTTCTACATCTTGTTATCGCCAGTTTAGTGGGATCTCTAGAGATAAACTTTTTATTTTCTGTTACTTTAGTAAACAGGTTCGGGTGCTTTTTAACAAACATCTCTACTTCTAAAATGTATAAGCTAGCAAGTGTAAGTAGGCCCAACTTTTTGAAAAGAGGTCTACATGAATCGAGAGGTCCAACGCCGCAAATGGCTCGGATACATTTCTTTTGGGTTATAAATACTTTTTTTACGAAGCTAGAGTTACCCCATACAAGGAGACCGTACCTGAGTATTGAACCAATGTAGCCATGATGGTCGTACTTACGGAGCCCGAAAATGTAGCGTATACACAAATTCTGCAGATGTTCGAGCTCATAATGTTGGCGTAATGTTGTGTTTTTACTTTTTTTGATGCAGAAATGTTATTTATTATTCATTATATTATTTAATTTTTGATCTTGTGTGTGACATTCCTGCAATTTAATATTATTGACATTATTTGATATCTACTTTTGTCTTAAATTATTTGTTAGTATTGTAACCATTTTCTTTATTATTCCATAATTATATTCAGGGTTCGAGGATATATATCAAATGATTTGTTATGATATGTATCAACAATACAAAAAAAAAGAAAAGTTATACAGGGTGTAAACCACCTCATCACGAAGCCGTTAACCAAGCATTCTGTACATCAAACTAAGTAACTTTACGCAAAAATTATTGCAGGGAAACAACTTTTTTTTTTGAGGTTATAAATCATGTTTTGTGGTAGAACTGAATGTAATGCACTTAAAATATTGTGCTGATAGATGGATTAAATAGTACGGGGGTCGTGGAAGTATTAAAAGTCAAAATCTTACACAAAAAACTTGTATTTCAAAAAAAACTTGTCAAAAAGTTGTAACTTTGACCCCCCATATCTCCGTAACTAGAAGGTTCCCAGGTATGGTGTAGAACAAAAAAATGATCGCAATGACGGTGAGAACAAGTGCCTTTCGGCTTCGTGAAGAGGTGTTTTACACCCTTTATTATTATGTAAGTTTTGACGATTGTTACTGTATTTCTACTTCCTAAAACACTAACTGTTGGAGTTGAGTTAAAACTTAAACCTTACTACGATATACTTACCTTACTTACTGCGCACAGCACGAACTGTGAATGATCCATCATACCGATTTGAGGAGTGAGGAGGGAAACGAAGGAGAAGAGATGATGATGAGCGACAAGGTTTACCTCTAGGAACAATGTACTCAACGGATTCCCGAAGATACGAAAAAGATTTAGGATTATGAAGAAACGGAAAAGAAAAGAAAGAGTGTGAGTATTTCGGGGCTGCCAGATTACTCATGTGGCAGTTTCGAAATTCTAACACTGTTTCTTTTCACAATTCAACTGCTTCCGAAATTCGCGCTCTCCTGCTTCCTTCTGCAATGTGAACGTGCCAAGATAGGTTGCAGTCCAAGAATACACCTAAGTTTCTAACTTTCCTAGGGGAGGCTATAGCGACACCATCGTGCACAATAGGCGGGAGGGACTGACGACTTAATGATGATGAAGTATCTGCCACCAATAATGAATACTCATAATGTTGGCGTAATGTTGTGTTTTTACTTTTTTTGATGCAGAAATGTTATTTATTATTCATTATATTATTTAATTTTTGATCTTGTGTGTGACATTCCTGCAATTTAATATTATTGACATTATTTGATATCTACTTTTGTCTTAAATTATTTGTTAGTATTGTAACCATTTTCTTTATTATTCCATAATTATATTCAGGGTTCGAGGATATATATCAAATGATTTGTTATGATATGTATCAACAATACAAAAAAAAAGAAAAGTTATATTATTATGTAAGTTTTGACGATTGTTACTGTATTTCTACTTCCTAAAACACTAACTGTTGGAGTTGAGTTAAAACTTAAACCTTACTACGATATACTTACCTTACTTACTGCGCACAGCACGAACTGTGAATGATCCATCATACCGATTTGAGGAGTGAGGAGGGAAACGAAGGAGAAGAGATGATGATGAGCGACAAGGTTTACCTCTAGGAACAATGTACTCAACGGATTCCCGAAGATACGAAAAAGATTAAGGATTATGAAGAAAAGGAAAAGAAAAGAAAGAGTGTGAGTATTTCGGGGCTGCCAGATTACTCATGTGGCAGTTTCGAAATTCTAACACTGTTTCTTTTCACAATTCAACTGCTTCCGAAATTCCGACAGATGATTCAAGATTCAAGATTCTTTATTTGCATGAAATATGGTATGTTACATGATGGTCTTATAAATTAAAAGGTTTCACATATTTCGCTGACTTCTATCAGCATGCAAACTTAAAAATTAAAATATCTAACACATTTTACTCGTAATGTACCTACGTAGTTATAAATGTAACAAAACATCTAAGAAGCATTAAAATGTCAATTTATCTTTGACAATACTATTATTTTAGAATTAAAAATACTCATGTGTAGAATAAAATAAAATAAAAAAGCAATACAAGGCAAGAAAAAAATAATAAAGTTAAATATTAACATCAATAAAATAGGAATATATGCTATTTACGCATTACAAATGGGTTTGTCAAAACCTCGTTTATTGTATAGAACACGTTATTACAGAGCCACTTCTTCAGTTTCCTTTTGAAATAATTTATTGGTAATTCTCTGATTTGTTTCGGTATTTTATTGAAAATTTTGACCGACATGTCTGGAAGAGAGTGCTTCTACATCTTGTGGGATCTCTAGAGATAAACTTTTTATTTTCTGTTACTTTAGTAAACAGGTTCGGGTGCTTTTTAACAAACATCCCTACTTCTAAAATGTATAAGCTAGCAAGTGTAAGTAGGCCCATCTTTTTGAAAAGAGGTCTACATGAATCGAGAGGTCCAACGCCGCAAATGGCTCGGATACATTTCTTTTGGGTTATAAATACTTTTTTTACGAAGGTAGAGTTACCCCATACAAGGAGACCGTACCTGAGTATTGAGCCAACGTAGCCATGATACGCACGATGGTCGTACTTACGGAGCCCGAAAATGTAGCGTATACACAAATTCTGCAGACGTTCGAGCTCTTTAAGAAGTTTGTCAGTCACATCAAGAAAACAGATATCAGCATAGTCTAGTGGAGGTAGAAGAAGATACTTAGAAAGAGCTATTGAAGTTAATTGAAAGGACAGGAACTATTCAAAGACCGATACGAACACAACACCCTCCTGCTTCCTTCAGCAATGTGAACGTGCCAAGATAGGTTGCCGTCCAAGAATACACCTAAGTTTCTAACTTTCCTAGGGGAGGCTATAGCGACACCATCGTACACAATAGGCGGGAGGGACTGACGACTTAATGATGATGAAGTATCTGCCACCAATAATGAGAACTTGTCATTTAGTTGGGTTAATGATTTTCTTTATTATTTCATAATTTTACTCATAATGTTGGCGTAATGTTGTGTTTTTACTTTTTTTGATGCAGAAATGTTATTTATTGTTCATTATGTTATTTATTTTTTGATCTGGTGTGTGACATTGCTGCAATTTAATATTATTAACATTATTTGATATCTACTTTTGTCTTAAATTATTTGTTAGTATTGTAACCATTTTCTTTATTATCGCATAATTATATTCAGGGTTCGAGGATATATCGACACCTCCATGCAATAACATCGTAACTCACTTTTTTTCAAAAATTGAGTTACAACGGCATTGTTATGTAAAAAAAAAATGCATTTTTTCTGTACTATCATTGTAATTCTATTCCCTTTCGTTTCTAAAATAAACCAACGTCAAAGTATTGTAACTAATCCAAAAAATATTTTTTATCAACAATATAATTGCAACTTGGTTTACAATTTATAGAAAACATTATGAGTTGTTTGTTTATCAAGTGCAACAAAATTGTAACATTAGATACAATCTATGTACATGATAAAATTACGGTTTATGATCATAAAATGTACTGTCACTGCATTGTAAGTTGAGTTACAATGATGTTGCACGGATCTTTACGTTAGTTTGTAGTGCATTACGACAAGTTAAGACGAGTTGCGATGTTCTATTAAGTAGTTTACTCCCGCTCATAGAACAATGGATCACCCTGATCAGATGTGCTAAAACTACGGGGACTCCATAAGATGTTACTGAATTAGATCAAAACCTGATTCTTGATTATAAATGTTCATTGTCACTAGTACCATTAACAGTTCCATGATGGAACTAGTGTTGATTTTTATTATCACTAGTTCCACTAGTAACATTAACAGTACCATGATGGAACTAGTGTTGATTTTTATAATCACTAGTTCCATTTTGAAAGAATCTGAAAATAATGGAACTAGTGTTGTTTTTCTTTATCACTAGTTCCACTAGTAACATTAACAGTACCATGATGGAACTAGTGTTGATTTTTATGATCACTAGTTCCATTTTGAGAGAATCTGAAAATAATGGAACTAGTGTTGATTTTTTTTATCACTAGTTCTACATTAGGCACTTTCACGAATCACACGAACGAAAAGAGCACAAGAGACTGTTCAGTGTGAACAGTTAAACGAAGGACAAAGTATTCCTTTATTGTACAATAAAGTGCTCCCAATATTAAAGCGATGGCGAAATAGATCGTAGTGTAAAGCACAGAATTAACACGGGATGGAGAAATGGCGGCAGGTCACGGGAACGATCTGCGACTCCCGCGTTCCCCTAAAACTTAAGGGGAAGATTTATAAAACAATGATTAGACCTGCTGTGTTGTATGGATCAGAATGTTGGGCCACAAAAGGGATGAATGAAAGGCATCTGCATGTCGCGGAGATGAGAATGCTAAGGGGGATGTGTGGTGTTACGCGAATGGATAAAGTAAGGAATGAGTATATTAGAGGAAGTCTGAAAGTGGCGCCGGTGACTGAAAAGTTGTTTGGTACTCGGTTGTCGTGGTATGGGCATGTGATGCGGAGGAATGAGGAAAATGTCGTGAAAAAAGTTTTGGGTATGAATGTGGATGGGTATTTGAGTAGAGGAAGACCAAAGAAACGATGGATGGACTGTGTTAAGAAGGATATGGTAAGAAAAGAAGTGACTGGTGAGATGACGAAAAATAGAGCAGTATGGAAGAAGAAGACATGCTGCGCCGACCCCAAATAGATTGGGATAAGGGCAGGAGAATGATGATGATGAAAGTGCTCCCAATATCAACAGCAAAGTATAAGGACCTTGTAAGCTTGTGTCAATGTAAGGCAATACTAGATATTTATCATAGTTTTTATTTAAATCTTCCACATTCCACTCAGCTAGCTACATACGTTTAAAAGATACATACTTAGTGTCTTTATTTTATGTTGAATAATAATCAGTTAAGTTCTGCTATTTGTAATTTCTGACTCTGATTTTGTGATCTCATTAAATAATATTTAAGTAGGTACTACAAAATGTTTCTTTTATCTTTCAAATTAATAAGACAACATAATAACAAACACAAAAATAGGTATAATAATAATACATTATCGCATTATTAGATGTGTATTTACAGATTTGTTTTGGATTGCATGAATTAACTTAATTTTTACTATATAAAAACATTTTATGTAACTTAACACCTTGGATTTACAATATTCTGACCACAAAAATAAAATAAACTACAAAAAAACTAAATTGTAACTCAGACATACAATGTTTGTCCTCGTAACTTATATGTCATTTCACTGCTTTGTTTTTCACGTAAGTCATGAAAACCCATGAAAACAACTTTTCTTTTACAGCTTAACCATACCTATTTATAGTCCGCCTAAACTATATTAAATAGAGCCAGATTCAAAAATTGTACGAGGTGTTTTGAGTTTGCTATAATTTTTCAAACTTTGAAATCGCTCTCCTGTAAAATCACAAAAAGTGAGTTACGATGTTATTGCATGGAGGTGTCGATATATCAAATGATTTGTTAAATGATAAATGATATTTATTCAGCAAGTAGGTTTTCTCAAACACTATTACTCGTCATTCTTTTTTTAAACTAGATGGGACCGGTGTTTCGTACCTGACTACTCTGAGAAGAAACAGCCGAAACTAACTCAGAGGTCATAGTCTCTTTTGAAGTCTAGACAATCTTGCTTAAATCACATGAGGACTATGCAGATTAGTGTCTGAGATGGTCTTTTGAAGATCGGCGGCATTGCCCCACAAGAGAATACCGTACGACATCACGCTATGGAAATAACTGAACTAAACTAAACGAGCTGTGTCTAAGTCAGTTAAGTCACGAATTCTTCTAACGGCGTATGCTGCCGAGCTAAGTTTTTTCGACAATTTGTTTATATGCGGGCCCCACTGAAGCTTGGCATCCAAAGTTATGCCTAAGAACACTGTGCTATCTTCCGGTTGCAACTCTTCATCCTTAATTAGTACAGTAGTTTCCACTTGTCTTACATGGGGTATCATACACTCAATACATTTTGTTTTTTTTTTCATTTAAGAGTAGATTATTAACATTAAACCAATTAACGACTTTTGCCAGGGCGCTATTAACATTATCCATAACTGGCTGCAGACGTTTTTGAGTTTAAACAAAAGAGAAGTGTCGTCTGCAAACAATACTACGTCATGATTATCCTTTATGAGGTAAGGCAAGTCATTTATGTAAATAAGAAACAAAAATGGACCAAGAATAGAGCCCTGGGGTACCCCCATTTTTACTACGGATCCGGGAGATCTTTTCCCGATAACATCAACTCTCTGAATCCTGTCACTCAAATATGACGTAAGAAGATCCAGAGAGGCGTTACGGATTCCGTAGTGGTGTAGTTTCCTGATTAATGTTTAATGAAGAACGCAATCTAAAGCTTTAGATAAATCGCAAAAAAATCCCAAAGCATCGCATTTGTCCTCCCAAGCATTATAAAGGTGTCAGTAGTTGAACGACCCCTTGTAAAACCGAACTGTTTTTTATGCAATAACTGATGTTAATTGAAAAAACTTTGTATTTTGGCAAAATTATTTTTTCAATTGTTATGATATGTATCAACAATACAATAAAAAGAAAAGTTATATTATTATGTAAGTTTAGGCGATTGTTACTGTATTTTTACTTCCTAAAACACTAACTGCAGGGCTAGCATGGGCAGGGGATAAAACTTTTGTCCACCGGTTATTTTCACTGACAAGGGACAAAATTATTTTATCCACCTGCCAAAGCACGGCAACAGGGGGAAAGAGAATTACATCACTTTTTGACATTAGACGTGGATACTCACCGCCCGCCTATAGCATGGCGACTAGTGGAAGAGAAAAAATACAGATATTTTGACACAACAAAGGGAGAAATTTGTCCTCATCTTTAGATGAAAAATTATTAATAAATAAATTCGCGTCCAGGAAATTGCCGTTAATAATATTCTTGAGGGTATTTTGTTTTAAAAACTTCCCAAATGTGATGGGATGCAGTGTGGTTCCATAATTTTCAGAGATAACATTTTTTTAGACGTGTACTACAAATGGCGCGATGTCTGATTTTTCATAAAGATAACTTTATAAAAAATCAGACATGGCCATCAGACATATCCCAATTTGAGCGGGAACTCAAGGAGCTGGAGCAACCGGTAACACGGGTAATCAACACTGTTAAAGTGTAGTTACTGTTAAGCAAGTTTCCCGCGCTATCGAGTTTTTCGATTTGAGGTTATATAATCAGAGACATTGATAACCTCAGTCATTCTGAGTTGCTGGGATAACAAAACGAAATAAATATCCAGCACAGATGTAATAAAACGAAAAAAGTACTTTGGTTTACGACGATATTCTCGACTATTTTGTAATTAAATAAAAGTTTTCTTATAATGGCAATCATTTCGGGGACATGCGTTCCCCTGTTTTGTCCCCCGTGAATAGTTTATCCACCCATGTCGCCATGCTCGGAGGGTGAACAAAATTGTCAGAGGGGAATAGTATTTTGTCCTCTCCCCGTGGATAAAATGTCTCCGGCCATGCTATCCCTGCTGTTGGAGTTGGGTTAAAACTTAAACCTTACTACGATTTACTTACCTAAGTTACTGCGCACAGCACGAACAGTGAATGATCCATCATACCGACTTGAGGAGTGGGGAGGGAAACGAAGGAGAAGAGATGATGATGAGCGACAAGGTTTACCTCTAGGAACAATGTACTCAACGGATTCCCGAAGATACGAAAAAGATTTAGGATTATGAAGAAAAGGAAAAGAAAAGAAAGAGTGTGAGTATTTCGGGGCTGCCAGATTACTCATGTGGCAGTTTCGAAATTCTAACACTGTTTCTTTTCACAATTCAACTGCTCCCGAAATTCGAGCTTTTTAAGAAGTTTGTCAGTCACATCAAGAAAGCAGATACCAGCATAGTCTAGTGGAGGTAGAAGAAGATACTTAGAAAGAGCTATTGAAGTTAATTGAAAGGACAGGAACTTCTCAAGATGCTTCAAAGACCGATACGAACACAACACCCTCCTGTTTCCTTCTGCAATGTGAACGTGCCAAGATAGGTTGCAGTCCAAGAATACACCTAAGTTTCTAACTTTCCTAGGGGAGGCTATAGCGACACCATCGTGCACAATAGGCGGGAGGGACTGACGACTTAATGATGATGAAGTATCTGCCACCAATAATGAATACTCATAATGTTGGCGTAATGTTGTGTTTTTACTTTTTTTGATGCAGAAATGTTATTTATTATTCATTATGTTATTTATTTTTTGATCTTGTGTGTGACATTCCTGCAATTTAATATTATTGACATTATTTGATATCTACTTTTGTCTTAAATTATTTGTTAGTATTGTAACCATTTTCTTTATTATTCCATACCTATATTCGGGGTTCGAGGATATAAATCAAATGATTTGTTATGATATGTATCAACAATACAAAAAAAAAGAAAAGTTATATTATTATGTAAGTTTTGGCGATTGTTACTGTATTTCTACTTCCTAAAACACTAACTGTTGGAGTTGAGTTAAAACTTAAACCTTACTACGATATACTTACCTTACTTACTGCGCACAGCACGAACTGTGAATGATCCATCATACCGACTTGAGGAGTGAGGAGGGAAACGAAGGAGAAGAGATGATGATGAGCGACAACCACGACGAGCACTTTACCTCTAGGAACAATGTACTCAACGGATTCCCGAAGATACGAAAAAGATTTAGGATTATGAAGAAAAGGAAAAGAAAAGAAAGAGTGTGAGTATTTCGGGGCTGCCAGATTACTCATGTGGCAGTTTCGAAATTCTAACACTGTTTCTTTTCACAATTCAACTGCTCCCGAAATTCGAGCTCTTTAAGAAGTTTGTCAGTCACATCAAGAAAGCAGATATCAGCATAGTCTAGTGGAGGTAGAAGAAGATACTTAGAAAGAGCTATTGAAGTTAATTGAAAGGACAGGAACTTCTCAAGATGCTTCAAAGACCGATACGAACACAACACCCTCCTGCTTCCTTCTGCAATGTGAACGTGCCAAGATAGGTTGCAGTCCAAGAATACACCTAAGTTTCTAACTTTCCTAGGGGAGGCTATAGCGACACCATCGTGCACAATAGGCGGGAGGGACTGACGACTTAATGATGATGAAGTATCTGCCACCAATAATGAATACTCATAATGTTGGCGTAATGTTGTGTTTTTACTTTTTTTGATGCAGAAATGTTATTTATTATTCATTATGTTATTTATTTTTTGATCTTGTGTGTGACATTCCTGCAATTTAATATTATTGACATTATTTGATATCTACTTTTGTCTTAAATTATTTGTTAGTATTGTAACCATTTTCTTTATTATTCCATACCTATATTCTGTGTTCGAGGATATATATCAAATGATTTGTTATGATATGTATCAACAATACAAAAAAAGAAAAGTTATATTATTATGTAAGTTTTGGCGATTGTTACTGTATTTCTACTTCCTAAAACACTAACTGTTGGAGTTGAGTTAAAACTTAAACCTTACTACGATATACTTACCTTACTTACTGCGCACAGCACGAACTGTGAATGATCCATCATACCGACTTGAGGAGTGAGGAGGGAAACGAAGGAGAAGAGATGATGATGAGCGACAACCACGACGAGCACTTTACCTCTAGGAACAATGTACTCAACGGATTCCCGAAGATACGAAAAAGATTTAGGATTATGAAGAAAAGGAAAAGAAAAGAAAGAGTGTGAGTATTTCGGGGCTGCCAGATTACTCATGTGGCAGTTTCGAAATTCTAACACTGTTTCTTTTCACAATTCAACTGCTTCCGAAATTCCGACAGATGATTCAAGATACTTTATTTGCATGAAATATGGTATGTTACATGATGGTCTTATAAATTAAAAGGTTTCACATATTTCGCTGACTTGAAAAGTTGTATCAGCATGCAAACTTAAAAATTAAAATATCTAACACATTTTACACGTAATGTACGTAGTTATAAATTTAACAAAACATCTAAGAAGCATTAAAATGACAATTTATCTTTGACAGTACTATTATTTTAGAATTAAAAATACTCATGTGTAGAATAAAATAAAATAAAAAAGCAATACAAGGCAAGAAATTAAAATAAAGTTAAAAAAATAAAACCGACTTCAAAAAAAAAACCAAAAAAGTGTAAAATAACTTTAGCTTCTGAAGTCGGTGACGTTTGTATGATTGATTTAATTTTTTTGTCACCGACTTCAGAAGCTAAAGTTATTTTTCAATTTTTTGGTTTTTTTTTTGAAGTCGGTTTTATTTTTTGCAAAAAAGTTTTTATTTTTCACTTTTTAGTGGTTCACATAATTATGTGCTTGGTGGTACACATGGAAAGTGCATACCGTTACAATTACAACAAGCCCAAACACGACTAGGATACATTGTCTCATTATGGAGTTCCGTGACTCTTGTCTTCATCATCAGATCTGATGGTAGAATGGTTCTTATCAAACGCAAATGCTTCACTTGTTGTAGAAAATACCAAAATTGCTGTACGTTATCCTATAAAATTTGAAGAGTTCGCTCGATTTCGCCAAGATTCCATCATCAGATCCCGACTTGGCGACTATGGGACCAACTTGGAAGTATACCCTTTCAAAAAAAAGAAGAATTTTTCAAATCGGTTCAGGCGTCTTCGAGTAATCGGTGAACATACATAAAAAAAAAAAAAAAAAAATACATACAGTCGAATAGAGAACCTCCTCCTTTTTGGAAGTCGGTTAAAAATATTAACATCAATAAAATATAAGCTATATTATACCCATTACAAATGAGTTTTTCAAAAACTCGTTTATTGTATAGAACACGTTATTACAGAGCCACTTCTTCAGTTTCCTTTTGAAATAATTTATTGGTAGTTCTCTGATTTGTTTCGGTATTTTTTATTGAAAATTTTGACCGACATGCTATAGCAATTGTTCTGGAAGAGAGTGCTTCTACATCTTGTTATGGCCAGTTTAGTGGGATCTCTAGAGATAAACTTTTTATTTTCTGTTACTTTAGTAAACAGGTTCGGGTGCTTTTTAACAAACATCCCTACTTCTAAAATGTATAAGCTAGCAAGTGTAAGTAGGCCCAACTATTTGAAAAGAGGTCTACATGAATCGAGAGGTCCAACGCTGCAAATGGCTCCGATACATTTCTTTTGGGTTATAAATACTTTTTTTACGAAGGTAGAGTTACCCCATACAAGGAGACCGTACCTGAGTATTGAGCCAACGTAGCCATGATACGCACGATGGTCGTACTTACGGAGCCCGAAAATGTAGCGTATACACAAATTCTGCAGACGTTCGAGCTCTTTAAGAAGTTTGTCAGTCACATCAAGAAAACAGATATCAGCATAGTCTAGTGGAGGTAGAAGAAGATACTTAGAAAGAGCTCTTGAAGTTAATTGAAAGGGCAGGAACTTCTCAAGATGCTTCAAAGACCGATACGAACACAACACCCTCCTGCTTCCTTCAGCAATGTGAACGTGCCAAGATAGGTTGCAGTCCAAGAATACACCTAAGTTTCTAACTTTTCTAGGGGAGGCTATAGCGACACCATCGTACACAATAGGCGGGAGGGACTGACGACTTAATGATGATGAAGTATCTGCCACCAATAATGAGAACTTGTCATTTAGTTGGGTTAATGATTTTCTTTATTATTTCATAATTTTACTCATAATGTTGGCGTAATGATGTGTTTTTACTTTTTTTGATGCAGAAATGTTATTTATTATTCATTATGTTATTTATTTTTTGATCTTGTGTGTGACATTCCTGCAATTTAATATTATTAACATTATTTGATATCTACTTTTGTCTTAAATTATTTGTTAGTATTGTAACCATTTTCTTTATTATTCCATAATTATATTCAGGGTTCGAGGATATACGAGTATATCAAATGATTTGTTATGATATGTATCAACAATACAAAAAAAAGAAAAGTTATATTATTATGTAAGTTTTGGCGATTGTTACTGTATTTCTACTTCCTAAAACACTAACTGTTGGAGTTGAGTTAAAACTTAAACCTTACTACGATATACTTACCTTACTTACTGCGCACAGCACGAACTGTGAATGATCCATCATACCGATTTGAGGAGTGAGGAGGGAAACGAAGGAGAAGAGATGGTGATGAGCGACAAGGTTTACCTCTAGGAACAATGTACTCAACGGATTCCCGAAGATACGAAAAAGATTTAGGATTATGAAGAAACGGAAAAGAAAAGAAAGAGTGTGAGTATTTCGGGGCTGCCAGATTACTCATGTGGCAGTTTCGAAATTCTAACACTGTTTCTTTTCACAATTCAACTGCTTCCGAAATTCGCGCTCTCCTGCTTCCTTCTGCAATGTGAACGTGCCAAGATAGGTTGCAGTCCAAGAATACACCTAAGTTTCTAACTTTCCTAGGGGAGGCTATAGCGGCACCATCGTACACAATAGGCGGGAGGGACTGAGGACCCAATGATGATGAAGTATCTGCCACCAATAATGAGAACTTGTCATTTAGTTGGGTTAATGATTTTCTTTATTATTTCATAATTTTACTCATAATGTTCGCGTAATGTTGTGTTTTTACTTTTTTTGATGCAGAAATGTTATTTATTACTCATTATGTTATTTATTTTTTGATCTTGTGTGTGACATTCCTGCAATTTGATATCTACTTTTGTCTTAAATTATTTGTTAGTATTGTAACCATTTTCTTTATTATTCCATAATTATATTCAGGGTTCGAGGATATATATCAAATGATTTGTAACGCCTCTCTGGATCTTCTTACTTCATATTTGAGTGATAGGATTCAGAGAGTTGATGTTAACGGGAAAATATCTCCCGTATCCGTGGTAAAAATGGGGGTACCTCGGGGCTCAATTCTTGGTCCATTTTTGTTTTTGCAAAATTCGTGATTTAACCGATTTAGAGACAGCCCGTTTAGTTTACTTTAGTTATTTCCATAGCGTGATGTCGTACGGTATTCTCTTGTGGGGCAATGCCGCCGATATTCAAACAATATTTGTTTTACAAAAAAGGGCAATTCGTTCAATTTATAAACAGTCCCAGAAACTCCCTCAGAGAAAAATTTAAAGAGATTAGTATTCTAACTGTGCCCTCTCAGTTTATATATGAAAACCTATTGTACGCACACAAAAATATTAATTTGTTTAAAAAATACAGTGATATCCACAACATAAATACGAGGAACAAACACAAATTTATTATTCCTGCAACGAGTCTCAAAAAAATAGGGGGTACGTTCAAATGCCAATGTATACGTTTTTACAATAAACTTCCGAGCCATATTCAAGCACTA
The DNA here is from genome assembly GCA_950022955.1 of Xestia ashworthii. Lineage (NCBI taxonomy): Eukaryota > Metazoa > Arthropoda > Insecta > Lepidoptera > Noctuidae > Xestia > Xestia ashworthii. The sequence goes on along the minus strand of OX465556.1, from coordinate 21,812,571 downwards.
AGCCTAAATAAATTCAAATCGTTTATAAAACGGAAGTTATGCCTGAAAGCCTTCTATCATGTTAATCACTATCTCGAAGATAAAAAGGCTTGGGATTAAGCTGCTCCAATTTACTCGTGGCAAAGTAATAACAGCCGCTCGGGCCAATCTTAAGGTTAAGCCGTGCTTGCCTAGGTTGGTCTGTGGATGGGTGACCACCCTGACATATCGAGTTTCCTCCTTGCCTGGGAAAGCACGTTAAACTGTTGGTCCCGGCTGTCATTTGTCCATCTTTGGCAGTCGTTACAGGTATTCAGTGGCCTAAAAAGTCTGACAACCAGTCTTACCAAGTGGTATCGTATTACCCAGTGTTAACTGGGTTGTGGAGGTCAGATAGGCAGTCGCTCCATGTAAAATACTGGTATTCAGCTGCATCCGGTTAGACTAGAAGCCGAGCCCAACATAGTTGGGAAAAGGCTAGGCAGATGATGATGGTGATGAAGATTTTATGTTTTTTTCGTTGATTTTGCCCGATCTAGAAGAAGATTTCATGTTTTGGTTTCATTTGTTTGAGTTTAAGTAAGTGCCTAAATAAATAAAACATTAAAAATTTTGAGTTATTTTTTAAATAATTGATTGTTTTTGCAAATTGTATACATAAATAATACGATAAAATAATAATATAGCTTTCATACAAAATGCATATACAGGGTGGAATTTTTCAAAGCAACCTGGAGGGAAAGTACTCTAAATACTGGAGATAGCAAATTTATCTCTTTATTTTTAAAAAGAAACAAATCTGCATTCACAGTTTTTACAAAAAAAAGTGGCATTGTAGAATTCCACCCTGTACAGCAAACTTTTGACATAATTATATCGGATATACAGCGATATTTTGATATTCATAATAAATATCGGATATTTTCGAATCCTGATTACATTCATCATATTATTGATACTGACATTATTTGTTCTGAGGCAGAAGGTACCCGGCTCACTATATTTTATAACAACTTTATTGCATAATACGTACATTCTATGCGAATAAATGATTTAATTTAAGTATCGGTCCAAAATCCAGTCAAGAATGATACAAATCGTTTCAAAATGTAACAAAAATATCGTAACATCCTACTAGTATTTATAAATGCAAAACTTTGCGAGTATGGATGCATAGATGTATGTATGTTTGTTACTCTTACACGCAAAAACTACTGAACAGATTTGGATGAAATTTTGCACACAGATAGTTTATAACCTAAATTAAAACATAGATACTTTTTATGCCGGCAGTAAGATCCCATGGGACAATTTTCAAACGTCACGCGGGCGCGATCCTCTGGCATAAGCTAATATTAACAGAAACCTTCTGATTTTTGTGGAATCGGTTAAAACTAGACTTAGCCTAGACAGGCACAAAAACAACTATAACAAACAACAAACTGGCACATGTGTTCTATCGACTGTTGACAGTGACAGCAGTAAGGAGCATTCGTCCGGCGTGCGCTACATCTCGGCGTGCAACTGTGGGCGCAGCAAGAGCTCCCGCGAGGACCCCTACACGCTGCGCGCAGCTAACTGCACCTTCTACACGCACGCCGCAGAGGAGTGCGGCGTCTGTCCCACTCTGCAGAGTATAGATTTCCCGGTGTTCCAGCCCTCCACACCCACATACAAGTTAGTTACCTTAATCCAAAATATATTTTTTGCAAAAAAAAAAAACAAACCCATTTCAAAAAAAATCCCTCCGGCAAGCCGCAGGAGGAGGTAGATTTCGAAGAAGGTGCTGGAGCGTCCGACTATTGAAAATTTGTACAAAGAGTTGTACTTATGTGTACAATCTACAAAAAAAAAATATGATTTCAAAATCGTTGTCCTGTAATGGAAAGTTTACCCTTTTTAAATTCTCTCATAAGAGTTTAGCATGGAAACGCCCTCAAATGTTTAGTTATAATTTTTTATTTCGAAAACTATAAGTTTTATCGCTAAACTTTGAAGGTAACAATTGTAAAGTAAACAATTTGCTTTCAAAAAAAAATATTTGCGACGTTCAAAATGTTTACTGTTTCGGAGATATGATTTTTTTTCGCAAAAAATTTGGAATTTTCAACCCCCTCCCCAATTTAGGGGTTGCATCAAAAAAGTTTTAATTTAACGATGTCCGTATTTGTACTCAGAATGATAAAAATGAGAAACGGTTCAAAAATTTTCCATAGGAAAAAAGTTATGGCCAAAAAACTGATTTTAGAAAAACCGCCCCCCCGCCGCCCCCCATGGACGAATTCCGCCCATTCACGAACTTAGCCTAAGTTTTGACCGTTTCGATTTTTTGGCCAAGTTTGAAAGGAATCGGTTCATAATTGCGACCTGTAGAGTGTGGCTAAATTTTGCTTGTCACCCATATACATACGTATTCATACATATCCCCGTAGGTGAGAGACCAATAGGTAGATTTTTTTTTTTTCAAAAAAAGGAAATCTACCTAAAAAGTGAAAAATAACTTCAGATTTGCTGTCTATTATTGAAGAGTTCCGTTGTATATCTCCGAAGATCAGCATCAGATCTTCAACAAACGGGACCACTGCGGAATAATAAACTTCCAAACAAAAAAAATATCATTAAAATCGGTTCATAAACGACGAAGTTATTCGCGAACACACACATAAAAAATATACAGGGTGTAAACAACCTCATCACGAAGTCGTCAACCACGCATTCTGTACATCAAACTATATGCTAAAAGTAAGTATTGCTGGGAAGCGACTTTTTTTTTGAGGTGAAAAGATTGTGATCGAATAGTACGGGGGTCGTGAAGGTGTTTATAGTAAAATCTTACAATAAAAACTTGTATTTAAAACAAAACTTGTCAAAAAGTTGGAACTTTTGCCCCCCATATCTCCGTAACTAGAAGGTTTCCAGGTATGGTCTAAAACAAAAAAAAAAAATATCGCAATGACGGGTAGAATAAGTGCCTTTCGGCTTCTTTAAGAGTCTTTTACACCCTTAAGTAATCCTCCCTTCTCCCCAGAGCGGCTGCCCTGAAGGCTACCCTAGAAGAAGCGTTGGAGAGCTCAGTGACGCGCGGGTCGCCGGCGGGGTCGGGCGGCTCGCCGGACCCCGACACCAACTGGTCCGCGCCCGACGCGCTGTCGCCCGGCTCCGCTAGGGATGAGGACGAAGAGGATGACAAGTCGCATGCCAGTGATAGGGGGTATGTGGTGCCTGTGAGGGGGGAGGCTGGTGAGTTCAGCTCTTAAACGCATCTTGTTTTCATCACTAGAAAAGACTAGGTCTCTAGCTAGAGTCTAGAGAGAGTTTGTTTCATCATTAACATTTTTGCTACCACTCCTTGCAAATTTCCCATTTCAATAATGTATTTTCTTTATTCTGAATAAATATCAGTGGCGAAGGATCCATACAACTACATTCCTACCTGATTCCCTTTAAAAAATGGCAGTCAGTATTTTATAGACAAACTAGCGGACGTCACGCGGTTTCACCCGCGTAGTTCCTGTTCCCGTGGGATTACGGGGATAAAATGTAGCCTATGTTACTCGCTGATAATGTAGCTATCCATTCCTGAAAGAATTGTTCAAATCTGTCAGTAGTTTTTTAAATTTATTCGTTACTTACTAAAATATAAAAATACAAATCTCTCCTCTTTATAATATTAGTATAGATAATATAATCACATTAAAAATATGTACTCAGGCTTACCTCTTACGAAAATTGACCCTTCGCTACTGATAGATATGATAAAATAACCATTCTTCTGCTTACAGAAAAAGTGATGAGTCGTCAACCATCAACCACAGAGTACCTCCCAGGCATGCTGCACACGGGTAGCCCGGCAGGTCTCCTGCCAGCCTTCTCCAGCTGGTCCGTGGTGTGCCTGGGCGCCTCGTCGCTGTACTCGCACTCGGTGGGCCTGCCCGAACACCTGCAGCCGGGCTTCCTGCCACACACCAACTATCTGCTGCCTTGGGACTGCGCAGTAAGGTGAGTAAAATACGCAAAATCAATAGAGTCCTACTTTATTGTACATCTAAACTAATACAACTCTTCAACCTTGATAATAGGCATGACGACAGTTTCAATAAATTGCAAATCTATTTAGTCAGTCAGAGTATTGGAAAATAATGGACACGTATTTTTTGCATTTGTAAGTGAACCAATGAATATTGACAAAGATAAAACGCATCGAAACTCGGGAGTGGGGGCTCGTGACGTCAGAACTCACTAAAATTATATCAAGGCGTGACGTATTAAGAATTTTAAAAGCGTCGTATTTTCGTCAATTTTGGTTTACGTAACGAAAGAAAAAATACGGGTCAAATATTTTTTGATAATCTAACTGACGGACTAATTAGATTTTTTCAGTCGACAAGCCTATTCTTTGGGTACAACGGTGTCACTGTTAACGGTGTCGTCCAGACAACCTTGGATGGACTAAACAAACTAAAATAAAATACGGATTTGAAAACAAAATGCGTTCTGCTATTTGTACCTACCTTTGTTTATGTATGTATGTATACCAGTGGCGAAGGGTGAAAATAATATGAGGGGAAGCCGAAGAAAAAAAAAAATAGAAACATTAATTTGTTTTTTTCTCATGTTACATTTGAACTCATTTTCATTGTTAGCGACTCCAAAAACCACGAAAACCCATGACGAAAAAACTAAAAAAATGCGTCGGCGTTATTTTGGATTTTTATTTTGACCTCATTTTCATCATCAGCGACCTCAAAAATCACGAAAACGACACCCATGATGAAAAGTCCAAAAAAAAAGTTAGCGCCATTTTGGATTTTCATTTTGACCTCATTTTCATCATCAGCGACCCCAAAAACCACGAGAACGACACCCGTGATGAAAAATCCAAAAAATGTCGTCGGCGCCATTTTGAATTTTAATTTTGACTTCATTTTCATCATCAGCGACCCAAAAACCACGAACACGACACCCATGATGAAAAATCCAAAAAATTTCGTCGGCGCCATTTTGTATTTTCATTTTGACCTCATTTTCACAATCAGCGACCCCAAAAACCACGAAAACGACACCCATGATGAAAAATCCAAAAAATGTCGTCGGCGCCATTTTGGATTTTCATTATCAGCGACGCCCAAAAATTAATAAATGCAGAGGAATTATAAAAACTAAAAAAAGTGATTTATCATGTCAAATAAAAAAAAATCTGGTTGCTAACTTCCAAATACGATACACCGACCATTACTCATTCTATCTCGTTCTACCACATATACTTTCTTTTTCTGCCCCTGCCGTAACTCGATAATCTCCGGCTTACTTGGCGCCACCTGTTGCTTTCTTTGTAACATTTTTTTTTGCATTTTTGTAATTACTTTGACACTACGTGTAGACTGTAGAGTGCCTTGTTACCGAAGGTAAGCCGGTAGGTAGGCGTCTAAGGTGCCTTCGGGCCTGATGTATACTGAAATTCCAGACTGGAGTCGATGAGCGGGTGGCGCGTGTCGGGTCCGTCGCGCGGGCGCGGCAAGATCCAGCCGCACCACCACCTCACCGTCAAGATCTTCATCGGCTTCGAGTACGAGTGCCCCAGGGGACACAGGTCAGTACTCTTGCGACTTATGTTGATGGCAACCTCATGTAATACATACAGAGTGTAAACAACCTCATCACGAAGCCGTCAACCAAGCATTCTGTACATCAAACTAAGTAACTTTACGCAAAAATTGTTGCTGAGAAATAACTCTTTTTTTTGGGGGTGAAAAATCATTTTCTGTGGTAGGACTCAATGTAACGCACTCAAAACATTGTGCTAATGGATGGATTGAATAGTACGGGGGTCGAAGTGTTTAAAGTAAAAATCTTACATTAAAAACAGGTATTTAAAAAAAAAAATGTCAAAAAGTTAGAACTTTGACCCCTAGTATTAAGAAAGGTTCCCCTCTAGAACAAAAAGATGATCGCAATGACGGGAGAACAAGTGCCTTTTGGCTTCGTTGAGAGTCTTTTTCTACCCTTTATCTGACAGACACTGCAGCTTCATTGTCTCGGTCCTTTTCTCGTGGTCGCCACTGAAGATCTCGCTTTCAGAAGTTGCAGTGGTTTGAAAATAATATGGCGGGCTTGTCCTAAAAAAGTAAAGCAACGAAAAAACTGGATTTTCTAAATTCATACTTTTTTTTCCAAATCATTTGTTTTTTCTCGATATCTATCGACACACATCTAATCTGTGATGTTTCGCTATCCAATTTAATTTTGACTCCGGTTTGAGACAGTAAAACAAGAGATGGCGTGGCTAAAATCCTGTAAAAATTGTCTGAGCTGATGGCATCCGCAGCTCATTAGTCTCAGTGCTTATGGTTGAAAATGCTTGATTTTTGTGATTGCAAGCCGGGCTTTTAAACTGATAAGAAGGTGCAGCCACTGATATATATTTTAATAGAGTTGTGCCACATAGTTATTGACCCATTAAAGTCATTTAACAGTATTATTAATATCATATTAATGCAATTTTCTTGTCCTATTTCCAGATTCATGATGTCGTCGCCCGACACAGCAGTGAACGGGGGCGGCGGAGGCATGGGGCGTGAGGCGGGGGCGGCGGGGGCGCGCCTGGCGGCCTGCGACATGCCGCTGTACTGTGCGTGTCTGTGCCGCCCCTCGCCCGCGCCGCGCGCCGCGCAGCTCATGCGCGTGCACGTCGTCACGCCCAAGGCGCCCGTGCACGTCACCATGGACCCCAAGGTACACCCACATCAACATGACATAATGTATCCACTGCCGGAACACACATATACTGCGACATGCCGCTGTACTGTGCGTGTCTGTGCCGCCCCTCGCCCGCGCCGCGCGCCGCGCAGCTCATGCGCGTGCACGTCGTCACGCCCAAGGCGCCCGTGCACGTCACCATGGACCCCAAGGTACACCCACATCAACATGACATAATGTATCCACTGCTGGAACACACATATACTGCGACATGCCGCTGTACTGTGCGTGTCTGTGCCGCCCCTCGCCCGCGCCGCGCGCCGCGCAGCTCATGCGCGTGCACGTCGTCACGCCCAAGGCTCCCGTGCACGTCACCATGGACCCCAAGGTACACCCACATCAACATGACATAATGTATCCACTGCTGGAACACACATATACTGCGACATGCCGCTGTACTGTGCGTGTCTGTGCCGCCCCTCGCCCGCGCCGCGCGCCGCGCAGCTCATGCGCGTGCACGTCGTCACGCCCAAGGCGCCCGTGCACGTCACCATGGACCCCAAGGTACACCCACATCAACATGACATAATGTATCCACTGCTGGAACACACATATACTGCGACATGCCGCTGTACTGTGCGTGTCTGTGCCGCCCCTCGCCCGCGCCGCGCGCCGCGCAGCTCATGCGCGTGCACGTCGTCACGCCCAAGGCGCCCGTGCACGTCACCATGGACCCCAAGGTACACCCACATCAACATGACATAATGTATCCACTGCTGGAACACACATATACTGCGACATGCCGCTGTACTGTGCGTGTCTGTGCCGCCCCTCGCCCGCGCCGCGCGCCGCGCAGCTCATGCGCGTGCACGTCGTCACGCCCAAGGCGCCCGTGCACGTCACCATGGACCCCAAGGTACACCCACATCAACATGACATAATGTATCCACTGCCGGAACACACATATACTGCGACATGCCGCTGTACTGTGCGTGTCTGTGCCGCCCCTCGCCCGCGCCGCGCGCCGCGCAGCTCATGCGCGTGCACGTCGTCACGCCCAAGGCGCCCGTGCACGTCACCATGGACCCCAAGGTACACCCACATCAACATGACATAATGTATCCACTGCTGGAACACACATATACTGCGACATGCCGCTGTACTGTGCGTGTCTGTGCCGCCCCTCGCCCGCGCCGCGCGCCGCGCAGCTCATGCGCGTGCACGTCGTCACGCCCAAGGCGCCCGTGCACGTCACCATGGACCCCAAGGTACACCCACATCAACATGACATAATGTATCCACTGCTGGAACACACATATACTGCGACATGCCGCTGTACTGTGCGTGTCTGTGCCGCCCCTCGCCCGCGCCGCGCGCCGCGCAGCTCATGCGCGTGCACGTCGTCACGCCCAAGGCGCCCGTGCACGTCACCATGGACCCCAAGGTACACCCACATCAACATGACATAATGTATCCACTGCTGGAACACACATATACTGCGACATGCCGCTGTACTGTGCGTGTCTGTGCCGCCCCTCGCCCGCGCCGCGCGCCGCGCAGCTCATGCGCGTGCACGTCGTCACGCCCAAGGCGCCCGTGCACGTCACCATGGACCCCAAGGTACACCCACATCAACATGACATAATGTATCCACTGCTGGAACACACATATACTGCGACATGCCGCTGTACTGTGCGTGTCTGTGCCGCCCCTCGCCCGCGCCGCGCGCCGCGCAGCTCATGCGCGTGCACGTCGTCACGCCCAAGGCGCCCGTGCACGTCACCATGGACCCCAAGGTACACCCACATCAACATGACATAATGTATCCACTGCTGGAACACACATATACTGCGACATGCCGCTGTACTGTGCGTGTCTGTGCCGCCCCTCGCCCGCGCCGCGCGCCGCGCAGCTCATGCGCGTGCACGTCGTCACGCCCAAGGCGCCCGTGCACGTCACCATGGACCCCAAGGTACACCCACATCAACATGACATAATGTATCCACTGCTGGAACACACATATACTGCGACATGCCGCTGTACTGTGCGTGTCTGTGCCGCCCCTCGCCCGCGCCGCGCGCCGCGCAGCTCATGCGCGTGCACGTCGTCACGCCCAAGGCGCCCGTGCACGTCACCATGGACCCCAAGGTACACCCACATCAACATGACATAATGTATCCACTGCCGGAACACACATATACTGCGACATGCCGCTGTACTGTGCGTGTCTGTGCCGCCCCTCGCCCGCGCCGCGCGCCGCGCAGCTCATGCGCGTGCACGTCGTCACGCCCAAGGCGCCCGTGCACGTCACCATGGACCCCAAGGTACACCCACATCAACATGACATAATGTATCCACTGCCGGAACACACATATACTGCGACATGCCGCTGTACTGTGCGTGTCTGTGCCGCCCCTCGCCCGCGCCGCGCGCCGCGCAGCTCATGCGCGTGCACGTCGTCACGCCCAAGGCGCCCGTGCACGTCACCATGGACCCCAAGGTACACCCACATCAACATGACATAATGTATCCACTGCCGGAACACACATATACTGCGACATGCCGCTGTACTGTGCGTGTCTTTGCCGCCCCTCGCCCGCGCCGCGCGCCGCGCAGCTCATGCGCGTGCACGTCGTCACGCCCAAGGCGCCCGTGCACGTCACCATGGACCCCAAGGTACACCCACATCAACATGACATAATGTATCCACTGCCGGAACACACATATACTGCGACATGCCGCTGTACTGTGCGTGTCTTTGCCGCCCCTCGCCCGCGCCGCGCGCCGCGCAGCTCATGCGCGTGCACGTCGTCACGCCCAAGGCGCCCGTGCACGTCACCATGGACCCCAAGGTACACCCACATCAACATGACATAATGTATCCACTGCTGGAACACACATATACTGCGACATGCCGCTGTACTGTGCGTGTCTGTGCCGCCCCTCGCCCGCGCCGCGCGCCGCGCAGCTCATGCGCGTGCACGTCGTCACGCCCAAGGCGCCCGTGCACGTCACCATGGACCCCAAGGTACACCCACATCAACATGACATAATGTATCCACTGCTGGAACACACATATACTGCGACATGCCGCTGTACTGTGCGTGTCTGTGCCGCCCCTCGCCCGCGCCGCGCGCCGCGCAGCTCATGCGCGTGCACGTCGTCACGCCCAAGGCGCCCGTGCACGTCACCATGGACCCCAAGGTACACCCACATCAACATGACATAATGTATCCACTGCTGGAACACACATATACTGCGACATGCCGCTGTACTGTGCGTGTCTGTGCCGCCCCTCGCCCGCGCCGCGCGCCGCGCAGCTCATGCGCGTGCACGTCGTCACGCCCAAGGCGCCCGTGCACGTCACCATGGACCCCAAGGTACACCCACATCAACATGACATAATGTATCCACTGCTGGAACACACATATACTGCGACATGCCGCTGTACTGTGCGTGTCTGTGCCGCCCCTCGCCCGCGCCGCGCGCCGCGCAGCTCATGCGCGTGCACGTCGTCACGCCCAAGGCGCCCGTGCACGTCACCATGGACCCCAAGGTACACCCACATCAACATGACATAATGTATCCACTGCTGGAACACACATATACTGCGACATGCCGCTGTACTGTGCGTGTCTGTGCCGCCCCTCGCCCGCGCCGCGCGCCGCGCAGCTCATGCGCGTGCACGTCGTCACGCCCAAGGCGCCCGTGCACGTCACCATGGACCCCAAGGTACACCCACATCAACATGACATAATGTATCCACTGCTGGAACACACATATACTGCGACATGCCGCTGTACTGTGCGTGTCTGTGCCGCCCCTCGCCCGCGCCGCGCGCCGCGCAGCTCAACTAGACCATTATGGCTCTTTGGAATGTCGATAAAACTAAAAAAAAGCGAAGCCACAGTCACCGACACAAGGCATAATAACTTGAGAAATACTGTAGTTACTCATTCCCTAGCGTAGATCTCTATGGAGAAGATCGGGCAAGAAACTCCATGGACACTCTTTTCAGTCAAAAATGTTGTTACAAAATCTTGGTTACATCTTTCATGTTGAGATTATACATATTATGTGAGAACGATGTAGAAAGACGTGCACATTAAGAGCGTCCAGAGTACAAAATTAAATCAACAATTTAGAAATAAAGCAATTCAAACGATCCGTGGCAGCTAAGAGATGACCAGTCCCGACTGACAGCGCCTGTTCACGAACATGACACATGGATCAGCGCCATTCAATTCAACCATATTGAAGGATAGTGTGCGTTTTACACAAGATTTAAATTTCGTCTCATTCAGTTGTAGAATGTGGAGAGGTATTTTATTGTAAAATTTGAAACAGTACCCCATGAAAGATGAATCTACTTTAGCAAGCCTGAAACCTGGCTGAACTAGTTGGTCCCTATTTCTAGTATAATAGTGGTGTCTGTCACCTCTTTTACTGAATAAATGCAGATTTTTCCTAACGTACATAATGTTTTCATAGATGTATTGACAAGGTACTGTCATGATATTAACTTTCTTAAACAGTTCTCTTAGAGAATCGCGTCTACGTAATTCATATATGGCTCTCTGTCTGCTCGTAGACTCGATGTCTGCAGCCCGTCCCCATAGTAAAATTCCGTATGACATAATACTATGAAAATAACTAAAATAGACTATCCTTGCCGTATCAACATCAGTAAATTGATCTGACCTCCACAACCCAGTTAGTACTGGAAAATACAATACTCTTGGGTATTAAATTGTTAAAACTTTTGTATTATAGTGATGTTGTCGAAATAAAAGAGAACTGTTTAGTTCGACGATTCGTGTAATAATGACAATAATTGGTGTGTGCAGTTACATATATAAGGTTAGGCGAGCTGCACACTACACCTCCCCTTTTTTTAAGAAAAAAAATGGCTTTAATTATCTAAGTACATAAAACATTTTTTTTTTTCTTAACTTACTTATACTAAATTTTCAAAACAACATATTGTTAAATAATTATACTTTTTATCATTACATTATATAAAAATTACATCATAACATAACCAAAGTACATTAAGTAACAAACAGTTTTGTATTGTTTTTATGAATTACAATTTCTTTGTCATCTTTTAAAATTTTTACATTTGGTGATACATCTTCAATCACTCTATATGGTCCTAAATAAATTTTATCTAACTTATTTCCTACTTGATTTTTAATTAGAACTAAATCTCCACTCTTATATTTTATTCCGTTTTCATTTCAAAATTATGTTTTCTTAATTCCTTACTAAATAATAAATTATTTCTAGCTTCAGCTTGTGCTCTTTGAAGTCTGTATTTTAGTTCCAAAGGGTAAGAATCAGGATTATATAATGGATCAACATAAGAACTTTGTGCAATATTGGATGGTAAATTACAGTTCTTTCCAAATACTAGCTCAAATGGAGTGTATTTTGTCTCTGAGTGTACTGCAGTGTTAAATGAAAAGCACCAGAATGGAAGCCAATCTGATTTATTTTTATCACACTGAATCCTAAGATAAGCTGCTAGAACCTTATGAGTGTTTTCCAATCCTCCCAGAGTTTCATGATGGTAGGCTGTTGAATACAGTTTATTTATATGTAACATATTGCAAATCTCAGTAAAAACTGATGACATAAACTCTGTTCCCTGGTCTGTTATTATTTCTTTAGGGATACCATATCTCAGAACAAAATTGTTTACAAATAACCTAGCTACAGAAATAGTATCTTTCCTCTCTAAAGGATAGGCTTCAACGTATTTTGTTAAATCGCACTGTAATGTCAGAACATACTTATAATTTAAATTATCTACATCTAAAGGACCCATTAAATCTAAACTAACTCTTTCAAAAGCAGTGGATGCTGTTGACGTTATAACCATCGGTTCCTTTGTATGTCTATTGGAATGCTTTTGAATCTGACAACTTCTACATTTATTTATGAATTCTGTTACATCATTAGTCATTCCTGGCCAATAATAGTACTTCTTAATATTATTTAACATTCTGTTTATTCCCGCGTGGCCACTGGTGGGTAATAAGTGGAAGTCATTCAAGATCACTGTTTTCGTGTCTTTGTCAGAAACTCTTGTCACATCTTTAATAACAAGTAGCTTTGGAATGTCATTCAAATGACTCATTTCCTTTATGAAATTGTTAACGAAAATTTCATAGCGCTTATTTTTTATTATTATGAGCTCGTTTATTTTGATTTGCTTGCAAAAACGTTGTAATTCTCTCGCTAACACACTTACGGTCGATAACGATCGAGAAATCACAAAAATTGCTGATTTTTCAGGAACGAATTTGCAGTTACCATTGTCACTAGTGAAATGTTTTGATTTTTCTATCTGCTTTATAGTATTTTTATTACTAAATAATATCAATTCAATGCTGTCGATCGGTCGTTTGAGGATTTCCACTACCTTAGGTTGATCAGGCCTTGGAGTAGAGGATACCTCAGTAGTCATGTCGTTGTTGTCACAGTCAGTGCGCAACCTTCGAGTCTGTGCCCTTGTCATGACTGATACTGCATGCTTGTTCATATCCTTTAAACTGTTGGATGTAATAGGTATCCGGCTCAATGCATCTGCAGCTGCGTTGTGCCGTCCTGGTACATAGCTGATTTCAAAGTCATATTCTTCAAGATATAATCTAAACTTTGTCAACCGGCTTGAAGGATCAGTCATATTAAATAAATAAATCAATGGCTTATGGTCTGTTTTTATGTAAAACTTTTTCCCATATAAATAAGGTCTAAAATGTCGAACTGCCCAAACAATAGCAAGTAATTCTAACTCAATCACAGGGTATCGCGTCTCAGCTGGTTTCAAGTTACGGCTTGCGTACGCGACTACCTTGCCATTGCTATTAGACAGTACGGCGCCTAATCCAAGTTTTGATGCGTCAGTTTGTAACGTAAAAGTGTTGGTGTCGCTAAAGTCTGGATAGTCAAGTGCAGTCGGACTAATAAGAATCTGTTTTAACTTGTAAAATGCTCGCTCGCATTCATCACTCCATACGAATGCTTCATCTTTTTTACATAACGCATTCAAAGGATAAGCTATTGCAGCAAACTTTGGTATAAAACGTCTATAATAATTTGCGAATGCTACAAATCTCTTAACGTCGTCTACATTTTGTGGGACTGGATATTTTTGTAGGCATTCTACCTTCGATGGATCGGGAAATATTCCTTCTGAGGTTATTTTATGTCCCAAATAAACGATTTCTTTACGTAAAAATTCACACTTTAGCGGATTTAGTTTTAGATTCACTCTTCTTAGGCATTCTAAAATTTTTATAAGATTCTTGTTATGCGTTTCGAGACAATTTCCTACGACAATACAATCATCTTGATATAAAAAACATGATTTATAATTTAACCCAGACATTGCTATTGTCATGAGACGAGCAAAAGCACTAGGCGATGTCTTAAGTCCCATTGGACATCGTTTCATTTGATACTGCTTGTCTGTTGTAAATGCAGTGAACTTCCTAGACTTTTCTTCTAAGGACAGCTGATAGTAACCTTGACTAAGATCTAATTTTGAAAAATAGATGTTATTAGATAACGAATCTAGTATCTCAGTGATATTAGGTAAGGGAAATTTATCATCCTGTATTCTATTATTGAGTTGGCGATAGTCCACTACAAGTCTCCATTTCCTTTCTCCTGACCTATCTGTCTTTTTAGGTACTAATAGAACTGGACTTGACCATTCTGAAATAGTCTCTTCAATAATATCATTTTTAACCATTTCATCTATTTGTCTTTGTACCTCGCCTTTCAATGCTTTAGGCAATCGATAAGGCTTCACGTATGCTGGTGACGTGTTTTCTTTTAATTTAATTGAATGTTCTATTAAATTAGTTGTTGTGAGCTTATCTCCTGGCAAATGGAAAACATCGGCATATTTGGCACATACGTTTTCAATACCTCTTTGTTCCTCTTTATTTAAATAGGTATTTAGTTGTAACGTAGTAAGCAAAGTTTTAACTCTATCCACAGATATATTATCTTCGTCAAACTTGCAAACGTAAAACTCATTTAAGCAACTAGTACTTAAATCCGAAGTATTGATATCAACCGAATTATCAGTTGTATTTAATATCCTAACAGGAATAAGTCCATTATGTGGCTTCGATACTATACCTGCTGTGAACACACCTTTGTAAATTTCCTTTGACAAAACGACGCAATCACTGTTGTGTGACGTCGGGATGTGTTTAATTACTTCACAACGAGGCGGAATTGTAAATAAATTCCTATTTACATGAACACTAACAGACTGGTCTCGGGTTTCCAAACTCAGAGTACCATCTTTATAGTTTAATACAGCGTTATACCGCTCAAAAAAATCTTGCCCGAGTATACCTTCTGCAACACAAGATAAGTGTTCAAAAATGTAAAACTTATGTTGAAAAGTTACATTATTAATTCTAATTTCTAAATCAATGTATCCCATGGACTCTAAATTACCACTAATTCCTTTAATGACTATCTTATCCTGTTTTACTAAATTCAATAAATTCCTATGTCGCGACAACCATTCATACTTTAGCACACATAAGCTAGCTCCACTATCAATCAGTAAATTAAGATCAACATCACTATTTGTTAACCGACTATTAATAATACAAAAATTACAAAAACTAAAAATAGAATGAGTGTTCGTTTTAGGCACGAAAAAATTCTAGGCTTTCATGACTATTTGTGCGATCATTGCGCAAGTTGTCATGGACATTGGACTGTTGCGCGTTATGTTGAATACGCTGACAACGCACCGGACGTCCGCGGAACTGCTGACGTTGTCCACCTGTGTTTTTACCTCGATTTACGCTGCTTAAAGTTCTTTGACCTGTGCTATTTTCATTATTTTGATCATAATTATGGTTATACATTTTATTTCTGTTATAAAATTGTCTATTTCCTCGGCCTCGAGAACCTCTAAAGCTACCTCGTTTATAATTTTGGTTAGCCCTAAATTGCATAACCTGGTCTTGTGGCTGGACAGACAAAGATTGTTCATCTACCGCAGCCATTATAGCTTCAGACAATGATGCAAACTGTCGTGAGGCAATGATGGTGCTGAGCCGCTAGCGTACAAATCATGCAATTGTTGGGACATTCCTAATCTCCAGAACAAAATATAAACAGTGCATGGATCCAGTTACATTAACACGAAATATAGAATATATAAAAAAATAATGCTAGCAGTGCAAAACTTACATTGCAGTAATTACTTATTTTACTGACAACGATTATGTAGGTCACGACGTCTCACGTGGCATAGATGAACGAACTCTTCAGCACTGGACTGGAACTGACTCCCAGCTGCTCCACATCGGACCCGTACAATTCAACTCCCGGCGCCCTGCATATCCTCTCATCATAAGGCTTGAGCATTCTCCCGGCACCCGGCAGCAACGTTCCTTTTCTGTCTTCTTATTAAATGATTTCGCCTCTTCAACCAAATTCTGCTATTGGGATTCTGATTCTTCCATAATTTTTTTAAAATCTTCTTCGCTCTCTTTCTTCTAATTTTCCGTCCTCACAAACTTCGATCGGTGTAATCTTCATAATTTATTTGACTAATGATTGCTGATGATGATTGACTACGGACGCTTATCGCGTAGATTGCAAAATTTTAATTGCTGGCTAAGGGTCGCCATGTATTATAGTGATGTTGTCGAAATAAAAGAGAACTGTTTAGTTCGACGATTCGTGTAATAATGACAATAATTGGTGTGTGCAGTTACATATATAAGGTTAGGCGAGCTGCACACTACACTTTCCTGTCTTCTCAGAACCCAACAGTAACACCCGTCCATCACAATTCCAGGTGCAACCGCTCCCCGGTGGGCCCGTGTTCGTCCCGCAGCCGGTGGGCTCGCCGGCCATCAAGCTGTCGGCGTCGGCGTACTGGGTGCTGCGCCTGCCCTACATGTACAGCGACGAGCGCGGCTGCCTGGCGCGACCTCGCGGACTGCCGGCCACTCCTGGACATCTGCTCGCGCCGCTGTTCGGTCTGCAGGACTAACGGATCCTCAGGCATGTCACCTCGAGATCTGCTAAACGAAGAGCGCAGAGAATGAGGCTGCGGCTCCAGCGGCAGCAGCAGTAGCGGTATTCTCGAGGCCTGAATTGTAATGCAAAACAAAAACATGAATTTATTGAACGTTAATGTTCAATAGAAACAGAATAGTATTCACATATTCTAAGCGACGACTAAACTAATTCCCAAATATCATTCCACTGTTGAAATTTCAACTGTCAGCTTTCGCTCGTGCGTTGAAAATCGGTCAACGCGCCTTTATTTTGGGTATTAGTTTAGCTATAGCTCCGTATTAGTGCAACCACCATAAATAAAAATGATGTTTTGTTTTAAACCTAGATAAATTAAGTGAATCCATGTATAGCTTGTGTCAAATTTAAATTACACAATGTGAACAAAAAAAAAATATGTCACCGTAAAATTGTCAAACACGTTAGATTGTAATCTCTCTAGCGAGGTTGTAAACTCTCGAAATATTGTCAACTGAACATACTGCTTACAATATAACACATTATTTTTCGGTAGATTGTAATCTATCGAAGTGAAACCGTAATATCGTGAAATGCATGCGACGGAAGTATCTTTGCCCCCATAATTGGGACTTGGGGCACCCCCACGTTAGGTTAGTTAGGTTCCTTTAAACCCTGCACTCAGAAAGCGTAGCAGGGCTCCGTCGACTACGCTTTTTAGGGGAACATAAAGTGTTTTGAGGTTAGGTTATGTTAATCGGTATTTCTCAGGAATGGTACATTATCTTTTAATGAGAGTGGCACCATTGAGCAAGGGGGGCCCCTCCTTCCCTCCCTCTCCTCCACACCGTGCGAGTTAACTTCCATCGCATGCATTTCACAATATTACGGTTTCACTTCGATAGATTACAATCTACCAAAAAATATTGGGTTTTATTGTAACCAGTCAAACACGTTAGATTGTAAAATAACTAGAGAGATTGTAAACTCTACAATATTTTGAGAAATATTGTCAAACGAACACGTTTGACAATATTTCGACAGTTTCCTATCTCTCTAGTTATTTTACAATCTAACGTGTTTGACAATTTTACGGTGACAAATATATAGTTTGTGTCTAGAAGGTGTCGCTTTGCATCCTGGTCAAACTCAAAGGTGTGCTACAGATCATCAAACTGAATAACTTTCTCTATGGGACCACCATCGTAATCGTAAAAAAATAATCAGCTGTCTCATACATGGTCGAGTAGGTATTAGAATTTAGTATGGTGGTCCCATGGAGAAAGTTGTTCAGGTTGATGGTCTGTAGCAAATCCTTGAATTTGAACAGAATGCAAAGCGACACCTTCTTTATTTAACCAATACATACTAGTATTTCTGTGCAAAGCCATAGCACACTTAAAAAAAATGTTGAAAGACAAATGAAGGATGTTGTCAACAGTATTTCTTTATTGATAACAACCATACAATAAAGATAAATAAAAAATCTTTTATAAGTTAAGATCATCAAGTTGGTTGCTATCCTGGACAATATTCCCTTGCGCCTTCATTGCAGCATTTTGAGTGGGGTTCATCTTATATAGGTACCTGCGTTCAAAGTTAGAAGACCTAGTTCCTAAGTCTTCTGGGTCAGAAGTCCTGACCCAGCGTTGTCCATCAAGCGAGATCAATGTCTTATTAATTTATGAAAAAGAAAAGATGATGTTTTATTTAGTACTAACAAGATGATAGATTTTGGTGTTTATAAATGTGTTGAGCTCTATATATTTGTAAATAAATAAATATAGTTCATATATCTACATGTTGGAGTAGTGTATTTTAATTTATACTTAGACATTATTATAATTTTGATATTATTAAACTGAATATTGATCTATTGCAAAACTTTTGAACTTGGAAGTGTACAAGAAATAAAGAAATGATGGATTGATGAAATATGAAATGATTAGAAAGACAGTGATTACTGAAATCTATGACTAGGATGGCGGATGATTCCGGATAGATGTACGCTGTAAAAAGAGATTATGATAAGAACGATGAAATTTGTCGCAGAACACAAATTAGAGATTTGTGCTACTTTCCTTATTTATTATGCTATTGATAAAATAAAAAGGAACTTCACATATACATGGTGTTTTATTGTTTGATTTACGTTTTTGTTTATGTTTGGCAACATTTATTTTTCCTAATGCACTATGATGAATCCACTGTGCATTTCCTTTTTCCTATTCAACCCAAACAAAGTCAAGGATTTTACCCCAAAAGTGTCTTTTAAACGTTACTAGCCAATGCATGCGGCTTCGCCCGCGTCAAATTATATACTAAAACCTTCCTCTTGAATCACTATCTATTAAAAAAACCCGCATCTATATCCGTTGCGTAGTTTTAAAGATCTAAGCATACATATCGACAGACAGACGTGGCGGAAGACTTTGTTTCATAATATAAAGTGATTCGGTATAAAACAATGCATTTCGTTATGAAAAATAACAGAAAAACTAATTGAAGTGCTTATAGTAAAATAAAACAACCTTATTTATTCCATAGTATTATTTAAAAATAAATACTCATAAATAATTAATCGCAATACATTTGACTCCATCAGACATGCACACAACGACGGAAACCACGTGCTTACCGCCGCCATCTTGCGCGCGCAAAAGCGCTCCAAATTCAAAACGTGAAAACACTATTTACAAAAATATTTTTAAAACATTTAAGCAAAAGAAAATTATAATAACATTTTTAAAGCAATTTTTAATTTAATTAGGATTATTATAGCAACATAATGTCAAAAAAGTATCTAAGTGTAGGCGTGGCTTGCGTCGAGTGGGTGGTAGGGGGCAGAGGTGGGGTGAGTGCAGCTTCGTGCTTCGAGGCGCGCGTTCTATTCGGCAGTCGTTCGTGCGCCGCCGCCGCGTAAGCATCCTAGCTGGGAACTCTGCTCGACGCGCTATAGACTACATCGAAACTTGAAAACTTTTAGCGGCACTGATGCCGCTTCTTCATCAGGTGAGTACCAGTATACTTTTTCATTTCCTATGCTAATTTGTAATTTACTTTTTGTTTTGTTTTTCTTATGTTCATGAATTCAGAATACATTAATAGTGAACGTTTCTAAAAATATTTACCCGGTCTCTTGCCTAGTTTCTTTTGTAGTATATTCTGATATTTGCTTCAATCGGTGGACTTTATTGGTCTGTAGTTAGGCTGAACAAGGTTCAATATGTCTGGGATTCCGAGCTACCGTCGTGCGAATAAATGTCGTTAAGATTTGAATATGCGCGCTTGTTGGACTACCCTCGTTGTCATCTTTCTTGGATCCTTAAATGCGTAGCGCATCATGTACACGGTAGTTATTTTAACGATTGAAGCAAGTTTTTGAGCCGAGGCGTTATTGCAGTATCTTTTGATTTTGTCGCTGCAGAATTTAAAACTTAACTACCCACCTACAGTTTTTCTTGCCTATGATCAATTTTGATGCCCGGACTACTTGTCTACCCTCGTTCAACGTTTTCTCTCAATTCCATCGAAATTTGAAAGAAAGCTAACGTCATAAAAATAGGCTTAGTTTTCCTAAACATTTTTCTTGTGATACAGGACAATAGCCCCGGTGGCGGAGGCACGGGAGAGAGCCGTCGCTCGCTCGCAGACTTACTAGGAATCGACACCACTCACCTCGCGCAGCCGGCCTCCACGTCCGCCGTGCACCTCCGGAATAATGTAAGTACTATTTGTTTTTTTTTTTAACCTGTATTTGTTGGTCAAATTGTTCGTAGAACTCTTGAGGAAACCTGTGTCCCGCCATGGTTACTGCCCGCTCGTTCAAAAGGGTTATTATTATAGGTAAGCTATTGGGGTTACTATTATAGGTAGATCATGTTCAGTGGGTCGTCTTAGTGGCGGCATTGATTGCTGATGATTATCATATCCGTACTGTTTTAGGTAAAGGGTCGTCTTTTTGTCGTTTTTAATGCATACGTCGGCAACGTCCTTACGTGATATTTAGTTGTAAATTTAAGTTTATAAAGTTACGGTAATTCCGACAATGAATATTTCGGAAGAAATCTTTATCGAAGGGTTTATGTTTTGTTGCTGATGAAAAAGTAGCGGGAAACTTGTTGATATTAGAGTAAATTAGGTATTTTTCCAATAAATTCGTTGTTTACAACATAGCAAGAATATTGTTGGGTTTATTCTCTAGCACTTTTTCCGATGTGAATTAGGATTTTAGACGCCAAACGATAGGAAGACTACCCTCTTGGCCGATTATTTCAAGGGCGGGATACAGGAAATACTTTCTTACTACCCTCTAAAATGCATTTTTTTTACTTGCACCAGATACGGAGCGCTTTCTTCGATTATTACAATGTGAGTACCCAAATATCTAAACGCGCCCGGTACTTAGATTCAGTTTCTTGTTTTAAGCAACCGTTTTGCATAGCTACTTTTAATATTTAACCCACTTTAGTTATTTTTGGTCGTCGTTCTAGTTTACTTGTTTTCTATTAAACTTTCTGCCTTTATTAGAACCAGCTTTCGCAAACTAACCCATTTTCATTGGGTTTTCCCATTCCATTCTTAGCTCTCTAAAAATTAGCTAGCATTCAAGTTTAGATAAAAAATCTTATAATACCCTCAAAACTGCAACTTTGCACGCTTAATTTTATGTAGTCTTAAATCATGCTACTTTAAATCTTAACGTCTTTAAACGTGTCCAACTGCCAATTCTTAAGAATTAAACAAGTTCAAGGCGGCCCCATGTTGGGCGCCAACATGGTTCTTATTCTATATGTAGTCTCGCAACATACATCACATTCGTTATATTCATATAGCACCAAGAGCTTAAATCAAATTTTAAGTACAAAGCACTCCGTAGGTTTTATTGTCCGTTCATAATGTACCGTACGACATCCGGTTTGATGCCAGTTAATGTTAGCCGAGATTGGTGCCAACACTGGTCCGTATTAATGGGCGGGCCGTGCCAAATAATGCGGGCCGGATCGCTTGGGTTACTGCACTTGCATTAGCCGCCACCGTTGGGCTCCGTATCACCCCTGTCTATATAAGATGCGTACATTTTATGGTTGGCTTAATCGCTTGTATGTATGAACTGTATACAATTTAGAGCTTAAATTTACAGCTCCATTTATTTCACTAGTCTGCATACTCTGCTTGCATTTCATACTCGACCTCTATCCACACTTCCCCGATTTATATTTAAACGTTTCCCAACCACAGTTCTATTTGCGGTTGTATCCATATGCAGAAGTCCCCACTAACGCGAAGGCTATCGATTTCTACCTGAATATTTCATTACCTACTTGGAGCTAAATTTTGAAAGTTTAAAACTATTTTCACTTCCCGTATTGAATATGATGTGAATAGATGCTGAATCTTCTCAATTTAGTAATGTGCCATTCGGGCTCGGACGAGTATGACAACGGGTTTAAGTAGAGAATATTTTCCAGTGAATCGATTCTGGTGAAACGCATTACCATGATTAGAAAGGATTTATGTATTCGGGGAGGACTATTTACGTCCCCCTGGAACTTATCCGTTTATGTAGTGTTTGTGTATACGTTTTTGTTGGTCAAGCTAAATAAACTGTTACCGATGTTACCTAACGTATGACGCTTCATTTTTGAGGGATTTAAAGCTGCGGGTTAACATTTGTAGTTTAGATCGCGCGCGCGTTAAGTAGCTACCGGTACCTGAAATGTAAACAACGTACTTTTTAATTCAAATTCAACCTTATAAGTACTCGCAAACTCTTTCGGATCAAAGCACCAAAATTTGTTGCCAGATTCTTTAATCTCCCAGTTTTTCAGCTTAATTACCAGATCAGGCTCAAATTAAGCGGCATCTTCAAAGTAATACGCGTAGTTTCTGCCAAGAGGTTCGCGTCACAACATACCCTCCAATATGGCGGAGCAAGTTAGCAATCGCGCACTTGGCAGGCGTCTGGCGGCGTATCGCCGGCTATTGGCATGCATCTGGCAATATAATATTATTTGTGTAGGCTCATGCCAAGGCCCTCGCGTTTAATCGGCTCGCGCCCGCGACCCGGAAAACAATCTTGGATACAGATCCCCGGCTTTTCATGCTTGTTAACTTTGGGCACTCGCTGCGTTTGACTGCCTTCGATTGCTCTACAATTTTATCTAATATTAGTTCGTATCTGAACTTTCTGATTGCCTAATGCCACTTCGTGATGCAATTCAATTTAGATCCTGTAATATCAACTTTCGGCCAAGTTGTTCGGTATTAGTTTTTCTAAACATTCGATTTTTAAACATCGCACAAAGTTAAGCTTATAGTTAGTCTATTCATCTATTGAATAAGTTGGTAGTAAAGCAGCGAAAGTTGTTGGAAATGCATTGTGAAACAAATCTTATTTTATGGGATTTCCGTAGCTGCAACCCTCGTATTTTATGCGGTTACGGGGCATTAGGTGTTTCGGGAATTGTATTTAATAATTTATATCATAACTGCGACGTTCATATGTTCGTAGCCATTTTACTTGAATTTCGGAAAGCTTTGGTATAAATATAAACCTTGAGATTTAAACGATTCGTATGTAGTCTCCATTCGTGATCTCGAGTGCCTTCAAAGTACTCTTATGAATTAGGCCGAATAAACAGATTCTATTGTTTGGGTTACAATGAAGTTAAATAGACTAGATAAATCTGGAGAAGCATTCTATTTTCTATAGGAAATGGAACAGAAGCATTTTTATTTCTTTCACCCAAAACATAGGACAACTAAAATTTAAATTTCTAAATATTTAACACTGTCCCCTTATTTCAAAGCGTTGTAGATGTAGCTACGTAGAAACTGAAAAAATTTTTTGAAAAAAAAAAAAAAATTAAAAAAAAAAAAAAAAAAATTTTTTTTTTTTGAATTTTTTATTCAATTCAGTTCAAAAATGAGTTTTGCATATTTTGCTGCTTTTTTTTATTGTAAGTAGACGAGTTAAGACTTCTAGTTCTGTCGGATGCAAAAAATACATTAATTTTTGGCTTCTTGAAGAATAGAAGTCTTCCAGGTTTTTACCCGGCCTAGGCAAAATTCCCAAGGAGGATGCCTTTTATGTTAAGTACTCAATGGCTTTCCTTGCGCAGGAGCGTGGCGGCGACGGTTGGCGCTGGAGCGACGACCCGGGCAGCCCCGAGGCGGCACAGACCCCGCGCGCGATCGTGCCGCCCGCCTGCTTCCCGCCAAGACATCCTACCGCCTTCGCCAGCTACAGGTATCATAGCAATTTGTTTTTCACGGATATTCATTGAATAAATTTACTCCCCACCATAAGTGTC
The DNA here is from genome assembly GCA_950022955.1 of Xestia ashworthii. Classification (NCBI taxonomy): domain Eukaryota; kingdom Metazoa; phylum Arthropoda; class Insecta; order Lepidoptera; family Noctuidae; genus Xestia; species Xestia ashworthii. The sequence continues at coordinate 21,788,551 of OX465556.1, read as the reverse complement.
TCGACATCGGAGGTATACAGTCGGACCTAGTGCTTCTATATAGATCCTCTCATCCTCTGCTTGGTCTTGGGTTCGAATCGGGCAATGTTATTGGGTTTTCCCAATAGGAATTTCTGAATTCTATAACTGATTAAAATTTTTCTCTAATGGCGGATCGGGGTTTCTCTACGCTTCTCTAAATGCTTCTAAATGTTTGGATATCTGTAAAAAAATCTTACCAATCTCAAAGAATAGTTAAAGTACTTATTATAATTGGGGAAGTTTTCTTTTTAAACTTGAATACTGTAGATATCTTTTACCCATAACCTTTCTTTATAATACTGTGCCTACAAAATAAAACTAACACATTTCCACCGCACCTTAAAAGCACAATTTTTCTTAACACCTTTGCCGCGTCCATTTCAACCTCCATTAATACTAATTAAAAACTTGCGTACCTTAATGCGTCGCGTAGTCGCGTACTAAGTAGCGTAGTGTACTTTAATGTAGCAATTATCACTAAGTACGCTTGTTGCAGCGAGAGTGCTCAGCCCGGTGCCCAGTGGCCCGAAGAATCCAGCTCCGGACGAGGCATTACAGACCTAGTGGCTTCATTAGTAAGTACCTTTTTTGTTTGAACTTTAGTAGCAGTTGGGATGTAATGTTGCGTTGCTATGGGGAACGGTTTCTTGAATAGTTTTTGGGAGGGAATTTTTGACCCGCTTTAGATGTTGGGATATTTTGTGTAATTTTGAGTTCATGTAATAGTATTTCAGTATTTTCAACTTACAATATAAAAGTGACTTTTCTAAAGTTAGTTTCTTTGGTCAGTGGGTCGTCTTAGGGGTTTATGGCTCTTGTTGATTTGAAGTATGATCGAATACAAACTTTTGTTTAATTCTTATTATGAGGTTTAGAATTATTTAGTTGGGAGATTAATCTCATAATTTAGCCGCACTACTGGTTGTAGTTTGCGGTTGCTTTTTAAATTGTACCTTTTTGGGAGCGATTATATCACGAAATTAGCTTCAGCCGGTCAGAAAGCTTTGTCCATACAATTGAACTATATTCCCTGTATGAAGTGAAGTGAAGCTCGCCCTCCCAGTGGTACAGTAAGTGCATGTTTCAGAAGGCCCTGGCGATGCCCTCCCCGTCGGCGTCGCTGCCCTCTGCCTCCGTGTCGCTGCCGCCGGCGCTGCTCGACTGCGAGCGGCTGGAGCGCTTCGAGCGACGGGAGCGGTGCGAGCGGGATGAGCCGTGGACTAAGCGGAATAACTCCCGGGAACATCGCAACTCTATGCTGCCTAGGCGCGCTTCTTTTTGTAAGTAGCTCTTTACTTGTCTGTGATATGTTTACTTTGTTTACTGCCCAACGCAAAGCGTAAATAAACAATAGGCTTGTTAACTGAAAAAATCTAATTAGTCCGTCACTTAGATTATCAAAAAATATTGGATCCGTATTTTTTCTTTTGTCACATAAAACAAAATTGACGAAGATAGGACGCTTTTAAAATTCCCAATACGTCACTGTTCGGTATGATTCTTAGTGAGTACTGACGTCACGAGCCCCCACTCCCGAGTTTTGATGCGTTTTATCTTTGTCAATATTCGTTGATTTACAAAAACAAAAAATACGTGTCCATTATTTTCTAATACTCTAACTGACGGACTAAATAGATTTGCAATTTATTGATGGTGGAAACAAGCCTATTGCGGTTTTATTACGCATTCCATTTTGATGTCATTTAATGTTCGTGATATTCACATAAGATGTCTCTGAATTTTTTTATTTTTATTTATACAGTACGTACTTGTTTGTCTAATACATTGACGAATATCGAGCAATTCCTGTTTTCGTTCGACGGCGACGCATATCGCAGACGACCAGATACGTATATCACTGACGTCAAAATAGTGATACCCTGGGAGTTAATAGGGCATTATCATAGTTTGATTTCTGAAATGAAGTAACTAAATCGTTTGTGATAGGTGGCGTGGTATCATGTGGACGCAACGGTGCGCAAGTCCTGCGCTGGGGCGGGGAGCTCCCGCCGCGCTGCCCGGACCCCAGCGGTGGGTTCAGCGCCAAGGTGTTCCTCGGCGGCCTGCCCTGGGACATCTCCGAGGAGGCTCTTATGCACACGCTCAAACATTTTCAACCTATTCGGTAAGTACTTCTTTTGAACATGTCTTTACATCGTCTGACCGTATTTTTTTTGTCTTCATTTTTATCACTATTTGAGCAAGTTGCTGTTTTACGTGTTTGGAACTTGGAAAGGAAAACAAACTTGAAAGTAGGCTGGAGCTTTCTTTACAAATAAACAGCACATTTGCGCCAGTCTTTGTTCCTTTGTTCACTATAAAATCGTTAAATAAGACTCCGCGTCTGCTAGGTACTTAGAAATTCCTGATGGAAGACCCAACAACACTATTCATTTTGGTCTCCAGAGTGGAGTGGCCAGGCCGCGAGTGCGCAGGTGCGGGTAGTGGTAGTGGCGCGCCGCGCGGGTACGCGTACGTCACGTTCGAGAGCGAGCGTCGCGTGCGCGCACTGCTGGCGGCGTGCCGACGCGACGGGTACGACTGGTACTACCGCATCGGGTCGCGCAAGATGAGGAGCAAGGAGGTATGTATTCTAACACATGTCTATTTGTAGAAATGGATCTAATTTTTTCATTTAGGTACTAGGGGTCATTTCAGACGGAGCAGAAAATGTCGCGACGCTTGAGGTCTGCATCGGTATTCATAAAAAAATCTACTTGAAACAGTGGTAATACGGTATCATATTCAAGATGGCCTTGTGGTATTAAGTCCACCCATGTATCACTCTTATACATGAAATTTAAATAAATAAGATGGCGCTGGCTGCTACACATTTCATTGTTCCCAGAACGCTTTTTCTTCCATTTTAGTTTCAGTACGTTAGTAATCCGTTGTTTTTTCCCCCAGGTCCAAGTGATCCCGTGGGCGCTGTCGGACTCGAACTGGGTGGAGGGCGGGTCGGTCCGGCTGGAGCCAGGCCGCACGGTGTTCGTGGGAGCGCTGCACGGCATGCTCAGTGCGTCTGCACTCGCCACCATCATGAACGACCTGTTCCATGGGGTTGTATATGCAGGTTAGTCTAACATTATAGCTAAAGGGACAGATCGTGCTGTTGGATTTTCAACTTTCAGTGCTGAACCGAAACTTACAAATAGTAAAGCGTACTTGCAGCTGGTAAACTTGGTGCAAGCGAGCTCTGAAAGACCTCTTTCTGGCCAAGTATAATTTTACTTGCCATTTTACATATTTCGCAACCTAATTGCGTAACCCACTCTTTGCAAAGCTCCTTATTTTGTCAATTCGTCAAAAGCATTGCGTTATGTTGTGCTAAGATTGTAAGAAAGAAAATACATTATTTTCTTTGATTTCTTTCTTTATTTTCTTTCTTTCTCTTATAACTGACATTTACTTGTATTTCCAGGTATAGACACGGACAAGTACAAGTACCCGATCGGCTCCGGGCGCGTGACGTTCAACAACGTGCACTCGTACGTGCGCGCGATATCCGCCGCCTACGTACAGATACACACAGAGAAGTTCACTAAGAAGGTACGCTCTACAGCTTGTACATTTTTCATTAGTTTTTTCTGTACTTCGGCTACTTTATTCATTACAAATAGCTCTGTTTTACTCTACTGTTTAAGATTTTGCAATAACTTAGGTATTCATCATAATAATGTTCTCGCTATCATAGTATTACGATCATGGATTTGTGACCCAATATTGACTAGGTATAATAATTTTTTTTTTAGGTACAAGTGAATCCATACCTGGAGGACTCGATGTGTTCCATGTGCAACCTGCAGCAAGGACCCTACTTCTGCCGAGAGCCCACCTGCTTTGGGTAAGCGCTTATTTTACCTTTCTTCTAATATATTATTACCAAAGATTGGCGAGCGAAAACTACAAAATTTTTAGTTTTATGCCAGATTGGTCGCTGGTTCAAATCCGGCTCGAAGGACCATTTTTGGCTCTATGTATAATATAACTGTGAACTGTTTTAATAACACATGCTAAGTAAATTACTGTGTAATTTTTGCCGGAATACTTTAATACATGAACTTGTGCCTTTTACCTACGAGGCAGAACAGCAGAACGCCACTTGCTACGATCCTTTCACACTCTTGCTTCCTTCGCGTGCATACGTCTGGCCATAAGCGCTCTCCAGTTGTGAGAACTACGCACCTTTCCGAAGAACTTTTCCTTCAGTTTCCCACAAGGTCATCCCCTCTTTGTTTTATGGAGGGAATATTAAAATGTTTTGTTTCCAGCTACTTCTGCCGCTCGTGCTGGTCGTGGCAGCACACGACAGACAAGCACTCCCCGCTGACGCGCAACTCGAAGGGCTCCTCCCCCCCCTCAGGCGCCGCGCGTGCACTACTGCCCGCGCACGTCCCTGAGCCCAGCGATCAGCAGGCTGCCTTGTTTAATGGCATGTACAGCCATGGAATTGATGGTGAGTTCTATGTACTGTTTTTTTTTTTTATTTTTGCAGTTTTTCTTCTGGTTCTTGAAAATGCCAACAGATGCATTGCAATAGGCTAGTTTCCACCATCAATAAATTTACGGGTCAAATATTTTTTGATAAACTAAGTGACGGACTAATTAGATTTTTTCAGTTAACAAGCCTGTATTAGCGCTAAACTTATTTTAAAACATCATTCCATTTCTGTCAGTAGTGTCGATATGACAGGCAATGTATTTGGAGGTGTCACTGTTATTACTTAAACATCTTGAATGACACTGCTATTTCTACTCTCCCCCTACTTAAATCTGCCTGGCTGAATTTCAATTTAAACATATTAACCCTATGACAGTTATTAAAGCTTTCCGGCAAATTAAAATCAAACTGACCGAAGATTTATGGGGAATGTCTATCAAAGTTTGTACATCTATACTTGAGACCATAGCCCCGTACTTAGCTTTAATTTTTAATTTATGTGTAGACCAAGGAGTTTTCCCGGATTTAATGAAATACAGTAAAGTCATACCTCTTTTCAAATCCGGGGACAGTAAAGATTCCAATAATTATAGACCTGTATCCGTGTTACCAGTTTTTAGCAAGGTTTTTGAAAAAGTAATGCTTAATCAAATGCTCTATCATTTTAACACCAACAGAATCTTACATGATCAACAGTATGGTTTCACCAAAGGACGTTGTACAACTGACGCCGGTGTAACCCTATTAAAGCACATATTTGCTGCGTGGGAAGAGTCCCAAGACGCAATAGGAATTTTCTGTGATCTCTCAAAAGCTTTTGATTGCGTAAATCACGACACATTACTTTTGAAACTGGAGCATTACGGACTGGGTAAACTTGCACTTAGCCTGCTAAAATCTTATTTGAGCGATAGAAAACAACATGTTCAAATAAATGGTGTTAATTCACAGGGTTTGAATGTAAAAATGGGGGTTCCGCAAGGCTCAATATTGGGTCCTTTCCTTTTTCTAGTATATATAAATGATCTACCCTATTTGTTGAAACGCCAACCTCAAAATATGGTGTTGTTTGCTGATGACACTTCTCTAATTTTTAAGATAAATAGACGGGCCCAAAATCTAGATGACGTGAATGATGCCCTACTTCAGGTCCAAAATTGGTTCACAGCAAACAATTTGGTATTAAATGAAAAAAAAACTAAATGCATAAGATTTTCATTACCGAATGTTAAAAGTAGTGATTGTGAGATAATATTGAATAAAGAGAAACTCGAATTCGTAGATAAAACGGTTTTCCTGGGGCTTACGCTTGATTCAAGGCTACAATGGGGTTCTCATTTAACATCGCTTGCGGGGCGCTTAAGTTCAGCAGCATATGCCATTAGAAAAATCCGTCAATTCACTGATGTAGATACCGCTAGACTGGTCTATTTTAGTTACTTCCATAGTATAATGTCTTACGGTATTTTGCTATGGGGACGGGCTGCTGATATTGAGTCTATATTTATTCTGCAGAAAAGAGCCATCAGAGCCATATACAATCTTCGTAGGCGCGATTCTCTAAGGGAACTTTTTAAGGATATTGGCATCATGACGGTTCATTGCCAATACATCTACGAAAACATAATGTACGTTAGAAAAAATCTGCATCTTTTCGGTAAAAGAGGCGACAGACACAATTACAGTACTAGAAATAGGGACCAACTAGTTCAGCCAGGCTTTAGACTCGCTAAAGTAGACTCATGTTTCATGGGGTACTGTTTGAGATGCTATAATAAAATTCCACAAAGTATTCTTGAACTGAATGAGACGAAATTTAAAACATGCATTAAACGCACACTATGTAAGCAAGCATATTACAAGTTGAGCGATTATATCGCTGATAAAAATGCTTGGCTCAATGCTGGTCCTGCTCCACAAGGACAGGGGCTCAAAAATTGATAGCATTAAATGGTATTGTTGGAGCGGCTGAAGATTGTACAACTATCTTTGCATTGTATAGATTCAATCTACTTAGTATTATATAAACGCATAGCCCATATTGTGTGAGTACTATGTACTAGAAAGCTATCATTCACTGGAAACCTACTTTAGTTTTTGACTTGAATGTGTCCTGGCGGTTGAGAGTGTGTCATGCTCACTCAAATGTCTCGCTGATTATGGCGCGTGTGCCGGACCATTTAGTTCCCTTCAAAATGGTTGAGCTGAATGGTGCTGATCCATGCGTCATGTGCGTGAACGGGCGCTGTCAGTTGTGACTGGTCATCTCTTAGTCGCCATGGTTTATTTGAATTAATTATTTGGTTTTTGAGTTGTATTTTGTTTTGGTTTTGCTATGGACACTTTTAACGTGCACATCTTGCTACATTGTTCTCACATAATATACCACCTCAACATGAATGATGTAACCAAGATTTTGTAACAATATTTTGATTTAAAAGAGTGTCCATGGAGTTTCTTGCCCGTTCTTCTCCATAGAGATCTACGCTAGGGAATGGGCAACTACAGTACTTTCACAGTTTTTATGTCTTGTGACTGGGACTGTAGCTACATTTAATTTTCATCTTTGTTTCGACAATTCAAAAGTGCCTGTTATTGGCCTACTTGAAATAAATATTTTGATTTTGATTTTGATTTTGAAATTAAATTTAATTCGAAAAACCTGTCTACTGCGCTAAACTTAAATTCTGAATCTTAGTACTTGTCTACAATCATAATCGTTAGTCGGCCGACATGTTTGGTGACCATTTGAAAGAAAAATAACGATCGCAAATAGAATTAGAACGTTACCATGTATTATTGCACTAAGTAAATTCATGTTGAATTAATCCGACCGTCTCCTTTCCCAGGCACGCCATCTCCCGCGACGAGCGGCACCAGCGGCACGAGCTCGGGGTCGGACGGTCGGGCGGCGGAGGGCGCGGAGGGCGCGGGGGGCGCGGGAGGCGCAGAGGGCGCAGAGGGCGCGGGGGGAGGAGGTGCGTGGCCGCGGTAGGCTCGCGCCTCCTGTTGTCGACCCGCTATTAAGTTCGGCGCTTCGCCAACATTTTGCTTCTCAGGTTGATTTATTAATAAGGTACTCGAATGTTGCTAGATTCAAATTTTACAGACTTTTTAGAACGCTTTGGTGTTGCCTGCGTTTGCGCAAATCTCCGTTTTGATGCCCAATTCACTATGAAAACAAGATGTATACTGAAACAAAATATGTAGGTAGGCCGGTTTAACGGTCATAATTCCAAATGAATAACTTTTACCTAATTCCAAATCACGACTTAGCTAAAATGGTCTTTCATTTCTGAGAAATTGTGAAACCATAATCCGTTCAAAAACGAAAGCTTCATTTGACCGTTTTAAAATTACAATTATGACTAATAGGTATTGGTAATTGATTTTAGACGTCATCGCACATTCGAGTATTCGTGTCGACAGCTCAATTATCGATCTCTTTTGTGATTCTAATTGATTATAGTAATTTTTAAACAATATTCTAGTTGATTTGTTAATTATTTGTTATTATTTTTTTGTTTGCAATTTGTTAACTTGGCTACGTTACTTACTTTTTACTAGGCTTAAATAAAATATCATGTATTTACAAATGTTTTCAAATACTTGGCATTTGTCCGGCATTTTTATATAAACTCTGTATATCTTTAATTAAAACATACATTTTACTATAAAATATTTGATATTGTAATACGCCATCAGCGTAGAGATGTTCCTTAGACAATTTTACGTATGTGCCTACTAGATTTAGGGGATTTTAATCGATTTTAATGTGCCTCCTTAGTACTACTAGCCCATAGGCCTGTGCGCTATCATTTTAAACATTTTAAATGGGCTTTTAAAATGTGTAATCATTGTGATTTTAATATTTTAAGAATGTTCATAATCTTGTTATGAAATGTTGATTTTATCTCGAATCGCTTGTTTGATTTTAAACTATACAAATATACTGTTATTGCAAACATTTGGTATTTTATTCGTACCTCCTTTATCTGTTATCCCATCTACACACACACACACACACACACACACACACACACACACACACACACACATATGTAATGGCCAGTGATCGGAATAGGTAGAGCTAGTTAGGTTCATTGACCGCAAACTTTGATGTTTATTTATTTAAGGTTCGCCAACAGTTGTTACAGATATCATACAGGTAGGAACATACAAGTAATTGTCTTAAATCTAACTGCACAACCAATTACAGGCAAACACCACATGCATAATGCTCTTAGTAATTATTTATAACTAGCTGACCCACGCAACTTCGTCTGCGTCACATAAGGGAGAAAAACGAAAGCAAAAAAAAGTCCGTTTTTGCAACATTTTTCATACCTGCTCCGCTCCTAATGGCCGTAGCGTGATGTTATATAGCCAAAGCCTTCCTCGATAAATGGACTATATACACAAAAAGAATTTTTCAATTTGAACCAGTAGTTCCTGAGATTAGCGCGTTCAACCAAACAAACAAACTCTTCTGCTTCATAATATTAGTATAGATTTTAATTTTAAAACTTAATATAGGTACTTAAATTCTAGATAATTATAATAATAATAATTAAGCTTTATTTAATTCCATACAAGTAACAATAATCATTAGTAAAAGTAAACATTAACATTAACATAAACATTAGTTAACAATTATCATCAGCAACAAATAAATCATTCAATCAAATCAATAATAAAAACAATAATTAATTCCATCAATAAAAATAATAATCGTTTATAACAGCAATCAGCAAATAGTAACTCAATCAGATTAGTAATGACTGATAGTATTAATACTCATTAACAATCAATAAATAGTTCAATCAAATCAAATACGAATAACAACAAGAATGAATGAATTCCATCGAACTACTAACAACAATCGCTAACCAATTCCATCAGATTAATAACAACAATAATCATTAAAAATAACATTCAATCAAATTAACAACAACTAATAATAAACATAAACAATCAATAAAACAATCAATAATTTGATCAAATCAAGAACAGCAATTAAAAAAATAAACAATAATAAATTCCATCATATTACTAATCACAATAATCGCCAACTAATAAAATCAGATTGATAACATTAAAAATCACTATTACAATATTAACTAACAATAAATAATTTCATCAAATTAACATCGAAAATAAGCAACAACCAACATAAACATTAATTAACAGACAATAAATAAATAATTTGATAAAACTAAAAAATAATAGTATTATAGTAATAATTTAGCGAATAGTTTTCACTTACTTTTGTATCCTCCTCCAAAGATTTCCACTTCTCCCTGTCCTTAGCCCTCTCAAGCCATTCTCGGCCCACCACCGCCATAATTTCGTCTACCCATCTAGCACTAGGTCTGCCCCTTGTTCTGGTACCGCGAGGTCCCTTCCATTTAATGGTTTTTAGAGTCCACCTGTTATCAGCGTATCTGGCTACATGGCCTGCCCAGTTCCACTTTCTTTGTAGAGAAAAAGATAGTGCGTCTGTTATGTTCGTTTTTTTGCGAATGTCTAAACTTTTCACTCTATCCTTTAATTTTAAACCCAGGTAACTTCTTTCCATTCTTCTTTGAGTGGTCTGGATTTTGTTTCTGGTTTTGAGGTCGAACGTCCAAGTTTGACAGCCGTAGGTTAGGCAAGGTAAGATTTCTGAGTCCATAACTATCCTCTTGGTATGCAATGGGAGCTGCGATTTAAATATTTCCTTATGAGCCCAGTACTTTTTCCAGGAGATTGCTACTCTGCGGTCTACTTCTTCTGTATTTCTGTCTTCGCTGAAGGAAATCTGTTTGCCTAGGTATATGTAATTTTTGACGAACTCAAGGGGGATGTTATTTACCAAAATAGGTGCCTTGTGGTGGTTAGTCATGACTTTCGTTTTATCTAGATTCATTTCTAATCCAACTGTAGTGCTAGCCTGTTGAAGGTCGTTTAACATGCTGTTTAGTTGATCTGAAGACTCCGAGAATATAATAATGTCGTCGGCAAACCTGAGATGACTCAGAAAATGCCCGTCAACATTTATGCCTTGTGTAGACCACGGTAAGTCCTTCATAATGTACTGCAGCACAGCTATGAAGAGTTTTGGGGAAATCGGGTCACCTTGTCTCTCTCTAGATAATTATACTAAATACTAATTTATGCACTAATACTAATAAAATCTGACTAACAGCCTGGCCACGGGACATTTGCCATAGCGAAAATTCGCGCGGTGCGCGTCTATCGACTGAAACAAACACATAGAACCAGGTACTAATTTTGTAGCCGGCTAGTTTATCGAGGTAGGATAGATATTTACATTGCCTTTCCTTTGAGTACCCTAGGAATCCGATAAACCTTTTTTGGACTCGTTCTATCCGCAGCGAGTGGGTTGCGTAGTGAGGCCTCCATATCACACTGCAGTATTCCAGGATGCTTCTTATGACGACCCGAATGGCGTAGTGGTAGTGAGGTTGCCTTACGTTCTTAGGCCTAGTTCAGACACGGCGGGAACCGCGCGATTTCAGAATCGCATGGAAATCGCGCGAGTCTTATTTGTATGAGTTATTAAGTAATCGTTCAGACATAACCGCGCGGTTACGGCAACCCAACCGCCAGAAAATAGAATCGCGCTGCTCCCGCGCGTTTCTGTTACTATGGAGTCTTTACTTCGCTTTCAGTTGCGTTGCGGATACCGCGCGGTTAGCACGTCACAGCTTGTGAGTTCGCCACCTAAACACACTTCTTCGTCGACCTCCATTTTCAAACTGACGTTATTCCTGCACGAAAATCGTATAATAACCGCCGGTGTCTGAATAGCATCACAATTTTGCGGTTTGAATCCACGCGATTCGTGATCGCGCGGTTCCCGCATGTCTGAACTAGCGCTTAGGGTCCTGGGTTCGAATCCCGTTAGGAGCAAATGTTTGTGTGATGAGCATGGACATTTGTTTCCGAGTCATGGATGTTTATATGTATAGTAAGTATGTATTTACAAACAAAAAAGTATATATGTAGTATATCAATTAACTAGTGTCTACGACACAAGCTTTGCTTAGTGTGGCACTAGGTGGCGCTTTGTGTTAATGTCCAGCGATATTTATAAGGAATATATTAAGGCTATTGTAGAGAACTAATTTAGTATGTGGGCGTTGAAATACCTTTCCGTTACGAATGAAATCCAAGCGTATGTGTTATAAATGTGAGTTTAAGTCCAAGATAACTCCCAGATCTCGTACTACATTCACCTCACATAAGTTCACTCCGTTTATTTGGTACGCGGAATGTACTGTTTTTACTTTCCTGTTGAATTTTATGTGGCTACATTTTGAACTATTCAACGAGATTTTATTATGGTGACACCATGCAGATAGTCGGTCGATGTCCTCTTGCATTTAGGTTTACGTCCTGTTGACTGTTGAGAGGTAGCTTTTGAGATTTTCAGGTCGTCTGCAAAAAGGAATATGCTAAATTGTGGAAGCACGATATGTCACGTCATTTATGGGCTCAGTCGCAGAATGTATCTTTCGCGAAATGCACCCCATACGCAAAACGTACCATTCTCAAGATGCTGTATATAATGAATAATACTGGGCCCAGATGAAAACCTTGCGGGACACCCGAGGCAATTGCGTACCTGCTTGACCGGAACCCATTGACAAACACATAAAACTCCCTACCAACTAGTTAAGAACCAAACCACTCAAGCAGACTACCGGTGACGCCGTACGTGGATAGTTTTTAACAAGCAGTTTATGCGAAACCTTATGACCTTACGAAACGCCTTGTTAAAATCTGTATAAACAGCGTCAACCTGTATACCTTTATCCATAGCTTCGCATGTGGCTTCAACAAAGGTTACCAGATTTGTGCTTGTGGATTTGTTCTTTACTAAGCCGTGCTGATGGTCGCTCAAGAACTTGGAAAAATAGCGTTGAATATGTGGACAAATCAACGATTCCAATATTCCGAAAATCGAAAGGATGGATATTGGTCTATAGTTCTTTACGTCACAAGAAAAAAACACACGCTAAAAAAACATTAGTGAGAATTTATTAGCAATTTAACAGGAGAGCAAAACAACCGCAAAATGTAATATGTATATGAAAAAACGTAATATTATATGAAACATCTGATAATCATAAAGTAATAGGTTCTTCTTAAAAATACTTTCTACCGTCAGTTTAGCTTAATTATAAGTCAAGATAGCCAAATATCATTCTTGTACATATTACTGGCCTTTTTTTTCGGATGGGAAATCATCAAATAACTTCTCCCACACCTAAGTGTCAGACTTTTACTGACTAAAACCCATCCATGTTTTTTCCTCGCCCTTTATGTTCTGGGGCCACGATATCTCTTTCGAACAGTCCCGGCAGGCTTCGGCCCTTCACTACATATTACTGCCCTTGAACAAACTTTCATAGCATTTTTTATGTGTAAAGATGGCGATCGGAAGTATGCCATCTTTTATACTCGTTTTTTATCATTTTTTGAGATTCTCTTCTCTTTGCTGTAGGACGTGGGTTAATTTTGTATGGGCCGTGAGCCTTGTTCTTTGTGTACAGTAGTATTCATAGGAGGGTGTAATCCAGTTCAAACTCAAGGTATATAAATACGTATTTATCTTTATTAATAAGCACTAATAATATGTACATAATGTAAGTAAACAGTCCATTTGAAATGAATGTACCAATTAGTTCTCTGGTAGCACAACCATTGAATTTTGCGTACATGACAGCGCGGTTCTCGAGCAATAGGAGCTTCTACTACTAAGGCGGACTATAAAGGTCTTAGCCCAGTTACACGACTCCGCTCCCACCCGGCAAAAACAATATAATTCAAATAAGGTCTTTAAGTATTTCTCCATAAATATAATTTACATTGGCAACATAAATTAGCAGACAGCTTGCTGTCAGCGGGCTTACCGCCGCATAAAGCCCATTCTTGAATTACATTCTTTTTGCCGGGTGGAAGAGGAGTCGTTTATGTGGGCTTAGACCTTAATTAAGTCTAAGGGGCTTCATGTCTGTGTTGCTTACGTTGCCCGCCGGTGTGAACCTGTCGCACGTTTTCAACAAAGCGGAGAGTCCTCCACAGTTGTTTAGTATCGTGAACAAACTATCGGAGAGATGCACACCTCTTTACGTCCGCTTAGGCGGATTCCATTCAAGTGGGAGCGTGGCGACTGCGGGTCGCTCTAGCCAGTTGCTCAGTATTATCAGTCACTATTATTTTAATAAACCTCATTTCTAACAACAAAATATGTGAATTACATTGACAGTAAAATCTTAAAAGTATACTTTACTCAAAATATCGGTCAAGTTATCTTGCTATTGAACTAGGGCAGCGATATCTCCAAATTACTAGACACACTCTGTCCTCTATTGTTTATATCCGCACAATATCTCCTCTCTTGTTTTTTGGAAATCATTCCTTATTGTTGACTGCAAAGATGTTAACTTGACGTACGAAGTCGTAGTTCCAATTGATGTTAATCGAAGCTCATGCTCATGTCGGAGGTGTTGGTGGCGTCGGGGCCGGGTGTGGGCGGCGCGATCGCCGGGATCGAGATGTTCACGGTCGGGAACGGGAACTGGGGGATCTCTTCCTCTGAAACAATATCGTGATTTTTATATTTGTTCGTGTAATCTGCAAATGCTGTTACGTGGGTTGGGTTGTCAACGCTGCGGGTTTATACGTCTCGGGAAAGCAAGGCCGTCTTGTTAATAAAAAGTATTTGGCAACCTTACTGTAGACATTATTTCAGCTTATCCTTATGATTTTCATTAAATTGTAAGACATATTTTAAGCCTTTAATAGTAGGCAATGGATTTTCTTGAACATTGTTTACCGGTTGGTCTTATGCTTTCCGTGTGTATCCGATTTTTGTGACTGGGTCATAAGTCCTTTTACGTTTCCTAATTAGATGGACTGTGGACTTGAAGGTATGGACTGCGCCAGCTATCGAGAGTTGGAGGGAGGGGAGGATCAGTATCCAGTGATGTGGGAGGGGGAAGGACAGGGTGTTGTGGCGTAGCTTGGGTAATCATGTCCAATGATATTCTAAGCAAAAAGGCGTAGATAGGTTACCTACACAAAATTCGATCTTCAAAAACGGCACACTAACGCACACATGAGTATCTAAATATTATCATAGCACACTATATCAAAATAATTACAAGTCAAAGTAGGATGGCATGATTCAATTATCGCGAGCGAAAAAGAGGCATATATAATTTGCGATAGTGCTTTGTCTCGTAGAGTAGACGACTTTCACCGTTTATGCCTAAAAATGCGATTCACTCATGAGTAGTTCATGTAGTAAAAGTAATAAAGTAGTAAAAATGCAATAAAGTAAGTAAATAAAAAGTATGGGTAATTTATTTATTAAGAAATTAATATCAAATAAAGCATTGTAATAAACTTATTTCTAATAACACCAGTGAGCGACTGTCACACAAACTTAGTTTATTTCTTTTCTGTCTTTTTGATGGTTTATTCAACTTGGGGTTATTTTTATGTTCATAGTGAAGACGGACGGACGGTATTACATTCTATAACAGCTTTCAATAAAAGCATTCTATGGTTTAAAGTGTGTGTTTGTGTCACGGCACGGTCGTTCAATTAACTAAAATAAATATACCTACTCGTAATAAGTTCGAAAAATATGATTATTTTTAGAATACGGTTTTTTACAGTAACAATTTCTTTATTTCTCTGTTTGCGGACAATATCCACCCACTGCACTGGATGCACTTAAGTTCAACTGTAGGAAACGTAGAAATAAAAAAATATTTAATACCTACCTAAAGAAAAACAAAAAAAAAAAAAGGGAATATGCATGTATTTTTTTCTTCACTTAAATCAATTAATTACACTATTATCAACCCAATAAAAGTATTAAAAGTTAATTTCAACTACTGCTTGTCGCTTAAAAATAATACTAAACTTCTGCAATTTTCTATGACAGTTCAAACGTCCGTGATTGCCGCGACCATACTTTGACGTCATTTCTCAATATCTACTGTTCGGGGTTGGGTTGAGATAGAGATAACGGATGAGATAAGAGATGAAAGTCAGTTTAAGGTTAATAAATTCTCTGTATTGTCTGTTTCCACAAATATAAGATTAAGATTAATTTATACTAGGATGAATGGTGAACGATATGGGATTATGAGTCACGCGCACGGTATGTCGCCGAATTACGTACTGAACTATTGCGGTGTAAGTGCAATAATATAAATGATATAAGACATACTGAGCGAGTGGCGCAATAATGATGACCCAGGTAAACGTACTGTACGGTGGTTGACCCGTACATGCTCCCGGGGGCAAAGATAGGGGTTAGTAGGATAAAGATGGAGATGAGATTTACAAGATGATAAACAATATTCAACTTATCAACTATATGACAGGGATAAGGATTAGTAGTGAGTGATTAACAATATTTCGAACAATTACAAATTGTCTATCTTAGATCGGGAAGGGAAAATACGCGAAAAACAGGGGACGAGGCCCTATCTTCTGTTTGTAAACACTCGCTAGATTTAGTAAGGTTTTTGGGATCACTTTTCACGGATTGACTAAATTGGCCTTTTTCCCTAAGATCACAACACTCTCTAACTGCACTTTTCACTTTGTTTAAAGATTGCCTTTTTTCCCTAACCGCACTACACTCACTTATAACACTCTCATTTCTGGGATGCGACGAGATCGCCGTAGATGCCTCTCCAGCAGGCACCGAGGTTTCTCGACGTCTTGACCGCCTGTGACGCCACCAACCGTATGCCGCCGCAGTAATAAGGATTCCAAAGATTAGAGCATACAAGACGCTATAAAGATGTATATCGTGATAGGATATTTTATCACTCAATGGTTCAGATTGTTTCATGATCTCAATCTGTCTCTGTATATCTTCAAATTGTCGCAATATTTCAGAATTATTAGGATTAATTTCAGGAGATTCAGGGATAGATATGTTGAATATATGATTAATAGGTGATATTTGTGGCGCAATAATTCTTGCACCAATACTCAGTTTGCTAGACAGCCTTTTATTAGAATGGACAATGAAATTGTCCGTCTTTATCATACAGCCTTCCTCCACATTCAACAGACCTGCATTCATCAATTTAACGGCAGTAATTTCGCCGTCACAGAGAAGTTTAAAGTTGCATTCCTTGCAACAAAAATAATAATATTTATTATCCGCTGTTAATTCCTTCCAAATGTTTTTACAAGGGGTTCCAATAGTTTCACAGGTTCTTGTTTGTGGGATCGTTTCACACAAGCTGTGATCATCTTTTAAGATATTTATAGGGTTTTTTGTATGACATAAAATCATCTCAGGATTTTGTCTTATACAAGACTGGAGATCAGCATCAGTAAGGGTTACGTATGAGTCTTTTCTGAGGTTAATGGCAGCGTTACTTGAGATAACTTTCACATGTATCATGTCGTGGTTCAATAATCGTGGGACTGGAATGAGGTTAAAGATTTCATAAAGGTCTCTTTCGATGAGGGGTATTCTTATTTCAATGATCAAGTACTTACTATAGTACTTAGTCCGCACTTTTATCAAGTTGTAGAGATCCTTGAGGTTCAAATGGTTGACAGGAAGTGCCATGTCTTTGGGGATATGTGCTGATATGGAACTTAATTCCGTTCTCAGCTGTTTAGGAGATATCAGATGGAAGTCCAATTTTCCATTGTAAATATTAGTTACCGTGTCAAGAATGGAGTCTTGTATTTTCCTGAGGCTATACAGTAAGTTATTCGCCGTCATAGCAGATACTAAGAAATCGGTAACTAAAGTCATGTTTTGTACATGGTGTTGAAGATCTTGATAGGATTCTTTAAGGTAATTAAACTTTTGATTTATTGATTTATGATGTTTGTTCGCAGCTTTCTCCATTCTCTTCATGAGATTAAATTCGGCTTCCACGATTGAGGTTTGGTTTTTCCAGAGATTATACAAATGTTTATCATTTTCTTTCAAAAGGTCGATGTCCTGTGCGTATTTCTCCGCAAAACGCTGATCTAGCACGCCAAACAAGCTGTTTGCGACGTAGCCTACTCCGTCTATTAGACCACGACGCCGGCGCCGCCGCTCGTCTCCAGTTACAAATGATTCATTCATTGTCAACATACTATCATAATGTTTAATTTCTTCGAACTCGTGCCCGAGTTGTAAGATGATACCGTCGCAAGGTGTGTGTTCTTTAATAGTGGAGCATAATGTTTCAAGATAATTGATATACTTCTCGAGTGCCGACGTGCCTTCTTTGTAGGGATATGTGTCATAATAAACAATTAAACGCCAATCGTCTCTAATAAGATGCATGTTAGAGATTTTATCGAAATAAACACTGTTGTTGCTCAAAGGGGTAAAACTATAAGATGCTTGAGATAAGTTTATTAGTGACAGTAAGAATAGCGTTACTGACAGAGCTATAGTCGAGAAGGAGATACGCTTGGGATTTTTCTTCCTTGGTGCTTCATCCTTAACCTTCGTGTCACTCGGAGGATTATTGTCTCTGTCCGCTGGTAATAGAGATAGCTTAACAACAGGCCGTTTTAGGAAACCATTTTTGGTTTTAAGGGTAACGACTCTGACGTGTCCGTCAGAACCAGGATGCAGTTCTACTACACGCCCTAGAGCCCACTTCCCTGGCGGGAGGTTTTCGTCTTTGATGATAACAATATCGTTGAGACTGAGATTCCTTTGAGATTGTCTCCATTTAGCTCTAATGGATAACTGTGAGAGATATTCATTTTTCCACTGAGCCCAAATATCTCTATAGATTTTTTGTACCAAGTGCCACCGAGTCATAAGATCATTTTCTGTTTCAACGATCGTTAAGGTAGGCCCACTTGCAAGAAAGTGTGCCGGGGTTAAAAAGTCTATGTCCTCGGGATCCTCCTTCAAGGGACAAAGTGGTCGAGAGTTTAAACAACCCTCGAGTTGAGATAGGAGCGTGCTATATTCTTCATAGGTGAGTTTTTGCTCACCAACAACACGCCTAAGGTGATGTTTTAAACTTTTCACCGCAGCTTCCCAAAGTCCGCCAGCAGAGGGCCATGATGGAGCGTTAAAATGCCACTCAATGTTCATTTCTGCAACGTTAGATAATGTTTCTTTGCTTGATAAGATTTCTGAGATTTCTAAGGTTTCTTGTTTTAGGATCTTGTTAGCTCCAATGAAGTTAGTTCCTTGATCACTGTATATGTGCCCGGGAACCCCTCTTCTGGCTGACATACGTCTGAGCGCTGCAATAAAAGCCGACGCTGTGAGATCAGATACGAGTTCTAAATGTATGGCCTTTGTAACCATACATATGAAAACTGCAACGTATCCTTTATCTGTTTTGATGCCGCGACCTTTGTTCGCTTTCACCAAAACATGTCCAGTGTAGTCAATACCGGTGTGATAAAAGGGTCGACTAGGATTTAATCTGGATGCAGGCAAGTCACCCATGAGTTGATGTTTTAGAATGGGATCGTGTCTTCTACACTTTAGGCACGTTCTTAATCGTTTTTTTGTAGCGCGGTTTCCTCCAATTATCCAATATTTTTGCCGTATAAATCCGCTCGTCATCTTCACACCACCATGGAATACTAATTTATGGGATTCGTCTATTATAAGATCAGCTAATTTAGTTTGATTGGGGATGATAATGGGGTGCTTCATTTCGGGGTCTAAGCTCGAATGTTTTAGCCGTCCACCGACACGGAGTACTCCGTGGCTGTCTAAGATAGGATTGAGATTCAAGATCTGGCTTTTTTTGCTTAAAGATTCACCTTTTTTAAGTTGAGATATTTCTTTGAAAAAGTATTCTTGCTGCACATGTTTTATTAACATTTCCGTCGCTCGTTTGAGCTCATGCAGAGTAAGATGGTTTTCACGCTTCTTTTTGTAAATCAAGATGTCGTTGAATTTGTTTACATAGGCTAAAACTCGAATGATTTTCTTGTAACTGCTGTATTTCTCTAATAATTGTTTTATAACGGAATTGCTAGAGTCAGCAGTAACAGTGTTTACTAGCTTATTCTTTCTGAGATCTTCAGTTGTTTTATATAAGATGGGTTCAGGATTCTTTTCAGGATTGTATTGAGGTAACCAATCGGGTCCGTGCCACCAAAGTGAATGATTTGCTAACTGGGATGCAGCCAGACTACGGCTAGCGCAATCTGCGGGATTTTCTTGGGATTTCACATACCGCCACCTATTTTTTGGGATAATTTCGCAAATCATTTTTGCTCGATTGGCAACAAAGGGTTTCCATTTTTCATGTTCACCATTTATCCATCCTAGTACTGCCATGGAATCTACCCAGCCATAGGCTTGGATTTTGAGATCTGATAGGGATGAGATTATTTTGGCCATAAGGTTTGATAATAAAAGAGCTCCTTTTAAGATATCAGGAGCGCTGCTATTGGGATAATTTGGCCTTTCATCGATGGCAAGTTGTTTCAGTGTCATCATGGCCAGGAAGGGTGCGGCCTTGGTACCGTAGGTGACAGTCGCTAGCTGATATTCTTGCAAAGGTTGGGATTGATGATTTCTCCAAATAATTTTCTGGAACTTTTGATGATCAGGATGTAGCCAAATGTTACGGAACATCTTTTCAATATCAGCCGTGAATGCGTATTTAAACTGTCTCCATTTTAGGATGAGACTTAAGAGATCCTGCTGCAGGTTCGGCCCCCTGCACATAAGATCGTTGAGACTGTGACCTGTTGAGGTTTTTGCAGAGGCATTAAAAACAACTCGTAATTTTGTAGTTGATGACTCAGCTCGAAGTACGCCATGATGCGAAAGGTAGCAATCTGGGGTTACGTTGATATGTGTCGCAACGGGGATCATATGACCGAGCTCTAAATACTCGGACATAAACAATTTATAAGCACGTGCTAAGTCTGGTTGCTTAATTAATTTCTTTTCTATTTGAAAGAATTGCGCAATGGATTTGTTTTTAGATTCACCCAACTTTTCTTCAAAATTTTCTTTAAAAGGTATTTTCACGACATAGCTGCCATCTTCGCGCCTTGAGGTTGAGGATTGAAAGAAGTCAATGCAAGCTTGATCTTCTTGAGATATTGATAAGGGTTCGCGAATATCCTCCATTTCCCAGAACTGTTGGATATCGGTGAGATTGTTTAGGATCACATTGCACTGAAATGTTTTACAGTTACCGCTTAGGATCCATCCCAGCTGTGTCTGCTGGGCAATGGGTAACATTCCCTCGGAACGGCAGATACCATCCATAAGGATTTGGGAATAAACGTCAGCGCCGAATAAGATGTCAACTGGCCTACTTTTGTAGAATTCAGGATCAGCTAGGGTTATTTGGTTAAGAGTTGGCCAGTTGGGTTTAGTGATAGTATGACTTGGCAAATTCTTGACAAGTCTTTTCATTATAAATACGTCGGATTCGAAAGTGAAGTCATTAATTAACGACATACACTTGATAGAGATCATGCCCTTACAGCTATTTTCATTGTTTCCGATTCCAGAGATAAGTCCAGTGCATTTTTGCCGACGCAAGTTTAGGATTTGTGCAGCTCGTTCAGTAATGATTGAGGTCTGAGATCCCTGATCTAGAAGAGCTCTCATTTTTTCATAAGATCCGTCAGCTGCTTGAATCTTGATAATTGCTGTCGCGAGGAGTATTTCTGTAGGATCGTTTTGCATAGATACTAAGGTGTTCATATCTTGCTGAGGTGGAGATTTCGTAATAGTGGCCGTGTTTGGCCCCGACACATCCGAATTAGCATTTCTTGACGTAAAACATTCATGTAGAATCGTATTGTGGTCTTTATTGCACTCTTTACACTTTACTTCCGAAAGGCATTTTCTACCTTCGTGATAGTGCAAACAGTTGACACAAAGGTTCAAATTTGCGATTGCGTTTCTACGAGCCGATGGATGCATTTTTGCCAGCTTTTGGCAATTTTGTATGCGATGATCGCTTGCATTGCAAATACCACATTGTTTACGTCTTTCGTCATTTTTCCTATTGGACTTAGACGATTGCGAAATGACCTGGTTTGTCGCATAGGTATGATTTGAGGTGTTGTTATTTTGTTTGAAACGAGGATTAAATTCTTTTGAACGAGATTGTTGGTTATAAAGATAACCTTTAGATGATGAGGATGCGTGTTGGGATTGAGATGACTTTTGAATGAAAGGTTCTTGTTTCTTCCGTGAAGTTTCCAGCGACGTAAACCTATTCTCCAAAAACCGAAGAAATTCTTCCAATACTGGCAACTCCTTTGGAGATTTCAACGAATCTATATAGTCATCGTTGGTTTCAGTCTAATTTCTCCGCTAGGATATATACGAGGAAGGGATCCCAGGTAGATACATCGATTCCGAGATTTTTTATAGCGTTCAGGCTTTCGTACGTTGTATCGTGGATCCGTTTGAGGTGATTCGCTGATTTTTGCTGAGATGTCGGGATATTTAGGAGGTTTTTGAGATGAGATATAAAAATACGACGCTTGTTGTCATAGCGATGCGTAAGGATATTCCAACAAACAGGGTAGTTGTCTGAACTTATTTGAAGATGCTGGATTAATTTTTCCGGCTCGCCCTTGATCTTACTTTTCAGGAACTGCATTTTTTGGGCGTTCGATAAAGATGGATTGTTGTGTACAGTTTCTGTAAAAAGATCTTTGAAAGATATCCAGGACGTATAACTTCCTTCAAAGGTAAATATTTCCATTTTTGGGGTCGATTTCTCAATATGAGCCACCGACCACATCTTTCGGTTAATATCCTTTTTCAGAGTTTTATAGTATTTCTCGTAGTTTGAGAATTGCTCGTCGTACTGGGCGTTGGAGCCGTTGAGCTCGTTGTCCAGTTCCCAGTGTAGGGTATCAATAGCTGCCCAACGAGTTTTTAAAGTTTTTAGGATGTCTTCAAACTCCCACTTTTCAGAGATAAGATTGAGATCAATGTCAGCAGCTTCTCTTGAAAATGCCCTAAAATTAGTAGCTTGTTTCTTCAAGAGGTCTTCTACATTTACGCTATCCTTAGGAGGATTATTTTGAGATGAGAGGTTCGAGGTTTGAGGTATTGAAGGTGGTTGAAAGGTAGGGGGTTTCAAAACAGGGGTCTGAGGTCTGTCTGTGGAAGGCTTATAATTCTGAATGGCTGTTTTAATATTGCTATATTTCACCTTCATTTGATCATACTGATCGGTAGTGAAATACGCATGAGATCGATCACCAAAGGATAACAAATTCATATGATTGTTATGAAACTCCGTAAAATATTGCTCTAAGCTTTCTAATCGTCGACGTAGGTAGTCGGGGTTCTTCCGCTCTGCTCCATCTTTCTTGAAGTTGGAGTAAAGTCTATCTATGCCTTCAATGATTTGCTGTTGAGTAGCTAAAATGTCCTCCATTGTAGCCATAGTAAAAGTGAGGAGAAAGATACCTTACTTGTAGGGTTTCTTCGAGGTCAAACAGGATCGCAAGATGAGTTAAAATGGCGCCTTCCTAGGCACCGGGATTGACCAGGATCACGAGATGAGACCAAGTGGCGCCTTCCTAGGCACCGGGATCACGAGATGAAACCAATTGGCGCCTTCCTAGGCACCGGGATTGAACAGGATCACGAGATGAGACCAAGTGGCGCCTTCCTAGGCACCGGTATCACGAGATGAAACTAATTGGCGCCTTCCTAGGCACCGGGATTGAACAGGATCACGAGATGAGACCAAGTGGCGCCTTCCTAGGCACCGGGATCACGAGATTACACACACTGTATTTTCCAAGGTTTCTAATTGCGTATAACGAAACCGGTAAAACGCACACACAAAGCACAAAGTTTTGCCCACGCGTTTCGGTCCCGCTAACGTGCTCGAAGGACCAATGTTCGGGGTTGGGTTGAGATAGAGATAACGGATGAGATAAGAGATGAAAGTCAGTTTAAGGTTAATAAATTCTCTGTATTGTCTGTTTCCACAAATATAAGATTAAGATTAATTTATACTAGGATGAATGGTGAACGATATGGGATTATGAGTCACGCGCACGGTATGTCGCCGAATTACGTACTGAACTATTGCGGTGTAAGTGCAATAATATAAATGATATAAGACATACTGAGCGAGTGGCGCAATAATGATGACCCAGGTAAACGTACTGTACGGTGGTTGACCCGTACATCTACCTTGATTAAATCTATTGTTTTGGCCTTAGTAAAGTAATTTTACTAGTTGTATGTGCTTTATTCAAGCAAAAATTGCGATAACGATATTATAATAAAATCGTAGTGCAACTTTACCTACATTTCAAATAAAAGTTATTTTTTGACATATGAATTTTGATGTCACTACCGCCGCTATCGAGGCCGACGTGTTTTGAGAGTGTGTTCCGTTTCACCAAAAACATGCTACATAAAACAATAAATTGTAAAATAAGTGATATATTAGAAACTTAAACAAGCGCATCATAATGTTTATAAGCGCCAATACAAGGCATTTTTAATAAATAAAAAGAGTTTTGTATGTACAAAACTCTCGACACACTAAAATTTTTATATTTTTATTTCAATGTAGTATAATAAAATTTAATTTATCCTCTCTTATCATAACATAAATCTGTATAAATAACCACCATTTGTACCTACTGTTAAGCTACTTGTCTGTTCATATGGCATTATTTTACTCTATGATCGGTAATGACGTCTATCAAAATTGACATTTTAGAAATATAATTTTTAATTTTGTGAAAATATTAACATAAATAGTATACTTGAATGCTATGTGAGCTTTAGATGTTCTGCTTGCATAATTTGTGCAATATCTCATAGAATACGACGAAATTTTCGGTGGTTTTGTGTCACTTTTACTTCTTTTAGTTATTTGACGCCGTCAAAGTGACACTGAGGTCAAGGTTGGCTAATTAGCTACATTTTAACAGGCTGCTTGCTGAGCGCTTATAACCTACCTACACAATTTTTACTTATAATATAATTGGTCATGTATATGCTTCGATCAATAATAGTACTAGATTAAGGATCAGGAACAAAAATACGTCGCTCAAGTGGCCACGTTTGCACACACGCAAACATCTACATTTCATAGCAAAATGTTTAATAATACTAACAACCTACAGTTTAATATAAACCTTAATCCTTAAACATTAAAGTTTAATTACCATTGCAAAATATATTGATTTAAGTCCTTTCATCGAAGAAAGGATTAAAAGAACAAATTTCAAATGTTGCTTGAAAATAAAAAGTCATCAGTACAAAAATATTTATTCTAAAATGAATCTTAAGTCTGAGAACTTAGGTTAAAAACATTTTGTTTACAATTTCGTGTTTATTCTATTGTGGAACTAAACGTAATTTTTGGTATGACATTTCAATATTTAGAACACAGTAAGTATTGAAAGACGTAGAGTTGCAGAATATATTTTTTTAGTTTCGTATGTATGGTAGCAAATATTTTTGATCGATTCAAAAAGGTAAAAAATACTGTTTTACATTGCCGCTATTACAACGAATAGGTAATAAAAAAAACTTAATAAAGTTAAAAAAATAAAGGGAATCAAGAAACGTGTTTTCGGCGTATTCTTTATAGAAAAGTATCTGAAATAGTAATCTAGGTAAGTTCATTATTAACATTGTAAGGGTTGCATTTTTTTTCCTCTTTCTTTCGAGACAATAGATATCCATTCTGCACAGCGAAATGGGTCACTAGAAAAACGATAAACAAAAATAACAACACTACTCCATGCGTTCCCTGTTCAAGAACTGTCGATGTTTGACACAATAGTTGGTGCGTTGTAGCAAACACTGGCCAAACAATTATAATATTAGCTGTTTGAATTTATTAACTATTTAATTGTTTTTATTTTATGAAAAACACTTAATGATATAAACTTACCAAAAAAAAAAAATTTCTTCCACAACCTAGGTGTTAAAGTGGTATTTTTACACAGTTTTTGAACTCGCACTGCGGCATTTTGACGTCTTAATGTTGGCTATGCTTGGACCATACTAATTTGAAATAAGACCACAAAAGTATTTGTGGTCTTATTTTTCGGGCCGTTTTTGAAGCGCTGATCGGGAATCTAGTACTATTATTGATCGAAGTGTATATGTCCAACAGTGGACTGCGACTTAAACAATTGAAGTAAACAAACCTGTAAGTTGCGAATCGAGCCTATCTACGATGGAATCTAACAGCGCCAGTGCCACCACATCGTCCGGATCCTTCGCCAGCGCAGCGTGCAGCACGTCTGCGGCGTCTCGCTCCCGGCCCAGCAGTGCGCGGCAGAGTCCCATAGCGGCCAGCGTGGCGCCGCGCGCGGGGCGGAGCGCCAGGGCTCGCTCGTGCCACTGTAGCGCCGCGCCAGGCTGGCCCAGTGCGCGGGACACGTGGCCCAGCGCGTCCAGAGTTGCTGCCCAGCGGGGACTCACCTGCCGACACATACAAATAAGCTTACTTTACCTTATTGCTTTTTAATTGTTACTGACATTCGACTCTTGCTTCACAGGAGAGCACTATTTCGGCGACATATCACAACAACAAACGGATGGAAACTTTTCACACAACCTTATCACTCACAAAATTACATTTGGGCTTCGAAATCGTGGCGTCTGTAGTCATACACGCCACGTGCGGGTCGCGCACTAGCGACACCACGCGGCCCCACTTCACACACACTATCACACACTCACCTCCTGCTCGCCAGGCGGAGTGGCGGCCTCCAGCGCCAGTAGCCACAGACTCCTGGCCTCGAAGTAGTCTCCGTCGGCGAAGGCTGCCGCGCCCGCCTCGTGCGCCACGTGCGGGTCGCGCACTAGCGACACCACGCGACCCCACTTCACTTTCTCGTTGCAGTCTGATTCTTCTGCTATCTGTAGAAGAAAAATGGACTTAATTTTTATATTACACTTTTAGGCAGCGCCATCTGACGCGGAAGTACGGAACCAAATTCTCTTATTGAAGGAAAAATCATCTTTTAAATCTATGTGTTATTTACTTCGGTTATTTAGGTGTACATAGGTCACACACGGACACCAAAGGAGACAAGCTCAAGTAGCTGATGCAGGAGAAAACACTGGTCTGGATTTTTTTTTGTATTGTTTTTTTTTATTACAATCTAGCCTTATAAGGCTAATAAGCAATTATAATCTAACTTAATTTGCTAAAAGTAAAATTATATCTAAGAGCACGTCCCTTGCGTTTACTTAGCGCCTATTAAGGCGAAGTCACTTTGTTCTTGTGTCCATATAAATAGCTAGGTACTTACTATATTACACTCGCGGTAAATTCACAAATACAGGGTGTTAGTGTGGACACCGTTATCCTTGAAACCAGGGGTTTGGTTTCATTAGTAGAACCTAAAACCAATGAAAAAAGCAACCTTTTTTTTTTGAAGAAAATCCACTATTTTCTTCAAGATCATTTCACCCTAATGCACTCGGAAACAGCTGACCGCCGACCGGGTCAACGACCGCGCCCCAGCCCGCGCGCCCGCGCAGCGATCGAGTGAACAGTCGTCACGAGTACCTCAGTCGGCCAGCTGTCGCCAAAGCGAATCCACGTCGCTCGTCGGAGCGCGCGCCGCGTGGCGAGTCCTAAGTTTCTCGCGCGTAAATTTAGTGCTATGTCTTACACAAGTGAACAGTGGACCGAAATGGTACGGCTTTACGCCATCGCGGGTGATAAATAACCTGTACGAGGCTCGTAGGATGTATGCAGACATCAGATTCTCGAGTGCTCAACAACAATGTGTAAATTTTGAACAGTAGGTAAGTTAGTAGATATTCAATCTGTTTATGACGACCCACTCACCTCTGCGTAAATTTAATCGGTGATTTTTAACTGTACGTACATAAAATTGTGATGAACTTTTTAAATACGCCAAAATACCTACTCAGTAGTTTGGATTACTTTTCATTTTCTTTGTTGTCACATCAAAGTTACATTTAGACTCATCACGCAACACGTAAGGTAGGTATTTTGCCAGGAAAAGTTGAATTCATCAGGTAATGTTACGAGAATTCTGTAAGTAGATAGATGCCTCGACGGGCGGGCAGCGATTACGTCACTCGTGTAGTCGGGCTAGCCATGATTTCCGGGACATCGTCGGATAATTTTTTTTTTTTTTTTTTAAGAAAATCCCTTATCCAGTTTTTTAACTCTGTCCTATATTTTTTTATTTATGTCAACTACCCGTGGTTTGAGTGACAACGGTGTTTACCCTTACACCCTGTATAATAATATAACTCAAAAGATTTAGTCCAAAGACTATAAAACCACTTGACTGCGCATACAGTGCCCCGACGCACGAAAACTATTAGTATTTTGTCGCCTATATGTAGGCGACGGTACTAGTAACCATTTTAGTTGTGACCAAGTGTTCACGATAAATAATTATAAATTGTTACGATTCATTTAAACAATTTAAAACGCATAAAAATGCCTTCATGCGCGGTAAAGTGGTGTGGGAAACATTCCAAGACATCTAGTTCCAAAACGGAAGGCATAACTTTTCATCGGTAAGTAAACACTACGAAAATTATTGGGTGAAACAGCACACGAAAAAGTGACACGCGTTTATGTCTTTTGGAAAAGTCCCTTTCTTTCACTAGGAAATTCTAATTCTATTATCCCTTTCTCTCCCTTTGTATTTTTATCGTAAAAATCAGAGCTGTTACCTTTTCAATGGCTGAAATTGATATTGATAAAAATAAAATTAAACATCATACAAATTCTATATAACTCAGAAATTATTATCTATTTTTAACCTACTTTAAGAAAAAAGAGGAGGTTCTTAGTTTTTTCTTCTGTATGTTTGACATACGTTTTTATTTTATAAGATCGTTATAATTCCGGTTATTTTATAAGATCGTTATTAAAATCTCTAATTGGGTATAAATTATTCCCGGATATGTATTTTCATCAATATGAAATAGAATCAACAAATCATTTGACTGAATTAGCAAGATGCATAATTCAGAAAAATGCAGTAGACGCTCGTTTATCATTTTTTTAATAAGATCAATCAAGGCCCTAAAACTTTAATTCGAAAAACATGCCATTTAATTAATTTTAAAAATCAATAAGAAACAATAGTTGTTTTTCTTTTTGTTATTGACTGATTTTGATTAAATATTATGATGTGACCATTATATCGATATCGACTCTTTTTTTTTTTTTTTTAGGATCGGACATCATCAAACGACTTCTCCCACTCTGGGCGGAGCGGGAGGGAGTGTCAGACTTTTACTGACTAAAACCCATCCATGTTCCTTCATCGCCCTTTACGTTCCGGGGCCGCGGTATCCCTTTCGAACAGTCCCGCAGCCCCGGCAGGCTTCGGCCCTTGCGGGCCCCTCTCTTTATGCTGACATCTCTTTGAGGCGCGCGTGGAACACGAACGCGCCGTCGACACGGCCTGTCGTCGTTAGACTGACGGACGGCTAGCTAGCCCATAGCTAACCGTCCACATGCCCGCATCTACGGTGGCCGGTAGCCACCACGCGGCCCCCGACGCCCGGTGCGTCTCCCGCGGCGGCCGGGAAGGGAGGCTCTCTCCCTCTCTCGTTCCGCCACCTCCTTCGCTCGCATGACTGCTTCGCAGAAGGAGGTGACGGCTTCCCATTCCGTCTCACTCCGGACCATGGATTGAACCAGGGCCGGACGCGAGAGGTCGCCGCCGCCGATCGCCGCTACGAGGACACGGCGGTGCTCCGCCCACGCAGGGCAGACTTCCACCGTGTCCTCCAGTCGATCCTCGCAGTGGAGACACCCGGGCGTTTCCTCCCGCCCGATTCGGTGCAGGTACCTCCCGAAACATCCGTGTCCGGTGAGGACCTGCGTCAGGTGGAAGGTGAGGACGCCGTGGCGCCTCTCTAGCCACTCCTCAAAGAGGGGACTTACCGCCACTATTGTGGCGTGCCCTACGCAACTTAACCTTGAACTGACCAAATGCAGCCGCGCATTCATCCTCGTCCTCCGGCTCGCGGTAGTGAGTCGTGTTCTTAGAAGAAATTGGCCTATACGCTCTCTAGTGGTTATAAACCCTACGGTTTATCGAGGAGCTGGATGGCCTCGACTTTTACATGATGATGAAGCCGATGTGCGTGAGTTTCTGCATATTTTTGGATTATCCTGTTTACCAACTCCATATTTAGGTCCCGATGGATGTCCACAATACTAATATACGCGTTCACGATGTTCTTGAGTACTTTGTTCTGGAATTTTTGTATAATATCTACATTGCTTTCTTTAGCGCAGCGCAACCCCATAGTTGTATACCATAGGTCCATACTGGCATAAGGACTGATTTGTAGAGCAGGATCTTGTTAGAAACTGACAGTGCGGAATGTCTTCCTGCTTAGTAACCAATTCATGCTTCTGTAACGAATTTCTAATTCTTCTCGTTTCTTTTTAAAATGGTCTTTCCAGCGAAGCTTTGCGTCTAAGGTCATACCTATATACAGTATGTTAGTTTAAACGAGGGACTTATTCAAACCCGCAATAGTCCATGCTTACATGATACTAATAAACATATGAACAAAAAGAAAACACTAATACATAACAGATAGATCCATACCAAAAACTTCGCCTAAGTTTCGCAACGTGTGCGCCATGCGCTTATCGCAGAACATGTGTGCGGGTCAATGACCTTTCTAGGTATAATCCATTTTCCCTTCATACTTTAAATCTGGCTTTAGACAGGCAAATATCTAGGTAACTAGGTACTGACCGAATGTTCGCAGTCGTTGATTGACACCTTGCATAATAAATAACGGTTCCTCGCACAATATCACTAGATAACACTTAAGCACGAACCATATCGCAATATTCTTCACTGGAATAATGTAATGACGTAATTTTTGGTTATTAAAGAACACGTTTACAGGACACTCTTAATATCGCGAAGTAAGCGGGGTTGTTTGTTAAATGCGATACGCGGAAACGCAATAATAGACATGCGGAAGTAACGGCGCTCGCGCATACACTGAGGTGAGCGCGGGGTGGCGCGGGGGTGTGCCCTGTCGGTGCATCGGGGACACAAATCAAAGAGGCGGAATTTGCGCACGAAGCTCAGGACCGGCACGTGTTTTGCCGCGTGACACCTACTTGCGCGCTCAGTGTCCATCAGTAATGTATTTAATTAGACAATTATGTCAAAAATTATGGTTATTGGTTTTTTACATATTTGGATTGAGAATCGAATACTGAATACTTTCCCTCAATATGTCCCTCGTTTAACCTAACACGCTGTATTTGGCAGTGTTTTCGTACGGTACACTTTTGTTGCTGTACACTGGGTTGTGTTCCGATTTCTTGTTAGTGAAGTCGAATGTGAATGGACTTTGTTTCATTCAACTCGATCTTCCACTTTTTAGTACAATCATAGAAGGTTCCCTATCCATTTGCATAAAATTTTAAGACCTAATATAACTTAGCATAATTTTGTTTGGCATAATTATATTTTCGCATAATATAATTACGCATAACAGCTTACGCATAATTTTTTAAGCATAATATTCTAAAGCATAAATTTACTAAGCATAAAGTTCTAAAGCATAACTTTTTTAAGTATAATATCCTAAAGCATAAATTTATTTACGCATAATGATATTAAAACATATTTTTATAGGTATAACAATGAAATAATTATTAACACCTAGAATATTAGACACTATATACGTTTATACAATATTGTTCTAATGTTTGCAGGCACTTGATATTGTAGGTAGAATAGAAATTATTTTTTTTATTTGTCTAAGTAGACGGTGCCGGTGGTGTCAGGTAATATACAGTGTGTCCGGACATGGACTAGCGATATTCTAAATACTTAAATATAAACTATTTTAAAGTACAATTACACCCTAGGCTTGGGTCCAATACACTTACCCGCTATGTGGCAGCCATTTTGTTTTTTTTTTTTGTTGAAATACGCTCTATGCGAGACCAAAAAAAATCATATCTCTCAAAGTTTTAGTCATACTGAGATAAAAATAAGCTTATTTAAAAGACAATAATATTGTCTACCGTTTGCATTACAAAACAATGCAGCAATGTGTTCACAATTCCACAACGTTCGAAAAACAAAATGAAAGTCGAAAAAAAAAACGAAAAGTTATGCGATTCAACCAATAATTGTTAATTACTGCAAAAACACCCCAGACAACTTTTTCATTTTTTTTACTACTCGTAGATCGACAGATTTTGAGCTAAGCTACAATACAACATAAAATATACAACTGTATGTTTAATACTTTAGTTATTGTTGTTTGAACCTAGCGTATGCGCAAGCATAAGGGGCCTTTGGCGGAACCCTAAACAGGAAATTATTTAAAACATATAACATTCACATTGAATTTTTTTTTTTTTCTAATATTAAAAGACGATTGAAATATCTAAAGCAGTTGCTCAAAGTACCACCTCCAGCTTTTAGACACACTACGGCTCTCTGAGCCACCTGGGTTGAAGCTATGTTCAAACAACAATAACTCTTAAAGTGTTAAACATACAGTTGTTAATTTTATGTTGTATTGTAGCTTAGCTCAAAATCTGTCGATTTAGTAAAAAAAATGAAAAAGTTGTCTGGGGTGTTTTTGTAGTAATTAACAATTATTGGTTGAATCGCATAATTTTTCGTTTTTTTTTCGACTTTCATTTTGTTTTTCGTACGTTGTGGAATTGTGAACACATTGCTGCATTGTTTTGTACCTAATGCAAACGGTAGACAATATTATTGCCTTTTGAATAAGTTTATTTTTATCTCAGTATGACTAAAACTTTGAGAGATATGTTTTTTTTTGTACTCGCATAGAGCGTATTTCAAGAAAAAAACAAAATGGCTGCCACATAGCGGGTAAGTGTATTGGACCCAAGCCTAGGGTGTAATTGTACTTTAAAATAGTTTATATTTAAGTATTTAGAATATCGCTAGTCCATGTCCGGACACACTGTATAACATAGTAATATAATATAACGTATTGAACAATTTTGTGGGTTTATTTTCGCTGTAGGAAGCATGAAGCAAGCAAGCATACAGCATGCAAGCAAGCATAGAGCATGCAAGCAAGCATGCAGCAAACAAGCAAGCATGCAGCAAACAAGCAAGCATGCAGCATGCAAGCAAGCATGCAGCATGCAGCATTCAAGCGATCATGCAACATGCAGCCGGCAGGGTTTCTGTCACGGCTCCGGCGCGACGCGTTACGCGCCTTCGCGATTTTAAATTACACTCTAGGGGTAGGACAAACAAGACTACGTGGAGTCGGTTTTGCAGCAATTCGGTTCTGCCACTAACTTTTGTTGCACAGCATATTAAATTTTTACACAACATCTGATATATTTTTCAGATGAAAATTATCTCGCGATTGAAAAATCGTTTAAGTTACATAATGTTATGTATAATAAATAATTTGCATGAAAATTGTTTTTGTTATTTATACTAATTGTATGCCTAAATATTATTATGCTAATAGTCGGGTACGTATCATAATCCCGAAAGTTCATAATACCTATGATTGAAATACCGACGTCCAAAACATCGAAATTCAAAATACCGAAAGTTTTAAATACCGATAGTCGTTATATCGAAACACAAAATACCGATGTTCAAATGCCCGAAAGGACGAAATCCCTAATGGACGAAATACCGAATGGACGAAATCCCGAATGGACGAAATATCGATGGATGAAATACCGATGGATGAAATCCCGAATCGACGAAATCCCGAATGAACGAAATACCGATGGATGAAATCCCGAATCGACGAAATCCCGAATGAACGAAATCCCGAATGGACGAAAACTTTTATTAAACAGCCGTATTATATGCCCCTAAAAAGCGAAGTCGAAGGAGCCCCGCTTCGCGGGGCCCCTATTTCCGAGTGCAGGGTTTAAAGGGAACCTAACTAACCTAACGGGAGGGTGCCCCAAGTCCCGATTATGGGGGCAGAGATACTTCCGTATGTTCAGTTGACAATAATTCGAGAGTTTAGAATATCGCTAGAGAGTAACACGTTATATTGTAATACTAGCTTCTGCCCGCGACTTCGTACGCGGATCCTGTTGCTTATGCCAGCGACAACGGGGTCGTCGAAGATCTGAAACGTCTGATGTCGAATTCTAAGAACCCGGGGACGGGAAAATAACGGATCTTTCCCACCTGAGCAACACATACCATTTGTTTCTTTTTGCCATTTAACAGCTTCACAAAAAGTACAATTTTTAGCCATACCTCCGATGGCGGAATATGTGGCGTATTCAATCATAGGAGACGTAAATGCACTCCGTGCCTTATCAACCCAAGGAAGGTCGCCATGCCCTTTTTTTCGGTTGGGAAATAATTAAATAACTTCTCCAACTCTGGGCGGAGCGGGAGGGAGTGTCAGATTTTTACTGACTAAAACCCATCCATGTTCCTTCCTCGCCCTTTACGTTCCAGGGCCACGGTATCTCTTTCGAACAGTCCCGCAGCCCCGGCAGGCTTCGACCTTTGCGGGCCCCTCCCTTTATGCTGACATCTCTTGAGGCGCACGTGGAACACGAACGCGCCGTCGACACGGCAGGTCGCCATGCCCTTTTTTTTTTTTTTTTTTTTTTAGGATGGGAAATCATAAAATGACTTCTCCCACTCTGGGCGGAGCGGGAGGGAGTGTCAGACTCTTACTGACTAAAACCCATCCATGTTCCTTCCTCGCCCTTTACGTTCCGGGGCCGCGGTATCTCTTTCGAACAGTCCCGCAACCCCGGCAGGCTTCGGCCCTTGCGGGCCCCTCTCTGGGTCGCCATGCCCTACGGCTATATCTTGAGACACATCCGATTTTTCAGATGATATCGACATTCTGTTCAGAGAATGTCGACGTCGATCAGAATTCAAACGTTCGTTCAATGAACGTGCATCGCGCATCACGCATCACGTTCATCACTCGATTCAAAAGACCTGTTAGTAGATGTGCGAATACGCTGAAAACTCAAGCCTGATTCTGTATCGGTAAACATTTCGGATTCGCTCACGATCAGCGGACAGTCGCGCATCACGTTCCGCACTTGTCTCTAAAGACCTAGAAGAAGCTATGCGTAGATACGCTGAGAACTCAAGTGCAATTCTCTATCCGTGAACGTCTCCGACTCGCGAGACAATGCGTGACGTTCACGATCAGCGGTCAGTCGCGCGTCACGTTCCCTACTTGTCTCTAGAGATCTAGTACCTAGTCGATGCGTAGATACGCTTGAAACTCAAGCGCAATTCTCTATCCGTGAACGGCTCCGACTCGCAAGACAATGCATGACGTTCACGGTCGTTCGGTCAGTCGCGCATCTATTCTTCACTGGTCTCTAGAGACCTGGATGTAGAAATACGCTGAGGAGAACGCAGGCGTGCTTCGCGATCCGAAGAGGTTTCCACGGAGCAAGTTGCAGCCTGATGTTCTCGAACAGCATCAAGTCTCTCCTGACGCTCTTCGATAGATTCTTGGGATCTTATGATCCTCCATCTTTTAGCTCCTTTGGAACATTGGGAAAGATTTGACCTCTTTCTAGGCATGGTTATAGTTTTGTTGTGAAGATACCTGATCAATTGAAATCTAAGTAACTGCTCCCCTGCGTTACTGGGTAGGCTACCGAGTCACGAAGATAACTGGAAAAGGAAATTAATTCTACAACAGGTGTCCGAGATCTTCGATTTTTATAAGTCAACAGAGAGTGCTCATCAGATTGAACAACTTTTGCTAAGACGTCATTTATAATATGTGTTATGGTGTAGCTGGGCTCTTGGAGTTCCACAACAGGTGTTCCAGATCTTCGATTTTTATAAACCAACAGAGAGTGCTCACAAAATTGAACAACTTTTGCTAAGACGTCATTCCTATATGTGTTATGGTGTAGCTGGGCTCTTGGAGTTCCACATCAGATGTTCCAGATCTTCAAACTTATACTCTCAGCAGAAAATGCTCATCATGTAGAACAATTTTTGCTATGGTGGCATTTTTGCATCTCTTATAATTTAGCTGGTCTGTTGCGGTTCTGCATCAGGTGTTCAAGTTTCCAAGATAAATTATAGCCTCATAGCTTTTGCCCGCGACTTCATTCGCGTGAAGTTTTGATATCGCAACGCATCGCCTACTCAACGGAAGTTTAAACTGCTTTGTTCCCGCTTGCAACATTTCTTATTGCTGCTCCGCTCCTTTTGGTCATAGCGTGATGTTATATAGCCTATAGCCTTCCTCGATACATGGACTATCCAACGCAAAAAGAATTTTTCAATTCGAGCCAGTAGTTCCGGAGATTAGCGCGTTCAACCAAACAAACAAACAAACAAACAAACTCTTCTGCTTTATAATATTAGTATAGAAGTATAGATAGTATAGATAACGTGTTTGACAATTTTACGGTGACATATGTAAGAACAAATTTTGTGACAGAAATGAATCGCTGCAGAACCGACTCCACGTAGTCTTTTCTGCCCTACCCCTAGTGTAATTTAAGTCCGCGTAGGCGCGGAGGGGTGAGGCGGGCCGCGAGCTGAGGAGCAGGTGGCTTGCTGGCCGGTTGAAGCCGGCCATCCTCAGCCGCGGCGGCGAGTGTTAAAACCCTCTGCGACGATAAGCTCGCGTGTGACCGCCGGAGCCCCGCAGCACCGGAGCCGTGACAGAAACCATGCCTGCTGCATGCTTGCTGCATGCTTGCTGTATGCTTGCTGCATGCCTGCTGCATGCCTGCTGCATGCCTGCTGCGTGCTTCCTGCATGCTTGCTGCATGATTGCTGCATGCTTGCTGCATGCTTGCTGTATGCTTGCTGCATGCCTGCTGCATGTGTGCTGTTTGCTAGGCAACTTTTAAGTGTTTTTACGTTAGGGTTTACAAAAAATCGTTTTTCTCGGAAACGGTGACAATTTCGGGATTTTGAACTTCGGGATTTTAAACTTCGGGATTTTAAACTTAGGGTTTATAAACTTCGGGATTTTAAACTTTCGGGCAAATGAACTTTCGGGATTTTGAACTACGGGATTTTAAACTTCGGGATTTTAAACTTAGGGTTTATAAACTTCGGGATTTTAAACTTTCGGGCAAATGAACTTTCGGGATTTTAAACTTTCGGTCAAACAACCATTCGGCGTTTCTATTTTCGGGATTTCGTCCGTCGGTATTTTAAAATTCGGTCTTTTAAAATTCGGGATTATGATACGTACCCTAGGGTGTAAACCACCTCATCACAAGGCCGATAACCAAGCATTCTGTACATCAAACCAAGTAACTTTACGCAAAAATGATTGCTGGAAAACAACTTTTTTTTTTTGAGGTTATAAATCATGTTTTGTGGTAGAACTCAATGTAACGCAATTAGAACATTGTGCTGATGCATGGATTGAATAGTGCGGGGGTCGTGGAGGTGTGAAAAGTCAAAATCTTGCAAAAAAAAACAGTGTTTAAAAAAAATTGTCAAAAAGTTGTAACTTTGACCCCCATATCTCCGTAACTAGAAGGTTCCCAGGTATGTTGTAGAACAAAAAAAATATCGCAATGATGGGGAGAAAAAGTGCCTCTCGGCTTCGTGAAGAGGTGTTTTACACCCTTTATTAATTGTATGCCTAAATATTATTATGCTAATAGTCATTAGGCCTACTAACGTTATGCGAATCAAATTTATGCCAAAACAAATTAGTCTTTAAGATGATTATGCCAACATAAAATGTATGCCTAAAAAAATTATGCCAAAGTATTATTATGCCAAAACAAATTGTGCCAGAATCGTTATGCCGAAGTATATTAGGACAAAGAACATTATGCGAAAAGAAGGGATCCCCCATAAAATTGATTGATTGCTGTTTGTACTTTTACCACAGCTTCTTGTGATTAAATCCTGTGGACATTATTGCGGAATCATCAGCAAAAGTAGTAATAGTTGCATTTTCTAGTTCTGGTATATCTCTGGTCTAAGAGATCACGAAAGACAGGGGATTATAAGGACAAAAGGGACGTCTATCCCCAAATGTGGGACACGCCTTAAGTTTACGATATTAAAGTAGGAACTGACCTTAGCTTTAGCATTATTATGCAGCGCGGCGGCCCGAGTGAGGAATCTCTCGCACATGGTGAAGTTGTTTAACAAGGAGCACTCCACGCCCACGTACAGCGGCGGCAGGTGGCAGCCCGCCATCAGCTGACTAGCCTGCAAGCGTAAACAAATCCTGTAATAATGAATTTCTTTTAAACGAATTTCAGCTCGGGGCAGGGGGTGCCACACTGGCCACGTGCAGCTCGGGGTAGGGGGTGCCACACCTGCCACGTGCAGCTCGGGGTAGGGGGTGCCACACCTGCCACGTGCAGCTCGGGGCAGGGGGTGCCACACTGGCCACGTGCAGCTCGGGGTAGGGGGTGCCACACCTGCCACGTGCAGCTCGGGGTAGGGGGTGCCACACCTGCCACGTGCAGCTCGGGGCAGGGGGTGCCACACTGGCCACGTGCAGCTCGGGGTAGGGGGTGCCACACCTGCCACGTGCAGCTCGGGGTAGGGGGTGCCACACCTGCCACGTGCAGCTCGGGGCAGGGGGTGCCACACCTGCCACGTGCAGCTCGGGGTAGGGGGTGCCACACCTGCCACGTGCAGCTCGGGGTAGGGGGTGCCACACCTGCCACGTGCAGCTCGGGGTAGGGGGTGCCACACCTGCCACGTGCAGCTCGGGGTAGGGGGTGCCACACCTGCCACGTGCAGCTCGGGGTAGGGGGTGCCACACCTGCCACGTGCAGCTCGGGGCAGGGGGTGCCACACTGGCCACGTGCAGCTCGGGGTAGGGGGTGCCACACCTGCCACGTGCAGCTCGGGGTAGGGGATGCCACACCTGCCACGTGCAGCTCGGGGCAGGGGGTGCCACACTGGCCACGTGCAGCTCGGGGTAGGGGGTGCCACACATGCCACGTGCAGCTCGGGGTAGGGGGTGCCACACATGCCACGTGCAGCTCGGGGTAGGGGGTGCCACACCTGCCACGTGCAGCTCGGGGTAGGGGGTGCCACACCTGCCACGTGCAGCTCGGGGTAGGGGGTGCCACACATGCCACGTGCAGCTCGGGGTAGGGGGTGCCACACATGCCACGTGCAGCTCGGGGTAGGGGGTGCCACACCTGCCACGTGCAGCTCGGGGCAGGGGGTGCCACCCAGCTTGTTCTTTGGTCTTCCTCTCCCTCTCCATCCGTCAACATTCATGTCCATCACTCTTTGAGTTACGTGCGTTTCATCCCTCTCTGAATAACCGTATTATTACCTTGAAGTAGGCCGCCATGGCCTGGTCGTGCTCGCTGTCGGCCGCGAAGCTGTGTCCGTACGCCAGCCACACGCAGCCCGCGCTCGGCTCCAAGCTCTTGGCCTTGCTCAGGTACCGACGGGCCAGCTCGCTCTTTCCTGAATAAATTATAAAGAAAAAGCGTTAAGAAAACATTAACTAACTTTAGTTTGTGTCCGCGGGGAGTTCGACAATTTTCCTACGGCATCGTCCAATAAACAGTACCATATTTATGTTAATTCAGAACATACACAAATAGTGTGACAAATTTCATTCTAATTCACTCAGTAATTTATTTTTGCGTGAAAGAGTCACAGACATCCATCCGTCTATCCATCCATCCGCACACACTTTCGTATTTATAATAGCATAAAGATAGAGTTGTAAGAGTATAAGTAGGAAGTCTCTCCATAATTTCATAATTCTTGTTGCTAGTTCAGGAATAAAGGTCGTAGCACACTTATCAACTCGGAAAGGGAGTCACCGCCTCGCCTTTCCTCTTGGCGTCACACAGGCGTCCACGTAACGTAACCACGTAACGTAAGCGGATCAGAAGCTCCGGCACGTCGACTCGGCTACAGCTAGGCGACGCCGCGCTTACGGCTCGCCGACCGCTGGTTGACGGCTGGGCGGCACTAGTTCAATCATTTTGAATCCGAACGTTAACGTAAGCTAGGGTATGGAGGACCGTAAGCGCGGGAACTGCAAGTCGACCACGCACCGCACCGCGGTTCGTGAGCTCGTCTCGAGGCGAGGCGATTACGTTACGATTCCGATTAGTGTGCGTTCACTCACTTCACATCCCTATTTACTTCAGTATTCTGAACGGCTCGAGTTGATACGGTGACGATCTCTTTCCGATTTGATACGTGTGCTACGACCCTTAAGTAATATCAAAAAAAAACTCACCAATAAGATAATAATAGCACCCCACTGCATACCACGAGGTCCACGCATTAGGGTAGGCATCTACTAAGGAGTGCGCGAAGGCGAAGAGCTCGGAGCTCCTCTTGAGCTCGACGAGACACGCAGCGCGTACGTCGGGGCAGCACCACGGGTCCACCGCGTCCAGCGCACGCAGGGCTTCGCCCCAGCGACACGACGCCGCCAGCCGACGGGCGCGGCTTTGTGCGGCCTCCATCATACGCGCGCCGACGATCTCGGCTTCCGCTGTTATCTGTGGAACAGATAAATATTAAATGTATTTGATAAGACTGGTGCCGAACTTGGATCATAGCTAAATTGAAGATCGTTCAACGTGCTATGTAGAGGACTTATACGCTTCGAATATCTTTGAAAGATAAAATCCGAGGTGATCGATACCGACATTACCTGCGGAGTAAGCAATGCCGGAAAGCAAATTGAACTGGCAGACAGTCGACCATGTCTGTCGAATGACCAACCGATGGCCGATGGAGCCAACGAGTCCTGGAGTGGGGACCGCGTTTCAGTAAACGCAATTTTAGCCAACTCCTAACTTCAAAAGGTAGGGTAGAAATAACGAGGTTTATCTGGAATAAATCTAGGGATCCGGTAATTCTGAGTCTCTAGATGTGCTATTTTTATTCCACTGCCGTTGTTGTTATGAATCAGCTCAAAAGGTCAGGAATTCAGGTGAAGCCGCGGGCATAATCTAGTACTGATTTAACAGAACCCGAATTTTCAGTAGTACAGTGTACTCACAGGACAGTCGGCATCAGGCTGCGGCAGGTTGACCGGCGCGGGCGAGTAGCGGTTGAGTCGCTCGCGGTACGCCGCACGCAACAGTGCGCCTTCCGCCGCGCTCAGCTGACTGTTTATAGGTAGGGATTCTATCAGCTCACTCTCTGAAACAAGTGGTGTATTTTAAGACAACAGGGAAAGAAAAACAGTATTTATTCCCAGACATATTACATAACATCACACCTCTAATCCCAGAAGGGTTAGTCAGAGGTACATTTCACCAATTATAAAGGGTGTAAAACACCTCTTCACTAAGCCGAAAGGCACTTGTTCTCCCCGTCATTGCGATGATTTTTTTGTTCTACACCATACCTGGGAACCTTCTAATTACGGAGATATTGGGGGTCAAAGTTACAACTGTTTGACAAGTTCTTTTTTAAATACAATTTTTTTTTGTAATATTTTGACATTTAACACCTCCACGACCCCCGTACTATTCAATCCATCCATCAGCACAATGTTTTAAGTGCGTTACATTGAGTTCTACCACAAAACATGATCTATAACCTAAAAAAAAAAAAGTTGTTTCCCAGCAATAATTTTTGCGTAAAGTAACTTAGTTTGAAGTACAGAATGCTTGGTTAACGGCTTCGTGATGAGGTGGTTAACACTCTGCATTTAAGCCATGTAATACCATGTAATAGGGGGCAATCGGGCAATCCTATTTCCGTGCTGGTCCAGCAGCAGTTCCAGCGCCTCGTAGTGCGCACAGTCCGCCCGCAGTGCCGCCGCCAGCGCCTCGGCGGCGCCTACGATAGACTTACCCTGGTGCGGCGTGAGCGCGTGTTGGTCCAGCAGCAGGTCCAGCGCCTCGTAGTGCGCACAGTCCGCCCGCAGTGCCGCCGCCAGCGCCTCGGCGGCGCCTACGATAGACTTACCCTGGTGCGGCGTGAGCGCGTGTTGGTCCAGCAGCAGGTCCAGCGCCTCGTAGTGCGCACAGTCCGCCCGCAGTGCCGCCGCCAGCGCCTCGGCGGCGCCTACGATAGACTTACCCTGGTGCGGCGTGAGCGCGTGTTGGTCCAGCAGCAGGTCCAGCGCCTCGTAGTGCGCACAGTCCGCCCGCAGTGCCGCCGCCAGCGCCTCGGCGGCGCCTACGATAGACTTACCCTGGTGCGGCGTGAGCGCGTGTTGGTCCAGCAGCAGGTCCAGCGCCTCGTAGTGCGCACAGTCCGCCCGCAGTGCCGCCGCCAGCGCCTCGGCGGCGCCTACGATAGACTTACCCTGGTGCGGCGTGAGCGCGTGTTGGTCCAGCAGCAGGTCCAGCGCCTCGTAGTGCGCACAGTCCGCCCGCAGTGCCGCCGCCAGCGCCTCGGCGGCGCCTACGATAGACTTACCCTGGTGCGGCGTGAGCGCGTGTTGGTCCAGCAGCAGGTCCAGCGCCTCGTAGTGCGCACAGTCCGCCCGCAGTGCCGCCGCCAGCGCCTCGGCGGCGCCTACGATAGACTTACCCTGGTGCGGCGTGAGCGCGTGTTGGTCCAGCAGCAGGTCCAGCGCCTCGTAGTGCGCACAGTCCGCCCGCAGTGCCGCCGCCAGCGCCTCGGCGGCGCCTACGATAGACTTACCCTGGTGCGGCGTGAGCGCGTGTTGGTCCAGCAGCAGGTCCAGCGCCTCGTAGTGCGCACAGTCCGCCCGCAGTGCCGCCGCCAGCGCCTCGGCGGCGCCTACGATAGACTTACCCTGGTGCGGCGTGAGCGCGTGTTGGTCCAGCAGCAGGTCCAGCGCCTCGTAGTGCGCACAGTCCGCCCGCAGTGCCGCCGCCAGCGCCTCGGCGGCGCCTACGATAGACTTACCCTGGTGCGGCGTGAGCGCGTGTTGGTCCAGCAGCAGGTCCAGCGCCTCGTAGTGCGCACAGTCCGCCCGCAGTGCCGCCGCCAGCGCCTCGGCGGCACCTACGATAGACTTACCCTGGTGCGGCGTGAGCGCGTGTTGGTCCAGCAGCAGGTCCAGCGCCTCGTAGTGCGCACAGTCCGCCCGCAGTGCCGCCGCCAGCGCCTCGGCGGCGCCTACGATAGACTTACCCTGGTGCGGCGTGAGCGCGTGTTGGTCCAGCAGCAGGTCCAGCGCCTCGTAGTGCGCACAGTCCGCCCGCAGTGCCGCCGCCAGCGCCTCGGCGGCGCCTACGATAGACTTACCCTGGTGCGGCGTGAGCGCGTGTTGGTCCAGCAGCAGGTCCAGCGCCTCGTAGTGCGCACAGTCCGCCCGCAGTGCCGCCGCCAGCGCCTCGGCGGCGCCTACGATAGACTTACCCTGGTGCGGCGTGAGCGCGTGTTGGTCCAGCAGCAGGTCCAGCGCCTCGTAGTGCGCACAGTCCGCCCGCAGTGCCGCCGCCAGCGCCTCGGCGGCGCCTACGATAGACTTACCCTGGTGCGGCGTGAGCGCGTGTTGGTCCAGCAGCAGGTCCAGCGCCTCGTAGTGCGCACAGTCCGCCCGCAGTGCCGCCGCCAGCGCCTCGGCGGCGCCTACGATAGACTTACCCTGGTGCGGCGTGAGCGCGTGTTGGTCCAGCAGCAGGTCCAGCGCCTCGTAGTGCGCACAGTCCGCCCGCAGTGCCGCCGCCAGCGCCTCGGCGGCGCCTACGATAGACTTACCCTGGTGCGGCGTGAGCGCGTGTTGGTCCAGCAGCAGGTCCAGCGCCTCGTAGTGCGCACAGTCCGCCCGCAGTGCCGCCGCCAGCGCCTCGGCCGCCGCCTCGCGCCGCTCCAGCGAGCACAGCGCGCGCGCCTGCCACACCAGCACGCCGGCCAGGGCTCGCTGGGAACAGAACCTATGCTTTTATAATTTTCTGAAGCATTATCCAATGTATGGAAACCACGTGTTGTCAAAATACTTGATAAATGGCCCCGTTAATCGCGGCATCAAATGTCTTGGGTGCGTTTGAAAATGCAGCACGATTTTGTTTTTTAACTACTGGAATACTTCCTAGTAGTTGGTTAGTTATAAGTACATTTAAAACTGATGACCAGGTATAAAATAGCAACTGCCATTTGATGGTGAGAAACAAGATACTCTTGTTGAGAATACTTTAAATACTCTCGTTCTCAGATATCTGGTAACAATTTTATGGAGGTTCACAGTAGCCTAGCATTGAGGTGAAAGTGTCACTGTAGCCTGCAAAAATCATTTTTTTTAAACGTTTTTTGCAATTTTCCAGCCAGTGCTAGGTTGTGTGATGAGTAAAAAATTGTTCACTACTGTAAGACATAATTATGTATTTACAGAATTTTGACCTTGAAAAGGTAGTTCCTTGACAAAAAAACAACTTGATATACTTACATTATGAGTCTGGTCAGTGTTCCTGGGCTCAAGTAGCATGGGGTCACACTCGTCCATTAAGTTGAGTGCCGTGGCCGGCTCGCGTGCCGCTAGGTACGCGCGCATCGCCACGCCCAGGCATAGTAGGTGGCGTCTGAAGCAAAAGAAGTATTTTATAACATTATGGTTTGTCGAAGATGGTGGGACGAGCTGGACTGGAACACCCTTTGCCCAGAATGGAATGTTGCAAGTAAACATTAACTGTTTTAAATTAAACAAATATCAGCTATCAGCCATAACTTGAACCCTGTTGAAATCTGCCTTACAAAGTAGTCTGAAGTCTAAATTTCAGAAAAATTACTCATCTATAAGAACTGTACATCACCTGTGAAGTCCTCTAGAAGTGACTGCATGTGCAGCTCTATGCAGTTCCCCTCTGGCCAGCATGGCGCTCGCCAGGAGCCAAACATCATCCCCACTGGCGGCATCCAGGCCCCCACCAGCTGCAGCCGCTGCCGCATCTGCCCAGAACAGGGCACTGGTCCATTGACCCTGGAATACATGAATTGATAATTGTAGCTTGAACAATTTTATCTTTGATGGGTTGTAAATATCAATAAATCTAGTCTTAATCAAGTGTAAACAGTTAAAGAAGAATATGAGGTTCATGGCTGCTGGCATTCTGTAGTTACTGTCTACCCACCCCATTTGAACAAGGTGCGTTTATATTTTCAAGTATTAAGGTTCAAAATAAACAAGATTATTTTTCCATTCTTTTAAATAGGCAATAAAGAACACTTAGTTATCAATATACGAAAATGAAGGTGGTGTGTGTGTGTCCTTTAGGATAATCAGGGTGTAAAAACATTAAGGAATATTGATACCATTGTTAGAGAGGTACTTTTTCTTATGTAGGAAGTTTTCTACATCATATACTTAAGTTATTATGCCTTAGATGTCATCATCATCTACCTAGCCTTTTCCCAACTATGTTGGGGTCGGCTCCCAGTCTAACCAGATGCGCATACATGCTTCTTTTCATAGAATATTGTTAAAATTTTTGTTTTCAACTGCTAGGACAGAAGACTTATAATTTAT
The DNA here is from genome assembly GCA_950022955.1 of Xestia ashworthii. Lineage (NCBI taxonomy): Eukaryota > Metazoa > Arthropoda > Insecta > Lepidoptera > Noctuidae > Xestia > Xestia ashworthii. The sequence goes on along the minus strand of OX465556.1, from coordinate 21,743,741 downwards.
TATAACATCTTTGTCTATGAGCAAAATAACCTAAAGTAACAGTTTTGCAACAAATGTAACACAGAATCATAATATTTACCAGTTCAGAATATTGCTTGACGAGTGACCGCATCAAATCGATGTTCATGCACCCTTCTATACTACCTCTACCGGTAGGTTCTGATTTATCCATCACGCTATGTATAAAACTCATAAGTGCACTTCAACATAAAGTTTTCAAGTTGGACGTTTGAATGTGGTAACAAAACTTGATAGAACTAGGACTAAAGATCTTGGCGATTTAGCAAAAGCACTTTTTTAATTAAAATAACGCTCTATTTGCTTATAAATTAATATTTTAATCACTGTTTTCGTTTGTCCCGCCGACTATTTTGACGTTCTTAACTTTTTTTTAATAACATACCATTATATGACATATGACAGTTTGATTTTGACAAGACAGCAATGGTTCAAAACTGTTGTTTCAGTTTTTTTTCACTAGAATCGTTATCGAAAATAAAACCAAAATCTAGTTAATTTCTGTTTTCTTTCAAAAATATGTAAGGTTCAAAATTAATAAATCTTTTTCACTCTAATTTTAAAAGTTTTTTTAAAATGCACTGTTTGTTTTCAATTTGATGAAATATGAACGCAGTTTTTATTAGCTTCATACTGGATAATACGTCTGAATTAAGAAGAAGTGTTTTATATTCTTTTCTCTTTTGCTCTTTAGTTGATTTGGTATCACTTTGTCTTGGTTATTCAAAAAACCGATACATTTTAATTTGGAGGAATGTACCCATGCTGTCAATTGACAGATTTGAATTTTGATGACGGAAAGAAAAAGGTTATACACAGTTAAAGAGGGAATAGGCTGATTAAGGTTTACTTATTAACCGTCACTAAATATTATTTAGGCGTTCCTAGTTTTTTATTGTGTAGTGTAATTATAGAATCACAGTTTGAGTTTTGTATACATCCTGGTAGTTCAAATAAAGCAACGTGTCCTAGGTTAGGCCGTTAGTGAAACATGTTAGTATATTTGAAATAACATGACTGAGAGGAAAATGTGCAAGTTTTACAATTTAAACGTGCCTGAACGTCGATCTGGGGAGGGTGGGCAAGGTGGTGGCCCAACGCAGAACCACGGCAACAATGACGAGGATGACAGGAACTCAGAAGAGGGGACGCCGCCGCCCGTGCCGGCACACGAGCACAAGCTCGAGTACAGCTACTGGATGTGGTTCTCAAGACGCCCACCAGCGCGCGAGCTTTCCGCGTCCACCACTGGTTACGTACAGGTTTGTTGATATCCTAAATCTAATACTGCCATGCTGACAAGGAAGTATATCTCTATTATTACACATCACAATTAAATTGTACTATGGCCAAAACAAGGTATTGTTGCTGTAATTGAGCTCATGTGTTTTGATTTGCATTTGAACAGTGTTCTACATACTAGCAAGTGGGTAAGTGTGGAACACATAAATGTAAATTAATTTCAATTTCCATATGTTTATCAATATGGCACAGTTTTGTTAATCAGTTTGCTAACTTTTCAGTTATGTAGTCTCGCAATGAATGAATCTTCCATATTCTGATGTTCTGAAGGCATATAAACAACATTTAAGGGTTCAATAAGATTTGAGACTAAATATTAATGCATGGGTAACTTTCTAAATCATGTTGTGTTTACTATTCAATGTTTGATCTAGTTATTTATTCTAGTAGGTACTAGTAATCAAACTACTTAATAATTAATTACTAGCATGTTACTCCTGTTAATTCATGTGGAAAATTTGATTTGTATGTGAGAGTAAAAAGAAACAAAGTAGCCTATGTGCCATTCCAGACTATAATCTATCTCTGAACCAAATTTTATCCAGATCTGTTCAGCTGTTCTGAGATAATGAATGAAAAAAGAATGCATTTTTAGGCATTTCTAAAAGTACACTAGCTGACCCACGCAACTTCGTCTGCGTCACATAAGAGAGAGAAACGAAAGGAAAAAAAAACCTGTTTTTGCAACATTTTTCATTCCTGCTCCGCTCCTGATTGTCGTAGCGTGATGTTATATAGCCTAAAGCCTTCCTCGATAAATATGCTATCCAACACAAAAATAATTTTTCAATTTGAACCAGTAGTTCCTGAGATTAGCGCGTTCAACCAAACAAACAAACAAACAAACTCTTCTGCTTTATAATATTAGTATAGATTATTGGTACAATCCATAGTGGGGGGGACCCCACATAACATGGAACTTAAAACATTTTTTTTTCCATTTATTTATCTGCAATCAGCATTATCTATAAGCAGATGTGTTGTAGGATGTGGCAGTTTGAGTGTGTCCTCCATCACTGGATCATCTCCTCATCAGTAGACCATAGAAGTGGATTATATAGTCAATATGTCTTTCCGTTTTAGCCGATTTTTGTATCTTCTAGTTGTTAACTTAGTCGCCAATTTGTTGGGGTGTCTTTCCAGCTTCCCTTTATATGTCTCTGTAGTGTTATGACTCTCTTCCTTCACCATGCTCATCCCCAGATGATGGTGTATTTCTGTGTTAGTGATGTACCATGGGACTTGCATAGGTTTCTGAGGATCATGTTCTGCGCCCCCTGTCGGCACTGTCCGTGTCCGGCACCGTGCTAAGTATCGTCTGACACTCTCCTCTTCTGGCTGGTCAGACGTATATATGGTATACAGCACAGGTCCCAGGACTGATCCTTGTGGCACTCCAGCATCTATTTGTTGAAATTTGGAAGTGGAGTCAGCTTCCTTCACCTGAAAGAGTCTATCTGTCAGGTACGATTTCAGCAGTAGATAGTAGCTGTGAGGTAGGCTATTCTTGACTTTGCAGATTGGACTTAAACATAGCTGACAAAATGTTAGTATGCTAAAAGTACCTCTACCAAACCCATTTGGAAACAGGTGTGATTTTATCTCCATTCTGCTAGCTACTTCAACACCATATTGTGTACCATGATGCCTCAGTGGACAAAAATAGATTCCGTCTAAACAAAAAACTAGCAATCTATATTAAATATTTGAGGCTACCATAGCACTATAATATTGATTTGCATTTGGTAGCATGACCCACATTCTAAGTAGTTGTAACTGTACTGGTATGATGTGACTCTGTAAGTATGCACTCTTAGCTGATGTCAGAAAAAGATTCCTGGTTTTAGTTCTTTATTTATTTCTTTAGAACTTGTAGAAAAAATAGTACCAGTATCTATTAAAAAACACAATCTTTACAGGTAAACTTGTAGTGGTTTCAGAAACATACTATTTTCAAGAAATGCATAAATTATTTGTGCAGTCATTATACAATAGAATGCATGCTCAACCACTATTGTTACCCAATTATCTCCTTTGTGTGCCAATGTCACGTTTCATTGCTACTTCTGGCCCCGCCCACATTAGTTTTACTCATATTCTAAAATGTTTGTATTATTCAGGGAACAGATTATTTTTGAATGTAGGTGAAATCTCGATCTCGGGACATCTCTTTACCTGTCTTGTCCTCCTAGCATGCAAGATCACGAGTTATCAATCTCGACTCAAGATTGCTTTTTCCTAGTTATATTAATACCTACTAGAAACATACACCTTCATATTTTTTACATACCTAAAGAAATATGAAGGTGTAAAGGTGTGTCCAAACCAGCTTTTAGTCATTTGATATTACTGCAATATAAAAGCTATATAGGCAAAATTACGTGAATCATATTTATTTGCCGAGTTGCTATTTTTATTACTTTTGCATATAAAGTACAAAATGCATAGCACTAAGAGACTAGATAGATGGATAGAATAGCTAACTGTTAGAATACCTATTAAAGTGTAACTTCTTTTACTTTACTTGTTATCTTGTCTAAATAACAGCAAATATGCTTTTCCTATTATAACCAGAAAAGGTCAATAAAACATGTAGGTAGAAACCAATGATATTATAAGTAATAATATCATTGGTAGAAACCATTAAGTTTAAATTCTTCTCTCGTTCAGATCCTTTGGCTAAAATAACGATGAACTTTTCGCTTGTAAACTGCTCACGCGGTTTGACATAACATCACGCCTATAATACCCGACGGGCAGGAGTGTACCTAAAGAACACCCGTATGGCGATTTTCATGCGACACCGCTCATCCGCGCGGTCGGGCGCAGTCTGCGGAGATTTGGTTGGCAGTGTACCGCGTGGAGTGGCGGTGAGCGCCGCAGATCCGCGTAATCGATCGGTGTGTGAATATGGTACCCTAACTAATGCAGTTTCTACGCAATATTTCAGGCGTTACGTCTGGTGGGTAGGGTGGCGAGCGTGGAGCAGTGGTGGGGCTTGTATACGCACCTGGCGCGGCCGTCAGAGCTGCCGCCACTCTCCGACCTGCACCTCTTCAAACTGGGCATCAAGCCTATGTGGGAGGACCCCGCCAATGTCAATGGAGGGAAATGGGTAAGGAAATTGTGGAGTATAGTGTACTTCGTCCGACGTGCAACTTTCATGACGTTGGCAGAAAGAAAAAATCCTGCCTGCGCCCATAGGCCCTGGTTAAATCCGGTCCTCAGAGCCTTTCAGTTTTTCTAAGTTTTTACAAAAATATCCTGACCCCGTATGTAAGATATGATTCATAGTATGACTCAAAATTAAGCTTTAATTGAAGGCTCATTCTTTAAAGTTGCTATATGACCTTCATCAAATCAACTGCCCTAAAATATTGTTTGATGTTTTCCCAGGTTGTACGACTACGTAAAACACAGACAGGTCGCGCGTGGGAGGATTTGTGCATGGCGATGCTGGGCGAGCAGTTCATGGTCGGCCAGGAACTCTGCGGCGTCGTGCTCTCCGTACGGTTTCAGGTGAGGCCATATTATTGTCACTAACCCGTAAAGCAGTTTAATAATATTATGATCAGCTTATAACGTTCCACTGCCTCCTTTCCTGGTAGAGTATCTAACAAGCAGGCCCGATACGATATTAGAAAGTCGTGGAAGTCTGGAGCTGAGTGGTAACCGGTAGTTCGTATTGCAGGACGACCACCTAGCGGTGTGGCACCGCACGGCGTCGGATACGCTGGCGGCGGCGCGCGTGCGAGACGCACTGCGGCGCATCCTGCAGCTGCCGGCCGCTGTGCCCATCGAGTACAAGGCGCACGGCGACTGCCTGCGCGCCTCCGCCGGCCGCGCGCAGCCCGACGAGCCCACCACGCCCCCCTCGCCGTCGCCCTCCTCCTAGCCAGCCCGCACCCCTCAGCCCTCAGCGGTGACGTCGCGGCGTCGTGTGATATACAATATCGAGTGATTTACGTTCTCTCTGACTTTCCGATCTGTCCGTATCGACAGTGGTGCACCGTTCGTTTACACTGTCGCTCCAGCTCTGCAAAATGAGACTTGTGACCGTTTTACCCTTTTTAGACAAGTAAATCAATACCAACCTTAGAAATACCTTTGATATAGACTAAAGTTAACCTCCACCCGTACTACACTAGTTAGCAAGCAGCGTATAGAGACGATATTGTATTATTAACTGTGAATCTGAGTGAGATGACGACTGCTGCCCGCAATAGACGCGCCGGCGCCTCACGGCTGGCCCGCCTGCCGTTGTACATATAGTGAAATTCGAAGTAAATTAAACAAATTTGTAAAAGCGGCGTCGAGCCGTGAGACCGAGCGCCCCACAACGTTACATATTGTACAGTGAAAAGACCTGGATTTAAATAAAAATAAAGAATCAGAATTTGTATACTTTAAATGTTTGTTTCCTTCTTTTCTCCATCATATGATGTCAACATGCATGCCAAACATTTTCTAATACCATATGAAAATTGATATCTATTTCCATTTTTCCAGTTGTACTCTACAAATACCGAGGTCAATGGACTGAGAATGAAATACAATGTTTGTCTAGAAAATATATTTTAATACATCAAATTTCAACAGACATTCACGTTTGTTAATTTAAAATATAAAATAAATGATAAACATGGCCATTAAGACATTCGTTATTCGACTAAACACGAGACATCAAAACAAATGTCTAATAGTGTCTACACACTACCCAATCTAAGGACTTCCACTACTTCTTTTACAATAGTTATATTACACTAGAGCTGTGGACACACTGGACAATTTACAATGGAATTAGGCCTTATTATTCCTAACATCATTGAAGTTTTTCTCCAAATATATAAATGTTAAAAGACAACACTATGCGATTTACATAAGCTATCGACAGGTCTTCTAACATTACCATTTGTATAAAATCCGTCTACAGATCCTATAAAATTCATTTAGTATTAATCTATTTTTATCTGGGAAAGTGTGTCCACAACCTAAAACTCTGACATTCAGACGAAAATATCCTAGACTAGACTTAAATCTACATTATTTACATTTGGCAACATTACTTAGTCTATGTGTGGTGATATGCACACGGCATAGGTAAATCAAATTCGTTATGATTTCCCATTATGATATTTCAATTATGTTCTAAAAATCACAATATTTTCAATGATATTTTTTTTCAGGGGTCTGTTTTCTTGCGTCACTTTGTGTAAACCCTTACATCTGTAAAGGTACTGGCCGCAAAGTGGCATAAGAGAACAAAATCACAGTTTTCTTTACAAATAAAGTGCGTTCAATATTATTTTAATTCTAGGTTTTGAGGGAGAGACAGCCTCTTTTAAAGTTGATCTTGGATTCATGTACTCCCTTTGGAAACTCGCTTAGGTGCAGTTAGCATAACCAGTCCGGTATGGCACAAAATGTACTGTACATACATCGAAACGACATTACGACTAGCCCCTAGTACGACTTCACACACACAATCTCATATAATGAATTAAATATTTTTTACATTCAAATACAACTGCCAATGTTTTAAAAACATCGTCTAGACTTTTATCGCTTTTACAAACTCGATAACACCTCGGCCACACCCAAATACGCAATGAGGTGTAATCAGTCATGATACAATCATCTCCTATCTCAAATTTTCTTTTCACGCTACAAAAAGTCGTGTGAGTGATACGCACTGACAGGAGCACGACCTAAGACTGATTAGCGCTAAATAACATTAAAATTAACTTAGCAAATGACACCACTAATGCAAATACTAACACCTAATTTCATTGCTTTAATTTCCCATTAATTTAGCACTTTTTAGAACGCCCCACGAATTAAGAGCCAATAAACTAAGTAAATAAAGCCAATTACAAAAAGAATACCAGTCTTACTAAGTAAGAGGTCCCCGTTATGAGAATCAGGCAAGATTAATTACGTCAAATCAATTCCATTTATATACCTACTATCAAAGGATTCCATTTGTTCTGGCAGTGGAGTAATGGCCAATAAAACCATAAGTACTAATTTACATGTAACAATATCATTTCTTACAAAATGCAATGAATTAAAAGCAACGTTGAACATTGAGCTTTCTAAACTAAGTTTTAGTTTTGCTTACAACCATTGTATCAACAAGAAATGACATTGCTATTGTAAATGAGCCTCAATACATACACACACGTATGTGCTTAATGCATACTACAATAATTATACTACATAAGGGACCCCATAATATTAAAAAAATGTCTAAAAATAAAACATGGTTATGACATTAATACTTACTTAAAAATAAAATATAACACGAGTATTAAATAAAATAACGCTGCCTGGTTAAACTGCCCTTAAATAATATTAATTTTGTTAGTACTTAATACGAAGCTACACAAAAAGTAAATTAATAAAAAATAAGCATCGATTTTATGATCAAATAAATTAGATCGAGAATCGGAGTCGAAATCGAAATAAAATAAATATATTTATTCGAAACTACACACAGTAAAAAAAATCTAATAAATATTTACATCTATCAAAAGTTTATTTATTAGCAACCGTGTCTATGATAAAAGCTGTTTTCGGAACATTTCTAAAAAAAGAAAAATGTACCGAGTAGTGATAATAATTTGATATAAGTAATCCTATAGTTTATCAGCCGAGATCCGAATAGGTATACCTAGTAACTTCACCTTAACGTCAAGAAAGTAAGTATTAACATGTGGAAAATACCCTCTGAAAGTCTTATTACGAAACTGTAGCCGGTGATAGCCAAGTGATGAAGGGGGACCGTCAGACTCCTAGTCATAGATCTTAGTTCGAACCCAAGACTTCTGATTTTTGGATTCATGCGCGTCAATACGTGCACAAAATTATCATTTACTTTGGTGAAGGAAAACATTGTGAGGAAACCAAACCAGCATGCCTGAGAGATATTTCTCTTCTCGACGGCATGTGAAGCCAAGTCAAGCCCATGGGCTGCATAAAAACTCTGCCACCAGGCAATGCAATGCGAGTATGCGACCACAATAATAAAAAACATTTCGCCATTTTCGAAGAAGGTATTATCCACATACCTTGAAAGTTAAAGCAAATACATTCTACCCATTCCTATTATAAGAGACAGCGTAGTAAACTTATATTAGCTGCGGCATTAACTAGATGCCATTGACGGCGCAAGAGGAAACGGCGACGAATCAGGAAAGGGAGCGCGAACGACGACAAATTACCATACATTAGATCAACATTCACATTAGGTGGATGGAGGATGTTTATAAAGGATGCTTAAGAATAGCTGCGTAAGTTGTTTGTCACTCAATCAGTTTATCGTCTAATCTTCGTCTGGCCTTTTATAGACTAGGTAGGGATTTTTAAAGATTTAGACAGAAAATAAGTACCGGAATTCATTAGATCCTACAGAAAATATAACAGATTTTTTTCTTATCTGACCGTACTACCGAGACAAAAAGTATTCCAACCTAACCCAACCCACCCAACCCTTAAACTACAATTCATCTGCGTCTGTGACAAGTTTAAGCAAGTTATAGTGTTTATTATCCTATTAGACTGGTGTCCGGCAACTCCGCGTCCAAGCGCGTATTTTGCGATTGCGTAGTATCCTATTATAATTCTGCTATAACCAACATTAGGGCCCCAACTGTGTGTAAAATTTTACTGAAACCATTTAGCCCTAGTGCGTGAAAAAGTAACATAGACGAACAGAGTTCTTATTTTTATCGACTAGTAGGTATACAGTTTTTTCAGCGAATGAAATACGTAACGCAAAAACAAGGATGTATTAAAAACGTCCGTCTGATGTCTTTGCCCTTTTTAAATATTTACCGGTCAAGCTACCCTTAATTAGTCATGTCGGAATCTCATAGGTAGATCATTAAAAAGGACGCGTTCTAATTTGGGATCGACCCGATCGCGATCAGAATAGAATACCGGGATTAGTTATTACAGCCGTCTCATTTATACCAACCCAATAAACGCCTTTTTTGAAGTCGGTTAGAAAAACCAGTCTGATTTGGGACGGGTGTGATGCCGCATAATTGTTTCGTCGTCGTTCAGGAACACATAGAAAGACTTCAGATATCTAGATTTCTACACGCTTAGACAGATCTCTCAGGGTTTTGGATATAATTATGTAATTAAGTAAACTATAGTAGCTGCTAGTAGTGACTTTCCATTTCAATATTCAATTCCTATTATTTTGTGCCCATTACTAAATTATTATCGCAGTATTCATTCAACTGTGTATTTATTAGTAAGTATTTCGATGCCTAATGTGCAATAAAAGTGTGCGCTTTGTAATAATTGATTTATAAAAAAAAAATATACAAAGAAAAACTATACTGCCTTCTAGATTCGTAAACCCCTGTGGTCAATTTTTTTTTACCGTAATAATTCATAATGGTGCTCAAATAGTACAATCATTAAAAAAACTTGATTTAAATATTTTGGTAATTTGACTTACAAAATGTCCTCTTAATTTTAAGAAAATCATAGTGAAACAACACTACAAATATGCAAGTTTAAAGAAGTTTGATCTTTAATAAAAATAAATGATTGAAGATTGATATAATACTTATTACAAGAACGTAGATGTAGTGCTCTTTCACAATAAGATGTAAAACAGGGATATTTTAAAACCACTCCACTTTTCAATTCATAAGTCATAGATTTCGATGTATTTCTTAATTGTAAGAATAAATCATAAATAAACACTTTCGTTTCAAAATAGCCCAATTTAACATAATACATACTATATCATTTTAATACCACTTTGCGATAGTACTACCGAGATAACTGACGGTCTGCGACATACACCCTTATGGCTTACGTAATAAGGTAGAAAGTGGTCGACCATCAGTGAACGCGGTAGTACCATAGTTCGATTAAAATTCTTAATAACGAATTTCACAGGATCCTTAGAAACGCGAGAATCCTTTATAGAAGTTTCTATAAACACCACCACTTCAGATTCAATAATACAGTTAGTGTTTTGATTGTCCAATTCATAACTTTATACTTTGTACTTTACCTTTGACCATCAATGGCTGCCGCTTTACACTGAACTTTAACTCGCTAAGGTAGGCATGAAATAGCAAGGCGTAGCATGACTCCCTTCTTCTGCTCATATCCCTGGTCAAGCAAGCTCTTTTCATCTCTCAAACAATCATGCATCGTTTATTTGGACATCTCTCTCCCATTAATTCACACAAACATTTATTTTCATCATTATTTTAGTCACATGCGTTGCATTCTTTCTCGTCATCCATCACACATCTCAAAATAACAGACATCCTTAAACAGAAAATTGCTTTTTGACTATACCCTTTCTCTTAAATAAAACTACATTAGCCCAGACATGCAGAGAGGACGCTTGTGGACCAACAGTGGGAACATTATACTGCTCCTTAACCCAAAAAGCGGTTTTCGAACTATTTGATGTATTTTTCGAGACAAAACCGCTTTTTTCTTACGGGGTTATAGGCTATTAACCCAGCCACGCCCATTCCAATTCACTACTCCGTACCTACATTTTAAAGTCCAGTTCAGAACTGTATGAGCGGCAGCTCGATGTAGTGACGTCAGCAGCTCTGCTGGTCGGCCAGTTCGTGGATGAGCAGGGGGGTAGTGTCGGGGGTGAGGGCGGACACCGCGCTGGCGGGCTGCTGCGCACACACGCGCTCCAGTACGCACGACGCGGATAGGCGGGCCTCCGCGTCGTGGTCCCAGCACTCTTCCATCGTGTCGCACAGGACTGTTAGACCCTGCGGAAGAAGACGCCTTTAGCACTCGATTTATTTAATTTACGGTTGGATAGAAAAACTTCCACGGCAGTACTAACTGGGTTGTGAAGATCAGATGGGCAGTCGCACCATGAAAAATACTGGTATTCAGCTGTATCCGATTTGATAGGAAGCAGACTCCGACATAGTTGGGAAAACCTAGGCAGATTGATTGCGTAGAGAATCATCGTCAGAAAATCTAGACCTGTGTGAGTAAAGGCCTGGTATTTTGGGATGGGTGGTCATTTTTTTACCTCAATCTGGGCTTGAAGTCTACAATGCAAACGGGCATACAAAAAAAGATTCTTTTGTTGAATCTTGGTATTTAAAACACTTGTCTAAGTCTACATTAATATATAATTATTCAAAATAACATTAACAGCAAGAAACTCCGGTTTTGAAATCGTTTTTTATGGTAATGGATTTAGGAATGCCCATATTTGAAGTAAGCGACAAACCAGAAAAGGGGAAAAATTGTCTCAACCTGCCCTGGCTGCGGTCCGTAGCTCCGTGACAAGAACTAGCCAAGTTGATGAGGAGGGCTTCACGAAAGTGGAAAGGAGGAGGAGGAAGAAGCCCTGTTCTCGCAACCTGTGCGGTACCGCACCGAGTGGACCCAACATGCTGCTGCGTCCTGCTGTGCCTACGACGCAGCTGTACATTTCGCGTCTGCATCACTCCACTACAACTGAGGAAGTGGTGCAGTATTTGAAAGTGAAGATCAACTTCATTCTGCGGGTCGAAAGGTTGGAATCGCGCCACAACATCAACTTCAAATCATTCGTGGTACGAGTTCCAACCGACCATCTACAGACCTGCATGAAGGAGGACTTTTGGCCGATGGGTGTCGTGTATCGACGTTTCCGTGGACGGTTACGCGACACCACGCAGCGAAACACGACGCCGACAACGTTACGTGTTTAATAATAGTTTTATAAGTTAGAGTTAACTTATAAAACTATTATTAATAGTTTTATAAGTTAGAATTAACTTATAAAACTATTATTAAACACGTAACGTTGTCGGCGTCGTGTTTCGCTGTATTAGTTTATTGTTTTTGTTGTTTTGTTATTTGTGTATTTCATCTATGGGCCTTAGTTGCCTGATAATAAAATGATTCTTATTATACCTTCACTGGTAAGACAAAAGAAAAATATAAGCAAAAGAGTTTATTTTATTTCTAGTTCAACTGAATAAACTCGAAATGTGGGTGTTAAACTGAATGCATGTTTTAATATGACAATATTTTTAATGTTATCTTAAACCGACGTGCAGAGAGGAAGGATGTTTCCGCAGCTATTGATTAGCTCGGATGATTTATCAGTGCTTAGCATTGCCCTAGCTTTTGCCCGCGGTGTCACTTTATGGTCGGAAATTATGCCACATCGTTTTAAAAATAAGCTATGGCACTCGGGGATATTATAGCTTCCTATTAGTGATTTTTTGGAATCAAGACTTCTTTCGAGATTCCAAAGATTTCGCCCTCCCCTTCACCCAATATTACAATCTAAACCTCTAAATTCGAATCCAATTTGCACTGGATCGCGTGGCAGATTATAGCCCATTCCCTCTAGAGAGGAGGCCTGTGTCCCAGCAGTGGGAACATTAATCGGCTGATGATGATGATGAAAGAGGTTTCACAACTGTAATCCCGAAGGATTACACAGAGGTACCTAAGGGTATACCGACATTTCCAGTTATATTTAAATGTTAAAATCCCATGTATTTGGGGGCGTGCCTATTGCCATCAACCGGGCACAACTCCAGACTATGTGGTTGCTATTGAAAAAATTCTGATGGAGAAGCCATGGTTGACTGGGAGAGAATGCCTTGTAGCAATAAGTCCGCCTAGGTACCACTCTTGTATGTACATGAAGTTTAAATAAATAAATAAAAGCCCAAGAATAATTGGATCCACTCGGGAATCGAACCCTGGACCTCATGCTCAGTAGTTCAGATTCCAACCAACGAGGGAACTTTATACTAATAATTAGTAACAGTTACTTACGGGATGATTCCGCCAGTGCGGCGGTATGTGCGGCCTGAGTTTCCTCTGCACTACAGCTTCCTGCATCTCTTCCAGGCTGGGATGGGAGCCTACCTCCTCTTCAAGAGGCAGACGATATTGTCCGGGTAGTTCTGGCGCCGCGTCAGTGCATCTACAACGTTTAATAACAAGTTAAGAGTTGAACTGGCGTTCCTGTGACTTGATTTGTAGAGGACGAAATCTATATCTATACTATATATACTATATAATATTATAAAGCAGAAGAGTTTGTTTGTTTGTTTGGTTGAACGCGCTAATCTCAAGAACTACCGGCTCGAATTAAAAAAATCGTTTTGTGTTGGATAGTCCATTTATCGAGGAAGGCTTTAGGCTATATAACATCACGCTACGATTATTAGGAGCGGAGCAGGAATGATAAATGTTGCAAAAACGGGGTTTTTCTTTGCTTTCGTTTTTCTCTCTTACGTGACGAAGACGAAGTTGCGTGGGTCAGCTAGTAACAAATAAACGGACGCAATGACCTCATCAACAGCCTAGCCCTAACCTGAACCAACAATGTTGGGGTCGGCTCAGTCAGTTAAATACCAGTATATTACTGAGAGCGATTGCCTATCTGACCTCCACAAACCAGTAACTGCGTAATACGATACGTCTTGTCAGACGTTCAAGCCACTATTAACTATTATAACGATTGCCTAAAATTCATAATTGACATTAACGTGCTTTCCGAGGCACGGAGTAAACGGGTATGTAAAGAATTGTCAACCATCCACGAATCGATCTTGGCAAGAACTGCTTAGCATTTGGAGATCGACACCGCGTTGCACCGAGACGTGCAGTCCAGCCAGGAGATAAGCCAATTTGATCCCTAATTTCACAGACATTTCTTTCATACCACACAACTATATTTAAGGACCAAAATAAGCAGTACCGATCAACAACTAAGTCGGAAGACTATTTACATTTAAACAGTTTAATTAATGCAACTACAATCACGTTCGCTTCTCGCAAAAGCATTTGCTTTCCAAAATACTACCGCCGTATCTATCATTCAATAGTTTCAGTTCAGAAGTGATGAATTTGACCTAAAAACACAAATGGATTGCAGCTAAACTTAGTTCTCCATTCGATTTGTGCACTAGAAAGAAAGGTCTAGCGAAACTAAATGCAAAGGTTTCACCGAGGTATTAATTGGTATTTATTTGATTTCGTGGCGATAAAGAACATCTTCCTATAGAAATGCAAAACCCTAAATTGAGAAAACGAGGTGAAAGTGCAGAAGAAAAACATGGGAACGGCACAGTACTTATGTTGATAAAATAAACCCCAAAAGTCGTTGACTTGAGTTGAGACGTAATACGACACTTCAGACGGCGTCAGCCATTGATAATGACACGGTGCTAAATATTAACATACAAATCTGTCCTAATTTAAATTTGCATTAATGTTTTGCAGCAACTCAAATTACAAAACTGACTCACCTTGAAGCGATCTCCCAGAGCACAAGAGCGCACGCGTACATATCTATCCTTAGAAAAGCGTCTTTCGTGAAGTTGATAGCTCCATCCAGCACCTCTGGAGCCATGTACCGCCTCGTTCCGACCTGACCATGGGCATCGCCGCAGCCTCTCCCTGCCACGAAGATCAACGCGAGGCCAAAGTCCGCAATACAAGCGCTCAGGTCAGCTTTTAGGAGGACGTTCTTCGATTTAAAGTCTCTATGTGCGACGGCTGGCTTTCCGCCGCCCTCTTCATGCAGGTGAGCCAGGCCTCGGGCCACGCACGCAGCGATACGCCAAGCCTCTACCCATGTTAGCGAGTGACCTTTAAGGTAGTCGCATAGGGAACCCTGGTGAGAGAATGTAAATGTAGCTAGATTTCTAACAGCGATGGTTTATTTAAAACATCTTAAGGACTTAATACTATACAAGCGTGCTAGTGTAGCCAGCTATCTTACTAATTTGTTATTCTAAAATGAAAACAGTCGCGTTAACTTGTAGAACCTGACAGAGAATTCTTTCTTGCTTCGAGCATATCGATCTATCAAGATGCAGGCGGATATTTTTAACTTGCGCGTATTGTATTGTGCTACGGTCAACACTTATAGTAATATTTTACACAATACGAAAATAGTGTAAACTGGACAGTTTCACTTGCTTTATAAAACATTATCTGCTAGTTTGTCGACGACGAGATTACGTATCGAGTTACGATCGTACTTTGCAAAAAAAAAACTCACCTTCTCATGGTAAGCTGTGACCAACCAATATTCAGCTTGGAGGTTGTCGCCTTTCTTGTCCACGCCAATATAATGAAGGATATCTGGATGATCCATCCTTGCGAGCCTGAAGATCTCTTGCTCAGCGAGCCACGACTGCTTGTCTTGCAAGGGGAACACTTTGACGGCTACGTCTCGTTGGCCAAGCTTTGCCCTCCACACTGCTCCGAATCGTCCTCTTGCCCTGACCTCGCACAATGTCACCTGCCCCACAAGACCAGCGGCCTCGTTCTCCATGCCGGCGCCAGCGGACGGTGGCCTCGACAATGATGCCTCACCATTAGCCAACTCAGCGAACGACGATCCTTTACGTTTCCTATACAGAAGGTAGCAACCAACAAGGATCGCGAATAGCAGGAACAGGGGAGTTAAAGTGTAAGCGATGACTGCCTTCGTGTCGTCGTCGGCGCTGGGCACTGCCGATGCGGGCACTCTCTCTGGAGGGATTTCAGTCTGAGCCGGTATTCCAGCTTCTATACCCGGGAACACCACGTTCTGATTGCACATGTCTCCTTCGCAGCAACAGTGGAGGAGCGGCAGCTTGGAGTTGTGCAGTCTGCAGTTGGACGTGCGGTCCGTGCACGACACAGTGTCCACGAAGCATCCTTTTACCTTCGGATATGCGGTATTCGTGACGTTATCAAACTGCCAGAGAACAAAGCAGTGGCTACTTTTGTCTGCTTCGACGGGTTGACACTCTTCTTTGATTACGTCGGGGACGCAAGTGGAATTCTCGGCGGTGTCACATGTGGACGTTTGAGACCCGTTGAAGAACTCACACTGTCTGGTGGTGACTCGTCCTTCTTTTGGCCGAGGTGGGAAATTCTCATCAGAGGGCGGCGCGGCTGTTACTGACGTCACTTGAGTACCTTTAACAACAGAGTTATCTCATTTTACTCCTATTTACAGTTAGATTTTACGTGAAACCGGCAAAATGGGTAGAAAATTCTCAATACCTGATTTATATAATCAGGATTGTTACAATTTTGTTGCAAGCATTATTTAAAAGTTGCATATTGGATTAATATTCGCATTTGTTACAGTTATCATACATTTTTTTACTTTTAATCGCATTGTTTTATAGTTTACTAATTGCTGTGCATATTGCCATGTGACTTTGAAATTGAGATATCTATGACACAGAGAATAAAGCTGATTTCTAGAGTTTTACATTAAATACATATGGTATGATGATTCAATAGCTAGGAATGAGTGAAGTCTGTCCTGTAATTACTCATTGACCTAAATAAACATAAAATAATATTCTATGGGTATTAGACCCCTGTATACCTGTATGACACATTAAGGATATTATCTGCTAGCTGATAAGCCTAATAAGGAAATGTACGGAATGGTGTTTTAATTAGGTTCTTTCTTGAATACAAATATGTATATTTGACTAGCTTTTCCCAGGCGCCCCACCTGTGTGGAAATCGGAAAATATCCCACAAGGGTTTACTACAGGGATAACAAGTATTCTAGAGAGCAGCGGTGGCCCAGTGGTAACGGCCCCGACTTACAAACAGTAAGTCGTGGGTTCGAACTCATGCAGGCGCATTACTTTGTGTAATTTATTTCATCACCACTGCTTTCAAAAACGGTGAAGGAAACCGGCATGTCCTAGAACCAAAAATTCGAAGACATGTGACATCTACCAACACGCATTGGGCCGCGTGGTGGATTATAGCCCATACGCAAAATACGCGCTTTGACGTGGAGTTGCGGACACCAGCCCGTAGTAAAATACAAATTCAAACAAGTATTCTATGTTCTTATCTGATTTGTTTTGCCGTCTGCCCTGATTTTAATCCAATCGGACCTGACAACACTAGCCGGGACCAACAGCTTAACGTGCTTTCCGAGGCACGGAGGAAACTGTATGTAAGGGTGGTCACCCATCCACAGACGAACCTAGGCAAGCACGGCTTAACCTAAAGATCGACCCGAGTAGCTGTTATTATTCAGCCACAAGCTCCTTTCCAATGCAGGCCAATTTAGTATAAAAAAGTCACACTGGTGCGTAACCAAATAAATTGGGATAAGGGCTCGAAAATGATGATGATACTCCAAAGTTGATACACAAACGTAATACCAAAATAATATGAAAATCAAACATATTCTTAAGTTAGTGTGTATATATTTCGATTGTATTATAGAATATCTATGTTCCCAAATGAATATTTTGAAAGAACAATGATATAAAGACGAGATGTGAGGAATTTAAAATTTCTATAGAAAAATTATTTTAGGTTTAGGTTTAAAGAAACTTTATTCTCAATAAAGACAAGAGTCGCTCACTTGAGAACAATACCAAAGCATACATATAAATTATACATTGTTCGTCGTCATTAATTACAACTTACAAACTAGACTACACCCATTCAATGCCTTTATTTCTCTAGAAGTGCTCGATCCGCCATTATGTACTCACTAAGTTGATTTTTGAATGCACCGAATGAGTGCAGATTTCTTATACTAGAGGGTAATCTATTAAAAAGCTGTGCTCCTTCAAAAGTAAGCATTTTTTTGCCGTAGTTAGTTCTAGTTTTGGGTAAAACTACCAAGCTAGCTCGCCGTGTGCTACGTTGACTAATTTGTTTATATTGGGTGAGTGTTATGTTTGTGTGAATAGTTTTTGTAAGAATTTTTTTGATGATAATACATGTGTGATAAATATATAGTTGTTTGATATTCATTATATTTGTATCTTTATAAATTTTACTGGTTGATGTTAAATATGGATAGTTAAATAGTATTTTTATGAGTTTATTTTGAGTAATTTGAAGTTCTGACAATTTAGTTTTTGCGGCACTGCCCCAAATTTCAATCAAATAAAGTAAATGCGGCTTCACAAGGGAATTGTAGATGGTGTATCGCAATTTTGGTGGGAGGCAACCAACTATATGGCGCAGTGAGCCTGTAAGTGCTGAAAGTTTGCTTTTTATGTGTTCAATGTGAGCATTCCACGTAAGCGAGCTGTCAATTCTTAGTCCGAGATATTTTTCACAGGTTTTTTGCTGTAAAGGCACATCATTAATTGTTAGTTCGTCATGTGGCGGAATTATTTTATTTTTTGCCTTAAATATAACATAACATGTTTTGGAGATATTTATTGTCAGGAGATTGTATTGGAACCATTCAAATAAAGAATTTAAATCGTCTTGGGCTTGTGAGATAATTTGATGGATGGATGATCCGAAGTAGAATAAACAAGTGTCATCAGCGTATAAGGTAAGGTGACCATGCAATTTAATTTCGTGAATGTTGTTTATATATATTAAGAAGAGCAAGGGACCTAGAATAGATCCCTGCGGGACGCCACACCCGGTAGCTAATGCATCACTTTGGTGACTTCCAAGTTTAACCACTTGCGAACGATTTTTTAGGTAAGACTCGAACATTTTCAGAGCATTGCCAGTGATATTGATGGATTCCAGTTTCTTTAGGAGCAGTTTATGACTGACTGTGTCGAATGCCTTTTTTAAGTCGATAAAAATACCCAGGACTATATTTTTACGATCTATATTTTGTTTGATTTTAGTAATGAGATCAATAGTAGCTGTGGTAGCATTACTTTTTGGCCTAAATCCATATTGCCGGTCAGTGATATAATTTATGGAACTTAAATATTTTTCTAATCGTTTGTGGATAATTTTTTCTAGTATTTTCGACATTACAGGCAATACTGAAATCGGTCGATAATTTCCAGGATCTGTGGTATTTCCTGATTTATAGATTGGCGTTACTTTCGCTATTTTTAGTGTTTCAGGAAAGTTCCCACCAGTTAGTAGTTTATTAAGACATCTACTAAGATCATCCGCGATTAAATTTTTAACAGTTTTTATTACTTTCGTATTTATTCCGTCTAGACCGGTGCTGCAATTTGGATCTAGGTTGGCTATAATATTTGTTACTTCATTAGCAGAACATGGACTAAGACTCGAGAGCTTCTCAGTGTCTTGGGGAAGGGGGTTTGGTAAAGCACGATCAGAATTGTCATGAAATGATTCAGGTATTTCGTTCGCTAAAAGGGGTCCTATCGTAGCAAAGTATTTGTTAAATATTTGACAAATATCACGTGGTTCCGTAATGTAATTAGAATCAACCATTAGTTTTGGAGGAACACAACTTTGTTTCGCTTTATTGCTTGTTACTCTTGTTTAAATCAGTGTCCATTCAAAATATGTATTTGGGAACCTATACATTCTGTACCTAACCGTAACCTATACGTTTGTATGAAATATGCATGCTCCGCAGGCCCCTTAATAAGTTTATTGCTTATTCAATGGCAATGATAGTGGTTATATCAATTGTAACAGAAGCAATTTGTAAATATACCAAAATACCTATTATAAGCAAAAGTCAAAACCAATATTTGAACAATTATAATGTTTTAATCCAATATTCTTATTCAGTAGTACTCATTTTAAACACCTTCATTTCTAAGCAACTAATTGAATAAATAAATGTTTATCAAAAGGTCACACATGTAAATAGATAATCTTGATATGTATATTTTCTAGCATATTCAAATATTGCCCTGACAAATTTAAAACATATTACTACATAAATTAGTATTAATCTATTGAATTAACATATTTAAAACCCCATTCCTCTCTAGATATTTTTTTAGTTTGCTTATCAATTTATTTGATGCTCAGCATATCTGTTTGCACTTTTAATGCTACTTACAATTTGTTTTGTTAATAACTCTATTATAGTGTAAGGAATATCAACACTCAACAATAAACTAGTTCTGATAACATTTGTAAGGAATGAACCAAAGTAATATCATAATTCGTGTTTTAGAAAAAACTATTGTAGTGTAAATAAAGTACATTTGTCAACAAACAGACATGAGACATTGGAACATTAAAATACAAACGTTTTTGGCTACAAATCGCATTTTTTTTGCGCCAAAAATATACAAATCACAAAATAATATCTTATCAAAGTGCAAACATTAGCTTTTGTGAAGAATTGAAAGATCACAAGGCTTACCTAACACCAGCATCGTGGCGAGGTACAATATCCTAGGAGCCATCATCAGAACCATGGCGCAGGCGGGTACAGCCCTCCGGACCCGACGCGACAATGCAATGTTATTTTTATACGCGGCCCCGACATCAAACGTCTAGTCTATTTAGGAAATTCCGACATAAGTACATGTCAGATAAACAACGCACATCCCAATACGGTCAATTCAAACACATCCACAACATACAACTACGCAAAGAACGTTGCGACGTGCACGATGATCAATTTTAATTAATCCAATAATCTCAATTGCATTGATTTCAATTAGTATTTCCGAAAATAAAGAGCATCATACAAATCGCAGTACGAGGCTTCACTTTTTTTGACGTTCATAGTGAAGTGAAGGGTTAAGTAAGATGTCCCTTTTACGGACGTTTTACCGTTATTACTAAATTAGAAAATATGAAACTATTTCATTGGGTGATCTGTAATTATAAGAATGAAGGTGTTTTTACAATCAATTGATAAAAGTCTTGGACCAATGCTCCCCATACGAGCCTTACAACTATAAGATTCCAATTTTCGGTTGTCGCTTTGCAGGCTAGCAGGTACTGGTTTTTGGAACAAGGAACGGTCAATCACAAGATGCAAAATCGTAGAAAGGGGATAACAGATACTGTTTTCCAGACTTTAAAATGATTAAACGAATCTCCTCTTATTCGACTAATAAAGAGACAAAGGAGCAGCACTATTATTTCAGCGTAGTAACACATTATTGGAGATGGCAACTTTCTTTTGACATGATTGACAGACTGACAGTAGTGACACAAATGACAGTGACAGGAGCATCTGCCCAATCTATCTGCCATTTGGAGTAACAAACAAACAACAACACTTACAACACCAATCTGCAATATAATAGAATGAATTTTAATTTTATATTTTGCTGTTTAGCGAAGTGTAAATGTTGTGGGACGTGACAATTTGAGGACAAGATGTCATTCTTTTATTTAACCCCAGTTAAAGGTGACTTGCCTGCACATTTATTAGAAGTGATTCTTGTTAATAGGTTAGGGCATTTAAAAACGCTTTTTAGCGATGAGGCCCCAACATACAACGAATATGTTGTAGAAGGAAGTATATACGACAACGTTGGACATTTTATACTGTGTATAATATCAATACTTAGCGAAAACAAGGAGTTTTCTGAATTTGTTCTGAAGACCGAATTAGAATTATTCAAACGCCGCCTAACATGTCTAACTGCCTATGAAATGAGATCGTTTGCAAAAAAACTACTCAGAAGTATTAAGAAGTATGGCAACATACCAACGCTTATTGAATCGCTGCAAGTATTATGTCAACATCTGATGTTGAAGGATGTGGCCCAGCACATGTGCTCAACACATAGCAGTAACTGCTCTGTACACAATATCAGTTTAAACTTCAAGCAATGCCTTTACCTGGTAGCTAGAAGACAAGTTGAAATAAAAAATGGTATAGCAGCCATACCATGTGGAAGATGGAAACAATATTTAATATCCTTGTTTAGAGAAAACTTGGTTAACCGAATAAATAAAACTGATGTGACACCTCTCAAGAGTGACTCAAGGATAATGGAGCTCCTTCATAAGATAAAGAAAGAATTAAACTTCTCCAAAAATATGACTAATATTTTATTGAGTAAAAATGTAGACTCTGCTTCTTCATTTTTCCCACCCTGCATGCTAAATCTGCATCAAAACTTGAGAAGAAGGCATAGATTGTCTCACACACAGAGGTTCCACTACAGCTTATTTTTAAAGGATATTGGCATGCCTATAGAAGAAGCTATAAACTTCTGGAGGGCAGAATACAGGTTGCATCCAAATGGCAATCATAGTTGTTGTCATAACTGGGAACAGGATGAAAAAAAATACATGTATGGTATAAGGCACATGTATGGCTTGGAAGGATGTAGGAAAAACTATGCTTCAGTCAACTGCCAGAGAATTCAAAGCATAGACAATTCATGCTCTGAGGGTGGCTGCCCATTCAAGTCTTTTGACTATGACAAAATGGTTCCCCTTTTGAAAAACTGTACAGAACCCGTTTTATCTCAAATTAATGAATTAAGAAGGAAAGGATTATACACAAGTGCTTGCACGTTATTTATGCAGAATGGTTGTACTAAGTCAGATAATAGTGATAATTGTAGCTTTAATTTTACTCCTGTTAAGTATTTTATGATAACATCCAAAAGACAGGAAGCCAAATTATGAAAAAATATATTGTAAACTGAATTATTTATCTTTGTTATGCTCTTTTTTTATTGGTGGTTGTAAACTAAACTTTTGAATGAATTTAGCATACTATGATTAAACACTCAATTTATATGTAGGCTTATACTATTTTATTCAAATAATTTTAAAATATGTTTTATCTGTCAAACTGTTGCTTCAAGCATATTGCATAATTATGTAGAAGGCTGATAAATGAACACATTGTGTTCAAACATAAATCTGTCAAGTAACAAATAGCATTGCTCACCTTTCATGAAATACTTTTATATTCAAAATATCTTGTTAGTTTTTTGCACTTTTGTAATAGTAACATATCAATAAATGCTTATACAACAGTTGTTATTTTTTGTAGTACCAATAAATCAATAAGTACAATAGTTTGTAAGCTTTTTAGGGTTCCGTAGCTGTGGCAAAAAACGGAACCCTTAATGGATTCATCATGTCTGTCTGTCTGCCCATCCGTATGTCACAGCCACTTTTTTCCGAAACTATAAGAAGTATGCTGTTGAAACTTGGTACTTAAGTAGATGTATTCTGTGAACCGCATTATGATTTTAACACAAAAATAGAAAAAAAAAAACAATAAATTTTGGGGGTTCCCCATACTTAGAACTGAAACTCAAAAATTTTGTTTCATCAATCCCATAGCTGTGGAGTATCTATGGATAGGTCTTCAAAAATGATATTGAGGTTTCTACTATCATTTTTTCTAAACTGAATAGTTTGCGCGAGAGACACTTCCAAACTCGTAAAATGTGTCCCCCCCCCCTGTAACTTCTAAAATAAGAGAATGATAAAACTAAAAAAGTATATATGATGTACATTACCATCATGTAAACTTCCACCGAAAATTGGTTTGAACGAGATCTAGTTTTTAATATTATATGGGTGTCACCGTAAAATTGTCAAACACGTTATATTGTAATCTCTCTAGCGATATTGTAAACTCTCGAAATATTGTCACGCGAACATACTACTTAGGTACAATAAAACGCATTATTTTTCGTGAAATGCATGCGATGGTAGTCAACTCACGCGGTGTAGAGGGAAGAAGGGGTCCCCCTTGCCCAGTGGTACCACTCTCATGAAAAGATAATGTACCATTCCTGAGAAATACCGATTTTTTTATTTTTTTTTTTGTTTTTTTTTTAATAGCCTGCTCTGTCCCACTCCTGGGCAAAGGCCTCCCTCCACTCTTTCCACCTCTCGCGAACCCGCGCGTCCTCCCTCCAGTTTGGACGGAACCTGTCCAGTTCGTCCCGCCATCTCCTTCGTGGTCTGCCGCGACCCCGCCTCGCTGTGTCAGGGCACCAGTTTCCTGCTATTTTGGCCCACAGTTGGTCCGGCATGCGGCAGACGTGTCCTGCCCAATCCCATTTGAGTTGGGCAGCCGTTTGAGCCACGTCAGCTATGTTTGTTTTGGAGCGCAGTATTGTGTTTCGAACACGATCCGTTAATTTAACACCTAGTATACTGCGCTCCATTGCTCGCTGACAAACCCTGAGTTTGGACTTCTGGATGTTAGTCAAAGACCAAGTCTGTGCTCCATAGGTCAAGACCGATTAATATAACCTAACCTTAAAACTAGTTAAAACACTTTATATTCCCCTAAAACGCGTAGTCGACGGAGCCCCGCTTCACGGGGCCCCTATTTCCGGGGTGTGCCTTGAGTCCCGATTATGTTATGTTCAGTTGACAATAATTCGAGAGTTTACAATATCGCTAGAGAGAAAGACGTTATATTGTAATATAACGTGTTTGATAATTTTACGGTGACATGGGCATACTCTTGACCTCAATATTGTTCTAGGACAGGAATGCGGTCGACGATGGAACGAGCTATGCTATAACCCTAAAGAAACCTATTAACTCGCGACTTAAATAGATTCAAGTCATATAAACTTGCATAGGTACGCATACCTAATAAAAGATGTAGTAAAGCGCTTCGTGCGAATGTGTGGAACAACAACAAGGTATGGGTGATAACCTGCAGTACGTCAGGCCTCCCGATAGGAGAAGGGATCTCTTCGATTCATTCAACTCAGTCACCTTCTGGGCTGGGAATGGGCCTTTGAATATAGGACCTCAATAGTCCCATATCAAGTTGCGGCGCAATACCCAGTTCTACTTCATCCGTTTGTTCCGACCGCAAAAGTGGGGTCCTTGGCCATATAATTGCCCTGATAGAAGTCCTGTACTATTTTAATCTGAGGGTAGGACAAGGTGTCTGCCTTTATATGCGCCAAACTGATGAGTTGTAAGTGGGTTTCGGATGCGACACCAATGTTAGAGTATGAAGAACAGCAGGGTGTTAATTTCTTCATGACCCATAGAAAAGGGAGGCTCCTCCGACCTGACGCGTGTTGTCTGGTGAGCTACTGCTCGACCTGTATAAATTTAAGGCTGATGCTCCAAGGTAGCCCGCGTAATTCAAATTTTCCAACGTCTTTTGCAATTTGCAGGGCAGTGCCAAGTTGTATGCTGATGAAAACATCGTTCGCGGCTGCACGACATATGCAGTCACATCACCAAACAAAATCATCAACACAACCCTCAAAGTTCATAAAAGTCGAGGAACGACTTTGGCCGTGAAAAATTCGTTCCTCGAATTTCATGAACTTGGAGGGCTGCACCGATGATTCTGATGACAACAGTTCTACAACCACATACGCCCCACAGCCGCGAACGATACTTCCATCAACATACAACCCAGCACTAGCCCGCAAATTGCAAAAAACCCAAGAAATCGATCGAAATGGTTCACAGCAAACAATTTGGTATTAAATGAAAAAAAAACTAAATGCATAAGATTTTCATTACCAAATGTTAAAAGTAGTGATTGTGAGATAATATTGAATAAAGAGAAACTCGAATTCGTAGATAAAACGGTTTTCCTGGGGCTTACGCTTGATTCAAGGCTACAATGGGGTTCTCATTTAACATCTCTTGCGGGGCGCTTAAGTTCAGCAGCATATGCCATTAGAAAAATCCGTCAATTCACTGATGTAGATACCGCTAGACTGGTCTATTTTAGTTACTTCCATAGTATAATGTAACAAACAAACGGTAATTTGCTATGGGGACGGGCTGCTGATATTTAGTCTATATTTATTCTGCAGAAAAGAGCCATCAGAGCCATATACAATCTTCGTAGGCGCGATTCTCTAAGGGAACTTTTTAAGGATATTGGCATCATGACGGTTCATTGCCAATACATCTACGAAAACATAATGTACGTTAGAAAAAATCTGCATCTTTTCACAATTACAGTACTAGAAATAGGGACCAACTAGTTCAGCCAGGCTTTAGACTCGCTAAAGTAGACTCATCTTTCATGGGGTAGGTAGGTACTGTTTGAGATGCTATAATAAAATTCCACAAAGTATTCTTGAACTGAATGAGACTAAATTTAAAACATGCATTAAACGCACACTATGTAAGCAAGCTTATTACAAGTTGAGCGATTATATCGCTGATAAAAATGCTTGGCTCAATGATGGTCCTGCTCCACAAGGACAGGGGCTCAAAAATTGATAGCATTAAATGGTATTGTTGGAGCTGCTGAAGATTGTACAACTATCTTTGCATTGTATAGATTCAATATATTTAGTATTATATAAACGCATAGCCCATATTGTGTGAGTACTATGTACTAGAAAGCTATCATTCACTGGAAACCTACTTTCGTTTTTGACTTGAATGTGCCCTGGCGGTTGAGAGTATGTCATGCTCACTCAAATGTCTCGCTGATCATGGCGCGTGTGTCGGACCATTTAGTTCCCTTCAAAATGGTTGAGCTGAATGGTGCTGATCCATGCGTCATGTGCGTGAACGGGCGCTGTCAGTTGTGACTGGTCATCTCTTAGTCGCCATGGTTTATTTGAATTAGTTATTTTGTTTTTGAGTTGTATTTTGTTTTTGTTTTGCTATGGACACTTTTAACGTGCACATCTTGCTACATTGTTCTCACATAATATACCATCTCAACATGAATGATGTAACCAAGATTTTGTAACAATATTTTGATTTAAAAGAGTGTCCATGGAGTTTCTTGCCCGTTCTTCTCCATAGAGATCTACGCTAGGGAATGGGCAACTACAGTACTTTCACAGTTTTTATGTCTTGTGACTGGGACTGTAGCTACATTTAATTTTCATCTTTATTTCGACAATTCAAAAGTGCCTGTTGCCTTGAAATAAATGCCGCCTATTTCACCTGGGTATTGAACCCAGGACCCCAAGATCAACGGTCGTTCTTGCGACCACGAGACGAACGCATAGGCTATCAAAAAAGTCTAGAAATTATCAAATTAAATCTCTTTGTACCCAAGTACTCTTTTCTGTCAGATCTACGTCACGCTCCAACGTCAAGGTGTCAATCGGAGTTATACTTTTCTTTGGTTCTTTTTCTAGTGTTCACTGAAAGTGTTGAAGTTAATTAATTGTGTGAAGTTTATCAGTGTTTCGTTGTGTAATTTACGCCATCAACCGTTCGTACTTTCTACTGCCTATCCCACTTAACATAATAATACCTACAATCACCAATACTAAAATAATAAACCGGTAAACTTAGATACATACTTAAGTACCTAAACAAAAACGATAGGGTTCCTACCTCTATGTAACAGTAGCTGTTTAGCCCTAGGGATTTTCTTGGTACTGTTATCCTTAGTCCTTGCCGTCTTACACCTGGGCAATTTGAAGGCCTCCCTCAAGTCCTTCCTACAACTCTTTTTTTGCCTTTTCGAACCAGAGCTCCCGTTATGCGTTCAGGTCATCTTACCACCGTTTTCTGGGCTAACCTGCGGCGCCGCTCATTACCGGGTACTTAATGTGTGGTTACTGCATGGCCCAGTAATCGAATCTATCCACTTGATCGTTATATACTTACACCTAGTGTCACCCTGTCCAGATAAGTAGAAGCGCTCACTGTCAAGGTGGATCATACAGGTTCAGCTATTCTTGTACGAGATACATAATTGTAGGTACTTTCTTTCACCTTTCTAGATAGCTACTGAAGCAGGTACTTGAAGATTCCGTCAGGTCTGTCATCACATGTTTCCTACTGTTTAAAGAGAAGCATTTCTTCCGTAGGTAGTATCTGCATCACATCCGTGGAACATGCACTTCAAAACTTAGGGTAGGTTCCTACCTAAATTGGAAAATAGGTATCCTGGAACAATCCACTCGGTCTAATGCCGTCAGTAAAAAATAGGTACCTACCTACGTCTTCGCCAATTGCTGATCATCTACCTCTCCCAGTCTTATGTTACACCACAACACAACGTTTACGGTATTCTCATTCTCAAGGCGAAAATACCGGAACGGGGCTTATCAATATCTTATTCATGTCTAACATGTGCCATGGTCAACACACACAGCAACGTAAAATGATAAGCATTAAGCCTTCCTTTTACTATAACTAAGTATTTCGACACCCAAAATCAGCATAAAGTACCTATGCTTCAATCGATTATGTCCACATTTGTATTGTCATTTGTAAATAACTGTTGGTCTACAATACAAGAAGATAGGTCGGTATAAGTTCTACGAGTACATTTTATCGAATTTGTTCATTCTTAGCTGTTGTTTTTTTTACAAATAGGAAAGCCCATCGTTAAAGAGACTGGTAGGTAGAAGGGTACAAAACCCTTTTGCCGCGTCTCAGAATTTGATATGAAAAGCTCTTCAACGTCTATGAATAACTATGTCAAGTATGGTGAATGTTGTGGCTATAACAACGTCTCTACGAGGGACAAAACATCTCCGAGAAGTCTGCACCAATCCTAACAGTAGGCAGTATTAGACATCTGCCCCACCGTCTAGTGCTAAGCGAGTAGAGCTAGCCTGTCTGAACTGTCAGCAATAATCTCATTCACTGACACGGTTCCTACATTTTCAGTGCGATTCCTTTGCGGGAAAATAGTCCATAACAAGTGCCTTCAGCCGTCTTGTACAGACTACAGGCAAAATGATGGTTCGATTATTACTATTGGGAGACCTAGTAACCCAGAATGCGAGTAAGTAGGCTAAGCTATGACTCATATATGACAATGCTATAGGGCTAAGGTCGAGCGTCCTATGGCCTGTGACATTGCAACTGGTACTCAGGTGCAATCAAATCCATCAATTATTTACACCAGCTAAACTATGAGTACTCGAACCGAGTTGAATTTATGAAGCCGATAACTCGAAGATGTCTTGTCTCCGTAGGACTTCTTTAATGGTTTTTCTTGCCTCCTATTCTTTAACAGCAATCATTCTTCTCTTCGAGTAACTCTAGCTTCTCTTTTCTCCTTCCAATACCTACAGAGGCTCAGATTGTGCCTCAGCTGGACAAATTATCACAAAATTGAGTAGCAGATTACCTATACATTTATATAAGTACTAAACATATAAGTACTTGTCAAACGTTGTTCCGAGGAAAACTTCACTCTGGTTTTATGTTATATTTCAGTTTCCGAGATTGAATTCAGATTATTCTGCGCCATTCATTCATGAAACTTGTCTTTTGTTTGGCAGCTTTATGACTATATAAAGCGCATATTAAACCACTTTCATCTTGAGAGTTAACAGAATTCGACTCATTTTACGCAAAGTATACTACAAGTGCGTCACTTATGAGGGACCCTCAAATAAATCAATGTGAAATTTTGAATTATCAACAGGGCTCTTTGGCTATTGCTTATCACAAGTGCGTGAAACTCTGTTAATACTGAATTCCTAAGGACACACTTGACTTTTAACACACTTCGAATAATATTGTACAGTTTTAGTTAAGTGTGATTTATTGTGATTCTTGTGCAGTTTGCGTGTCATTCCTTTCTCTGGTTGAGAGCTGACAGGTAGATCTAAAATGTTTCATAGCGATTTTGCGTCAACTTATATCATCAGTCTTGACATTGTAGAACTATTACCTGGTGATCTGTGACATTGCTTCTCTGCCGTGCCAATCCAAAATACCTACTGTAAGTCGACTAACAGTGTTTTAGCTTAACAACGCCCAAACAGTTTCTTGAAGTTTGTTTAGTACCCGTGAATAATATTATACCAATAATATTTAATTTAATTTATTTATTTTATTTATATTTGGCAAGATAAGGCAACCACAAAAACACTGTATTACGTTCAAGTTATGGTTTAAACATGCTATAAAACTGAAACAAAGTTTACAGTATTTTGACGTAACTAACTACGAGTGTAGGCTCCCGGCCTTTTTGTAAAGTTTGAACACGGCTCAGTTACGACGGGCTGTGAGACCAGTAATCATCATTACTTCAGCCGAAAGACGTCCACTGCAGCTGGACATAGGCCTCCTCCAAATTACCACATTAACCGGTCCCGTGCGGCTCGCATCCAGCGGATTCCCGCAACCTTCATCAGGTCATCCAAGTGGGAGGACTTCCAACGCAACGTCTCCAATTTCGCGGTCGCCACTCCAGAATTTGTCGGCCCCATCGGCCATCCGTTCTGCGAGCAATGTGCCCTGCCCACTGCCACTTAAGTTTAGCAATTCTTCGAGCTACGTCGATAACCTTGGTTCTCTTACGAATGTTTTCATTTCTGATTTGATCACGCTAGGAACCTCCGAGCATAGCCCTCTCCATTGTCCTTTGGGTGATTTTAATCCTTCTGATGAAGCCCATTGTGAGCGACCACGTTTCGGTCCCGTATGTAATCATTGGCAACAAACACTGGTCATAGACTTTCCTCTTGAGACACTACGGATAAGCTGTCCAGTTGGGTTGGATTCGACGATTGACCTCTTTCTCGAAGTTAGACCTACCTAACTGGACCGTTTGCTTCAGGTACACATAATCGTCTTCAACTTCGACTGGAGAGTCTGATCTTGATAGGACTCGATGTTACATGGGCATTCAATATATGACCTTGGTTTTGTTTTGTGTTGTAAAAACTAGGCACCGGGTGATGACGGAATTACGGCTGAACTCCTGAAGGCGGGTGGAAAACCGGCACTTAAGGCCCTTCAGAAGCTGTTTAATTCCGTCATACTCGAGGGGAAAACGCGACAGGCATGGTGCAGGGGTATGGTGGTACTCTTCTTTAGGAAGACTCACAATGCCCGGCTGAAGAATTAATCGATGAAGAGATGGACCTTAGAGGTTCTTCTTCTATATCTTTTATTTTTACTAAATTTATCAAAAAAAAAACTAAGTACTTGGTTATGTAGTAATGTAGCTAAAGATACACACCTGCTATAGAAAGCATAAAATAACATAATATTGAACAGTAATCATTAAAAACAACAATTATTTGTTAAAAACATATACCCATCGTCCAAAATCTCACATGTGGTTTTCAAAAGTTACAGTGTAGGTATTGGATTGGCAGGGCAGGCCTCACTTGACCCTCGGAAGTCACTGTTATTTTATTTATTTGAATCAGTTGATTTGTAATAGGTATGTAGTAAAGCTAAAATAAATGAGTAAGTAGTCATTGTTTTGGTAGAGCAATTGATTCGGCGAAATCAATTGCTCCAAAACAAGGTCTTTATTGATGATTGACATTTACTGTATCGTGCATACTTCACGGTTTCCGCTGAAAAAAAGGCTAACAAACACTGTTTTTTTTTAATCGCTTATTGTTTTTTCTTTGTGAATGTACCTACTAAGGGCTTGCCGTCGATAATGTAGTAACTACGTAGTAGTAAGCTCTTACCTACCGTTTTTATTAGCTTTACCTGAATTGCACAGGGTGTGGCCCACACCCTGTGCATTTCCCTAGATTACTGCCGCACCGTGCGGCAGTAATCTCGGGTGAGGGGTTAGTTAGACCTTCGCTTGGTACCTAGAGTACCTACATATGTTTTCTATACCCATAGGTATAGGTCTAGCATCATTGAATTTAAATCTTGAGAAAACTTCACGTTTATTATAAAACTTGCGGACGTCAAGCGGTTTCAGTACTCCCGTGGGAGTACGCGGATAGAATATAGCCTTTGTTACTCGCTGATAATATAGCTAGCCATTGCGGAAAGAATTTTTAAGTTTATTCGTTACATACAAAAATAAAAAAATACTAATCTTTCCTCTTTATAATATTTGTATAGTCTATTTGAAAGGGCCCTTTTTTGTAGTGTTGTTTTTACAACCCTTGGATGCAATAAATTATTCGCTTTATTTTTTATGAGAAACTATTAATGTTGTTTGTGTTCGTAAAGAAAAAAACGTGACAGCCTTCACCTTGAAAAGCACGCACTTCAGTTACTAGAGTATTGTTAAGAGCTAAAGCGAATGTTTAGTTCTGAAAGATCTGTGAAGCAGTTTCATCTCGACCACAATCGAATGCGTAGCTCTCACAGCATACATTTAGGTGCTATTTATTCATAAAATATTCCCACTTTCAGGGGAATATAGCTCACTTATTTCTTTCCTCGTATTTCAGGAATAATGGGCGAAGTAGTAGTAGCAAGGTGCGTCCGTGAATCAGACTGAACGCAACAGTGGTAGGCGCGCTGAAACATCTGTTCATATCACACGGGGCACGGCGACTGATAACGTGGTTTAGTCGCTTGAGGTTGCTCGCGGGCGCGGCTGTCGCCTCAGCTCAGCCATGGTGGACGTACACGAACCCCGGGAACTTTTCCCCGTCCAATTCGACGGTGACCATTATAACTTAAACAAATTCATGCGTGATCACCCCGGCGGTGTAAACACGCTGAAAAATTATAAGGGCAAGTCTATACTGCATGCGATGCAGAAGTTCGGACACAGTAGCAGTGCGTATCACATGATGAACGATTTGAAAGTGGACGGTGATCAATTGAAGGATGTGAACCTGACTGGTGAAGTGAGTGCGAACGGAAGGATCATCACCAGTGAGGAGACCGCGAGGAACCTGGAGGAGATCAAGTTTCTAGAGGAGCTTGAGGTTTGTGTTTTTTTACTAGTAGAATTAAAAGCTGCTTAACTATGTATGTAACAAAAAAGTGACTAATGCCCGTTTTTACTAACTACGCGACTTCTAAATGTTTCCTAAAAAAACCGAAACCTTGGATTTCCAAGACTAGGATCAGCGCCAATAGCTCTATAATAAGTTAAAAATCCAACAATGTTTTTCTAGTCATTACATTTAGGTGTCTCATAGCGTCAGTGAAAACCACGTTATAATCATAATATTAAACATAATAATGCAAGAAACTAATAACTTACGAACCTGTCCATTAGATGAATAATGAATGGACAATAAAGAAAGTAAGTTACGCGTCTGGATCATGAGATGGTATCAGCGAACGGTGTCAAGGTGGTCGTAACTATGCTTTATTACATAATTTCGATAATGGCCCGGAATTCAGAGAAATTATGAAGCGGAAAAATCGTTTATTTTTGAGAGAAGTGTTTTAGAGATATTTCTATGAAAAACATAATTTTAAATTGTATGATTTTTGTAAAGAGAGGAAATAGAAAATAAAATTGTTTTTAGGATAGCTATAGCTCAAATTCAGCCGAACCATTGATTTTAGAATAGATCTCTTTGTGTCGCAGTAGATTTCGCTAAGAATACAATCATTTTGATAATTGATTTTCCATAGATGCTCAACAATTTAAAATTCGAGTCCTACGTACCTATCTCAAATATAAAGGAAAACAATAATTAAATCATTTTTAAATACAAGAAAAAGCTTCTCTTGGCTCAGTGACAGTGACTCAGTGAGAGTATCAGCATTTACGCCAAAGATAGCGGGTTTGATTCTCTTTCTTGTAAGTTAAACGCAAAAATAGTCGTCATAGAAGGATCAATTATTATACTTAAGTCCATGTTCACCAAACAGATGGCGGTCTGATTTATCTAAAACAGCTGTTTTAAACACATTTTTGTATGGGAACATGTCACAGTGACAGCTGTTTTTATTTTCGGTGAACATGAACCTTAATCACATAACATCACGCCTGTAACCCCCATAGGACTCGACAGAGATGTACCTTGATTTTTTTTTCTTTTGGAATGAAGTTCCTTATCGCGCGTTGTGAAAGGGGGCTAGACGGAAAAAATTCTTACGAAAAAGTTGTCACGACACTTTTTGCTTTTTAAAAATAAATGAAGTTTGCAATGCGTTTGTTTCATTTCTATTTCGCATTGAACAGTGTGGTGTCGCGACGATTATTTTTGTTGAGTGAACATTATATTTGTTAATAATAAAAAAAATATTATTATAACTTAAAAAAAACAAAATTTTATTACAATTCCTTCACTAGTTAATCGAAAGAACTTCGTTCCATCCGGGTGTCCCTTGACACCTCTCAAGTTTTTTTTTTTTTGAGAGGGAAAATCTTCATGGATACCCGCCTGGGGCAAGTACAGGGTTATGTCGGACTCTAACCGGCTGAAAACCCACTGTTCCTACAACTACCATTTGTCAAAAAAAGCATTGCAATCAGCCGGGCACAATTATTATATAGGCATGACGACAATATCAAAAAATTACAAAAATCCTTTTAGTCCGTCAGTTAGAGTTTTGAAAGATAATGGACACGTATTTTTTGTTTTTGTAAATCAGTGAATATTGTATTGACAAAGATAAAACGCATCAAAACTCGGGAGTGGGGACTTATGACGTCAGAACTAGCTAAAAATTATAGCAAGGCGTGACGTATTCAGCATTTTAAAAGCGTCGTATCTTCGTCAATTTTGATTTACGTAACAAAAGAAAACATACGGGTAAAATATTTTTTAATAATCTACGAGTACCTGACGGACTAATTAGATTTATTTTGTCGTCTCCCCTCCGTAGTTTCTCCAAAAACTAATCTCCTATAAGCTAAATATGGCTATCGAATGTGTTATCACTTATCACGTCTAGCTTGCTTTAACTAAGTTCGCTATCAGTATATCCTATAGCATGTTATCGATCTACCACGAAATAATACCAACCCTAATTTATGAGAACCGATAGTGTCGTGTAGGTGTAGGACACTGATTAACTCCTCGAGGAGGTTGTCTGTGGTGTAGGAAAACCTGAAAATTTCACATCATGTTTCAGAGTCATGGATGTTTATATGTATAATAAGTATGTATGTATTTACAAATAAAAAAAGTATATAAGTGTATATGTTCTCAAAGTCAACGTTTTGCATAATCCACATTTTGTGAAAAAAAAAACTGTAGTGAGTAGGTACTTAAGTAGACATCTCTACAGGGCTAAGATTTTGGGGGTTATAGATTCCGCGGGCGGGCCGGTCTGAAAACAATTTTCATCATAATGAAAACGTTTCCGGAAATTATCAACTAATTAATTATAATTGTTTTGTTAATTTTTTTTTGCAATTTGCAGGTCAGTATACATATAGGGTGACTGGTAATAAGTGTGTGAAAAAAAAATCAGCTGTTCAGCACCTACATTTAAAATGCACAGCTGATATATTTATTTAAAAAAAGAGAAAAAAAAAATCAGTTCGCATAACAAGGTACAATATTAAAAAACTAGTGCAGAAGACAATTTACGATTCTTAATTTTAAGTAAAGAAATAAAATCCCTAATGTTAAATTAAATTACATTTGTTGCATTCATTCTTAAGTACTTTTATGATATTAGAAAACATACGACTGTGGTTGCTAATTTGTCGAGCCATTTACAAATTGAGTAATTCTGTGAATACTTTACATAAACTTGTTTAACATTTGATAGTAATTGAGGTTAATTTTAAAACATATTATTTTCATTGACAATTAGATCTGATATCGTTAGGTACTCAAACAATGTTTTTGTAGAAAGTGATCACATAATAAGTAAAAACTTCTAAACAAGGATGGATATGTCACCGTAAAATTGTCAAACACGTTATATAACGTGTTTCTCTCTAGCGATATTGTAAACTCTCGAATTATTGTCAACTGAACATACGGAAGTATCTCTGCCCCCATAATCGGGACTTGGGGCACTCCCTCGTTAGGTTAGTTAGGTTCCTTTAAACCCTAGCTGCACTCGGATAGGGGCCCCGCGAAGCGGGGCTCCGTCGACTATGCTTTTTAGGGGAATATAAAGTGTTTTAAGGTTAGGTTATATTAATCGATATTTCTCAGGAATGGTACAGTATCTTTTCATGAGAGTGGTAGGTACCACTGGGAAAGGGGGACCCCTCCTTCCCTCAACACCGCGTGCGTGAGTTGACTACCATCGCATGCATTTCACGAAAAATAATGCGTTTTATTGTAAGCCTGTTCATTTGACAATAATTCGAGAGTTTACAATATCGCTAGAAAGTTTACAATATAACGTGTTTGACAATTTTACGGTGACAGATATAATGTGTGTCTTATACCTGCGAGGGTTTGCTTGACAATTTCACTTGACTGGGTTTATTTATAAGTACGTTGGTAGCCCGCGAGATTAAAAATTTCTGACGTTTTTGCAATTTGCAGGCCAGTGCAGCTGGGTTGTATCTTGATGAAAATATGGTTCGCGACTGTAAGACGTATGTAGTTATAGAATTATAATCATGAAAATAGCACCGGCCTGCAAATTGCAAAAAACGTAAGAAAATTTAAATTTCGCGCGCTACCCAGGAGCACCAGGAGCATCATCCTTATATACTTTTAGACCAGATCCTACATACGTAATTACGGCGCAGCATGTCGTGTTCCATCCTACTAATATCATACATAAATCCTACTAATATATTATATGCGAAAGTTTGTGTGTATGGATGTTTGTTTGATACTCTTTCACGCAAATACTACTGAAAGGATTTGGATGAAATTTTGCACACAGATAGTTTATAACCTGGATTAAAACGTAGGATACTTTTTATCCCGCTTGTAAGATACCATGGGACAATTAATTATCAAAGGGCGAAGCCGCTGGAAGAAGCTGTACATCTCTATTACTCGTTATCTCAGCACACTCAGCATTAACCTCGTTTATAGCCATTTTCATCCTTCACACAGGCCATCCATCGTTTCATTGGTTTTCCTCTACTCTTATCCACATTCACACTCAAACCTTTTTCACGACATTTTCCTCATTCCTCCAAAACTTTTATCACGATTTCCTCAGATTACCAACAAGTGTGTCCGTCAAAAATGTCGATAGGTTAGTTACTAGTCATTTGACGTAATAGTAAAATACAGATAAAAGTATCGTAAATGGCTAATCTCGGACATCTAGATATGAAAGAGCAATTCAATGTTTATGTTGTTCCTAATTGTCTCTTAATACCTTGCCTCAAGGCTGTGTTTTACCTACCCAATTATTATGCGTCCGATTGAGGACTGTAAGGCTTTAGGCTTTTCAAGGGAGTTCGATCCCCAACTGATGAAGGGACGCGTGACATTACGAATCATTCCCTCTATGATATTTACTCCGATTGACGATTGTGAGATTTGAAATGTGTGTTCGATCTCCGACTGTTGAAGTGAAGCTACGAATCATTCCCTTTTTTTACGAATGGGAATGAATCATCAAATAACTTCTCCCACTCTGGGCAAAGCGGGAGGGAGTGTCAGACTTCTACACTGACTAAAACCCATCCATGTTCCTTCCTCGTTCTTTATGTTCCGGGGCCGCGGTATCTCTTTCGAACAGTCCGCCAAACCCGGCAGGCTTCGGTCCTTGCCCTTCACTGTGCTGACATCTCTTTGAGGCGCGCGTGGAACACGAACCAATGTCGATTTCCGCTACCTATGTCGAATTTAGGTGTTAGGTTAGTGAATTTGCCATCCCACGGAAATTACTACAATGATAAAAGTGTTCCATGACCTAATACTAATCTAGGTTAATAGTCTACCGGGGTTGCGGGACTGTTCGAAAGAGATACCGCGGCCCCGGAACGTAAAGGGCGAGGAAGGAACATGGATGGGTTTTAGTCAGTAAGAGTCTGACACTCCCTCCCGCTCCGCCCAGAGTGGGAGAAGTCATTTGATGATTTCCCATCCTAAAAAAAAAAAAAAAAAGGTTAATAGTCTACACCTCTGTGTCAAAGACTTGGAAGATTTTTGTATAAGGCCTGCAGTGTACGTAGGATTCGATAGGACTCGATTAGATAAATTTGACAGTTATTCTCGATAAAATAAGTTTTTATGGAACTGTCAAATTGAAATCTCATTTTATCGAGAAAAAACTGTCAAATTTATCTAATCGAATCCTACGTACTTGCACTGCAGGTCGGTCTAAGATACGTCATTTTTTTTTCAAATTTGCGGTTTAGCATATAACCTATTTACATCGATAGCTGGTATCAATACAAACGAGTTTTGTGTGAGACAAAATCTTCTAAAGTGTCACGTTTCCAAGATTTAAGCTATCAAAGTTTAAAGTCCATTCTCTGATGGCAATCAGAGAATGGACTTTAAACTTTGATAGCAGCACAACTTTGATTTGATTAGCTACGCATAAAACCTGTATAAATTTCTAATGTGTCACTAGTTCACGTGGCTGGTACCTATACGCTACGTCACTTAACAATAAAGTCTGAAACTTACTTTCATTAAGTGTAAAAACTTACTGCAGGTGGTACGGTTCAATGGTTCAAAGCTACTTGATTGAAACACTGATGATGACTCACTCGTCGTTCTGTCGATTAGATAAATAGTGTACTCGTATTTATGTGTAATAAAATATAACTTCGAAACTGTCGACTATCAAGAAATGTCAACACGTAGCATTTTATCGATTTGTCATACAGATAGTACCTAATATTTTTATTTTTGTAATCAATTCCATTAAAAAGTTCTGATTCAGGGGTTGATGTTTATTTACATAAGAGGGATTGGCTTCTGGTTTTCCTGTAAAGGTATGCGTTCACATGTCCGCATCGGACGCATCGCATCAAACTTATAGTCTTTGCATCAAACGGATAACGTAACGCAATATTGTAAAATGTATGGCGCGCGGCAGAGTTATCCTTCCGTCACATACATTTCACAATGTTACGGTTTCTGTTCGGTCCAAAACCAGGGCAAGCTGTGACCGAAATGTCCGCGATTCGCGGAGACATCAAATTAAATTGCCCTTATGAAAGTAACTTACCTGGTGCCGGTGCGCGGTGGGCTGAAAGGGATGACCAGTCCTTGATCAACGGTTCTGGTATTGTCTGTCTGTGTGTGTGCGTGTATAGTGTTATGTATGTGGTGGGTGAATTTGCAGATCCGACTATGTTTCAACAGACGCTAGACTCAGTAGCGCGTAACAGGTCGGAATGCAGCCCTGGTAATAGTTCAAGCTGCACAAAATATGTCCACTTCAATTTTCACCTCGCACGCGGGGCTAAACGTAACCTCAAAACCGGCGCTTGACAATGAACAAATAAACCCGGTTTCTGGCACAAATGGGGGCGTTTTGTCCAATTAACACGGAATCACAACCAAATTTTGCAAACAAAAGGCATTCACTTGGATTTCTCAATTATTTCAATCAACTAACAAAATTCGATGTAATCTCGTAATGAATCAACGACAAGTGACGAAACGTCAAAAAAACAAACTGTCAGATGCTTGGATGACAAGACATGACGTACGAAACAGTTTCACTTCGATAGATTACAATCTAC
The DNA here is from genome assembly GCA_950022955.1 of Xestia ashworthii. Taxonomy (NCBI): domain Eukaryota; kingdom Metazoa; phylum Arthropoda; class Insecta; order Lepidoptera; family Noctuidae; genus Xestia; species Xestia ashworthii. Next base: position 21,704,581 of record OX465556.1, on the reverse strand, counting down.
CTAAAAATAATGCGTTATATTGTAAGCATTAAGTTCAGTTGACAATTTTTGGAGAGTTTACAATCTCGCTAGAGAGATTACAATCTAACGTGTTTGACAATTTTACGGTGACATAAATATCTCTCGCGCTCTTTGCCCTCGCGTCAATAGCTTGTTTTCTCTGAGATTGACCGCCATGGCCAAAATTCGGTCAGCAGGACTATCGTATCGACCGTACGAAGTATTAAAGTTATTTCCGCTTTTTGGCATTTTTGTCGTCATTTTGTAGTATCGTAGTGTGTTATCACTTTATCAGTGACTGCGTTATCTAAACGTTCGGCAGGTTTGCGTGACTGATATGCCGTTTTTCGATATCTAGCGTTTTTTTTTATTGTTTTTGATGTTAATAAGGTCACCTTAGAATACCTATTGCACGTATAAGAACGAGGCTTCTACAAATTGATAGTTTTACGGTGACGGCGGTGTTGGCGGTGGGCACGTGGTGGTTCTATCGGTTCTATGGTACCTACGACGAGCTTCGCACAGGGCTGGTAGCAATTCTCGAGAGCAGCTGCTTAGGATTCCTAAAAACTAATAGAGTAGCGTGCGATTGGAGGTTCCTGTATAGCCTGGTAGTGAAGTGCTGTAGACTGTGAGTGATGACAGGTCTATCAGGGGTGATCGATACTATTTATCTATACTAATATTATAAAGCAGAAGAGTTTGTTTGTTTGTTTTGTTGAACGCGCTAATCTCAGGAACTACAGGTTCGAACTGAAAAAATATTTTGTGTTGGATAGTCCATTTATCGAGGAAGGCTTTAGGCTACATAAAATCACGCTACGATCAATAGGAGCGGAGCATAAATGAAAAATGTTGCAAAAACGGGGAAAATTTATTCCCTTTGCGAGCTTTTTCTCTCATTATGTGACGCAGACGAAGTTGCGTGGGTCAATTAGTCTTCAGATAAGTTGCTGGAATAAAAATAGCTTTATGACAGATTTTGTATTGATAATATGTCAAGCCTGAATTTTTATGCAGATATAGTTATCTGACGGTGGAAAATAAACCAGTAAAGATTAAAAATAAAAACATATTATTTAAAATGAAAAGAAAAAAAAAAACTAAATTGAACGCGTATATGTTACCGTAAATTGTAAAACCCGTTAGATTGTAATCTATCTAGCGAGATTGTCAACTCTCGATAGATTGTCAATCGAACATACCTACTGCTTACAATTTAACTCATTATTTTTCGATATCGGATCCTTTCCAATTAAAAACAATACATGTCATGGTAATTGGCTTATCCCCTAATAAATGGAACTTAACTAACTGTCGAAATCTGGGTGTATTGTACACATCTGTGCACCCTCTCAGATCATATAGGCGTCATGAGGTACCTAACGGTACCTTAGATGAAACATCTAAGCGATTGCAGCAATCACTACAGATTTGCCGTCTATTTTTGAAAAGTTCCATTGTATAGGTATCTCCGAATATCAGCATCAGATCTTCACAAAACTGAAATAGAACCACACGGGAAGCACTAAACAAGAAAAAAAGCATCATCAAAATCGATTCACCGGCGAAAGTTCTGATCTTCTGAGGTACAAACACAAAAGAAAAAAAAAGTAGTCGAATTGAGAACCTCCTCTTTTTGGAAGTAAGGTGTTTAATTGTGTTTTAATGACATTGTCGTAGTGCCATTATTATAAAACCCGTTAGTACAAATAGTTTTCGAAATCTACTACTAAGTTTGAACATTTATTCATCAATAAATATGTATATATTTTTACACATTTTTCAATAAGTATGACGACCGGGAGGAATATTACCATTCTATGACATTTCTTTCAATGGAGTGTCAGTGGTTGACCATTGGAAAGTCATAATGACGCCATTATAAAACAGATAGATTACCAAAATTGTCAAAACTTGTCAATTATGAAATCAATGATAGACTATTCTGACACTATTGTAAATATTGTAAATTTGTAATAGCAGAATTGAGGCCCTGCTCAATCAGATGAACTGATTTGCAATTCAGTTGCATGATGTGACTATACATACTAACTAAGAAAAGAAGGCAAGTTGAATTACATCATCACACCTGTTATCCCAGAAGGTTTAGGTAGAGGTGTACTTAATATCATTAAATTAAAGCTGATGGGTTTTAGTCAGTAAAAGTCTGACACTCCCTCCCGCTCCGCCTAGAGGGGGAGAAGTCATTGATGATTTCCCATGCGAAAAAAAACGAAAAAAAATGTATGTTCTAAATCTGTGTATTTTTTGGTTTCTGTTAATTATTTGAAACACTTGACCAAACGTCAAGTAGGTACCCATTTAATGTCTAAAAGTTAGAGAGAGCCATTTGTCTATAAGTGCGTATTATAAGAGGCTTTAGTAGGTGTGAGGTAGGCAAAAGTACTTATTTCATAATGATATTTATGTGAAATCCTAAAACATGCAATATATCAAGCTGGCAGTCACAACAAAAGCATATTTATTTGATTCTGCGGTGGCCTTGGCACAAATCTATGTTTCTAATTTATTAATGGACAGGGCAAGTTGACCGCGAGGCGTGAGCTAAGCGTTGTGCCAACTTGGTTTAATTAGAAAATGTATTCTTTAGTTGGAACTTACGTAAGAGAACTTAGCGTTTTTAGGGTTCTGTATCTCAAAATGTAAGAAAAGGAACCCTTATAAGATCACTTTCTTGTCTGCTTGTTTTTCGGAAATATCCCTTTACTTGTGCTGTAAGACCTTGATTTTAACCAAAATAAACAATTCTAGGTCAACCGGAAGTACCCTATAGGTATTGGGTCGAAAACCTTATGGTAGTTCCCGTTGATTTAGAATCACGAAATTTGGCGTGAAGCAATGTCTATATTCTTTTTTTTTTGAATGGGAAATCATCAAATTTTAATATCTTTTCCCAGTCTGGGTGGAGCGGGAGGGGTGTCAGACTTTTACTGACTAAAAACCATCCTTGTTCCTACCTCGCCCTTTATGTTCCGGGGTCACGGTATCTCTTTCGAACAGTCCCGCAGCCCCGGCAGGCTTCGGCCCTTGCTCTCCATTATGCTGACATCTCTTACAAAAAAAACTTGTACGTGGTTGGAACTTTGACCCCCCATATCTCCGTAACTAGAAAGTTCCCAGGTATGGTCTAGAACAAAAAGATGGATGCAATGACGGAGAATTACACGGTACCCATACCATGGAACTGGAAGGAACATGGCCACGTTTATTGCAGCGGTAGAGGCGCTATACAGTCAGTCGTCAAGAGTGCAGGTCAACGGACACCTGAGTCACTCCAGCTCCACTCTTGGTGTTGAAAGAACCAATAATACCGCATTTTGCCAGGTTATGTTTGCAGCGGCCTATTTAGGTACGCAACCAATACAGAGCTTTCCAAATAGGCTACTGTAGTTCACATATCGATGTTTTTTGACATTAAGCAGCGTCAACTTGAACTGCAAACTTAAAGTGGTCATAGTATCGGGTGTATTACAGAACGAAACGCTTTGAAAGCGTTTGTCTAGGCCTTCAGAAAGCTCGGACCTCAGAACTAAGTCACGTAAAACTTTCCTTATAACTCGGACATTCAGGATTCTACTTACTAGGTTTGAGGCCTTAATGGAGAGCATAGTTTAGTTTTGTTAAGTACTTGACAGTGTGGCGCATCCCGAGGGTGTCATAAAAAGTAATTAAGAGAATACTAAGAAGATGGCTTTGGCTAATAATCTAGACATTTAATTATTCTTACTATTTCTTACTATTAGCTTGGAGGGTTGTATTGATGATTTTTATGATTAAAATTCTGTAACTAGTGTAACTACATACGTCTTACAGTCGCGAACGATACTTTCATCAACATACAACCTAGCACTCGTCTGAGAATTGCAAAAAACGAAAGAAAATTTGACAACATCAACTTTCAACATCAACTTTAAAACATTCTTGGTTTGTCGACGCCTGCCCCTTTAACAAAATCCTAGCTACGCCCTTGTTTTGGTAAAGATCTGATGCTGGTCTTAAATAAAAGTACCTAATGGCAAAATATTTATTTGGAAACAACTAAAATGGAAAAATAAAAAACGTTTTTTGGAAAAAAATAAAACCGCCTCCTAAAAACACAAAAATAACTTTAGCTTCAGTCGTTGACAAAAAAAACTAGCAACAAGCTAAAGTTATTTTTCACTTTTTTTGTGTTTTTTTAAGTCGGCTTTTAAACTTTTATAGGTTGTGTTATTTAGCTTGCTAAACAAAACGACCTAATAGTGAGTACGTTGCCGCGTTGGCAACTAACAGTAACCGATTGTTAATGTAAAAGTAACACATTATTTATGGAGGTAAATGTACACCTAGCTGTAAGTAGTGCTATTATTTTGTTTCTAAAGCTTACTTGGAACTTGTGAGTAGTTATGTTGCCCGCCTGAACAATACCATTTCTGTTCTAAGTAACAAACGGTACATTATCCAAACCTACTAAAATGCAGGTGTTAGGTAACTCGGGGTAGGAAGAACTAAATAGATTGTAGTCAAAAACCGACTTCAAAAAGAAAAAGTGAAAAATAACTTTAGCTTCTGAAGTCGGTGACGTTTGTATGATTGATTTAATTTTTTTGTCACCGACTTCAGAAGCTAAAGTTATTTTTCACTTTTTCTTTTTGAAGTCGGTTTTATTTTTTGCAAAAAAGTTTTTATTTTTCACTCTTTAGTGGTTCACATGGAAAGTGCATACCGTTACAATTACAACAAGCCCAAACACGACTAGGATACATTGTCTCATTATGGAGTTCCGTGACTCTTGGCTTCATCATCAGATCTGATGGTAGAATGGTTCTTATCAAACGCAAATGCTTCACTTGTTGTATAAAATATAAAAATTGCTGTACGTTATCCTATAAAATTTGAAGAGTTCCCTCGATTTCGCCAAGATTCCATCATCAGATCCCGACTTGGCGACTATGGGACCAACTTGGAAGTATACCCTTTCAAACAAAAAAAGAATTTTTCAAATCGGTTTAGGCGTCTTCGAGTAAAAAAAAAAAAAATACATACAGTCGAATAGAGAACCTCCTCCTTTTTGGAAGTCGGTTAACCTCCTCCTTTTTGGAAGTCGGTTAAAAATAGGTTGTAGTAAAAAGGAGAGGGTAATAGGGTCTCATCAGTGCCAGTTTTAGCACTACCAGCGCCCTGGGCAAGGTTTCTACGGCGCCCCCTTCATGGATAAAATAATGGCTTATAATATTATATGGCCACGTCTGTAGAATGCATCCGGACCGATGGGCCAGAGTCGCCACTCAGTGGGTGCCAGAAGACAGGCGTCGTCGTCGAGGGAGGCCTAGAAAACGCTGGCGTGACGACCTAGACGCGTTTATGAGAGATTGGCCAGAGAAAACCGCACTGAGAGAAGAGTGGGACGCTATGGGGGAGGCCTTTGCCCAGCATCAGCAGTGGGACAATATAGGCTAATAAAAAAAAATATATATATATGAATACTCGTAGCTATTTCAATGTGGGGACGGGGGGAGCTTAGAATGTTGTACTGAATATGTGCTGTTAACCGTTTTCGCGTCGGTGTCCCATTTTACTCCGTTGTATGCCAGTCTGTGTGTCTGTTTGTTCTGGCTTATCTCCGAAACGGCTGGATCGATTTTGACAGGCGCGGATACAACTTTTGCGTAATTTTACTTAATTTTACCTTTTTTCCAGAAAATTCATTGTAAACCAAAAAAAATGGAAGGTCTAAAAAATTAGCGATGTAAAATCAGCAGTGTGAAAAAAAAAAAAACGCCAAAATTTGTTGCTTTTTTGTTGCTAATTAGTTGCCAAAAATTTTTTTTTGTTGCTCCAGCCGATCGCAAAAAAATTGCAGTAACGCTAGTTTTTCATTATGATAGCGTGGAAATCACTCGATGTGGAATTATCGATCAAGCGAATAAGGGTTAATTTGTTGCTAATTTGTTGCTAAAAGATGCAAAAGAAAAAAATAAAAAAAATCATAAAAATAATTTTTTGTTAAATATGCCAAAATAAATAAAGTCCACGCCAGCTTAACTCTCAAGTTTTTCGTAGAAAATGCTAAATAAAAATTTGTTGCTGCTCATACTGAAGCTACTCTGAGCACAGAGAGTCAGCAACAAAATAAAAACTGAAAGTCGGATTAGTTCGGAGATCGGTTTACGAAAAAGCCGGCCACGCCAGCTTAACTCTCGAATTTTCTGTGGAAAAACTATATTAAAAATTTGTTGCTGGTTAAATTGCAGCTAATCTGAGTACAAAGAGTCAGCAACAAAATAAAAACCGAAAGTCGGATTAGTTTTCAGATCGGCTTACGAAAAAACCGGATACGCCAGCTTAACTCTCGACTTTTCCGTAGTAAAACTATAGTAAAAATTTGTTGCTGCTCGTACTGCAGCTAGTCTGAGTACAAAGAGTCAGCAACAAAATAGAAACCGAAAGTCGTATTAGTTTGGAGATCGATTTTCGAGAAAATCGGCTACGCCAGCTTCACTCTCGACTATTCCGTAGAAAAACTATGATATAAATTCGTTGCTGCTCATGCTGCAGCTAGTCTGAGTACAAAGAGTCAGCAACAAAATAAAAACCGAAAGTCGGATTAGTTTTCAGATCGGCTTACGAAAAAACCGGATACGCCAGCTTAACTCTCGACTTTTCCGTAGTAAAACTATAGTAAAAATTTGTTGCTGCTCGTACTGCAGCTAGTCTGAGTACAAAGAGTCAGCAACAAAATAGAAACCGAAAGTCGTATTAGTTTGGAGATCGATTTTCGAGAAAATCGGCTACGCCAGCTTCACTCTCGACTATTCCGTAGAAAAACTATGATATAAATTCGTTGCTGCTCATGCTGCAGCTAGTCTGAGTACAAAGAGTCAGCAACAAAATAGAAACCGAAAGTCGGATTAGTTTGGAGATCAATAATAGGGGCACACTAAGCGGGGCTCCGTCGACTACGCTTTTTAGGGGAATATAAAGTGTTTTAAGGTTAGGTTATATTAATCGGTATTTCTCAGAAATGGTAGAGTATCTTTTCATGAGAGTGGTACCATTGGGCAAGGGGGACCCCTCCTTCCCTCCACACCGCGTGAGTTGACTACCATCGCATGCATTTCACGAAAAATAATGCGTTTTATTGTAAGCAGTATGTTCGTTTGACAATATTTCGAGAGTTTGCAATATCGCTAGAGAGAATACAATACAATATAACGTGTTTGACAATAGGCTTGTTTCCACCATCAATAAATTGTAAATCTATTTAGTCCGTCAGTTAGAGTATTAGAAAATAATGGACACGTATTTTTTGTTTTTGTAAATCAACGAATATTAACAAAGATAAAACGCATCAAAACTCGGGAGTGGGGGCTCGTGACGTCAGTAGGTACTCACTAAGAATGATACCGAACAGTGACGTATTGGGAATTTTAAAAGCGTCGTATCTTCGTCAATTTTGGTTTATGTGACAAAAGAAAAAATACGGGTCAAATATTTTTTGATAATCTAAGTGACGGACTAATTAGATTTTTTCAGTTAACAAGCCTATTTTACGGTGACAATATTATAGTGATATATATTGATTAATGTTATAAAGTTGAAGAGTTTGTTTGTTTGTTCAACGCGCTAATCTCAGGAACTACTGATTGAAACTGAAAATATCTTTTGGTGTTGGATAGTCCATTTCACGCTACAACCTACAGGAGCGGAGCATAAATGAATTTTTTTGCAAAAACGGGGAATACCTACTTATTTTCCTCTTGTGGGTTTTTTCTCTTTTATATGACGCAGACCAAGTTGCGTGGGTCAGCTAGTGTATTATAACTTAGCTAAATGCTCCTGAATTGGGGTAATTTTGTTAGGCTGGCAACTTTAATTAATGCCAAATGTCATGGAAGGTTGCTGAAGTCATTGTGATTGCAAAGCCTGGGAAACCACCCCATGAAGCATCGTCATATACAGGGTGTAAACCACCTCATCACAAAGCCGTTAACCAAGCATTCTGTACATCAAACTAAGAAACTTTACGCAAAAATTATTGCTGGGAAACAACTTTTTTTTTGAGGTTATAAATCATGTTTTGTGGTAGAACTCAATGTAACGCACTTAACACATTGTGCTGATGGATGGATTGAATAGTATGGGGGTCGTGGAGATGCTAAAAGTTAAAATCTTACAAAAAAAAACTTTTATTTAAAAAAATCTTGTCAAAAACTTGTAACTTTGACCCCCAATATCTCCGTAACTAGAAGGTTCCCAGGTATGGTGTAGAACAAAAACATGATCGAAATGATGGGGAGAACAAATGCCTTTCGGCCTCGTGAAGAGGTGTTTTACACCCGTTAGACCGACAGAAATATTAAAAACAGAAGAAGTGGCGGCTATGCCGTCTTGTTCGGTGGTTTCGTGCAAAAATAGTTTTTTTTATTTGATTAAAGGGCTTTGTCGCTTAGCGACCACATCGCCCAGTACAGAAAAGCAAATTACTTACGATCTACTTAGCACTAACTTACGATCTACTTATTACTAGTTCATATAATTCTTTTGCTTTCTCGGACACTGGAAAAGCAAGGATGGAATTACAAATGCCAATAGCATTCGTTTTATATCGTCCAAACACATATTAGGTCTACTATTTTCGTTCCGGACACACTCCATCAGGATATGAAAAACATCATCAATTACTCCACAGTCATCACAATTTGGAGACAAAACTTTCTTCATTAAATGATAGAACTTATTCGAAGGAATATGACCGGAACGAAGTCTTAAAGCTATAGTAATTAATTTCCTGTTCAGATCACAATCAATCCACGGAGACCGAGAGATCTCTGGCTGGATAGTTCGGTACCAGATCCCCTTTTCTTTTGATCTTCCATCAAAATACTCTTGCCGAAAATCTAAACACTTGTTTTTGCCTTTCCAAAATAGTCTGAATATAGCGGAGTAATATTCGTAGGGACTCCGTCAACACACGCTTGTTTGGCGAGTAAATCAACAATATCATTTTCTTCAAATTGAATATGTGACGGAATCCATTGGAGGCGCACCGTTTTGGAATTAGCTTGAAGTTTTAAGATCAATTCATATAACGCGTAGGCTGTCGGAATACCTCGCATGTGAGAAGTGTGCCGAGCCAAGTGTTGCAGCGAGCTTTTGGAGTCTGTCAGAATCACAAAATCATCGCCATTAATTGACAGTATATAGGACAAAGCTTCCAATATAGCAATCAACTCAATGTGCTTATTAGAAATATCTGAATCAGTGCAAAAATAGAAGGGAAGACAAAAACTTTAGAAGTCATTGCATCAGTTACCACAGCACAGGTAAGTAGGTACAAGTATTTTACAATATTTGTCATAAAAATCACAAAAAACCATAATCCCTAAAATATATCTGACTTGTACTACTTTATTTAAGTTTTTTTGCATTACTTTGACTGTATTATGTTTGCATTAAATACATTGCTCTTTTACAACCACCTCAGTCTGTCACTGAGTGACTGAACAAGCAATGTACAGCGAACATAACGAAACATCATTAAGCCGTTATGTCGCATGGTGCGTCCGCTGCTCTGGTCCGCCGTATTTGAGCGTGAGCTAGTGATGTGCTCGTGGAGGTTTGACAAAGTCTATCGACAAGAAAGTGCACTGCGAATTGTTATATTACTATTTCAGATTTTTCTTCAACTTGTTAACTCTTGTAATCCATGGAAGGACGATGGTTGGAGGGACGATGGTCTATGGTAATTTTTTTTTTTGTCTTTCACAACAATAGTGCCTGTAGTCCTAACTGAAATAAATGCTTTGATTTTGTTTTTGAACTACGTGTAAATGTGTTATTTGATTTGTAATTGTTTTTAAAATATTTTTATTGATTGAAGAATGTTTTATAGGTTTCATATTGTTTTCATTTACTTTATTTCCAAAACCATTATAAAAAATTATCGATATATTTATCGAAAACTCTTCGATTTAGTCAAGCACTGTGTCATATCTGCCCTCGTCTCCCGACAACACACAATGATAATTGTTTTCGTGTGAGTAAATTATACGGAAAAGTACGCTGTGGTTAAAGAATAAGGTTTATATTTAAATGACAGAGTTAACGATGGCGCGTGTGTGCACTTGGTCGTAGTATTGTTTTGACAGAACTGTGTGTGCAATATTAATAGCGTTATGGAGGGGGAACCACGGCAACTGTTGCTTCACCAGTTTTCTATACATTTTGAACTCCACGCCATATTAATTATCTCCTTCTTTATAATATGTATGAATATACCTAGTTCTCTGTTATCAAAACTATTTAAAAACTCTTATTGAAACGGTTAAAACCAATAATAGAAGATAGAGAACTTATTCCAAATCATCAATTTGGCTTGAAAACAAGGAAGTCTGCTCCACCGTGCTTTTAGATGTCGCGCAAGCTTTTGCCAAAGTTTGCCATAAGGGTCTAATATTTAAGCTCAGACGCATGCTACCAGAATTTGCAGATATCCTAGAGTCGTATACAACTAACAGAATGTTTAGAATACGGCAGGAGGACGCATATTCCTAGCTAAAAGCTATAAAAGCTGGTGTACCTCAAGGAAGTGTGCTAGGCCCAATTTTGTACTTGTTATACACATGTGACATCCCAGAACTGGAAAACCGCACCATTGCGACCTTTGCAGATGATACTGCAATTATGGCTACTGGATCAAGCCACAGAGAAGTACTAGAAAAAGTTCAACTAGCTGGGAACAAAGTTTATGACTGGACACAAAAATGGAAGATCAAACTGAAAGAGTCAAAATCAATTCACATTGATTTTATAAACAAACACTTGGACTATCACATCTAAATGGTATGCAAGTACCTTAAGCTAATACTAACTAAAACCCATTCACGTTCCTTCCTCGCCCTTTATGTTCCGGGGCCACGGTATCTCTTTCGAACAGTCCCGCAACCCTGGCAGGCCCTTGCGGGCCGTTTCAATGTGCTGACATCTCTTTGAGGCGCGCGTGGAACACGAGCTCGCCCATAGCTTATGTCAAAGAGAAATGACAGGAACTCGATTAGCGATGATCTATGAGTAAGTATTGGTTACTCGGAAGGAAATCTTGTCTATCATTGATACATAATAAAATAACCCTATACGAGTACAAGCATAATTAATCTGATGCCAATTTGGACGTATGGCACCCAACTTTGGGGCTCTAATAAACAAAGCAACGTCAAAATTATTTTTGACGTTGCTTCAGAATATGCTTGTTTATGGTTATTTTATTATATTTTATAGGGTTAGTATCGTGATTTATTTGGATCCGCGATATAAATCGCATTTTTTTAACGGCATCATTACAGCGCGGGCTGAATCAAAATGAAATAATAAATGACGATTAACACCATTAAAAAACCCGGATGGTCTGGTTTTTGTATCCATTCGTTGCATCACTACTGTCAATAAAGTAAGTGCTACGGACTTGTGTAAAAGTGCAAAAGTGCTTATTAGTCTTTTAGGCTAGATCCTAATTAAGTATTAAGAATTTAGATCTTACTAATGAAGTACAAAAAAAAAATGATAAATTTGCATAAAAGGCTAAGTATCAGGGCAGGAAAAAGATGACTTTTGTTATGACAGTGACAGTTGACACTGATGACAGCCCGCCGCCCGCGGTGAATGAAAACACCAAGAGTGGAGAACAAGAACAACCGGAAATTATGAATAAATGGGGGTATTAGAAGACATTTTTGAAACGTACCTACAAAAAGCATGTTGAGCATTTAACGTTTTCTCCCACAAAACAGTAAGTATACATTGTCACGAATGCACTTTGTTTACACTACTTCACTCACATTAAAAAGACAGACACTTTAAGGTATGTGTTGACGATTTGACAGTGGGGCTTAGTTTCCAAGCTTTTCTAAAAGGTACAGGCCGGTTACAGAAAACCAACTCTGAGATTCAGAAAGCTGTTGAGTGACTCTAACAAAACTAATCCGACTTTCGGTTTTTATTTTGTTGCTGACTCTATGTACTCAGTTTTATCATTAGCTGCAGTTTAACCAGCCATATTTTTTTAATATACACACATCAAAAGTGTCTAGGGATCAACATATATTTTTGCAATAACTTTTCTCCTGATTGATATTAATTAAAATTTTCTTTAAGGATTCATCAAATAAAGTGTTTTCGTTTGTCACAGTAACGATAAACCAAGTCACCTTTGCATTAATAAAGAAATTTGCCATTTTCCTAATAAAGGGATTTTTGACATTTGAACCACTAACATTAAAGTTCGAAAAAAAGACTGAAATAACAGTTTTCTTTAAAATTTTATTGGGTAACTTAAACAATTAATAATCCGTGTTTCTACCGCGAACACTAACAACACAAGAACATCGGTTTGGCATACTCAAAATGAGTTCATCCAAATCACGCTGCGGAATGGCCGCCCATGTTCGTTGCAACAACAATAAAAGGTCTTCTTGCTACTGGATACCCTCCATATTCGGCAGAGCTCTTCTCTGTAGCATATCCCATGCATGCTCAATCGGGTTCAAGTCTGGCGACTGAGCAGGCCAGGGCAGGACATTGATGTTAGCTGCGGCGAGAGTGTCTTACAACTCTTGCGGTGTGCGGTCGTGCATGATAATGCACGCACACACACATTAACTGAAATAAGGGACCGATTTGCACTTGTAGAGGAACGATGACGTCTGATACAATCGTCTCAGCATAAATTTGAGCGTTGAGGTTGCCTCTGATCCAAATCAACTCAGTTCTTCCGCCGATCCAAATACCCGCCCATACCATGATGGTTCCACCTCTATAAGGATGGACTTCCTGGCAGGATTTTAATCGCTGTTGGCGTCCAGGGGTTCTCCAGTGTCGTATACGTTTTGTATCCGGTCTCATACCAAAACGAGACTCATCAGAAAAGCACACGAAACGCCATTGTTCTTCTGCCCAATTTCTGTGTTCAAGAGCCCATTGATATCGAATCCTACGATTGTGCATTGCTATAGGTGGTACCCGTAGCGGTCTTCGGGAATGAAGGTTCACTTCATGCAAGCGGTTTCTGACTGTTTGGTCGCTAATTAAGTTCCCTGAAGAGTGATGAAGCCTCACGGCTAACATCATGGCGGTTATTGTTGGAGCTCTTCGAGTTAAGATTTGAATGTATCGGTCTTGTCTCCGTGTGGTGCAGCGATACCGTCCTCCATGGCGCCAGCCGGTACCAGTGCTTCGGTAACGTGTCCAAAGTCGACTGATAACACTCTGACTTGTATTCAGAGCTAAAGCCACAGTACGTTGCCGGGAACCAGCTTCTATCATTCCCACGGCTCTGAGCATTTCTTCCCTGCTTAAATGACGTCGCCGCTCCATAATAACGTTGGTTTTAATCAGTAGTAGGGAAACAGTAGAACTAATAATGTCTTCAATGCGTTGTATGTTTTTATAGGGAAAATATTGACAACTGATTTTCATCTTTTACTCGAATTTGATTGACAGTTCCTGTTTCAAATCATGAAATGCACCAAAAAGGATCCATATAAATTTATTAAATCATAAATTTATTACAAAGCCACATCTCAATCTCAAGAAATCCGCATAAAAATGCTTGATCCCTAGACACTTTTGATGTGTGTAGTTTCTCCACAGAAAAGTCGAGAGTTAAGCAGGCGTGGCCGGCTTTTTCGTAAACCGATCTCCAAATTTATCCAAATTTCGGTTTCTATTTTGTTGCTGCCTCTTTGTACTCAGATTAGCTGCAGTACGAGCAGCAACAAATTTTTGCTATGGTTTTACTACGGAAAAGTCGAGTGAAGCTGGCGTAGCCGGTTTTTTCGTAAACCGATCTCCAAACTAATCCGACTTTCAGTTTCTATTTTGTTGCTGACTCTTTGTACTCAGACTAGCTGCAGTATGAGCAGCAACAAATTTTTATCATAGTTTTTCTACGGAATAGTCGAGAGTGAAGCTGGCGTAGCCGATTTTTTCGAAAACCGATCTCCAAACTAATCGGACTTTCGGTTTTTATTTTGTTGCTGACTCTTTGTACTCAGACTAGCTGCAGCATGAGCAGCAACAAATTTATACCAACGTTTTTCTACGGAATAGTCGAGAGTGAAGCTGGCGTAGCCGGCATTTTCGAAAACCGATCTCCAAATTTATCCGAATTTCAGTTTTTATTTTGTTGCTGACTCTTTGTACTTAGACTAGCTGCAATTTAACCAGCAACAAGTTTTTAATATAGTTTCTCCACAGAAAGTCGAGAGTTAAGCTGGCGTGGCCGGTTTTTTCTTTAACCGATCTCCAAACTAATCCGACTTTCGGTTTCTATTTTGTTGCTGACTCTTTGTACTCAGACTTGCTGCAGCATGAGCAGCAACAAATTTATATCATAGTTTTTCTACGGAATAGTCGAGAGTGAAGCTGGCGTAGCCGGCTTTTTCGAAAACCGATCTCCAAATTTATCCGAATTTCAGTTTTTATTTTGTTGCTGACTCTTTGTACTTAGACTAGCTGCAATTTAACCAGCAACAAATTTGTAATATAGTTTATCCACAGAAAAGTCGAGAGTTAAGCTGGCGTGGCCGGTTTTTTCTTTAACCGATCTCCAAACTAATCCGACTTTCGGTTTCTATTTTGTTGCTGACTCTTTGTACTTAGACTTGCTGCAATTTAACCACAACAAATCTTTAATATAGCTTCTCCACAGAAAAGTCGAGAGTTAAGCTGACGTGGCCTGGCTTTTTCATTACCCAATCTTCAAACTAATCCGACTTTCAGTTTCTATTTTGTTGCTGACTCTTTGTACTCAGATTAGCTGCAATTTAACCAGCAACAAGTTTTTAATATAGTTTTTCCACAGAAGTCGAGAGTTAAGCTGGCGTGGCTGGCTTTTTCATGAACCGATCTCCAAATTAATCCGACTTTCAGTTTCTATTTTGTTGCTGACTCTTTGTACTCAGACTAGCTGCAATACGAACAGCAACAAATTTTTACTATAGTTTTACTACGGCAAGTCGAGACTTAAGCTGGCGTAGCCGATTTTTTCGAAAACCGATCTCCAAACTAATCCGACTTTCGGTTTCTATTTTGTTGCTGACTCTTTGTACTCAGACTTGCTGCAGCATGAGCAGCAACAAGTTTTTAATATAG
Source organism: Xestia ashworthii (assembly GCA_950022955.1). NCBI lineage: Eukaryota > Metazoa > Arthropoda > Insecta > Lepidoptera > Noctuidae > Xestia > Xestia ashworthii. Next base: position 21,689,428 of record OX465556.1, on the reverse strand, counting down.
TTTCTCCACAGAAAGTCGAGAGTTAAGCTGGCGTGGCCGGTTTTTTCTTTAACCGATCTCCAAACTAATCCGACTTTCGGTTTCTATTTTGTTGCTGACTCTTTGTACTCAGACTTGCTGCAGCATGAGCAGCAACAAATTTATATCATAGTTTTTCTACGGAATAGTCGAGAGTGAAGCTGGCGTAGCCGGCTTTTTCGAAAACTGATCTCCAAATTTATCCGAATTTCAGTTTTTATTTTGTTGCTGACTCTTTGTACTTAGAGTAGCTAAAATTAAACCAGCAACAAATTTTTAATATAGTTTATCCACAGAAAAGTCGAGAGTTAAGCTGGCGTATCCAGTTTTTTCGTAAGCCGATCTGAAAACTAATCCGACTTTCGGTTTTTATTTTGTTGCTGACTCTTTGTACTCAGATTAGCTGCAATTTAACCAGCAACAAATTTTTAATATAGTTTTTCCACAGAAAATTCGAGAGTTAAGCTGGCGTGGCCGGCTTTTTCGTAAACCGATCTCCGAACTAATCCGACTTTCAGTTTTTATTTTGTTGCTGACTCTCTGTGCTCAGAGTAGCTTCAGTATGAGCAGCAACAAATTTTTATTTAGCATTTTCTACGAAAAACTTGAGAGTTAAGCTGGCGTGGACTTTATTTATTTTGGCATATTTAACAAAAAATTATTTTTATGATTTTTTTTATTTTTTTCTTTTGCATCTTTTAGCAACAAATTAGCAACAAATTAACCCTTATTCGCTTAATCGATAATTACACATCGAGTGATTTCCACGCTATCATAATGAAAAACTAGCGTTACTGCAATTTTTTTGCGATCGGCTGGAGCAACAAAAAAAATTTTTTGGCAACTAATTAGCAACAAAAAAGCAACAAATTTTGCCGGTTTTTTTTTTCACACTGCTGATTTTACATCGCTAATTTTTTAGACCTAAAAATGGATACATTTTTGATAATAGGCATGACGACAGTATCAAACAATTACAAATCTATTTAGTTCGCCAGTTACAGTATTGGAAAATAATGGAAACATATTTTTTGATAGAACGCATCAAAACTGGACTCATGACGTCAGTTTACTCTAAAAATTATACCAAACGGTGACGTATTGAGAATTTTAAGAGCGTCGTATCTTCGTGAATTTTGGTAAATCAATAGTTTTTTTTGTAAATCAATCGAAACCACTCATTTCGCACTATTCGGCCCGCAGTGACTGACGTAACAACCACTTTGTAGTGCAAGCTGATTAGAACTTTATTCTAACAGTATTTCAAACGAAGTCTGAACCACCACAAATAGAGTTTGCTAATTTAGCTTCTGTAGTCCCCGTAACATTCTCTTAACAAACCATCCACGTATGTACTGTATTCCTTCTCAAGAAATCGCTTTTTTGGGTCCGCTGGTATTTCTAGGAAGTAGCTGTAAATACATGACACACAATTTATATACAGTCTACAAAATAATTAGACGGCAAAGAATTTGCTAAATGCAAAACTTCACTTAAATCTGTTTAAGTTTTAGACTGATTAAACTGTAAGTAGGAACAAGGGGGTTTCTAACTTGTCCAACCAGAACATTTTTTACTAATATCTAAAACGAGAGGATACTGCTACTGCTATTTGCCTGACTTTTTTAGAGCTTTTCCTGTTTTTAAACTTTTATTTTTGTCAGTATATCTGTTTGTTTCGGCTAATCTCCGAAACGACTGGTTCGATTTGACGGAATTTTTACTGTCAGATAGCTGCTGGGGAGTATGTTAAGCTAAACTTATAATTTATTAAAATAAAGACTTATCCCGTGCAAAAAAAACTGATTTGTTAACAAAATCCGATTCAAATAGGGAAGGAAATAATAATTTGACGCGGAGGAAGGTCGCGGGAAACAGCTCTTTAATAATAAAACTGAACACGAAAAACAAAGTCAGTAAACAAACGATTAAAATGTTGTCCAATAATGTGTTGTTTTTATTCCGTAAATACCTGGTAGAGCTATACTCGACACGAGTATTCTATGTTCGGGGAACTACTTTGACCTTAAAAAATCGTTCCTCGAACTTGGGAGGGTTGTATTGATAATTATTATAATTCTGTAACTAAATAGTTACAGAATTAAAATCAAAACCAATCAACCAAAAAAAATCATCAATACAACCGTCTAAGTTCGAGCCAGACGGTCGACCTTTGTCTTACAGTCGCGAACAATTACCTATAAATTAGTCCCTAAAGTGGACCATTGTGCGTGAGCCATGGTGGGCGTTACTCCAACCACCCCACCCCCTCTAGAAGCAGATCAAACTTTTCGGTCTTCCCAGGACATCCGCAAGAGATCTTGGTGTTCCAAGAGTCTACTCGCGAATCTGCGTGATCCGGCGGTGCACTCGAGGAGTACCTACAACATGCGTGTGTATTTCACCTGTACCTAAACCTAAAATCGCCTTTACCTAAACTCGGTTCGTATTCCACCTGTTGTCTCGACGACCGCTTGGGTTCGAAACAAATGAAATTAGCAGCCTACATTCTTTTTAACCCCTGACGCAAAAACGACGGGGTGTTATTATTGTTGCTGTCTGTAACACCGGTCTATACGGTTCAGCAATTTCCTCGGACGCTAAATACCGATGTCAATAGTCATCACATTATCACAATACTGATGGTCTGACGCTGATAACAACTGATAACCAAGGCCAGGCCCAATTTACCTAATAAATAATTAGTACTAAGTAATTGTTTTACAATAATCAATCATACCTACTTTAATAGCATCTACAAGTAGCTACTAATTAATTAATAGATTATTAAAAGAGTTTCGCAGACATAAATGAGTCATCAGATTTTGATAACCTAGGTAGATATTTGTATGTACAATCGTGGTTTTACATTATAAAGCGCGGGTATCTGTATAAAAATCTCTAAGGTCGTCCGCTAAAACTCGCGCGGGTGCACAACTGCACGTCTGCATGGCTGTCAGAATATCCTTAGAAAGACCGGACCGGAGCTCGCGCTTGCGCCTTTTTAGCGCTGCGCATCATACTATTTGGCGTAATCGTGCAACCGCGCGGCCACGCCCGCAGCCCCGCACCCGTGATGATTTCGCGGGCGCCCCTAATAGTGCTCTTCTTTGAAGAGCTTGAAAGACACCTGAATGCCAATGATACGTGTATCTTTACTTTTCTTTCTACAGTTTTCCTTCTGACTTAGGACCTTCGCCCACAGCGACTTTCATTAGGTACCATGCATTTCGTAAACACTTCTTCATCGCTGCTATCGTGCGGATAGGAATAATAGCTCAATCAGCTTCGAAATGCGGGGGAATTTTAAAACATCCAGAATTTCTAAAAGCGAGAGAAAAACAAACTTGATGCTAACAGTGAGTAAAACATAGTAAAAATGTGCTGTGTGCCTCACGGCTGCGCCAAAAAGGTCCATTTCAGCATTCATCATGATGCCAGACAGGTGATGAAGCTGTCTGACGCTGGTCTTCCAATGAACCTTGAGAGGGTACGTTACGGAAAAAACGGTTTCAAACAATATATAAACAAATGGTTAATAAAAATAAATAGATAACGAGTAAATTAATTAATTGACATATTCTCCTTAACTATAAAACTTTAGTCAAGAAAAGTAAGGTTCAATAATTAGTAAATTACCTCCTCTTTATGCGAATTTGCCATGGCGGGTCCAGACACAATCACCCTTTATATATTTTTACATATTACTAATTTAATAGTGTTATAGGCAATTTGAAGTAGTAAAAAGTTCGTAAATGCACCAGTCATTCATTTGTCATTATGTACGAGATTACCATTCTATGCCATTTCTTTCAATGGAGTGTCAGTGGTTGACCATTGGAAAGTCATAATGACGCCATTATGTTAGTAGATTGCCAATCTTGTCAAAACTTGACAATTATGAAATCAATGAACGACTATTCTGAAACTATTGTAATAGCAGACTTGAGGCCCTGTTCTACTGCTACTTTTGTTGTAACATCCGTGACCTATTGCTATTTTATTCTAACAGCTATTTTCTTGTTCCAGGCTCGGCTGGACTGGTCAAAGCCTCTGCTATGTCAGCTGGACGCCATCGCCCCTCACTACGAGAAGTGGGTGAACAGTGCAGTTTATAGGAAGTGCAGGCTGTTCGCCAGCCCTCTGATGGAGAGCCTCACATACACACCCTGGTACTTGGTGCCGATGTTCTGGATACCCATCATACTGTATCTTGCGTTCACACAGTATATTGAGCTGGTTGCTTGTGGAGGTATTTCTTTTTTGTTTTGTCTTCGAATAAGGTAGGGACTGATTACGTTTTTAGTGGTTAACACGCTGTCTAGATAGACAGCGTGGATTCTTGGATCTTGAAGAGATCGTTTATAGAAATAGGCCTTTGAGACTGGCGTTGCTTTATGGAAGTGTCGCGAAATACTGCTGTCCCTGTGGGTTTCAAGTGCATGTCAATGTTTTTGGTTTGTGCTATAACTCAAAAACATTGGCATGCACACATCACTTAATATTTATACTTGTAGCCTACATTACGTGACGTTGTGTTATAAAATTAAATTCATTTATTTTTAGGACCCTTATTAGAAACAGAACATTTTAATTTACTGAACATTAAGATACAAAACTTTAGTAAATTTTACAGGCAATTCAGGCCATTCATTATAACCATGTGAAGCTGAACAACACCACGACTTTATAATATTATAAGCTTTGCAACCATTAAAAAGCGTCACAAAATTTTTTTCAACACCCAACTCTACATACCAAGTTGTATTTTCTTGAGAGATTAGTCCTCCTCGCTACCAAGGTTCCCTTTATCTTCTCTCACTTATCTATTTACTATTGTTTCCAGATTCTTGCAGACAGACAGCCCTCACACACTTCCAGTATGCCTACCACCTAGCATTAGGAGTACTGATCTGGTCAGCGCTAGAGTATACCCTCCATCGATGGGTGTTTCACTTGAACCCTGGGTCTTCTGTCCCTATGATCAAGTTACACTTCCTCATACATGGGATGCATCATAAGGTAGGAAACGTTATTTTGATCCCAAACAGCGTTATAAGTTTAAATGTGTGTATTTGTCTGTGGCATCGTAGCTTGCAAACGGATGAACGGAAGCTTTAGCACGACCGCGGATTAAAAGTAACGTAAATACGAGTACGCAGATACATGACTTTTAGTGATTTTAAATTGATCATCACGTCTTAACTTCTAGTCTAATTTATTTGAAAAAAAAAATATATGTTATACTAGACCATTTCTTTCATAATTTGATATGTGAAAATGTGAAGAAATATTTTTATAACTTAGTGTAATTAATTTGTAAAGTAATGTCTAACGCGGCAAAAAAAACTATCATCACGCAAAAACTATCGGGCGTATTTGCATGAAACTTAGATCATCTCAAAGACAATTTAATGCCCTTAGCAATTTTGCCCTAGTATGCGGCTTTTATCGTATTGTCTACACTTCTACACTAATATTATAAAGAGGAAAACTTTGTTTGTTTGTTTGTTTGGTTGTAATGAATAGGCTTAAAAACTACTGGACCGTTTTTAAAAATTCTTTCACCATTCGAAAGCTACATTATCCACGAGTAACATAGGATATATTTTATCCCCGTACTCCCACGGGAACGGGAACTATGCGGGTGAAACCGCGGGACGTCCGCTAGTGTTTGATAAATCAAGGTGGGTTGTTTTTTCGAATAATCTTGGTGCGCATTGAAGCGGGGCTCCTCGGGGCGACGGGCGGCAGTGTATCGCTGACCACTCTCACTCACGGGTATACGCTATTGCTAAACTTGTCCCACTCGCTCAAGGTCGTTGGCGTGAGGTAGCCCCTTAAAAAAAAATATGCGGGGCAATGTTTGGCACTGCCGATAGAAGTAAAAACTAAGTAATCTATATCTGCTACGGGTTGTGCCCCGCGCACGCCTATGTGGTGCTACGCCGTAGCGGATCTGCTACGAGTGCTACGAAGCGTTAGGTGACGGTCACGCGAGTTCTATGATTTTTCTTCACCCAAAAAATGATCAACGCGCCTAAAGATGTTTACACAAAAAAAGACATCATTTTAAGAAGTTATTCATATGTAATACGTATGAATGATACTGTTCGCGGTTTTGTGAACAATATCACTTATTTTTTTTTTTGTATTTGCAATTCAAAAATTGACGTGACGTTTATACCGTACGTTCGCCTTTGATTTTGATTTCAGCTATATTACGGCATAGTTGTACATCAAGCTATTTCGATGAATGGAGAATGGCAGGCCAATTGTAGGTCTTCTAATAACAAATACTCGTACCTATAAACACTTTAATTTTTACTACTTAAAAGATTAAACCTGGTAATTTTCATGACTCCATTCATATCCATAGATCATATCTAACTAGCTATGTACTTATTTGAAGATTACCTAAGTGATACAAAATCATTTCTACGCATCAATTTGGACTGAATCATGAAAAGATGATTGCATATATTACTGTAGGCAGTTGTACACATGTAAATAATAATATAATGTCGCCAGTCAGGTACACAATATCTTCTGATAAATGAGTTGATGGTGTTAACTAGTATGATGACGCACTTAATTGTGGCTTTTTGGCAGCCAAGATCATATTAATTCTGGGCCTGGTTACGTTCAGATATTTCAAAAAATAAAATAATTACAGTTGCGATTGATTAGTAGACATAAGGATCTCACCTGTCCGAACCCACTACTAACGCTGAGGCACTAACATAGCGTAGCTAACTAACGTAACGTAACGTCAACAACACAACACGTGCGATTTCAAAATTGAATATTCACTTCACATACATTATACTTAATATTAAAAAAAAAAAACATATCTACGAGTGAAACTAATATGCATGACGACAGTATAAAAAAGAAGCAAATCTATTTAGTCCATAATTTATTGTACTTATTAGAAAATAATGCACACTTTTTTTTGTAGTTCAATGAATATTGACAAAGATAAAACGCATCAAAACTCGGGAGTGGGGGCCCGTAACGTCAGAACTCGCTAAAAATTATACCTAGGCGTGACGTATGACAATTTTAAAAGCGTCGTATCTTCGTCAATTTTGGTTTATGTAACAAAACAAAAAATACGGGTCAAATACCAAAATGGATAATTTTTGATAATCTAACAAAATAATTTGATTGTCCCAGGTTCCCTTCGACGGTCTCCGACAAGTGTTCCCACCGGTGCCGGCGTTCGGGCTGGCCGTCATACTATACTCAATGCTGAAGCCCTTCCTCTATCTGCCTGTCATGAAACTCACCGGGGCGCTTATTGGTAAGGAATTCTTTAAATAAAATCTTTCTTCATCGGTGATGTTATTGGTACCATTGTTAGCAAACACTAGGTGGGTAGGTACACCGCAATTAAACCGGTACAGGTTACCAAGTATTCAGAGCATCATCAGTGCTTCATTCTGCGAGAATTAATGTAGAATTATGGAAAGTTTTTCCATACAAAATAGACAGTAGTCTATTTCACTCTACTAAGAAAAGCTGAATTTTTGAATGAGCAGCCTTTTAAAATGTTGTTTTTATTAAATATAGGTGTTTGACTGATTCTTTGTAATATGTATAAGTACGGGATAGTCCAATAAAAAACCTATATTTTTATCAGGTAAATAATAGTTAAGAATTTGGCAAGCAGGTTGCGTTACTTAATTCACGATTTTGATGTAAATGTTTTTTTAAGTAAGTAGAAGTACCTACCTAGATTTATGTAAATAAATACGCACCAACGTTTATTGCCAGTTAAGGAAACCGATAATAAGCTAGGTATTCAAGCTTATCCAGGGTTTTTTTGAATGTTTTTGTTTGACGCATGAGGTAAAAAATAATTAGAAATTATTATTTATTTTTGAATTTATATAAAAACTTTAACTTTAATTAACTTTAACCGTACTTACTGTTAAACTAATTTAGTTAATCGAATGTAAAAAACATAAAATATTACCTCCCTACATTGATACATTCCCTATACACGTAGGGTAGTAAACTCAATAGAAAATCAATTACTTAGGTATTACCTATTTTACGGGGTCGTAAATTCATGACAGTCAGTTTAATTTTGACATTTTTATTTCTGAAATCATTACTGTAAGAAGGATATGGCAAGAAAAGAGTGTGTCTGATGAGATTAATAGAGAAGTATGGAAAGAAGTAGAAGACAAAGGTAGAATAAGACGTGCTGCGCTGACCATAAATAAATAAGTACGCATGACGACAGTATCAAAGGTAGAATAAGACGTGCTGCGCTGACCACAAATAAATAAGTACGCATGACGACAGTATCAAAGGTAGAATAAGACGTGCTGCGCTGACCACAAATAAATAAGTACGCATGACGACAGTATCAAAGGTAGAATAAGACGTGCTGCGCTGACCACAAATAAATAAGTACGCATGACGACAGTATCAAAGGTAGAATAAGACGTGTTGCGCTGACCACAAATAAATAAGTACGCATGACGACAGTATCAAAGGTAGAATAAGACGTGCTGCGCTGACCACAAATAAGTAAGTACGCATGACGACGACAGTATCAGAAAACTGAAAATCTATTTAGTCCGTCACAAAAAAAAAAAAACATTTTAATTCGAGTATCACAGACGCATAATAGAAATCACACAAATTCATAGTCACATAATATACACAGTATTTTCAATTTGTAACAATTTCATCTACTAAATTCAGTCAAATTTAATACACATTAAAAAATAAAAATACTAATAAAAAATAATCATAATCAACTTAAAAAAATTACATAATAAAATCAGGTCTGTCAGTCGCATCAGCCTGCCACATGTCACGTCATGCAACAGTGGGAGATAATGGAGCAATCAAGCCTTCCCGCGAGCGCGGCCAGCATACTGTTAGCGCTCCCCCGCACTTGCCGCACCAGCGCGCAGCGACGTGTTCCTCTTGCGCATAGTGGCGTGGAAGCAATCCAAACGCGCTTCTGCAAACATAGTCGAAGCACTGCAATAGCGGGGGAGCGCCAACATCATCCTGAACGCGTTGTTGAACTGCACACGAAGGGCGCTGGACGACTTTTGCGTATAGTCAATCCACAAATTGCGTGTACAGAGTAGTGCAGTAGGCTCTAAAAAGCGTTAATTTAACATCTTTAGAGTAACGCGCAAACTGCGGATAACCATCACATGTTCGCTCTGACTGACAGCGCCCTTGTCCGCGTCATCTTTCAAGGTAGGCGTCACGAAATGTCCTAAGTACTTAAATATGTCCACCCTTTCCAAGGGTGAGCCATTCAGCTTTATGGGTGGCATTTCTCGCACTTTCCTAGACCCACCATGAAAAGCCATGCATTGATTCTTCTTCACATTATAACGCAGCCCGTGATCAGCTGCGTAATCCTCACATAATAATATACTCATCAGCCTCCGGAAAAAAATGCACACGTATTTTTTGTTTTTGTAAAACATGAATTTGACAAAGATAAAACCCCTTCGGCCGCATTCGAAACCAAGGTTCGAAACTGGTTTCTAAATAAGAATATTGTTTCTTCTTTCGAAACTAGTTTCGATATAAGAATTATATTTCGTATCTCGAAACTTGTTTCGACAAAAGAATTATATTTCTTCATTCGAAACCGACAAATGAAAATCAAAACCTCTTTAGAATTAATAATCTATAAATTATAATAATATTATATATATAATATATAATATAATATTATATAATATAATTATATAATATTATATAATTTATATAATATTATATAAATTATTATAATATATAATGGATTCCACTAGGCAATCCATGCATATGTTTTTTTTAACTGAGCTATTAGCGTTACTTTTTAGGAAGTTACAAATATATAAACAGTGTGAGTGTCAAATAAAATAATTTTATGAAACTATTTGGAAATAAAATCCGGTGCGTTTCCATACACTTATATTTAATTGAAATAATTTAACAAGTAAGACTTAATAATGCAGTGAAAAGGGGGCGATAATTTCAACGCAATGGCCAACGGAGATTTCTTTCTTTTGTAGTTGCTGGATTGCTAATTTAATTTCTTCATCTATTTCCATGTAGTGTTTGTTCTTTTTTGTAGTTTTCTTGCTTACACTTGTTTCATTTTTTAAAACATCCAGGACTTGAGCTAATGTTGGATTCGTACGCCCAATAAATCTGTTTATTTTGGAATGCCATCCCTCCAAGTGGTTTGTTGTTCTTATTTCTTCTGTACTGCAGCAGCAAAGTTTGGCAAAATCGTTGTGTTCAAACCATTGCTTTTTAAAATATTTGTTAAATTTTTGTACTTCTATGGCGACTGGGCTTTTATTCATTACATATTTATAACCTTTATTAATATACTCTTGTGGTAAGCGTGCTAAACCAGCACAGCGGGCTACGTGTCTCTTTTTGACGCTTGATTTTAAACCCAGGTTTTTTGCCTTTCGGAATAATGCCCTGTTGTAATGGAAGTAGCATAACTTTATTTTGATCAACGGAAAGACATCTCTAATACCTTGCATTGCTGCTTTTTCAAAATCCAAAGTAACCTTCTGAGGTTTAAATGATGGAATCTGCGATTTAATTAATCTGTACAATATTTCGTAGGTTTTTCTATTTTTGTTTTCAAGAAAGGCAAAAATTAAAGGGGTTACTGAATGAGTGTCTTTATCATAACCGTGTATCGAATATAACTGTTTGAAACATCGTGGGCAAGACTTAAAGGTACCGTCGCAGTAAATGTGTTTGTAATTTGTGATTTTTTGTCTAGAACTTTTTGTGCAAAATAATAAAATTCGATTGCCTTCATCAATGAAATCAGCTAAGAGCATATTTTCAAATTTTTTTGGTACAATTACTTCGCTGGGTAATGTAAATCTTTGTTTTGTAACACCCAATACTTTGTTCCGTTCGTTGTATAGTCCGCTTTTAATATTATTAAAATTTGGCAATTTATTGATCAAACCAACTCCTTCATTTTCCATTTCAGATTTCATATCGTCATATTGTTTTTTTATTGAGACAAAATTAGTACTTACTTTTTGTTTTAAAGTATCCATTTTTTTAAGAAATTCTGTATTTATAATGTCCCCTTTGCAATGTATCTCGTGTTGGTTTTGTTTTATAACTTCATTCTTAGAATTAATAGTAAAGTTGCCATTACATCCAAAATTTTCATTCTCGCAATAAAAAAATGTGTTGCCGGATTTGTAGATTTTTTTTCTATGGTACTTACGTCCCTGATATAGAGCTGCCACACCTCCTCTTTTTGTGCTTATAAACTCAACTTGTGTTGTATTCATGGCAAATATTGTTAACACCGAATCTAGTCAAAAAATGCTATTCATTTTTAAATTTCCTCGTTGCACTTACCTATAGTACCTACATGACAATTTCGTAAATGTGTGACCTGTAAAAAACAAGAACCCAGAAAGCTACATCAAATAATGGGAGACACAATAATGTAATTCTAGTTAATTTTAAAATCATTTGCTTATGTGTAAGCGGCCAGCAATATTTTTTATAGATTATTAATTCTAAAGAGGTTTTGATTTTCATTTTCATTTTTTTTTATATATAATATTATTATAATTTATAGATTATTAATTCTAAAGAGGTTTTGATTTTCATTTGTCGGTTTCGAATGAAGAAATATAATTCTTTTGTCGAAACAAGTTTCGAGATACGAAATATAATTCTTATATCGAAACTAGTTTCGAAAGAAGAAACAATATTCTTATTTAGAAACCAGTTTCGAACCTTGGTTTCGAATGCGGCCGAAGGGGATAAAACGCATCAAAACTCGGGAGTGGGGCTCGTGACGTCAGAACGCAATAAAAAATATACCAAGGCGTGACGTATTGAGAATTTTAGAAGCGTCGTATCTTCGTCAATTTTGGTTTACGTAACAAAAGAAAAAATTATACGGGTCAAATGTTTTTTTGATAATCTGACTGACGGACTAATAGATGTTTTTGACGTCTACCTTATTGGGATAAGGGCACTGCGGGGATGGGTTCTCCTGCCAAACCCTTAGGTGATTAAAGGCGTGATGCTTTCTTTAATGTCAAGCGGTTACTGATCAGATTGACGACAAGTCTGACTCTGAGAGAAAAGGAATGGGGGTGCACCTATTTTACGTTCACACTTAGTGCACGTTATAATCTTCTTTAATAACTGCTTCACATCCGTAACCTCACTAATCCAGGTCCAGTTAAAAACCAGCGTCGGGCACTAGTTGTCTGGCATTTTGCTGAACTGGGCCTATTTGGCGCAGCCGTGAGGCACACAGTGTCACATTATTCTTACATTTTTATTTGTTTAGATACAAGTAAGGTTTTTCTTCTTATTATTTTTATACCGTGTGCACTTGTGGCGTGTGCCAAATAAATGTATTTGCTTTCTTTCTTTCTTTTTAGACAGGCCGGCGCGCCGTGACCAAAATTCGACCGAAAGGTTATTATCAGGCAATCATATCAGTCAGGTGATTGTTTGATGTTGTTTTACACATTAACACCAAATAACATCAGAAAGAAAGACGATTGACGGCACGGTTGGCGCAGAGGCTGAATGATAAGCAATTAGATGCTGCGCTGCGCGTCGCGGGTTCATTTTGTTAAAAAATACATTTATTTGGCACTAACAAGTACCTACATATAATATAAAAATACAAAAGATAAACCAATATAAATAAGAAAATAAAAGGTGCGTTGTAGCAAACACACCTGATTCCTGAAAAGGTAATCAATGTAATATCTGCGCGTCAGATTGTGGAACTCAAACTGACTGATATAACCAATCAAATCACTTGACGTGAATTTGACATCTGTTTTGACTTAGGTGTACTAGTCAACGCCAAAAAGGGTTGGACATTTTTTGTATGAAGCGTGGCTTGCCTAACTTCCGCCATTTTATTTTCTTTATTTTCAAAATGGCATTCATACGTCGGCAGCAGGACATTGACCTACAAAATTGTAAAAAGACTTAAGAAAATTTGAATTTTGCGGTCTAAAAATGGCGGGATTTAAACAGGGCAAATAATTCAAAGCCCTTTGCGTATTTCTGTTACCCTAGCCTACCCCATTTTTTTTAGCAAGATGCTTCCGACAGAATACTACGTTTATATCTAATTAATTTGAAGGAATTCTTTAGATATTCTAAGCCAGCGGTTCTCAAACTTTTTTGGTGACGGAACCCTTTTGACAAGCAAAATACTTGACGGAACCCTACCTACAATAAAACAATAGTTTTTAAAAGTGTATTCTTTATTAATAAGCATAATAAAAGTACAATTTAACAGTTACTATTTATTACTTACTTTACCACATGGCAGGTACAATAATAGAAGATATTAAAAAGAAAAAATCATAACTAATGGGAGGTATGAAACTGTTTTTATATTTCATCAATTGGTATCAGGTTTGATAGAAGACAGTTGAAGTATCATATCAGATTCGGCGTCCAGTCTATTGCGATATTTTGTGGCTGCATAGGTTGAGAATCCTGTTTCGCACAAATTTGTTGTTGGGAAGAATATACAGAGCCATTTTGCCAAGCATTGGATATTCATCACGGATTCTGCACCAAAAATCGTTGAGAGGCGTCGCGCGTCGTTTTGAACAGTGACTCCATACTTGTGTCTGATGACCGGTGATCGGAGTAGGTAGATTGAATTGGGGTCATTGATCCGAAATGTATATAAGAATATGGACATTCCTCCGGAATTGGTTGATTGTTTAAGTGCAACAATTTATAAAAGTTGTGGCCATAAAAAGGCTAAAATAAAAATAAATATGAATACTTCGATCGGAATTCGATTGTTTTTATTATTCAACAGATAAATAATACATTAATTTAGTTTTGATACCTTCCTTTAAATTTTTGATTGAGTAGTAATAATATCACTACCAACACAACACCAACCAACTACCAACATTAACAATATTTAATTGAATGCGGAAATACCGGAATTACTTTCCGGAAAAATGGCTTATCCATGTTAGTCTTTTTGTGTGCATTTATAATACAAGTACCAAAAATTAATCTACCTACTCCGATCACTGCTGATGACATTTCTAAAAGAGATTCATACATCTCGTTTGACATACTTTCGGGCTTTTGCAAGTTGGGTAAAAAAGGATTATGAATCCAGGAATTCAGCTTCATTTTTTTATTCTGTTCTTCGGGAAAATACTTTTCAAAAGATGCGCGCATCGAAGTGAGATATTGGACCAATTCTTCAAACACATCATTTTGAAACATTTCTGAGTCGTGATCGCTAACAAACTCACTGAGTGACGTAAAGCTTTCTATTTCTCTCTTACCAACGCAAATAATCCAAAAATCTAATTTTCTTTTGAAGGCAGTTTTTTGTTAATGGCCTAGAACAACGCTAATTGTCAACTGACTGACGAGGCACGACGACGCGCGATCGCCGATTTTATACTTAGTCCTAGACTCGATCTCGAACATTCTCAAAAATACTCGAGTCGGCGCCTTTGCTAAACAAAAAGCGGAAACAAACATTAGAATTTAGAACGGGATATTTCGAAATATCGGAAACTCACAACAAACAATAAACATGGTAAATATCCCGTTCTAAATTCTAATGTTTGTGTTAGTGACCATGTCAGTCTAAAAACTCATAAAAAGCGGAAATAAAAATATAAATACAAAAAATGCGTTGTAAACAATCTAAAGATAGAGCCGAAAGTCGCTTGTTCACAACTATCGCGTCTAATTCAGAGGCGGCTTTTATCTAAGGGACTGCGCGCTCACAAGTATACAACGGGCGGAGTCAAAACGTTCGACCAGAGAGAGGTGTTTTGTTTTTTTTTTCTAAACTCTTGCGGAACCCCTACAGGGGTATCGCGGAACCCTAGGGTTCCGCGGAACACACTTAGAGTACCGCTGTTCTAAGCGTTATATGGAGTATTAGGTAGGTACTAAAAAGATAGACTTCTTATCGATCTTATCAGTTGGATATACGCAGCCATTCTCAATACTGCCATAATCTTTATTAATCATGTTGTTAAATACCTAAACAGCATTTTTATTACCTATTCGTTTATTATTTAGTCATAATAATAAATCGGTTAGTAATGAAAGTCTTCATTTTGTGCGTGGCCCACATTCAGTTTTTTTTTACCGTTTTTCACTAAGTAACGAAATTGAGTAAGTATGTACTTACCTACGAGTACAATAATTGTAGGTAGGTAGGTTTAAATAAATCACGTTTTATCTGGTAGTCTACTGTCGCAGGTTTCCTATCGTAGGGAGGAGGCCTGTCCCAGCAGTGGGAACATTATAGGCTGATGATGATGATGATGGCGCAGGTGAGCTGTGCAGGTGGCTATGTACCTACTGCCCGGCTAGCATGGGCAGGGGATAAAAATTTTATCCACCGGTTATTTCCACTTTTGTTTGAATTTTGTCCCTTGTCAGTGGAAATAACCGGTGGATAAAATTTTTATCCCCTGCCCATGCTAGCCGGGCTGGGGTATTATTTGAGTCCATCGACACGCAAACACCAAGAAGTTCACGGCGTCGTATGTAAAGCCGATCAGCAAGTTTCCTTCACAAACAAAACACAGCTGTGTTACCAAACAACAACACTCGTATTGTGCAACGACTCACCCATTCATGTATTATTATGAGATTAAACGAACTTACCTGTAAGTGAAGTTCTATCTCAATTATACGAAGCTCCTTGTCCGAGACGGTTTAACAGTGTAGTCTACGACTTGTGCTCCGGCGTCGCCACAATATTTAAAGCTCCCATCAAAACAAAAAACTCTTCGTATTTCCGGACGAACCTGTCAACTTCATTTCGTTTAAAGCACATTTCATGAACAACAAAGGTATGCTAGGGGGGGGTATCAATAACATTGGGAGGGAGTCCCGTCTCGGACAAGGAGCTTCGTATAATTGAGATAGAACTTCACTTACAGGTAAGTTCGTTTAATCTCATAATTATACTCTCTCCTTGTCCGAGACGGTTTAACAGTGTAGATGTTTAAAGTTAAGTTGTGAATGAAAGGCTGTTGTAATCAAAGAAAAATAATTGTTATTTGGGATTACAAACATTATAAGTATCATAAAGAATGAATACATGACTCACAAAAATAATATTAGTTACTAGGTTCTATTTACAGTACTGCAAACCGCATTGCTGAAAGCTAGGGGGTCTTCTGTTACTGGTCGATTATAAAACCTAGCGAAAGTTGAGGATGTCCCTGACCATCCTGCAGTCTTTCTAATGAGATCTATGCTAAGGCCAGCCCTACTTGCCGCTGAAGTAGAAGCATGCCTGGTGCTGTGTGCAGTAAATAGAGAAGTATCTAAACCTGCCTCACTCAATGTCATTTTGATCCATCTACTTAGAGATTGAGAAGAGGCCCTATGGTATGGTTTTTTGTATGTAATTATTAGGTTATCTATTTCTTTTCTAATATTTTTAGTAGCATTTAAATAAGACCTTATTGTCTGTACAGGGCAAATTTCAAGTTTACTAGTATAGCATTTTAAATGTAAACAGGGTTGAAGTGAACTTTTACTTGAAGTTTTAATATTATCAGGTACTTTTATTTGTACTCCGTTGGTTAAAAATTTAATATTTTTAATTTTTAATAATGATAGTGTCTGAACTCTATGCCCTGATGTTAATGCCAGAATTGTTACAAGTTTTCTTGTTAAAATATCTAATGATAGACTCTCATTTGGATACTTGGATGCTAAATAATTCAACACCATACCCGGATCCCAAGTGACACTATATTTCGGGTTGGGAGGCTTCAGCCTGAATATCCCTTTGAAAAACCTTTTTAATCTGTCATCTGAAGTAATTTTTGGTCCCATTAAAACAGAGAGAGCAGATCTAGTGGTATTTAATGAACCGTATGACATTCCCTTATTAAAGTTTTCACTAAGGAATTTTAATACAAAAGGTATAGATCCTTGATAAGGTTCAATGTTATGAGTGTTACAGAACTTCCACCATGACTTAAGAGAACAGTTGTATTGTTTGATTGTGTTGTTTGAAAGGGAATTTAACATTATCTCAAGAGCAGAGTTCGGAGTTCCACGCCTTACAAATGCTTCGCTGATAGCAGCCCTGCAGCCAGGGTAAGATGCTTGTGCAGGGGATGGGGTTCTCTGTAAGGGGAAGTCAAAAGAAATTTGTTAGGTGGGAAAATAAGTAAATCTTTGACTAGAAGTGGTTCAATAAGCGGAAACCACGGCTGAGAAGGCCAATAGGGGAAGACTAAAATGCCTACAGCTCTGTCTGTTATTATTTTATTGACACATTTTAAAATCAGAGAAAAAGGTGGGAAAGCATAAAAGAAAAAATTTTTCCAGTCCAAAGTGAATGCATCAACTGCTATAGCTTCTGGGTCTCTCCTCCATGAAACAAATCTTTCACATTTACTATTTATTCTAGATGCGAATAGATCAATTTCAGGCTCACCTAAGGTTTCTCTGATTTTATCAAAACATGTCAGAGATAACTCCCATTCAATATTTAATTTCCTAGACTCAGCATCTGCTTCGAAATTGTCTTTAGTATTAATATATGATGCGAAAATCCAAATGTTTCTTTTCTCACACCATTGCCATAGCTCTCTTGTAATATCGTTAAGATGTTTAAACTGAACACCCCCCATCTTATTAATATAAGCTACAGCTGTTGTATTATCCACTCTGAGTAATATTTCACAATTTTTAAGATCCTTAGCAAAGCACTGAAGCCCTAGAAAAGCAGCCTTTAATTCTAAATAGTTTATGTGAAACTCCAACTCTCTGGAAGACCAAGACCCAGAAGCCTTTTTTCCTTCACAGACAGCACCCCAGCCAGTACGAGATGCATCAGTATGAATTTCCAGTTGGAATGTGTACTGTTTAATTAAGTTCTTCTTGTTTATATTTTCTATCCACCATTGTAACTCGGGATAAATATTTTTTATAAGAGACATTTTTTCCTCATAACTTTCATTGGAATCTTGCAATGCTAAGTACTTTTCTCTTTCTACCAACTTTGTGTATACCCAGCCGTAAGGAACAGCAGGACATATTGAAGTTAGGGAACCTATGAGTTGGGAAAATTCTCTGATTTTACAAACACTTTTTAATTTGAAGCTGTGCAACTTTTTAAGAATGGAAATTTGTTTTTCTTTAGGTACTGAAATTGATAGATCCTTGGAATCTAGAGTAAATCCTAAATAATCACATACTTGACTAGGATTTAAAATACTTTTTTCATAATTTACAACAAATCCTAAGTTCTGAAATAATTTGCACGCTGAGTAAACGTTTTGAACACATGCATGTTTGCAATTGTTAATGTATAAACTGTCATCTAAATAATATGTCATTATTATATCTTTGTCTCTTAGGTATGTAACAATGGGTTTCATAATTTTAGTGAATACTAATGGAGCAGTGCATAATCCAAAGGGTAAGCAATTGAATTGGTATAATTTGCCTTCAAAGTTAAATCTAAGATATTTTTTGGAATGGTCAGAAATGGGGATAGAGAAATAAGCATCTTTTAAATCAATTTTTGTCATGAAGCTATTTCTTGAAATTAGCTTGCAAGCTGTTCTATAATCCTCTAATTTAAAATGTTGGGTGTTTATGTACTTATTGAGGCCTTTTAAATTAAGTATAAACCTGTATGTCCCATTTGGTTTAGGTACAACGAAAATTGGGGATACATATTGATTATTTGTATATGAACATTCGGATATTGCACCTAATGACAAAAGTTTCTTAATTTCTTCTTGAATAACTAGTCTATCATTTGCTGACCAGTTTTGCACATGGGCTTCATTTGGAGGTGGAACAGAAGCAAAAGGTATTTTGTAGCCATTAATCCACTGCAAGATAGTTGGATCATTTGTAATTTTTGTCCAGTTCAAATTAAAAAACCTAGTTTTTCCTGCATGTACCTCTAATTGTAACGCTGTTTGCGTGGTGGAGACCGCTTCCTCTGCTGTATCGGCCTCTTCTTGTATGGTCTCGGGTACTGCTTTGCTGGCTGGCGGTGCTGGTGCTGGTACTGCCCGCTGCGAGGTTTTTGTTGAGATGGCAGCGGGCTTCTGAAGTTTTTCTGTTTTTCTTTTATCTGAGCTCCAGTTCTCTGAATTGTTTGAGCCAATTTTATTTTTTCAGAACAAGCACTTCCGAATAGCATCTCATCTGGCTTTTCGTTTTTAATGGCATCTTTGACCAGTGTACTGGTGCCTGCGAGTGCAAAGTACCTTCTTGACATCAAATCTTGGTGGTATATGTCTGTAGTAATTTTTGCTGCATCACTGAGGTGTTCTATTAATTGCTTCGAGTTAAAGTTTCCCTTCATGACACTTGTCATAGCTTTTCCTATGGCTGTTAAAACTTTTCCAGTTTGCTTTTGCCTTACTACAAGCCTATTGTCTCTTTTTATGGAGATTTCAGACATGATTGCCTTGATTTCAGGATTTAAGGAAGGTGCTGTTGTATTGAAATTTTCTGGGTCGGGATACTTTTTAGTGATTTCTTCTCTGGTTTCCTTTTTTAAACCTTCTCTCATAATGTTTTTCCATCTTGATGCTAACTGTGGATGTATTGGCTCACTTGTCTCATTGGTATCTGCACCTTCAGGACCCAAGGCCAGGAGAAGTTCTTCAGCCACTTCTTCATCGTCTGTAATTTTAATAAGCAGTGTGAGCCAAAAACATAAATAGACCCCAGCCAAATAAATGTATTTTTGTTAAAATGAAAAGTAAAATATAAGTACTTATGTCTATCCTCTATGTGATAACACTCAAGTTTATTAGATGGTCTATCCTCTGAGTGATAGCTCTGAAGTGTAACAATAAATAATGCAAAATAGTATGTCTATCCTCTGCATGTGACAGCTCACTATTTGACTCTAGTACCTAATGTCTACCCTCTATAGTGGTAGCTCTTAGGCCAATCTTTTTGGTGTAGTGAATAGATACCCATCTTTCAACCACCCATGCGTTTGAAGCTAAATACCTATTTGAATATTAGGTAGTATGATTAAGTACCTGAGATCGCCAAAGGCGTGTCCACATTTGATGTTGTGGGTTCCATGGAGACGGCCCTCTCTCTAGGAGGGGAATCCGCTGGTGTAACGCATCCATCCTCATTCGTTTCTTCATTCTTCTTCAAGCGTTTCTGCAATTTCTTCAGTCGCCGTCTGATTTTTTCAGCTTCTTCTTCTTTATTTTTCCGTTTTACCATTATAAATAAGTTTTCACACGCGATTTAACGTTAAGTATTTGAAACGAAGCGACAAAAGAAAAGAGAAACTTGTCGAAACGTGTTTGTTGTTAAAGTTGAAAATTTCAAACAGAAGTTTTCACTTTGACACTGATTGACAGAAAAAAACGCGCGATAGCATATCCGGTTCCGATTTTGAACGTAAAGGAACAGCAAAAATAATAAACATGACTTAACTTTGTTTCATAAACTGATTCTTTAGACCTAATTATCTAGTATTTATCTTCGCATTTTTTATACATATTAATAACTTACCGGAATTGCCAACAAATGTAATTGTTTTTGTTGGAAATAATGATGACACGAACGTTCACCCCACTTACCAAATACACTTTGGAATACTATTTTACACAGATGTAAAGTTGAATAGGCTAATTTAATCACAGTAGAAATCATTATTATTACTAAAACTTACAATAATTACACAAAAAAACTATTTTTAGTTGCGGAGGCGTAGTGACAACGCCGTGCACAAAAACCGTAATGAAGTTGACAGGTTCGTCCGGAAATACGAAGAGTTTTTTGTTTTGATGGGAGCTTTAAATATTGTGGCGACGCCGGAGCACAAGTCGTAGACTACACTGTTAAACCGTCTCGGACAAGGAGAGAGTATAATTAGCACCGTAATCTGAACATTCTGAACGCATCGCGCATGATGAATGGCGATCATCCGTCTGGCCCAGGAGACCCACGTCATAGCGTTTCATTGGCACGTCATGCTAAATGGTATGGTCGAACAAGCTATTTGTTTTACAGTTTAACCGACAAATTACATTGTAAAATGTAAACCAAATAGCTTGTTCGACCGTACATTAGGCCGGTCCCCAATTAAGGGTTATGTACGCATGTCTCATCTAATTCTGTGCGGTTAGGTTAGGAGGCTGGAATAGGCTAGTTTCCACCATCAATAAATTGCTCATCTCTCAGGCATGCAAAGTTAGTAAGTACTGGGCAAGTTGTAGTCAGATGTAGGTCTAGGTAGGTATGTTTTCCTGCTCAGTAGATTTTCAAGACTCGGTACCCGAGCTTCGAAAATCCATAGAGCTAATTCTCGTTAGGTAATTTATTCCAAATTGGCCAACCCTTGCATGTATAGTCACGAGCAATGAAAAACATTTCCTCGTCAAATGACGGTTTGTACTTTGAGATAAGACCTATTTCGTAATATGTATGAAACTGCAACACGCAGTAGGAGAATATTTAAAGAGCTTCCAGTGTACCATAAATATTTCATGGCTGACGCACACGCGGCAAAAGAAAATCGGTTTGCAGCGTTTGCAAAACTTTTCTAGTAACCTAAATCTTTATGTTTGTTTTTTTTTCAATATGGCATCACGCAGTTCAACCTATTGTTACGGTTGTCGTCTGCTTAACCGGACAAAGTTTGTGTTTGCTTTTCCGTCTTATGTTTTTTTTTATCATGTAACATTTGATCGCAGGGTACCTGACCTACGATATGATCCATTACTACGTGCACCACGGTTCGCCCCGCGACGGTACCTACTTGTACGCCATGAAGAGATACCATTCCAACCATCACTTCATCAACCATGACAAAGGTATGTAACCAAATGGAACTAATAAGGTCGATATTAAGAAACTTTAAGGGAGAAGGAGCTCCTGGCTAAATAATAACAGCCACTCGAGTCGATCTTTCGTGCTTGCCTAGGTTGGTCTCTGGATGAGTGACCACCCTTACATACCGAGTTGCCTCTGTGCCTCGGAAAGGACGTTAAGCTGTTGGTCCCGGGTAACATTTGTCCACTTTGACAGTTGTTAAACGTAGGCAATACTTTAGAGGCGTGAGTACCCATAAAAATGAACAACTTTTACTAAGGTACCAACCACGAAACCGCGAAAAGAATTCCTCCATACATTTATGGTCGCATAACGAGAAAAATGTAGGAAAAAAAAACAGCTATTCCCTAATAGCAGTTTTTTTTTCATATTTTAGAGTGAGCCCCATAGTAAAAGTTGCTCATATTTATGAGTACTTCACTACCTTGAAGTATTGGCCACGTTTGACCAATCATCCGTAGAGAGGACGAGAGTCGGGTACTAGTGATCGATGGGTACCTACTACACATCTAACTAAACCCAAAGTTTATTATTGTGGCCTCAGTAGCACATACGGGGCCATCCTTTAATCACGTGAGCTTTTAAGGTCACATAAAGCCCTTGGTGATAGATCTATAGGTACGTGCGTCGCCGCGTCGCGACTCGTGAGGTTTCAGGTAACCCCACCCAACATCACGTGTCTTTTTATTATTTAAAGATTTTTCGACACAAAGCTTGCTCAGTTTTTAAACCATTATTGGTAAAACATTTTATATGTTTTTTTTCCTGTCAAGAAAAATAAACATGATTGTCATATATATTATTTCTATTGTGATTGTGTTTTGTTTCTGACCGGCCCCTTTTCGAACCTCACGTGATTAAAGGACGACCCCTAAGTAGTGGAATTCATTGTGTAACAGCTCGCCCGGATATTTCTTAAAGTCAGTACAGTCGAAGTGAAAAGCGAATCGAACTCACTCGTACATTATTCTCGACCTGAGACGCATTAGGTCGGATGTAGAATTTGTCAAGTTTCGAGGAGAGCCAAAAGAAAGATATTGACAAAATCGAGTCAAAACTTTTGTTTATTATCGAATAGGCTAACAAAAATAAGTTTATATTTTAGATAAATCGTGTGCCCTTGTATGAGTACAGTAAAACCATTCACAGTAAAATTATAACATTTATTAATCAAAAACTACTTTTTTGGTGACATCCAACCTTATGCTTGTACAGAGTTATTAAACAACAAATCCTTTTAATTCTTTTTACTGATCCAACTTTATGCCTGCAATTCTTTGGTAAATTCAATGCGTATTGTAAGCTTTTTTAAAACATGTAACATTATGTTTCACCAAAAATAGAAATTAAGTTACGTCCGATCTTGTTACATAAGTATCTATTTATGAGGCATTTCAATTAATTATTATTAAGTACCTAACAATAGGAGCCGTGTCCAGAAGTACCGCTTTCTGAATCAAGCCCTTGATCCAGCTGCCTAACGAGAGCCTCCTCGGGTATTGGTCGAGGCTCTTGGTAATTAGACCGTAGGCTGATACGATTATTGGCACAATGATTGCTGAGTCTACTTCCCACTTGTCAACAACCTCCCGAGCCCAGTCATTCTTGATTTGTTTATCTTTCTCGGATTTCACAAGGTTCTCATCATGCGGCACCGTTATGTCAACAATCATTGCGCGCCGGTCTGATCAATCCACCACCACTATATCAGACCTATTGGCTACAATAGTTCTGTCAGTGATGATGGATTGATCCCAGTACCATGTGGCACTGCCACCATCGAGAACTGGGTTGGGCACGTACCTATTGTAGGGCACTTCCGATTCCACAAGGTTGTATTTTAGAGCAAGTTGCTGATGAATAATCCTAGCTACAAGATAGTGTCTATGCAAATAGTCGCCATTAGTTAGATGAGACAATGTAACGGATTGATTCGCCTGGACGGTGGCATGCCCGACATGCAACCATGCCGTCCTTCACAATAAATCTCCGGTACTAATTCGTCATCATAACTTCATCCATTATTGCACACACAAAACCCTCGGGTTTCTCCGTATAGGTCCCCGGAACGGAGCCGGGCTACGGGCGCTGATAAGTCTACCTACATCGGGTCCATGCAGGGCCCAGAAAAACCGTCCGTGAAGTTCCTTACTCTGCGGTCGTTAGTGGCAAGAACTGGAGGTTTGCGTCAGTTCTCTTTAGCCAAGGAGAGTGAGGTGAGCCCTTGTCCATTGCAACCACATTTCGATGCATCTCCACATCGGTTTCTAGGAAATATTCCCTGTGACTGCATAACTCGTGATTTTGGAGAGTCTTAGCTTAAACGCTAAGACTCTCCAAAATCACCCACCTCCTCGCCTCGACCCACTTCCGCGGGATATACAGTCTCATAACCGAAGAACGTGGGTGATGCATTCGATATGCCATCAACAATTTACGGACATTCGTATTAAAGGCGTCTAGTTCTGTTTGAGTCCATTTGAGTATGCCGAAAGAGTACATCAAATCCGGCATGACCCAACCGTTGAAGGCACGCAACTTATTTCCACTTGATAAAAGACTATGATATACTTTTGTATAGGTTTCTGTTGCTGAGAGGGATCTAAGATTTATGAAATCTGAGAGCTGGGTTTTCACAGATTCCACAATTTCCTCTTGCTTAACATGCATGACCGCACATTTGTCCACACCAAATCCCATCGTGATATCGCTACTGAAATTTTCAGTTACCTTCAGTAGCTCCATCAGTTGCAAATCGTTACGGGCAAAGAGTTTCAAGTCATCCATGTAAGGGAGCTGAGATATAACCCAACCATCTTTCCGCAAGCGAAACCTAGACCGAATCCGCCAGCAGTGTGCTAAGAGTATTCAAGACGACATCCTGGATAGCGAAGGACCTTCATGTCGTCATGTATGGGGCAATGGAGGAGTCCATTGCCCCATACACGACGACAAGAAGGTGTGCAGAGTTGCATCAACTTTATACAACTCTAGCACCCTCTTGAGCCATTTTATGTGCCACCGAGTCATAGGCCTTCTTATAGTCTATCCAACGGGTCGACAGATCCTTTCGGGAACAGCGAACCTGTTGACTAATGGCTATATCAATCAGTAGGTCGGTCCTTAGAACCACGGGGCCCGTTTCTACATCCATTTTGAGAAACGGACATGACAGAAATGTCCAATGTCAATCTATATGTTTGCAAATTTTAGTTCTCAAAATGGATTTTAGAATTTTATCGACTGTCCGATACTACCCGATAACCCGACTTATAGAGCAGGTTAGTTATACCCGTTGTCAGGAACTCTGGCGGCGACCCTGACTTTAATGGAATAGGGTCGCCAGGCGAGCGTGTGACCTTGTGAACCATTTTAGCCAGAAGTTGTGCAGTCCCTCCAGCCCTGGAGATTTCCAGTTAGGCAACGGACGGTCTGATATAAATAAAATATTATTAATTTTAATCAACTTCAGGAAATAACTTGTAAACATAAAGCACGTGGCACAAGCCCGGTGCTGTGCTCTGATAGGTCAAGCCACCGTGGCGCCGAAAAACGGCTCGAGTGTCCGGCGATAATGTCCGATATCATTGTATCGCGTCGGTGTGCGGTCACGAAGTCAATGGAATAGTGCTTCTTCTTCACATAGGCATTTCTGTACAACGATAAAATAGCACTTCTTAAAGGCATAAGGGCGAATTATGTTTGTAGACCCTAACCAAACAAATAAAACTTTCGAGGCATAACACTATATCTCAAGGTCCGACATCTGATTATTTAATTTCAGGAGGCATAAAGTTCTATCTGACAATACGTATTATTTTTACCAACAATCTTTGTAGCATAAAGTCGAATGACAAAATAGACCCTTCCTTATGCGTAAAATAATTTACAAGCATAAAAACTGAAGTCAATGTTCGACCTTCTAATTAAACCCATATTTTAAGCAAAAATACTGTACTTGCTATCAAGCCTTATTCCACGATATAAATTAAAAAATTAGACAGATTCGACCTTATGCATTTGTATAAAATCAGAACAAAAAGAGATAAAATTATGATTGTTATATGCTTAGAAAAAGCGCGAGATACTGGTTTCAGCTGACTATTAAAGTTATTTTAGTCTGATCTCGATATTCGACCTTATGCGTCTCAGGTCGAGTATTGTATTGTTATGTATGATTCATTTAGATTATCAATTCGGCTGATATTTCGATTTTATCAGTAAGTCCCAAAGATAAAACTATAACATATCGATAAGGATAGACAGCTCACGTGTATGTCACTGTGTGACAAATTGGACTGCTTGGAATGTATCTGACTGACTATATTATAAAATTACTAGCTATTGCTGACTTCGTTGGCAAAATTTGTGTGTCAGACTAAAAGATAACCTACGACCTATTCTCAGACCTACCAAATACTCGTATTTAATAAAAATCGGTCAAACCATTTCGGAGGAGTTCGATAAAAAACACTGTGAAACGAGATTTTTAAATATTAGATTATACCAACGGCAGTCGACATTGCATGATGGCGCCTGTGGCAGCTTACATTACAAACTACCTATGTATAAAATAAAGTTTATTCAGTCATCAAAATCAAGTTGTAGCGCAACGACATTTTAGCACTTAAATTCATAAAACAATTAAATGCCACAAGCCATCATACAGTGCCCCTACTCCCTATTCCCTTTAGTTTTATAATGCACCTAATTACGTATACTTAGGTTATAATAACTAATTTACTATTTCCTTTTGTTCCAGCCTTTGGCATCAGCAGCAAAATCTGGGATCACGTGTTTAGAACCTTTGTCCATGTCAAAAAGTTAGGTTTTAGCTTACACTGGTAAGACTAAGAATAAATAGGTAGGTACCTACTGAGTTTAATTGTTGATATTCTGCCAAAGTTTAATTGTTTTAATTTGTCTCTGGTTCATCCTGAGCTACTATGTAAACCTCTGGCTTGGAGGGCGAGAGGGAAAGTTTTATGTATCATACGATAAATATTTTAAGATGTTCAGTTTTATACCACAGACATAAAACAAATATAGGATTTCATTTTTTTTGTTTAGTTTTTTCCAATTTTCTTCGTTTGTAAGTAGGGATAATCATGTGTAGGTTTGAAAAAAAAATAGTGTTTTTTTTATTTATTTTTCATTAATATAGACCTTTTTAAGAAAACTTTGTGATTTTATTTTTCTATTTTCTAGAGTTTGTGGATAGTTTTGTGTTTTTCAAGATTAGATTGTTTCGGCTAAAAAACGTTTACGTGGTTTAATTTACACGCACATAACGGGAGCGAAATCACGAGCAAAAGCCAGTATCAAATAAAGGTTTGATTTAAAATAATAAAATGCACACAAAACAATTTTAATTACATTGTATTAGTATCGTTAAGATTTGTGACGGTGCAAAAATGTCTGTTAAGGCATTGCATTGACCTTAAAAAACTGGGTCAGGTTACAAGGTTGTATAAGTTCAAAAGTGAAAGATTGTGAAACTAACACTAGTGTTCAAATACTTTCTAAAACGAATTGCAGTCTAGTAACTTAAAGATAAGTAGGTACTGTACATTTATTTTGAATGCAACGTACCTTGGAGAGTGTCTAATGCCGTTTAAGGTAGTCACGACAAAAATAAAACATCACTGTTTTAATTTTATCTGTTACTTCTTTTGCTAGCAACTTTAATTGACTAGCTCACATAGCGCTATAGTCTTACAATGGCGACACTAATATCAACAAATACGATTATCTTGATGTTTTTCCTCTAGAGAAGAGTTATGTATGTATGTCTATGTTAAGAAATCCTAAATATTTTTAGTCTGTGATGAATTGGTGATAGATATTTTTAATACAAAAACATGTGATATAGAAATGAGCAATGACCAAATGATCAGACTCCACGGACATACTTACTCATAATTGAATGGTTTCACAATGCTTTGTTTCCTTGCTCTTATATTAAAAAAAAATGAATTCGAATCATAGATATTTACAAATTATTCTTAATTCGAAACAATGTTTTAAAGCAAAATAATTTAATTGAATGCATCACAATTTTAATTTCTGTTCGTAACTGTACCTCTTCTTAAGGCAACTACAGGAGCTAAACGCGAGTTTTATAATACCTACCTGAAAGTATATGACTCACTGCAATAAACAAAACCAGAAAAATATATGATATTTTTCAGGATATAATTATGCTGGTATGATAGTGTTTTGAAAACATAATAAGTAAGTACAATTTATTTTACTCGATAAAAAAAATCACGAACTTATTAAAAAAAATCTTTAA
The DNA here is from genome assembly GCA_950022955.1 of Xestia ashworthii. Lineage (NCBI taxonomy): Eukaryota > Metazoa > Arthropoda > Insecta > Lepidoptera > Noctuidae > Xestia > Xestia ashworthii. The sequence continues at coordinate 21,661,248 of OX465556.1, read as the reverse complement.
CGAGTAAAAACCATACTAAATTACATGCGATCTTTCTGATTTTCTGGCAAATAATTCTACAAGCAACATATTAGCGTCATAGTGTTTTATTTTTTTAGTCTAATCAATAGATTTTTTGTAAATCGATCGAAACCACTCATTTCACACTATTTGGCCCGCAGTGACTGACGTACCTAACAACCACTTGATTGAATGAATGAATGAATGCAACTGATTAGAACTTTATTCTAACAGCATTTCAGATGAAGTTTGAACCACCACAAATAGAGTTGCTAATTTAGCTCATGTAGTCGCCTTAAAACAGGAGAAACTGTATGTTCGACCTCGTAATTACGTTACCACCTTTTCACTCCCAGTAAATTAAAACTTCATACGTTGATAGACTGAAGATTTCGAGTAATCGAGGAGTTTGGAAGAAGACATTCTGAACCGCAAAAAAAGAACGAGATAGAGACAGGAGAATGAAGAGACTGAAGTTTTTAGTGACATTAAACATTAGAGAGAGCAATTATGACGTCGACTGTACCTATGTGTAATATGTATGTGATATGTGTGAACTTTAAAAATATTACTAATTCGTGCAATAGGCTAGTTTCCACCATCAATAAATTCCAAATCTATTTAGTCCGTCAGTTAGAGTATTAGAAAATAATGGACACGTATTTTTTGTTTTTGTAAATCAATAAACATTGACAAAGTTATATCAAAACTCGGGACTGGGGGCTCGTGACGTCACAATGCACTATAAATTATAGCACGGCGTGACGTTTTGAGAATTTTAAAAGCATCACATCTTCATCAATTTTGGTCTACGTAACCAAAAGAAAAAATACGTGTCAAATATTTTTTGATAAACTAACTGACAGACTAATTCGATTTTTTCAGTACACAAGCCTCATTTAAATAATAGAAACTATTTTTACGAAAGCCTGATGATAACGTAGTTTACTTTGACGAAATTATCGTATTTCCGCTAAACGAAGGTTAAGTACCTACTTAGTTCTTGGAAGTTTGGGCGTGAGACCGGAACATCCAGTGACATCAGCAGAGCTTGTTGTTGTAAAATGGGAATGGAACAAAATGTAGAACCATTATACAGGGTGTAAACAACCTCATCACGAAGCCGTCATCCAAGCAATCTGTACATCAAACTCAGTAACAAATCGTTTCCCAGCAATAAGTTAATGCAAAAATTATTGCTGCGAAACGACTTCTTTTTTGGGTGAAAAATTATGTTTTTTGGTATAACGCACTCAAAACATTGTGCCGATGATACTCGTAGCGTAGTACGGGGGGACTCGTAGAGGTTGTAAAGTAAAAATCTTACAATAAAAAATTGACAAAAAGTTGAAAGTTTGACCCCCAATATCTCCGTAACTAGCAGGTTCCGCAGGTATTGTGTGGAACAAAAAAAAATGATCGCAATGACGAGGAGACCAAGTGCCTTTCAGCTTCGATAAAAAGATTTTTACACTCTTTATAAGCAACAACCCTTGTTGCTAAATAATAAAGAATCAATGGAAGGTTAAGCCATGGCCGACGTCAGTTTGGATGGGTGACCATCCGTTACATTACATATCGAGACCCCACTTTGCCTTAGAAAATATGTGAAGCCGTTGGACCCGGCTATCATTTGATAGTCTTTACAGTTAGTGAGAACCAGAAACGTCTGTCAATCAGTCTTACTTATTTTGTTTTAAGTTACCACACGACTTTATTACCTAATTATTATGAAACCGTGCCATTAAGAATGATTTTAATAAAAACTTTTGTTTAAATTGTTCTTTTTATTTCAATTGTATCTAACCTTAACCGTGATTACACATTATTATTTTTACATATCCCCAATTGCAAATAAATAAGGTAAGAAAAAAAAGTATATCGAAAAGAAAGAAACATTTATTTAGTTCGCACAGGACACAACACAAAAATGAACTGTATTTACAACCAACTAATAAAAGCAAAAAAAAACACGTAATCCAAAGGAAAATGACAAAAGGAATCGTATGATTTGTGTAAGTACCTACCTCATTTTTTTATCAAATTTGATTGCTAAATGAAATAGCATTTCTTTTCGAATAGGTACCTAGGTACTTCTGAGATAAGAAACAATAACATGACATAAATTAGCTAACCCGATGAATCATATAAATGCAACCACATACCTACCTAAAGAGAATTGTGAAAACATCGTAACACAACACAAAATACATGCTTTATCCTTCCAAACTCTAATACATCTACTCAAAATTAACGTAATGTACGTGACATTGATATGATGATTTTTTAACCGCATTTTACAAATTTTTAATTCTAATTTAGTTTTCATACTAACTTTCGACAAAAAGGACCAGAATTTCGTGTTTGACTGTACTGACATATATTAAAAAAATAATCTTAATTATTAAATGGCACACGATAATAACTGGCCATAAAAATACTGTTCTAATTTCAAAACATACAAGTGATTTTTTTTGATGAAAAAGTTTTTATGGTAGAGAAATTACCTGTGCCAATCCTGTTTCTAGTATTTAAATGCCAGTAATTTTAACAATGATTAGAGTATTTCGTGTACATAAATGTGTGTTGCGTGTGTCCGTATTTCTGTGTTTGTTGTTAAATGCCAGTGGATGTTGTTTCTCTGATTGGGACTTGGACTTCTTTACTGACGACCTCTTTCCTGCTATGTCTCCCATCTTGGCCAATACTAAGTCTTTATTAGAAGATTTATTTAAACCTAGCAAACATTCTATTGGTAAGTCTTTTCAATTGTCTATGTAAGAATCGTTTTGCGTATTTTAATGCTGTTTTATTTTTGAACTGAAAACTTTTTTAGGCGCGTTGAGCACTTTTTGATGGATTAAAAATCATAGAACTCGCGTGACCATCACCTAACGCTTCGTAGCACTATCGATATTGCCGGATCGGCTACGAGTTTTCAGTTCTATCGGCATTCCCAAAGACTGCCCCGCATGCTTTTTGTTATCAAAGTTACCTATTTAAAACGATTTGATATACTTTTTTGTGAAAGTTCCGGAGAATCACGCTTGAAATGCCCGTAGGGTTAGGCACAGGAGTACTTTAGCATACCGAGAAACAGAAAGAAACGGACTACACATCTCTGTATCTATGTATCGTAAAACGGGGCTATTTGGGTTTTGGGGGCTATTTGGGATGACCCAGAATTTCGAACAAAATGTCGCCAAACTGTCGGTTGGCGTATGGTAGAAGTTATTTTACAACGTCTAGAAACACTTTGCTTGGCTGCTACTGAAAAATTCCTGATGGAAATACCCAATAACATTTTGGTTTATGTGGGACCAAATAGCCCCAGAAATCCAAATAATAAATAATAACAAATATCGCTGGACATAAGCACACAGCGCCATCTAGTGCCACACTAAGCAAGGCTTGTGTCGTGGACACCAGATAGTTGATATGTCTACTTATATACTTTTTTTGTAACTTAACTCCGTTTTACTGTATGGTTTATTTCATAAAATATCAATGCTGCAGTGTTTGTTAACATACTTGGTATCCATGACTGCAATATCAAACACCTGCTCCTCGGTAGTCCCTAAGCACTAATTACGAGTATGTTGTCATCGATTGACATCGCATTTACCGAGTTTTCTACGAAGTTTTATTTGTATTATGACGTCTTTGCATAATTTAAATCCCTAGAAAAGCAATAAGTTTAGTAGTTTTAAAATTCATAAATAATGTAAGTAGGTAGGTGTAGGAAAGTACTAGTTCAGTGCTGCATGATTCTTTTGGAGTGTGGCGATAGTCGGAAATAACGCCACCATTTTGTTTTTCAATACAATTTCCAAAGAAAATTACAGTTTTTTTTAGCAAAATTGACCTTCTAATGCCATTCAAACTCTAGAAGGATCGTAATTCACCATAGCCATAAGTTTAATTCAATAAATTTAAATAACAAAATTCGAACACAGACTACGAAGAAGGATCAATCTCCTCCGATGTAATAGCCGAGTGCGCCCGACGTGGGCGCGAACTAGCCCGAGCCGCGGCCCGAAGAGGAAACGAGCTGGTAGGCAACGGCGTCAGTCTAGAAGATTCTACTCCAGCAATGCTGCACTTCTTCTCCGCGAACCTACCTTCAGAAGTCAGGAAAGCGTCTGAAACTTCTCATGAGATCCTTACCGCAACAAAGCTGCTGCAGATGAAAATGTCTACTGGGTATAATACCGTAAATATTATTCAAACTATAGTATAAAAGTAATCTATTCTTCATTGTTTAGTAGCAAGTTCCTTTTGATTTTCCGAAATAGTCGCAGTTTACTCTTTATCATAAGATAATATAATATTCTAGAGTAAATGGACCAAAATGACCAGTGAGTTATAGCAATTAGCTGACGAATCGATAGAACTTTACAATGTGTAACAAAAAGGGTATAGCCATATGAAAGGGTGTGCTATAGACCATCAAACTGAACAACTTTCTCTATGGGACCACCATCATAATCGTAAAAAAATAATCAGCTGTTTCATACATTTGGTCGAGTAGGTATTGGAATTTAGTATGGGGCCGATGAAAATTTTTTCGCGATTACGATGGTGGTTCCATGGAAGAAGTTGTTCAGTTTGATGGGCTGTAGCACACCCTTTCATATGACTATACCCTTTCCGTTACACGTTGTATAATTATTTAACATTGTATTTATATTGAGAAAAGTAAATAAAATACTTAGTAAAAATAAAAATAATAATGAAATACAATCGATCCGTTTTCTAAAAAAATCTGAACCATTTATGCAAAGGTACGTCAGCTTATTGCAGGTACACATTGTAAGTAACTCATTGTAGGTACAATATACGCACGTTTTTGGAATGAAAATTATACAGGAAGGGACACTGAACACACAGACGTTAAATCGGTCACCACGTACCTATTTGCTACATCATTATGAAATTCTGAACAATTGAAAAATTAGATTGGACTCAACTGGAATAAAATGTGCCTACTGAGTACCAGTAACTGATTTAGCGTAGGTGTCCGTTCCCCCTAGTAATTCGGTAAATAGATAAATGGTAATAGGTAATAGCCTAATTACTTACTTTATCTTAGTGGTAATAGGTACAGTTACAATAGAGTAGACCGGTATAAGATTGTACAAATAAAATCGCCAAATGAGAAAGCGGAGATCATCTTAATAAAAATCGTAAACCCTCTTGCTGTCAACGAAACAAAAGAGTTTCTATAAAACAGTGGTGAAAATGAATCTGATAAAAGAGTCAAATAGGGGATTCAAATTTAAATTGGCACAGCTTACAGTCTCATTCTCCTCAGCAGTAGAACTCCGAACACGTTTATCTCGTTTCTGGAGCACCAAGGAGTCCGGTTGAAGGATGCGGCGTACTGCCAACCAGTGAAAGTGTGCTGCAGTGGCAACAGCAAGTACCGCACGATTGAGGGCACGTGCAACAACGAGGAGCATCCTGAGTGGGGACGGAGGGGGGCGCCCTTCACTAGGATCGCAACGCCACGGTATGCTGATGGTAAGTGTGAAATTGTACCTACATAGAAACTGGAACTAAATTTTCTGGAGCGTAGCGTAGGAGATAGAAAATATTGTGGACAGATGAGGACAATTTGGTAACAACCAATGGATGAAAAAACACAGCGGCAACCAATGGAAGGGGTTTATTTCAACGGGCATTTCTGTTCGTCGTCTTCTCTGGGCATTGCAAAAACATGTATGTTTGAATCGCGAAACTAAGTCAGATAAAAAGTCCAAGAGTTGAAATGCTTATGATTAGTGGGAGTACCTAAACCTTTACTGCCAACTTCGATTCTCCAGACAGTTCCTTATATTTTTTATTTCCTCGCCCTTAATCTGCAAAATGAATCAGTCTGCAAAACACCATAGACCTCGGTGAGCCGAATTGACACAAATCTGAAAATTTGACCATCCGCATACCCTGTCCATTAATTGTAATATTTCAGGTATCTACACAATGCCGGTAGCCACAAGCGGTCGTCAGCTGCCCAACCCTCGGGTTCTCTCCACGCGTCTGTTCTCAGACCAGCCAATAGGAAGCCGTGTGCTCAGCAACATGAACATGCAATGGGGGCAGTTCATCACGCACGATCTGCTATTTCAAGTCATGGAAGTCACTGGTAACTTGATAAGGCAACAAGCTCCTTACGTTATATGGCCAATGGCTTGCTTGATTGTGAGAGGATTTTCCAAGGGGGATGAAGTGCATCAGTCATTACAGCGGTTTTGCTCGAAATGTTTTCTTGGACACAAGTTGGCACATCCGTTCTCATTCTTTTACTTAAGGCCGGCCAATACCGAGTGTAGATTTCTTACAAATCTGTCCACTTTTGGTGTTTTGTGTGTCTTGTTTGTTGTGCCTTAATACTTTGTCTATTGTCGTGTCCTGGTCGTGTAACTTAAAACGTGTCTACGGAAGTGACAGTTTTTTTTATCTCTGATTTTGCGTCACTATTGGCGTTGAAATAATTTTTCCAAGGACTGTAAAGAACCACTGTATTCACCAACGACTTCATTCACCATTAACTTACATTCCTCTACATGCTCGTAGACAAAGGCGGCATTCAATGCTGTCTAGGCAACGGTAAGGAGGTCCTGCCATCGGAGTGGCAGAATGATAAGTGCATCCCTATCTCCGTGCCTGAGGACGACCAGTTCTACCGGTACCACGGCATTAAGTGCCTCAACTTCGTTCGAAGTGTCACCACACCAAGAGATGACTGTAGTCTGGGGCATGCGGAACAGGTAAGTTATGTTTTTCTAATCATTCGATTTATTCTTCTTCATTCATTTTTTATGGCGATTCAATTGTTTTTTTAAGCATTCACCATCAGGTTGATCCATCAGAGGCCGTGCTATTAGACAGAACCCTCAGGGCAAGTTAAAAATATAATTTTATACTTTTTTGGGTTGCTAGTGTTGCTACAAAAAAAATATTGACGATTAAAGTACCTATTTATCGAAGAAGGCAATTTTAGGCAATTTTACGCTTAAAATAAAAAAATAATTTCCATCTAAGTATTTATTTTTTAATTCCTTAATTTAATTACTCGAACATTTCCAAAAAAAGAATCTAAGTATTACAATATCTAACCGATTTCAGAAACCACAATAATTAAAAAAAAATGGTCGTCAATTTCGAATACATGGTAATGAATGTAACGTCTTGCTGTGTTGGTCCGGTATTAGTACGCTTAGTTCTGGGTTATTCATGTTGGTAAAATATTTGGAATGATATTTGTCATATTTGTTATCAATTTTAAACGCTGCTGTGAGATATACATAATGTGAAAAATAAAAATGTAAATAGGTACGCACGATTGGCGCGAAACTTCGACTTTAGAATCTAAAGTCGAAGTTTCGCGCTAATCGTGCGTATATCGTGCGATAAATAATACACTATCTAAAGTTTAGATAGGTATATCAAAATTCATCATAGACTGCTTATTTAAATTGAAATATGGTTAATTCATCACATAATTATAAAAAATGACGAGTTTATCATCACTCAATATAGTGGAGCTTGGATGTCCAAAAACTATATTTTTATGAATTTTAGCCTCTGCCAGCCAGCACTGCCGTTAAAATGGTGATGACCGTAGGTATTTACGCGCTTGGATATTTATAAGGGTAAATTAAGAAACTTGCGCGCTAAATACAGAAGTTTTAATGGCGTTGTCATATTAATATGAGCTTTTTATCCAACTTTCATAATTAACGCACACTCATAGTATTTGATAATCAGAATATTAAATATTTATATAATTATTGAGGATGACGTATGACTTAAATGTTAGCCCCTTTTGGGGTCAATACCTACCAAAGTCAACGGAGATTCGTGTCTTGAGTCTAAAGGGACCCGTACAGTACTTTATTGTTAAGGCTGTAATAATTGTGATAGGCCCTTTCAAAAATTTTCTTGAATTTGTGTGTTAGACTAACACTATACAAGAAAAATTGTGATATTTATTTAGAACATACCCACTCATAATCACACATCGAAACTCTGATGTGTGATTATGGGTTTAGATATGGCCACAAAATTCCGCAAAGTGACGCCTGGTGGCGTACCATGACGTCTTAAAGCAAGATTGTTTTAATCTTATTCCAGAGTGGGAAAGAGACGGAGCTATAGAGAACGTCTAGCGCCATCTCTTTCTCACTCTGGAATAAGATTAAAACAATCTTGCTTTAAGACGTCATGGTTACCCCCCTGGTTTCCTAACTTTTTAAACATTGTCATAGTCAAATTGAAATAATGATCAGCTCCCAGTCCTAGCGTTTCTATTTGTTTGCCTGTGATGTGATATGTAGGTATGTATGAAGGCTCCGTAGCCTGAGTCAATTCGATAGATTTTAGGTAGTTACTTATTAGGATTTAAGGGTATTTCCTGTAATTTTTGTTGTCTGAGTCACTTAATGACACGTTATTCACGTCTTATGTGGTTTTTACAGTTACGTAAACGCAGCTCAATAACCTAATATACGACAAATTACTTACGCAATTATCTTGAGGTAGGTAGGTACACTAATGCTATGCCTGCTAATAGACGATTAGGATAGATAGTAGGTACCTATCAGCCGCTATGTTTAATCTGAAATTATATCAATCGACCTTGTTTGGAATTTCCTATAAGTAATATGAATCACCTATAAAGGGTGTACAAAACCTCTTCACGAAGTCGAAAGGCACTTGTTCTCCCCGTCATTGCCATCATTTTTTGTTTTCGAAACCATACCTGGGAACCGTCTAGTTCGGAGATATTGGGGGTCAAAGTTCCAACTTTCTGACAAGTAGGTATTTTTTTAAAATAAATAGGTACAATAGAATCGAAAGGAAATCACGGATATAATCCCGTGTAAGTACCCTACTTTGTGTAGTGAAAAACCGTGAAAGTCTAAAACAGTGCAAGTAGGTAAAAGTTTTTGCTCGTGGCTAAATAATACGAGTATCAGCCGCTCAATTCGATCTTTAGGTTAAGCCATGCTTGCCTAGGTTGGTCTGTGGATGGATGCCCACCCTTACTTATCGAGTTTCCTCCGTGCCTCGGAAAGCACGTTAAGCCGTTGGTCCCGGCTGTCATTAAAATTTGTCCATCTTTGACAGTCGTTAGAGGTAGTCAGTGGCCCCAAGTCTGAAACAAGTCTTACCAAGTGGTATTGTATTTCTCAGAATTAACTGGGTTGTGGAGGTCAGATAGGCAGTCGCTCCATGTAAAATACTGGTATTCAGCTGCATCCGGTTAGACTGAAAGCCGACCCCAACATAGTTGAGAAAAGGCTAAGCAGATGATGATTAGGTAAAAGTTTTTAATGTTGGATTTTTATACATCTTTAAACATCTCCACGACCCCCGTACTATTCAATCCATCCATCAGCACAATATTTTGAGTGCGTTACATTGAGTTCTATCACAAGATATGATTTTTCACCCCACAAAAAAAATCGTTTCTCAGCAATAATTAGTTTGATTTATTACCTACATAATACTTGGTTAACGGCTTCGTGATGAGTGTGTTTCCACCCTGTATACAGGGTGGTCCAGGCCAGATGGATATAATTTTTTTTTAGGTAGTCGGCTTAGGGACCTATTTGTACCCGCCAGGAAAAAAATCGATTTTTTAATTTTTAATTGGAGTTTACGAAAAATCTGTCGATTTCAAGGAAAGTAATTATTCTTGCATTGATATGAAATTAAATGCACTTCAAATTTGCAGATCAGTCTGAATTTTTTTTCTGAGAGAGTGCAATGTCTATGTAAGCACCTAAAAAAAAAAATAGAATTTTTCATTTTAAAAGTAAATAAAAAAGCATGAAAACATTAAAAGTGGTGATATTTCTAAAATTAAAAAAAAAAACATATTTTGTAAGCGGGTCACAAGCGATTTTTTTTCCTATCCTTAGACTATCACTAACTTGAACGTTTCTAGCTGAACTCAGTAGGTAGGTACCTACCAGTGGCGAGGGGTTCATACAACTCGAAACCTACCGGCTTCCCTTCGAAACAACCACTGTACTGGAGTCTCTTATTGCCATAAATAAAACAATGTATGTAATTCAGTTAGGACGTGATAGCCCAAACATGATTAAACCTTCAAAAGGTTCAATGTTTGGTTTTTTTTCAAACATTGTTAAAAATAGCACCAGCCCGGCTTACCTGTTACAAAAAATTACCCTTCGCTACTAATATTACGTAGGTGGTACCTACGTAATATTAGTAGCGAAGGGTAATTTTCTATTAGGAGGTTCCTCCTCCAGTTCTGATTTCATCAGCACAAAGTGAGAGTGAACGCAGTTTAAGCTAGAGCCAGTTGAGCATTAGAATAGAACTTAGAACTCGTTTATGCAGAACATAGTTATATTAAAGCCAATCAAAGAGTCGCACCGGACCTGGACACGTGGCGACACTTGGGGGAAGCTTATGTCCAGCAGTCAACGTCTTTCGGCTGAAATGATGATTATATTTAGAATATAGGCTATTTAAAATATTGCCCTTCTAAAGATGAACACAGTGACGAGCTACCTAGACGGGTCACCGATCTACGGGTCCGACAAGAAGCTGGCGTCGAAGCTTCGCAGCAGGTCTGGCGGGCGACTGCGCCAGGAGTCGAGGAAGGACTGCCTGCGAGGGTTCCTACCCAGCGTCACCGACAAGTTCGCTGTTTGCGACTTGAGGAACTCGTCTGATCCCTGCTATCTTGCTGGTAACCTTCAATTTTTATTGTTTAGATAGAATCAACTTCTTAATTTAATATTATTTAATTATTGTGAATGTGAGTACCATGTGGGTCCCATTTCTCTTTTTCCCACGACTGTCTGGCAGTTTGAGTAACTATAAGCGACCTACTCAAATGTCCTTTCTTTGGTATTGTTCATCGTTCAGTCGAGCTACACGAACTGACAAACGCTTGCACTGACTGGACAGGTCCACACAAATCTGTCTGGTTCTTTCTTCAAAAGATCATCTCAGATACTTCTGTATCATGTCAGTTGAGCAAGATTATGTCTGGATTTTTAACGAGGCTTGACCTCTGAGATTGTTTCGGCTGTTTCTTCTCAGAGTAGTCGGGTACGAAACACCGGTACCGTTTAGTTTAAAAAAAAATATTTGTAAAAGTGTTTGTAAAAACCTATTTGCAAAATAAACGTCATTTATTATGTTTCTAGTTTATGTCACCTGTTCCAACCAACGTCGACGAGACCATTGAATAATTTTACCCTCTGGAGCATGTTTCCGCGTTCCTTATCTAAAACTGCCTCATCGGTCTAATGGTCGCACACACGACTGCTAAAAATGATATTCTGGGTTCAATACCCAGGTCATAAAAAGTGTTATTGGGTTTTTCCATCAGGAATTTCTCAGTAGCAGCCAATGAGTCTGGATTTGTACCCGATTGAAGACCTTAAGACTCGCCCCTTAACAACTAAAACATAACTGGCGATATAAAGGGTGTAAAACACCTCTTCACGAAGCCGAAAGGCACTTGTTCTCCCCGTCATTGCGGTCATTTTTTTGTTCTACACCATACCTGGGAACCTTCTAGTTACGGAGATATGGGGGGTCAAAGTTACAACTTTTTGACAAGTTTTTTTTTAATATAAGTTTTTTTTGTAAGATTTTGACTTTTAACACCTCCACGACCCCCGTACTATTCAATCCATCCATCAGCACAATGTTTTAAGTGCGTTACATTGAGTTCTACCAAAAAACATGATTCATAACCTCAAAAAAAAAGTTGTTTCCCAGTAAAAATTTTTGCGTAAAGTTACTTAGTTTTGGGTACAGAATGCTTGGTTAACGGCTTTGTGATGAGGTGGTTTACACCCTGTATGAATAGCTATTATAGTTACTCCTCTGCCTAACCCTTCTGGGATTATAACCGGAAGACGTGCGATGGAAGGCCTCCCACTAGGTGGACAGATGACCTGGTGAAGGTTGCGGGAATCCGCTGGATGCAAGTCGCACGGGACCAGTCCATGTGGCGACACTTGAGGCTTATGTCCAGCAGTGGACGTCTTTCGGCTGAAATTATGATCATGATGATGTTATATTCCAGGTGACACAAGAATCAATCAGACGCCGACCCTAGCCATGCTGCACACGTTGCTTCTACGTGAGCACAATCGTGTGGCAGACATATTGAGTGACCTCAACCCGCTGTGGAGTGACGAGAGACTGTACCAGGAGACCAGGAGGATCGTCGTAGCTGAGATACAGCATATCACGTACCAGGAGTGGCTGCCCGCTAACTTTGGTGAGAGAATATTAATCTTTTGGACGCCATTGTCACAAATACGTGACAAACAAGCGCGTGCCCTGTACGCCAAACGACACAAATATGTGACAAAATAGTAGATGAAATTGTGGCTTGGCGTGGAGGGCACGCGCGTACGTTTATGCTGTGGCGGTCAAAAGGTTATATGGTCATGGTGAAGGTCGAGTGACAAATCGCTACATGCGAAATTACTGGATGCATTCGGTTAGACTTGAACCAACATAGTTCATCATCAGCCTAACCTTTTCCCAACTATGTTGGGGTGAGCCTGGGCTTCTAATCTAACCGGATGCAGGTGAATACCAGTACTTTACATGGAGCGACTGCCTATCTGACCTCCACAACCCAGTTAGTACTGGTTAATACGATACCCCTTGGTAAGACTGGTTGTCAGACTTTTCAGCCACTGACTACCTGTAACGACTGCCAAAGATCAACAAATGACAGCCGGAACTAACAGCTTAACGTGCTTTCCGAGGCACGAAAGAAACTCGGTATGTAATTAGTGGTAGCCTATCCATAACCCAACCTAGGCAAACACGGCTTAACCTAAAGATCGACCCGAGCGGCTGCTATTATTTAGCAACGAGCTCCTAACATAGTAAACCAATAATAAAAAAAAAACAATCAATAGCTAGAAAAAGCAATGTTTTTTCTTACCCTTTTCAATAGGCTACTTTCCACCATCAACAAATTGCAAATCCATTTAGTCCGTCAGTTAGAGTATTGGAAAATAATGGACGCGTATTTATTGTTTTTGTAAATCAACGAATATTGACAAAGATAAAACGCATCAAAACTCGGGAGTGGGGGCTCGTGACGTCAGAACTCACTAAGAATACAACACAAACAGTGACGTATTGGGAATTTTAAAAGCGTCGAATCTTCGTCAATTTTGGTTTATGTGACAAAAGAAAAAATACGGGTCAAATATTTTTTGATAATCTAATTGACGGACTAATTAGATTTTTTCAGTAAACAAGCCTATTGAGATATCCCATGCAGATTCTTGTCAGGCGTAGGTATGCAAACCTCCTTTTTAGGGTTCCGTAGCCAAATGGCAAAAAACGGAACCCTTATAGTTTCGCCATGTCTGTCTGTCTGTCTGTCTGTCCGCGGATAATCTCAGTGACCGTTAGCACCAGAAAGCTGAAATTTGGTACCAATATGTATATCAATCATGCCGACAAAGTGCAAAAATAAAAATTTAAAAAAACATTTTTATTAGGGTACCTCCCCCAGACGTAAAGTGGGGAGCGATTTTTTTTTTAATTTTGACCCTGACGTGTGATATATTGTTGGATAGGTATTTAAAAATGAATAGGGGTTTTCTAAAATCATTTTTTGATAATATTAATATTTTAGGAAATAATCGCTCCGAAAGTCAAAAACAATGTGTCCCCCCCCCCTCTAACTTTTGAACCATAAGTTTAAAAAATATGAAAAAAATCACAGAAGTAGACCTTTATATGAACTTTCTAGGAAAATTATTTTCAACTTGATGAGTTGAATAGTTTTTGAGTTATATAGCACTTTTTCAAAAAAACGCAAATGATAACTTTGTTTTTCATACAAATACTATGAAAAACAAAGTTATTTTTGCTGACGAAAAATGTTGGTATTTTTAATGGTCTGGGAAGCTACGGAACCCTACAGTGAGCGTGGCCCGACACGCTCTTGGCCGGTTTTTATAAGTTGGTTAAAAACATGATAGGGAATGAATTGACTGTTTCCAGGTGAATACTACCTCCGCTACTACCGCATAACTCCGTCCACCCTGTACACGCGCGACTACAGCTCGGAAGTCAACCCCGGCGTGATCAACAGCTTCGGAGCCGCTGCCTTCCGGTTCCTGCACACCGTCATCAGTGATAACATCATGACATGCCCCAACAGCTATAACGCTGCTTATTTGTACAGGTAACTTGGTCTACAATAATATAATAACTTTGATTCTTGTTCTTTTGAATGCCTAACTAGCACATCACCCGTGGCTTCGTCCGCGAAAATTGTGATAGTTTGGCTAATTTGCATGACAATATAATTTATAGCCTACGTTACTCGGTAAAGATGTAGCTTTCTAATGGTGAAATAATTTTTTCATTACTCATACTCGGAAAGTAGGTCTGAAGTTGCCTGAGGGGCGGGTTGAAAGTTACACTTTTCAGCCCTAGGGAGAATCGCTTTCAACTGACAGCTGTCAAATTATTTATAAAAAAAACTAGTTCTATTTTCACATTTCTATTGAACCATGTTCCGACTTCTATACAGCCTGTAAATTACAGCGCGATGTAAAATTGAAATAACATAAAATTAGTATTAATTAAAGATTTTTTTTTTTAAATAACTTAGTTATAATTTAGTTACAAATATTTCTTTAAAATAACATAGATTTGGGCAAAATATTTACTAATTTTTCAGTGACGAAAGTGAAAAATAAAGGCTGAATAGCCGGCCACAGAAAAAAAACAAAATAGGCGGGAAAGCGGCAATCCGAACTTCATTTTTTTTTGAGTTGTTTCGTGTTTTTTATTTAATTTTCCTTGTAACCGTAATGAAAAGCACAGTGTTTACCTCGGGTTAAAGACTTATTTAGTCCCGAGACGGGGGTTCGAGGGTTTCAATACTCAAAATAAAAAAACGAAAAAACTCGAAAAAAATAATGAAGTTCGGATTGCCGCTTTCCCGCCTATTTTGTTTTTTTTTCTGTGGCCAGCGATTCAGCCTTTATTTCTCACTTTCGTAAGTTACTTTCACCCCTACGGTAACAATGTTCTATTAAAATCGGTTGAGTGGTTCTTGAGTTAAATCGTAACAAACAAAAAAACTAATCTTTCCTCTTTATACTATTAGTTCAGTTTAGATATCTATCACGGCTGGTGAATTTTCTCTCTATACACCGTGTTCCTGAGGTTATACATTAACTTCGGCATGTTATTCAGACCATTAAATTGACCATTTTTTACTATTTTTTTTTACTTTTTTTTTATTTTTTACCATCTTTTTCACTTTTAGTGGCAATAAGTAAAAGCATATCGTGTTCATCTTACATTACAAACTCATTTTATCACAACACAACACAAAATGCCTCAAACTTAAAAAAAAAAAACAAATATCAGTTTCAGTCTTCTAAATTCAGTTTGATAGTTTTGGTTGCACAAGGTGGCAGCATCTCACAAATAAAGACTCTTTCTCACAGCACAACATAATTAAATTGGTTAAACTTAAATTACCAATAACTTAAAAACTATGCCATTTAAACTACTACTTCCTTTGTACGATATGTTTAACAAGACCTATTATTCAAAATTAATGTAGGTATATCCTTAGGAACACGGTGTATAGGCGCATTACTTGGTATCAAATCATCGCGATCGTGAGGAAATCGGAATGTCCTAGAACAAAAATAATTCTTAGACATGTGACATCTACAAATCCTGGCCCGAGTGGTAGATGACTGGCACTCACAGCATTTGTTTTGGAGACAAGCACGTTACGCTATTCCCTGCCCACTGCAACTCCTGTGCGCCAGAATCAACAGTGGCGACCTCGAGAAAAGCGCGGAGACAATGAAGCTCGACGAAGTCCCAGTGAAACAATTTAATTGTCTTGAAGTTCGCACGAAATCAGAAAAGAATGGCAGAGGAACAACACAATTTCCACTTCCTAGTTACCGCGTCCCAGAAGTTCAAACGTTAGGTATATGATGCTAACACAGTAACAATCCATGTAATTTTCAGATTAAGTGACCACTACTTCAACCCAAGCCTGCTGGAATCAACTCCAGATTCTTTCGACGATGTTGTTCGCGGTATCATAGCGCAGAACGAGGCAGAATCAGACCCCTTCTGTACCGGAGAGATCACGAACCTACTGTTCAAGTCGCACAACCGATGGGGCATGGACCTCATAGCTATGGATATACAAAGAGGCAGGGACCATGGGATCGCCTCTTATAATGAATATAGGTAATAAACCCTTGAAACTTAGCAAAGTTTGCTGAGGTCATGGGTTATCCATTACATACCGAGTTCCCTCTGTGACTCAAAAATAATTTCGTATGTATTATTTCTGACAATCGTTAAGGGCAGACAGAAGACCAATAGTCCGACATCCAGTCTCACCAAGGCGCGATACCCTGTGGTAAGATTGATTGTCGGATTATAAAGGGTGTAATACACCTCTTAACGAATCCGAAAGGCACTTGTTCTCCCCGTCATTACACCATACCTGGGAACCTTTTAGTACGGTACGGAGATATTGGGGGACTTTTTGACAAGGTTTTTTTTTAATCAAATCAAATCAAAATTATTTATTTCAATCCCTTTAGGATCATAAATACTCATTCGACATAAATTAACTATTAGAAATTAAAAAAAAAGTACAAGTTTTTTTTAATAAGTAGGTACCTACAATTTTTTTTTTTAAAGTAAGTATAAGTTTTTATTGTAAAATTTTTAGTCTACGACCCCCGTACTATTCAATCCATCTATCAGCACAATGTTTGAAGTGCGTTTTATTGAGTTCTACCACAAAACATAATTTTACACCCAAAAAAAAATCGTTTCCCAGCAATAATTTTTGCAAAAAGTTAATTAGTTTGATGTACAGAATACTTGGTTGACCGCTTCGTGATGAGGTGGTTTACACCCTGTATTACCCAGTATAAACTAGGCTATTGAGGTCAGATAAGCAGTCGCTCCATCCAAAATAAAATATTGGTATTTAACTGCATCCGGTATTCCGGTCTGACTGGAAGCTTAGGGAACTTGGTATTAAAACATTCGGAACTCTGGATGAAGAATTCTTTAGATCTTTAGTTAAGAAGAGCACATTAAAGCATTCTGTTTTACAGGGAAATTTGCGGTCTCCAGAAGGCAAGGTGTTTTCAAGATTTGATAAATGAGATACCACAAGATGTAAGTTAACAATAGACCTTCATCTGTTAGCGAAGTAGACACAAAAGTTAGGCAATGGCGTCAGACCGATTCGGGTTTCACAGACGTTACTTAACTACTCCGCTCCGCACCGCTCCGCTACTTACGTTACTTAAGTATTCATCCCTTCGTCTGTGAAACCCGAATCATCGGAGACCATAGGATTGAAGCAAACACCAAAATTGCGATGCTTATAAGGGAAGCGAAAGGGTACCTAAATGTTACTGCTGAGATTAATCATGTCCAGAATGGAAGATTATCAGGGGATCGAGGGGATAAAATCAGGTTCTTCAACCCTAACAGACAGATGTGTTTGTTCCGTCACTTCATTCAAAAAGGCTAGGAAGTGGCGAAACAGGCGTTCTTGACGTCCAAAAAGTACTTTTAACAGTTTATTTTAAAAGTTTATGCCGGCTTTCCCAGTTCGGTAGTTATCTTACGGTATTATTCTACCAGGATAAATAGAATCTATATGTTACTCCAGATTACAACTGCAGCTCAAATTTCTCCCAAATCTGTTCAACCGTTTTTACGTGAAAGAGGAACAAACATCCGTAATTCCGTACCTACATCCTCACAAACTTTAGCATTTATAATAGATAGTCTTATTACTGCTGTTAGAAGCTCGTGGCTCAATAATAACAGTCGCTTGGGTCGATCTTTAGTAACCTAAAGATCGACCGTCGATAGCCGTGATTGCCTAGGTTGGTCTGTGGATGGATGACCACCCTTACATACCGAGTATCCTCTGTGCCGTGGAAAGCACGGTAAGCTGTTGGTCCCGGCTATCATTTGAAGATGGCAGTCGTTACAGGTGGCCCAAAAAGTCTGACAACCAGTCTTACCAAGGGGTATCGTATTACCCAGTACTAACTGGGTTGTGGAGGTCAGACAGGCAGTCGCTCCATGTAAATTACTGATATTCAGCTGCATAGACCGGTTAGACTGTAAGCCGACCCCAACATAATTGGGAAAAAGCTGAAGGCAGATGATATTACTGCATAATAATTAATGACTTTTGACTTCAATAAGCCTTTTCAAAACCACCCTTATTTTGTTAAATTTCAGCGTATAAATGCCCTCCAATACTTGTATGAGTGCGTGGATGACATCGACCTGTTCGTGGGAGGCGCCATGGAGCGCGACGTGTCGGGCTCGATCCTGGGCCACACGTTCCAGTGCATCGTGGCGGAGCAGTTCTATAGGACCAGGATTGGAGACCGGTTCTTCTATGATAACGGGGAGATGCCGCATTCTTTTACGAGTGGTGGGTATTTCGCTCTAAAGTTGCTGCGGTCATTGACCCAGGCCCGCCGCTAGCTGTTTAGTAGCCCGCGTGCAATACCGATTATGCCGCCCTACGACTACTTACGCTGAGTTTTGTCAAAAATAGTACATTGTTATCCTAGGGGTGAAAGTAACTTATTTAGTCCCGAGACGGGGCTTGGCGCTCAAGCGTAGCGCGGGCGCTAATAGCTCGAGGGACTTAACCCGAGGTAAACACTGTGCTTTTCATTACGAATACAAGCCCGGCTAGCATGGGCAGGGGATAAAAATTTTATCCACCGGTTATTTCCACTGACAAGGGACAAAATTCAAACAAAAGTGGAAATAACCGGTGGATAAAATTTTTATCCCCTGCCCAGCTAGCCGGGAAGGAAAATAAAAACAAAAACACGAAACCACTCGAAAAAAAATGAAGATCGGATTGCCGCTTTCCTGCCTATTTTGTTTTTTTTTTTCTGTGGCCGGCTATTCAGCCTTTATATTCACTATCGTCACTGAAAAAATAGTAAATATTTTGCCCAAATCTTTGTTACTTTAAAGAAACATTTGTTACTAAGTTATTTAAAAAATATATATTCTTTAATTACTTAATACTGAATTTTATGTTATTTCAATTTTACATCGCGCTGTAATTTACAAGCTGTATAGAAGTCGGAACATAGTTCAATAGAAATGTGAAAATAGAACTAGATTTTTTTTTAATAATGTGATAGCTGTCAGTTGAATGCGATTCTCCCTAGGGCTGAAAAGTATTACTTTCAGTCCGCTCCTCAGGAAACTTCTGACCTACTTTCCGAGTATGAGTAATGAAAAGGCTATTTAATGTTTTCTTATTATAGTGGGAAAAAAGAAAAGAATCATAACAAACATAAAACATTTATTTTCATTAGGTACATAAGTTATTTTCGTATCTACAAAAATTTACCTCTTCTTGCCTTTATATTTGCGAAATCTTGAACCAACTTTCTTGTATCCAAGCTGTCTAAGATTTCATGTTCAATTGAAACTATAGCTAAATAACTTAGTCTTTCCTGGAGCATTGTTGATCTTAAATAGTTTTTAATAATTTTCAATTTTGAAAAGGATCTTTCACCAGATGTAACTGAAACCGGCAGTGTAAGTAATATTCTTAGCGCTACTGCTGTGTTCGGAAATGTTGAAATTAAGTCATTAGTCAAAAGATATTGTAATAGGGTTTGTGGATCATTAGACTGGTTTTCTGTAAACTGCAACTTTAATGCAATGATTTCATTAAACAAATCAATACCGTCAATATCTGATTCACTACTTGAATCATCTTTAAGCTTGAGATGTAAATCTTTACAATGTTTAATTAACTCATCATTGGAGTAATTAAATAAGTTATTGCTAAAAAAGCCAAATACATCGGTAAATGTTTTTTCATTACTCATACTCGGAAAGTCGGTCTGAAGTTGCCTGAGGAGCGGGCTGAAAGTAATACTTTTCAGCCCTAGGGAAAATCACTTTCAACTGACAGCTGTCACATTATTAAAAAAAATCTAGTTCTATTTTCACATTTCTATTGAACCATGTTCCGACTTCTATACAGCCTGTAAATTACAGCGCGATGTAAAATTTAAATAACATAAAATTCAGTAATTATTAAAGAATATATTTCTTAAATAAATTAGTTATTATTTAGTTACAAATATTTCATTAAAATAACAAAGATTTGGGCAAAATATTTACTATTTTTTCAGTGACGATAGTGAAAATAAAGGGTGAATAGCCGGCCACAGAAAAAAAAACAAAATAGGCGGGAAAGCGGCAATCCGATCTTCATTTTTTTTCGAGTGGTTTCGTGTTTTTGTTTTTATTTTCCTTGTATTCGTAATGAAAAGCACAGTGTTTACCTCGGGTTAAAGACTTATTTAGTCCCTCGAGCTATTAGCGCCCGCGCTACGCTTGGGCGCCAAACCCAATCTCAGGACTATAAGTTACTTTCACCCCTAGGATAACAATGTACTTACTATTTTCGAGGTGATACCGTAATGGTTTTTCCCGTATATAAAGATGCTCTGTGGTTTAACTGCATCAATTCTGCTAGACCATCGCGTGGCGCTTAAAGCTTTTAATTTTAAATTTGGTAAATGTTTGCAAATTATCGACCATCTTTTTGTAGATGATGAAAAGAAAACGTAAATATCTTGAATTATATTAAAGAAATTCACAGTTTCGTGCGTAATATTTGCTGCATCATTCACTACCAAATTAAGACTATGAGCCGAGCATGGGACGTAAAATGCGCGGTTATTGATTCCCAAATTTTTTTTTGTAATCCATTGTGTTTTCCACGCATATTAGATCCATTATCGTAACCTTGACCACGTAAGTTTTCAATGTTGAGATTTAAAATAAATATAAAACAAAATTTAATAGACTTTCACCTGTGGAACTGGTGATCGGACAGAAACCAATAAAATTTTCACAAATCGTAACATTTTTGGTTTCATTATTTAAAAGAACATACCTGATCACAACTGTAATTTGGCATTCATAACATCTTAGTTTTAACGGATATTATTAGATGGCGTTGTTAACGCTAAGATTGCGCGCCGCCCAGTCGGTTTTTTTTTCCATGCGATGACGATGGTGGGGTGGGTATTATGACAATGATTTTGAATATTACGTGATGAGTCGCTCGATTTGCCGCCCCCTGGACGTGCCGCCCGCGTGCGGTGCACGCCTTGCACGCCCGCTTACGGCGGGCCTGCATTGACCCACCTACATGTATTAAAGTTCTTAACTTTGAAATTCAAAAATAAGCCTGTTCAAGTCTTGAATCGTCATCTATTTATTTATTTATTTAACAATTTATGTACACACTAAATATAGAGAAGAAGAAAGGAACAGAAAATAGTACAAAGGTGATGCTTATTTCTAAAGAAATCTCTTCTCTCTTCCTGATCTTCAACATTTTTTCTAATGAAAACTATACATGGTTCATACGAAAAGATACGATACGATCAGCACCAACTGTAGAAAGGATATTTGCCTCTACTGTGGAGACAAATATCCACGCTCAACGCGCTCGTGGAGACTAACCCTGGAATCGACTTGCTAGCTAATGAATGGAAGCAGATAATTTTAGAATGTTTGTGGTTCTTTTAGAAGACAGTCTTGTTATCTAACATAGGAGCAAGCCTATTGTGCTTCGTCAAGTTGTGCCATCAACTTGGTACAGCTTGACTTTCTAGACTACGTCACTGCTACAAAGATATTCTTAAAGGAAAAACCCCGTAAACTGGGTTCGATTTTGGGTTTTTAGGTCTGTTTCTGCTGGTTGGTTGGCTGGTTCGGCTTGAACCCAGGTCTTCTTGATCAGTAATCACGCCTGCGGCCACTAGACTAACGAGGCAAATGGTGGTCTAGTAGCCATAATTGATTCTGAATTTAAAAAATGGTTTTACACAAATAGGCTAGTTTTCAAAATCAATAAATTGTAAATCTATTTAGTCCGTCAGTTTGAGTATTGGAAAATAACAGACACGTACTATTTGTTTTTCTGAATCAATGAATATTGACAAAGAAAAAACGCATCAAAAGTCGGAAGTGGGGGCTCGTGACGTCAGAACGCACTAAAAATTATACCACGGTGTGACGTATTGATAATTTTAAAAGCGTCGTATCTTCCTTAATTTTGGTTAACGTTCCAAAAGAAAAAATACGGGTCAAATGTTTTTTGATAACCTAGCTGACGGCCTAATTAGATTTTTTTTAATTGACAAGCCTATTTCAGTTTTATCGACACGTAGAGTAGAGAAGAAGAATAAGAAGTTTACAAAGAGCTAATTATTTTTGTTGCAGACCAACTAAAAGAAATAAAGAAAGCGTCAATGGCTCGTCTGATATGCGACAACACCGATGGTGTATACTACGTGCAAAAGAAGGCCTTCGAAGTAGAGTCCGCACATAATCCCAAGTACCGCTGCGACGACTATAACGCTATTCCCTACGTGGACCTCACTGCCTGGAAGAAACCTACCATCTTTGATTGAAGAGAACATTTAGAAAAACTTGTAAACAAATGGGTTTTTGCAAAAGCAACTTTAACACAAGTACATAAAGTTCAAGTTTCCGGTACAACTTCAAACATCGTTATGACTTCTATAGTTCAAGTCATTCTGAAATTACTACTAATTACAACTTAATTTAAATGATCATAAAGATGAAATTAGTATAAGTGGAAATAACATCAATAAGAAATTCAAATTCAAATTCAAATTCAAATATTTTTATTTGTAGAACATAGGTAAAAAAGTATAGGTGTAAAATTTATAAAATGAGCGCTATGTCTTGCCGTCAACGGCGTACAAATATTCTACTTAATTATAATTTCTTAGGAATAATGGGTAAAAATAATAGAAACAATCAAAATTAATAATTAAACTCAATTAAAACAATACAAAACGAAACAAAAAATATAAATTAATTAAATAAAATAACAATAAATTTTACCAGATAGACAGAACAATTAAATTAAATAGATAAAACAAATCAATTAAGTTACTTACAAATAAATTGAAATAAATAAAATGTCATTAAATTACAGTTTGTCTTCTAGGAACTCATTGACTGTGTAGTAAGCTTTCTCGCAAAGTAAATTAAGAAGAGCCTTTTTGAAATGGTGTATGCTGTCAGGATCTTTAATACTAATGGGCAACTTATTATATATCTTAGGTGCCATTCCTAAAAAGCTTTTTGAGTAGAGTGCAGTCTTGTGTGGAATAGCACATATCTCTCTATTGCGTCGTTTCGATCTGAGTGTTTGAAATAAATGCAAGTTTGATTTTGCGAATACTGCTGTCTCGTAGATATACATACAGGGCAAAGTGAGGAGTTTATACAGTTTAAATAATGGCCTACAACTATCAGTCTTTTTCAGCTTAAATACAGCACGGACACACTTCTTTTGAGCTTTGAACGCAGTGTTTTTTTCAGTGGAATTTCCCCAATACATTATTCCAAAACGTACCGTTGATGAGACGTACGCTTTGTATGCTATAAGAACTACAGACTCATTTGAAATTTTCGCAAGATTGTAAAGTGCGTAGGAATACTGGTTTAGTTTTTTACACACAGTTTCCACATGACATTTCCAATTAAGGTGACTATCCAAGTAAAGTCCTAGAAATCTGGCACTAGCGGTTTCCGGTATTTTCTGGTCTTTGTATTTTATATTTAAATTTTGCTTTTTTTTCCTTTGTTCGAACGTCATAACCTGTGTTTTTTCTAAATTTATTTTAAGCTTATTGTTATGTAACCAGTTAATAATGCAATGGATGGCATTATTTATATCATTTTCATGAGATTCCAATTTTTTGCACGGTATAATGATTGTACTATCATCGGCAAACAGGACAGTTTGATAGTCGGTACATTTCGGCAAATCATTAATGAAAATGAGAAACAGCAACGGCCCAAGGACACTCCCTTGGGGTACTCCGCAAGTTGTATACCTAATGGATGACTTGTGTGTAACTTCTCTCTTAGAGTTGGGACAAATTCTAGATAAAACCGTAATTTGTTTTCTTCCACTTAGATATGTTTTGATTAGGCTCAATATATTTCCTCGGACACCATAACGTTCTAATTTACCCAGTAATATTTCATGATCCACGTGATCAAATGCCTTAGACATGTCCATGAGTACTGCGGCAATAGGATTTTTTTTGTCAACATTATCAATAACTTTTGCAACCAATTCATAGACTGCGTTCATAATATTTCTATTTTTACGAAAACCATATTGTTCTTTAGCGAGTATATTATTAGTTTCAAAAAAAGAGTTAAGGGATTTATAAATTACTTTCTCAAAGACCTTTGAAAATATCGGTATTAAGGCTATTGGACGGTAATTTGAAATGGTTGCTTTGTCGCCTTTCTTATGAAGTGGCTTAATCAAAGTCGTTTTTAATGCGTTTGGAAAATGACCATGTTCAATGCATAAGTTAATCAAAAAGCTTAGTACGGGTGCAATTATATGAGACACTAATTTTAGAATTTTTGTAGAAATTTCATCAAATCCCGTGCTATTGGTATTTTTTAGCAAATTTATGATTTTAAAAATGTCCATAGCATCCGTCGGTGCCATAAAAAGGGTCTTTGGGTGTTGAGCTATAAGAGATACAGCATTACCACCTGCAGATTTTTTTGCAGGATGTACCGAATCTATAAAATAATCGTTGAATGCCGTAGCTATGTCTTTAGGATCCTTAATTAGCTTATCACCATTAAAAATTTGCTTTACAGATTCCGGGGGAAAGTTAGATTTACATCTATTAATTAATTTCCATGTAGCTCTGGTTTTATTTTGTGCGCTATTTATAATATGACTGTTTTGAGATTTCTGTGTCAAGTGTATTATTTTTTTTAATCGTGTTGAATATTGTTTAAGTAATTGTTTGTTTTCTATATTTGGTGATCGCCTGTACAACCATAACATCTCCCTTTTCCGTTTACTGCAGTTTTTGATACCTTTAGATATCCATCGTGGAGTTTTCCGAGTGGATATCTTTTTACTCACGGCAGGGAAACACAAGTCATAAAAAAGTTTAAATGTGTCATAAAACAAATTAAAAGCTATTTCCGGGTTTGTGTTATTGAACACTTCATTAAAACTTAAGCTACCAAGGGCATCAATGAACTTAGATATATTCTCAGAGCTATAATCTCGACTTGAAACATACCAGTGATCAGTTGCACACGATTTCCTAACGGGGCATTTAAAAAGTTGGGCAGTGTGGTCTGACAGGGCCAACTCTAAAACTTCGCCAGTACCACCTCTAACGTTATGCATAACGTTATCGATACAGGTCCCACTAGATACTCGTGTGGGTTTTTTTATACTTGGCTTAAGATTGTAGTTCAGTAGTAGATGTTGAAATTCAGTGGATATTCTTGTTTTTTTCAGAATATCGATGTTAAAGTCACCGCAAAGCAAGATCTTTTTTCCCAAGTTCCTTCCGCAATAGTTCAGAACATGCTCAATTTTTTCAAAAAATATTGTAGTCGCATCACTCGTGTATTTTGGAGGTCTATAAATGCAAATGATAATCAGCTTGTGAGCTACCAGTTCGATGGCACAACACTCTATAAAACTGGAAACACCAAATTCTTTAATGTCTATGACCTTGAACTCGTGTCTATGCCTAACAAGTATACAGGTACCACCTTTCCTGGTGTTTCTTGAAGAATATGTGGCTATTTTATATTC
This sequence comes from Xestia ashworthii, assembly GCA_950022955.1. Classification (NCBI taxonomy): domain Eukaryota; kingdom Metazoa; phylum Arthropoda; class Insecta; order Lepidoptera; family Noctuidae; genus Xestia; species Xestia ashworthii. The sequence goes on along the minus strand of OX465556.1, from coordinate 21,635,486 downwards.
AGGCATATATAAGTGCATGGTATCCTCATCTTTCATGTTGTGTTCCGTGATACACATAACATCCACTGCTTTCCCTTTACAAAAAAGTTCATTTATACTAATACTTAACAAATCAGACTTCCCTATCAATCCATTAATATTTTGGTGTAAGATATTGATTTGATTATAAACGAAAAAAATCATGCTCCTTATTGTTAGAAGTGGTCTCAGTTTGGGTTGACTGATCATTATGTAACTTATTACTATTGATGACTGATCCGTTTAAGATATCCCCGACAGCAGTACATTCAAAACAATGTCCAGAGAGACAAGTAACTTCGCTAACTTCCGTTTCTGCACTTAGATATTTAATATATTCCATTAAATTTTTAAATATTTTAGCGACCGCTCTATTGTTTACTGTAGCAACATATTTCCGGAACATTTCATATGTATATTCCACACAATAATTGGAATCAAAGAGATAGGCATATTCCCATAATTCCTTATCTAAATACATTAAATGATTAAACATTTCAATACGCTTATTGAATATAGAAAAATTGTTACTTAATTTGAAATTCGGCGAACAAATCACAACATTAGTATTAAACACATTACCAAGCTCCTTCTTCATGTAGTCTAATAATGATTTATAATTATTGGAGACTTCGAAATCTCTTTCACCAATATAAATGATACAGTAATCATTATAGCTAAAGTTTTCCAATTTCTTATATAAATTTGCAAACAACTGCATTATTCCTCCATTTGGTATGATATAATGACAGAATTTATATCCCGCGAACGTATTTTTCCCAATGTCTAATATTTTATTCATGTTATTACTAGAAATCATACATATTTTTTTGTGGTCCTGATTACGGATTTCAGATGACGTTTTGAGGTGGTTGTTAGTAACATTCGATAATGTATGTACTTCCGGAGTGACACTATTATGCCGATGAGTATCTTGAGGTTCCTGAGTACATTCGCGTTGATTATTACTGGATCCCTTTGTGGTTGATGTTGGTCTTCCCGAAACAGCCACAGATTTTCTCAGGGAAGTTGCATCTTCAACAGTCGTTTGTTGTGTTAAATGTTTCATTGGAGTTAACAACTTTCTTGTCTTAGGATTTGGCGAGCCTACGTCGGCGTCGGTTGATAGCATCTTCGCTGTTTTTTTTAAGAGCTCACATTTGTTTGTGATTTCAAGCAGTGATGATTTTAAACTACTATTCTCAATGGAGAGTACAGTAATCTCTTCTTGGGCTGATAACAAATCCAATTTAAGTTTTTCTACTTGACATTTTAGATCTTGTGTTTCTTCCTTGGTTTCTTCACTATCATCGTCGGACGTATTTGGTAGACTATTTGTGCTGCCATCTAGCGTTGAGTTATTTATGTAAGATTTTTCTAATGTCGTCTCCGCCAACGACCGAGTTCGTGTTCTACGTAGCGTGATATTCTCGAAGAAACTATTCATCGTAGGTACAAATTAAATTATTTAGAATTAGAAAATGTAATGGTAAAAGTTTATCGCCGTGCCGGAATCGATCTTGCGACCACAAGCGCTTCGTTACTCGGTCGTGTGACCGCCAGACCAAGCGAACATGCTAGTTTGGATTGAAATTGATGATCGTATCTGGGTTTCGGTTGGTTGATGTGTCGAGTGTGGTCCAAAGGTCATTTCTTTGTTCTACCGACGATACAATTGACGGTTAAATTGAAGGTTGAAAACACAATAATTCACCGATGTTTCTTTGTTGGATTCACACTTTGACCAATACTTAGCTTGTTCTCAAGACAGGAATTAACATTGAGATAGTTTATAGAATTATAACACGCACTAAAGATGAGTATTTAAACTGTAGTCCGGTTTTTATTTACGTCCTTTATGTTTTGGTTTTCGTCGATTCAATCTTCACAAATTGTCACAATATTCACTGCATAACAATGTCACATGTATATTGTTGTGTCCTTTCACTAATTTTAATGTTTTTTCACTTAGTTTACGAGCATTTTTATTTTTAAAACAATTTTTAATACGGAGCTTATGTTTACACGGGCGACAGCGCCATCTCCCTAGAAACAAGACTAGTTATTTAATTTGACGTAAAGATTGTCCATGACCATATTTAGGACAGACTACTTTTGTCCTGACAAGCAAGCGTAGTCGCGGTGAAAAGATAGTGACTTTTACTTATGAATTCCAGATGTGAAATACAATTTTGGAATGTGGTAACATTTTTAACCGACTTCCAAAAAGGAGGAGGTTCTCTATTCGACTGTATGTATTTTTTTTTTTTTATGTATGTTCACCGATTACTCGAAGACGCCTGAACCGATTTGAAAAATTCTTTTTTTGTTTGAAAGGGTATACTTCCAAGTTGGTCCCACAGAAATATTGTCATGATCTGATCACGAACTTCGGAGATATGGAACGGAACTCTTCAATAATAGACAGCAAATCTGTCGTGATTGCTGCAATCGCTTGGATGTTTATTGTTTACACAACATCATAACATAACATCACGCTTGTATGCTCTGAGGGGGTACGCAGATGTGTACAGTATACCCATATTTCGACAGTTAGGTATGTTAGATAGGATAACGTACAGCAATTTTGGTATTTTCTACAACAAGTGAAGCATTTGCATTTGATAAGAACCATTCTACCATCAGATCTGATGATGAAGCCAAGAGTCACGGAACTCCATAATGAGACAATGTATCCTAGTCGTGTTTGGGCTTGTTGTAATTGTAACGGTATGCACTTTCCATGTTTACCAAGCAAATATGTGAACCACTAAAAAGTGAAAAATAAAAACTTTTTTGCAAAAAATAAAACCGACTTCAAAAAAAAACCAAAAACGTGAAAAATAACTTTAGCTTCTGAAGTCGGTGACGTTTGTTTGATTGATTCATTTTTTTGTCACCGACTTCAGAAGCTAAAGTTATTTTTCACGTTTTTGGTTTTTTTTTGAAGTCGGTTTTATTTTTTGCAAAAAAGTTTTTATTTTTCACTTTTTAGTGGTATTTTTTGCAAAAAAGTTTTTTACGAGATATTTTTTAAATGTATTAATTGTTATTTTGAAACTGTTACCAACTAAGTGTTTTATTTACATTGTACTTAAATAAATACGTTTTTATTATTTTTTGTTAGTGATTGTTATATTTTTAAAATAAGTACCTACTTACTGAAATAGAAAAACGTGTTTCATTTTATTTTGGTATTACTTTTATTCTGGTTCCAATCAACATTTTGAAATAGAAATTAGTCAGTCGGTCATGACTTGGCTTTGTATGTAGGTATACCTACTAATGTTATAAAGGGTTTTAAGTTTTTATGTTACTAAGTTTGGATGTGTATTCTTCGGAACTTCTAAACAGATTCCGAAACTGTATTCGCGATCCGCAATTCCCGAACCGCGAGTTTCATCATCATCACTCCATGTTATAAAACATGTACGTCAGATTCGCGGGTGTATTTTTCAGATCAGCCTAAATTTATTACTGTTATTTGGTATCTTCTGTGTACCTTTACGTACCTCTCCTGAAAATCTGTGTACCTGCACCCGTACAATGATATTTTAAAAATTTGGCACACCCGCGAACCTGATGTCAGAACCGCGAGTGTACCGCTAACTAGTATAATATGTAAGTAGTTAAGGGCACTTTATAAGTAGATTTGGTACCTCTTGTGTACCTACAAAAACACGTATTTAATAAACAAAATAGTGCAAGTTTTACATAAAAATAAAACTTGTATTATTTAGCAGAGACGATGCACAGCATCGGTGAGAGGGCGCTGTATACTTCCCGTTAGTTTTCAGCCAATCACAGCTCTCGAAGTCACGTGGTTCCGGTCGTCACGTGGTCCCAGGTGGCGTGTTCGCGTGTGGCGGACTTTTACCTCATAGAAGTCTCTCACCAGGAGACCTTAAATGGATGCTGTGCATCGTCTCTGCTAAATAATACAAGTTTTATTTTTATGTAAAACTTGCACTATTATTCGGCATGTGACGATGCACAGCATCGGTGAGAGACGTGTTTATAACTCCTGGTGACCACAACGACGCTATGTGAGAATAATATGATAATATTTACTAAAAATAAATCCATTACAACATAGCAACATCTAGATCATCATCATATTATACAGATCAGTGGTACCTCCAGTTCGGAAAATGTAATAATCTAGAAAACAAGAATCAATCAGCTAAACCACGATATAATGGCCATCGATTTTATCTTACATTGGTTCAAAATTATTCGAAAGATTACTCGGACTTGGTTATAGCTTCACCAATTGACCTCTGTTTACAATAATATTTGGCAAAAGAATTCGGTCTGTGCCCAATTACCACGAGAGGGGATTTCTCCAACTGGAACATTTTCGTACCAATTCAAGGAAACTACGACTGGACGCATACTTACAAGAGATGCAGATGTTCCTGCATCTTTTAGTAAGGTTTTAATCCAATTACCTAGTTTGCGTGGGACCCCGAATTGACCCAAAAAAAAATCGGGTATTCGTTATTCCAAAATTTTCCTAAACCAATTAACTGGACATATATTTTCGTTAGCGTGAACAAACACAGGATACAGAATGATATGATCACCCTGAGCAATATAGTGACTTGACGAGACCCTGAGTAGCATAAGGTCATGAACTCGTCTTTTCGACGCTTTCAAAAACAGAAAAGCCCTACGTCATGACGCTTTGAATAAAGTGACGTTATTAGGAGGATTCGTCTGCAAACAGGCAATCAGTTCACTAGGATCCCAAATAGGAGACTTCTCTGCTCTAGGAGACTGCAGGGAGAATATAGTATTGAGAATGTGTTGTACTAAGGAGTCAGAATTTGACGACCCGAATGGCGCAGCGGTAGTGAGGCTGCCTTACGTTCTTAGGGTCCCGGGTTCGAATCCCGGTAGGTGCAAATGTTTGTGTGATGAGCATGGACATTTGTTTCAGAGTCATGGATGTTTATATGTATAATAAGTATGTATTTACAAACAAAAAGTATCTATGTAAGTTTATCAACTATCTGGTGTCCACGACACAAGCCTTGCTTAGTGTGGCACTAGATGGTGCTGTGTGTAATGTCCAGCGATATTTATTTAATTTATTTATTTAAATTCAAATTTTCGATACAGGTCGGTCGTCACAATGTGGTGGGTTTAAGCTAATCAATCTCTCCTCAGTGAATAGGAATGTTAACAATCTTGTCAAACTAATATTAATGGGACAACCGAAGTCAAAATTGCTTTCTACGCCATTTGACCCACAGAGACCAAGCCAGTCTATAAGTGCCCAGTGTGGATTCTCTCCAGCTAGATCGGAGCAGGGACCCTTCAGCTTCTGACCAATTCCTAGTTATTTCGCCCCACCCGCTAAATTCCAAACATAGAGCTCTAGGTCTTGAATGCTAGGAGGCGGCAGGCCCGTGCTCCGATCCACTAGAATTCAATCTAGGTTTTGAGCAGAGTGCTCGAGGTCGAAGATCAGGTAACCAATAACCACTCTTCCACACTGGAGCCACTATCAAGAAAACGCCTTGAGCCGAGTTCAGATGTTAAAGAACTCAAGGGATCAGGCGTATAGGCGGAAAGACCCAAGCCAGATGAAATAGCCACTGACAACTAAAGGCGTTGCAAAATTGAGTCCATGAGTCTGAACAATCTTTGGTAACATACTGACTCACAACCCTGGTTTCTCTGGCGGCAAAGAGGTCTATCGGGGGAACTCTAAACTTGCAAAAAACACAATTATCCTAGAGTAGGTCTTAGAAGATGCCATTCTGCCACCTGTTTTCCGGGAGATAACCTGAATCCGAAAGATCGTGTAATTGTGCTCCCCACAGTGGTCATGAACTGGTGAATCAACTCCGGGTGCAAGCTGCTCCAAAATAAGGGCTTTTCCAAAGTTGTGACCCACCATTTCAGATCCTTCGAGACCATGTGTGTTGGTATAGAGGTAAATGGCAGATACATTCTCGTAATCATTTTTAGAAGGGCCTCCGGAGCCCGACTGCCACTGCCTCCGGTACGCTCGGAGACAGCCTCCGTAAAAATGGTGTGGCTAGTGGTTGGCGGTAAATGGTAGACGCATTTACAGAAACAAAACTCCACAAAAAAACTCTCTTCGATTTTTCCATGAATCAAGCGACAGAAACACTTCCGAGTTAACCCCGCCTATAAAAACACCAATAGCCACTCGCGTGCTTTTTTTTTTTTTTTGTGCGCAAGATTGGCCGAACGGCAGGCAGTTCATCTGCAGAACTATAAATTAGTCTGAGAAACCACTGTAGGTTAACGTAAAAATATGCTGACTTGCTGAGGATAGGTCTAGCTTCACCGTTCAATCTTCCTTTTGTTAAAAATGGGGTATCTGAAAGTTAGAGACCAGTCTAAATGGTTTCGGAACTATGTTCTGGTTCAGGTGCTTCAGGACCCGTCGCTCTTGTTTGTAAGAAACATTTATCATCTGCCTTGGCTTCTCCCAACCATGTTGGGGTCGGCCCCCAGTACAACCGGATGCAGCCGAATACCTGTACCTTACATGGAGCGACCGCTCATCTGACCCCCACAACCCTACTGGTTGTAAGACTTTTTGGACCTCCGACCACCTGCAACGACTGTCAAAGATAAGTAAATGACAGCCGGGACCAACGGCTCAACGGGCCTTCCACGGCACGCAGGAAACTCGGCATCAATGGGCGGTCACCCATCCACAGATGCACCCATGCAAGCCTGACCCAACCCAAGGATCGACCCGGGTGGATTAATTAGCCACGGGCTCCTCGAGTTTGTATGAAATATTGTTGAGAAAAAACTCTGACCGGCATCGCGATGATCCACAACTTAGAACCTAGAACGCCTTGAACAAAAAATTGTTCTTGCTGGATTGATATCTCTAGCGATTGTGCGGTTTGGTTCGGCGCATGGTTCGTCCTGATGGATGAATCAGTCGTGGTTTGGAGGTAAATGGCAGACACATTCCCGTGATCATTACGAGAAGGGCCTCCGGAGCCCGCAGTGTCTGCCACTGCCTCCGATACGCTCGGAGACAGCCTCCGTAAAAGTGGTGTGGCTGATGGTTAGGAGGTAAATGGTAGACGCATTCCCGTAACCATTTCGAGAAGGGCCTTCGGAGCCCGAAGCGTCTGCCACTGCCTCCGATCCGCTCGGAGACAGCCTCCGTAAAAGTGGTGTGGCTGGTGGTTTGGAGGTAAATGGTTGACGCATTCCCGTAACCATTTCGAGAAGGGCCTTCGGAGCCCGCAGCGTCTGCCACTGCCTCCGATACGCTCGGATATGACCTGGCTGCGAGTCATTGGAAGCTCGCGAAAGTCTGGTACATTTAGTCTGCTCGCCACCCTAGGGGTGGTCTTATTTGGACCTTTGTCGGTGCCGAGCCAAGGACGTAGCCATTTGTCCATGCCACCTGTATTCTGAATGTAGGCAGTTGAATTTCGTCAAATAGGCAATTAGAACTCGGAGGGATCTTACGCAGACCGTCACGAAGGTTCTTATTTGCAAATTCGCTAAGGATACCTACTCTCCCGGCGATTTTCTATAAATATATAGCTCGTTTTCTGCAAACTAGCTGCATGATTTCCTCACTATTTTTGTGGAATTTTTATGAGGGTAGTAATGATTCCGAAATTTTATTAACAATGCTAGAGGCTGTAAATGAAGCACCAGAAGCTGTCCACTCGCTGAAACTTTGTAAGCTTTGCTTGAGTAACTCGCGTTTTGAAATTAAGGCATTACACAGGGCTGTTACCATTCTCGCGGAATTCTCCGTAACCTTTACCCTTAACAAACTGTCGAAGTTCATCGTTAATATCAAGCTTGACGAAGCTAGGTGCAGCGTTATGAATCTTCAAGGCGTATGCGTAGCGCATAACCTTCCACAAATAATCAACAAACTTTTGTAACGCTTCAAGTCGCTTCACGTGGTACGGATTAAACCCTTAGGGTCCTTTAAGGACGTATTAACAATTTAAAATGCTTAAATTTAAACGCGGAACTCCACTGAATATATTAGAGGCAGCCGCCGGCGGACGATTTAAATTTAAAATCCAACGGTAACGTGGAGCTAGGTCCAGAAGAGGTCCTGGTTCTGGGTACCTGAGCCGCTAGTCGGAGTCGATCCGCCTGCGGACACCCACATTTTGCATTAAAAGGTTCGTTACTACAGCACTTGGTTCACAAGGTTAGAAATGTCTGATGACTCACCGCATTTCCGTCGCTTTACCTCAGAACCTGAAGTATCAAATTGCGAAGAGCTCGAATCGCTTCTTCTTCTACTAATTTATGGCTCGATGAAGACAACAAGTCGTCACCTGCCTGCACTTCTTGATCCGAACCACAATTGCACTATTTATTTGATTTTCACTTATTTAATTACTTATTTATAACACTTAGCACTCCATACGTAAAATACGCGCTTGGACGTGGAGCTACGGGCACCAGCCCGTAATACAACACAATGCAAACGCTAAGCACTTAAAATTAAATAAAATAAGATTCAACGTACTAAAAAACTAGCTGCAAACTCTAATTTAGATGTTGCTTGCTCGAGAAGTAACGACGCTATGAGGTAAAAGTCCGCCACTAGCGAACACGCCACCTGGGACCACGTGACGACCGGAACCACGTGACTTCGAGAGCTGTGATTGGCTGAAAACTAACGGGAAGTATACAGCGCCCTCTCACCGATGCTGTGCATCGTCACATGCCGAATAATACTGTAGTTTGCTGCGAAAAGTGAAAAAACAATTTTGTTTTCTCTAGTCGCTATATTTTTTTAGAGGGTTACTGTGCCTGCATTGGAAAATTACTATTTTCTTAATTGTTTTTTTTTTTTTACTTTTCGCAGCAAACTGTACAGTACTTATTTTGTTTATTGAATGCGTGTTTCTGCAGGTACACAAGAGGTATCAAATCTACTTATACAGTGCCCTTAACTACATAATACTGATTACCGGTACACCCGCGGTTCCCACATCAGGTTCGCGGGTGTACCTCATTTTTAAAATGTCATTGTACGGCTGTAGGTACACAGATTTTCAGGAGAGGTACGTAAAGGTACACAGAAGGTACCAAATAACTGTAATAAATTTAGGCTGATCTGAAAAGTACACCCGCGAATCTGACGTACATTATAAATCAAAGTCTTCCGGCGCATGTCTGTCTGTTCGCGATAAACTAAAAAAACTGCACCGATTTTCATGCTGTTTTCACAAATGGATAGAGAGGTTCTCGAGGAAGGTTTTAGTAATTGGTACGCGGGCGCAGCCGCGGGTATCAGCTAGTAGGCTATAATTATCTACAATGTTTTCGTAGAATCATTTTCAGTTATAACAGGAGTAAATCGTCGGGCGGAAGTTAGTACTTATGTACAGTAACTAGGCATTCGAGGGTAAAAACACAGTAAATATTCAATAAAATATATTTATATAAAAACCATAATGTTTGATAAGTAACAAATCTTATGACATAAAAACATTGGTTCATTATTCGAAGAACAACATAACATTATATTCTATTTTATTTTGTAAAATAACTGCAGTATTTGTATATTATTGTGCCGTAAACGGGGGCGACAATTTTAGAACGAGATTATTGCATGATATAATATGCAGTACCTAATGGCTTGAAATTGTTAATAAAATCCGATTCAGAAAGGGAAGTAATCATATTTTTATAAGTCGCGGTTATAAAAATCACGTGTCACTTTGTATACGTTAATATCCGAAATCACCCAACCAATTTAAACCCGATAGATTCTGATAGACGCTGTTGTTAGTAAATTTCCCCTATGGGAAGCCGGGGCGTGTGGCTTGTGACATAAATATTTTACAATGTAAAAATCAAGCATGCCGCTCGGATCGATCGTTAGGTTAAGCAGGGCTTGCCTAGGTTGGTCTGTGGATGGGTGACCACCCTTACATACCGAGTTTCCTCCGTGCCTCGGAAAGCACGTTAAGCTGTTGGTTCTTGCTGTCATTTGTCCATCTTTGACAGTTGTTACAGGTAGACACTGGCCCAAAAAGTATGACAACCAGTCTTACCAAGTGGTATCGTATTACCCAGTACTAACTGGGTTGTGGAGGTCAGATAGGCAGTCACTCCATGTAAAATACTGGTATTCAGCTGCATCCGGTTAGACTGGAAGTCGACCTCAACATAGTTGGGAAAAGGCTATGCAGATGATGACAATGTAAAAATCAAGCAGTTGGTAAAAACCATTTATAACTACATAATACATACGTGAGGAATTGTATCTAAGTATTTACAGAATATCAAAACCTTACTGATTTCTTACAATTTACAAAACTCTAAATTCTACTCTACTCCATACACTTAGGGTCTAATTTACAACTAAATCAGCCGGTTCCTGTTACCTGCTTTGTCTTTACCGAGGAAGGTGTTAATCTTGTTCTGGAAGGTGTCCCAGGTGACCGAGGAGTTGACAATTTGGGACAGGCCAGCTGGCTTCGCGATTCTCTCGAAGAAAGGTCTCCTGTAGAGGCGCTGGGCCTCAAGCCGCTGGTCTTCCGTCACTCGACGATCGTCCAAATGGTTTAATGACGGAAACTGAGATATTACGAAGAGCCTGGAATTTTAAATATTTAGTTTTTTTTTTATAAAATCAAATACGAACTTCTTGAATGTCAAAATAATATAAAGACTACCCCCAAAACACGTGTTTTAGCTGGGAAGAAGTGGCGGAAGGAACTCCACACCAACACATCTTTTAATTGAACAAATAAAATAAAATAAAAACAAATACTTAAGTAAAAAAAAATGGGTCATAAGTAAGTAAGTCATTGAACAGATAAGTAATAATTATTTACAATATATACACACTAACATTATAAAAGAAAAAAAAAATTGGTACAAGTATGAAAAAGGGTTACAGGGCATCGAAAAATTCGTCCACATCGCTGCCAACAGGAAAAGTGCCCAGAAGGCTGGCAGCATTGCCACGTTGGATGGCAATGCTGATTCTTTAGCCAAAAAATAGGCCCGCTCTCTGGTCACGTGAAGAGTCGACCAACCGTTTGGCGATTTCCCGAAATACTAGGTGGGCACTCGGACCCCATGGCTAGTGTTTCGACCCCAAACGGCTCAAACACATAATTACCAATTAAATTATTGTATTTGCGCCGTTTGAGGTTTTCAGCACCTGCAGCAGCCGCCCCAGCACAGCACACCGTGCTAGGAAGATGGGATGGCGCAAGGGTGTCGACGCAAGTTGCATCCCACACCAAAGGCTTACCCAACTTCCATGGCATTATGGTCAGATAATGATCAGATCATTTCTTCTTGACATGTAACAGAACAGGAATGACGGTGTAATAACATTGAAAACTTGCGAAGTATTCGTAAAAAATCGTGGAAAATAGTTGAAACATTGAACATGAATATCTTCGTAACCAGAAGGTTCCCAGGAACAACCACTGACTTTCAGTTTCTTTAATCGTTGTTTAACAAAGAACTGTTATGAAATTAATAGATTTTCAACCAATGATGAGGCTAGGACAGCCGTTACAGGTAGTAGCAAACAGTCTTACCAAGGGGTATTGTATTACCCAGTACTAACTGGGTTGCTGAGGTCAGATAAGCAGTCGGTCCATGTAAAATACTGGTATTCAGCTGCATCTCGTTGGACTGGAAGCCGATCAGCTAGGAAGGGGCTAGGCAGATGGTGATGACGAGTCTTGGAACTAGCTATGCCAGCGCCATTAGTTTACCATTCCATCCAATTACCTGTACTGTAGGTACTCGTAGAAGGTGCCTCCGTTGAAGTAGCTTGGTGCAGCCGGGTTGCCCATCAGGGATAGGTACTGCAGGTTGGGGCACGACTCCTTCAGCTTACCCACCCAAGGGTATAGGGACGCGATCTTACAACGATTCAACCTAGAATGTGACGTAAAACATATTACAATCTTAATACCAAATAATAATTTAAAATATATGAAAATGAGTTCATTTTATCGCTATACCTTGACGACAAATATCAATGAAAAACACTTAAGTACCACAAAAGTTCCAGCTTAGGCAAAGGCGGTAGGCAGCAGTTCTCTGTGATGGGGTTGTCATCAGCTATCAAAGACGTAAGGCTCTTGAAGTACACCAGAGCGTCTAAGTTTCTGAAACATAACAAAATTACTATAAATCAATGTGCTTTGCGATTATGAACTTTCGGTGGTGAACAGAAAGTTGTAAATCCAAAAGCGAGCTTAACACCAAGGGGTGTTAAGCTCGCTCGCTATGACATTTTGAATTTCCACTGTAGAAATACGAAATACTACTGAGGTTGATTTGATGTTCTCATTTATGAATTACTTTAGTTTTGTGGGTATGTTTACAAACGGTTATCTTTCATACACAAACAGATAGACCCAGAAAAATTGTAAGTAGGCCTGCAAATATTTGTTTTTATGGGTGAATCAAACCCGCAACATGACCTGCAGTAGCCAATCAGAGAGCGTTATCAGTCGGGGATATCCGGCTTGACATGTTCAGAAAGAGTAAAAGCGTGAGATTTTGTGTACCTCGACGTGTGCAGTACGTAGCGTGCGCAGTTTATGAAAATAGGATCGCTCCCTATGACACAGGACTTAAACCTAATGAGGTATTTTCTTTTTAAACCCTCCCTAATCGCTGGATAGATGGCGCTGAACTTGGTAAGTTACTGCAAGGAACGGCGGCGCTAAAACGGCCGCTTTAGCAGAACATAATACGAACCACCTTAAAAAAATTAAATACCTAAAATGGACTTTATTGTTATGACCATAGAGTACACTTTACTTTGTACACTACACTAGAATTTAAAATTTTAACGTGATTCATTTAATGTTCTGCTAAAGCGGCCATTTTAGACCCCCGGAACGTCACATCATTTCACTTGAATGTAATAGTTATGTCACCGTAAAATTGTCAAACACGTTAGATTGTAAAATAACTAGAGAGAATGTAAACTCTCGAAATATTGTCAAACGAACATACCTACTGCTTACAATAAAACGCATTATTTTTCGGTAGATTGATCTATCAAAGTGAAACCGTAATATTATAGTACGGGGGTCGTGGAGGTGTTTGAAAGTAAACATAATAAAAACTAGTACACCTACTTATTTAAAAAATACTTGTAAAAAGTTGGAACTTTGACCCCCAATATCTAACTAGAAGGTTCCCAGTTATGGTGTAGAACAAAAATTGAACGCAATGACAGGGAGAACAAGTGTATTTTGGTTTCGTTAAAAGGTTTTTCACACCCCTTATTGTTCACACTCAGCATTGGGTGGCCACAGATAAGAGGAATATTGTTCAGAAAGAAATAGCCAACCCCCCATAAGAAAAAGCCCTAGGGAAAACAAGATGATTAGGTCACTTACGTTATCTTATTGTGACTTATATCCAGGTACTTAATGTGGTCTGAAAACCTCTCTACAATAGTTTTAGGTATTTCGTACAGCCTCTCATATGCTAGAGTTAGCCTCCCATTCTCTTCTTCATTTGATGGTGTGTCGACGGACCTGAAACATATTAAATTCCCATTGTTTAACATGCTAGACTGGCTATTAAGGATTAAATAAGACACGGAAGGCCAATGATCTAAATGAATGTAGCAGAATTTTAAGCTTTACAGACATACAAAATAAGAGCGCTAACAATTTTGAATGTTAACAAAAAAAAAAAAATGGTGCATCATCAATTCAAAGACAAATGATTTTACAAAGAAAACTTACACTACAAGCATGCATGCACTACTTGCACTGGAAGCATGAAGCTACAAGACTCACAAGAGTATATAAGCATCATAGCAGGTACCGGTTCTATATTTTCTGCCTATCTCCATAGAAAAAGGCGCGAGTTATGCATGTACAAAAGTAAATATAATTGCATACCACATGTGTGAATACCATGTAATGTTAAGCTACCATTTGCATTTAGTTATGTTTCATTGACTTGCATATGCCTTGGTGGCTGAAAGAATGTCATGCTTGCTCAAATGTCTTCCTCAATATGGTTGAATTGAATAGCACTGATCCATGCGTCATGTTCGTGAACAGGCTCTGTCAGTCGGGACTAGTCATCTCTTAGCTGCCACGGTTCATTTTAATTAATTTATTTTTGAATTGTTGATTTTATTTTTTATTCTGGACGCTCTTAATGTGCACGTCTTTCTACATCAATCTCACATAATAATATGTATAAACTCAACATGAATGATGTAATCAAGATTTTGTAACTACACTTTTAATTGAAAAGAATTTCCATGGAGTTTCTTGCCCATTCTTCTCCATAGAGATCTAGGCTTTGGGATGTGCAACTACAGTACTTTCTAAAGTTATTATGCCTTGTGTCTGTAGCTTCCCTTTTTTTTGTTTTATTGACATTCAAGTGCCGTAATGGTCATCTTGAAATAAATGATTTGAGTTTGAGTACTTACGCAATAATATCAGGAGGTATTGGAGTCTCCGACATGTCTGTCATGGAGTCAACTATCACATCCCTCGAAACATCCACTGTTAAGACTCCTTCGTCAGGTACAGGCTGTGCACTTGGATAGCTGAGAAAGATTTAAAATTATAGGTATTTAAAGGTTGACTGGTAGATATCCATTACCACTACTGTACTTACATGAAGTTTAAATAAATCAGTAGGCAGCTTAATTGTCTACCTGCACAGACACACAGACAGGCACTGCTATAATCTAAGAGGCAGTCTGATTTGTTGCAGCACTTCTTTGTTTAGGATTTTATAAAAAAAAATAAGAAAAACATAATTATATAAAATATGCTTAGAAATTGTAAAAGGTAAGCGGAAGTCCTATTAGAAGACGACCTTCCGACCAATATAACTTAGAATATATTAATTTGCCATTCAAATGAGATTGTAAATATCTAATTAAACTTGGAAAACCTTGAAACCACAACAAAATATACAGTGTACACTAAGAAAACTTAAAACTTTTTACGAAAGTTGTTTTTAATACGAATGAGCATTATCTACCGCAGCTATGTTGAAAAGTCTAAATTCAACTTATTTAACGTGCTTTTTGTTTGGAATACAAAAAATAAAAACATTATTTACAAACTTCACTCACTTCACTTGACAATGACACAAGACAAAAAAAACAGGAAACTTAACTTTTTGAGTTTTGACGTTAAGTTCTTAGTGTTTCCTTTACCAAAAATATAAACCAAAACAGCAGAATTGGTAATGGTAGTTTTTATTTGATGTAGGCTGATGATGCCCAGTCCACTTGTGGATATAGACATTCAGTTGCTACCTGCCACCCTGCGAAGGACACCGCTCCATTGAGCTTTGAGCTTGAACACGTCTACCTCGGTTTTCGGTTCCACGCACGACTAATACGGCCGGCCCTTTGCCACTATACCTTACTGATTTTGTGAGCTATGTCGACAATTCTGGTTCACTGTCGGATCGACTCGTTTTGGATTCAATCCCTCAGTGCGAGAGCGACCTTTACATGGATCAACCGTACCGTGAGTGTCAACGTTTCGGTCTCGTAAGCCGTAACAGGCAAGAAAGAAAATGTCAACTATGAATAAATAAAACTACTGGTTAGCGACCCTATCCAATACGAGATGAATACGTAGGTATACATAGCTTTATGTGCGTCATCGTTACTAAATAGAACTACCTATTTGATTTGCTTCATGTATGACGTTAATAGCTAGTTATGTGAATTTAATTATACATTGTTATACTGGCAACCAGCAATTTCGATTATTTATAAGCTGTTTGCTGATTGAATAATTTAGTTTTAAACCGTGAAAGCTTAAAACAGTGTTTGATTGAATCATGTTGTGCATTCAAAATACATAAATGAATTTGTAAGAAAGTCACACACTAATCTATGTTCTGTTGCAAACAAGATACATCCGACCCAAGAAGTGAGTGGGTCCTTGGTACATACTTTAGGGTGATTATAAAACCACACAAAACAGAGCTTTAGAGCAACAATGGTTAAGTATTGTATTCCTTGAAGAATAAGCAAAACAAACACAGCTATAAAGTAACAATGTTAAATTGTTGTATTCCTTGAAGATTAAGATAAATCAACGCTATGCACATACATACCTATTTATAAGTGTTTGATCATCATCCATTATGCCAGGGATTATTTTCTTTCCTTTAATAAATGTTAACTTAAGATTTATTATAACCACTATTTGAAAAATACTGAGGAATATTTAATGATAAACATTTTGATTCGTGACACAATTACACAATCTCTGCAAGTTCTGAATAATAAATAACTTTAGTTATTTAATGCGTCCATGTGCGCGGTTATCTATCGACTCGGTATAGCTATAACGGAGGCAGAGATAAGTAAAATTGTTTATTTGTACAAGCAATAGGTAAACCGATAAGGTATCGAGGTTCGACATTTGATAATACATTTAGCTTCTATAAGATACCTCAAGAAAACATCCCGTAAACGAAGTGAAAGTGCTTCAGCACTTTTCAGTTTTAAAATCTTAGGGTTCCATCAAGCAAGGATTCTCATTGGCAATGCAGTTAGTGCGTCCGATGACAAATCTGGGAAGAAATTGGAGGACACTTAATATAAGTTATGGAATCAGGCGTACACAGGCGCCAGGTGGACACTTAATATTTGAATTATCCGATGAGGAACCAACATAACATTTTAGTTATGTACTTTTTAGTCCCCTTTTTTTCTAGATGGCTTAGTTATTTTGTCCTTCGTCGCAATAGCAGCAAAAACTGCAAAGCAGAAATCGAGCAGGATCCTGAGACATGATTAAGAAGAAAGTCAGTACACGTACTTAGAGCCGCGTTACCTGTATGCACGAAGAAACAGATTTTCTCATAATTAATGATTATTAAGATTTTAATAAATCGAAAATGATTTTGATGTGTTCATATAAATCAATCCTACCAACCTACCTAATAATACCTAATTTATAAACTACTAGCGACGTCACGCGGTTTCACCCTAATCTATACATATAATAAAAGAGTAAAAAAGCTGTGTCTGTACATTGAATATATTTAAAAAATAATAATTGAAGGGGATTTAGAAACAGTAATAGAGCACGAATCCAAAAAAAAAAGTTTGTCTGTTTGTCTGTTTGTCTGTTTGTCTGTTTGTTTGTACACGCTAATCTTCGGAAGTACTGGACGGATTTGAATGATTTTTTTTTTGTTGTATAGATATTATGTCTGGGCAACATATAAGCTATAATGTATCTTGGAAACCTGAACACCTGATGTAGAACCGCAACAGACCAGCTAAACTATAAGAGATACAAAAATGACACCATAGCAAAAATTGTTCCACGTGATGAGCATTTTCTGCTGAGAGAATAAATTTGAAGACATGGAACACCTGATGTGGAACTCCAAGAGCCCAGTTATACCATAACACATATAGGAATGCCGTCTTAGCAAAAGTTGTTCAATCTGATGAGCACTCTCTGTTGACTTATAAAAATCGAAAATCTGGGACACCTGTCGTGGAACTCCAATAGCCCAGCTACACCATAACACATATAGGAATGACGTCTTAGCAAAAGTTGTTCAATCTGACGAGCACTCTCTGTTGACTTATAAAATCGAAGATCTGGGACACCTGTCGTGGAACTCCAATAGTCCAGCTACACCAAAACACGTATAGGAATGACGTCTTAGCAAAAGTTGATCGGTCTGATGGGCATTTCCTGTTGACTTATAAAACATCGAAGATCAGAAACATCTGATGTGAAAATTATTGCAAAGCTATCACTAATTTCACTGTATAATAAAATAACAAAAACTGGGAGAACCTCCACGCGGTTAAGGTGGTAACAGTTTAGGACTTATTTTCAATGACGATGGTATATCATTGAAAATTTGACTCTACTGACCAAAACTCACTTTAACGAATAAATATGTCTTCGGGCTTATGTTATTTAGTTTGAGTGTTTAATTTCCTGTTCCATTTATCTTCGTGACTCGGTAGCCTACCCGGTAACGCAGGGCACTAAGATTTTAATTGATCAGGTATCTTCACAACAAAACTATAACCATGCCTAGAAAGAGGTCAAACCTTTCCCAATGTTCCAAAGGAGCTAAAAGATTGAGGATCATAAGATCCCAAGAATCTACTGAAGAGCGTCAGGAGAGACTTGATGCTGTTCGAGAACATCAGGCTGCAACTTGCTCCGTGGAAACCTCTTCCGATCGCGAAGCACGCCTGCGTTCTCAGCGAATTTACGCATCTACATCCAGGTCTCTAGAGACCAGTGAAGAATAGATTCCTGATTGCGTTCACGGATAGAAAATTGCGCCTGAGTTCTCAGCGTATTTATTGCGCACATCTACTAACAGGTCTTTTGAAACGAGCGATGAACGTGATGCGCGACTAACTGCTGCTCGAGATTATCATACATTGTCCCGAACACGCACACAACAAAATATTCATAATCAGTTAGAATGTGAGAGAGAAAGAATTGCTGGAGTACGGCATGAAGAGACCGAAGAAGAGCGCAAAGATTTCGACATTCTCTGAACAGAATGTCGATAACATCTGAAGAATCGGGTGTCTCTCAGGGCATGACGACCTTCCTTGGGTTGATAAGAAACGGAGTTCATTTACGTATACTCCTATGATTGAATACGCCACATATTCCGGAGGTATGGTTCAAGATTATACTTTTTGTGAAGCTGTTAAATGGCAAAAATAACCAAACGGTACCTATGTGTTGCTCAGGTGGGAAAGATCCGTTATTTTCCCGTCCCCGGGCTCTTAGAAATTGACGTTTCAGATCTTCGATTTTACGAACCCGGTGTCGCTGGCAAAAGCAACAGGATCCGCGTACGAAGTCGCGGGCAGAAGCTAGTAATACCTAATTTATAAACTACTAGTGACGTCACGCGGTTTCACCCATCTAATTCACGTTCCCGTGGATAAAATATAGCTCATCTATACATATAATAAAAGAGTAAAAAAGCTGTGTCTGTACATTGAATATATTTAAAAAATAATAATTGAAGGGGATTTAGAAACAGTAATAGAGCACGAATCAAAAAAAAAAAGTTTGTCTGTTTGTCTGTTTGTCTGTTTGTCTGTTTGTTTGTACACGCTAATCTTCGGAAGTACTGGACGGATTTGAATGATTTTTTTTTTGTTGTATAGATATTATGTCTGGGCAACATATAAGCTATAATGTATCTTGGAAACCTGAACACCTGATGTAGAACCGCAACAGACCAGCTAAACTATAAGAGATACAAAAATGACACCATAGCAAAAATTGTTCCACGTGATGAGCATTTTCTGCTGAGAGAATAAATTTGAAGACATGGAACACCTGATGTGGAACTCCAAGAGCCCAGTTATACCATAACACATATAGGAATGCCGTCTTAGCAAAAGTTGTTCAATCTGATGAGCACTCTCTGTTGACTTATAAAAATCGAAAATCTGGGACACCTGTCGTGGAACTCCAATAGCCCAGCTACACCATAACACATATAGGAATGACGTCTTAGCAAAAGTTGTTCAATCTGACGAGCACTCTCTGTTGACTTATAAAATCGAAGATCTGGGACACCTGTCGTGGAACTCCAATAGTCCAGCTACACCAAAACACGTATAGGAATGACGTCTTAGCAAAAGTTGATCGGTCTGATGGGCATTTCCTGTTGACTTATAAAACATCGAAGATCAGAAACATCTGATGTGAAAATTATTGCAAAGCTATCACTAATTTCACTGTATAATAAAATAACAAAAACTGGGAGAACCTCCACGCGGTTAAGGCGGTAACAGTTTAGGACTTATTTTCAATGACGATGGTATATCATTGAAAATTTGACTCTACTGACCAAAACTCACTTTAACGAATAAATATGTCTTCGGGCTTATGTTATTTAGTTTGAGTGTTTAATTTCCTGTTCCATTTATCTTCGTGACTCGGTAGCCTACCCGGTAACGCAGGGCACTAAGATTTTAATTGATCAGGTATCTTCACAACAAAACTATAACCATGCCTAGAAAGAGGTCAAACCTTTCCCAATGTTCCAAAGGAGCTAAAAGATTGAGGATCATAAGATCCCAAGAATCTACTGAAGAGCGTCAGGAGAGACTTGATGCTGTTCGAGAACATCAGGCTGCAACTTGCTCCGTGGAAACCTCTTCCGATCGCGAAGCACGCCTGCGTTCTCAGCGAATTTACGCATCTACATCCAGGTCTCTAGAGACCAGTGAAGAATAGATTCCTGATTGCGTTCACGGATAGAAAATTGCGCCTGAGTTCTCAGCGTATTTATTGCGCACATCTACTAACAGGTCTTTTGAAACGAGCGATGAACGTGATGCGCGACTAACTGCTGCTCGAGATTATCATACATTGTCCCGAACACGCACACAACAAAATATTCATAATCAGTTAGAATGTGAGAGAGAAAGAATTGCTGGAGTACGGCATGAAGAGACCGAAGAAGAGCGCAAAGATTTCGACATTCTCTGAACAGAATGTCGATAACATCTGAAGAATCGGGTGTCTCTCAGGGCATGACGACCTTCCTTGGGTTGATAAGAAACGGAGTTCATTTACGTATACTCCTATGATTGAATACGCCACATATTCCGGAGGTATGGTTCAAGATTATACTTTTTGTGAAGCTGTTAAATGGCAAAAATAACCAAACGGTACCTATGTGTTGCTCAGGTGGGAAAGATCCGTTATTTTCCCGTCCCCGGGCTCTTAGAAATTGACGTTTCAGATCTTCGATTTTACGAACCCGGTGTCGCTGGCAAAAGCAACAGGATCCGCGTACGAAGTCGCGGGCAGAAGCTAGTAATACCTAATTTATAAACTACTAGTGACGTCACGCGGTTTCACCCATCTAATTCACGTTCCCGTGGATAAAATATAGCTCATGGTACGGGGATAAAATATAGCCTATGTTACTCGCTGATAATGTAGCTATCCATTGCTGAAAGAAGTTTTCAAATCAGTCCAGTATTTTTTAAATTGTTAAGTTAAGTTGTAACGAGTACCTAACTCGTTACATACAAAAATACAAACACACAAATCTTTCCTTTTTAAAATATTAGAATAGACTTCATGTTTTTACGCGGTGCCCAAAAATTTTGAACCATGCAAATGCATAGACCGCAAACTTGACCTGCTTGCTCTTCTATTAAAATACCCTACAAATGATTACGGTTTGGGCCAAGGTCGAGAGTTAAGTTTGACAAAGGGTGAACAAATTCAATTTAGGTCTCAGAATAAACATCAACAATATTTTCTTATTTCATTTGTATATGATTGAATACTATTTCAATCATTTGTAACTAATAAAATGAAATATTAACTTAAAAAGTATTCGTCTCACCCAAGTTTGGTACTTTGGAAGGATTTTTCATTATGATTATGGCAACATTGTTATCTGTAATGTCATCGTTTGTTGACACGTCATAACAAAAACAGCTGCTGGTGTTGGCAAAATAAATTCTTTAAAAATTAAATTACTAAAATTGTGACATAATTGTACATTCCAAGATGGATGTAAGTAATTTTAAACATAAGATTATTACACATATCGAGTAAAAACAGCAATTTAAGTCATAACCTGTTTTTAGGAAACCAACATTCCCATAGACATTAACATTGGGAAGTTACAAGACTGGTTGGTGAGTCGTCGTCATGTGAACAAGGAATGGCAGAAGATGGTTCCAGCTGTGAGGGAGAAGATCAACAATGCGTTGCAGGACATGCCCAAACACGACGACATAGCTAGCCTGTTGTCTGGCAGCTATATCAACTACTTTCACTGCCTGAAGATCGTTGAGATATTGAAAGAGACTGAGGCAGACAGTAAGAACCTCTTTGGAAGGTAATTATTCCTCATTTGTTTTTATTAAGTATTTCAACTTTGTGGTTGTTGCTTACACACTTCTTTCTCAACATCTCTAAAGTAAGGGCCATGCCAAGTTATGACTGCTCTAATGCTGTTTCAAAACTTCCCGCATGCTTTTAATTACCGTCTTAGACATACTTCCATAGAATAGAATATCTATTTATTGTTATAATTATGTAGGGATAACAATTACTTAAAGGTTAAATGGTGAAAAAATTGAAAGAGTCTTATTAAAATTCTTAGATTATAGATATTTTTGACTATGTGAATCCGAAAGTAACTTGGTATTTTTTTAAATGGACTCACAGGTAGACCTAGGTTAGGACATATCATAATTTTCAATTCAAGTTTTATACAAATTGAAATGGACACCGATGCACAAAAGGTACACCACATACTCAGTACATCATTCTGAACCCACATAGATTGTATACAAAGAAACTATTTGTTTGACGGTGTTCCTTCCACCCTATCTATCATGGGGTTTGGGTTTCCGCACTTAGTCCTTGAGGTGGACCATTGTGCGTGGTTTCTTCCACCCTGTATACATCTTGTGGGATTGTTCAGGCAGGCAAAAGCTAGTCTCATTACTCAACTAAGACTGTTCTCCATACCAGTAAAGTAATTATTATTCACATTTACAGCTCTTAATTTTTAACTTAATTCTTCATACACAAATGTACAGTATCATACAGCGGTGCACTTAATACCGTAGCATTTTCTACTATATGTATTCTCTCATATGTTTCTTTGTAGGTATGGATCTCAAAGGATGAAGGACTGGCAAGACATAGCACGTAATTATGAGAAAGAGAATCTGTATCTAGCCGAGGCAGCACAAATCCTGGTCAGGAACATCAACTATGAAATCCCAGGCCTGAAGAAACAAATAGCTAAGGAAGACCAGTTGCAATTGGTTAGTATGTTTTATATTATTATGATAAGTTTAATTTGATTAGTCCCAAGGGTTACGAAACAATAGTTATTAATTAAGTCTTTTTATTTAAGGATGGGATAATTCTATTGGGATTACATGGGATGATTCTATTCTATTCTATTGTTATTGTTCAAGCATGGGTTAGTGGTTAAAAAGTCTGACAACCACTCTTACCACGGGGTTTGTATTACCCGGCCAGTCTGCAACCGGTTAGACTGGAAGCCGACCCCAACATAGTTGGGAAAACGCTAGGTGGATGATGATGATGATTCAAGATGTGTTAAATATGACAGAGAGGTTTGGACGGAGAAAGGGAAGACCCAGTGTTGGGATACTAAGTAAGCTAAAATACTTAAGGGGCCGGCGGAGCGTGCGTCGTTCATACAAACGTAATACCAAAATAATTCGTAAACCAAACATATTCTTAAGAAAGTGTGTATTTATTTCGATTGGATTACTTAGTATCTAGGTTCCCAAATATATATTATGAATGGACATTGATTTAAACAAGAGTTATGAGAAAAATATTTTTTCTATGGAAATTTTAAATTCCTCATATCTCGTTTTTATATCATTGTCCTTTCAAAATATATATTTGGGAACATAGATATTTCGTAATCCAATCGAAATATATACACACTGTTTGATTTTCATATTATTTTGGTATTACGTTTGTATGAAAAACGCATGCTCCGCCGGCCCCTTAAGGTTAAATAAGTTTAGTATAGAAATCCAGTTAAGCATGTTACCAACCTGGAGTGAATGGTCCACTTTATAGAGAGAAGGCCTGTATCCGCGTAATATGCTCATGGTGCTAAAATAAATAAATATGAATGTATTTTTGACAGGAATGTGAGAAGAAGCACACAGATTTCCTGAAGAATGAAGCGTCAAGCAAGTCGGAGTTCTTAACTCTTTGCAAACAGCTTGGCATCCAGGGTGACAGGATCAAGAAAGAGCTGGTGGATAGGCTTCAGGAACTACCTGACATATATGACAAGGTAAGGGTTAGAGAGACAATACCGAAGATAAGAGATTTAGAAGTACAGTCAGTAAAAGAGTTAGGTATGCAGGCTAGCAATCTTCTTACGACTATTATAAATGTAAAATTATAACCCTTTTCCATTTAAAATAGTAGTAAGAAGATTGCTAGCCTGTAAACCTAACTGTTTTGCTGACTGTTCATAAACGCGATAATGTCACCATCCATGGAAACGAAAGCACACGTGTCGCTGCAGCATTGCCCTGAAAGCGATTGGGCAGCGTGTAAAGACGGCAGTTCTAATGAGATTCATGGCTCCAAAAGTGCGTATGAGTTTACTGCTTCTGCTGTGACTGCCACTTGAACTGAAACTTGCTATGAATGATTAAATTATCGAGAGGTGTTAGCCCACCAACCTGCTCCTAAGTGATGAAGATATCGTATTAAAATGGCCCATCGTACGGTCCGGAGTTCTGGACTTCCGGAGAAAGGAGACTTGCAGGAATCAACCACCCAGTTTAGTTGAACTCCACATCGCGTCAGTAGCGTGCCTAAGGGCTGCATGGCGTGCATACGGCAAGCTCCTAGGGTAAGCATATTGTTCAGAAACCCTAACATTGCAGAGTTGTAGGTTATAAGGGCAAGGTAAGCTTTTAGGCTAGTATGCAAGTACCGCCACTAAATCGCGTGTCTCGTCTCTCCTGTGACTGTATGAAAGTTGAACGTCTCCGCACCAGTCTCCTCGATTCCGTTTTGTTGGTTGTCCGAGCCTAATGCCGTCCCTAGCAGCAGCCGTCGACGCGTCTCCACGTTCTGTGGTTTCACCTGACTGTTTATAAATTATGTTATTAAACACAAATAATGCAATATTCTCTATTATCTTACAGATTGGCAAATCATTAAAACCTCTACAGCCAGGCATTGACCTTTACTCAGCATTCTCAAAATACATTTTGGGTGACAAAGCATCGGAGGTGTTGCCATTATTACAATATTTGGTGGAGCATGGCAACACCACGGTCTACGAGTGGAGTTACGGGGAAGCCCCGTTGAGTGTGGAACCTGATCCGGTGCATATTGAAATTGATGATGAAGATCAGGGGGCTGGTGATCAGGTAATTTTGCCAATGAATTTTAGTCCTTATTTATATTCAACTTAGACATGTCTTGTATTTTCTGTGGCATCCTCTTTTGCTCTTGGCCGTCAGTTGGTCAAGTTATAGTTTTTTTTTTAAATTAAGTATCAATCTAATGGTTAAAATGTCTGTCTATCGCTTTCTGATGGGCATCAGCACCCCTCCCGCACCGCGCAGCCAACTCAGCCATCGTCTCAGGTAAACGGTAGTCGATAGATCTGTAGTTCATTGATGGTACCTACTACTCGTATCTCTTAGTAGCAGTATTATTTACCTTTTCCGATACTGATGTAAGATTAATATAATAATTCTATTAGAAGTTGCGGTTGCCCCGCCAGACTTTGATTGTAGTGTCATTAGAGCTTCGGGGCCGTCCATTAATTACGTGATACAATTTTGGCGATTTTTCGACCCCCGCTTTGCCCTCAGTAATATATCGTGGGATTTGACTTGATCTCCTCACCCCCGTCTGAGTCTCATGTGAGATTTACCAAAATCCGTAGTTTAATGTAAATACAATAATCTGTGTTTGATTGTTATTTGAATAATTATTATTATATATTGATTTAGCCATATTTTAGTGGACAAACATGTTTACTTAATAAATTACTTAGTTTTCACTGTTAAAAAGTAGTAAGTGTAAAAAATACGTGACATTGGCCGAGACCCCTTTCCCACGTGAGATTGGGTGAAATTCGAGATCGACACCCTCCGCTCTAAACGCCTCACGTAAAATTAACGGACGCCCCCTTCTTCATATCTCTCGATGATCTTAAATATCTATCGATTGTTATTCACAGATAGATTTCGGCGATACTGCGGAGATAGACTTCGGGTCAATAGACGCGGCAGCCGACATTGACATCGGTGACGGCGACCCGGGCGCAGAGATCGACTGGGGAAACATCGACGTTTCTGCACCTGAGAATGTTGTAAGTAAGCTAAAGTTTAATCTTCTACATTGAAATGGAACTTTAAGACCTCGAATATTAAATATATTAACCAGAACTTTCCTGGCCGTAAATGTGGCGCATCGAATAGGCATGACAACACTATCAAAAAATTTAAAATCTATTTAGTCCGTCGGTTAGAGTATTGGAAAATAATGGACACGTATTTTTTGTTTTTGTAAATCAATGAATATTGACATAGATAAAACGCATCAAAACTCGGGAGTAGGGGCTCGTGACGTCAGAAATCACAAAAAATTATACCAAGGCGTGATGTATTGAGAATTTTAAAAGCGTCGTATCTTCGTCAATTTTGGTTTACGTAACGAAAAAAAAAATACGGGTCAAATATTTTTTGATAATTATTTTTTTTTTTGATATTTAATTTTTTTTTTGTCGTCTATCCTATTTTATAGCGTTGTCGAGAGTTGTCTCTGTCACCTGTATGGTAGTGTCTCGCTAAAGTTCAAAGAGTACTTAAACCAAAACCTTGGTAGTAAGTTCCCGTGGGATAATTTTCGACCTATTCGCCGCATCTGCGGGCAAAGGCTAGCGTGTTAAGGGGCCGGTGGATCATGCGTTTTTCATACAAACGTAATACCAAAATAATATGAAAATCAAACATATTTTTAAAGCTGTGTGTATATATTTCGATTGCATTATAGAATATCTATGTTCCCAAATAAATATTTTGAAAGGACAATGACATAAAGACGAGATAATGAGGAATTTAAAATTTCTATAGAAAAATTATTTTTCTCATACTCTTGTTGAAATCAGTGTACATTCAAAATATATATTTGGGAACATAGATATTCTGTAATCCAATCAAAATAAATACACACTACCTTAAGAATATGTTTGATTTACAAATTATTTTGTATTACGTCTATATCTGTAACATCATTATTGTAATTTGACCTATGTTTACAAATAAAGCATTCTGATTCTGATGAAATTCGCATGCTCCGCAGGCCTCTTAAGCTTAACACTTCTTGTTTATGCTATGCCACCCTTTATGATGGAAAGTGACAAAACATTCTTGAAGCGCAATATTTAATTTTTATTCAAAACGTTGACTCCTCTATTTCAGCTGTTCAATGTAAATGAATGTAATTAATTAATGAGATTCCTATAATTACGACATTTACACAATTTGACCCTTTAGTTCGTAACTTTTAATTAGCAGTAGGAGTATATATAAAAATACACTTTTTTATTTTTTTGTTAATTTTATAATTAGTTATGTAAACTCAAGTTTTATTATGGTTTATTCTGAACCAAAAAGTTATTTTGTACGCCATTAATGGCAAAACATGCAGATCTACCTGTTATTTAAGACCTTGCACATATTATTTGATGTATACTCATGTTTTTACAATAAATATATTCTATTCTATTCTATTCTATTTACTTCACAGGACATATCAGCTGACATAGCAAACGTGTCCCTCGAGGAGTCGGGTATAGTGGTGGAGGAGCAGGGCGTGGGCGGGGGGGTGGCGCGCGGGAAGGACGCGCTGACGCTGCTGGACAACCCCGCCACCAGGACCCAGCTCATCGACCAGCTAGTCGAGGTATGGCGGTACGATTTCAACGAAGCTGTGCAGGTGGCAACATACTGAAGAAGAATAGTCACCGGGAAATTAGCTGTCTACGCAGAAAATATTATAGTACACAATAAACACCATACAACAATAATTCCAAGACACCAATCTCCAAAAAAAACTATTTTGGGCCTGAAAACCCAATTTATTTGAAATTAATTGCCAAATTCGATTTATAGTTGATTTGAACTCAATAAATAGTTGAGTCATTGAGTTGACCAAACAGTGATGTCACAGCGTCGTGCTATTGCCATACAAAATCTATGAGAGAACCGCGTTTTGACAGCTCTTAGTAAGTATGGCAATTGATTGGTGTGTCAACTACCCTATTG
Organism: Xestia ashworthii; assembly: GCA_950022955.1. Taxonomy (NCBI): domain Eukaryota; kingdom Metazoa; phylum Arthropoda; class Insecta; order Lepidoptera; family Noctuidae; genus Xestia; species Xestia ashworthii. The sequence goes on along the minus strand of OX465556.1, from coordinate 21,607,633 downwards.
CGTTCGCAAACACATCAATTTCCTCACTCGTCCAGACTTTTGGTTCGGGGGGGGGGGGACAAACATTGAAACAACCTGTGTAAATATCGCTCTAATCACTGTACTATAATTTACGTACTTAGCAGTGGTTATGATCCTGTTTATTTTAAGTCAGATTTCGTGGGGGGATAAATTCCAACTATCCCCCCCCCCCTGGATACGTGCCTGTCCTCAGAGACGGCGATCCGACATGACTGGGGAGAGATCAGGCACAGGACTTATAGCTCAATGTGCTTTCCGAGGCACGGAGCTATCTTACTGCCCACTCTGTAGCAGCCCAGAGTAGTAAGATAGCCCCGTGCCTCGGAAAGCACATTGAGCCATAAGTCCAAGTAAAATAAGTAAGAGAAATGGGAGAGAAATGAATGAGTATGAGAAATTGCCAGTGGGAAAATCCAATAAAACTGCTAGGGGTCGTCCTAACCATGTGAGGTTCTAACAGAGGGATGGGATCATAAAAAAATCATGATTAATCACGATGGGTTTGGTTTCAAATGACAAGCGCTTGTGCGGGGGGAGGAAGGGTCGCATAAAACATCACGAATTCACGACGTATCACCAAGGGCCTCTCCTTTTTGGGCTATAAAAGTGGCCTAAAAACGTCACGTGATTAAAAAACCTAACAAATGAAAATGAGCAGCTAAATACTAATAAATCGGCTAATTTATTTCACTTACAAAACGTAATTTCTAAAGAAATTCTTGATCTTATTAAAATAAACTTCCCCAGCTGGAATCCTTCCTCAAGATGCGTCTCTACGAGACCAACACGTCAGGAGACAGCCATTCCTTCAGCCTCCTGCAGCAGCTGCCCACAGAGAGCACGGCCGCGCTCACCGCGATGTTGGACGCGGTACAGGTCGCCACCTCCAAGATGACCGCGCCGGAGATCAATCATCTGCACAATGTCAAGCATTCTCCGAGGTTTGTGTAAACTAATCTCATCATCATCATCAGCCTATTAATGTTCCCACTGCTGGGACACAGGCCTACTCTCTATGAGAGGGAATGGGCTATAATCTAGCACGCGGGCCTGTGAAACTAATCTATACTGATAATATAAAGAGGATTTTTTTTTGTTTGTTTGTGCTGAATAAGCTCCAAAACTACTGCACCGATTTTAACCATTTTAACCGCGATAAATTTGTGACGAGCTATCACAATTCTATCGCGGGTAAGTTACGAGTAAGAGAAACATTCCTTCAAGTTTTAACCTATGAAAGGACACTGTTCCGGATCGTCTTATGCGATTTGGTAGCAAAGCCAATCCGAAGCAATTACTGCACGTACTCAACTTTCAATCGGTTCGTTTTGATCGGCAATCTTCGGTCGGCTACTCTTCATCTTAGGCTGAGGCTACATTAGGCCGCGACGCGACCTGCGACACATGAGCGATTAAAACAAGTAAATGAATGCACACGTATATGGCTGCACTGCACATAAAATATTACTAGCGATCTTTGATTTCTTTATGCGATCGGAACAACATTACTGTAATCACGGCATTGGCTACACCAACATAAAAGCGAAATTAAAGCGAATTTATTAGAAAATACGCCGGAATCTCGCTTGTAATGTAGCCATTCCATGTTTTTCTCGTTTCGCTCTTCCAGTCGTATCGCAAATCGCTGCCTAGTGTAGCCTCAGCCTTTCTGCCGTTGTCGTTTGTTACTTAGGTTCAGTAACGCCATTGCTAAAGTAGAAATTATGGATTTTCCTACTCCTCCGCTTTACTTTTCTGATTAATTTCGTTGCGGGATCCTAGACAGTTAAATTCATTCTCTGGGATTTCGTCGAGCTTCATTGTCTCGGCGCTTTTCTGGTGGTCACCGCTGTTGATTTTGGTTTTCAGGAGTTACAGTGGTTTGGGAATAGTTTGGCGGGCTTGTCCCGAAACAAAAATAATCCCTTTACTTAATCATGCTCGGCTCTGATCGTTACAAACTGATTATATTGCCAGCCTGCGCACTGAATTAAATTATCAAGGTTGTTTCGTCTTTTGTTTTTTTCTAATGACTCTTCTCCCTCAGATACGTGGATGTGCTGACAGCGCAGCTGAAGCAGAAGCTGACGCTGTGCGACAAGCTGTCCCGCCTGGCCGCGCGCGCCGCTGAGCAGCGCGGTGCGGCCGCTGCGCGCGCGCAGGAGCTGCGGCCTGTGCTCACGCGCATCGTGCACAGGACCAAGGAGCTACAAGCACAGGTATACACCACAAGGCCGTAGCCCGCAATATAGTCCGGAAGAGGGGGGGGGGGGGGGGGTGACACAAAATCATCACTGATGCTCGGTCTGCAGGTTGAAACCGGCATGGTTAAAAGACGCGACTTTATAGACCTTCGTCTGTGGACCCGACCGATTCGGTCGGGACGCCATTGTTTAACTATTGTGTCTACTTCTCTACTTCGCTCACAGTTGAAGGGTTATAATGGAAAATAATGAAAGACCGTTGATGTAGTTTATAGCTCCCATCTCATTGAATAAAAAAAGGCTTGAACCTTATCTAGCATCTTTTTCTATGGATTAAAACCGTCATTTGCTAGAGCGAGAAAGAGAGCGTGCTGCCGATCACGTCGTCGATGCTGCTGCGTGCGATAGCACTCCCGCTGTTTCTCGCTCAGGGAATTATTCCGTATTTATGTCAAACACGAGATCCCTTATTGTATCTTGGAGCACGGCGATTCCTTTAAAATCACTTAAGCTTAACTGTTCGGGTAACACAGTCACGAAGATTTAAGCTTCATGATGAAAACTAAACAGCTATTATTTTATTTGTTCCCAGATCGAGAGTGACATATCGAAGAAGTACAAAGGGCGGCCGGTGAACATCATAGGCGGCGTCAAGTTCTTATAGAGCTGAGGATTTTATTGTAAATATTGTTGACCCTATTCGTTATTATAATATAATAAATATTATTGTAAATGGTACGTTTGATACAAGCTTTGATATTTCATTTGGAACCCTATTTTCGACTTTAGACCTGACTTTACGAGTTGCGCGTCTTGTGTTCACACCCAATCATGCGAGTTCTCTACTTAGTTCGACCCCAAGATATCCGAGACGATTTCTCTTTGTGGCATTGAACATTGGAATCTGTATCTTGTTACCACTAGTTAAGCATGAATTTACGTTGAGTAAAGATAAAATGCTCTGCTCCGAGGTTCTTGAGAGTGCGCTATGGCCATTACTTTGTCACATTTATCAACCGCCCGCGGCCCGCGTGGAGGATTACGCTTTCGTAGAGAGGAGTCCTGTGTCTTAGCAATGGGAACATTTTAGCCTGATCATGCTCATAAGAGGGCTATGTTTAGAGTTTCCTTGCGTGATCGAATCAGAAATGAAGACTTCCGCAAGAGAACCAAGGTCACCGACGTAGCCCGAAGAATTAACAAACTTAAGTGGCAGTGGGCACATTGCTCGCAGAACGGATGGCGGATGGGGCCGAAAAGTTTCTGGAATGGCAACCGCGAACCGGAAGACATTGCGTTGGAAGGCCTCCCACTAGGTGGACAGGTGACCTGAACCCGCTGGATGCGAGTCGCACGGGACCGGTCAATGTGGCGACACTTGGGGGAGGCATATGTCCAGCAGTGGACGTCTTTCGGCTGAAATTATGATGATGATGCTTATGCGTTATGTTGTTTCACCTTTAGACCAACGTGGCTGCCTGCCTCGTTGTTCGCAAGCGCGATTGCTGAGCATGTGGTCCTGAGTTCTATTCCCAAGTCGGGCTTAGTGTTATTAGGTTTCTCAGTAGCAGCCACGGAGTCTGGATTTGCGCCCTGTTGATGGCATTAGGCTCGACCCCTATAACATGGGACTTAAACATAACTGGCAAAATGTGCAGAGTGTACTTTTAGGTGCACCTCTGCCAAACCCATTAGGGAGTACAAGCGTGATGTTCTGTTATATGTTACACAAGGCTTCTATCACGAACGACATCAGACTAGCTCCTCATCATCATGTCAGCTGGAACACGTCAAAGTGGAAATCCAAAATGGCGCCTAGGAAAATGTTTGGGTTTTCCATCATGGGTGTCGTTTTCATGGTTTTTGGCGTCGCTGATTACGAAAATGATGTCAAAATGAAAATGCAAGATGGCATCTAGATTTTTTTTTGTTGTTCCATCATGGATGTCGTTTTTATGGTTTCTGGGGTCGCTGATAAAGAAAATGATGTCAAAATGAATGGCGCCGTCTTGGATTTTCATTTTCACATCATTTTCGCAATCAGCGACCCCACAAACCATTTAAAGGACACCCATGATGGAAAACCCAAACATTTTTCTAGGCGCCATCTTAGATTTACATTTTGAACTTGTTTTCGTTATCAGCGATGGCTTCTCCCAAGTTTCATCACATCACCCCGTTCCTAAGCTTCTCACATATACTAGATTCCCGTGGCCTTCATCAGGTCATTAACCCACCAAAATACTTCAGACAGCTTAATAAATCATTTCAAACCCATCAATTACTTTGTAAAGGTCAATCACTTTGCTTTTATACTGAGTAATTTAGAATTTGCCTAATCACCTCATTGAAATTTAAATAAACACTTTGTTGTAAGTACTCCGCACTTGAAGTAAGGTCACACATCAAAATCGGCGCAGCAATTACAGAGATTGGTCTAAAGTCCGAACAAACACTTAGATATATCTATTAGCTAGCAGTATTGAAGTGGATCTGTAGTAGGTACAGTCGGCGAAAAAGATTGGTATCCAAGCAAATAAGCACTTTTTTATGAATGGTACGGACCTACGATGGTGACAACTGCCAAGTGGTCACGAACTCGATTTTTGAGCGTAGAGTCCTGGGCATTGGGCACAAGTTCGATCTTCAGGTCGAGCGTTGTGGTATGGGTTTTTTGAATCTGAACTTAGTAGTAGCAGTTAGTAGGAGGAGCTCGTGACTAAATAATAAAAGCCGCTTGTGTCAGTCTTTAGGTTAAGCCGTGCTTGCCTAGGTTGATCTGTGGATGGGTGACCACCCATTACCTACCGAGCTTACTCCGTGCTTCGGAAAGCACGTTAATCCGTTGGTCCCGGCTGTCATTTGTAGATCTTTGACAGTGGTTAGGTAAATCAGTGGCCCAAAAAGTCTGACAACCAGTCTTACCAAGGGGAATTGTATTACCTAGTACTAACTGGGTTGTGGAGGTCAGATAGGCAGTCGCCCCATTTAAAAATACTGGTATTCAGCTGCATCCGGTTGGACTGGAAGCCGACCCCAACATAGTTGGGAAAAGGCTAGGCAGATGATGCACTCAGTAGTAGCAGTTCCATTCCCGGCGTCTGTATTTCTGTGTACACGGGCAATGCTCGTCCAGTTTTACACTAGCTAATGAGGTTCTGTAGGTATACTGCTTAGTCTTTCTGAAAGCACAGGCGTGATTTTATGCCCACTAAAACACAAGATACATGATTACATACTGAGAAAAACGATTTCAACGTTCTGACTAGCAGTATATACGCACAACATGAGTTTAAAATTACTCCTGTTTTAGTTGACTGCATACTCATCAATTTTGCGGGCTGTACCTAACCTACCTATTATTGGCCAATAGTTCATGAGATTCGCACCGTTTGTGTTGTGACATACGGACGCAGCTTCTGAAGGTTGTTGACATACGAGACGACAAATATTTGTCGATGAATGTAGTTTTATTACTATTTGCCATGTAGGTACTGCAAAATCATTAAATAGTTACGATGTTGCGCAGGTGTTCACAAATTGTCAAATCTATAGGTAAATAAAACAAAAGCTGCCAAGTGCGAGTCGGACTCGCCCATGAGGTTTCCGTAGCAGCAAGTAACATACTATAAAAGTTCTTGTAGTTCGTTGTTTATTTTTATATTTGAGTTGATTGAATGAAAGGTAAATTGCGGTTTACGTTATAGTCGTACGACGTATTAAAAAAAACTACTTCCTAGATCTCGTTCAAACCAATTTTCGGTGGAAGTTTACATGGTAATGTACATCATATTTTTTTTTTAGTTTTATCATTCTCTTATTTTAGATGTTACAGGGGGGGGGGGGGGGCACAGTTTACCACTTTGGAAGTTTCTCTCGCTCAAACTATTCAGTTTAGAAAAAAAAAAACTATCCATAGATACCCCACACGTGTGGGTTTGAAGAAAAAAAAACTTGAGTTTCAGTTGAACTAACCTCTAGGTACGTAAAAGGGGAACAAAATCTATTGTTTTTTTTTTCTATTTTTGTGTGAAAATCTTAATGCGGTTCACAGAATACATCTACTTACCAAGTTTCAACAGCATAGTTCATATAGTTTCAGAAAATAAGTGGCTGTGACATACGGACGGACAGACAGAAATGACGAATCCATAAGGGTTCCGTTTGGTTACGAAACCCTAAAAAGCAACACATCAAGCTAACCGAAATTGTCAAATTTTATAAATCAACTTTGAACCTAATGATTTACAAATTATTATATTTATCTTGATGTGCTGGCTTCTGTGTTTAGTGTACTGGTAGCGTAATATTATGACGTCTTAAAGGAGGTAGTTTTAATATTATTCCAGAGTGAGAAAGAGATGGCGCTAGACGTTCTGTAAAGGGTGTACCTAAAACACCTCTTAACGAAGCCGAAAGGCACTTGTTCTCCCCGTCATTGCGACCATTTTTTTGTTCTACACCATGCCTGGGAACCTTCTAGTTACGGAGATATGGGGGGTCAAAGTTACAACTTTTTAACAAGATTTTTTTTAAATAAGTAGAAGTTTTTAATGTAATACACCTACACGACCACCGTACTATTCAATCCATCCTGAGTGCGTTACATTGAGTTCTATCACAAAACATGATTTCTCACCCCAAAAAAAAAAGTCGTATTTTGATGTAGAGAATGCTTGGTTGACGGCTTCGTGATGAGGTTTATTACACCCTGTATAGTCACGTCTCTTTCCCACACTGGGATGTCATGGTAACCCCCCAGAGTTTAGTACACTAGCTAGACTGTTAAACTCTTCGCCAAGTTTTGGGCTGACTCAATTTGAATTGTAATCGACACATTAAGAAGATGAGCTTTGTATTCTAGTTCCTACATATCTATCTATTCACATTGTGTAGAAAACTCAAAATAAATATAACAAAATTTGGGATCAGGGGGCACGGCAGTGTCCCCGCCAAATCAGCAAAAACAAAAAAAAAAAAAACAAAGGCACAGCCGTGCCGTCCTATCATAATCGTAGTGTTATACAGATAGTCATAATTCAGAACTTTTTCTTTATTTGATGGATTACTTTACGGTTTATTATTTACTTGTTTCTTTACTTACAGAATACCTTAAGCATTATTAAGAAAAAAACTAAAAAGCTTGAGTAAGTAATATGTACACGCGATTTAACCATACGGATAATAATAATAAAAAGGGTAATAATAGTAATACGGCCAGGGCCAATAATAATAGCAGTTTTCTTTATCGCCATCAGTGCCATAAGATCTTCTCCAATGCTGATAACAGTTGGGTGGCTTGGAGAAACACTCGTTTATAATAATAAGTGTGATGAATATCACAAAGAGATGAAATGGTATCTGAAAAAATGGATTAATACAGGTTTTAATATTTTTTCACGGAGCTAGATCGATTTTTCGCTCCCTTAAAATCGTATAGGTATTGCAAATTACATTGAAATCGTTAGAGCCGTTTTCGAGAATGTGATTACAAAACAATTTACTGTTACTGTTAGTTAATGTCACGCCACTGCTGGGCAATGGCCTCTTCCCATGACTTCCCTAATCTTCGATCGAGGGCCAATGTGGACCACTGTTCCTTGGTTTTGTCCAGCTCAAAACAATTTAATATACAATATTATGTTAAAAAAAAACTCCGGTCTGATCCCATAGGGGCTTATAGGTAAGGTATACCAAAGACATTACCAAATAAAATATTCGTGAAAAAGACTTAAGAAGAATACTTTTTATATAAGTACATGTCACCGTAAAATTGTCAAACACGTTAGATTGTAATCTCTCTAATGAGATTGTAAACTCTCGAAATATTGTCAACTGATCATACTGCTTACAATGTAACGCTTAATTTTTCCATAGATTGTAATCTATCGAAGTGAAAGCGTAATATTGTGAAATGCATGCGACGGAAGTATCTCTGCCGCCATAATCGGGACTTGGGGCACCCCCACGTAAGGTTAGTTAGGCGCGTAGCGGGGCTCCGTCGACTACGCTTTTTAGGGGAATATAAAGTGTTTTGAGGTTAGGGTATATTAATCAGGGCACGCCACGATAGTGGCGGTAAGTCCCCTCTATGAGGAGTGGCTGGAGAGGCGCCACGGCGTCCTCACCTTCCGCCTGACGCAGGTCCTCACCGGACACGGATGTTTCGGGAGGTACCTGCACCGAACCGGGCGGGAGGAAACGCCCGGGTGTTTCCACTGCGAGGATCGACCGGAGGACACGGTAGAGGTCTGCCCTGCGTGGGCGGAGCACCGCCGTGTCCTCGTAGCGGCGATCGGCGGCGGCGACCTCTCGCGTCCGGCCCTGGTTCAATCCATGGAGCGAGACGGAATGGGAAGCCGTCACATCCTTCTGCGAAGCAGTCATGCTAGCGAAGGAGGTGGCGGAACGAGAGAGGGAGAGATCCTCTCTTCCCAGCCGCCGCGGGAGACGCACCGGGCGTCGGGGGCCACGTGGTGGCTACCGGCCAGCGTAGACGCGGGCCTGTGGACGGTTGGCTATGGGCTAGCTAGCCGTCCGTCCGTCTAACGACGACAGGCCGTGTCGACGGCGCGTTCGTGTTCCACGCGCGCCTCAAAGAGATGTCACCATGACGGGAGGGGCCCGCAAGGGCCGAAGCCTGCCGGGGTTGCAGGCCTGTTAGAAAGAGATACCGCGGCCCCGGAACATAAAGGGCGAGGAAGGAACATGGATGGGTTTTAGTCAGTAAAAGTCTGACACTCCCTCCCGCTCCGCCAAGAGTGGGAGAAGTCATTTGATGATTTCCCATCCTAAAAAAAAAGGGTATATTAATCGGTATTTCTCAGGTATCGTACATTAGCTTTTCATGAGAGTGGTACCATGGGACAAGGGGGACCCCTCCTTCCTCCCCCTCCTACACACCGCGCGAGTTGACTTCCATCGCATACATTTCACAATATTACGGTTTCACTTCGATAGATTACAATCTACCGAAAAATAAAGTGTTTTATTGTAAGCAGTATGTTCGTTTGACAATCTTTCGAGAGTTAACAATCTCTTTAGTTATTTTGCAATCTAACGTGTTTGACAATTTTACAGTGACATTTATACGACATAATATTTAAAGACCGTGAAAGAGTGTTATTTTATAATAAGTACTCACTTTGAAATCCAACATTTTTCCCTAAGCCACTGATTTAACATAAATAGAAACGTAGCAGTATCACTTCAGCTACGATACGACCCATTCTTATACCTACGCCGAGTTGGAACTGCTACACGAACATAAACATAATCAATTCATCAGACATAACTTACTAATTGAGTATTGATCTACCGTGACTTCTCTTTTTAATTAGTTTACCGTTATACCATCAATTAGAATGTAGATTCTTGTGTACTTTGTGCGACTGCAGATTAAGTAAATGACAGAATTTAGTTAAGGGGAAGCGTTGTTGGTAAAAACAGACATTAGGCATTCAGCAGTAGCGAATGGTAATTTTTTGTAAGAGGTAAGCCGGAGAACACAATTTAAATGTGCTTGTACAGGGTGTAAACAACCTCATCACGAAGCCGTCAACCAAGCATTCTGTATATCTGTCACCGTAAAATTGTCAAATACGTTATATTACAATGTGTATCTCTCTAGCGATATTGTAAAGTCTCGAATTAATGTCAACTGAACATACGGAAGTATCTCAAATACTATAATAATAATATAATATAAACGGGACTTGGGGCACCCCACCGTTAGGTTAGTTAGGTTCCTTTAAACCCTGCACTCGGAAATAGGGGCCCCGCGAAGCGGGGCTCCGTCGACTACGCTTTTTAGGGGAATATGAAGTGTTTTAAGGTTAGGTTATATTAATCGATATTTCTCAGGAATGGTACAGTATCTTTTCATGAGAGTGGTACCACTGGGCAAGGAGGACCCCTCCTTCTCTCCACACCGCGTGAGTTGACTACCATCGCATGCATTTCACGAAAAATAATGCGTTTTATTGTAAGCAGTATGTTCATTTGACAATAATTCGAGACTTTACAATATCGCTAGTGATATTACAATATAACGTATTTGACAATTTTACGGTGACATATCAAACTAAGTAACTTTACGTAAAGAATATTGCTGGGAAGCGACTTTTTTTTTGGGGTGAAAATCATGTTTTGTGGAAGACACTCAATGTAACGCACTTAAATCATTGTGCGATGGATGTATTGAATAGTAGAGGTAGAGGTGGTTGTAGAAGTGTTTAAAGTAAAATTCTTAAGTACAACAAAAATCTGTATTAAAAAAAAACAACTTGTCAAAAACTTTAAAGTTTACACGCCATTAAAACATGTAAAGCGTGTCAGATTTAATTTTAAAGCAGCTGATTACGTTGTAATAAATAAAAAAATAAGAGAATTAAACTGGAAAGAGCTACTAGAACCATGCGCAAATGTTAACCTAATGGTAGATGTGCTATATGAATCAGTTCAAACAATTGTCAATGAAAATGTCCCTAAAATCAAGTATGTCAGCAATAATTTTCCTCCATGGTATTCTAAAACTTTAGTAAAAAAGTTCTCAACGAAAAAGAAAAGTTGAGACAACGTTTCAAGAAATACGGTAACCCGCGTGACGAGATTGAGTATAGAATACTCGATGACAGGGCGCGATTGATTATTAAAAGTTGTTATAGGAAATATGTGCACTCTGTAGAAAGTAACATTCAATCAAACCCAAAGGCATTCTGGTCTTTCGTCAAAACAAAAAATTCGAAATCTAGCTCTATACCATCCGAAATGAAATTGAACGATTCGACAGCTACGACAGGCGACGAAATATGCAAACTTTTTGCTGCCCAATTCTCGTCTACTTTTTCTGCCACTAGCAGAAATGCTAACACGGCAGCAAATGTCCCAACATTTCCTCAATTCGTGCTCAGTAAAATAAGTTTTACTGAGAGAGAAGTTTTTAAAGCACTTAACACAGTTAATGTTACCAAGGGCGCTGGTCCGGAGGGATTACCGCCGCTTTTTATAAAAAAGTGTGCTCGTAATTTGGCATATCCCCTCACTATGACTTTCAACAAATCACTTGAGACATCTACATTTCCTACAGAATGGAAAAAAGCTAACGTGGTTCCGATATTCAAGAAAGGTGACAGCACAGAAACCAAAAATTATCGACCAATTTCTATCTTGTCCATATTCTCAAAAGTTTTTGAATCAATGATTTGCCCTATACTAACGTCCCATTGTAAAGCACAGCTTTCCCCTCAACAGCATGGTTTCTGCAGCAACAAATCCACTGTCACTAACTTGGTATCATATATTGACGAAATTTCTATGAGCGTCGACTCAGGCCAACAGATCGATGCTCTGTATACCGACTTCAGTAGCGCTTTTGATAAAGTAGACCATGAAATCCTTCTCCTGAAATTGTACGGCCTTGGCATTCACGGACCTCTACTGGAGTGGTTCAGATCATATCTATGTGGGCGGACACAAAGAGTGGTGGTAAATGGCTATCAATCACCGGAGTACATTGCTACTTCGGGTGTGCCCCAGGGATCTCATACACGGCCAATTCTCTTTCTCATATTCATAAATGACATAACAAATTGCATCAAACATAGTCAATGCTCCTTATTTGCCGATGACCTTAAAATCTATCGTCAGATAAAAACCCAAGAAGACATTGCTCTACTCCAATCTGATTTAAACTCGATACAGAGCTGGTGTGTGATGAATGGAATGGTTATCAATGCCAGCAAATGTTATCACATAACATTTACGCGGAAAAAGCACCCAATACCATCATCTTACTCTCTTAACGGGACATCACTGGAACAAGTACACAACATACGCGATCTCGGTGTAGTGCTTAGCAGTGACCTGTCATTTACCACACACATCAATAATATAATTAAAAAGGCAATGAAAATGATAGGGTTTATAAACAGAATTGGCAAGGAATTCAAGGGAACCTTGGCATTGAAAGTGCTATATAACACCTTTGTGCGAAGCCTCGTAGAATACGCATCTCCAGTCTGGAATCCGATGTACAAAATTCATATAGATCGAATCGAACGCATTCAAAAAAAAATGACGAGGTGCTTGCGATTTAAAGACCAAAAGTGTCCGCATAGAGCTGATTACGCCGAACGATTAAAATATTTCAAATTAGATTCACTGAAACGACAAAGGGCGGTAATCGACCTTTTGACACTTTATAAAACTGTGAATGGGATAACATCGACACCAAACTTCCTCAAAAAAATTAACCTTGACGTACCCCGTCATTACCACCTCCGGTCCAAGCGTACCACTAGGACGTTTGCCACTAAACCGTGTCGCACAAATCTGGGCCAGCATGCTCCCTTAAACCGAATGTTGACTTTTTACAACAGAGCCTGTACAGCTGACAGTAATATCGACATTTTCTTTGATAGATTGTTAAAGTTCAAAACAAGAATCCTTGAAATTGACCTGTAACCAGCTTTATACTTACTTATTCTAATTTATACTTTAATACAATTTAATTTTTATTTTAATCCAATAATAAGTTAATCCATTTTCTATTTTAAATTTCATTCTATTACTTTATTGATTTGATTTAGTTTCACTATATTTGGATTGTAATAATATCTCACTTTTTTGTTTAGTTCTTAATTAACTCACTTTGTTTTTAATCATTTTTAATTTAATCGAATATAATAATTGTTTGTTGTGAATGTTGTGCATGCCTATAAGTGACGTATTTACACGCACTGTAGACTTATAATCACCTTATGGAACCAATCTTGTAAATATGTCGTTGGTGTGCCTTATCTAATAAATAAATAAATAAAAATAAATAAAAATAAATAAAAAGTTGTAACTTTGACCCCCAATATCTCAGTAACTAGAAGGTTCCCAGGTATGATATAGAACAAAAATATTTTCGCAATGACGAGGAGAATAAGTGCCTTTCGGCTTCGTTAAGAGGTGTTTTACACCCTTTATTATTTATGAATAGAATACTGACTGTGTCATTTTTCAAAGGGAAGCCGGTAGGAATCGAGTTGTATGGAACCTTCACCACTGGCATTCAGTTAGGTGTCTCTTAGTGTTGGTGAATACGGGTATTTGGATGAGGTTAGGTTAAGGAACTACGTTGACTAACTCGGGCTAACTTTCTCAGGACCTGCTCATTTATTTTCTACGATCCAGTCCGTGGCTAAATAAAAACAGCCGCTCGGGTTGATCTTTAGGTTAAGCCGTGCTTGCCTAGGTTGGTCTGTGGATGGGTGACCACCCTTACATACCGAGTTTTCTCCGTGCCTAGAAAAGCACGTTAAGCTGTTGGTCCCGGCTGTCACTTGTAGATCTTTGACAGTCGTTACAGGTAGTCAGTAGCCCAAACAGTGTGATAACCAGTGTTACCAAGTGGTATCGTATTACCCAGTATTAACTTTGTTATGGAGGTCAGATAGGCAGTGGCTCCATGTAAAATACTGATATTCAGCTGCATCCGGTTAGACTGGAAGCCGACCCCAACATAGTTGGGAAAAGGCTACGCAGATGATGATTAAGTCAGTGGCCCTCTTCAAAATCACTTTTAGATAGGTATCTATTTTGAAGAGGGCAACTGACTGATACCTATCAATATGGGCTCCCCTAACTACTTAAAGTAATAGCTGAGAAATTGTGCTTGAATCTTAATTGCTACGATAATATTTAGAGGTCTGGAATCAAAGAATGGATGTATGCGGGCACTTAATACGGTTCGCTGTCGGGGAGCCGAGGCTGTCGGCTTATACGATAGTGTTGGCGTCAATCAAAGATAAAATTGACTTTCAGTGAGGTATCAATAAAGCTTGTCTGAGAAAAAAAAAATTAGATATAGTTTTTCCATTGTTTCCGTATAGTTCTACCATTCAGTTCTACTAGTAGGACTAAACGGAGAAAAAAATCCGTTTATTTCTACTATTAGTAGGACAGAACGGATAGTCTGATAGTGACCATTTTATGCGCGAAGGCATGGGGTCTCAACTAGAACAAATTATAAATAGTCTTGAAAAAAGACAATAGATGGCAGCATAGGTAGCAGTAATGAAATTAACAATCACTAAAATGCGTTATACGGTAGATTTTGGAAGAAATAAGATTAGCAAAAATCAAAAGTTCCTTGTTTAACGCTAATCTATCTATTTACGCTCATAAATCACGTTATTTCAACAAAATAGATGAAGAAAGCCTTTTACTTAATTCGTACCCTTATATTGATAAAGTTGTCAAAAGTCAGCCATCTGTGAATCATTTTCGTTAGAGCTGTTTGCAATAGATGGCGTTTTACTCAATTTATCACATTCAATATTACCACAATCGTAACTGATTTACGTTTAGTTGTTTCATTTTAATTAAATTTAAACTTTAAAACAACATGAATGTATTCTGTTTAGAGAAATATAAAAATCTTTTAACATTTCCAAGGTAAATAATAATATATTTTTCTCATTTTATTGAACTCGGAACTACTTCTTACATAACACGAAACGTTCTACACGTAGGTAGTTACTCTGTCTGTCAATGTCTCATCCGACATCACGAGCGAAAGGGATAGACGCTGTGATGAGCAGTAAGGAGCTAGTGCGCGTACAGAAAAGTCACATACGCATACATGGCATACATGCGCGACTTTATTGAATTGACAGCGCGGGCGGCCGTGTGATTCATGTTTGAATGACAACATGTACTCAAACAAATAGGTGTTAGAACTTAGGATTCTCTCTGTGTGAAACGTAATAAATATGCACCCAATTTACCCAGTTGTTGTTATGAATGGTCAAGCTCCTACATAATACTTAGCTGCGACTTTGCCCACGTGACAATGAGTTCTCTTGCTAAAGCGTGAACATTATTATACGTTGAATAATGTAGGTAGATATTGTTATTATCAACAAATAATTTCATTGATTAGATTTTTTTTCTTTGATGTGACTGTGAGGCTGGTTGTTGGTTCATCAAATAAAAAAATGTGTTATTTTGTAAATTGTTTAAGTATTGGCTGTTTATTTACAATAGCGGTCAATAGTACAATAAGCGTTGACAATAATCTCTTAGTATACAGTTATCAACAATACATTGTGTAACCACAGGGACTAGGCGGAGGACTTGCCCACAATATTTGCTTCACGTAGGTTCTTGGCGACATTTATTTATTTATTAAAACTTTATGTACAAAAACGGACTGCGGCGGATGCCTTGGGCATTTTCTGCATTTGCAGTACGTATTGATATATCCGTAAAGCACCTAAAAAAAGAAAGGTAGGTATATGTCACCGAACGACAACAAACTCCGATTACTTATAAAATACCTAAAACTTGAGAGATTATAAATTGTGATGATCGGTAAGAAGATACATTTTTTATTAAAACATTGGTATGAAAATAAGTAAAAATATTGCTGGACATTACACACAGCGTCATCTAGTGCCACACTAAGCAACGAGGCTTGTGTCGTGGTCACCAGGTAGTTGACATAATACATACTATAATACATACTTATCGTACATATTGACATCCATGACTCGGAACAAAATAATGTACATGCTCATCACACAAACATTTGCTCCTACCGGGATTCGAACCCTGGGACTCTAAGAACGTAAGGCAGTCTCACTACCGCTACGGCATTCGTATCGTCATTTAAGGCGATTACACGAGCTAAACGCGAGTTTTATAATTACTAAAAGTATATGATTCACTGCTATAAACAAGACCAGAAAAATATATGATATTCTTCAGGATATATGCTAGCATGATACTGTGTTGAAAACAAAATACAATTAATTTGGCTCGATAAAAAGAAATCACGAACAATAAAAAACATACTAATATGCATGCGATCATTCTGATTTTTTGGCAAATAATTCTACAAGCAATATATTAGCATGATACTGTTTTAGTTTTTTAATCTAATCAATAGTTTTTTTGTAAATCGATCGAAACCACTCATTTCGCGCTATTTGGCCCGCAGTGGCTGACGTAACAACCACTTTGTAGTGCAAGCTGATTAGAACTTTATTCTAACAGCATTTCAAACGAAGTTTGAACCACCACAAATAGAATTGCTAATTTAGCTCGTCTAAGCGCCATAATTAGGTTTACACGAAAAAGAACTTACGATTCAGAAAAAGTCATTGTTGCAGGAATAGTTTCTTTATTTGCATAATGACGACAGTATCAAAAAATACAAATCTATTTAGTCCGTCAGTTAAAGTATTTTAAAATAATGAACACATATTTTTTTTTTTGTAAATCATAGAACATTCACAAAGATAAAACGCATCGAAACTCGGGAGTAGGAGCTCGTGACGTCAGAACTAGCTAAAAATTATACCTAGGCGTGACGTATTGAGAATTTTAAAAGCGTCGTATCTTCGTCAATTTTGATTTATGTACCAAAAGAAAAATACGGGTCAAATATTTTTAATAATCTACCTGACGGACAATTTTTTTTTTCGTCTAACCTATTGTTAATAAAAGTCACGTCATGTGCCCTCATGAATTTTACAAAGTAAGATAAAAGATTCCACTTAGGTACCCATAATTAATTTCTTGAATTGCTGAAGATCACTTCACTGACGCAACAAGTCCAAATTGAAACGCCGCCCGTAAACCAATATCAAATCGGAATCCAAAGTCCAAAGACAGGGTCAGTAAAATTAGAGACAAATTCTAAATTCAACACGAACTATCAATAAAGAAATATCGGGTTCCATAGTTCAAGCCATGCCTACCTACGATAGCAAACAAAACCAGTTACATGCACAGCACGCGCGAGTTCGGAAACCAAGCATGTGTGCACCCACACACTGCGCACACACACGTGCTGCGTGCCTCCCGTCTTCTCCACTGACCGGGGAGGCAACTTGCAGCGAAATGCAATGCGATTTACAACTAAACAGGGCGCGCGAAATTTTCTATGCAGACTTTTGGTAGTCTGGATATCATGAAAATCTATGAATGTATCTGTTCAAACTAAAGTTATTTGAATTTTTTAATAACTAATCTATCCCTGTATGGTTTCGCTTTTTTTCGTTTTCATATTAAATACGTTACTTATTTACGCCCAAAGATGATACGCTCATAACTTCCAAACCAATAACTTTTTTCCAATTCTGCTTCCATACAGGGCTAATAATGTCAAGAATAGAACATTCTAATGAGATGTAGCTAAAAATATATTATTAAGTAAATTTAAACAATAAAATATCCTGTTACGTTTGTGTAGGTTGTCTTAGCCAATTGAAACAGTAGTTAGTAGCATAATAATAATGCATATACGATAATTCAAAGCAAAAACACTCACCGATTTAAACTGAAATTTAATTAACTTACTTTACGAAATTTGGTTATGCATTTCTCTACTATGCTGTAAAATAATCAAACTAATACGTAAAAAACATTATTTGACATGAATCTTCCAACCGGGTCAAAACGATTGACAAATAGAAAAATAAACCATATTAGCAATATTTCATTAGTCAGTCGACATTTTCTATTTTTGTAACTCCAATATGTCTTGTAGTCGCGAACGATATTTTCATCAATATACTACCTAGCACTGACCTGCAAATTCCAAAAAACGTAAGGAAACTTTGAATGTCGCGGGCCCCCTGACGCTTTCACCTTAATTAATCTAATCCCATTGAATGACTTTTTCATGAATAAGATATTCAATGGGATTGTATTGACGATTTAATTACTTATAATTCTGTAAATAGATAAGTGTTACGGATTTACTGCAACGAATCATAATTATTTTGTTCAACATACAGGCTCAGACCAAATAAAAAGGTAAAGCCGCGAGACGTAATTTGATCGGCCTCACTTTGCTGTTCGCAGAGTTTCAACTTTCCCTTTTTATTTACATATAGGTCTTACAGTCTCGAGCGACCTTTTTATCAACATACAAACTAGCACTGGCCTGCAAATTGCAAAAAACGTAAGAAAATTTGAATTTCGCGGGCTTCCCTGGAGCATCCACCTTAAGTATTGAAATACTCAAAAACACATGAAGAAGCATTCGCTGCAGCGTGAATATTGCTAACTCACTCACACAAAGGAAAATGTTTCGCCGACATTTTTTGTTGTATTGTTATTATCTACTCGTTCTTGAACGCACGGCGATGGTAAGAATCTATATAAAACAGCGCCATCTAGTACATGCAATGCCACTTAGTATCGAAACAACCCAGTATCGAGGTGAACTCCTAGATGGCGTTGTAAAACTCCAATCTGTGGCAATTAGTGATACGCTGGTGCTGTCATCTGTTGTAATAATTGAGGAAGGAATATAACCGGAGCAATAACCTGACTTAGGGAGGTGTCATTTCTTTGTATGGGATTGGGTATCTGTACGAAGTATTATAATATCTGTGGCGAAGGCGAGCGAGCGGAACAAGCGTGCCGCGGTAGCGGCCGCCGAGTGCCAGATCCCCCCTATTGTTGATGAATCATTTGGGCACAGATATTATAATACTTCGTACAGATACCCAATCCCATACAAAGAAATGACACCTCCCTAAGTCAGGTTATTGCTCCGGTTATATTCCTTCCTCAATTATTACAACAGATGACAGCACCAGCGTATCACTAATTGCCACAGATTGGAGTTTTACAACGCCATCTAGGAGTTCACCTCGATACTGGGTTGTTTCGATACTAAGTGGCATTGCATGTACTAGATGGCGCTGTTTTATATAGATTCTTACCATCGCCGTGCGTTCAAGAACGAGTAGATAATAACAATACAACAAAAAATGTCGGCGAAACATTTTCCTTTGTGTGAGTGAGTTAGCAATATTCACGCTGCAGCGAATGCTTCTTCATGTGTTTTTGAGTATTTCAATACTTAAGGTGGATGCTCCAGGGAAGCCCGCGAAATTCAAATTTTCTTACGTTTTTTGCAATTTGCAGGCCAGTGCTAGTTTGTATGTTGATAAAAAGGTCGCTCGAGACTGTAAGACCTATATGTAAATAAAAAGGGAAAGTTGAAACTCTGCGAACAGCAAAGTGAGGCCGATCAAATTACGTCTCGCGGCTTTACCTTTTTATTTGGTCTGAGCCTGTATGTTGAACAAAATAATTATGATTCGTTGCAGTAAATCCGTAACACTTATCTATTTACAGAATTATAAGTAATTAAATCGTCAATACAATCCCATTGAATATCTTATTCATGAAAAAGTCATTCAATGGGATTAGATTAATTAAGGTGAAAGCGTCAGGGGGCCCGCGACATTCAAAGTTTCCTTACGTTTTTTGGAATTTGCAGGTCAGTGCTAGGTAGTATATTGATGAAAATATCGTTCGCGACTACAAGACATATTGGAGTTACAAAAATAGAAAATGTCGACTGACTAATGAAATATTGCTAATATGGTTTATTTTTCTATTTGTCAATCGTTTTGACCCGGTTGGAAGATTCATGTCAAATAATGTTTTTTACGTATTAGTTTGATTATTTTACAGCATAGTAGAGAAATGCATAACCAAATTTCGTAAAGTAAGTTAATTAAATTTCAGTTTAAATCGGTGAGTGTTTTTGCTTTGAATTATCGTATATGCATTATTATTATGCTACTAACTACTGTTTCAATTGGCTAAGACAACCTACACAAACGTAACAGGATATTTTATTGTTTAAATTTACTTAATAATATATTTTTAGCTACATCTCATTAGAATGTTCTATTCTTGACATTATTAGCCCTGTATGGAAGCAGAATTGGAAAAAAGTTATTGGTTTGGAAGTTATGAGCGTATCATCTTTGGGCGTAAATAAGTAACGTATTTAATATGAAAACGAAAAAAAGCGAAACCATACAGGGATAGATTAGTTATTAAAAAATTCAAATAACTTTAGTTTGAACAGATACATTCATAGATTTTCATGATATCCAGACTACCAAAAGTCTGCATAGAAAATTTCGCGCGCCCTGTTTAGTTGTAAATCGCATTGCATTTCGCTGCAAGTTGCCTCCCCGGTCAGTGGAGAAGACGGGAGGCACGCAGCACGTGTGTGTGCGCAGTGTGTGGGTGCACACATGCTTGGTTTCCGAACTCGCGCGTGCTGTGCATGTAACTGGTTTTGTTTGCTATCGTAGGTAGGCATGGCTTGAACTATGGAACCCGATATTTCTTTATTGATAGTTCGTGTTGAATTTAGAATTTGTCTCTAATTTTACTGACCCTGTCTTTGGACTTTGGATTCCGATTTGATATTGGTTTACGGGCGGCGTTTCAATTTGGACTTGTTGCGTCAGTGAAGTGATCTTCAGCAATTCAAGAAATTAATTATGGGTACCTAAGTGGAATCTTTTATCTTACTTTGTAAAATTCATGAGGGCACATGACGTGACTTTTATTAACAATAGGTTAGACGAAAAAAAAAATTGTCCGTCAGGTAGATTATTAAAAATATTTGACCCGTATTTTTCTTTTGGTACATAAATCAAAATTGACGAAGATACGACGCTTTTAAAATTCTCAATACGTCACGCCTAGGTATAATTTTTAGCTAGTTCTGACGTCACGAGCTCCTACTCCCGAGTTTCGATGCGTTTTATCTTTGTGAATGTTCTATGATTTACAAAAAAAAAAATATGTGTTCATTATTTTAAAATACTTTAACTGACGGACTAAATAGATTTGTATTTTTTGATACTGTCGTCATTATGCAAATAAAGAAACTATTCCTGCAACAATGACTTTTTCTGAATCGTAAGTTCTTTTTCGTGTAAACCTAATTATGGCGCTTAGACGAGCTAAATTAGCAATTCTATTTGTGGTGGTTCAAACTTCGTTTGAAATGCTGTTAGAATAAAGTTCTAATCAGCTTGCACTACAAAGTGGTTGTTACGTCAGCCACTGCGGGCCAAATAGCGCGAAATGAGTGGTTTCGATCGATTTACAAAAAAACTATTGATTAGATTAAAAAACTAAAACAGTATCATGCTAATATATTGCTTGTAGAATTATTTGCCAAAAAATCAGAATGATCGCATGCATATTAGTATGTTTTTTATTGTTCGTGATTTCTTTTTATCGAGCCAAATTAATTGTATTTTGTTTTCAACACAGTATCATGCTAGCATATATCCTGAAGAATATCATATATTTTTCTGGTCTTGTTTATAGCAGTGAATCATATACTTTTAGTAATTATAAAACTCGCGTTTAGCTCGTGTAATCGCCTTAAATGACGATACGAATGCCGTAGCGGTAGTGAGACTGCCTTACGTTCTTAGAGTCCCAGGGTTCGAATCCCGGTAGGAGCAAATGTTTGTGTGATGAGCATGTACATTATTTTGTTCCGAGTCATGGATGTCAATATGTACGATAAGTATGTATTATAGTATGTATTATGTCAACTACCTGGTGACCACGACACAAGCCTCGTTGCTTAGTGTGGCACTAGATGACGCTGTGTGTAATGTCCAGCAATATTTTTACTTATTTTCATACCAATGTTTTAATAAAAAATGTATCTTCTTACCGATCATCACAATTTATAATCTCTCAAGTTTTAGGTATTTTATAAGTAATCGGAGTTTGTTGTCGTTCGGTGACATATACCTACCTTTCTTTTTTTAGGTGCTTTACGGATATATCAATACGTACTGCAAATGCAGAAAATGCCCAAGGCATCCGCCGCAGTCCGTTTTTGTACATAAAGTTTTAATAAATAAATAAATGTCGCCAAGAACCTACGTGAAGCAAATATTGTGGGCAAGTCCTCCGCCTAGTCCCTGTGGTTACACAATGTATTGTTGATAACTGTATACTAAGAGATTATTGTCAACGCTTATTGTACTATTGACCGCTATTGTAAATAAACAGCCAATACTTAAACAATTTACAAAATAACACATTTTTTTATTTGATGAACCAACAACCAGCCTCACAGTCACATCAAAGAAAAAAAATCTAATCAATGAAATTATTTGTTGATAATAACAATATCTACCTACATTATTCAACGTATAATAATGTTCACGCTTTAGCAAGAGAACTCATTGTCACGTGGGCAAAGTCGCAGCTAAGTATTATGTAGGAGCTTGACCATTCATAACAACAACTGGGTAAATTGGGTGCATATTTATTACGTTTCACACAGAGAGAATCCTAAGTTCTAACACCTATTTGTTTGAGTACATGTTGTCATTCAAACATGAATCACACGGCCGCCCGCGCTGTCAATTCAATAAAGTCGCGCATGTATGCCATGTATGCGTATGTGACTTTTCTGTACGCGCACTAGCTCCTTACTGCTCATCACAGCGTCTATCCCTTTCGCTCGTGATGTCGGATGAGACATTGACAGACAGAGTAACTACCTACGTGTAGAACGTTTCGTGTTATGTAAGAAGTAGTTCCGAGTTCAATAAAATGAGAAAAATATATTATTATTTACCTTGGAAATGTTAAAAGATTTTTATATTTCTCTAAACAGAATACATTCATGTTGTTTTAAAGTTTAAATTTAATTAAAATGAAACAACTAAACGTAAATCAGTTACGATTGTGGTAATATTGAATGTGATAAATTGAGTAAAACGCCATCTATTGCAAACAGCTCTAACGAAAATGATTCACAGATGGCTGACTTTTGACAACTTTATCAATATAAGGGTACGAATTAAGTAAAAGGCTTTCTTCATCTATTTTGTTGAAATAACGTGATTTATGAGCGTAAATAGATAGATTAGCGTTAAACAAGGAACTTTTGATTTTTGCTAATCTTATTTCTTCCAAAATCTACCGTATAACGCATTTTAGTGATTGTTAATTTCATTACTGCTACCTATGCTGCCATCTATTGTCTTTTTTCAAGACTATTTATAATTTGTTCTAGTTGAGACCCCATGATTTGGGTTAGATGAGGTTATTACAGTATGAAGATTTCCGATGTTTACTTAAATTTAATTTTGGCTGAAAATGAGAAAATATAAAAATTAGGACAAATGAAAGTTAGGTCAACTGAACCTTATATAAAAAGAGCAACATATAAATTGAAAATTATTTTAAATTAATGTTACTCGTAGGTATACTAAATGTTATCAGAGCAAAAGAATTTTATATGACATGTACCATTAGATCACATGAAATTAGGTTATTTGTTTTTATAGCATACGGAAATTATATGATGTGGCCGTTATTTCAAATGAAAATATACTATCTGTTACTATGCCATATATTACACATCCTTTTTATGTTTATTCGTTACCCACAAAAAATCAAAAATACAAACATACAAATCTTTCATTTATAAGATATTGGTATAGATTAATTTAGGCGTCACTTGGCATTAAAATGATTTAACTCTACTACACTAAGCAACGAAATAAGAAGAGACACTTAACTTCATCTGATATTCACAGATGATATTTCTGAGTTAGGTTATAGCGTCCCCGGGTGTTACCGAAAAGGTCAGCCATGTCATGAGACGCGGCAAATCCCATAAGATAACATGATGGAAAGTGCGTACACAATGGCCCATGATGTATCTCACTGGGCCGACAGATCATAATCTATACGTAAGACAATAATTAGACGCAGTATGAAGTAGTTCGAAATCTTCGTTGGGTTCTTGTTACTGTGCTATTACTGTTTATCAGAATTTTTAAACGTTAAACGATTAAAAAACAAATGCTCGTAAGCTATGGTAGGAAAATGACGCATGGCTTAATATCTAGAAGGTTGGTTGGAGCCGTTCAGATGTTGTTGAGGAAGAGATAGCAATGGTGTTTTTTATTTGTTTGTAACATTTCTGCAGCTGTATCATATTAACTTAACTTTGCCCTAAAGCTAGCCTAGCAATGATGAGCTAATCTTATTTGATTCTGTTCAAATTCACATCAGTGCCTGAATTTTACTTCAATAAATCGCTAAACCTACACAAATCTTTGATAGAAAGTCGACGTCTAAAAGTAGTGCTTATCCCTTTCACACCATCCAGAAAAATAGAGACAGCATGAATGTTGAGTTGGAAATTCGTGCGCAGTAACTTTGAATAGGCGTGCAGACCGTAATGAAGGGACGTATTCTTATCCAATCAGCCAGAAAAGGTAGGGTTTTGTATCAAGATCAATGTTTTATAAATAAATATGTTATTGTTTGGGTTGGATTGTTAATCAGTTCTATTTTTGGATTTTCTATTGTGTGGCACACACTGTGATAAGCACAAGTTACACAGCCCTTGTACCTTCGATTATCTTTTGCTTTCGCATTTCGAGCTTCTAGAATAGAATAGCATATGTTATGGTTAGAGATTAGCTAACCAGCCCGGCTAGCATGGGCAGGGGATAAAATTTTATCCACCGGTTATTTCCACTGACAAGGGACAAAATTCATACAAAAGTGGAAATAACCGGTGGATAAAATTTTTATCCCCTGCCCATGCTAGCCGGGCAGGGGGGTGAAAATTCCATACATTGACGTCAAACAAAATGTTCATAGATAGTGTCATCTGTGTGTTTGAGAACACAAACTTTTCAACTATTTGACTGTTTTACAACTGTCATAAACAGAACAGCTATTTTGGACAACTTGTCAGTGAAGTAGGTAGCCTGGCGGTGACAGCGGCTGCCTCGTGATTAATAGGTCCCAGGTTCGAATCCGCAGTCAAGAATTATTTTTTTTATTTATTTGGTTGAACAGAAACTAACAGTGCCATCTAACAGTTGAGGTACACAGTTTTAAAACGAAACCGGAGTTGCGCATCTATTTTGTATTATATAGTGTATTATTTATGTAGCTAATTTCAAAGACATTTAGGTCATACGGATACCTCATCTTTTCTACATGGACCCTACCAATGGATTGTGTGAGGTATGATATGAAAGAAAAAAAGAGTGAATGATTACTAGACAATAGGCTTGTTCCCACCATCTATAGGTAAATTGCAAATCTATTTAGTCCGTCAGTTAGAGTATTGGAAAATAATGGACACGTATTTTTTGTTTTTGTAAATCAACGAATATTGACAAAGATAAAACGCATCAAAACTCGGGAGTGGGGGCTCGTGACGTCAGAACTCACTAAGAATGATACCGAACAGTGACGTATTGGGAATTTTAAAAGCGTCGTATCTTCGTCAATTTTGGTTTATGTGACAAAAGAAAAAATACGGGTCAACTATTTTTTGATAATCTAATTGACGGACTAATTAGATTTTTTCAATTAACAAGCCCATTGACAGGGGAGATCGGGCAATTAGGGCATTGCGTCAATTAGGGCAGGAAGATGAAGGATTCTACTGATCTTTACTCTACCTACCATCGCATATTGTTTCATCATCATCATCATCATCATCAGCCTATTAATGTTCCCACTGCTGGGACACAGACCTGCTCTCTACGAGAGGGAATGGACTATAAGCCATCACGCGGCTGTGGATTGGTAGATGTTGGCCATATCTTTGAATTTTTTGGTTCTAGGACATGCCGGTTTCCTCACGATGTTTTATCGTTTGGTTCTGTCTAATAGAAAAGCAAAGGACGAAACTAACCGTAAAGTAGTGTTCACACGAAAAGTAATTTAAAGTCCCATATTACCTAGGACGGGGCCACATAAGGCTTTGTAGTGTGTCTTACTGCCACTTAAGCTTTGAAGTGGACGATTTTATAATGGTTTTCGTACAAAGCGAACTGTGAGCGCACCGTGAGATTAATTGTGGTTCATACAACAGTTAGTTGTAATTCGGCTTGATGCAGAGATAGGGCGCCACTCGTGCGTTTACTCCATTACAATGTTAAAATACTACAATATTTGTGCAATTTTTGGAAAGTATCACAATGATTTTAATCAAATTCTTTTGTGTCTACATAGGTATGTGTATGGTATGATTTCTGTTACAAAAATTTGGTACACGTGGTTACGCCATTTTGATTTGTGTGAAAGTTTAATTTCTGATTAACGTTTTAAGTTTATGGGACAATATTTTCAAGTTACATATTACATGGGCTTAGTTATGTATGTGCTAAATAAAAGTACGAATGACGTTTTTTTAGGGAACATTTTTTATTTTACATTTATTTTAATTAGGATTACGATATGGCTAGGTACCTCATCAATAGGAATGACTGAGTAACTAGGTACTTAGGTTAGCTATAAATAAATAAAAAAAGCCTTTATTATTATTCCTTAATAAAAAACATAAAAACACAAGATTAATATAAAACTGCTTAGGATTAATTTATTATAAGTAAATATATCTATAGGTGGGTTTAAATAAATACGTACAATGTAGTAGAAGCGTATGACACTCCATGTACTTACGTCCTAGCTTTGAAAATAACAGTTTTTTTTTACATCGAAAAACACTATATCTTTATAACTTTATGGAGGCCAGCGTAGATATAAACCGTCATATTGGTTCCAAACCGACGGTTAAGAATTGAATCTAGGTATACCGATGGTTTGACGTCAAAGGCGTTTGGCTATTTTAGCATGAAAACTGACCTACTTGGGTCCGATTTTATATATTTTTTTTTTAAATCGTACTGTTAGCGCCATCGCGAAGTTAATTCTAACTTTGGTAAAAATCTTGGAAATCTGACTTCGAATGATTTCGCCTCTTACAATACTTGTTCGTATTGATACCAGGTACTCATAAATGCAGTTTTATGCATGGCCGGGTCAATATTGAATGTCAAGCGCAGAATTTAGGCTCTAATATTGGAATACCTCCTAAAGCATGAGAAAATTTGATAAAACACAAAAATAAGCAACAAATGACATGGAAATGCGTGTTCTTCTTTTTTTCTGAATCAAAGGAGACTGCACAACACTGAGGCATAAAAAAAATAGAAATAAGATCGGAATTAACTTAAATCAAACATCGATCATTTGGAGTCGCGATAGCAAGTACCATTGACATCGATAGGACCGTGCTCACCAGCAACGGCGCCATCATGAAGGCACATCATTATGCAATAACACTTATTCTTCTTAATCTATCGATATTAATTTCATTAAAAACAACACAACTTCATTCTGCCTTTACCGTACGGCCGATGAACTACACACAGCCCGCGTCTCTGGGCAACGGTATTTTTTCAGGCACATGACAAACTTTCTGTAATAAAAAAAGTTGATCGGTTGATGGACATCATATTCATATACAGTTACCCCAATTTATTTGGGGTCAACTAGATCGGTTGATGTAGGTAGTAAGTTTTAAAACTAATCAGTTTCGTCATCCAGTAGTTTATGATATTAATCGGGAATATTGATAGTGTCGTATCAATGGTGCGATGAGACCATACCCAATCCGCGGTTTCGTTTGCACCATTAATAGTGCAAACAAAACTAATTAGTGTCATCTGCACCATTGATGATGCAGGTCAATGATGCATACGGCACGACGGGGATCTTACTTGTTACGTCAATCAGGCCCAAAGGGTTATGGCTACTACTGAGATTTTGATAGGAAAACCCAACGACACTAAACTTCCCGACCCGGGATCCAACTAAGGACCTTATGGTCAGTTGTCCTGTTTGCGACCACTTGACCAACGAGACAGCCTCGCCCTCTTCACTAGCGAAATATGGGTGTACTATCAGGTATAATGTTCATATCATCATCATCATAATTTCAGCAGAACGACGTCCGCTGCTGGACATAGGCCTCCCCCAAGTGTCGCCACATTGACCCGTCCCGTGTGACTCGAATCCAACGGATTCTCGCAACCTTCACCAGGTCATCGGTTCATTTCTGATTCGATCACGCAAGGAAACTCCGAGCATAGCCCTTTCTATTGCCCTTTGGGTGACTTTAAGCCTTCTGTATTAATGTAATATGTATGTAATAACCGTATGTAATAACTGGCAACACACACTGGTCGTAGACTTTCGTCTTGAGACACTGCGGTAAATTGGACGAGAAGATACCGCGCAATTTCCCGAACGCTGCCCAGCCGAGTCGGATATACATATCATCATCATCATCATTTCAGCCGAAAGACGGCCACTGCTGGGTACTTATACATATACTTTACGTAATTTTGAACGTTTATGTATCTTACCTATCACACTCGCACAGCTTGCCGGCAGAGCTGAAAAAGGACTTGAACGCTGGGTGTTCATTCTCGACCCCGCACTGCGGCTCTCCGTAGTTGCACTGCCAGAAGTAAGGCTGCAGGAATATCACGTACCACGGACGGTTGATGTCATTGTAGCATTCATCGTGGGCCTGGCAACAACTACAAGACAACATTTTTGTTAAGAAATCGGTACCGTTTTGATGGTAATTCTGTTGCTGTTGGCAAAAGGGGTGAGTCCGAGTAAAAAATTGCCCTACCATCGCTTTTTTGCACATTTTTATTTTTTTCATCGGCGGCAGAATTATTGAAGTCTATGAATGCTTATACTTACCACATGCATGTATAAGTACATTATACCTCAGACATACACCTCATGGCAACAAGAAAGGTTACTGAAAAGGCGGTAGATTGATCATCTGCCCAGCCTTTTCTCAATTATGTTGAGTTGACTTCTAGTCTGACCAGATGCAACAGGTATTTCACCGCAAAAAATAATTGTGCGGACATTCATTGACTGTAGTCAAAACACCAATAATTTATATCTGCCATTATTTAGTTTTAGAAGAACCAAGAAGTATGCACGTTTGGCACTTACGTATATCAGCATGAGGACTTACACACGAAAGCAAATAAACTATTTATTGTCATCAAGTTGGGATACCAGAACGTAAAAACGAAACGGCAATCACCTCTGCAGCAATTATTATACAAATAAATAAGTATTCTACAACGATTTTCAACAGGATTGAGAAGATACCTAGTATATTTTCGGGGAGCTTATGTCAGTCACACAGAACATGTTAACTGTAGTCCTATTTATTATTGTTTTTCTCATCTTCGTGTTTGCCAGAGAAAGTCACATTGTACGTTCTTACCTGTCTATCGCGTCCGTTGCAATTCCATCGCCCCCGAAACCGCAGTAGCACCCATATCCATTGTATCTAAAAGGATCACAGTCGGTGGCACAGGATATAATATTGTAGAAGTTAACGATGCCACGTTTGTCGCGGTTCCCCGTCTTGTTCTTGTATATTTGAAGCTCCATATTTCTGAAAAGTGAAGGTGTAGATCGTCATGGTCTTCTATTTTAAATATGATGAGGGCATTATGTTAAGTATGCAGGTCAGATGCCGATTAAAGTTTTAGTGAACGTTTTTTAATGAGCGACCTTACTGTATTTTGTGGTTTCTTCCAGGTATAGCCAGCCAGTAACTGATACCATCTGCTTAGCCCAGTCATTTTGGGGTCGGTTTCCAGTCTAACTAATTCTGTTGAATACCAGCATAACATGGAGTGTGACTGTCTTGACATAAAACGGGGTTGACATAATCAAAATACTATTTTCAACCGACTTCTAAAAAGAGGAGGTTCTCAATTCGTCTGTATTTTTTTTTTTTTTTTTTTGTGTTTGTTACCTCAGAACTTTCGACTGGGTGAACAGATTTTGATGGTTCTTTTTTTATTTGAAAGCTGGTGCTTCCCGTTTGGTCCTATTTTAATTTGCTGAAGATCTGAAGCTGATCTTCGGAGATATAAATGGAACTCTTCAAAAATACACGGCAAAGCTGCAGTAATTGCTGCAATCGCTTGGTTGTTTATACAATATCATGACGTAACATCACGCCTGTATGCTCTGAGGGAGTATGCAGAAGTGTACAATACACCCAGATTTCGACAGTTAGACGTGTAAAGTTCCATTTAATGGGATCCTGGAGAAATAGAGGTAACTCCTTAAATTATAGGCACACCAGAAGCGGTTTGGGTAGTTTAGGAAGAGTACTTTCTCGGAGTGATCCTATTTCAATTTGATAAAGATCTGGTGACTTCGGAAGATAGGCAACGGAACTCCTTAATAAATGATAGCAAATTTACTGGGATCGCTGAAGACTCACGACTGTCTATTGTTTACACCAGTTCATAACAAAAAATCACACCGATACGCTGTGAAAGGGTAAGCACATGTGAACCACTAAAAAGTGAAAAATAAAAACTTTTTTGCAAAAAATATAACCGACTTCACACAAAAAAGTGAAAAATAACTTTAGCTTCAGAAGTCGGTGACAAAAAAACTAAATCAATCAAACAAAGGTCACCGACTTCTGAAGCTAACGTTATTTTTCACTTTTTTGTGTGAAGTCGGTTATATATTTTGCAAAAATTTTTTTTGAAAACTTACCTCATTCCTTTCAAATAATCGTCCTCGGATGTAGAATATCTAAACGGGTCTCCGGCAAACCCAACAAGTAGGGGATTACCGGAATCGTTATGAAGTGGTAAATATTCGAGCTCGTTGACCCTGGAGTCATTGCAACTAAACTTATTGCTATCACGAAGGTTTTTGCCTGGGTTATGTGATCTGAGAATTGATTGTAGCATAGCGAAGTGTGTGTTTATGTCCATGTGGTCGTCGGCGTCGGTTAGGTTCTGGTTGGTTGGAAAGTCTAGAACATAAGTTTTTTAGATGTTTTGGGAAAACAAAAGTTTGTATAGTTGGATGATGATGACTAAACTCTACTTATTGACTGTCAGTCAAGTGCAGTTAGAGAATTTATTGGTTTTATCAATATTTTTGTTAACATCCAACTATTTTTTGAGTTATAGATGACTGTGTGCCAATTTCTAAAAGGGTAGGTACTATTTTTTTCATCCACAATATATTTAAGCTAAACGAAATTTTATTACAGATTTGACTTGCCACTAAGTTGTTTTAGAAAGAGCTTTGAAGTAAATGCGTAGAAAATTACTTATTCACGTAATTTATAACAGGTTATTTCGCTTAGTTTTGCTATTATTACAGATATTTACATTGCTAGACATCAGAAATTACCAATAAGTAAGTACAAGACTAAAAAAATAAACAGTAGCTTGGGTATTATTTATACAAAATGGAGTTATTTATATTTATACATATTATTTATAGTTATTTATCATTATTTATACAAAACTGTTATTTTACAAAAAAAATGGCACATCTTGGAATTAAAGATTCGTTAATTTCAAAATAATTTTTGAAATTAACGAATACCAAGAAGGAATGATGAGTACGAGTACCTACAATGATTCTCATGAAATCATTTTTGTAAAATATGAGAAACAACTTCAATCTTAGGATTGTCAAAGCCGAGGCTGAAGTCATACAATACTTATTTTTATTGTTATTAGCTACTGATTTATTTTAAAATAAAATAAAATGGCGAAAGTTACACAGGCCAGGCTTAATACAAAAATGTTCCAACCCCTTTATAATAATAGTATGAATTTCAACACTCAATTGTCTTTAAAATAGTGAAATTTCATAAAATAGTCACAAGAATTTTAAATATTCAGTTAACAGAATATTTAGAAAATGAAGTTTAAATATAATAATAATAATAGACTTCAGCAACTCATAAACAAATAATTAAGACAGTTCTTACCTTCTTACCATTGTCAGGGGGACTTGCTTCAGCTTTCAATATTAAAATTGTTAAAAATATTAATAAACTCAACATTTCTATTATACAAAGTAACGGTCGATACGTAATTATTGTTATAATTCCTCTGTTGTAATTAATTTGTGACAAAATTTCGCACAACTTTGATTTAAATAGATAATCTGAAATACAGTGACCATCATTTAGATATTTCAGGACAACTGTTTTATTACGTAACTTTCTGTGAGACGGGGTAGGTATTCCCATTGACCCCACTGTATTTTTGAGTTATAAATTATGACGATTCTAACCTGAAATTCGGATGTACTCATAGACATTTTAAATAAGATCATTGCCTTCCTCTAGAGAGTAAGTTACCTCAATAACTTGTGGGAGGTCCCTTGCTGCGCCTTGTGTACGAGGTCCCCACACCAGGACTTTCAGATCCCCATCGGTCATCCGTTCTGCGGGGGTCCCGCTCTGTGCCACTGATATAGGTACAGCAGACAGCGTGAAACAGAACGGATATAGTTATATTTAAGGCTTTAATTGAGGGTATGCTAAAAATCATCAAATGAAACCGCTAATTTGACCGCTATTTTGAAATACAAAACTAAATTACCAGATTTTCAACCAATGAAGATGCTTGGTACCAGCTATGCTAACGCATACAAACAATAAACGGGTGCATACTGCATAATTTTACTGTACCTGAGCATTTGAGAAATAACAATTAAATTATTATTAATGTTCATATTTTGAGTCCTGAGCAGTCCCATTTCATGGTTGCACTAGCGATGTCAGGAAAGTCCTGTAATTATCCTAGAGTTGAATCACAGTAGGAAATAAGAATTAAAGTATTGAAATAGCTAACTCAAACCCAAATAGGTCATTTCCGGGGTTTCCTGTTTGTTCCAAATCTAACATTATCTTTGGTGTAGGTAGTTTTATTTATAGCTGATAGCTGTTAGAAAAAGAGGAAGACCAGTGAGAAAATACACATAGAAATCAAATAAATAATTTGCTGTAAATATTGTTATAGGTAGGTACCATAGCGCTGGGCTGAGTCTCGACATAGATAACGACATTATCGAACTTCCGATCGCTAAAATAGTAATAAAAAAAATCGATTGCACTAGCTCACCATTATGCTTGCGGGAAACACAAGTCTCTACATCCAAGATGGGTTTCTCGCAAGTAGCGTTGTTAAAATCGAATTTTTTCGTGAGTAATTAGCTATCGAAAGTTTGCGATTTTGTCCTTATCTACATAAGTCAAGACTTGGTCTGATGATGAAGCTGGAAGATGGCCATGGGAACCCCTCCTATAAGAAAGTCTCGTCGTATTTGGTTTCGTTACATGTGTTTAAAAGACTTCTTAATATAGCCGATAGGCACTTGTTCTCCCAAGCATTGCGATTTTTTTAAATTTTGGACCGTCCCTAGGAACCTTCTAGTTACGGAGATATTGGAGGTCAAGTTCCAATTTGTTCACAAATTTTAATGTTGTAAAGGAGACGGACTTTAAAAACATCCATGCAATGTAATCTGTACAATGTTTTGTGTGCCTCACATTGAGTTTTACCGAAAACGCTTTTTTTCACCCCCAAAAACAGTCGTTTCCCAGCAATATATTTTGCGTCGAGTTGCTTTGTTTGATGTACAGAATGCTTGGTTGACGGCTTTGTGAAGTCCTTTTACACCTTGTATAATTATCTTGATAGTTCTAGACAAAGTCTACGGTCTGATGATAGTCTAGGAAGGTATGATATAGAAACTGCGTAAATAAACAAGGTAGCAACGACACATTGTAGAAACGTATCACAAAGACTTTTATATTTTTTTTGTAATAAGAAAAACTCATCATCTGCCTAGCCTTTTCCCAACTATGTTAACCGGATACAGCTGAATACCAGTATTTTACATGGAGCGACTGCCTATCTGACCTTCACAACCCAGTTAATACGGGGTAATACGATACCCCTTGGTAAGACTGGTTGTCGGACTATTTGGGCCACTGACTACCTGTAACGACTGCCAAAGATGGACAAATGACAGCCGAGACCAACAGCTTAACATGCTTTCCGAGGCACGGAGGAAACTCGATATGTCAGGGTGGTCACCCATCCACAGACCAACCTAGGCAAGCACGGCTTAACCTAAAGATCGGCCCGAGCGGCCACGAGCTCCTCCATATGAAAAACTATTACATAAAAAATTATATCAAGTTTAACTTACGCAAAATGGAACTCTGTGAAATACTCATTTCACAGAGTTATCTGTTGATGAGATATCTCTTGCTGCAATATTTTTAGGCTATTTTGTAAAAGATTTAAGATAATAATAATTGACCTCGCCTTATAGTTAAATCACATGGGTCATCTTATTTGATGTGCTTAATAAAACAACATTAAGATTAGGTTTTATATTTTATTTTAATTAGTATTACAATATTGTTAAACATTCCATAGGAATGACTTGGTAACTATAAAATCTACTTAAAAGTAGGTAATAATATAATGTACATTGCAATATAAGCCAATACCCGTTAACAGCTTTTTCAATGAAAAGGACGAAACAATTTGCTTCCGCGTTTAATAAACTAAATTGTGTGATAACCTGAAAGACTGATTAAGTATGCCTATATTTGTACGATAAGTCGCATCGCATCTGTCTAACTCTCTATATAATGGCTTCTGAATACCAGTAGTTTACATGAAACGCCTGCCTCTCTGACCTCCTCTGAGTCTTACCAAGTGGTATTACCACTTACTTGGTAAGACTAGTTGAACGATAACCCGCATGTCAGGTAATTTGCTTGCTTTTATTTATTTATTTTTCAGAATATGGCGTCTGGTAGTATAGTGGCTATACTGAATTTTGATTATTGTCAGGTCTATATTGACACTCAGAAGAAAAGACATCAAAATCTGCTCACGCGTTTGGTCTCTAGAGCCCACAAAGGAAAAAAAACATACGTTGGACCGATAAATTGATAGGCTGAAAACCACATTTTCCTCCCTCAGCCTAGTTAAAATAACCATTGACGCGGGATTTGCGGTCTTCAATACCCAGTAGGTAGGTAATTTATCTGATATGTAACTATTTAAATTGCGGTAGGTTTTGTACACAGATTTAGGCTATTATTTTAAAACCTT
This sequence comes from Xestia ashworthii, assembly GCA_950022955.1. NCBI lineage: Eukaryota > Metazoa > Arthropoda > Insecta > Lepidoptera > Noctuidae > Xestia > Xestia ashworthii. The sequence continues at coordinate 21,572,772 of OX465556.1, read as the reverse complement.
TTTCGTGATCACTATGGGCCAGGAATTGGACCTAGATATTCGTCATCGGAACATTAGTAAGTTCTGCAGCAGTCGTATCGGAGAAGATCGGCACAGAGCTCGCTTCCTTGGACACCGGTATCTTCTGACGCACATTGCAAATTGTCTGAAATAAGGAAAGCTTATCAGCTGAGTAGTTGAGGGTCCAGAAAAGATAATTTAGTTCGCATTACTTAAGAAATGTCATCTGGGGTTCCATGAAAGTAATCAGGAGCTTTGCTCACCCAGTTTTAGGTAACGAGTTCAAAAAATTCAAATTCAAAAATTCAAAATTCAAAATTGTTTATTTCTTCAACCAAATAACAACAATTAGTTTGTGATTGGAGCCTTCTTTTAAGCAAACAATGCCTGTATTAGAAGACTCCGCTCTTCCATAACAAAAGAAAGAAAAATATTTAAAACATATCATAGGTAAAGTAGTCAAAAATAAAAAATAATAAAACAACATGTGTGTGAGTGAGTGTGTGCGTGGGTATGTGTGTATGCGTGTGTAGGTATGTGTATGTTTGTGTGCCTGTGTGAGAGGTTATGCCGTGAGTTTCAAGAGCTCTTCCGTTTCCTCATAGGTGAGTGGTTTGATCCAATTCAGTGTATTTTTTTTGCATTCATAATAATGGTTTTTATATATACATATTTCTTTATTTATTCTGTTATATAAACGAGCAGACCGTGTTTTAAATTGCATGGAGGCAACCAAAGTTTTTGTTTGGGGGACTTCTGCAACAGCATGCTTTCTCCTTTTTGTCAGTTTAGATGCATCGTAAGGTAGGGTCTTATGTTTCTTTAATATAGTTTGAACTATATATAGTTTTCTTACTGAGAGTAATTCGCTTAGGTTATAAAGACTTTCTGTGGGATATCTAATTTTCTTAAAGTACATAGTTTTTATGAGTGCACGTTGTGCACGCTCTACTTCTATGAATTTAGTTTTTGCAGATCCTCCCCAGTTAGGTATACAGTAAACTATGACAGACTGAGCCAAAGCGACGTATATCTCATTAAGGAGATTTCTGGAAGTGTTATTTCGACTTATTATATTTTTTGGCACAATATGTCTCAGTGTACTAAACAACCAACACAGTTTTCTAACCCTGCTAGCAACTTGTTCGATATGTGGATACCAGGATAATCTTTGGTCTATTACTACCCCCAAATATTTGATTTGCTTTACTTTATTTATTTTTGGGCATTTACAATTTTTATTATCGAGGTCTCCACAATCGTGTATTTTAATTTTAAAATCATCCGTCGGTTCAGTTCGTGCACTAATACTGAAACACACAAAATTAGTTTTACTTGTATTCAAGGTAAGTAAATTTCTCTTTAACCATTTGGCTATCCTAGCCATACCTATTTCAGCTGTGTTCTCTACATCTTCCCAAGAGATACCAGAAAAGACAATAGCCGTATCATCGGCATAAGAGAAAATTTTGGCGTTTTTGATATTTAAATTACAGAGATCGTTGATGTAAATTAAAAATAAAGTTGGACCCAATACGCTTCCTTGCGGTACGCCGTAAGTTACATCCGCGTAGTCACTGGTATAGTTTCCAATCACAACGCTCTGCTTCCTGTTACATAGGTAGTTTTTTAGAAGAGAAAGCGGAGTTCCTCTTATTCCGTATTTTTCTAATTTACTCACCAGGGTTGGAACAGAGACGGTGTCAAATGCTTTTTTTAGATCTAAGAAGACAGTAACACATTTGCTGCCACTATCGATAGTATCTGCTACTAGTGATGTTAGGGCAGTTACTGCATCCTCGGTTGATAAACCTTTTCTGAACCCAAATTGTGTGGGCGACAGCAAGTCGTATTTACTTAGATAGTTAATGAGCCTATTATTTACCAGTTTTTCCAAAATTTTAGAAATTGCTGGTAAGACTGATATTGGTCTGTAGTTGTTGACATCGTCTCTGTTTCCTCCCTTGTGTACAGGTGTGATAATAGATTTCTTTAGTTCTTCCGGAAAGACGCCTTCATTAAAGCAAAGGTTAGTCAGATGAGTTAAGATTGGAACAGCTATCATTTTAATATATTTGAGAAATTTTGTAGTTACCTTATCCCAACCGGGAGCACTATCAATTTTTAAGCTCATTAGAATTCTATCCACCTCATCACAGTCAGTATCATGGAGCACAAAAGAATGAGATACGGAGGATTGATTTTCGATTACATGAAGGGGGTCAGAGTCCAAGTCAGGTTGAATTAGCTGGGCCAGTTGCTTACCAATGTTAACGAAAAAATCGTTGACATGATTAACTGACTCGGTAGGGGATGACATTAAGTTTAATAATTCTGTGTTTTCTGTCTTAGTTTTATAAGAATAGGTAACATTTTTTATATTTTTCCAGAGTAGTTTATTGTTTTTTACAGAGTTGGCTAATAATTCCTTTTGATATTTCCTTTTCAATCTTTTTATGAGGCTATTGCAATGATTTCGATATCTATTAAATGTAATTTTGAAAATTTCATTACTGGGATCCCTTTTAAGCGATTTTTGCATTTTATTTCGATTGTTGATACATTTTAAAATACCTTGAGTTATCCATGGCTTAATTATTCGTTTTTTGTTAGGAATTGTTACAGTGGTAGTATTATTATTTATAGAGTCAGTAAGTTTCTGTATGAAGATATTAATAAGTTCAACCGGATCATTGCAAAATAGTAGTTCTGCTATTTTATTTTCCTGTAAATATTTCAGCGCACCTTCATAATTCAGATTAGTCTTAGTTTTTGGGGCAACTTGTTTAATTTTTATTTTAGAAAGACATAAGAATGTTGTGTAGTGGTCAGTAATAGTAGTGTTTAGTACACCAATAAAAGCTGACTTCTTGTTATTATTAATCTTGAGCATAAAATGATCCAAGCAGTTCATTCCTCGCGTGGGAAGTGTATGGCCAGGTAGTATGCCATAAGTTGATAACATAGTTAGATAATTAACTCTATTATTACGCTCATGGGATTGTTCTGTATCTTTGGGTTTAATATTTATATTTATGTCACCCGCTATAATAATATTTTTCTGTGTACCTAGAGCATTAAGTTCTGTACTGAGTGATTCTGTAAAACTATCACTATTTGTATGCGATGGGGATCGGTAAATACACAGAATAATATTATTAAGTACGTCCAGTTGTAGGCAAGATGCCTGGACTAAGTTTATTTCCTTAACTTTGGGCATAAGAGAGTTTTTTATGTAGACAACTACCCCGTCATTTTGATTTAAACGCCGTGTTGTAATATAAGAAGTGTAGTTTGTGAGTTGCGGAATACATTTTTCATCACATAATCTACATTCAGTGAATATTATAATGTCAGTTTCGAATGAATAATTGGATATAGCTGCTATGAAATTGTCAAAATTACAATAAATGCTCCTTATATTTTGAAATCATTCACCATAATATTGTCAAATCATTATTATTTATCATTATGTGTTTGGTAAGGTCAGACGGGTCACATTCAACAGATCGTGCAATTTTGATGTTGTCTATGTCAGCGAGTGTTTTTAAACTGTCACTCATAACAATGCATTATTAAGGTGAATAATGTAATTTCTAGATAATGGTAAAAATAACTTTGTATTAAATAGAGATAAGTCACAGCAATAGTAGCATAAAGAAATACGCAGCTTGTACAATAATAATGTGTAACAATTAGGCCCCTTACGGCACTGTTGCTAGTACTGGATATATAATTTTGGTTAGTTATATTGTATGTTAAGTATAATTTGTGATTAGAGATTGTGTGGAAGGGTTTTGTAGTATGAGTTTGTTTATATGTTTGTGTAAGTAAATGTGTGAGTGGGTTTACAAAACAGTAGCATGCAAAATAACTTAAAAGTTTAGGACAATTATGAAATAAATTAAATGTTCTAAAATAATCCGTAAATAAAAATACCAAATAACAGGTTTGCAGTTGACAGTTCACTTTGTGACGTGAGAGACATATCACTAGTCATTTTCCTTGCGTAAGTTGATGTATCTGGGCCTCAGATTTAATAATTATGGTCGGTGATTGTTCATCTTTTTTAAGATAAACTTTGCCATATGCAGTCCAGCAGAACTTGTATGCACCAGATTTGGATAGATCACGAGCAAGAAAATGTAGTCGGGATGCTTTTGGGGTCAAATGTTCAGCTATAAAGATGGGAGTATCCTCTTGAACTTTAAAGCCTAGGTGTTTAGCGCATAGTTTTGTTTTATGCTTTATATTGAAAGCCTTCCCCATTTTAAGAATCTCTGTTTTCAACAGAGTAGAACTGCTCTCCACAACTATTGGCATATTCTGGCTATCATTATTCTTTCCTCGTACTCTGTAGATATCCTTGACGTCGTATTTTCCGATTTTACAGTTTACACTATTAGAGAGACACATAACCATGTCTATGAGGTCTTCTTTCGATTCGTTGGCTTTTTTCGGTACATTTTTGATAACAAAATTTGTTTTACGACAGCCCATCTGAATATCCTCAATTTTATCCTCTAGAATGGTGATATACTGCTTATTTTCCTTCTCTTGGTTTTCTAGCAAATTTACCTTCTTTTTAAGTTCTTCAAATTGCCCAGACAGAAATGAAATGGAGCTGTCTATATTAATGTTGGACTGTTGAATTTCATTTAAGGTAACTTTAATCTCGTGCAATTCCTTTTCACGTTTTTCCGTGAAAAGTGACATCATTTTCCTCATCTCTTCCTTAAATTCATCTAATTGCAGACCTACCGATATTTCTTCCCTGTTTCGTTTAGTCCGTCGATAAACAAAGTTAGGCGGTGTTTTATCGGTTCCCATCACGTTGATATCTGTTTCCGAAGCGGATTTATTCATTGATGAGTCCATCACTACCAGGTTTCCAGAAGTGTGCCGAAGTAAGCTGGGCGAGGGCGTACTTGTTATAGCAGCCAATGCGCCTGCGACGTAGGAGGAGCTGGAGGTCTCCCAAGATACTGGGTGGAGTCTCCGCTGGCCTAATTCTCCAATTAGGTTGCCGAGGGCGTGGTCCCTGGCAGGGGTGGTGCGCCCACGCAGTTATAAGTAATGTAATTGGGTTCTTACGGTCTGTATGGGCGAGTTCAGGGTAGCCAGCGGTCAGGTACCAGGCGAGCACGAAGGAAGGAGTTAATAACGCCGCCGTGACTCGAATTCTCGTTTTTCAAGCTCTTCGGTATTTATGCACTCCTATTTTTGGTGATGAATTTAAATTATTTAGAAATTGTTTTAATATTTTTAAAAAACAGTAATAACACTTCTGATACGTCTGCACCTTTCGGCGGTCCGGGGGGAAGGGAAGGGGAGTTTAGTGGTAAGAACCGAGAGAACCGGTCCTGCATTCCCTAGTTCGAATCCAGGCTGGTGCTTTAATTTAATGCCATATCATCTTCCTTTTTTGGTAGCTAGCTTACTTGTATCTCATGACTGAAGAGTTAGCTAAACTAGATGTGCGTATCCTACTTCTTACCTATCACACTCGCAAAGTCTGCCGGCACAACCATTGATGAAGTCGTACTGCGAGTCAAAGTTCTCAAGCGCACACAACGGCTGCCCATGGTAGCACTTCCAGAAGTAAGGCTGCAGGTAGACGGTGTAAAATGGACAGTAGATATTCTCGTAGCATTCGTCGTGGAGCTTGCAACACCTGGAGGTTAAATGGACTTGTGAACTTGTGCCAAAAAGCTCTGTTGCTGATGGCAAATGAAGAATTGCTTGTTACTGTGAGTCTAAATTCAATCTCCGCGAGAAATAACGATTGCAACTTTGAGACAAAGCCTGTTTCATATAATTGGTTTCGATACAACATGTTCTATAAAATTAAAATCAATACAGAGAAGAACTACATTTTTAAAAGTTGCCTAGTGTATTGATGTTCGTACTGTTCAAAACGGAGACTTCGCCGGAACGCTTGCGTTTCTGTGTCCTGCGATATTGCGATATGTGTAGAATATCGCGCGATCATAACGCGCCTGGATGTGGGAGCCTTTATCCTTTACGAACATGAACTATACACAAAAGAAAGAAGGAAAACTGCAAATCTAGGAAATATGAAAAAGCATATGGGAGGTTCCGACCACCTCACCTTTCATAAGCAGTTCACGTTCTCACCTGTCTATTCCATCCGTCGGTCTTCCCGAGCCCAGGAACCCGCAGTAGCACCCATAACCTTTGTAAGAAAGAGGGTCACAGCCGGTGGCGCAGTACATCATGTTGTAGAGGTGGAAGACGCCTCGCTTGCCGCGGTTCTCTGTCTTGCTCATGTACACTTGAGGATCTATGTTCCTGAAAGGTGTTGACCATTAAATCATTTTGTCTTTAACGGGAAATACTTTATATCTCGAGTCATGGTTGTAGAAACTAATGATAGAGCTGTGCAGGTGGTTACATAATGATCGGATACAATTCGGCTATAGTTGACTCGCAAAGAAGAAGAAGCTAGTCAAAGGGATTTTACTATCTCTGGTTAAAACTGAGAGGTATTTGTATGTATTATAAAGTTTGATTTACGATAAAGCAAAAACTATATCTGTTAAAAGAGATTTCATGAATGATCATTCGTAAACACCCCTTCCGATTTGAAACGGTCAGAAATGTTGACCGTTTTTGGGCATAACATAAAGATTTTTGTTACACGCTAAAGACGAACGATTAAGTTCATTTAATCATAACCTGGCACCTAAATAAAAGTGCACTGCTGTTAAGTTTGTGTCGCTGTCTCAGTGATCATGTAAACAGGAAAACGAGAAACACTTTTTGAAGACTTACCTGACTCCTTTCTTATAATCATCCTCCGGAACAGAATACCTGAAAGGGTCTCTTGCAAACCCAACCAGGAGAGGTCCACTAGCATCCTTATACCGTGGTCGATCATCGACCTCGTTAACCCTGGAGTCATTGTAACTATACTTATCGCTATTACGATGGCTATTAAAGCTATTGACTGGGTTGTATGGCCTGTGAATGGGTTGCAGCTGGGCGTAATGTGTGTTGTTGTAGATGTGCTCGTAGGTCAGGTGGCTTGGCCATTCTGCAACAAGAGGATGTTGGTTATTAGAAAGCGTCAGAGCATTTTGAAGGGTAAGCCAATTGACATCAGACAGTGACGGGTGAAAATGTGGTCTTCACTAAGTACTTGTTCAAACATTGTTTTAAGCTTTCACGGTTTAAAACTAAACTTATATTGTCACTTACGATACCGTAATCTTCCGTGAGTCAACCCGTGATCATGGCGCTTGCAACAGCGTCGAAATATCGGGAGCTCAAAATAGTAAATAATCACGGAAGATATCCCGTAAGTGACAATATAAGTTTACTATAGTGTTGCTCACTATAGAACTCGATTTGTCTCAATTTTTTTATATAGGCCTCGGCGATGTTTCCATTTCCATCCATAAGTAAGTAAACCCATAAATTGAAAATTTGAATGTGGATAATATAATTATTTAATTAAAATTATAGACAAGAACGGGTCGATCGAGCTCGCAAAGTGTGAAGTTTATGCCATCATCATCTACCCAGCCTCTTCCTATGTATTTATGTCAGTGCAATATTTGTGCCATATACATATCAAATGAGTTAGTCAAACACTCAATTCAGATCATAATCCGTGTGTTTTGTGGTAAAAATACTATTTCAGTGTTCACGGCCTGATTGGCGCATCACAATGACTATTAATTGAATAGATTCGTTTACAATGAAGATAGTGCGATACGGATACAATATACATACAATAGTGATGGATCTAACGGACTATGAAAATGTATATTTGGAGCATTGAAAGGATAATGTTGTCGATAAACCAGTTGATCAAAAAGGAAGTAGGCCATTCTAAACATGGAATTCGTCAGGGAAAATGTTTTTTTTTAAGTTTTTGTTTGTGTTTTCGGCTGAAATGATGATGATTTTGATCAAAACTTTACTGCCAATATTGCCTAATAAACTGACACCAGGTTAGGCACTAAGCAAACGATAAATAAGAAAGAAAAAAGAAGATAAGCCATTGATATTTTATTATCATCAGACTTGATTCTATTTGACGGGTGCAATGCTTGCAACGCTAACAGGTAAGGTCGAACATATTGGCTGCGGGACTGTTCGAAAGAGATACCGCGGCCCTGGAATACAAAGGGCAATGAAGGAACATGGATGGGTTTTAGTCAGTAAAAGTCTGACACTCCCTTTCGCTTTGTCCAGAGTGGGACCTTATTAAAATATGATGATTGCCAATCCGAAAAAAACTTTTTTACAAAAAATAAAACCGACTTCAGAGAAAAAAAAAAGTGAAAAACTACTTCAGAAAAAACGCTTCAGAAGTCGGTGACCTTTGTTTGATTGATTTAGTGTTTTTGTCACCGACTTCTGAAGCGTTTTTTCTGAAGTCATTTTTCCCTTTTTTGTTTTCTCTGAAGTCGGTTTTATTTTTTGTAAAAAAGTTTTTATTTAACACTTTTTAGTGGTTCACATGTGCTTACCCCTTCACAGCGTACCGACGTGATTTTAGGTTATGAACTGGTGTAAACAATAGACAGATATGAGATTTCAGCAATCCCAGTACATTTGCTATCATTTATTGAGGAGTTCCGTTGCCTATCTCCGAAGTTCTTCATCAGATCTTCATCAAATTGAAACGAGGTCACTTCGAGAAAGTACACTTCCTAAAACTACCCAAATCGCTTCTACGTGTGCCTATAAAATGTGAAGAGTTCTCTCTATTTCTCCAGGATTCCATCACCAGATACTGATTTGATGATTATGGGACAACCTGAGAAGTATACCCTTTCAAACAATTAAAAAAAAAAAAACAAAATCGGTCCAGCCATCTTCGAGTAATCGGGCAACATTGAATTGAGAACCTCCTTATTTTTGAAGTCGGTTAATAACGACGTTATGGTAGGTGACTCAAATATCCGGATAGCCTATATAAGATTCGGCCGAGTATCGTTAATTTGCTCTTAAGAATTTAAGAGTTCCGTTCCTTTGTTATAGATCCCATAATCAGAAGTAATCAGAACCTAACCAAATTCTCATCAATGTACCCTTGAAGAACATCCATTCCAATAAAAAAAAAACCAAAACATGTCACGGTAATAGGGCTTATCCCCAATAAATGGAACTTAACACACCTAACTGTCGAAGTCTGGGTGTATTATACACTTCTGACTACCCCCTCAAAGCATACAGGCGTGATGTTACGTCGTGATATTGTATAAACACTAAACAACCAACTGTTTGCAGCAATCACTGCAGCTTTGCCGTATATTTTTGAAGAGTTCCATTTATATCTCCGAAGGTCAGCATCAGATCTTCAGCAAATTAAAATGGGACCACATGAGAAGCACCAGCTTTCGAATAAAAAAAGAACCATCAAAATCGGTTCACCCAGTCGAAAGTTCTGAGGTAACAAACACTGTCGAAATCTGGGTGCATTGTACACATCTGCGTACCCCCTCAGAGCATACAGGCGTGATGTTACGTCACGATATGGTATAAACAATGAACCTACAAGCGATTGCAGCAATCACTGCAGATTTGCTGTGTATTTTTGAAGAGTTCTATTGTATATCTCCGAAGATCAGCATCAGGTCTTCAGAAAATTAAAATGGGACCACACAGGAAGCACCAACTTTCAAACAAAAAAAGAACCATCAAAATCGGTTCACCCAGTCGAAAGTTCTGAGGTAACAAACACAAAAAAAAAAAAAAAACAGACCTATTGAGAACCTCCTCTTTTTATAAGTCGGTTGAAAAGAAATGTTACTTACGAGTATTATTAATTTATTTATCCATATGAATAAATAAATAATAAGTACCATTTCTTTTCTTTCTTTTTTTCACTTCAGCGACTTACTCACTAAAGCATACATAAATATAGATCACAAACATTATGTCTAAAAGTTTATAACCTGAGTATGGTGACCTACGGTGTGATGGCATGGTGATGACTGTCTTTCGCAAAGATATCGCGTAGCATTGGATAATAACAAAAGAAGCAAAGTGGGTGACATATTGACCTTTGCGTTGCATTCTTGTGTTATGTAATCTTTAACGCTTTAACGATATTACTCGCAATATTTCTGCTCATAGAATTCCAGTTTCGATTGAGATATCGATACGATATATGGATGTTTTAAACGATTCTATTTCATAAACTGCATCGTGTGGTTTGCCAACACTTTGTTTGAATGAGATGATGGACATCAGTATTTATTACTCGTACATATTGTTGCGATGATGATATTTCATTTATGCAAAATAAAATCTGTATCCGTATAATACAGCGTGTATCAGAATTTTGAGGTCATGAAGGGTTTTACTGCTTACCATCAAATTGAACTATATGTTCTAACTCCCCGTAGTCGCTCTGCTGACTACCTCGTTGGAACACTTTAAAGGTAACTAACCAGTAACTGCTCTCAAAACGGTGAAGGAAATCATCGTGAGGAAACCGGCATGTTCTAGAACCAAAAATTCGAAAACATGCGACATCTACCAATCCGCACTGGTTCCGCGTGGTAGATTATAGCCCATTCCCTCTCATAAAGAGGAGGCCTGTGTCCCAGCAGTGGGAACGTTAATAGGCTGATGATGATGATGAACCAGTAACGAGCGGGGACGAGCTGGAAGAATTCAACGACCAGATATCCATATTTGCTCGATCGACAAATTTGGATCTAATGAGAAGAAGCCTTTGTACAGCAGTGAGGTGACAAAGATGAACAGTCACAGCTTGCATTGTGTGTGTGAACCGATTCCGAGTTACTGACCATAGATTGGTAATTGAAATACTGTTTGTTAACAATAGTGTAATAAGTACCTACTCATGTGTAAGTACTGTGAGTTTTCCAAACATCTAATGATTCTTTAAATTCCACAGAAGTTGCTCGCAAATCAGCTGATCACTTGACGTTACCCAATAGAGTACATTATTAAATGTTAATGACATTCGTGTTAGGTATTATTCTAAGATTGACTTCTCATGGTATGATGATGTCAGAGAGGGTCAGCGTACTACGCCAAACCTATTGCCAAATCATTGCTTCAATTAGTGGCAAATTGCGTTGAATTATCGTTAGTGAAATTCACACCTTGGTTTAAACGAGATAGAATTGATAATGAAAGCTTTGAGAATGAATACTCCAATGATAGGGTTTATGATAAGGTTCTTTATACTCGTAGCGATATGTTACGCATCGTGGTGATTTACAAAAGAGTGTTGATTTGAATTTGCTTGTACTCATTTGTGATCGGTTGTTTTGCTGAATGTAAACCTTTTTAGAGCTCTTGTATGTGGGTCGATTGGATAATACTGGTTGATTGGACTGTTGAATGAAGGTTTTTTTAATAGAGAAAACCTTACGATTTGATTCGTAGGAGGTCGTTTATTTTTTTTAGGAATTATTTATTGAACTACATATATTCCCCGTAATTTAATGAACAGTGCAATCAAACACTATTTGCAAGTGCAGTCAGTGCCTGCAAACCTTGACACTCCTTTTTAGACAAAATAAACTACTCTAAAATAAAAATAAAACCCTTTAGGAATATGAATTCAAAGGTTTATCTATCAACAAAATTGAACGCGTTTACAAAGTTTCGTATCCGCTCTATGAACCGTTGAGGAGTTCTCTCTTGTGAGGAGATAATCTTGGCAGTAAGGGATTGTCACCAGAACCTAGGTTGTGTGAATATTTCAGCTCAATATGTTTGGAGAACCGGTAAGGGGAATCAGAAACTTAATGGTTTGAATTTAAGTTGCAAAAAGAATGAAGAAAATAAGAGAATGAACTGGTAGTTTTTCCATTTTCTAGAAAACTAATAAAACTTAGGGAAGTTTAAAATGTTTAAAACGTTCAACCCAATGAAACGGGTTGAACGACATTAGTCAAATCTGATATTCTCCAAGTGTGTAAATGTTTTGTAGGTGCCTACGAGTATATCCTCGTCTTTTTTTATTACATCAAAACGACATAATGTACGAAGTAGAATGATATAATTATCTGGTATTGAGCCATGTATTGAAAAAAGTAATCCAGACTAAACTAGTTTTATTTTTGTGATAAAATAATTGACTTTAGAAAATAAACCAAAAAATGCCCTGCCAAAGTAGAAATGATAATTTAGACGTAGTGAATAAACTATTAGTTTAGCTAAAAGATGAGAGTTATCAAGAAGATGAATGAATTCCTGAATGAATGCGAGTCGCACGGGACCGGTCAATGTGGCGACACTTGGAGGAGGCCTATGTCCAGCAGTGGACGTCTTTCGGCTGAAATAATGATGATAATGATGATGATGAATGAATTCCTCTTGAAAAGATTAACATTTTTGTTAATGTGCGTGGGAAGGCAACGGGTTTGCATTTTGTATGATCTGTTTTTGTGAATAAAGGCTTCATGCAGCAAATAAAGAGAAAATATGAAATGTTTCCTTCGGTGTTTTTTTTTTTTACCCGACTTCGGCGATGCCAAAAGGAAGGGTTATGATTCTAGTTGTCTTTGTAAGTATATATGTTTGTATTTACTTATGTTCCTCCATAGCGCCTAAACTACTCATCCAATTTTGACGAATAAGCACGCACGTCGCACAGGCTATATTTTATGTTGTAGGTACATAGGTTAAATTTTAATCGACTTCAACAAAAGGAGTTGTTGATTTTACCTGGTAACCCACGATTTTAAACAATTTTTTTGCCCTAGTCGGGTTACAGTTTTTTAATAATTTTTCCTTGTTTTTGGATAGTAAGCTTATATAAAAGCTTACTTATATGAACATGCATGTTAAAATCGTATGCACGTACATCCTACTAATATTATAAACGCGAAAGTTTGTGAGTATGGATGTTTGTTACTCTTTCACGCAAAAACTACTGTACGGATTTGGAAGAAATTTGGCACACAGATAGATTATAACCTGGATTAACACATAGAATACTTTTTATCTCGGTCAGACCACCATCGCATGCATGTCACGAAAAATAATGCAAGAGAACCAAGGTCACCGACGTAGCCCGAAGAATTGCTAAACTTAAGTGGCAGTGGGCAGGGCACATTGCTCGCAGAACGGATGGCCGATGGGGCCGAAAAGTTCTGGAGTGGCGACCGCGAACCGGAAGACGATGCGTTGGAAGACCTCCCACTAGGTGGACCGATGACCTGGTGAAGGTTGCGGGAATCCGGTGGATGCGAGTCGCAAGGGACCGGTCAATGTGGCGACACTTGGGGGAGGCCTATGTCCAGCAGTGGACGTCTTTCGGCTGAGATGATGATGATGATGATTCTAAAAAAGTAGGACGCCCAGAGTGGGAGAAGTCATTTGATGATTTCCCATCCTATAAAAAAAAAAAAATGGATGTTGACACGAGATTTATTCTTATTCCTCGTTATCTTACCTAGTATTAGAGTAGTAACTAGGTTGTTGCGAGTTCATGGAAACTATTATTTTTTAATCTCAAGAAATCTAACTATTTTTTTTATTATCAAAGAAATCCTCTCAGTGTTAAATAAATAATAGGTCCTATTCCCTTAACTACTTTCAAATCGTCTGTTAGCCACATAAATTATTGAAATGCGATACAGTTAATTATACAAAAAATTAACATTTTACATAGATAATAAGACATTTAGCTTCGTGTGATAAAATGGACTCTGTTTTACATGAAAAACTCACGTTATTTATTTTTAATTGGTTCAGTTACATAATTTAGATAGATTGTTTTGTACTATGTTTATTAGATATTAAAATTAATAACAATAAAATATTATGAGTGAGTCGAAGTGAGTTTGGCAGTCGTAAACTTGAATCTGTGTTCTAGTCTAGATTATAACTAGATTATAAAGCTATTTTAGAGATAGGCACTATACAATAGGTGGTCCAATGAGTGATTTCATAAAAAAAAAAAATACATTCCTCAGCTTTTAGATAATTTCCGAGTTAAAAATTTTTTTAAACTTGAGAATTTTTAAGAAACCTCTTAACAAAAAAATAAATCTTCATATTTACACGGATTTTTCACATTTCTATGGCTAATGAGTGCATTAAGAGTTCCAAAGAATCATATAAAAATATTATTTAAAAACGTATTCGGACACTTTCAATTGAATGTTTTCATTAGTTTTTATTTGTGATCGATTAGAAGAATTAACACTCAATTGCGGTTCATTACAGACAAAAATATTATCCCTGTATAATACTATCGTTATTGCTATTTAATTATTAAACTGTAAATTCACTATTATTACATACCGTGCGGCATGCGACTCTCTGAATAAATAAATAATAAAACCTTTTATTTTATTTTGCATAATTATGTCGACTTAGTGATATTGTATCTCATTGTACTTCTTAGCATTGTTCAAGATTACATGTTCGACCCGACCTTGCCTTATGTTCGCGATATGATAATCTTACATTTAATTTAGCCTTTGTTCTTTTATAATGATAGCTACTTAAGTACTTAGATATTTGAATGGTTGAGAATAAAGGGTGTAAAACACCTCTTCACGAAGCCGAAAGGCACTTGTTTTCCCCATCTTTGCGATCATTTTTTTGTTCTACACCATACCTGGGAATCTTCTACGGAGATATGGGGGGTCAAAGTTACAACTTTTTGACAAGTTTTTTTTTTAATACCAGTTTTTTTTGGAAGATTTTGACTTTGAACACCTCCACGACCCCCGTACTATTCAATCCATGCATCAGCACAATGTTTTAAGTGCGTTACATTGAGTTCTACCACAAAACATGATTTATAACCTCAAAAAAAAAAGTTGTTTCCCAGCAATATTTTTTGCGTAAAGTTACTTAGTTTGATGTACAGAATGCTTGGTTAACGGCTTTGTGATGAGGTGGTTTACACCCTGTATGTACGGGTACATGAAGTATAAACAATAAACAGATCAGGAATTGATACAGAGGGCCTAAAACGGCCGCTTTAGCAGAATCAGAATAGGATAACAATATGAAACACGTATCAATTCTTAGGCCTAATCGTCAATTGGCGAAAAAAAAATCACACGCACGCAATCACGTTGAAATTCAGGAGTACGCGCGAGTTAGTATCTTCCGATTTTTTTCTGTCATCAACTCGCTCGCGTGTTATAAAGTACAGTCAAATGAAAATATTTTATTTATTTTAAAGTCAAGTCGTATCAAATTTTATAAGAAGTTTATAATGTAGCTGACTGTACATCTGACGTATTTGAGTCAGGTTTTCAAGGTCGCGCGAGTTGACGACAAAAAATAATTAAATTGGCAGTCGCTAGTTGACGAATAAGCCAACTCTTAAAATGATCACAGACGCAGTTGATATTATGAATTGTCACTTTGTGACCATTTTACGAATTGTAACGTAACTCTATTCTATTTTGATTCTGCTAAACACACCCTGACCTTCTTCTTTCGTTTCGCTTGTACGACTTATTAAACGTGGGCCCAGTAGAGGACCACGTTAATCGCAGCATCTGTAGGTAGCATTTTTCAGTCCTCTTATATGCAGGTGTAAGAACAACATTTCAGCAAGTGGGTCATGGTGTGGCCGGGGGCTTGGCTTTCACACTGGGTGTTGGTAAGATCTTTAATCCCCCATTTTGTTAAAGTGTGTCTGCACCGGTCTACCACTGGATACTGATTTTGAATTACCCGATATACTTGAACTCCCTACCTAAAATCCAGCTAAGAGCTAGTCTGGTTCAGGTGAGTCAGACTCGCACTGGACCGGTTCCGGTTTTGCTGGGTACTGGGTGCCGCCGCACGCCGTGCGTCGCTCAAAACATCATTTTTATCCGACTTCCAAAAAGGAGGAGGTTCTCTATTCGACTGTAGGTACCTATGTATTTTTTTCATTTTTTTTTATTTTTTTATGAATGTTCACCGATTACTCGAAGACGCCTGAACCGATTTGAAAAATTCTTTTTTTGTTTGAAAGGGTATACTTCCAAGTTGGTCCCATAGAAATATTGTCATGATCTGATCACGAACTTCGGAGATATGGAACGAAACTTCTCAATAAATGATAGCAAATGGACTGGGATTGCTGAAATCATATTGTCTGTCTATTGTTTACACCAGTTCATAACATAACATCACGCCACCGCACCGGTACGCTGTGAAGGGGTAAACACAAGTGAACCACTAAAAAGTGAAAAATAATAAAAACTTGTTTGCAACAAAAAAATAGGACCGACTTCAAAAAAGTGAAAAATAACTTTAGCTTCAGAAGTCGGTGACAAA
The DNA here is from genome assembly GCA_950022955.1 of Xestia ashworthii. Taxonomy (NCBI): domain Eukaryota; kingdom Metazoa; phylum Arthropoda; class Insecta; order Lepidoptera; family Noctuidae; genus Xestia; species Xestia ashworthii. The sequence goes on along the minus strand of OX465556.1, from coordinate 21,556,515 downwards.
AAAACTTAATAAATCAATTAAACAATGGTCACCGACTTCTGAAGCTAAAGTTATTTTTAATTTTTTTTAAGTCGGTTCTTTAATGTGCACATATTACATGTCGATTAACATAAAGAAGAAGTTTCAAATCGTCAAAATGACTGACGTAAGTCTAAACTGCATTTTATAAATTAAATTATACATAAGAACTAGAGTTACACAATTGGATTTTAGTGTTAATAGTTAATCGGATTTGAGTTCAACGGCTTTTTCTTAATTTGTTTTTTGATAGTTAGTTTGCAGAATTTAATGCAATGGTTGTAATTAATGTGAATGGTCCACTGTGTAATGACCAGCTAGACATAGCCGTCTCACGTCTGATACCAATTATGAAAATTATGTCATTAAGTCAGAATATAAGTTGTAGGAACACTACAAAAAGTACTACAGCACGCACAATGGTCCAATTCAAGGACTTGAGAGCGGAAACCTAAACCCCATGATAGAACAGCAGAATAGAACTACAGCGCTATCTATGACAAAAAGGAAGAACTAACTTAAAGTTCAACATCACGCTATTAAAGTTATCCGCGACTTAAGATCAAATAGAAACACGCGGCAACAACTGCCAAATAGTAGCCGACCAGACACAACATCCGTTGGGTCGGAGGATCTTCCCTTTTCTATGAGGGATGAAGAAATTAATACCCTGTTCTATACTCTTACGTCATCAACATCATTAAACAGCTTTGTTCCACACTCTACTAATTAGAGGCCTCCTCCTTCTTCCCTGGTCTAAAATAGTCTCAACCAGGACATGCCAGCAGTGTTTAGAACCCAAGTGCATCATTTCAGCCGAAAGACGTTCACTGCTCGACATAGGCCTCCCCCAAGTGTCACCACATTGACCGGTCCCGTGCGATTTGCATCGAACGGAATCCCGCAACCTTCACCAGGTCATCGGTCCACCTAGTGGGGGTCATAAGATAATAGGTACAGATTAACACATAATCTTGAGCCACTGTGCTCCATCTCGCATTGTGTGTATTTCGTTTAAACAATCGAATTAGGTAACACCTCCTTGACCAGTGTTTGCTTATTATAGTGCCAAGGTACACTGTATATAGGTATATGCTAATTTTATTTAATATGTGTCACATTATAGGTATACGCAGTTCTAGGACAAAACAAATCGATTAGTTAAATATAGTTTAGACGTGGGCGTGGCGTCCCTTGGCATTTAGCTTAACTAAAATGATTCAATAAGGATTTTGATGCTATAATTAAATGATACAAATTATAATGTTCCCATTCTGGGAAGCAATCTTCGATCGGTGTGTCGAAAGATATATCTAACGTGGGTTGATGGAGGTCCCTTGTCATCGAAGTTTGGTTCTAAGATTTGATTTCCTCGATTTTTCTTCACCGGCTTGAGCAGTGTGGCAATGCGCAATGTTTTGCAGTGATTTTCCGGGTTCGACCCTACGATTTACAACTCGTAGTGACGTCCGATACCACTGATTATTGAAAGTGCTATACAAATACTTAAATCTTTCTGTATCTTATATTTATTATTTATTTGTTTTCACACGACCCCAGTACTGTCATCGTCTTAACGTTTTCGATGATCTAAAGTCCACGACCTCAATTTCCTTAACCCTATAGTCAGAAACAGAGTCCCCTTAAAAACTAGTACCACGGCCATATTGGCTAAGAGTTATTGCACAGTGCTCCAAACAAGTGGTATCGGTCCAAATCTGGATCATATCCCATTGTAAGGTACCGGTTCTCTCTGACTCTCAGGTCAATTCTTGTGTAATGGAAGATTTTTTGGATGGTGGGCTGTGTTGTTGTTCTCGTATGGTATCTTGAGACACAGCTCGTGGTTTAATAATAACAGCCTCACGGTGCGATCTTCAAGGTCAAGCGGCGCTCTTGCTGAAGTTGGTCAGTGGATGGGGGTGACCATCCATTTCATACTGTGAGAGTATACCGAGGTCAGATAAGCGGTCGCTCACTGGTATACAGCTGTTTACATAGAAGACAACCCCAGCATCGTCGCGAATAGGCTAGGCAGATGATGATCACACATTAGGACATTGCTATTGGAGCGCAGACGTGGCTCTGCAGTAATGGCATCTGGTATTTTCATTACAATTTCCAAATGCTTATCAACATCGCGGATAATGTTGTTCAAGCGCCAAAAGATTCGTTCAACATTTTCGCCATCTATATCTACGACACGTGTGGGTAAGCTGCGTACACTTTGGTGGTGTTTTGGATGGGTGACCTTTCTTAAAACTTTTCCCAATGAGCTTCTGTTTATCAAGCTACGTGACTCCTACATTACACATGACACAATATTGACCATCTTGATGACCATACTGCAAGTTCTTGACCCAAATGTTTTGAGTCCAATAAATATTTGGTCAGTTACCGAGAATTGCTGAAGAGCGATACTGATCTTCAACGGTCCAGGGTCGGCAACTGTCTATTGCAATTTTTATTGCGTCAAAGTCAATGCCAATGAGTCAGCGATCTGTGGTCGATATAATAAAGTATTTTACTCATCGTGGCCTTTTACTGCATTAATTCAGTTTCTGAATGCCAGGGCCCTTCATTTAGAGCGGTCTTTTCCTGTTTCGGACCTTCTAAAACCAGACAATTATTTAGATTATGGCTTTATTGACACTTGTTTTTTGTCCTTCAAAAGATGTTCCTTCACATTCTTAAAACGTTATTGTTAATTACCTTAGTCTTTATTTCAAAATCGAACCGGATAATAATAATAATAATAATAATAAAGTTTATTTGGAACAACTTCAGTTTACAAGTTACAAAGGAAAAACGAAGATAGCTACAAAAGTAAAGTACTGTGGCGCAGCTATCAACGCCCAATTCAAGATACATATAAGTACAATCACAGACATTGTTCCAGATTAACCTAAAAAAGAAAGTTAAATTATAAACTATGGATGACAAAGAAAAATATAAAGAACACTATGTGGTTACTATGTAATATATATATATATGTAGAGTGGAGGTGGGGATGAGATGTGTATTTGTGTATGTGTGTGTATGTGTGTGTGTGTGTGTGTGTGTGCGTCTACCGCATTTATGACACCATAAGTTGCTCAGTCTCATCATAGGACAAGCATTTAAGCCAGTTGGTCACATTTCTCTTCAGTTCCATCCTAGTCATAGGGTATATTTTAATTCTTTCATGCAGGGCATTATAAAGTTTGGAGCTGATGTGAGTGAAATGGATGCAGCTGAATACCAGTATTTGATGGAGCGACTACCTATCTGACCTCCACAACCCAGTTATTACTGGGTAATATGATACCCCTTGGTAAGACTGGTGGTCAGACTTCGTCTGTCTTCTAACTACTACTCATCATCTGATAGCTTTTTCTCGGCTTCGGAATGCAACTGAATAGTAGTTAGTGCTGGTAAATGCGATACCCCTTGGTAAGACTGGTTGTCAGACTTACCATGTTGTCTAACTATAGGTACAAATAAATTGAAATCTTGGGTGATATGAATCGATGTACCCAGATTTCATTGCCGCAACGATTTGGACACCTAACAAAATTTGATCATGCGTACACCTGTATTACTAGTATTAATCACAAGTTATTTAGATCGGTTATACTTTAGTTACATAAGAGAAAGCGCGATTATGTCGGTTAAGACGTAATTCTTCACATTTTGGCGGTTGCAAGCTACTCGTTGACCGCCAATGAAAGTGGTTCGGTTCATTTCCATTTGCGCACGGCAAGCTTTTGGTGTAAGAAAATGTTTAACTTGCTAATCTTGCGGAGGAGGACCTTGTCTGATATTCCATAGTATTATTTTTTAAAACTCAATGCATGAGATAAAAGAATCATAAAAAAAATAACCGAGTGTTAAATTCTGCAATTAAACGAAAGACGAAGAAATCAAAATGAAGTATGTTTAATTAAGATCGGAATAAATAAAACCATCTACTTTCTTTCAAAAGTAAATTTTTATACAATATTCCTTAGGTTAATAAATATCTTCAAAAGAATAAAGGATAGGTAATTAGGAATAGAAATACGGTCTCTTCAATGCAGGGTGAGTGGTAATTAGTGTACGATACTTAAGGCGACTACACGAGCTAAACGCGAGTTTTATAATTAGTAAAAGTATATGATTCACTGCTATAAACAAGACCAGAAAATATATGATATTCTTCAGGATATATGCTAGCATGATACTGTTTTGAAAACATAATACAATTAATTTGGCTCGATAAAAAGAAATCACGAACTTACCTCTAAAAATATCTTTCAAACAATAGAAAACATACTAATATGCATGCGATCATTCTGATTTTTTGGCAAATTATTCTACAAGCAATATATTAGCATGATACTGTTTTAGTTTTTTAATCCAATCAATAGTTTTTTTGTAAATCGATCGAAACCACTCATTTCGCGCTATTTGGCCCGCAGTGGCTGACGTAACAACCACTTTGTAGTGCAAGCTGATTAGAACTTTATTCTAACAGCATTTCAAACGAAGTTTGAACCACCACAAATAGAGTTGCTAATTTAGCTCGTATAGGCGCCTTAAACACGTGAAATCGCGAAAAAAAATCAGCTGTTCATTACATTTTAGGCGAACATAAATGTACTGAACAGCTGATATTTTTTTCGCGATTTTAGGTTTTGTCACCCTATAAAATGTATTTACGTGTCTAATGGACACGCGCAATCAACTCTCCAACCTCGTGGTTTCGTAGAAGGTAATGCGTAGCGGTCAAAACGGTGCTTTTCACTTAGAAGTGCAGTTTATGGTCGAATTTATTGACTTTTTTCATATCAGCGTTTTTATTTCTTCATAGTTTCGAATTTAGATGCAAACAAGCACGTTTTCATTGCATTGCGATTTCGATATAAGAATTTGGAACATCTCCATGTTTGATGTAACAATTATTAAATTATTATGTAATCCTTTGGCTATTTGATTAATATTATTTTTCTAAAGGTTAATTTGATTGGTGCATGATACTTACAAACTCGTTTGAAACAGGTAAAATTGCAGTATTACTGCACTTTTGGTGAAACCGTTAGCAGTTGCGACATGGCAATAATGATATTTCGGTGCTAGTATGTGGTGGTACCTATACGAAGAATTTCTACGTCGATAGAAAGTGAAGGTGTCTATCACTTTACCGTGATGCTGCACTATTGAGCGAGATCATAATCCTATCAAAGAATGGCTTTTTATCTATGACAAATACTTGTTAACGTTTTCTACAAATCATTGATGGATAAGTACTCAATATCAAAAAGATGTAATTCCTTAATGTTGAATGGAAAGAATTTCACTGTTCAAAAAGTTTATCTGGTTTTAAAAACCTTCTTTCTTCTTTCAATAAGTTACTTACGAGTATCGAGAATATCTTTCGAGTTTATCAGAATGATGTTGTGTGTTTTGGACAGCGCAGCTGGCTCGTGGCGCAGTAGCTAAGCGATTGCCTGCAGCTGTGCTGCGTAGCGCGGGTTCGGTTCTCGCACGTTACAAATATTTGTATGTCTTACAGGTAATTGTTCCGGGTTATGAGTTTAAGTGTTTGTAAACGCACCCACGATACAGGAGAAATTCCTAGAGTGGGACAACGTTTTTAAAAAAAACGAATGCATGATCGAAGAAATCTTGAAGAGTTCATTCAAAACCTGCCTTGTTCAATACCTGTTTATTTTCTGGGATTACACGAACTTAGTGGTGTTATTAATAGTAACGATGACGAAAGATTATAAACATGAATAAATGTTACTTAGGTACATAAATAACAATGACTTGCATAATAGTTCAACACCGGGAATAGTACGTCCGTATTTATTTTAACTCACTTCTTTATTTGTAGTAATAACTAGGAAATAGTGATTTAAATCCAGTTGTAAAACATTTAAGTTAAAATAAATTGTGCAAATGATTGCATAGTGCAACCTAGGATTTGCAACCTTCTTCTGCTCTATTATTATCATTAGTACATGCTATACAAGCGTTACTATATTGTGATATTATCTATTATCAAGGTTTATACCTATACGGTGCATTTATGTATTTATCCAAAACATTAACCGCTAACGGCGCTTCCTCACCGGGAGCATTCGCGATTTCGCACGTAATGTAAAAATCCAAGTTTCGATATTGCACAATGATTTTTTTATAAATTATATCGCAACAGTGAGCACGTGGTTAAAGAACAGCCGCTCGAGTTAATCTTCAAGTTAGTCCGTGGATTGGTTTGTAATGTGGGTGGCCATTACCAATATGGTCCTTAGATCCTGCCTCGGAATGCACGTTTCTAGCTGTTGATCCCGGCTGTCATTTGTAGATCTTTGACAGTCATTGCAGGTAGTCAGGGGCCCGAAAGTCTGACAGCCAGTCTCAGCGTATTACCTAGTGCAAATTGGGTCGTGGAGGTCAGATAGGCAGTCACTCCATATAAAGTACTGGTGCTCAGTTGCATCTGGTTAGACTGGAAGCCGAAGCCGGGAAAAGGCTAGGCAGATGATGATCGTTACAGCGCGCAACCCGTAATGACGCACAATTTGTAGCACCTTCTCGTAACGTAATGCTTGAAGTCGAATCTTGAATTGTTACATTACACGCGATCACGCGAATGCTCTGGTGTCGGCGCGCCTTTATAATATGTTTTTTGCGAGTACCCGCAAATTACATAGACAAATGTCAGAACTGAGATCATGATTGTTTTATCAAATTGAATGTAAGTGATGATTAATAACATTGGGAATATGGGTCAGTGTCAAGCTAATGGGTACTTAGAGTCACACACTCATAACATTGGTATAATTACAAAATTTTGTTTTTGTTATAATTAAGTGTGAGAAGTGCTTCGTGGGTAACTGCCTCGTTGGTATTGAGTAAGAGGTCCTAGATTTGATTGCCAGGTCTGGCAAAATGTGATTAGGTTTTTTCCATTAATCTTATGTCAACTGTGGGAACTAGATGATCATCAACATCTGCCTAGCCGCTTCCTAATTATGTTGGAGTTCCCAGTCTCACCGGATGCAGCAGAATACCAGTATTTTAAATAGTGCGACTGCTTATCTGACCCCTATAATAAAGTTAGTGCTGGGTAACATGATACCCCTTGTGAGAACTAGATATAGTGGTACTATTATCACATTTGACCTAGGATATACCTAACTGTCTATGTTCCTAAAACTTATGGTTAAATTCTTCATGATTTCTCTATTGGGTAGGTGGTTTACGACTCACGCAACTTCGTCTGCTTATGAGAGAAAAGGTCACAAAAGGAATAAATTTTCCTCGTTTTGCAACATTTTTCATTTATGCTGCACTCCTATTGGTGGATGGTGATGTTATATTACTATGGACTATAACCTTGCTCGATAAATGGACTAAGTATCCAACACAAAAAGCAGTTTCAGAGATTTTTTTTAAGTGCGTTCAACCAAACAAACAATCTTTTTAGTTTTATAATATTAGTAGGTATAGATTTACTGGAATGACAGCTATCCTGGAACTTGGTTTACTGTATTTCAGTATTAGTATATTATTTATTCATTTAGTTTACAAGTAACTGTTAATTTTAGTCTGTTGATATTTCTTAAGAATTTGTAAGTCCTTTGAAGCGTTTAAAATAAATACCTAAGTAATGAGTAGTCTTCTTCCCAGAAAGGGATAACTAGAAGTAGGTAATATAGTTTAGCAATCTGATAAACAAAGTCTATGATTCTGTTCCTTTATTGATGTTACGAAAATTAATTTAGTTTTGGATATCGGAAAGCTTTTAAGTTAGACTCTGCGCGTGTTTTTGCAAGTCTCGTGATAATAACTTAAACAAAATACTGCCAGTATTTTGTTTAAGTTAATACCTAAATATTTTTTTTTGGTTTGAAAGTTTTAATAAATTCACAGGTTACCACCACCAGAATTCACCAGATACCTACTTAGGTAAAACAATTTGTGAAATAATTATTGGCAGAAATAGGTCCAAGTCAACCTAATGCAAATAACATACAAGAATCTTCTTTGTTATATTTTTTTTTAAGTATTTCTTGTGTTTTTTAATATTATTTACATGTCCATGTGACGGTTTAATATGAAAGACTTTATAAAAACTTGCTTATGCTACAAGCTTCTCGCCGGTGTTTGGTAATGGTAGGTACTACTCGATCATATTACCGGGATAAAAAGTACCCTATGTCTTAATCCAGGTTATAAGCTATCATTCTGATTCGTTTAGCGGTTCTGGCGTGATTGAGTAACAAACTAAACATCCGCCCATCCAAACATACATGACAAGGTACAAATACGTAGCATGTATAAATTATAAATGATTGTAAATGAATTTATTTAATTTGTTTTCATTCAACGGTTTTCATTTCAATTTTACTTGTTTTGTTTTTATCCACACACATCCTTATGTAGAGGTATTCCTCAGAGCGCACCTATTTCTAAGCGCAACCATCTAAGCGCAACTAAAGCATTCCTCGGAGCGCAACCATGATTACAAATAGAGAAGGATTCATTCATTATATCGATAGACAGTTTTAAAGAATCATTCCCTCTGCGTCGAGTCCTTTAATGTCGACAACATTAGCATAAGAAAACTATCCGCTATCCGTGTTATTTTTTAATAAGATTGAATGTTCTTTGTTACAATAACCATGTACGGCTTTATGGCCTATTTCCGTGTGGGTCCCAAAGAGGAAGTGCAGTGAATGCCATGACAGTCATCACATAGACAATTTTACTGTCTTGAATTGTAATTGTCTAATTTATCCAGTAGACCTATTGCCTTGAGGCTAACAAAAGGGACTACATGTGATCGTAGGCTGTATTAAATTGTGAGAAGTTTGTTTGTATTCTACGTGGTTACTACTTACGTATAATCACGTTTCTGTACCTTAGTTAGACTTCATTTTTAGGGTTCCGTAGCCAAATGGCAAAAACGGAACCCTTATAGATTCGTCATGTCTGTCTGTCGGTCTGTCTGTCCGTCCGTATGTCACAGCCACTTTTTTTCCGAAACTATAAGAACTATGCTGTTGAAACTTGGTAAGTAGATGTATTCTGTGAACCGCATTAAGATTTTTACACAAAAATAGAAAAAAAACAATAAATTTTGGGGGTTCCCCATACTTAGAACTGAAAGTCAACGTTTTTTTTTCGTCAAACCCATACGTGTTATGGATAGGTCTTCAAAAATGATATTGAAGTTTCTAACATAATTTTTTTCTAAACTGAATAGTTTGCGCAAGAGACACTCCCAAAGTGCTAAAATGTGTGTCCCCCCCCTGTAACTTCTAAAATAAGAGAATGATAAAACAAAAAAAAATATGTTTTTTCGGTGGAAAAAATAGGACCGAAAATTGGTTTGAACGAGATCTAGTAAGTAGTTTTTTTTTAATACGTCTTAAATCGTAAACATCAATTTACCTTTCATTCAATCTGCTACGGAACCCTTCATAGGCGAGTCCGACTCGCACTTGGCCCGTTTTTTTTCTTAATCAATTCAGGACTATAACTTTTTGAAGTTACGGCACGGTTTAGCAATAACGAATATTGACATCAACCTAATATTTATCATGGCTTGTCCAGACTCTAGGCTACTTCATCATCATCGTCTCAGCCGAAAGACGTCCACTGCTGGACATAGGCCTCCCCCAAGTGTCGCCGTACTTTACTTTTCGGCCCCATCAGCCATCCGTTCTACGAGCAATGTGCCCTGCCCAGCTGCTTACTACTGTAAAATTATTCTTGCTAGTATAATTAACGCTCTGCCCAACTTGGGAACCTCGACCAATAGACTTCGAGTATTGTTGCTCATAGGCAATCGAAATACAACATTTTGAGTCGTTGTCGGTTGTACTGACATGCTGAATATCTTTTTGCAGCTTGAATATGTTTATGCTGAGTCGGAATAACAAACTCTAACGTATAATAACAGATAAAAATTTCCCCTAAAACAACGACCTTATTTTGTGACTAACTGTACATTATTATTCTTTTCAATATGGCGATAATGACATAGGAATATTTTCTCCATTTACTGAAGAGTTCTAAAATCTAAATAAACTTAGGTTTGCACAATTTACTCCAACAAAATTCTAAAGCTACGATTCAACTGAACAGAGATCTGTTACGACTTATTAAATAAGTCAATCGGTGTAGTACGACGTCTGTTACGAACAATCGCGTCGGAAATGCATTGTGTAATCGAGTTAATGGCTGAATCGGTTATCGGAATCGTCGTTCCGTTGCGTTCCTGCGACACTGCTCGCGGAAAAGTTCACCTCACTACTTGACAATTGACATCATTTTTATGTAATATTGCTGTACTTTTGGTTTCACGGTTACTACTGTTGCGTTACTACGCATTGTTATAACATAATATCAAGTCTGCAATCCACGTAGGGTTAGACGTGGTTAGACAGAGGTGTATGTCAGTAGCCACACTATATTTCACCATTTCAGCTTAATATTTGGAGGTTAGCTTATTGCCTACAACTGGGTTTGGATCCAGACGGGCGTGCTACTGAGAAATTTCAATGTGGTGGAATAACTCAATAACACTTTTTCATAAGAATGTTGTTCCATTTAATATTTTGGATAATCCTACAAGTTGGCAGCCAGACCTCTTTAAATCTTTACAACTGAGAATTGAGGGAACAACACTTCTTTGTACAAAAAGGATTAAAAATTCAATTAATGGCCCCAACATTGTGTATGTTAAAGTTGAATGGAAACCCATACTAAATTACGAATTCCAAAAAAGGAGTGTGTTAACGTAAATTGGACTTGACATTCAAACGGTCAACGGCCGGGCGGACAAAATGGCTGACCGCATCTTTGAAAATGGAATAAGTTTGGGCACTTTGAATTCGGAAGGGACGATAACATGCAAACCGATGGAAAGGTTTTCGAACAATAAAATTATTATTGATTGATTGGCTACATGCAAAGATTTTAATTGCTGGACTTGCCGGAGTCATTGCTGTTTCCAATAAAACTTCAATATCTATAAGATATTTGGAACAGGTGATGTTTTTTTTTAAATTTCCGATGAAATGTTTCTATGTGCCTCGGGTCAGAGTGATGTACTGAATACCTACGTGGTTATCGTTTTGCGTCGGTATACCTTCAACTTTGTATACAAATGAGCGATATGTTGTCTCAGCCCTTTCGAGTTACTTGAAGGACCTAATTTAGTACCTTCATAACTATTCCTAGGTACCAAGTGTCATTGTCTGGGACGTTTAAGGCACGTGAATGCTGCATATTGAGCCCGAGATCAGAACAATGCTGTCTATTATTTGGAAATTGCTCCAGCCTTATAGATCTAGATGTCTTTAATAGATATTTCTTTGTATGCAAGGTGAATAAACGCCTCTCACTGAATTTTTGAGTGATTTTATCTTTAGTTAGGATGATTATTTCGCAGGTGTTCTAGGTTTTTTCTTTTGTTTTATGTGTGCTAAATTGTTTTTTTTTGTACTATTACTTATTATTATTTTAAACAGATTTGGTCTCTAGCATGTCACAGCCTGCAGGTAGATAGTTTTCCTTTCATGCGCCTGCGCGTAGATCATTCCAATAAAAATGATATTCCATCCTCTAAGCTATAATTCTTAGGCGTTTCAATTTTTTGGAGTGAGCAAGCGCCACTGCTGAGCACGATCCTGGGTTCGATTCCCGGATTGAGCAAAGCGTTATTTGGTTTTTCCATCAAGAATTTTGCAGTAGCAGCTATGGTGTCTGTATTTGTGCCCGGTTAGTGGCAATACATTACTCGCCAAAACTAATGAAATGCGGGTGCACTCTATTAAGTACACCTCTATGGTTAACCTTTCGAGGATTATAAGCGTGATGGTGTGTTATGTTATAAATGCCTATACGGACTAAATGTACGGATCATCTGTTTTTTTACTTGAGGAAAATGTCAAACCCGTGGGCTTCAATTATGTTATGAATTTATTGTCACAGTTTGCAAAGCAATGTCACTTTACCACTCATAATTATTCATTTTTACAAATTAAGCATAAACATAATTAGCCTAATGTTTCCACTGCTGGAACACAGGCCTCCTCTCTATGAGAGGGATGAGCTAGTCGGACCCGGTGCGGGTTGGTAGATGTCACATGTGTTCGATTTTTTGGTTCTAGGACATGCCGGTTTCCTCACGACGACGGCGACGTTTTCCTTCACCGTTTTTACAAATAGTAATTCGGTAATAATTTCCGCTCACCTGTTTGACTCAACACTGATGGCACAAACAACACAAATAGACCCGCATAAATGCTCTCAAAACTAGTTATTTTTCGACACGCACTGATAAAACATGTCACCATTTTTTTAACACAATTGTTTTTGCTATTTTTGTCCGAATTTAAATCTGATAACCACACCATTTTTGTTATTTTTGTATGACAGTACCGCACTAAAATCAGATCACATCACTCTCCCTACGTTTTTGAAAAGTGAACTTAATTTATATATTTAGAGCTTTTGACTTAACTTAAAAGTATTTTTCATTTTTTATGTCACCAGTTATAATAAGTATTAAATTAAGTATCAAATTATTTTTAAACTGAAATAGACAAAAGGCGTGTTTTTTTCTATCTCAATTTCGTAAATATTCTCTTTTCAAATCTCGCGCTCAAAAAGCGCAGGAAGACACGCGCGGAGCATGCGCGGTGTGCGTACAATGATCTGTCATTTTTTCATCGGGCACAGACCTCCCGCTATAGAGCCTTCTGATGCGAGCGATTTTTTATTGAGATCGTGAGCAATTTTCTGGTCTGCATACATACGTTAATTTTGCGGAAGCATTATGTCGTGTATGTTTGTTTGTTTTGAAGATAATATTTGATCGTTTATTTTTACACAAGAGAAAGTTATAGGTATTCAAACCAAGTATCTTTACCTTTTACTGCCTCTTTGGTCTAGTGGCTGTTGAGCATGAGGGCCTGTGTTCGATTCTCAGGTCGAGCAAAGTGATAATGGGTTTTTCCATCAGGAATTTCTCAGTAGCCACGGAGTCTGAAATTGTGACCGGTTGATGTCATTAGGCTTGCCCCCATTACATGGGACTCAATCATAACTGGTGAAATGTGGGTAAACAATTAGGTACACCTCTGTCTAACCCTTCTGAGATAATAGGCGTGATGTTATGTTACGTACCATAAATGATCTTATGAATAAGAAAAACTGTAGTATTTTTTTATCGGTTGGTGTACAAATAATTAAATGCCTAGTTACCGTTACGTATATTTATATCCAAATTTTTACTACAAGACGACACCTCAAAAACAAGCCCATTTATTAGAATCAAGAATTTGTTGACCCAACTGGGGTCAACAAATCCTTTAACATTTTAAAAATATCAATAAGTTGGTTGGGTGTTTATTTGGCATATAATTTATTAAGCGTTAATGTGTCGTATCAGAAAATATACAACCTTGAACCTGTAGTGTCCGTTTATGTATGTCACCGTAAAATTGTAAAACTCGTTAGATTGTAATCTATCTAGCGAGATTGTGAACTCTCGAATGATTGTCAAACGAACGCTGTTTACAATATTACGCATTATTTTTCGGTAGATAATAATCTATCGAATTTAAACCGTAATATTGTGAAATGCTTGCGACGGAAGTAACTCTGCCCCCATAGTCGGGACTTGGGGCACCCCCACGTTAGGTTAGCTAAGTTCCTTTAAACCCTGCGGACAGAAATAGGAGCCCCGCGTAGCGGGTCTCCTACGCTTTTTAGGGAAATATAAAGTGTTTTGAAGTTAGGTTATATTAATCGGTATTTCTCAGGAATGGTGCATTATCTTTTCATGAGAGTGGTACCATGGGGCTAGAGGGACACCCCCTTCTCTCCACACCGTACGAGTTGACTTCTGTCGCATACATTTGACAATATTACGGTTTCACTTCTTTGGATTATAATCTACCGAAAAATAATGCGTCATATTGTCAGTATGTTCGTATGACAATCTATCGAGAGTTTACAATCTCGCTAGTTATAATGCAATCTATCAGTTTTTACAATGTGACGCTGACATGACAACCTCTCTTTTTTGTGACCTCTGATTTTGCAGTACAGTGACCCTCTTCTTCTTAGAGTTTTGATGGCAACCTAAATTGTATCTTCCCAGAACTTTCGGTGTCCATCGGTTCCTTTTTTTTCGGATTGGAAATGATCAAATGACTCTTCCCGCTTTGGGCGGGGCGGGAAGGAGTGTCAGACTTTTACTGACTAAAACCCATCCATGTTCCTTCCGCCCTCTATAGGTATATACGTGCCGGGGCCACGGTATCTCTTTCGAACAGTCCCGCAGCCCCGTCAGGGTTCCTGTAGTCAACAAACAATAAGACACGCGGCACACGATATTAAGTGGCCTCATTGTTTATGGAACAAATAATTATGTGGTACTTATCGTGTCCGTTTCAGCACCACATTTTCACTCCAGAGCAGAGTCACTAAGTACTATACCACATTTTCAATCTACAAATCAAATGAAATAAAATATTCAAATATGCTTATTGTTCATTCAACTGAATTGTGCAAAGGCTTTACATATTTATCGCTATCGATAAAATTGTAGACATTTTACAACATCTGAGAGTTATAAACGTATTTATAGGCCCTTGAAAAAACGCAAGGACATCATAACATTATTATATGTAATTCTTTTGTTGTTTCTACATAAATCATTAAATCATAACTATAATATGAAAAACTAGTGTGGCATTTTAATTTGACAGCGAAGGCTGTATGAACCTTGTCCGTTGTCTGCGTGAACTGAAATTAAAACGATTTTAACTGAAAAATGAGTATGGTATTTTATCGATAATTTACTTTGAGAGCCATTAAGTACTTTGCCATTAATTTGTTTATTGCGGTTTAATGGAACACGCGGAAATCCAATAATAATTGCCAATTATAATTACGAGATTGTGACACTAAACATTATGAACCTTGTGTTGGTGGCAGATTTTGATAACGTCGTAGATCGTACAAAGATGAAAAAAAGGTGAAATTATTTGAAATTAAGGTTTTAACAAGTAAGTTTTATTTGTTTTTTTTTCTTGTCTCCAAATACTTTAAGGCCTGTAAAAAATAGTTGGTCTTCTGCAAAATAAACATCCTATTTCAGTTGCTTACATCCCATTGAAACAGTGATGTCATTGTCTCCGTCGAACCCAAGACACACACCTCTGATTTTTCGATTCCATGTGCGTATTGTATAATTATTACTTGCTCCGGTGAATGAAAATATCATGAGAAAGCCAGCCTGAGAGATATTTATCGACGGCATGTAAAGCCAAGTCAGAGGCCCACAGGCGGCATAAAAACTCTGACACCAGGTGTAGGCAATATTTATTATCATATAATATTAAATATTAATATATAAAATATTAAACATTAATAAGTATACAAAATATAAAATATTAATATATATAAAATATAAAATATTAATATATTAAATATAAAACATTTATTATTATTATCAGCCATTTGTGTCTCACTCCAGGGCAAAGGTCCCCTTCCCTCCTTCCACTTATCCCTATCTAGTGCTGTTATACGCCAATCCTTGTGGGAGGAGTCGAGTTCGTTCCGCCATCTCCTCCTTGGCCTGCCGCGTTGCCGTTAGCTGCTGTTTGGGACCCATTTTGTGGCAGCTTTAGCCCGTAGCTCCTCCGGCATCCGACAGATGTGGCCAGTTCCATTTGAGCTTGGCAGCCGTGTGACCTACATCGGCAATAACGAAAAAAGATTTCAGCTGGTTCACCTATTTGCTGAAGTCTAGTATGTATGTATTAAAACTTGCGTCGTTTCTTGCTTGCACAGTTCATAGTTCCTTGAGGGCATTGCTTGACACTAGCAAGTTACTGTCGTAAACTAAGGCAACCACTGAGGCAACTTCAGGCTGACGACAGAGGCAACTGCGTTTGTCGTTGGCACGTGGACAGTAGAAGAAATCATCTGTAAGTGTACGGTAGGGTTCCTATAGTAAATCCCAGTTTTCCAGGGTTTTATTATAGTATTGGACTGATACCGGTACCGCATGCCCTAAGTGAGACGCTCTCAGGTTAGGTAGAGCGACGATGTCCACAGAATGGCTGACAGCAGCTGGATGTGAGTTCCTAAGAACCGACTGAATGGCTTGCAATGAAAGAAAGAAAAGAAAGAAAAAATATTTATTCGTCGCAAGGTCATGACGTGGTGCATACAATATTATAAAAGTAAATATACAACGCACTGAGACGAACACAAAAATTTAGACTACAACAGAACCAAATTACTATTGTAAGACAAAACGGGCAAAAAATAAAAAGTTGCACGTCGTGAGTGCGACAAATAGGTTACCACTCAGCGTGATGCTGTGCTATGGGGAGCCCACAGAACAGCGCTGGTTTTCAGTGGTCACCTGTGAAAACGGACGG
The DNA here is from genome assembly GCA_950022955.1 of Xestia ashworthii. Lineage (NCBI taxonomy): Eukaryota > Metazoa > Arthropoda > Insecta > Lepidoptera > Noctuidae > Xestia > Xestia ashworthii. Next base: position 21,540,055 of record OX465556.1, on the reverse strand, counting down.
AAGCCAATACAGCGATATTTTGACTGAAATGTCCAGCTGTGGACCTCGATAGACTCATGATGATGATGTGAAACGTCATACCACTAAGTTGATGGATAGTTTTTTTTTTTCAGAAATGCTGTTCCAGAACAAAGTTTTGCTGACAATACTTGTATTGCAGTTTGTTTGTACAATGACGATGGCACTGCCTGCACCGCGCGATGATGACTGCGGGAAAAAACCCAAGAAAATCAATGTTTTTCCCGTTTACTATCCAGCCTTTTACTACCCAGTAGCTTACTATCCCGCTGTGGTATTCCCGGGTGCAGTTTTATTTGGTTAAACACCATGTATGTAGTTTTAAATTATTTTTAGTTTTTTTATGTGTTTCATAAAGTTTCGGATAACAGCAAAGTGGAGGAGTATTTTGACGTCTATTTAATGTGTTCTGTATTTTTTTTGTCAGTAGGTACTAACATTTGGTTAGCTTATTTCATATTGTATACCCGTATTATATCAGTTTTATTTGTACAAAATAAACACTCACTTGTTACTTAGTTTCATATTGAAACATTATTATTATTAAGTTATTTAATTAAAAATTAAATTTTATTAGCATGCTGGATACATGAAGCATAGGTTTGTGTAGCTGCGTGTATACTTAGCCTGAGAATACACGGACCGATTGTTTTGAATGGTGGAGCATGATTTATGCACATGTTTAAATACTCACGACATACAAACAGGATTCAATTGGAGGAGCTCCTAGCTAAATAATAACAGCTGCTCTTATTAAACTCGAGGTTAGCTAAGGCTAGTCTTTTTTCATTTTTTGGGATTAGCCCGCCACACTGTTCCCAAACACTGTAACTCCTGAAAGCCAGAATCAACAGCGGCGACCACCAGAAAAGCCTACCTAGGCTTTTCTGGTGGTCGCCGCTGATGTTTCTGGCCACAGACTAACCTTAGTCTGTGGTTGGGTGACTACTCATTACATACTGAGTTTCCTCTGTGCCTCAGAAAGCACGTTGACAGACGTTACAGATAGTCTCAGTGGGCCGAAAGTCTGACTAGCAATCTCACCAAGTGGTTTCGTATTATGTAACCAACTGGATTGTGGAGTTCATATAGGTAGTCGCTTCATAAAAAATACTGGTATTCATGCATCCGGTTAGACGGAAGCTGAACCCAACATATTAGGAAAAGCCTAGGCAGATGGTGAATAAAAAACGTGATATAATTTCTAAAGTAAAACAATTCTGCCTGCAGAAGACTGTAGGTGTCTCTTGAAAAGCCGATACCTTGTATACAGTGTTCTATATTTCAAGGCTAGCTTAATTACATTGTTTTATTACACCTGACTCTTGTTTCACTTGGCCAGGTTATTTCAATGGTATAGATAATTGATGATCACACAATCGTGCTTTTAAAGATTTCAATTAAATTCTATTATGTAAAAAACAAACATGTGGTGGCAGTCTAGAGACTGTCAATAGAAGTGACGCTCGTAGCCGATCCATTACGGCGTAGCCATAGCGGATCGGCAACGAGTACTACGAAAAGCGTACCTACGTGACGGTCACGCGCCTTAAAAAGTTTTCACATCAAAAAACTGTTCCTTCATTTTGTTAGGCAATGCAAAATAATAAAAAAAATCACATAAATATGTATAGCAGCTGATTTAATTTTCGCAATGATAGTTCGTTTAACAGTAAAATTGTTACAGTGTGCCCCTTTTTTTACATAACACCTTACATATTAAATTGAGCGTATAATAATACCCAAAATCCTAAAAGAAAACCTATAGAAGTTTGTATTTACTTAAGTCGCAGAAATTGTAATTATATAAAGGGTGTAACACACCTCTTAAAGAAGCCGAGAGGCACTTGTTCTCCTGTCATTCCGATCATTTTTTTGTTCTAGACCATACCTGGGAAACTTCTAGTTAGGTACGGAGATATTGGGGGTCAAAGTTACAACTTTTTACAAGTTTTTTTTTAATACAAGTTTTTATCCGTACTATTCAATCCATTCACCAGCACAATGTTTCTGATTCTTCACCCCAAAAAAAAGTTGTTTCCCAGAAATAATTTTTGCCTAAAGTTACTTAGTTTGATGTGGTTTGATGTAACAGAATGCGTGGTTGACGGCTTCGTGATGAGGTGGTTTACACCCTGTATGACCGAACGTGGACAAGGCGAAGGCAAGAATGGTAGCGGTAGGGTTGCCAACTATACTGTTTTAATCAGTATTATACTGTTTTTAACTAAATTATACTTTTTACTGTTGAACAAATATAAAGTATACAAACTACTGTTTTCAGCATCAAAATGCACACATTATTATGTGTTAAATACTTAGAAGCTCACACAAATTTCAGCATTTACTGAAAGAGTTTTTTTAGTAATGGCGGGTGGCTAAGTGGCGGGAGGATAGAAATAGAGCATCCAATCTAAATTTAATAAAAAATGAGCTCCTCATTTATTTTAATTGTGGTGAGGCGTACCTATGAAGTTTAACAAAAAAATTTAAAATTAATAAGTTGTGCGAGAAGTTCTAAAAAATATGTATTTAAACAATAAATAAATAAAAACTGTTCATTTCTCTAAAATACTGTTTTATATTCTTCATAGACCTGAACATACTTTATTTCTTGTAAAAAAAGTTGGCAACCCTAGGTAGCGGGTAGCATTCTATGGTTTCTGCTTACCCCTATGGGATTTATTTATGTTCATGTACAATAATGTATATCATACACAATAATATCAACAGGAACTGAGCAGTAGGCTTCGAATTAAATCGATGTGAAGATAAACCTATAATATAATAGTAATCAATCATGAACGCCGCCGGCCCATCCACAACTTAAATCAAAACTTTCTAAGTCAAACAGTATTCGCGAAGACGGGCAAACACGTTAAATACACTGAAGATGTTTTGGATATTTCGTAGCTCTGTTTTTAGACGAGCTCAATTAGCAACTCTATTTGTGGTGGTTCAAATAAAGTTCTAATCAGCTTGCACTACAAAGTGGTTGTTACGTCAGTCACTGCGGGCCAAATAGCGCAAAATGAGTGGTTTCGATCAAAATCGGTTCACGCAGTTGATAGTTCTGAGGTAACAAACACAAAAAAAATACAGACGAATTGAGAACCCCTCTTTTTGGAAGTCGGTTGAAAAAAAAAATTAAAAAATAACTTTAGCTTCTGAAATCGGTGACCTATGTTTTCAACCGACTTCTAAAAAGAGGAGGTTCTCAATTCGTCTGTATTTTTTTTTTTTTTTTTTTTGTTTTTTTTTTTTGTGTTTGTTACCTCAGAACTTTCGACTGGGTAAACCGATTTTGATGATTCTTTTTTTATTTGAAAGCTGGTGCTTCCCGTTGGGTCCCATTTTAATTTTTTGAAGATCTGATACTGATCTTCGGAGATATACAATGGAACTCTTCAAAAATAGACGGCAAATCTGCAGTGATTGCTGCATCCACTTGTAGGTTCATTGTTTATACTACATCATGACGTAACATCACGCCTGTATGCTCTGAGGGGGTACGCAGATGTGTAAAATATACCCAGATTTCGACAATGTTTGTTACGTCAGAACTTTCGACTGGGTGAACCGATTTTGATGATTCTTCTTTTATTTGAAAGCTGGTGCTTTCCGTGTGGTTCCATTTCAATTTGGTTAAGATCTGACGCTGATCTTCGGAGATATAAATGGAACTCTTCAAAAATACACGGCAAAGCTGCAGTAATTGCTGCAATCGTTTGGTTGTTTATTGTTTATACAACATCATGACGTAACATCACGCCTGTATGCTCTGAGGGAGTATGCAGAAGTGTACAATACACCCAGATTTCGACAGTTAGACGTGTGAAGTTCCATTTAATGGGATCCCGGAGAAATAGTATAGGCACACCAGAAGCGGTTTGGGTAGTTTTAGGAAGAGTACTTTCTCGGAGTGATCCCATTTCAATTTGATAAAGATCTGGTGACTTCGGAAGATAGGCAACGGAACTCTAGCAAATGTACCGGGATCGCTGAAATCTCACGTCTGTCTATTGTTTACAGTTCATAACAAAAAATCACACCGATACGCTGTGAAAGGGTAAGCACATGTGAACCACTAAAAAGTGAAAAATAAAAACTTTTTTGCAAAAAATATAACCGACTTCACACAAAAAAGTGAAAAATAACTTTAGCTTCAGAAGTCGGTGACAAAAAAAACGAAATCAATCAAACAAAGGTCACCGACTTCAGAAGCTAAAGTTATTTTTCACTTTTTTGTGTGAAGTCGGTTATATTTTTTGCAAAAAAGTTTTTTTATTGATTTATTTTTTTGTCACCGACTTCAGAAGCTAAAGTTATTTATCAATTTTTTTTTTTGAAGTCGGTTTTATTTTTTGCAAAAAAGTCTTTGTTTTTCACTTTTTAGTGGATCACATGTGCTTGGTACACATGGAAAGTGCAAACCGTTACAATTACAACAAGCCCAAACATGACAAGGATGCATTGTCTCATTATGGAGTTCCGTGACTCTTGGCTTCATCATCAGATCTGATAGTAGAATGGTTCTTATTAAACGCAAATGCTTCACTGTTGTAGAAAATACCAAAATCGCTGTACGTTATCCTATAAAATTTGAAGAGTTCCCTCGATTTCGCCAAGATTCCATCATCAGATCCCGACTTGGTGGCTGTGGGACCATTTGGAAAGTATACCCTTTCCAACAAAAAAAGATTTTTTCAAATCGGATGCCAAACGACGGAATTATGCCCGAACAAACATAAAAAAAAAATAGAAACATCCGAATTGAGAACCTCCTCCTTTTTTAGAAGTCGGTTAAAAAAGGCGAAAGTTTCTACGTGTGTATGTTTGTTACTCCTTCACGCTCAAAATGGATTTGAATGAAATTTAGTATCAAGATAGCTTATATTCTGGATTAACACATAGGCTACTTTTGATTCCAGTAGTATGATCCAGTCGGACAATTATCGAAGTCCACGCGACGAAGCCGCGGCCATAAGCTAGTTTTACAGAGAGACGTTGAAATATTAAGTCGATGTTTTTTTTTCCAGAAATGCTGTTCACAGGCAAAGTTCTGTTGACGATACTCCTATTACAGTCCGTTTGTACAATCACGTTGGCATTACCTGCACCGGCTGCACCCCGCAATGATGCCTGCTGCTGCTGCCAACCTAAGAAAATCAACATTGTTCCATTTTACTACCCGGCCTTTTACTACCCAGTAGCTTATTATCCCATGTCTGTGTACCCGGGTGAATTTTTATTCGGTTAACATCATATACGAGTATTTATTTTTAATAATATTAAACCAGCTGTTGCCCGCGACTGCGTTTGCGTGGAAGTTTTGATGTGTATGTGTGAGCAAAAAATAAATAATGACGTAATAAAACTAACAGCTTCGAACGACGGTCCGTGACAGAGGTAATGCGCTCAACGCACCATTTTTGGTGCCTCGAATTTCTTTCGAAAGTCCTCGCTGCCTCTGGACTTTAGACGATCTGTATTTTTTCAGTAGGAGAACTCGACTATTCATGCCCATATTTTACTGCCCAGTAATCTCTTGTAGTAACGGCCTTTACACAGTACTTGCTAACAACCATGGTATCTCCATGACCATGGAGGTCTCAGTAATGGGACCTTTTATCCATGTGCATTTAACTGTCTTGATTTTATCTTCTTCCATTTTTCTATAAAATTAACGTCTAAACGGTTAGTTAAACAACGATATTACATCCAAAATCTTACCAATAGCACAGCGACATTCGAGTGACTCATCAGCGTCTTTCGAGTGCTAAAAGATCTCTGTAGCACTGTACTTTCAAATCATTTTAATGTCAATGTAAACAATTGTCGGAGCACTGCGTTGGATCAATGCATATTTCTCATCATAATAATGGGTGCATTACTATAAACAAAGACAAATAATACGCCGGTGAGCCTTTTGTTACGCCGCATTATAAGTAGGCTTTCGTAGAAAGAAGATATAGAAACAGAAGGCCCACTTGCATCTGCTGATAAACTAAAAGAAATAAGAAATGGGTAGATTTAAAGTCAACCATGCTTCAAGGAGGGACGTTGCTGATATATACGCATTTGAAAAATGGATTAAAAAAAACCAAAAATACGATTTAGACCACCCGCCAAAAAATCTTTGCACATCTGTAGGGATTTACTACCATCGAGTCGAATACGAGGAAGAACGTAGTAATATAACATGCAGTCTGTAATCTCAGAAAGGTTAGACAGAGATTTAACGATTAGTATACCAACATTTCGCCAGTTTTGTTTAAATCCCATGTCATAGAATCCATTGCCATAAACCGCGCAAAAATCTAGACTCCGTGGTTGCTACTGAGACATTTCTGATCTGCCGGGGTTGCGGCCCTTTTCGAAAGAGATACCGCGGCCCCGGAACATAAAGGGCGAGGAAGGAACAAGGATGGGTTTTAGTCAGTAAAAGTCTGACACTCCCTCCCGCTCCGCCCAGAGTGGGAGAAGTTATTTGATGATTTCCCATCCTAAAAAAAACAAGACATTTCTGATGGAAAGTAGTAATCATTTTTGGGTTCTAGGTAATTTCTCGTGTGCTTCGGTAAGCACGTTAAGCCGTTGGATTTTCTACAGTCGTGTTTCCGATGTCAAAGTCGGGCACACTATTTGTGTTGTTATGAAAATACACCTTGAATGAACAATCAAAACTAAACCTTCTGTGTCTTCATTTCTTACGCCCCACCTTCCCATTTTTACAAGTAGGCTGTAAATGTAAGAGCTTAAGGAATTATTGTAGTGAGAGGTCTAGTCTCGGTTTTATTGGAATCTTTATGTATTCTTGTCAGGTTCTCGTTAAAAGTCATAGGGAAAAACTACATTTATTTGTATTGTTATTTGTAGTAAGACAACTATCGCTTTTGCATGTGCCCTTATACACTTCAAAAGAGCACTTGTATGTAGAAATGAAAGCAATTTGGTAGGTGTCTGGGTTACCCACTTCCTGGATTTTATGGCTTATGTCTATTTGAAGGTAGCAGGAAAACAGCTATATTTGAAGGTGGGGCCTATACTAGCAGTTATCAATGACTTTTAGTATGGTGATCCAGTTATCTTACCAGCCAGAAGACCTTCACTGCTAGTAATAAGACCTCTCCTAAACGTCATCACGTCAACCAGTCCAGTGCTTCTCGTATCGAGCTGATTTCTGCGGCCTTCACAAGGTCATCATTCCACCCTGAGAGAAGCATTTCAAAGCTACGGTTTCCGATACATGCCACTCTCGAACCGTCAGCCCCAGTCATATGTGTTTAAATCGACGATGTCGTGGAACAATGACGGATAGCTTCTTCTTAGAAAGACCGACTCCTTGACAATTCAAAAGTACCTTTAAATGGTTTAATTGAAATAAAGGCTTAGGCTGTGAACGCACTGACTATAGTGCTCAGAACCTTGCGAGAAGCGAAGTGAAACAAACGTTCTAGAATCTTAGAAAACATCCTGTTAGTAGCCTTTTTTAGGGTTCCGTAGCCAAATGGCAAAAAACGGAACCCTTATAGTTTCGCCATGTCTGTCTGTCTGTCTGTCCGCGGATAATCTCAGTGACCGTTAGCACCAGAAAGCTGAAATTTGGTACCAATATGTATATCAATCATGCCGACAAAGTGCAAAAATAAAAATTTAAAAAAAACATTTTTATTAGGGTACCTCCCCCAGACGTAAAGTGGGGAGCGATTTTTTTTTTAATTTTGACCCTGACGTGTGATATATTGTTGGATAGGTATTTAAAAATGAATAGGGGTTTTCTAAAATCATTTTTTGATAATATTAATATTTTAGGAAATAATCGCTCCGAAAGTCAAAAACAATGTGTCCCCCCCCCCTCTAACTTTTGAACCATAAGTTTAAAAAATATGAAAAAAATCACAGAAGTAGACCTTTATATGAACTTTCTAGGAAAATTATTTTCAACTTGATGAGTTGAATAGTTTTTGAGTTATATAGCACTTTTTCAAAAAAACGCAAATGATAACTTTGTTTTTCATACAAATACTATGAAAAACAAAGTTATTTTTGCTGACGAAAAATGTTGGTATTTTTAATGGTCTGGGAAGCTACGGAACCCTACAGTGAGCGTGGCCCGACACGCTCTTGGCCGGTTTTTTTAAGAGCTCATACTGTCCCAATGCTAGGCAAAGGCTTTCCTCAATTCCTTCCTTGCCCTTTTTTTCCGTGCCTCTTAATTCAGCTCTCGCGCTACGAGTCGTGATCGTCTCGCCACCTCTTGCTGAGTCGGCCTTCCGGCAACCATTGAGACTTTTGCCAAACGGTAATCTTGCATGCAGTTGCCAAACGCATTTTAGCCTTACATCAAAGTTTTTTTCCCTTAACTTCATTATTATATCTATTGAGACAAATCTTATGAAAAACATAAGTTGTAGCTACATAGTGTTAATATTAGAACTAACATTAAGGCATTATCGTCAGCTTATTAGGGTTGGAACCCCGAGGGGTGCCGCAAATTGTCAGATTGATCAATTATTGACGTATGACCTTACGTCTAATGGTGACGCGCGAATAGATTTGTAATTAATGTATTATTATAGTTTAGTTGGAGTTGTAAGCCTGCCTAATTTTATATAATTATAATTTAATTAGCTAGAGAAATTACAAAGACATCATGGGTGTCACTATGTCATCATTATCATCAGGTATAACCTTTTCCTAACTATCTTGTGGTCGGCTTCCAGTCAAACCGGATGCAGCTGAATACCAGTATTTTACATGGAGCGATTCCAAATCTGACCCCCATTACCCAGTTAGCACTGGGTAATATGCACGTGAAGCCTTGTTAAGGCTGGTTGTCAGGACTTTGGGGCCACTATTTTATGAGAGTCAATATCTAACAACATACAAAAAAAGATTTTTTTTCAACCAATACTATCCCATTATCAGTTGTTGACGTAGAAAATACACACTCATGCCTGTTTCCCATGGCTGTAGGCAAAAGCCACAGCATACATACACCTGACCATTTTGAAGAACCTTACCAATAAGGTCAGAAATAAATATGTCTGTTTGTTTTATCGTGTTCCTATCATATCGATACTCAACAGGTCTGCCGAGTCACGTCATCTAATTTGATGTACCTTCTATGAAATGGGGAATAAACCGATTGACCTTGATTGCAATATGGTCTAAGTACTGCTGAAAGGAGAAGACATTTTGAAAACACCTAAAAAACTGCGTGCGGCAAATCGCACATCAGAGCAACAATTTGATTACAAAAACCATAGGCGCTGACAAATTGATTTCATGAATGTGAGGTTAACTAATACGTTAGAACCTTATCTCTTTTTTAATCATTACTAATCCAAACTTTTTTTTTCGGAATGTTTTTTTTTTCGGTTTGGCATCTCGCAGTTCAACCTAGAGAGGTTGGGACACAACCTTATCTAAACTGCCTTTTTGGTCGAGTGGTTGCTCAACTGCTGAGCATGACGTCAGCAGGTTTGATTCCCGGGTCGTGCAAAATGTTATTAGATGTTTCCATCAGGAATTTCTCTGTAGCGTCCATGGAGTCGGGATATGTGCCTGGTTGATGGTAATAGGCTCGTTTGCCTCTGTAATATGGGGTAAGCCCCATATCACAGGAACCGAGCCTATAACATAACATAACGAGCGAAATGTGGGTGTAGGTACTATTAAGTACAGTTCTGGCTAACACTTCAGGGTTTACAGGCGTGATGTTATGTAGGTACTAACCCAAACAAAAATAATGACTACCTATTTTTAGGTCACGTAATAATCCAAGTATGTTAAGTGTGTCTGTGTAGGTAGAAAGAAAAGCTGCTGCTGTCAAAACACGCAAAATAATAACAATATTTTCAACTTTTCCCGCACAACCGAAAACAGCGGGAAAACAAAAAAAAAAAACACTAAGTAAAAATATAAAAAAAAATCTTTGTAGTCACAATAACGCAGCTATTTGCTGCCATCTTCGCGTGTACGCACGTACTATTTATATTAAAAACATTCAATAACCGTGAACAAAATATGGCGTTTTGGCACACCATATTGCCTTCTGCTTAGTAAAAGGCGGTAGGAAGGTATTTACTTTTACGAAGTTTATTAACTGACTTCTAAAAAAGGAGGAGGTTCTCAATTCGGATGTTTCTATTTTTTTTTTTTTTATGTTTGTTCGGGCATAACTCCGTTGCTTGCCAACCGATTTGGAAAATTCTTTTTTTGCTGGAAAGGGTATTCTTTCCAAATGGTCCCATAGCCACCAAGTCGGGATCTGATGATGGAATCTTGGCGAAATCGAGGGAACGCTTCAAATTTTATATGAAAACGTGTTGCGATTTTGGTATTTTTTACAACAAGTGAAGCATTTGCGTTTGATAAGAACCATTTTACTATCAGATCTGATGATGAAGCCAAGAGTCACGGAACTCCATAATGAGACAATGTATAGGATAGTCGTGTTTGGGCTTGATGTAATTGTAACGGTATGCACTTTCCATGTATATCAAGCACATGAGAACCACTAAAAAGTGAAAAATAAAAACTTTTTTGCAAAAAATAAAGACCCGTTTAAAATTTATGACCCGTTTATACGCATCTGAAAAAAAAATGTTCCAAGTCTCTTAACTTCCGAGATCCACCTAAAGAGGGGGAGAAGGGGGGCAAGGGGTCAACTTTGAAAATGACTTTTTTCTTTTCCGAGTTACGCTTCACCCACTCAACCTTCGTTGCGCTACGGAGGTCGCCGGCTCGCTCCGCTCGCCACTTCCCCTCTTCGCTCCACTCGGTCTCGCAGGTTCGCTCCACTCAGGACCTACCTACCACCGGAAAGCTATCTTGACCCTATCCCTACGCTACGGGGGTCACCGGCTCGCTTCGCTCGCCACCTCCCTCCTTACCACCACTATAATATTTCTTCAAACACCCAATGGCTATCCCTAACCGTTATGAAGTTACACCCCTTTCAATTTTAGGAGAGGTTGGGGAGGGGAGAGTAGGGTATAGAATTTTCGACGCCCCTCAATAATAAAGTATATAGTCAAATTAAAAAGCCTCTACGTGTCCTAATTTCCGAGATACGATGGGGGGAGGAGTGAAGGGGGGGAGAGGGTGGAGTTTTGAAAAATGATTTTGAGAAACTGATTGCCCCTTGAAACGAATCTGAAAAAAAAATTATCCAAATCTCTTAACTTCCGAGATCTGCCTAAAGGGGGGGAGAATGGGGACAAGGGGACCAACTTTGAAAATGGCTTTTTTCTTTTCCGAGTTACGCTTCACCCACTCAACCTTCGTTGCGCTACGTAAAAAATAACTAATACTAAAAATAACTTTAGCTTCTGAAGTCGGTGACAAAAAAACTAAATCAATCAAACAAATGTCAACGACTTCAGAAGCTAAAGTTATTTTTCACTTTTTTGTTTTTTTTTGAAGTCGGTTTTATTTTTTGCAAAAAAGTTTTTTTTTAACCTGTACTATCTATACCTTTTTATCTACGAATATTTTAAAAAGGTAAAATTGTAAGTTTGGATGTAAGAAGTAATATCCGAAACTGCTCATTTGATCATCATAATAGAATAGAAAAATACTATGAATCACGTTAAAATTATAAGAAATGTCCAGACGCAGTTAATACTAAGAATGGGCACTCTTTGACCATTATGAATTGTAAGATAATTCATTTATTATCCAATTAAAATTTGGTAGGTAATGCGGATATTTTTGTCCCCCTTGATTTTGACTTCTACGCGGGTGCAACCGCGGGCAGATGTTATGTTATAAATTTCCATAAGACATAGATGTAGGCAGGTAAAGTAAATGGTTCTTCATTTCTGGCTACTCGCTCGTACATTGTAATCTTTTATTGAGGTTATCTTTCGGAAAAATCGTGACTGACATTTTTGGAAAGTAAAAAAAGTTAATAAAAAAAAAACATTAAAAAAAAACAACTGGTTTTTTTAGGCAAATGACGAAGTGTCGAAGTGGTAGTTTAAGTTCGGCCAAATCCAAACGGTAGCTAGGGTAACCGTGGCCAGAATTCGTCTGGGTCTTGAAGAAACTCCATTGAGATTGTACTTACTTCATCATCATCATCATCATCGGCCTATTAATGTTCCCACTGCTGGGACAGGCCTCCTCTCTATGAGAGGAAATGGGCTATATAATCCACCACGCGGGCCCAGTGCGGATTGGTAGATGTCACATGTCTTCGAATTTATGGTTCTAGGACATGCCGGTTTCCTCACGATGTTTTCCTTCACCGTTTTGAGAGCAGCGGTGATGTAATAAATTACACAAAGTAATGCGCCTGCCTGGGTTCGAACCCACGACTTATTGAACGTAAGTCGGGGCCGCCACCACTGGGCCACCGCTGCTCTACTGGGCCACCTTGTACTTACTGGGCTTGTACTTACTTACCTACTCAATATTATGTATTAATAGATTTTCCACGTGAATAATGTAACCCATAATTTTCGTACGCACGTGCTGTTTTATAATTTAACCGATTATAAGTCACGTTTAACGATATTAACGGTACTTAAGAATTAATTTTTAATTACAAGATTAAATATTAGTGTTTTCGTTACTGGAATTTGAACGCGCCATATTTGTTGTAAAGGAAAATCTCATGTGGGATATAAAACCGAATTTAATATTGGTACGTATCTTTTACCCTGATTTAGCGGTAAGGGAGGCTTTCAAGATGGCCGATGTTCACATAGATAATATAAGTGACGGACTAATTAGTACTAATTACACTAAGTTCCATGTTCACCAAAAAGATGACAGTCTGATTATCTAAAACAGCTGTTTAAAACACATTTTTGTATGGTAGTATGTCACAGTGACAGCTGTTTTTAGCTAATCAGACTGTTATCTTTTCGGTGAACATGGACCATAGTAGACTAATTAGTTTTTTTTTGTCGTCTACCCTATTCACCAAAAAGATGACACTCTGATTATCTAAAAACAGCTGTTTAAAACACATTTTTGAATGGGAACATGTCACAGTGACAGCTGTCTTTAGATAATCAGACCGTTATATTTTCGGTGAACAAGGACCTAAGGGTTTATTCCGGCCTAGCATATACATTTTACTTGGCATAATTGCTGATTTTAGTTAGTTGCTATACTCAGCAATTCCTGATGGAAAAACTCTATAACAATCTGTCAATCAAACCCATCATACTAAGCAGTTGTGATTGCGACCTGCGTCAGTATACCAACGAGGACTATATCTAACCATATTCCTTGTCCCCAGCGACTATGTGTCTTCACATCCATTTACTTAACAGCAACCGATTGCAGTTGGCTTCCCAACAAATCACCGGCCAGAGCTGCGTTTGAACATAAGCATAAGAACCAGCAACCTGCTTTTCAGCAACCCTTTGGACCCATAACCAATATTTTTAAAGGCGAAAAGATTACTGTTCGAGAGTTTTGTCTCGAATGGATCCTTAGGCCAGAAGACCACTACGTAGTTCTTCCATGGTGGTACCATTACTGTGAGGATCAGAGAAAAATGCATCCAAAGGGTTATTTAGACTATATGAACGAAAATGATATTAAAAAATACATCTTGGCTGAAGCAGAACTGTTTAGACAAAGAATAAATGGCACAAATGTCAAGATGTCGGAGCTGGAGAAAGAATTAATAGAGCTTAACAATCTGGAGGAGGAGTAATGCATAATTTTATTTTGAATCAAATAAATGTCTTCTTGAAGTAATCTGACTTTTATAGTGCTCTATGGTTCTTTTGGCCCGTGGCAATACCCGGAACTAACGCATCATGTAGTTTTTCAACACAATTCAATCAACATCAAATGATCACATCATCACCATACCTTTTATTTGCGTAACTTAAATAAATAAATATCGCTGGACATTACACACAGCTCCATCTAGTGCCACACTAAGCAATGCATGTATCGTGGACACCAGATAGTTGATATACTACATATATACTTTTTGTTTGTAAATACATACTTAATATACATATAAACATCCATAACTCGGAAACAAGTCCATGCTCATCACACAAACTTTTGCTTCTACCGGGATTCGAACCCGGGACCCTAATAACGTAAGGCAGCCTCACTACCGCTGCGCCATTCGGGTCGTTAGGTAGTCCTTGGCTCGAAAGTCTGAAAACCAGTCTTACCGAAGGGTATCATATTGTCCAGTACTAACTGAATTTTGAAAGTCAGCTGGGCAGTCGCTCCATGTAAAACACTGTAATTCAGCAGCATCCGTTTAGACTGGAAGCCAACCGCAGCCAAGTTCGGAAAAGGCTTGGCAGATGGTGACTTCTTTGCACAAAATACGCGTTCAGACTTCGTGTTGCTGATATGACGTACTTACGTTAACTAAACAGAATCTTTTATTTTTTTTAAACTCAGGATAATAGTTGTGTAGCGGCACTATAAAGAATACTACAGCCACATAGAACAAAAAGCATCGGTCGCCGGATTTCAGCCTTTTTTAGCAAGATTCGTCGACCAAGGCGTACTCTCGTCAACCCCGATGACGCTATCACCTTCTTCCACGAGACCAATAGGGCACAAGAAGCACAGACGCAAACAGCCGTCATTCCGACCTCGTCAACAAGGTCCGTTGCGACATCCCGTTCCATGACTCCCCGACATTTGCTCGAGCTAGCCCGCTTGGTTGAGCCTGTAGTCAAAAATCAGACACAAATAATGACCAATCCGATGCAAACTGTCCTTCCCCAGCGATGCCCTAAGCCGAAGGTCGTACCCCTCAAGGTTTTTTGCCCTGGCTGGAGGCCTAGCACTCATGGCGCCCACAGGATAAGGTCAGATAGTTGATATACTTATAAGTATATCAACTACGTATCTGACCAAGATATATTTATCTTGTTTGTAAAATACATACTATTTATAATAAATACATAGAATGATTTCATCATTTCGTTTGCGCGGAGTACTGAATGATGAAATTATTCTATGAGGATATTATGTACTTGAAATAAAACCATCGATGATTTCAGAAAGCCACCGATTTCTCGGAGCTTGCGCGCGAACTATACGTAACCCTAAAAACATCGTACCAACATTACAAAAAAATATCTAAACGAGTTTACGTACAAAAACATTGTGTTATCACAAAAGCAGTGTAATTAATACATTTCAAGTGGCTACTTACACTGGAGTGAGGAGTAATGAGGTCGATAAGCTAAGTTTATCATTTTTATTGTACTTTGATAAGGGAGTGTTGTTATTTGTACTTCACCGAGGACTAATCATCACCATTGTTTCAGAGTGTAAACGGACTTTTCATGACGGCTTGAAGCCTTTAGTGATGGGTCCTAAGTACTAAGCAGGAAATGGGTTTTTTTTGCCCTTGCTCGACGAGCCAGCCCGCGACGCTGAGCATGTAACGTTAAATTCCCCAATTAATATTCCGACCCAGCCTGTCCCTTGCTGCTCCCGATAATGACGCATTATGTCGAGGACCGACCCCCACAGGGGGTGCCCTTAGTGATCGTCATTTAAATGTAAATATTTTTAGTTTGTAAGCCCTGGCTGGGGGCCTTAAAGTAATTTTTGGCCACCCACAGGATCGTTCGGTTAAGTAGTCAAGCAACCTTCTAGAGTTGCAACTACGAGTGGTCATTCCTAAAAAAAAAGGGTTTTTTTGCGGTGCAGGGTTCATGGCGGTATTGAATGTAAAGTAAAATTAAAAACTTGTTTTTTTTGAGAACGAATTTAACTGTCTTGGATTCCGCAACGAAATTAATCAGAAAAGTATAGCGGTGGAGGAGAAATAATTATTACCTTAAGATTTAATTATTACCTTAATTAACTTAAGATGGCAAGGGCAGGCAAATGATAATTGTCGTGTTTGTAAAAGATCTTAAACTCCTGCAAAATGAAACATTGTTTGTGAAACTTCCGGGAAAAAGATACTTTTTTACTTATCGTTCTTTCCTGATAATTAACAAATGTGTTTCTACAGTTTTTAGGGTTCCGTAGCCAAATGGCAAAAAACGGAACCCTTATAGTTTCGCCATGTCTGTCTGTCTGTCTGTCCGCGGATAATCTCAGTGACCGTTAGCACCAGAAAGCTGAAATTTGGTACCAATATGTATATCAATCATGCCGACAAAGTGCAAAAATAAAAATTTAAAAAAACATTTTTATTAGGGTACCTCCCCCAGACGTAAAGTGGGGAGCGATTTTTTTTTTAATTTTGACCCTGACGTGTGATATATTGTTGGATAGGTATTTAAAAATGAATAGGGGTTTTCTAAAATCATTTTTTGATAATATTAATATTTTAGGAAATAATCGCTCCGAAAGTCAAAAACAATGTGTCCCCCCCCCTCTAACTTTTGAACCATAAGTTTAAAAAATATGAAAAAAATCACAGAAGTAGACCTTTATATGAACTTTCTAGGAAAATTATTTTCAACTTGATGAGTTGAATAGTTTTTGAGTTATATAGCACTTTTTCAAAAAAACGCAAATGATAACTTTGTTTTTCATACAAATACTATGAAAAACAAAGTTATTTTTGCTGACGAAAAATGTTGGTATTTTTAATGGTCTGGGAAGCTACGGAACCCTACAGTGAGCGTGGCCCGACACGCTCTTGGCCGGTTTTTACAATCGATTGAAAAAAACGTTTAAAAAAAAGATTCTTTTCATCTGATGAGAGGCAAGTAGGCAACTAGGTCACTATGGTTTTCGTGATTCTCCAGTTAAGTTAGTAATTCTCGGAGATAACTTAATCGATTTTTAATCTGTTCAAATTTACCCTTTTATTACGTTTAACTGTTTAAGAGCAGCAGCTGGTCCTAATAATTAAAAACATATTTCGATAGCAGATATAAATTTTGATAGAAAAACAAAATGTAAGTCTTTATTTAAATAAAATGTCACTGGGTTAAATATTTTGTCTAAATCTATGTTAAAACTCACATCTTTCCAAGTACCGGGTCTAAAGAGTAAAGGCAAATAGGCGATCGGTAACAAATGAGCAAGTATGTTTACAAAACAACGCGAGCCCGATTTCCTCCGAACACCAGTATGTCGATAATGTGTGCGCAAGAGTCTGCATCAATGTGAACTGTGGAGAACAATGGATTTTTTACAAATTGTGAGTATTTAATCAATCAATCATAATCTTAATTTTCAGACAATGTGGGCTTAGCATTTCGGTGAAACAAAACATATAAATGCCACAAATAGACGATAAAAAAAATATACTAGAGCAAAATACAAAGACACAAATATATAGGTGACTGGTAATTAGTGTACGAAACCAAACAACTTTTACTATGGGACCAAACCTGAAATCGCGAAAAAAAATCAGCTGTTCAGTATATTTATGTTCGCCTAATGTACTGAACAGCTGATATTTTATTCGCGATTTACCCTTTGGTATCATAGTAAAACCTGTTTGTAATCATGAGCACAATCACGTGTTAAAGTTTCGTACACTAATTACCAGTCACCCTATAAAGGGTGTAAAACACCTCTTCACGAAGCCGAAAAGCAATTGTTCTCCCCATCATTGTGATCATTTGGTTGCTCTACACCATACCTGGTAACCTAGTTAGTTACGGCGATATTGGGGGTCGAAAAAAAAAACTTGTCAAAGAGTTGGAACTTTTGGAAGGTTGGTGTAGAAAAAAAATGATCGCAATGCCGCGGGAGAAGTGCCTTTCGGCTTCGTGAAGAGGTTTTTTACATCCTTTATAGGAATTGCTTGAGTACATATTTTTGTATTGCAACTTCATTTAGATAAATTAGACATATTGACTGACCTTTTACTATTAAATAACATTTCACATCATTGTTACAGTTAGTATTAACCCTGTACATCACACAAGCATTCACAAAATCGAAGAAACGGAAATTCTCGTCATCAGAGGAGGGAAGCATAGAAAACCTTCTGTACTACAAGGATTGTCAGCGCAGTGCCAAACCAACGGCTGAACCAGTACCAATGGCTTTACGTGGCCTGGCGCCACCTCCAACCCCTCCGCCTCCACCGCCACCTCCGAGGCAGCCCGAGTGCCCCTTCCCGAAGATGTGCTGCGCCTTGACCTGTGGCAACGAATGCGGCGGCGGCCCACCACCCGCGTCGCACATGCAGTACCAAACATCCATGTTGCACATGCAGAATCCATCCATGGACCAATCACCACAAACCAACTCCCCATTCGCAACACCAGTTCAACCACAAATGATACAACGAAGAAAAAAGAAAGTTAGGATGTCCTCAATTATGAACCCTCCGCTTCCCACGAGAAGAGACTTCTCAGGGGTAACTAAGGACAGGATCAAAGGACTCATATCCCAGGATGATGACATCAGGAAGATCTTGAAGGATCTTGTAAGGGTCACCATGCAGAAGGTGGATCTGCAAGATATGCTCCAAGCCAACCAGAAGATGGGCTTTGATGGGGTCAGCACGGCTAGATCTGAATCGCCTATGCTATATGAAGTGAATGATTACGTCGAATAAATTAAGGATTTTTTTTAATATTGTGCCTTAAACTTTTAATTTTCTTCATTATTTTCCATTTGATAAAGATAAAATTAGCTTCTATATCGTATGTTGTACTAGTATTTATAAACTTTTTCGATACAATAAAGGTAATTAAATTACAAACGACCCGCCTTATGGTATTCATTTCCAATCGCATGCCATTGACATTTTTTAAATGTAAGAAAGTGTTACAAATTCAACGGTATAAAATATTTCAAAATTTTGTTATAACAGTTTCAAACTCTCGGAATTCTCACGTGGAATTAGCACAAAAATGGCGGCGAACGGAACTTTTGTTAACAATTATCATGCATTATCCTGTAACGAGTCGTCCGTTTGGTAATGCGATGCAAATCACCAACAAAATACAACCAGAATTATTTAGAAATTCATTTTTGGTACTGTATTTTAGGATCAAGAATTTTTCTACCGACTCATTTTCCTTTCCGTGCTTATTTCAATAAGGCCAATCTGCGTTATAAGATCAATAAAACCTGCCAATTAAGTCATTAAAAGCAATGTTCATTCAATTCTACCACTCCGTGATTATTATTTGTCTACTTTTAATAAAGAAAAATCGTACTAACCACGGAGCACGTTTCTGGGCGAAAAAGAAAACAAAATCGCGCGATTCTTATTGTTCGATTTTTAAATAGCCGATGAGGATTGCAATCAATGAATTTAGTATTTTCTTTTGAAACTTCGATCAATAATAGTACTAGATTAAGGATCAAGAACAAAAATACGCCGCTCAAGTGGCCACGTTTGCACGTAAACATCTACGTTGCAAAGCAAAAAGTTTAATAATATTAACAATTATTACAGTTTAATATAAACCTTAACGCTTATAGGTAAAGTTTAATTACCATTGCAAAATATATTTATTTAAGCCCTTTCATCGAAGAAAGGATTAAAAGAACAAATTTAAAATGTTGCTTGAAAATAAAAAGTCATAATTATGTACAAAAATATTTATTCTAAAATGAATCTTAAGTCTCAGTGTTTAGGTTAAAAACATTTTGTTTACAATTTCGTACTTATTCCATTGTGGAACTAAAACGTAACTCTTGGTATCACATTTCAATATTCAGAACACAGTAAGTATTGAAAGACGTAGTTGCAGAATATATTTTTTTAGTTTCTTATGATGGTGGCAAATATTTTTGACCGATTCAAAAAAGGTAAAGATACTATTTTACATTGCCGCTATTACAACAAATAGGTAATAAAAAATAAAAAAATAAAGTTATAAAAAAATAAAGGGAATAAAGAAACATGTTTTCGGCTTATTCTTTATACAAAAGTATCTCAAATAGTAATGTAGGTATGTTAATTAGTAACATTATAAGGGTCGCATATTCTTTCCCTCTTTCTTTCGCGACAATAGATAATTATCCATTCTGCACAGCGAAATGGGTCACTAGAAAAACTATAAACAAAAATAACAATACCACTCCATGCGTTCCATGCGGGCCGTTTTTGAAGCGCTGGGAATCTAGTACTATTATTGATCGAAGTTGTGAAATGAATTAAATGGTTTGAAAAATGTGTTTGAAGATCTGTTTCTATTTTATGGCCAGGAAAATACACAAAAATAAATTTTAATGGTAAATGCGATGCTGGTTGTACATAAGTTTAGTTTTTACGGGATTATGCTAGTTTCGAGGAGAATGAACCCGACTGAGTTCCGAATATCCTTTGACTAAGTATGATAAGTTTGCGGTGCGCAAATATAACTTGCGTTTTTCTGAAACCGATAGGTATTTAACAAAAAACTCAACAGAAACATAACGACGCCTTACTAAACTTATGTGAACTAACATTTATGTTACAACTTAGGACATTTTAACAAGGTGAATACCACCTGAACTTGGAAAGTGGCCCCGGCCGCAGAGAATAAATACAGTCCCAGGACTTATGTTCAGAACTGGACTTATGTTTACAGGCGAATTGCACCGCATTCAATATTATTTTCACTAGTTAACAATATTTATTTATATTTAAGTATTTTTTTTTTTAAATAATTTATTTATTTTGTTTTATTTTATCCGGGCTCATAAAAAGGTGGAAGCGCCGGGGTGGTCCGCGAAAAACAATTTTACAAAAGTTTTTCGCTTTTCCTGAAATTGTCATTCAATAGGATAACATTGAAACAACTGCTTCATGAAAATGGGATTGAAGGAACTAAGAGGGCTGTATTGATGATATTTTTAAAGATTACAATTCTGTAAAGCCATACGTATTATTTCGGCCGCGAATCAAACTTCCCAGACAAGTTCTACCTGGTTCTGATTAATAGCAATCTTTAAGGATATCAACACAGGTTGTCAGGTCTATGAACAACAGGAAATATTTCCCGCTTAAAAGTAACAGTTTAAAGTAGGTCAATCCAGGTACAGTCGAAAACTTTAATTGATAAACCACTTTCACTACTTTCCAATTTTGCACTTTATACATTCACAAGTACGAATATTCCCAATTAAACCCGATTTGTATTACACGGCTAAAATACGAATACATTCAGAAACGACCTTAAGACGACACGAAAACATCTCAAGAATCAAACAATCTTTGCTTACCCCCAAAAGGTAATAGCGTAATGGTACTCCAGTGTCCAAACCTGAGCAATACGAAAATTGAAATAAGACCTAAAATGCAAATGGCGGCGAGCGAAAACACTTACTAAGTATTACTTATGTAAATGTTAACCGTTTCAATACGCCACGTGAAGGGAAATGTGTCTATTCTTGTGTTTTCGTAAGAAAACCTTTCATATTGGTTCTCGTTTTGTTGCCCTATATGAAATCTTTACGCTTTGAATGTTGAGGTAGACAGAACAGAGGATGGTTTGGCGAGAGATTTGTTTGTTGTTTAAGTTTGGGACGATAGATGGCGTTGCTTGTGTGAAGACGTACACCCACGTGATAAGGAAGGGTTTCAAAGATTTTAGATTTCTTAGGCGAAACACTAATGAGTGAGCTCGTCCGCTTCCTTCTAATTGTCCTGAAAACATGCTCTACGAGTATTTAGGTCAATCGTTCAAAGAGATAACACTATGATTTAAAATACAATATATTTACATAATATCAAATACATTGTGAAGAAACCGGCGGCATGTCCTAAAACCAAACATTCGATGACATATAACATCTACCAATCCGCACTGGGCCCGCGCCGCGTGGTGGATTATAGCCCATACACAAAATACGCGCTTTGACGTGGAGTTGCTGAAACCAGCCTGTTGTACAATACAATACAATACATGGCACTTCCACGACTTACTCACTAAAGCATACATAAATATAGATGTAAAAGTAGGTGTAAAAGTTTACAACTACTTTTACGATTATAGCTTATTCGCTCTCAGAGAGAGGAGGCATGTGTTCCAGCAGTGGGAAAATTAATGGGGGCTGATGATGATGATGAAGACATAATATCACGCCCGTTAACCCCGAAGGATTAGGTAGAGGACGTGTGTGCCTAATATTTCCCGACTTATTTTTCAGACCCTTATTATGTTATAGGGGACGAACTCAGACTACGTGGCTGCTATCGAGAAATTCCTGATGGAAATATCAAATAATACTTTGCTCGACCCGGAAATCGAACTCAGGACCTCATCATACTCAGTTGTCGCACTTGCGACCACTCAACCAATGAGACAGTATAAATAATTTACTAGTTCTAGTGTAAGCAGAGTTTCATCTCAAAATGTCACAGAATCACACTTCACAATAATATTATACTTAATGGCGAAAGTTTGTACGAGTATGAGTATGTATATTATGTGAGTATGTTTCTAACTCTTTCATGCAAAAACTACTGAATGACTTTGGATGAAATTTTGCACACAAAGAGTTTATAACATCGATTAATATTTTTTACCCCGGTAGTAAGATCTCATGGAACAAGGCGAAAACGCATCAAAACTCGGGAGTGGAGGCTTGTGACGTCAGAATTCACTAAAAATACCAAGGCGTGACGTATTCAGAATTTTAAAAGCGTCGTATCTTCGTCAATTTTGATTTACGTAACAAAAGAAAAAATACGGGTCAAATATTTTTTGATAATCTAACTGACGGGCTAATTAGTTTTTTTTCACTCCTCTTGCTCGAAAAGACCGTCATAATAGCGTACCAGAGGGGCCGTAAAATTGCTCATTATAGCCCTAGGGAAAATAAGCTTTTTTTTTTTTAAATTTCGTAGTCGGTGTTCGAAAGCGCAAAGTCTTTACTCATAATTCATGAAGAATTGATTTATTACTGTTCCATAAAAAAAAATTAAAAATGGAACCAAACGCGCCGAACGCCGAACTCTTTGGCAGGATGTGTGCGTTGCATTCCAGCTACAGAAGAAATAAAAAAAGGCATTGGCGCGAAATTTTAAGATTTTTTCTGTATTATTTATTTGAATTTCTTTTTATCTCCTACGTTTACCTCACAGACGACACAATATTATATTCGTCTTCACAGAGAACTGAGATTATGTTGCCGGGAAAAAACATCTCATTAGAACAACAGTACAAAATATTGTACATTTCATTTTAATAAAATAAACTATCATATTAAATATGGTTATTTTATTTTCTCGCAATCGTAGTGAAAAGTACGGTGTAACACACGGCGCTAAAATCCCATTATAACTCGGTTTCTATTTACTACCTCGCTAAAGCTCGGTAGCAAAACTTACCTCGTCTATAATGGGTCATTTTAGCCCCTTGTATCACAATGTACTATTTCACTTCTCATGCTCTAAAAGTACGCCATTATAGCCCTACGAAGCGGGATTAAAGTGACCGTTTATTCCCTAGGGAGTAAAAAGTAATTTAAAAATGGAACGATCTTCTACTCTGAAACATGTTCACAAAAGAGTCACTTTTTTTTTTATGGATCAAAGGTACCCATAGAAAAAATAGTCATTTAAAACCGAACAAATTTACACTCGACAAAAATTCTGAACTGAGCGGTCAGTTTTTCTTCTATCAGGTCAGTCACAGATTAACAATTTAAAACACAACACACACAACACAACTCTCAACATTGTCGCAATGAAGATGATCCACACTCCACAGATAATTAGTACCTACATTACTGCAGCGGCTAGCAACAGAGGCATTGCACATACTTTTCAAAATCAACGATGCACACAAACAACAATAAATTTTCTCGCGTTGAAGAGTTTTTTTTTTTTTCTTTCAATAAACCGCTTTCTATTTGCAAGCCAATTCGAAATTTAAATACCTAATTATTTAAATTTCGAACTACCTGATACGATAGAAGACTGACTGACTCGACTGACCTGATAGAAGAAAAACTGACCGCTCAGTTCAGAATTTTTGTCGAGTGTAAATTTGTTCGGTTTTAAATGACTATTTTTCTCGCACTCGAAGTGAAAAGTACAGTTTGCACCTCGAGACTAAACGCCAACTTAATATACCCTCGCTTTTTAATGACTCCCTCGCAAGCTCGGGAGTCAAACCACCTCGGGTATATAATGGCTTCGTTTAGTCCCTCGTTATAAAATATACTATTTTTGACGTCTACTCTATTATCGGACTTTACGCGGTCGAAGCCGCGGGCTGAAGCTTTAGTATCTAAATAAAGCACTCTCCTACTTGTCCATCAAGGCATACCAAAGCAAGCAGTTCACACGAGTTATAAATGAAAGGTAGGTAGACACGGCCACTTTACGAGATAAATGATGACGTCATAATAGGAACATCTAGTTTCCTTTGTATCGCGGTTAGAATACATTCGTACTAAGTTGTATCCGAAGTACAGCCATAGCTTTTACCCGTGACTTTGTGTGGACATAATTGCACATGTAGATTATACCCCTTTCCCAAACCTTCCTCCATCCCATATTTTCTCAAACACACACACACACACACACACACATATACACATATTCCAACACAAAACATAAACACAACACACATAAATTATGATTCGCCTTCTAATTAATTAATTCATATTTACTTGCATATTTTTCTTTTCTTCATCTTGTTTCCCGTTTGACGTGTACCAAATTCCGAATTACGATGTATTTACGTCCTAGGCCCGTATTAATAAACGTCCCTCAACACCGTACTCAAGTACGTTATCATTTGATACGCCATTATGACGTCATCAGCACCTCAAGATTGATGCTTATTAATAGACGCATAAGTACAGTATCTCAGTTACCAAGACAGCTCCTCAACTAGCTGTACTTGAGGGCTTGATCTCGTGAACGATGTCGTCAAATTGACCGAAGTTTTGAATGATACTTCTCGGTTTTCTATAATACTCTTCAGAAATAGACGGCAAACCTGTCGTGATTGGTGTAATCGCTTGGATGTTTATTGTTTAGACAACATCATGACGTAATATAACGCCTGTATGCTTTGAGGGGGGTACGCAGATGTGTACAATACACCCAGATTTCGACATTTATGACATGTATTGTTCACAATGTACTTACTTAAAATAAATTCATGGGAAATATTTGTTTGGGAAAAACTGAAAATGGAAGAATAAGTAAAAACCTTTTTTGCAAAAAATAAAAGCATTTGTAAAATTGTACTATGTATGTAGTTAATTATTACTTACGATATTACATACTAACCTAAAATGATGCTGTTGCATAAAACATAAAAGTAAAAAGTACGGCTATTTCTGGAGAAATTAGAAGACCTCTGTTGTTATTATATTTTACGAATGAGTTTTTGATTAATGATAACACTGCAATTTGAACAAATCTAGATCGTTTTTTCTTAAATACTACCTTACCTACATAAAGGTAACAAAAGCATCGCATAGATAAACTTTTGAAAAACGTAATCCCAAAGGCCACAAAATATCGTCATAGTAACCTATTTCATCGTAATAATTAATATTATATCACTCAAAATATTTTCAATTCCATGTTTCGCGCCACGCTAATCACTCCTCAAGTCATGGACGATCTGCACTCACGATATAGCATCTCAGGGACCCGCGCTCAATGCGTACTTGAGGGTCGAGTTTCGTTTATTAATCAGTCCATCACTCAGTTGATGACGTAAACCTAATCCACATCTTGAGAACAGTATAATCACGTTTATTAATACGATCAGGATCTCAACATTCATATCAAGTGCGGTATCTTGGGCTGAGTTACGTTTATTAATACGGGCCCTAGTGAACTAAGAGAGCCCTGACACTCATAACACAAGTTCAATCTTAGATTGGGTGTCAGAGGTGTGTTAAGTCTGTGTTAAGTACAATTATTCTCAACTTAAATGATAATTATTTGAAAAGTATCGTTGAATCTGCCATAAACATATCGCTGATACCGATATATCGGCAAACCAGAAGTATTGAAAGAATGTAGTGACATTGGAATATTGTAAGCTGCAAATAAATATTTTTGTTATTATTGTTATTATATAATTGATGGTTAACGAAGTTAAAGGCACTTGCTCTCCCCGTCGCGTGATTGCGATAATTTTGTTGGCTTAACCTTTAATTTACGGAGATATTGGGGCACAAAGTTCCAGTTATTTTTGTCATCTTCCTAGCCTTTTCCAACTATGTTGGGGTCGGCTTCCAGTCTAAGCGGATGCAGCTTTGTACTGGGTTATACGATGGTACGACTGGTTGTCAGACTTTTGGGCCATTGACTACTGCAACGACTGTCATAGATCTACAAATGACAGCCGAGAGACTGCTTAACGTGCTTTCTGAGGCACGGAGGAATTTCGGTACATACTGGGTGGTCACCTATTCAGAGACCAGCCTAGCCAAGCACAGCTTAACCTAAAGGTCGGCTCGAGTGGCTGTTATTATTTAATTTCGAGCTTCTAAAAATGCTTCTATTATTGTAATGGTTATATTGACAAAAATTTTGTGTGTGTTTTTAGAGTTACTTAATTTGATATACGGAATGCTTGGTTGGGTTACCTGCTATAACACCATCAGCCAATAACTTACTCACAGCTGGAAGACACCTCTATGTGAGGATGCGGGCCATAATCTACCCACGTGGGCCCTTCGTAGGTTGGTGGAAGCCACATTTGTGTTCGAATATTTTTTAAGAATGGAAACTGTACCGACGATGTAAAGAACATAAATTATGACAATATGTTTCTAGAAAACTTCAGTGGCTTTACGAAAGAAAATGAAAAAGGGACGTGCCTTCTACGTAAATAGGAATGGTACAGTCGTAAGCACCAATATTTCTAGACTAGTCTAAATTAAAAATCTGTTTTCTCATGGAATAACGATTGCAACTTTGAGAAAGTTCCTATTTCATAATAGTATTTGGTCCAAAATATTATGCAATCGTTACAGTGGAAGGAAACACTTAAAGAAGTTGCTGAGTGATAAAAAAGCAATTATTTACAATCGTTACAGTAGAAGGAAACAATTATAGAAGTTGCTGTGTGATGAAAAAGCAATTATTTTTAATTGTTACTGTAGAAGGAAACACTTATAGAAGATGCTGTGTCAGTGTGGTGATTTAGTTACCAAAGAAAAACAATTCCTCTAAAACAACAGACTATGTGTTTGATGCATGTCATGTATGAAAAACTTTTTTTTCATGAATCTGATCTCTGTTTCTTTGGGAAAAGACGGGTAGACTCAACTCCTTGAAGGATGTAGCTTAGGTAACTAAATCGCCAACAGTGTCATATTCGTGTTTCTGACTGTACTACGTAAAGTTAGAAAATTCACAAATACACGTAGAAAATTCAGTAAAAAGCTGTATTTACTAAAACTCTTACTGTTCGTAATGTTTTGGCGTAATCTGAAACGTATCTCGGTGGTAATCCGTGTAGAGAGCGGATGGAAAATAAAAATAAATGCTTTCAACGTTCTACAATTTGGTGTTAATTTTGGGGTAAACTTGGAAGCGTTGTTTTCTTTGAAATATCACAATGAAATGGTTTATTACGTGAAAATTGATTCAGACAAAATTGTTGCCTGAAAAAACACAAAAAAGAAAACTGCTTAGGTTAAAATAAAAAAATAAAATCAGCTGTTTTTTTTACAAAAATGCAATATATAATACCTAAACTGTCAAAATGTATGGACGGCGCTGATTAAAAAAAAAGTTTATGAAAAGTATGTGTTCAGAATGATGTACCGAATACGTGGAAACTGTTTGTGTGTCTAAAGTTTACTAGCTTCTGCTAGCGGCTTCGGTCGCGTGAAGTTTGATAATTGTCCCATGGGATCTTACTACCGAGATAAAAAGTATCCTATATTTTAATCCAGGTTATAAACTATCGATTATTTAGACGAGATATGAGGAATTTAAAATTTCTATAGAAAACTTATTTTTCTCATAACTCTTGTTTAAATCAATGTCCATCCATAATATATATTTGGGAACCTAGATATTATGTAATCCAATCGAAATAAATACACACTTTCTTAAGAATATGTTTGGTTTACGAATTATTTTGGTATTACGTTTGTATGAACGACGCACGCTCCGCCGGCACCTTAAGGGCAGACTAAGATGCACCCACATTTCCCCATTTAGGTACGCTTAAGTCTCATGTTAACCAGCCACCAGCAACCAGCTAGTAGTTAAACAGGTACACATCCCAATTGCGGGCTACTAAGAAATTCGTAACGGAAAATCTCAATAACATATTACCCAACATGGGAATCAAACCCTCCAACTCCTGATTGCGACCACTGAACCAACGATAGAGTTTAGTTAAAACAACTAGTGTAGTATGTATATGCTAATCTTGTAACTTTATCCCACTGTTAAAACCCGAGGGATCGAGGCGAATGAGCAAAAACAAGACACTACTGATTGGTAGCCCCTTCAATGTACATTACCCTACATTGATGTATTCACGCATTATTATTACAAGTTACTAGATAATTTAGTTTTAGGTCTACATGGTTTCGTCATCTGCGTAGCCTTTATCCAATTATGTTGGGGTCGGCTTCCAATCTAACTGGATGCAGCTGAATACCAGTATCGAATGTGGAGCGACTGCCTATCGGCTTCAAGTCTAACAGGATATCACGATGCAGCTGAATAGTATATAATCCACCACGTGGGCCCAGTGCGGATTAGTAGATGTCACATGTCTTAGAATTTTTTGGTTCGTTTTCTCATGATGTTTTCCTTCACCGTTTTGAAAGCAGTGGTGATGAAATAAATTACACAAAGTAATGCGCCTGCCTGGGTTCGAACCCACTTCGTAAGTCGAGGCCGCCACCACTAGGCCACCGCTGTTCACTGGCCCAC
The DNA here is from genome assembly GCA_950022955.1 of Xestia ashworthii. NCBI lineage: Eukaryota > Metazoa > Arthropoda > Insecta > Lepidoptera > Noctuidae > Xestia > Xestia ashworthii. The sequence continues at coordinate 21,511,281 of OX465556.1, read as the reverse complement.
CGCTCCTTTTTTCAGTTACTCAACAAATATCAACTATTCTTGTGGAAGCATTGCACTTTTGTATAGAACATGATATACAGGGTGGAATTTTTCAATGCCTCATGGAGGGAAAGTAATCGAAATACTGGAGATACCAAATTTTACTCAAAGGAAACATTCCTTAATTTTTTTAAAGAAACAAATCTGAATTCACAGATTTTCAAAAAATTGCTTACCATACTCGGGAATCGAACCGTCTAAAGTGCGAAAAAATAACATCCTGTACTTTTTTGACATCAATCTATAGGGCCAACCAGATCAAATCTCTCTAACAAACATGATACGAAAGGATAACCAAGGATAAGGATAAATTCATTGGGATAAATTCAATGGGATAAATTCAACAAGATAAAGCACTTTTATTCATGGTTTTCCTTTCATTTAATGTATCATGTTTGTTAGAGAGTTTAGATCCATTTGATTAACCATATCGATTGATGTACAAAAGGTACAGAATGTTATTTTGTTGAACTTCAGTCGATCCATCCCGGGTTCGATGCCCGAGTGTGGCAAAATAATTTTCGAAAAACTGTGAATGAAAACTTGTTTCTTTTTGAAAATAAAGGAATGTTTCCTTTGAGTAAAATTTGCTATCTCCAGTATTAGGAGTACTTTCCCTCCATGTGGCATTGTAAAATTCCACCCTGTAGAACACTGTTTCTTTATTATTTTTAAACATCGACGAATAGTTTATAATTTGTCTATCTACCTATATACATTTTGCTACGAAAGTACAAATCAATCTCTATGACACACAAAGGGCTTTACATTAACTCAAAAGTTACGTAGTAATGATTCGTATATACTGTCAATAACTTTCGTATTATATCAATCTGTATCTATTAGGCCCTAATTGATAGATCATCGTACAATATCTAAGAGGAATTAGAAACAAAAATGAAATTAATTATCAACAAGCAAACACAGGAGCCCGACTTACGAACAGTAAGTCGTGGGCTCGAACCCAGACAGGCGCATTACTTTGTGTAATTTATTTCATCACCCATTGTATTATTACTATTATAATAACTCTAAATGTACTCGCAAACTTTTTCAAAACAACAGGTGAAGCCGCGCTACGAACTGCTATTTGCTACGAGTGCTACGCGGCTACGAGTGGTTAGTAATCACTGCTACGCGCTACATGTAAACAGAACACATCAACTTTGTAATTAAAATGCTGGTTGAGTGCTTCCTAGTCTAATAAAGTGGTAAAAACTACCCACAATCAACTGATTGCACGTTTTAATAACTTGGCAGGCGTCAAGTTTGGGTGTGAGGGGGACGGACGTAGATGGAGGTAGTGTTGTCTCGCTCGCTCGCTGAGGTTGAAATCTGTGTTGCGAGTGGCCGGCGAACGTAGGGCGGGAACGTAGAACCAGTAATGGTATAGATTGGGTATTTTAAACTTTTATATTTTTTTTTCGTTTTTATTTTAAAATGCTATGTTTGTAATACCATTTGTTTGTATTATTACTTATTGTTCCAGAACCCATGACACCAAAAAGCGAGGAACTAATCGATTTTTGTGACATGAAGTTAATTCAAACGAATTCTTCTTAAGGCGCTACCCCAGGCAAAATTAGCAACTCTATTTGTGGTGATTCAAACTTCGTTTGAAATACTATTAGAATAAAGTTCTAATCAGCTTGCACTACAAAGTGGTTTTTACGTCAGTCACTGCGGGTCGAATAGTGCGAAATTAGTGATTTTTATTCTTTATAAAATCAAATTTCCGTCTTTTGAAAAAAAAAAAAACTAGCATTATGTTCATTATTAAATTGTCTATCCATTAGTATAAGAAGCAAATCAAAATAATGTTAACTTTACGAGAAGAAGCATGTTATAAATATTTTTTTCTCATTTTTGTGGTTTCATTGTGAGGGGATTTATTACACATTATGAGACTTAAAATAAAAAATAAAACTACCACTTTGCAGTCTAAGAATATGTAGAAATTTAATGTATTTTTATTACTTGGTATTTCTTTTGGATAAAGAGGAGTTGGCTCCAAAAAACTGCACAAAAAACGGCTTTTGCTTGGGGTAGCGCCTTAAAACGGAACAAATCTATAAGAGTTCCGTTTTTGCCATTTGTCCCTTAAAACGAATGTCATATTAATTTTTTAGGATGTAATTGCTGGCATTAAGTCCGCCTCTGTGCTTGAAGTGATAAATAAATAAATAGATCTTGAGGACCGTTAGTATACGACCTCCGTCAAGTAGTATACAAAAAAAATGTAGGGCGATTATTATCGCACCTACATTTTTTTTGTGTCGTATCCTTGTTTTAACAGTTAACTAATGTCTGAATGAAAAAATACCATATTTTATTTTCTTTTTGTTTTATGGATATTTGTGACAGCATTGCGAAATATCAGTCACATAAACACATAATTTGTCAACGGCAGGAGGATAATACGCTTCAGATATTGTGATTTAATATTTTCTAATATTTAAACGAAAGAATTATAAAATTAGCAAACAAAATTAAATATAACCATACCACAATATTAGTACCAAAAATATGACTCACACGTAAAAAATACTACCAAAAATATAACTCACACGTTCCACCATTACAATCAAAAACACAATAGACAAGCAAATGTTTGAATAATACCTACTCACTGACGTCACTCATCCCACGCACCGCCGCTCTATGCAGCCAAAGGTCTATGGTCGGTGTTTAAAAGCACGGCTCTTTCCCGCCGTAGCGCACTCCGTAGCTAAACCTTAGGGGCACAGGCCATGCACTGATCACTTACATACAGCCAGTGGTGTTTATCGAAGACAAGAAAAACTTTCATTCTGTTAAACGAGGTAAATGTTTTTTTATAATGTTTTTGGAATTTTGTCTCTTTTTAGGAAAAGTTTACGGAACGTCTTTTCGCGTGATTTTTGCCGTGTTTTAAATTGTTTTTTTTTTTTTATATATTCGTGTTTTATAGCAAAAATATTACTTTTGTTTAAAATATTGTTGTTTTGTGTCTCTATAAAAGTTTAAAAAGTAACTTTTCAGCTTAAATGAATGAGTTTAATTCTGGTCTTACAGAACAACAATATGTTGTGCCTAAAAGTATTTTAATGTTAAAGTTTCAAAAACCCCTACAGTGTACAACGTTTCGTAACTAAAACAATAATTCTAAACTTCACGCTCTTGACAAATTAATTAATTCACAAGTAACCAACCATCTTTTTTTTGGTGTACGAATATTAAAAAAAAACCCGAATCAATTAGTCAAGTTATTTCTTAAATTACGGTAACAAAACAAAACTAATTTCAGACAAATTAATTTTTCATAAATTAAATGTTTTGTCTATCTTCTACGTATATTTATATTTTATTTTCATCTCAAAATAACGACATATTTGGCAAACGTTTTCTTCAGGAAAACTCGACTAAATACGATAAACCAAAGACGTGTGAATACCCGCATTTTATGAGCTTATCTATGAAATACGCATCCATTTCAATAAGTAGATTCTATATTCTCATTACATTTATATGTACGAGTATGTCACATACAAATTGGTAGTCGATACAAAAAATATTGGTAGGATGGTATTAGTATATTCAAATGCATCCGGTTAGACTGGAAGCCGACCTCAACATGTTTAGGATACGATTCTTTCTCTAAAAAAGTAATTTAGTTCTTAGATACAATCCGTGTCACTTGGCTACAGAGTAAACATCGGCTTTAACCGAAATAATATTGATTGATTTTAAGGATTAAGAATGAGAGGTATTAGGTAACTTGTATAAGACACGGTGCGGACACAAAATACGCGCAATAATTCATTTAAAAACATGGCAGTAACCACAGCTAGCATTATCAATAATACAAGCTCCGAATACAAAATGATCCCTCAAATAAACAATTTAAATCAATTCTTACAAAAAATTACTCTAAATTCTTAAATTAACTAGTTTTTAATTATTTCAGGAGACCATTTAATAATGACGCAACATCAAATGAGTTATTTTTGTGAACTACGTTATTAATATCAAAACTTCTAAATTAAGAAAGACATATTAAAAATTCTTACCAGCATAGCTGCATTATGACATAAAAATAATATGGCTTAATGTCCGTTGGCAAATAAGCTGACGAATTTAATAACATTCATGAGAGAAGCAACAGTTTCCTAAAACCAGAACTGTGTTTTTGAATCACACTTTATTTTAATAGCGCCATTGTCGCATATTTACTAATTCTATACTCGCGAGTATGTTGTGAAAATAACAGTTTCACAACGATTTATAGTCTTATTATTTAAGCTTGTATTATTGTTCTAGTGTCTAAAACAGACTGAAAATTTTAGGTCGTCAGCAGGTTTTGATAAAATCAAAAGTTGTATCTTTCAAACAACATTTATTTTAAATTAGTTCACCGGAAAGACGTTGTCCCGATATAGAAAAAAAAACTTTTTATTTAGTTTTTTTCTTTTCCTGAAAAATTGTAATCAAAAATATATCCGGTCAATGTGGCGACACTTGGAGGAGGCCCATGTCCAGCAGTGGACGTCTTACGGCTGAAATGATGATGATGATTTTGGAAGCTCGGGTCGTTCTTAAATGATACGCTTACCAACAAAAAGCTACTAATTTAATTTTAAGAGGATAGCATCTTCTCGATATTTCTCATGAATTATATAAAGCTCTTAAATTTGTTCCTTATGCAATAAACATCATATTAATTTTAATTTTTAAATAACGTACTTGAAAAGCATATTTTTGGTCTATAGTAGTAACATTTTATAGGTCGGTCAGTAGGGGCAGTCGTTACGGGTAGTCAGAAAGCCGAAATTTTGACAATCAGACTTACTAACTTTGTTGTGGATGATCTGGAAGTCGGATAGGCTCGTTGCGTTGCTCCATGTAATGAAGTTTATAGAAATCAGCTGGTATTTAGATAACTTTAAAATATTCACTTTGATATATACCTACGTAAATTATAAGTAATATCCAGCCCTCGCTGTAGTGTACTTATAGGAATGACAACTGTTGAACACATCTGTTGGACCGTGAGTACGATTATACAAGTATTTAGAATTTTCGTGATTCTAGTGGCACTAGGAATGCTAATATTATCCGTATAATGTAGAATGCGGAAATTTATGTCTGACCGTGTAAATGAAATATTGGCTGAAAATATTCAGCTACCTCTGATTCGATTGAAAGCCACTCCAACAAAATTGGTAAAAATTTAGACAAATTATGACATGTTTACGGCTTAATTATTGCTGCAATTTGGTATTAATAAGATAGCTTGAATATGCCAACACAGTAATAGTACTCTTCTAAATGTTGGGATTGTCTACGATTCCATTTATTTTCTTTGAAACATTGTAAATTCAAAATCAATTCGAAAAACGGTTGCAACAAATCATGAACAGGATCATACGAAACTTACACTGGCTTTACACAGTTTACACCTATTTATTTGTAATCCTCATTTCTCTACAAGCTTCGTGCGAGCAACAAGAATATGTAATTAGGACGTCCGTATCGTAAGCCGTAACACGTCACTTGTAATGTTACCGTGCAACTTGCAACACGATATGACACGCAGCTGCATTTTATGTTACGTTCCCGACTATTATTAGACTAGCGACCCGCCCTTGCTTCACGCGGGTATTTTGTATTTAGTTTCGAATAACTCGTTGGTGTAGTGCAGTGGTTCCCAACCTATGGTCCGCAGACTACCGGTGGTCTGCGGGAGCTGCGAAAACACGAAAGATTAAAATGTTATTCGTACTTTTTAACTTGCACAGAAGTTACAAGCTCAACCCCTTAATTGAACCTGTCAAAGGCGAGGTGCAATTTTTTTTTTGAGAATGCTTTCCTGGTTTTTTGCTCCTAGGTTTCATACTGAGGTCTGGCGAATTGTTATAAGGGTTTTCTTACAGGAATTTCTAAACAGGTAATATCTTGGATTTGTGCCCGTTTGATGGCGATAGGTTTGCCAACTATTACATGATACTTAAATATATCTGCGTAAATTAGGAATAGGTCTTATACTAGGTTTAGCTAAGCGGAGGTGTAACTAAGAATATTCCCACATTTCGCTAGTTTTATTTTGGTGAGTCTAATACGGGGCGAGCTTAGTACTGTTGAAATTGTTACTGCTAGAAAAATAGCAGAAATAAATATAAATAATTCCAATCAACAAGTATCAAGTTCATTCTTCGACACACTTGTACTCGTAAATTTCATAATATTTCAAGTAACTTGTTCGTATTTTATGATTTTGTTTTCTCTCAGGTGATAACAAGTTGAGACGACTGATCTTGCTTAGAAGTTTGTATTTTGTTAGTTGAGTTTTTGAAATAATGCTTCATTTGTGCTCTATTTCAATTTGAAGACGATGAAGCTATTTTGTCCATTGCGGCATTATAAAACTCTAACTTGGACAAAACCTGGACTTATCCGCGCACCAGTATATTGCGGCTAGATCAAAATCTTTATTACCAAAGGTTGATGTTGAGATGCATTATTATGTAAATTTTTCATCAAATACTATTTCAATCCAAATAGTTTCAATAGTTTGTCAAAAATACGCTTTATAACATATCTCTAAGACCCAACTTCACTTTTATTCTTCAAAGGTTATGCAAAGGTTTAAGTATAACTCAGCTACATTCATCAAGTTATGTTATACAGTTTTGACATTCTAAACTAACATATATCAGGGCTAATAAACATTTTGTCTTCCAAATATGTCAGACAAATCAATACTCATAGAAATATTTCTATAATTTCCGCCACGGCTTCAAGTTTGTATTGTTCTGATAGGTGCGCGAAAGTTTCGAAGTCGGCCCGTCAAAACTTTCAAGTGATAAATGGCTTGAAATTGTAATCATTATAATTGATAAACGTCATCGGTATTAGCTTAACAGTTACTAATTTAATTAATGTTTTTCGTTGATAAAGTTACTCGTAATATCTCAATGAATAAAGCCAACTACACCTGCAAATAAACTGAATCAAACGAACAAACAAAAAACATCTTTGTTTTGACAGTTCAAAAGTGCCTGTGTGGCCTACTTGAAATAAATGCTTTAATTTTGATTTCAAAAGTCACCGACTTGGTTAAAATTATTTCACTTTTTTTGTAAAGAACTCGGTTATTTTAAAGGTCAGGTAAAAATCTTTCTTTTCGTATGAAAATCGCCGTATCTCGTAAATATATAATCTATATCTCGTAAATATAATATCTAAATCACGTAAATATATAAAATAAATACATTAAATAATTTACACCACCTAACAACCACGAGATAAAGAACAACACTACTATTCGTATTTGTAGTTCCATTTTACGGAGTTGTTTGCTATTACTCTGAACTACGTGCTAACTGCTAGATATTCTTCTTTACAACATGCAGTTTTCCAAAGTCCTTTAATTTAAGGAGATAAAACGCTTTTATTGACGTGAAAACTTCTTAAGGCGCGTTGAGCACTTTTTGAGTGTACAAAAATCATGGAACTCGCGTGACCGTCACGTACGCTTTTCGTAGCACTCGTAGCCGATCTGCAGTTTTCACTTCTTCATGGAAAGTGAGGTTTATCATTAGGAATGCATCTTTACCTGGTTCGAGTCTGAATTTATGCTAAAAGCAATACCTTTAAAAGCCTACCCCATTGCATGGGAATTCCTTTTCTTTCGAGATCATGCTATATTAAGATAGCTTGGGCCAATAAGGTGGCTGCATTAATGTTAGCGTCAGTTCATTCAATCTTCTAAAGTTCACTCTCTAAGGTCCATGTTCACCGAAAACATAACGGTCTGATTATCTAATAAAAACAGCTGTCACTGTGACATGTACCCATACAAAAATGTGTTTTAAACAGCTGTTTTAGATAATCAGACAGTCATCTTTTTGGTGAAAATGGACCTAAATTGTGACTTTAATAAACCTCTGCCTACCTTGTTGTGATATGACGTTATTTTGGGAAACAAATTTCCCAAAAAGTCAGAAATCGGCTACGTCCCATCTCGTAACTTTCCCATTTCGACAACTAAATAAAATATTGCACGTCTTTTATTTAGTTGTCGAAATGGGAAAGTCATCATGTGAAAATAAGTGGATTCCATGTTAAAAGATTGTGTCGCGTTTCTCAACAATATATTTAAGTGCTGTTCCGAACATAATCATAAATTGATGAATATTTTTACGAGAACATAAAACTGATTGAAGCTGCTGTTTTTTTTCTAATATTGCTTATTTGTTATTATTGATTTTTATTTTATGGATTTTTTGTACTTTCTCATTAATGCGTTGCTAATGTACCGCCCGGAGAGAAGAGCGGAATGCTATGGGGCAGCTATTGCCCAGCAACAAAGAAATAAACAACTGGTTGCACTCCGGTAGTGCCGGTGGAATGGTTAGGGAATAATTTCGCACGAATTGCTTTTATTATCAGTATAAAAGTAGTATCATTTGTGGTAAAATACAATATTCATTTATTGCGCTTTCGTACAAAAACATGACAATTTATATTACATTAAAATAACTACAGAAATATAAACATACATGATGTACATCTTATGAATTATCGATCTGGTCACGTGTCCTGACGTTAGTTTAACATTTTTACCCATCCCAAAAAGTCACTTTACTAATTTTCGATCAGGTCGCGTGTCCTGACGCCAGTTGAAGATTTTTGACCCATCCTCAAAAGTGCACAACGCCGCTAAAGAAGTTTTCACTTCAAATTAATTATATTATTGCACTCAATGCATTATTGCATGCAAACATTATTCATTAAAATAACCAACTGTATAAGAAGTTTGCATGTTGATAAAGTCTTCAACTGTAACAAAGAAACACCATTCTTGATAAATTAAATGAACAACACACAACACCCATACAATAGGTTTGTGTCCTTAAAAATCTAATTAGTCCGTCAGTTAGATTATCAAAAAATAATTGACCCGTATTTTTTCATTTGTTACGTAAACCAAAATTGACGAAGATACGACTCTTTTAAAATTCGCAATACGTCACGCCGTGGTAAAATTTTAGTGTTTTCTGACGTCACGAGCCCCCACTCCCGAGTTTTGATGCGTTTTATCTTTGTCAGTATTCATTGATTTACAAAAACAATAAATAGGTGTCCATTATTTTTCAATACTCTAACTGACGGACTAATTAGATTTGCAATTTATTGATGGTGTGGAAACTAGCCTATTACGACTTTTCCAATGTATGTAGGCAGGGACTACAGAAGGCAATCTTTATCTTGGTTGTGCTTCATCCATTACAATGCATCAGGTCACACACGCCATTGCAGTTGTAAGTAGTACTTGACTGCCTTTCTGACGAACAAATCAAGCATTTTTAATTATGATTTAGTTGTCATATGATTCTGACTGGTCGATCGCAAAGCTTATGTTCTTGTTTTAAATTTTTTGAGCATTGAGATGTGCAGAAAAGTTATCTGACAATTTCATACGGAATACAATAAAATAATAAAACGTTTTTTTTACAAACATTGATGGGAACTAGAAATACATTTATCTTACTTAGAACAGACTTATCTTTTTCTTGGGTTTGCCTTTGAACAAACTTTCTGTTATTGAGTTAAAACTGACTACACTGTCTGGTTTATTACCGTATTGGCGTAGCCTCGGAAGTAGATATGAAACTAACTTTTCAACTTACTTCTGCAATTTAAATAAAATCTTCTGTCGAACTCTCAAGAAAAATGTTCTTAATTGCTCTTTAACAAGTACTATGACTATGGCGTTCATAAGAATAACTTTAAGAATAACTTTGTATTTAGCGGTAAACCAAAGTTCGGTAAGACTTGTTTAAAACGGGTTCAAATAGTTGACAAAAATATAACAATATTTTAAATTAATTTTGGGTAAGTTGTGTCGCGGACTGGGTGGAGACGGACTTAATTAAATAAGCAACTGGTTTATTCACATTGTTGAGCATATTTGCTTTTCATAGATTAAGCCATAGTTAAGAGATTCTCTTCAAATTCCTTAAAATTGTAATAGAAAATGTGATCTTGTAATGTGAGGTGTTGATCTCTGGACAATAAAAACGTAAATGGATGATCCTATATATACGTTTTCGGACTTCATATCAAAATATAAGCCGATACGATATTGTGAGTTACCGGAACAACTGCCGGTTGGATTGTTGGCCATTTTCCCATGCGTCCGATAATCTCCCAAACTTCTCGGAATCAAATAGATGGCTGTGAAGCCCGTTGAACGTATCGTTTCCATTTAGCGCTTTGGAATATCTGACATATCTTAAGATATTCTAATTTACCTTACCTAAATCGATTTGAAGTTAGGTATTTCTGGTATAAAAGCGTCATAGTAAAACGATACCTTGCAATCTTCTAGTATGATATTAATAGGCTCCGCTGGATTTGCTGGGAAATCCAGCGCTGAATAAAATTGTTTATTAGTCGGTTCATTATCGAAGATCAGATGTATGTATTGTATGAGGAAAGATATGGAAGTGAATGGAGTACGTGATACCGTGATGTCTGACAAGGGAGAATGGAAGAAGAGAACAGATAGAATGGGACATGGAGAGGAAGATGATGATGATGAGTCGGTTCATTATCTCTTTATATATTTTGACCGAAGTACGAGTAAGAAAAACAAAATGTTCAGGTGGCGATTCATAAATAAATCAGCCCTAGAGTGTAATAGGGTAACAAAAATCTAATTAGTCCTACTACCTAGGTACTCTAGGGCCGCTACCAATAAGGCCAGGATCAATAAGCCTTGCCGGGGCTGCGGGACTGTTCGAAAGAGATACCGCGTTCCCGGAACGTAAAGGGCGAGGAAGGAACATGGATGGGTTTTAGTCAGTAAAAGTCTGACACTCCCTCCCGCTCCGCCCAGAGTGGGAGGATTTGATGATTTCCCAACCGAAAAATAAGGTAATTTACTAAAAAATATATTTGACCCGTATTTTTTTTTGTTACGTAAATCAAAATTGACGAAGATCTTTTAAAATTCTCAATACGTCACGCCAAGGTACGTGCCCATTATTTTTCAATACTCTGACTGACGCACTTAATAGATTTGTATTTTTTGATACTGTCGTCATGACTGTTGTGTTTTTCCACAAACGATTGGACACTTTATATCGTGTCCTCCCTGTACTGTTATTTGTACATTACAGAAACTGCTGGACGCAACTGAAAGTGCAAACTCGTCACCAAATTTTTGACTCAATTTAGATTTCCACATTTTCCACCAACACGCAGAGAATATTATCTGTATATTTCCATAACGTGGCCGTGTGGTGCCGGCAGAGTAGAATAGCATCACCCCATATCTGCCCGTGGGTGTCGTAGAAGGCGATTAAGGGCTTATCCGAGAGGTGGGCAGCAGCGCCTCCCGTGAAGACAACACAGTCTCTACAAATACTGCGGTCACCAACCCGCTTGCCCAGCGTGGTGACTATGGGCAAAACCCCTCTCATTCTGGGGGAAGCCTATGTTCAGCAGTGGACTTCCTACGGCTGTTATGTATGTATGTATGTATTTCCATAACAGTACGTATGCTACAACATAGTGTCACTAAAGAGATGACAGCCCCAAATCAAGCGATATTACCAAACCATGTTGACGCGAGAGAGACTGAACACAAAATATTTAAACTTAACTCGAGTGGTTTAGATTGTTCATTACCAACTTTTAGCTCAACATCTAAAGACATGGTCTTGACATTATATAAGTTAGTAGGTATGATAGTTTTGTAGAAGTCTATGTTGACATAGGTACAGTAATAAGGTTTATTATTATGATGCTAATATATTTTCAATACAGCAAAATGATAATAAAATATGATTTTAAATGCTTTCTTAGTTTTTCCAGTTCTGTTGTTATTTATAGTTCAAGGCTCGCACTTCGCTCTCACCTCAGATTTGTCGGATTCATGTGCGTATTGTATAACTATAGAGGCCCATGGGGGGCATGAAAAATTTCACACCATAACCTGGTGGCAACCACTCGATGAAAAGGTGTACTAATTGAAGTTTATTTACACATAGGTAAAGTATTTCTTAAGTTCCTACCTGCTTGTTTAGATCTTGGTGAGATCTTAATCATCATTTAAAGGATGGCTCGATAGTAGTACATTTTGATACAAGTGGGGAAGGTTTGTCATTGTAATCGAGGCGGAATTAACACACGAGCCATAGGGGAGTTTCACAATTTAATCGATTGAAGTTTGGGTAGCAAAGCTAGTAGTTCAAATAAAAATAGCTCTAAATACTTCACAGTTGGTACCAATTACTTGTATAACGAGGAAAACAGGCCCCATAATATGGTTACAAGCAAACATGTCAACAAGTTCTACGAGCGGTCAGAGTACCTGCTAACTGCTCTAAACTTGATTAATAACTTAACGCCTTGCTAACTTACTGATCTATCACGTCATATGTGGTTAGCGTCATAAAATTGTGTTAATAGTTTGACATGTTGTTGTATTTTGGGAAAGGCATGGGCAATTGCGCCCACGTGGTGGATTACTGCCCACTTCTTCTCATAAAGAGGATGTGTCCCAGCAATGGGATAAACATGAGCTGATTATGCTTAGTCTAAGGTCATGGGTACATTTCCGTGTTCGCCATTTCAATGTCGCTATTTTCGGGTTTGCCACCGCAGTTTTTTATTGCGGTGCTTTCTGATTTGTATCTTAAAATGCAAGGGTCATATCAAATCTATTCATTCAAAAAAGGTTAAAATCAAGAGTATTTGATTGGTATTTAAAAGTTACAAAAGAAAACTCTCAAAACCCCCATCTTTCACTACAACGTTGTGATCTAAAACTTCTAGCTGGTGAGATGAAAATGGGGCAACCAATTTCCCGTCAAAACGATCATCCATGAAGAAAACCACGACAAACATAAGTTAACCTTGTAAAACAATCGACTTGAACAACCCAACGACTATTTGTCGAAAATTAGTCAAATACCAAGCCAGGTGTCTCTCAAATTGCATTACAGCACGAACGTTCGCAAATACGGTTGTCAAACTTGCCTGAACAGATATGCAAACGGCAAAATCAATTCTCCGGCAAAATGCATCGAAGTACTGGAGAATTCAGGGCAGACGCATGCCGCAAATCACATTGTCGCCAGAGGCCATTGGCCATTACTCTCTGACCTCTCATTTAAGTCACTGTCTGAACTTTGTGAAGGCGACCAGCTCACCAGGGAGCTCCAGCAACAGTGGCCACGATAACTGTGTCTACGGACGTCCGGTTATGTGTAACTAAGTTGTTTTCCCGGTGGGAATGATCTGATTATGTTTCGCTGTGGATCGGTTGGTCGGTATTTGTCGGTTTGCTGCTCGCAATATGGAGGAGATATCTTTAAATTGTACTTGCTTATTGTAGGTTTGAATTCATCCGAATTTAATTTTTGCAGATTTTATAATAGGCTAGTTTCCACCATCAATAAATTGCAAAACGAATTAGTCCGTCAGTTAGAGTATTGAAAATAATGGACACGTATTTTTTGTTTTTGTAAATCACTGAGTACTGACAAAGATAAAACGCATCAAAACTCGGGAGTGGGGGCTCGTGACGTCACAACGCACTAAAAACTATAGCACGGCGTGACGTATTGCAAATTTTAAAAGCGTCGTATCTTCGTCATTTTTGGTTTATGTAACCAAATAAAAAATACGGGTGAAATATTTTTTTATAATGTAACTGACGGACTAATTAGATTTTTGTAGGACACAAGCCTATTATAAGCTGCCTAGCTTAGATCGATTCTCACTATTTTGGGGTCAGCGTCCAGTCTAACTGTGTGCAGTATCTTACATAGTACTGCCCATCTGACTGAACCATAAAATTGTATTATTATTGAAAGAAAAACCCATGAATTTAAGAAACCATTTAATCATTGTGGATTAGGTATCTAGGAAAAACGCTCTTCAAATTCCCAGCTTCCAATGCGATAAGGAATAAAAAATTAAATACATTATATTACTACTTGATACTCCTCGAAAACCATTTGAGTTTTTAGAACTGTAAATATTTTAAACAGAACAGTTCAATAGCACTCAACAAAACAAGTTTGGCTATTAATGATATTCCACTCGTATTTGAATATTTAAATTACTGTTCCTATTTCAAAATGCGTCAGGTTGTTTCATTTTCCGTATTTGAATTTATTTTAATACTTCAAATACAGAATGCTCAGTACCCTGAGAATAGGGATGACGACAGACTAAAAAATATGAATCTGTTTAGTCCGTCAGTTAGATCATCGAAAAATATCAGTCATAAAAAAAAATATAAATATAGTCATGTCAGTTATATATACTTACGTATTTTTGGTTTAATCAAATTGATAAAAAATTACGAAGGTAAAACAAGGTAAGTGAATGATGACTTCTGGCCAAAGGGGGTAGCCTATCGTCGATTTATAAACATTATCAGACGTGATAAGGGAAATGTCCGTGTGACGAGCGAGAATATTGAAAAGTCTAATTTATGAATAACATCAACTTGATAAGTTTTAACTGCAAAAACGTGACGAGATCAGTGGAATGTGTGCGGCAGCTTTGTCGCTCGGCGGATGTTGTCGCGCTGCAGGAGACGTGGCTAATGCCGCACGACCTCGGGTTCCTGGCCGCGATTGACGACGACTTCGCCTGCACGGGTACCTCAGCAGTGGATACCTCGGCAGGGGTCTTACGCGGTAGGCCCTACGGCGGAGTTGCCCTGCTGTGGAGAAAGGTTGCGTTTCCGACGGTGACCGTAGTGAAGTGCAATAGTGTGCGTCTCGCCGCGATAAAAATCGAGCTCAGTGATCGTTCCATCTTGATATTTTCTGTGTATATGCCTACTGACTCCAATGAAAACTTAGTGGAATTCACAGAGTGTCTCAGTGAAATGACAGCCATAATTGACAGTCACAATGTGCAGTCAGTGTTTATGTTAGGGGACTACAATGCGCACCCCGGTGAGTCTTTTGCTACCGAACTTTTAACTTTTTGTGCGGAACAATCGTGGTCCTGTGTAGACCTGGAACTTATGCCGGCGGACAGTCATACATTTGTGAGTGATGCGCACGGCTGTCGGCGCTGGCTCGACCACTGTATTGTGACAAGTGCCGCGCGGCACTCCGTGTCCGCGGCCTGTGTGTTGTATAATACTTATTGGTCTGATCATTACCCTGTATCTATACGATGTAACTTTAATTTGCTTAAGCCTAAGATTTCTATACCTACTGCTTGTATAAGTAGCCTGGGGCGAACGTGACTCAACTCAGATAACGAAATTTAAAACTGTATGTCACTCTAGACTTCGTGAAATTAATTTTCCTTCAGAATTAAGAAGCTGCTCAGATGATATGTGTCGTAACCAAAATCATAAAATCCTATTAGATAACATGTATGACGAGATTATTTGTATTCTGTCGGAGGCCGCTATAAGTAGTTATAATGTTACTGAAAAGCGTAGATGTAAATACATTACCGGGTGGAATAGGCACGTCCGCGGCGCTCACGAGAGGGCTCGGCTATGTTTTCAGGCTTGGTTGTATGGGGGTAAGCCTGGGGCTGGCCGTCTTTATGATGATATGTGTGAAACTAGGCGCACTTTTAAATCAAAATTAAAGTGGTGTCAGAATAACCAACAACAAATAAAAATGGATATTATTGCTGAACTTCACTCAAACAAGAAATTTGGTCAGTTCTGGAAAAACACCAATAAAATGAATCATAAGCCGGGCCTCCCCGTCAGCGTGGCGGGAGTGCACGAGCCAAGTGAGATCGCCACCATGTTCTCCCACCATTTCAGGGTGGACTCGCCTCTGGGGCCAGCGCGGCAGGGGCCCGATGCTGAGGAAGGTGGTGCGCGTAGTGTTCATTTTACTACGAAGGAAGTGCGTGCGGTGATCAAAGGCATGGTGAGGGGTAAATCCCCGGGTCACGACAGCCTTAGCATCGAGCACCTGCAGCACGCAGGTGTACACCTACCCAGAGTGCTTGCTATGTTTTTTACCCTGTGTTTAGGCCACTCCCATCTGCCCGATAATCTAATGCGTACTATAGTTGTACCAATCATCAAAAATAAAACTGGTGATACATCGGATGTAAACAACTATAGACCGATCTCACTAGCTACAGTGGTCGCCAAAGTACTGGACAGTCTGCTTGGTCAGCACCTGGATAAACACGTCTCGTTAAACGACGCTCAGTTCGGTTTCAGGCCCGGGCTTTCCACCGAGAGTGCTATCCTGTGCCTCAAGCAGACTGTACAGTATTACACGAGTAGAAAGACCCCAGTCTATGCATGTTACCTCGATTTATCCAAAGCATTCGATCTTGTATCATACGATATTCTATGGGGTAAATTAAGGAATGAAACTTGTCTACCTAGGGAAATTGTGAAATTGTTTATGCATTGGTATAACAATCAAAAGAATTTTGTAAGATGGGCAGGCTCTCTTTCGGGGGAGTATGGGCTGGAATGCGGGGTGAGGCAGGGGGGGTTGACCTCCCCCATGCTTTTCAGCCTGTACGTCAACCGACTGATCGATGAGCTCAGCAGCACCGGCATAGGGTGTCATATAGATGGAGTCTGCATGAATAACATTAGCTACGCAGACGATATGGTGCTGCTGAGCCCGTCGATTGGTGCCTTACGAAAGCTCATAAAAATTTGTGAGTCCTACGCGGTGGCTCATGGGCTCAAATACAACGCGAAAAAGAGTGAAATAATGATTTTCAGACCGGACAGCAAGCGATACACATCTGTTCCGAATTTCACTCTAAGTGGTACAGCTTTAAACAAAGTCGAGCAATTTAAGTATTTGGGCCACTGGGTCACCGAGGACCTTAAGGATGGTGTGGACATCGAAAGGGAGCGCAGAGCGCTGTCTGTCCGATGCAACATGTTGGCCCGCAGGTTTTCACGGTGCACTGGGACTGTCAAAGTTGCACTTTTTAAAGCGTACTGTCAGTCCTTTTACACCTGCAGCCTGTGGGTTAACTATACACAACGGACATACAGCGATCTGCGCGTGCAATACAATAACGCGTTCCGGGTGCTGATGGGGCTGCCGCGCCACTGCAGCGCCTCCGCGATGTTCGCGGCGGCTGACACAGACGGCTTTGCGGCCATCATGCGTAAACGGTGCGCATCTATCATGCGCCGCACGCGCGACAGTCCCAACACCATCCTGCGCGCGCTGGCGGACCGGTGGGACTCTCCGATACTGGCGCGCTGGATACGGCTGCACGCAGTCGTTTAGTGATTTGCCGCCATCATCGGGAAGTCCACCCGGACCTGCCACTTTATTTTTATTTTATGTTAAAAAAATCATTCTTTATTACTAACACTAGTATGTAAGCTCGCAATTTTACTAACAAATATGGATGTAATCTTAGGATGAATCTGAAATAAATGACTATTATTATTATCCTTTATTCAGTATACATCTTACTTTATACATTTTTAAATATTTATTCAAAAAGCTGTAAAAACATTTAAAAATATAAAAAATAGGGATCCGCCGGTGTCGGGAGCAGGGTCCAAGTCACCGGTGGTTAGGGTTGCAGAGACAGGAACCTCCTCACAATGCGAGCCGTATCGAGGAGTACTGCCTTCTGAATCAGGCCCTTGATCCAACCGCCTAAAGAGAGCTTCGACAGATGTTCGTCGAGGCTCTTGGCTATTAGGCCATTGGCCGTCACGACAATCGGCACAATGATAACTGAGTTCATATTCCACATGTCGCGAACCTCGTGTGCCAAGTCGAGATACTTAATTTGTTTCTCTTTCTCAGCTTTCACGAGGTTCTCGTCATGAGGGATAGTAACATCGATTATCATTACGCGGCGCGCTGATCGGTCTATCACCACTATGTCAGGCTTATTGGCGACAATAGTCCTGTCAGTAATGATAGACTGATCCCAGTACAGCGTGACATGGTCTTTCACGAGAACTGGGTCGGGCACATACTTGTAGTACGGTACTTCCGATTCCACAAGATTAAATTTCAAGGCAAGTTCCTGGTGAATAATCCTGGCTACTTGATTGTGTCTGTGCAAGTACTCGCCGTTAGCTAGACGAGAACAACCAGAAATAATATGTCTGATGGACTCACCCGGAAGGTGGCATGCCCGACACACGTCAACCGTCCCGTCCTTCATAATATATTTCCGGTAGTTGTTCGTCAACATAACTTCGTCCATAATCGCACAAACAAAACCTTCAGTTTCCCCAAAGAGGTCGCCAAAACGTAGCCAGGACACGGACGCTAGAAAATCTACATCGGGCCCATGAAGAGCCCGGTAGAAGCGCCCGTGAAGCTCCTTGCCCTGCCATTCTTTCTTGCGGTCATCGGTAGTAAGTATTATTAAAACGCATCAAAGATTAAGAGTGAGAGCTTGTGACGCCACTTTCCGGTAAAAAATGTACCGAAAAGTGACGTCACACGAGTTTTCGACGCACTGTATCGTCTTTCATTTTTTTTTACGTGAAAAAAGAAAAAATATGTGCGTCCAATCATTTTTTTAATGTCTGACGGACTTATTAGATTTTCTTTTTCGTCTACCCTATTCTGTACGTCTGATAATAATATGCTTTGTATGAGTCGATACATGCTGTCAACTGGTAATGTGCCCAAGAAGCTGTTGGCATTGCGAGGTATGGTAATGCCTAGCATCTGACCAAGGTAAAAACGAGCCCCTGGGTAGGTACTTCAAATTAAACAGTGATTTACTTTGATGATTATTGTTTTATTTGGCGAAACCAGCAGCTTCAAAGTCAAAGTATTTGTAAAGATTCAGCGATGTTTCCAATAAATAAAACAAAAGAAGTACTGTTTTATGAATGTTTGGCGTTATTGACTGTTTGGAAAAAGAACTCACAATGTAGTTGCCATCAGAATTAGGTGAATATGAAATTGTGCTGTAGCAATGAAATAATATGGACCACCTGTAAAATATATTTTATACAATTTTTTTTTTATTTTTTTTTAAATAATGACACAATATAACATTCATCACATCTGTAATATACGAAGAGTAGGATCTTGAACCTGTGCCCTCTATTTTAAAGAAGATCGGAAATCATCAAATGACTTCTCTCACTCACTGGGCGGAGCGGGAGGGAGTGTCAAGACTTTTACTGACTAAAACCCAACCATGTTCCTTCCTCGCCCTTTTTGTTCCGGGGCCACGGTATCTCTTTCGAACAGTCCCGCAGCCCCAACTTGTGCCCCCTCATCAACGATACGGTTCTTTAGTAAACTAGTCTCACTCAGTTGGGAACCGCGGGATTAGTTATCTAATTCATTATTTTAATTTAATTTAATTTTCTTTTGTGAATTGGACTCGCTGTTTAAGTGAGTATCCTTTTATTAAAAAGCCACACACGATGACAAAATCAAAGATGTGTAAGTAATCTCTAATAGTGTAAATCTAGTAGTAAATCTTTCTAGAATTTTTAGTAACAGTATGATTCCTTTAAGGGGCCGGCGGAGCATGCGTCTTTCATACAAACGTAATTCCAAAATAATTTGTAAATCAGACATATTCTTAAGGTAGTGTGTATTTATTTCGATTGGATTACAGACTATCTATGTTTCCAAATACATATTTTGAAAGGACAATGATATGAAGACGAGATATGAGGAATTTAAATTTATATAGAAAACTTATTCTTCTTCTTCTTTTTCTTATTATTTTTACTCTTGTTTAAATCAGTGTCCATTCAAAATGTATATTTGGGAACCTAGATATTCTGTAATCCAATCGAAATAAATACACACTACCTTAAGAATTTGTTTGATGTACTAATTATTTCGGTATTACGTTTGTATGAAAAACGCGTGCTCCGCCGGCCCCTTAATTAAAAGGACGAAATGAAGTCATTTTCTAAATACTGGCGGTTAAACTCATAGTATACTTAAATAAATTTAAGAATAAGAATCAAACGATAAAACAAACCTACACAGAAACGACAAGAATATAGCTCCCGGAAGTTTTCAATTAATTTGTGAAGTTATGGGAATTTCGTAACAAACAGAATTCATCCTTTTCATAAAATAACTTGTGCGCCCACTCATTTGTTTGTTAACTTTGCTGAAACAATTAAAACACATTTTATTTTAACATTTATTTCAGAGTGTAATTGATTATAGAAAAAAAGAAAACTTCACAAACAAATAATTGTTATGCAATAAAATAGTTTTAGGGTCACCTACGTAAACTTGTAGAATTACTGTTATTTCATTAAAATTAAAAAATGCGGACTATTTATGCTAGTAGCCGATATGGTTAACAATTTGTTTCTCTGAGCATGCTTTATCGAAAATAACCGGACTAACTAAAGTTAATTAAACACAAGTTTTGTTAGAACCAATGAAAATTACTTAATAAAAATATTAAGTAAGTAATGTTTACAGACGGTTGGAAATCCTGAAAAATAATTGACCATTTAAAACACTGAAGTTTCATTTGTTGATATTATCACTTGAACACACAAAGATTGAGACTTAATTGATTATTTTGTAAAATAAAATAATAACTTGTTTATACACAAAACTTCGTAGCTTCGTAGCGCCTACGGCGTAGCTAAAGCTACGCCGCGTAGCTCAAGCTACGCCGCGTAGGCAACAGAACTGAGCAGCTCGATCTTTCTAGCCTGTTTTAGAACGCATTGCATTTGTTTATAAAACACTATATCACGCCTAATTCCTTAAAGAGATAAGCAGAGGTGTGCCTACAGTTATTCCATATTTAAACAGTTATGTTTAAGTCTCAGGTAATAGGGGCGACCCCATTTTCGTCAACCGGCTTTATATTGCTTGTAAATAATAATTGTCAATTTTTACCAAATCATACTTACGCATTTTCTTTCATCCGGGCCTACCATACCGTTGTTTTTAAATCTCGATATTTAATTGATTTTGTATTTATCTTCTTTTATGTTTGTTTCAGAATCAAAAATGGCCCAGATGTACTTAGCTGTCACCATTGTCGCGCTGCTAGCGATCTCACACGGCGTCAGCGCGAAACGTAAGTACTTCAACTCAAACATAAGTAACGGTCCCACAGCTGGGACTCATTCCTCCTCAGTGAGAGGGATTGCCGTAATCTACCATGAGGGCCCAGTGCGGGATGGTGGAGGTTGCATGTATTTGAATATTTGGTTCTAAGACAAGCAGGTTTTATTATTTTTATTTAAGGTTTAGGTACTGGCTAGAAAAAACCGTATTCTAATATAAGCGAGCGTCATGCGAATACGTGATCGTCCATCTTATGTCACTTTTTTTGAAAACCGAACGCCTGTGTTGTTTCCGAGGCAACATGATTATTTTTTGACGATACATATTCTACTATTGTTTGTGTGTTATATATGTGTGTGTGGGATTCATAAACAAAAAGCATTAACTTTACTTCTTGAATTTTTTAATAAATTAAACGTCTTCCATCTGGTCGTCTGTCGTACTCTCTATCATCTGATTCTCCGCGCATCGGTCTTGACACACACAGTGTTGTCACTTCATCGTCTTATATTCGCTCATTCAATCAGTGTTGCCACTTTACTCACCTTACATTCCCACATATATTTAATAGAAATAGTCAGTCATGAGGATAGTTTTGAGTATGAAGCTGAATGGGCGTAAATGATGATTTGGCAAGAGAGAATATAATATGTTTGAAGAGATGGCGAGTAATCGAGAAATATGGGGGCAGATATATATGCTTCGGCGACCCCAAAATAATTGGGATAAGGGCAAGTGTTTAATAAAGGGTGTAAAATACACCTCTTCACGAAGCCGAAAGGAACTTGTTCTCCCTATCATTGCGATCATTTTTTTGTTCTACACCATACCTGGGAACCTTCTAGTTACGGAGATATGGGGGGTCAAAGTTACAACTTTTTGACAAGTTTTTTTTGTAAGATTTTAACTTTTAATACCTGCACGACCCCCGAACTATTCAATTCATCCATCAGCACAATATTTTGAGCTCGTTACATTGAGTTCTACCACAAAACACTATTTATAACCTCAAAAAAAAAGTGGTTTTCCAGCAATATTTTTTGCGTAAAGTTACTTAGTTTGATGTACAGAATGCTTGGTTAACGGCTTTGTGATGAGGTTGTTTACACCCTGTATAACTGAAATCTTCCGTTTCCCTCCAGGCATCTCTAAAGTCAAACAGCATCCACCTACGCATGACTACTTAATAACAGTAAAATAAGGCCGTTACCGAACTCTGAATCAACAATCTCTGTTTATTCCTACCTTCCGATCACCACTTGAAGTAAACTGAATTGTTTAACTTAGCTCCAACTTACCCAACTTGCTCTAACTTAAGGCCTAAGACTTTGAACAAATGTGCAAAACTACGAAGAAACTCCGGCCATGGTATAATGTATGTAAAAGTTATGTTTATGATCATGTTTTATGTTGATTTAGGCAATATGTAACACTTACGTTTTGGAAAATTCTAGTGGTGAACGTTTATTTAAAAGTAAGTTATAGCACGATGTGGCTATAAGTTTTGATAACGATGTTCTAAATTATGGTCACAAAAATAAAGGGAATATTTTCTTATGAATATCAAAATGTATTAGGAATTTTCAACAAAATAACAGTATTAGGTTAGTTCAAACCTCATTCTCATCTTAGGTATATAAATAAACACAAATAACAAAATATTATTACTGTACTGAAAACTCATGAAAACAGTTTTCACTTTTTTTTAATATAGATTTAAATAGAACCGGTTTGTAATAACTATGATATGTACGAGTATAAACTGGCTGTTAATTTCGAAAAAAGAACTGTAAAACCATAAAAAACTCGTATGTTTTTTTTTCATTTTAGTGACGTCCGTATATATTATATGCTTTGACATAAACTGGCCAGTAGTTCGTAGTAACGCTAATTTAAAAACTTTTTTAACTAAATCTTTTAATATGTGGATGGATTTATTTCGAGACTGTGAGTTTCATACCACACGAATTATCACAAAAAATCTCAAAGGTAGATAAATTATGTGATGGAATTTAAAAGCATATATATACTACAAAAATTTGGGGCCACAACTTCTTCCACATCAGAAACAAAGAAAACGCATAAATATGAAGAAAAACAAACCAAAACAAGATCAAGTATTATGAAAAAGTGGTCAAAAATATGATAGTCATATGTC
The DNA here is from genome assembly GCA_950022955.1 of Xestia ashworthii. Lineage (NCBI taxonomy): Eukaryota > Metazoa > Arthropoda > Insecta > Lepidoptera > Noctuidae > Xestia > Xestia ashworthii. Next base: position 21,488,061 of record OX465556.1, on the reverse strand, counting down.
AATGTCGCTGACGCAATTTAAAGTTGGAGCGTACCACCATAAATGAGGTAAGTTCCTCACTCTTCATGGGCCCCTAGAGACCAAGCCTAGAAAATGTGTTTGGGTGAAAAAAGAAAGATTTTCGGAAAAATAATACGTTGGGAAATGAATAGTCAGTAATGTTCATATGAAAACATGAAAATCTGTGGTCATCGTAGAGTACTGAATAATCAATTCGTGTACAATTATGTATTCATTTGAGACCGTACTAAGTACAAAAATACCTAACTGCGTATTTCGTCGTTTAAAACCACTTTCAACAATTTTCATACCCAAAATGTGTATTTTGTCCTATTAAAATAATACTATTAAAATTGAGACTATTAATGACACTGACAACTGTTTATAAACAGATTCAAAACGAATTTTAAATTGGGGAGAAATTCATTGTAATTCTAAACATTATGATTTTTATTAATTTAACTGAAACTTTTTGAACGACACATAAAAAAAATTAAAACACATACCTAATTTAATTTGAGAGATGATATTATAACTTTTTGGAATACCTTTTTTTCACCACGTGTTTTTAGAAGTGTGTAAAGTGTAAAAAAGGTGAGATTGTTAAAACAATACCTTCGTTAATTAAACGAGTTAATTTAGATCACATTTATAAAAAAAATGGGAAGGTTTAGAGAACCGTTTTATGAATTAATGAAAACTTGTGAAATATTCGTTGGGTGTCTTTTTCAATTAAAATACAATGTAAAACATAATTGTTTGATTAAAAGTTTACATTACTACGTAAGTTAAAAGAAGCAATCCGGAAAATCAAAGTTTATTTACAATCTCGTTTGTGGATATAATATACAGGGTGTTCTGTTCACCAAACTAAGTAACAAAAAATTATTGCTGGGAAACGACTTTTCTTTTGTTGTGAAAAAATACGGTTTAGGGCAGCGCTCAATGTAACACACTCATAAGATTGCGCTGATGGATGTGTCACCGTAAAATTGTCAAACACGCTAGATTGTAATATAACTAGAGATTCCACAATATTACTATTTCAATTTGATAGATTAAAATTTAATAATAATAATAATAATAATATTTATTTATTTATGGCAACTAGGCCCAATTGTTAGTAACATTATTCCTACAAACTATTGTTAGTAAACAAAAACAGAAACAAATACAAAATTGAGAGGTTAGGTGTAGGGTCTTCTGACCAGCACCTCCACAGCGTACGACAACCAAGGTGCGTCGAACTTATCAATCAACATACTTAGGATGCCGTTAGAGCTAGACCGCGCTCTCGACAAGATGGAGTTTGTCTTTTTGCGCATTATGGCATAAAAATCATCAGTATGCGCAAAAGCAAACATACCGGACGCACTACAATAGCGCGGCAACCCCAACAGCATCCTGAAGCAGTTATTGTACTGAATACGCAGGGCATCTAGCGACCTCTTAGTATGCCTCACCCACAGGCCGCTCGTGTAGAAAGATGGCAGTACACTTTAAACAGCGCAATCTTTACCCCAAAGTCACAACGAGCGAACCTGTGAATCAGCATGTTGGCCCTGACGGCTAGCGCCCTGCGCTCGCGATCTATGTCAACATCGTCTTTGAGGTCTCCAGTTAAAAAGTGTCCCAGGTATTTAAATTGGTCAACTCTTTTGAGTGGCATCCCGTTCAGCATTATAACTGGGTCGCCATTTACACGTCCACCGGAGGCCTCAAAAACCATGTATACACTTTTGTTGACATTGTATACAAGCCCATGACTAGCGACAAATCGCTCACACACGCGTAGCAGCTCCCTGATCGAGCCAGCCGTCGGGCCCAGCAGCACCATGTCGTCTGCATAACTTAAGTTATTTACACAAGCGTTGTCTATCCAGCATCCGACACGCATGCTGCTGAGCTCGGCGATTAGCCCGTTTACGTACAGGTTGAAAAGCTTTGGCGAGGTCAAACCACCTTGTCTCACCCCACACTCCAACCTGTACGCATCAGACAGAGACCCTCCCCATCGAACACAGTTAAGCTGATTAGCGTACCAATATTTAAAAATGTTCAAGAGTTCGACTGATATCCCCGCTTCCCTCAGCTTCTCCCACAGGACATCATAGGCCACAAGGTCAAATGCCCTGGAAAGGTCAAGGAAGCAGGCATAAATGGGGGTGTTTCTATCCGTGTAATATCGGACAGTTTGCTTGAGACAAAAAATTGCGCTTTCAGTGGATAGCTTGGGCCTAAACCCAAACTGTGCGTCATGTAACTGTAAAATATTACCTAATTCCTTATCAAGCAAACTGTCCAATACTTTCGCTATTACAGTGGCCAACGATATGGGTCTGTAATTGGATGGATCAGAGATATCACCAGTTCTGTTCTTTACAATGGGGACCACCACTGTTTTCATCATGTCTGTTGGCAAGTACGAGTGACTGATGCAGAGCGTGAAAAACATAGCCAGTACCCTAGGCAAATGCACACCTGCATGTTTCAGGTGCTCAATACTGAGGCTGTCATGCCCAGGTGACTTGCCTCTACACATTTTAATAATAACCTTATTCACCTGCTTGGCAGAAAAACAAGATAGAGACTTACCAAGACAAGTCCCAGCAATGGCACCCCCGTTTGATGGTCCCAGTGGTGACGACACTACGAAATTATCCTTGAACATATTGGCCACATCCACCGAATTATCAAGGCCTCCGACACTCACAGGAAGGCCCGGCTTAAGGTTAAGTTTATTGGTTGACTTCCAAAACTGAGCAAAGTTTTTCGATGACCTTTGCGAAGCCAAAATGTCCATTCTAATTTGGTCTTGATTTTTCTGGCACCATTTAAGCCTGCCTCTAAAAACTCTCTGGCTCTCGCGCATCTCATCCCATACTCGACCCAAATGAGGTCTGCCGAGTTGTACCCAAACCTGATGCCTTATCCGAGCCTCCCTGTGAGCCTCGTGCACATGCCTGTTCCATCCAACCACACGACCTTTCATTCGTGCTTCCTTCTGCTCACAGGTATGAATAGCTGACTCCGATAGCACAGACACAATATCACTATACAACTTATCCAGTACCTTTCTATGCTCTGTGTTATTACATATTTTATCAGCACATGTTAAAAATTTCTCAGGAAAGTCAATATCTCTAAGCTTGCTATTACATAGATCATGGTATCCTCTGATCTGACTGTTATTTCGCTCCCGCCATACCACTTTGTTAGGGGCTTTTATTGCAGTTTGCTTAGCCTTAGGCATGACAGTGTTTAAATTGCACTCAACCGTCAATGGCAGGTGGTCCGACCAGAAAATACCATAGTCTATGTTAACACTGTTTACAGACTGCCAAGCCGCCTCGGTCACAATACAATGATCAAGCCACCGTCTGCTTCCATTAATATCACTGATATAGGTATAATTTTCAGTGTTATTATAGAGGTTTTCATGATCAGCGCATATCCATTGTTGATCAGAGCAAAAATTACATAACTCTTTCCAAAAAGGCTGATTAGGATGCGAGTTAAAATCACCCAGCATAAATATGGCTTCTACCTCACTACTGTTAACTATAGCACTCATCTCACTTAAACAGTCTATGAATTCCGACATATTGTAATATAATGCGTTATATTGTAAGCAGTATGTTCAGTTGACAATATTTCGATACTTTAAAATCTCACTAGTTATATTACAATCTAACGGTTTTTACAATGTGACGCTGACATATACACTAAACAAGAGGTGTCGTTAAGGTCTTACTAACGAGTACCATTTTACCTTTGTTACCGGATTGGGGAGTGAGATAGGCAGTTCCATATAAAATCCTGGTATTCAGCTGCATCCGGTTAGACTGTAATTAGAAGGCACTTATATTGTTAGGAAAAGGCTAGAAAGATAATGATACCAAAATGAAGGTTTTAAAATATTTATTTATTTATTTATTTATTTATTCATTTATTTATTTATTTATTTATTTATTTATTTATTTATTTATTGATTTATTTATTTATTTATTTATTTATTTATTTATTTATTTATTTATTTAACTATTTATGTACACACAGTAGACAACACAGGAAAACACATTATAAAATATGAGTACAAAGGTACTGCTTATTTCTTAAGAAATTTCTTCCAGCAGACCTGCAAAAGGAGAAATGAAAAAAAGAAATGTAGACAATAGTGTGTGAGAAAAGGAAGAGAATATATAGGGATAATGTGCCTTACCTAACTTAACCTTTTAAAATATCTAGGATTAGTTTTTGTTTCTCGTGTAGTGCCTAATCTGGTGTCAGAGTTTTTATGCCGCCCATGGTTTAATATACCTACGAGAAATATCTCTCTCAGGCATGTTGGTTTCCTCATAACGTTTTTCTTTCACCGAATCAAGTGATAAATTATGTCATACGCGCATGAATCTGAAAAATCAGCGGTGCGTGTTTTGAAACCTATGACTTTTCAGTCCGTCGCGCGTCGGTGACACCACAGTCTGTCTCAAGTTAATGATGATTGACAGTTGCCCAAAATAACTCTAAACTCAGATGACATTTACGTCAATGAGACAAATCGATGAGACTCATTTATCAAAATTAGTTGGATAGTTTGACAATAGTATTAAGGAGACGAAAGAAAACTATGTAGAAACTATGTAGGTACCTATAATTCACATAGATTTTTATGATTGGTATTATGTGAAGATTGACATTCTCCGTTCGTGATTTGTTTCCCAAGCATTTTTTCCCGATCGTAGTTTTTGATACACTATAAAACAACTTTCGAGCCTAAAAATAAAACCGACTTCAAAAAAAGAACAAAATAGTGAAAAATAACTTTAGCTTCTGAAGTCAGTGACCTTTGTTTGATTGATTTAATTTTTTTGTGTATATGCTTCACTTGTTGTAGAAAATACCAAAATCGCTGTACGTTATCCGATTTAATTTGAAGAGTTCCCTCGATTTCGCCAAGATTCCATCATTAGATCCCGACTTGGTGGCTATGGGACCATTTGGAAAGTATACCCTTTCCAACAAAAAAATAATTTTTCAAATCGGTTGGCAAACGACGGAGTTATGTGCGAACAAAGATAAAAAAAAAAAAAAAAATAGAAACATCCGAATTGAGAACCTCCTCCTTTTTTAGAAGTCGGTTAAAAATAATAAAAGCCACTCGGGTCAATCTTTAGGTTATGCATTACATAGTATTATCCGGTTAGACTGGAAGGGGACCTCAACATAGGAAAAGGTTAGGTAGATGATTATGATGATGAGATTCCAGCTTCTTGTCGTAAATATAAACCAAACCAGAGCTAAACACACAACCCACATTGATCTCTTTTAATTCATACCGAACACATATTACACAATATCCAAGCACTAACTGTTCACAAGTTTATTGACAACGTCAAAACGTGAGCAATCTTCATCTTTCTAAACAACCATGTTGGGGAATATGAACATAATGTTGACTTTTTGTCACGCACTGCGGAAAGTTCCAAGTGCCGTGTTTTACATGGTAGATTATAATCGTGGTATACAAGTGTCTTTAGATGTAGGTTAAGGATATCTTTGAAAGTCTTTTAAAAGAAACATACGAACTTCTTTCTTTTAAAAGAAACATAAGAACTTCTTTATTTTAAAAGAAACATAAGAACTTCTTTCTTTTTTTGTCGTGTGGTTAGTGCTTAACCCTGATTTAGCTTTACATGCCGTTGAGATATATCTCAGGTATGCTGGTTCCTTTACCGAAGAAAGAGATATTTATATTATTATTAGAACTCCGTTTAGAAGTCTAGACATGGAGCAATCGCTCGTTTCAGTACGATTATCTGGGACTTACTATTATATTATACAGACAACAACTTTCAGTTAATGTAGTATATTTACTAAAAGTTGTAATTATAACTCACTAGTCCACTCTACCCATTAGTGAAAATAGCATGAAAATCGGTGCAATAGTTTTTAAGTTTATCGCGAACAGACAGACAGTCGCGGCGGAGAACTTGGTTTTATAATATGTAGTGATATTAGTATGCCAATATTAAACCAAGTATAAACCACAAAATAACAAAAAAACCGGCCACAGAACAATGTAATGACAATTTCATACGTTTTAAAATAACGTTACCTTCGTATATATTTTTAAACAAATATATTAATTATTTATGCCTTTTTTGTTCCAAACTGATTGAAAAATAAAAAGTATTGTAACAATGTCAAAATAATAGCAACAAAAAGTATGATTTATTTAAATACTTTCATTTGTTTTGAATGTTCAAAGAGAATGTGAAAGTTGTAATTTCAACCGCAAAGTTGAAACAAAAGTTAAGGACACCATGGCTGCTTGAACGAAAACCTTTGATAAAAGCCAAAGGTTTTTAAATAAAACTGTATTTATTTAAAGTTTTAATAGTTTTATAGATTTTCGTCTGTGAGTTTCAAAGAACTACGAATGCTATTATTTTATTTTTGGTCTGTTATTTGCACATTCAAAAACATTTATATTTCTTCTAACGAGCCTAACCTTTGAACGGCTTTGTCACATAATTATATACTTGACAAGAAGGCGCGTGCTCTGTACGCCAACGACACACATATGTGACAATATGGTAGGTGAAATTGTAACGTGACATAGAGGACACGCGTGCGTTAATGCTCTGGTGTTTAAAATGTTAATGTGGAAAAATCTAGGCATATGATGAGTCCTCTAAGTCAGCTTCAAAACTGGTGGCTTATGTAACTAAAGATCCAGTCTTAACCAAGCATTAAAATGATGGTATATTCTAAACCAAGCTTTACTTGCGTAACCAGCATTGCGTGATTATTTGATCGGAGCCAACCACGTACAAACATCGTCTGTGCCAGCCGAAACTGATAAATAACAATCTGTTACTACTAATAAGTTTCAAATAATCTATTTTCGTACCCGAAATATGGCTTGGTGTCTATGATAATTTCATGGTTTTCGACTACTATACTATATACTGCTCTGTCCAGAAAGTAACGGGAAAAGATCAATAATACGCAAAATGTTTGTTATTCATCCAAATAACACCGGCGAGGCAATTGCTGATGAAATTATCAAGCGACTGTGATAGATGCCAACGAAATAATTTCCTAAAAATCCAAATTTATTTTATCACCTTCGAAGTATGCTCATTTAGAAATGATACACTTACGCCTACGAATGGATTTTTCGTCAGTCATCAAAACATTTTTAAACGATGTTTCCGGAATTGAGTTCAGTTCTCGCCGCGTATCTTTCTTTTTTTCAGTTTCGGTTCAGTTGGAAGGCGCCATTTCGAAGCTTGTTGACTAGTTTGTATGTCAAACTCGTAAACCCACGTCTCGTCACCAGTAACAATGCGATTCATGAATATTGGGTTGGAATTGACTCGTTCTAGTATGTCCTCAGCGACTCTCATGCGATTGATTTTTTGGAGAAAATTCAGGTCTTTTGGGACTAGCTGAGCGGTAACATGTTTCATACCCAAATGATTAGTTAAAATGGTACTGATCGACTCGTGAGATACAGAAAGTTCGGCGACTATCTCTCTCTCAAAGTTGAATGAGGATTTACAGTCACTATTACCTTCACTTCTGCGATGTTAACTTCAGTTGCAGACTTTGATGGCCTACCAGAGCGAGGCAAATCTTCCATCACATATCGACCGCTTTTGAACGGTTTGTACCAGTCGCACGTGTTTTTGATAAAGTTGATTCACCGTAAGCCTTCTGTAACATGTATTGCAGTCATAGCGAATTAAATAGTAGGTACTCGTATATCAAATCGTGAACTCAAATTTAAAATTTTCGCAAATTCGGAATAAAACTATAAGAACGGGGTAGCAAATTCCCACAAATTTTTGGCCAGAAGTTTCTCAGCATATTATTACGGACGTAAAACTAGACAAAAGTATATTTTCGTATGTTCGGGTAGTTTCCGAGTTGAAAGTCAAACGGTTCGGATCTTTTGTTAGAAACTTATATTTCAGGAGTATGTGACCTGTAACTTAGGTGGAAATATGTGGTGAAATTATTAAGAGCTATTTTTAAACCTGAATTAAAGTATTCCGTTTACCAACAATGTCTATGCTAGGTAACATCTAAATAAATGCCTAAATGTTAATGCATTATTGGATTTTTATCATTATTTACATATAAATCTAACATTGCGGTATTTTATTTACATATTTATAGTACAGTGTTAATGAAAACTGTGCATTGATAGTTCTCAAACCAATACTGTCTTTATCTGGGAATTAATTTAAAAAAGTGATTCAAAGATCTTTCCTGTAAGTAGGTTTTAAAAACAGCGAGAGTTGCTAAAAACATGACTTACGAGTACAAGCTCAAAGAAGAGGGGTCACTCAGTGGAGAGCATTTGGAGTACATAATGAGTATCACTGGAATATCTCTAAGTCCCTCATTACTTGGGATGAGTAGCTCACATGCATAAAATAATACTTTGGTTACAAAAAATACCAGTACCTACATAATTATGTCTCAACAAAAGTCATCGTCGATGGAAAAACGAACGCGCAGCATTTTTACTAATTCAAAAAAATGGAATTGACCGAAGCGCATATTTTTTCTGGTTTAATTGTACCTACCTACATTAAGGAAATAAGATGAAATTAAAGTTTGTTCTGAAAACCGTATCAAGGGAATTAATAACTTGAATATCGTAGATTTTTACTGTTAAAACTTATTCCTTTATATTAAACGCAATTTTTACCGTATGCAAACTCTAAGTAAGTAGTCATTAGAGAAAAAGAAAGCTAT